>OU744805.1:0-1341416 GCA_916614155.1 Mesoligia furuncula
GAACCGAACCTAACCTGAGCGAACCTAACCTTTTTTTTTTTTTTTTTTTTTAACGTGGAGAAATGCTCATGCATTCTGCACTACCACGGGGAGATAGTGCAGTTATGTGGGACTCTAACCCACTAAAACTCCACGGTGTCCTCCTCTGCCGCTTACGGCGGGAACACGGGCACGCGTTAGCACTCATCCGTGAACCCGCCGCGGCTGTCCGTTACCGGACCCTCCTCTGGGGAGTACTCCCCATCACCGGCACACCAGAACACATAGCACGCCGTGACCACCCCAGGGACCAAAGCAGCACATGGGCGCCAGACGACCCCGTGTCTGGGCACCCTTGGTCCCCCTGCGACGGGTCAGGACATTGGCCCCGCCACCTGCCAATTTTCGGCCGCAGAGGATAGGGAGAGCGGCCAACGTCATACCGACACTCCTCCTCCCCTGCGGCCCCACCGCGTCCGCCATCGAACGGTGGCGACCCCGTTAAGGCCGCGGAAGGTAGGAAGAGCGGCGCACCGCAATACCGGCACTCCTCTCCCGCCGCGGCCTTCAACCCTCAGCCGCGATGCCTCCGTTACGACATCGCGGCCCGCCTCAGTTCCGATGTCGCCGAAGCGGCACCGCAACCTACTTGTTGGCCGCTACGTCGTCGGCTTACAGGCAAAAGCCCTGACGAGCGGCCCCTCCTCGGGTTCCTCTTCGCTTCACCGTGGGTGTCCAAGCCACGGCTACTGAGCCCCCCCGCCTCGACAATGCGGGAACCCACCGGGGGGGAGCGAACCTAACCTGAGCGAACCTAACCTGAGCGAACCTAACCTGATCACTCGCCACAGCCGAATTAATTCTGGAAGCGGGCAAAAGGAAATGGGCGGATGCGAATTGTCCAGGAACTATATACAAGCTGTTAATTTGCATCCTCGTCAAATTTCAGTAGGTTGTCATAAAAGACATAAATAATCATTTGAAGTACGGTAGGGGGCAATAACTAGTAAGCGCTGCTTTTTTTTTGTTGTAGAAATTTAACAGTATTTCAGAATTAAACCCTTAATTCAATACAAATAAAACAGAATCACCCGATTATGCACACAGCGACAATGCATGCAGCTGCCATGTAATTACCCGCGCCCGGCCGTCGCGTCGCGGAGCAATGACCGGTAGCAATAATTTTACTTAATTTTAATTCGAAAATCACCTACATTATTGTCATAAATTTCGCTTGATAATTAACTCATTTTTGAGCATCATTGGAATACGGAAATCTTACTAATGACAGTAATACTAGTGCGCTAAAGAAAAGTTCACTGACCTGTTATCAGATGATTAATAATATCCTTCTAGCTAAAGTTTTCGTAGGTAGTGATTTTGTTTTTATTTGTGGATTAAATTGGTTGATTTGAAACTTTCCTTCCTACGGGCTTAGGACCGGCAATAATTCTACCTTTGTTGGTGTACCGATCTACTAAGTCTAAAAATGTTTTCTACGTTTGATGGAAATGGAAAGACGTTCTAGTTAAGTGTTAAGTGTAAGTACGTGGTATACTTTCGACTCTTAGGTATTATTGGCGTAGGTAGTTAAAAATTTGAAATAACTTATGTTGGGAAGGATTATACCTGTATACAACGTGTAACGGATTAAGCGCAATACCTCAGACACCCCAATTAGAATATAAAATTATAAGTCTAAAACAACACCCGTAATTAAATAAATTTAAACCAAACCTGGTCGTTTTTTATAAAATAGTTATCCTTACTAAACGCAAAACGTATGTGCAGCAACATGCCTACACACACACTCATGCAATGTTAGCAGCCGACGCGACACACACATTCGAGCGCCCGCCAGCTGACCATAGCTGTAGCACAGTACTGTGGCTGTAGGCATTAGATGTGCGTTAGTTCAATGAACGAATTTTACTTACATCAGGTGAGATAGTGGTCAAACGCGCGCATATCTTAACTTTTGATACTTAATTGAGTTTACAGTGTAATGATTGATAATTTTCTAGCAAGTGAAATTATCAACATGAATCTAAGACTTTACGCATAGTAACGGGGATGCATTTAAAACAGCGACTTTTTACCCGAACTTCGAAACTAACGAAGGGCGAAGCGCCCGGACTCCGTGCGGCACACGCGGGTAAAAAATATTTATCTCAGATGCGTAACTTTCGCGATATTATTAGCTACCTCTGATAAGAGTGTTTACTGCTAATTACGTGAAACAAAAATCAGTGCTTACAAGATTTTAATCACAAACAGCAAACTTTGCTGCGCATGAAAAAATACCTACTTACTTTGAAGATGGCCGGCGCGGGCAGCCCGGAGGTAGCGCGCGCGCGCGATTTCAAAGGGTCGCCGGTTTTGTGCATCTCGCTCTTTCACATTATTCATACGGTACATTTGCAAAGGACGTAGCTCGTAGGAACCAGAAAATTGTCTACTACCTATTTCGACATTTCTCTACAAATCAATTAGTGAGACATGCGGAATACAAATCGGTCGTGCATTTCAATAAGCCTTATTATTTGGATGGAAGGATTAAATTCTCTTACATCAACTGTTTTATTAAACGCGCTCGAATCCAAATGTAAAATGCTTTGATATTATTCATAATTATGCACGTGTGTATCATGGACCTAAAAATTAGGTTTGTTCAATTTTAGCGGCGCGCGCGCCAACGGTGAGTTCCTAGTTCTAATGTAGGCATTAGATACCTACCTATGGCCGTATGAACGATAGTTAAATTACTGAACATTAGCTAGATATGATATTGATAATAACAATGTTTACACAATCGTATTGATAGGAAGAAGTAGGTACTTACAGAACTGGACTATTTACACTTAACACTTAGGTTATTAATTTGTACTATTTCTGCGATCCACTTTCATTAAAGTTTCAAAATGACCGCCGCCTTGATCTATGCACTTATTAGCACGCTTTCTTAAATTGTATTTCAATTTAGTAAGCACTTCAGTATCACTTTTCACCGTCACAAATGCTCGCACATGCCCGCACATTCGTCCCTCTGTCCAAAGCCGTATTAGGAAGGAACGTCCCAGACTCCCTCAGTCGCTGAGTTGCATCCAGCATCGTCCTGGCGCTCACACTGCAGCCAAAACGGTCATTGAACTCCCGACTAGCTAACGCGACATTATCAAGACAGCGAGCCAGGGTTCTCACCATATCCGTGTATTGTATGTTGGTGTACCGGAAAGCCATCGCGCACGGAATCAAAAATGTCACGGAAGTAAATTGAAGAACAACTACACTAGGTCGCTACCGGCGGATGACTAGCTTAGCTTTTAATGTTAGGTACTTATGTTATTCGGCGGTAGCGGCGCGGGCGGCGCGTATGTCGGCATTTCCCAGAAACGTCAAAGAGGTTGCCGACAAATGCTTTATTTCTTTGCAATAAGTTTCAAATTTCTTCAAATTCAATAATTTTATTTTGTAATAATGCCTAAAATTTGTTTGTGTGTGTAGGGCTACTCTGATGACCGCACTAAGTTTGGTCGTGCATTCAAACAAGCCTTACACATTGGAGATAAAGTTGAAATTTCTTTAAATCACCTATTTAATTTGACGCACACTACTTTTATTGTAAAATGCATTGATATTATTTACGTGTGTGTATTACGACCTGTGAGCGAAATACAAATAATGTCGTGCGTTTAAGTAGCCTTTATTGCTCTGAGTTAAGGTTTCAATTTCCTTGATTCAACGATTGTATTAATTTGTCATGATAATGTGTTTCTAATTTAGGTAATTTAAAAGATTTTTCCGTCAAAATTTAACACCTATTTTTGATGACGGAAATCGATTCAGAAGCCGATTCTGAACAAACTACTTTCAGGAATTGCGTTTATTCTGTTACACGTTGTATAGTTATAGTGGCGTTAATCGTTTATCTAGAAGCATGTACATTAGAATAAGCAGTTGAAAATAAAGCTTTGAAGCAAACACACGTCTTAATTACTCCAGTTTGTGTGCCAACCAAAAGTGAACCTTAACACGCTAAACATATGGTCCTTCGAGCCGGTTTTTTAAAGTTATAAAAACTGTTCGACCGATCGAATACAAAAGGATTGCACATTCCACAGCGATAAGGACGAATAACAAGCTCATTAGTGAAGATTTTATAAAACTACAAGGTATTACATCGCCATAACTTAGTGCATTTACATGAATTTGGGTTAAAATCAAGTGAATAAAAGTGCCTTTTTACTAAAATGAGTACTTCAAGCAGTCAATTACTCAATCTTCTAGAAGAAACAGCTGGTAAAATGCAAAAAGCCCAAGTTAATCTGAAGAAATGTCCCAAGGCACGATTAACAAAGGGTTACATCCAAGCAAGATTACAATGTATAGAAGAATATTGGCAGTGCTTTAAGTCAACACATGAAGAACTTGTTAAGTGTACACCGAAAGATCAACGTGCGAACATCCAGTACTTTGTTAACGAAGATTATTACGTTATTGAAGACTTGTTCTTGTGTTTACAAGGAGATTTAAAGGACATGATTTCTACATTGTTGTCACCATCAGGAGAAGTATGTAGTAACATCGCGACGATTGACCAAACTCAAGTTAAATTACCGAGAATCCATCTACCTGAGTTTAATGGTAATTACGATGATTGGCCCACTTATCATGACTTGTTTATATCACTAGTCCATAACAATACGTCGCTAAGTTTGGTACAGAAGTTGCAATACCTGAAATCAAGTATTACCGGTGAAGCTGCAGCGTTGCTGAAACATATAAGGGTTACAGACAATAACTACATACAAGCGTGGAATATATTGAAAAGTCGCTTCGGGAATAAACGAGTGATAGTAAATACTTTGTTGAAACGACTTACCGGACAAAAGGCGATTAAGACACCAACTGCAAATCAGATAAAGTCCTTGCTAGATACTACAACTGAATGTTTAAATAGTCTACAAAATCAAGATTTATCTATTGACAATTGGGACCCTCTAATTATATTTTTAGTGGTTCAGAAATTAGACCCTGAGACCCATAAGGATTGGGAGGAGCATACGTACACTCAGGAGTTTAACAAGTTACCCACCTTGAAAGATTTATATATATGTTTGGAGTCTAAGTTCCGTACATTGGAGTTAGTGACCGCTAGTAGTTCTGCCGCGGCCGCAAAGGAGAAAACTATCAAAGATAAGTTATGCCATGCTTCTGCAAGCACACCGGCGAAGACGTGTACAATGTGCAAGGAAAACCACGCCCTATGCCATTGTAAAGATTTTATAAAGCTTCAACCTACGGAGAGGAACGAGTTTGTAAAGAAGAATAGCCTCTGCTACAATTGTCTGGCACCAGGACACTCAGCCTGGAAATGTCGTGTACCTGTGTTCTGCCGTCGATGCAACACTCACTTTTGCACCAGCAGAGAAGTAACAACAAGCAGTCAGACAATTCACAAACTCCACACAGTCATAATAACGAAGGACAGGAACAAGATAAAGAAGAAACAAAAGAAGACGTCGCAATAGCATCACACTTCACGACGAAAAAGTCCACAGCTTTGCTGGCAACAGCACTAGTGTATGTTAGGAATGACGATGGACTTACAACAGTATTGCGCGCCTTAATTGACCAAGGGTCACATGAAAGTTTTATCAGTGAGAGAGCAGCACAAAGATTAAAGATAAAACGCAAATCAAGCAGAGGAACCATCACCACAGTTGGAGGGAAACAGACCCACATAAATCACATCGTAGAATTTGATCTATTATCTCGGTGTGAAGATGATTTCAAGATTTCTTTGAAGGCGTACGTCATACCCAAGAACTTAACCTCCAATTTGCCACCAAGACATTTCACCCACAAAATCGCTGACTGGCCGCATTTACAAGACCTCGCTCTGGCAGACCCAAGCTACAATGAACCAGGGCGAGTGGACCTTTTATTAGGTGTTCAAATTTATGACATCATTCTGAAGGGCGGTCTGGTTAGAGGTCCATTAGGCGCCCCAAGTGCACAAGATACACGCCTAGGATGGATTCTGTTTGGAAAGGTGGAAGAAACCACTTCTTCGGAAGATATCATCGTCATGCATCAACATATTGACATTGAAAATATGCTGAAATCTTTTTGGGAAGTAGAAGATGATAGTAAGATGAAACTAACCGAAGAAGAAGAAACCTGTGAGAAAATATACAAAGAAACATACAAGCGAAACGTTGAAGGAAGATTCGTGGTAAAATTACCACTCAAAACAGAAAAACCTAAGGCATGTGAAGGTAAAACTAGAGATATAGCATTGAGAAGATACATGCAACTTGAAAAACGCTTTGAGAATGATACACCGTTGAGGACGGAATACACAAAAGTAATGAAAGAGTATATTGATCTGAAACACATGGAAATAGTTCCAAAAGGCGAGATAGATAATTCAGCAGTATACTTACCACACCATCCAGTCCTGAAAGAAACAAGTGAGACAACGAAGGTTAGAGTTGTCTTTAATGCTTCGTCCAAAGGTTGGAATAATATATCTCTAAATGATGAACTACTGATAGGACCGCAGCTACAGGATGACATGAGATATCTAGTTATGAGGTGGAGAATGAAGCCTATCTGTTTTGTGCCCGACATTGAAAAAATGTACAGACAGGTATTGGTGACACAAGAAGACGCAGATTATCAGCGTATTCTTTGGCGTCAGCATGCAAGTGAAACAATCAAAGATTATCGTCTGCTACGAGTCACATTCGGTACTGCTTCTGCCCCTTACCTTGCTGTCAAAACGCTGCAACAACTAGCAGAAGATGAAGGCAAAGATTATCCCATAGCAGCTGAAACCATCAAGCATGATTTTTTTATGGACGATCTAATGTCTGGACAGGACACGGTAGAACAGGCGATAGAAGTCGCTAAAGATATTAGCCATATTCTGCAAAGAGGAGGTTTTAAGCTGCAAAAGTGGGCATCGAACAGTGGCAAATTTCTGAAACAATTTGAAGCTGAACAGCATAGTAAGCAAGTTAACATAGACATGAAGTTGCATGGTACTGTCAGAACACTAGGTTTGTCTTGGAATATGGGTAAAGACACTATTCATTATCATCTTGATTACGCCCTTATGACGGGAGTAGTGACCAAAAGAAAGATTTTGGCTGACGTTCACCGGCTTTTCGACCCGTTGGGATGGCTGGCTCCGGCGATAGTACCTGCAAAAATATTAATCCAAGGTTTGTGGCTGAAGCAATCCGCCTGGGATGACGAAGTAGACCCTGAAACAGAAAAAAAATGGATTAGTATAAGAGAAAGCTTATCACATTTGAAGGTTGTTGAACTGCAGCGATGGTTACAATGCACAAGTCAAAGCATGAAGACCGCTACTATACACGGTTACTGTGATGCTTCTGAAAAAGCATATGGAGCTGTAGCTTACCTGAGGGTGCTGGGAGAAGACCATCAATACAAATCGACTATAATTGCTGCCAAATCCAGAGTTGCGCCTGTAAAACCAATGTCACTACCGCGATTAGAGCTGTGCGGTGCAGTATTACTTTCAAAATTATTAAAGCAAATAAGCGAAGCCATGCATATTCCTACTAATCAAATATTTTCATGGACAGACTCGACAATAGTGTTATCATGGTTGCAGGGAGATCCTTCAAGATGGCAAACCTTTGTGAGGAACAGAGTCGTAACGATAATCGATAACATCGGTAACAAATGGTTTCACGTACTATCACAAGAAAACCCAGCAGATGTCGTATCCAGGGGCATGCTGCTATCAGAGTTGAAGAATTGTCGATTATGGTGGGAAGGACCGGACTGGCTGAAACAACATGAAATAATATTTACCAGCATAAGCACTTCGACGGACCTAGAAATGAGAAAAGTTATAAATGTAAACATGGTATCGGACCAACAATCTGTCAAAGAAAAAAATTGGTCATCCCGCTTCGAGGTTTGTGATACACTCAAGGAGTTACTGCAAACAATGACATATTGCAGACAATTCTTGAACCTGAAAAAGGAAAAAACACAAATTAGTTTAAACACTGAAGAATTAGAAAACTCATTACACAAATGTATACAAATAACACAAAAAGAATATTTTGAGGAAGAAATTAAAGACTTGACAGATAAAGGTAAAGTTAAGAACAGGAGTGTATTGAAGTCACTCAATCCATATTTAGATCGAAATTATATCCTCAGGGTGGGCGGTAGAATTCGACACGCTAATCTAGACCAGGATAGAAAACACCCCATCATCTTAGATAATAAATCATATTTAACAAGACTGATTGTGACCGATGCACATATGGTAACTTTGCATGGAAGTGTACAATTAATGTTTAATTACATTCGATCTAGATACTGGATTGTGAAAGGAAAAAGTTTAATCAGGGCTGCAGTGCATAAATGTTTAATTTGTGCAAAACAGCGGGCTAAAATTAGAACCCAATTTATGGGGGACTTACCCAAAGAAAGAGTGACACCGGCCCGAGCATTCCTGAATTGTGGTGTTGACTTTGCTGGCCCGTACCAAATCCTAATGTCTAGAGGAAGAGGCGCTAAAACGAACAAAGGCTATATTTCATTGTTTATTTGTATGGCAACTAAGGCCATCCATTTAGAACTTGTTGGTGATCGGACATCTGAAGCGTTTATCAGAGCGTTCAGAAGATTTGTGTCACGTAGAGAAAGATGCAATCACATGTGGAGTGACCAAGGCCGAAATTTTGTCGGAGCCAACAAAGAGCTTGTGGAAACTTGGAAAGCAGCAAAGTTAGAATTCGAAGGTGATATAGTAAATACTTTGACCAAGGATGGGACGCAGTGGCATTTTATTCCGGGATACAGCCCGAACTTTGGTGGGCTATGGGAAGCCGGCATAAAATCAACTAAATATCACCTCAAACGAGTTTTAAATAGTCACATGACGTTTGAAGAGATGACTACGCTTTTGTGCCAGATCGAGGCTTGTCTAAACTCGCGACCATTGTGCCCCATCGATGACTCAGACAAAGATGACATGGAAGTACTTACTCCAGGACACTTCCTGATCGGGGAAGCACCAATCACCGTACCTTCACCAAGCTTGAAAGATGTACCTGTCAGCAAACTATCTGGATGGCAGCACACTCAAAAGCTCTTGAAAGACTTTTGGCAGCAGTGGCAGAAGGAGTATTTAGCCAGACTACAGCAACGCCCGAAGTGGTTAAAGAAAGTTCCAGACTTAGAGATTGGTCAGATAGTGCTCGTAAAGACGGACAATACTGTCCCAGGGAAATGGCCACTTGGACGCATCGTAGATAAACACCCTGGCCAAGATTCAGTTACTAGAGTGTATAGTGTGAAAACCGGTAACCACATAGTTAAGCGATCAATTGGTAAATTATGTCTTCTACCTGTAGATACCTAGGTTTAATTTAAATATGCATACCGTACCGTAGGTTTATTTAATTGTAGTATGTACTGAATTAAGATTGATTTACTAAGAATCCAATTTCATTAGTTTACAGTTGGTTATAGTTTTGACTATCTACCATTTTGTTTCTAGTATTTGATTGTTATTGGCAATGTGTAAAGTAATTCAACGTTACAATTTTGTTTGGTTTAAAAGAACTTAAAGCTCTTTTGGTGGGCGGTATGTTGGGAAGGATTATACCTGTATATAGTTATAGTGGCGTTAATCGTTTATCTAGAAGCATGTACATTAGAATAAGCAGTTGAAAATAAAGCTTTGAAGCAAACACACGTCTTAATTACTCCAGTTTCTGTGCCAACCAAAAGTGAACCTTAACACGCTAAACAACTTATTTACACTAATGAAATTGATTAAGCTAACAACGTATTTACAAAATGTACAAATAAATAAATTACCTACCTATGTTACCGGAGGTAAAGTTGCCACGTACTTAGGTAGTACGTACTGGTTTTCCTTCAGCTTAACAACACTAACACATTCGTTTTTTAAGTGTCGAAAACGACAAAATGTAATCCGCACGGCATTATCACCTGGGTGAATGTCTTGTGCCTTGGGCACAGTATAAAGATCATACAGTATTTCGACTTCATACAAACGGACGAAACGCGAGCTATACCTACGCGCCTCGACCTCGGCATGCGCTCGGCATGCAGACAGTCGCGACTGTGCCGCAGTGACGAACGGACGGTGTGTTGTTTTTTCTAACAATAACCGCGTGATTTTTTCACAAAAAATAAGTTCAAGTACATATTTAATATGACGAAAAGGCTATATTGTGCTACAATAAGACTACAATAAGATTATACTATGATTAAGATAATATACGGACTACAATAAGATTAATTCGCAACCAAAGAGATTTAAGATAGGTACAATAGAGGGGCCATGCAAAGAAATGTTTTAGAAAAACTGTGATCCCATGTCTCAGTGCCGCCATCTGGTAAGATATAGCATAATTAGAGCGGCAATTTATTCAATTAGGTTCAGCTATCGCCCGGTAGCTGGCCAGTGTAGCCAGTGTTGCCAGATACGATTTTCAATCGATGGATTGAAAATCGGATCGGTGGTGCCTGAATAATCTAATATAAATCAAATCAGTTAGATAAATATTGAAAACTAAACAAATTAGGCAAAAATTGACTAAGGCAGAAAAAATATTCTAAGTACAATTTTATTCGCTACTATTCATTGTCCGTGTCACCGTCTATGACAAGGTATCAGTTTCAGTGTGTTTTTAAGTAAGTAGTTATTTACATTTTAAAACAAAATAATTTTAAATGTGCCTGCTTTGCCGCCGAATTATTATGCTTTTGTGTTTTATATTACTTTTTGTGTAATGTAGACAATGATATTTTAGTAACAGATATGTTATGAGCGCGCAAATTGTGAAGACTAGAAAACACCCTAATTGGGACGTATTGCCTTTAGTCTGTGTCACGCACGTCTACGAGTGAGACGGTGCGCGCAGCTACGTAATTACCATCCAAAATGCCATCTTGTGTATTTAGAAAGTGTACCAATTATGATACCAAAGTTAATAAAACACAAGGGATCTTATACCACACGAAAATACACAATATACTTCGATTTATTAATATATTTCAATTATTTTCCTAATATTCTGATATTTGGAGGTTAGGAAAAAGAAAGAGATGGAAAATACATTTTTTGTCGTAAGAACGACAAGGATGCGAGCACTCCGGACATAGAATAAAAGTACAGATGCGAATATTAGGCAGTAAAGTCATCTTTACAGCAGAGTTCTAGTTTCCCTTTTAATAACTTTTCTTTATAATTTTGTTTGATATATTTAATTATAAATTAAACATGTCATAATATGTAGGAAAAGAAAATATTAATAGCTTATCGTTACCATAGTATGTCACAGATAGTGTTAAAATAAACCTACCATTGAGATTAAAATTAAATCTTTTCGAAGGTGTATGATTATTTTTACAATTGTATTTCTTTCTTTTTAAAACGTGTTTTATTTTTCACCTACCTACCTTTTAATAGTGTTATTCGTTGCATAGGCACAAATCCCGACTACAGATTCTGTACACGCGGTTTATACTTTCTGCCTAGTTAATTTGTTAGTCTATGATGCCAGCGTGCGGTGATTGGTAGCCCGAATAATGTTTGCTTACATTCACGCGCAATTGACAACATCTAGCTGTCACTTTTTTTCTTATTGGTTTTATCAAGCTATCCTTTTTCTATCCTTTTTACTTGTAGTGAAATGTAAAATGAATAAAAAGTGTGTATGTGTGCTGCCTCTCGGCGCGGAACACTTCTTTCTGTTGTTTTGTAAGTGTATAACATATCTGTTTATTAGAATATCATTGAATGTAGACCTTTTTTGCAATTGTCCGTTGCGTTTCGTTTTTAGCAAAATTATTTTTTTACACTTTTGTTTGCAAATATTTGTAAATCTTATATCGATATACGTATATCCGAGGCGAGGTCCAAAGTCCGTAGATCTATGGATAAATCCGTAGGTCTGGCAATGCAAGGTGACACTAAGTACAAACTATAAAACCTGTGGTAGGGATTTTACCATATAGATTCAAAGGTATCGATAATATTGAAAAAAGTTAGTAAGACATTTTTTTCGCATTTGAATAGATTGAAAAAAGTGCCAAAAAGTTAGGAAAGCAATAAAATTATTAGTACAGACGCCAGCACATCAAGCTACCCGAAACTGCCATAGCCATAAAGTTGAAAATCTATTAAATAAATTTGACAGCTTGTAGTAGCTTGATGTGCTGGCGTGTATACATAGTTTCAATGTGTACAAATGATATATTTATTAAATTCTTTTTTCATACAAATTACTAAATTATCGTTATTATGGTCTGTGCTGTGTGGTATGGTTAATTCTTCAAAAGACCATTTCAGTATGGTCTTGACATGATTTGACCAAGATTATATTTTGACCTCTTGAGTTTGTTTTGGCCTTTCTTCTCTGATTAGTCAGATAGGAAACGCCGACCTCATCTAGTTTTTAAAATATGATTGACGTATAAAAGTGTCTGTACAGACACCAGCACATCAAGCTTAGTTTTTAATTCTTCTAATATTATTACCCTTTTATAAAATCAATTAAACATGGATCGATTTTAAACTGAATGTTACTTGAATGAATCGATTATTTTGTCACACCACTATATTAATTTCGTTAAAAAGTGGTAACACTTAAGCTGTCATTTTACTTAACTATAGTAAAGTTACTCAGCAATAGATGGCGTTTAATACAAAATAAACAAATTTTCTAGATCTATTTATGAAAATTATTTAATTCTAATTACTGAGTAAATATAGATAATACATACGAAAATAAACTGAACTTAGGTCCAGTTATTTTACCATAACGAGACTTGCAGTAACGTAATGCGCAACTCGGCATATTTCCATATAAAATATTTTTATTTTGTTGGACACGAATGCGTCAATGCGACTTGACGCGCAGGCGTACCATACTAGACTGAGAGACTTGTTACTCCTAGGTGACAAGTATCGGAACACTGTTTTGTTCGCAATGTCCCGTCTATTGTAAATACTTTAATGTCTTTGTTCGCAACCTTTTTTGATTGTACCCAGCGATGATTTTGTGGAATATATAGAAAAAATGGAGGAAATATTATGA
The DNA here is from genome assembly GCA_916614155.1 of Mesoligia furuncula. Taxonomy (NCBI): domain Eukaryota; kingdom Metazoa; phylum Arthropoda; class Insecta; order Lepidoptera; family Noctuidae; genus Mesoligia; species Mesoligia furuncula. Next base: position 13,113 of record OU744805.1, read on the forward strand.
ACTTCATTTAAAACCAAACATATAAATTGTAAAGTAGCTGCAGGTATCTATAACCAAGTAAAAGATATTCCTTTTTCTCCACCTTGTCCATGTTTCCCACAACAATTTTTAATTAAGCTTTATACATAATATAATGCGGATTTTTTATACTTTAAAATTGAATAATAAAGCATTTCGTACGTCTCAGTCGAGGCGCAAATATTTTTCGGTCGCAAATTTATAAGATTTGTTATTCAAACATAAACATGGTTTTTTAATTAAATATACCAATCAAAAAACAACACGCATTTTTATTAAACACTTCCTATTCAATTCACAAAGTATTTTATTTGTTTATATAAAAAAGTATATTTATTTTATTATTTATGTATCTACACACAGTAAAATACAATAACAAAACTAAATGGAAACACAAAGTTGGCAAATGTAATTAAAATGCTGGAGGCGGGCAGCCCTATCGAATGTTTACGTACCGCGCGGCTGTAGGCATTTATTTCAAGGTTACGGCCGAGTTACAATACTGTATGATCTTTATACTGTGCCTTGGGGTAGTGGAACGGGTGTTGCAGTTCACGCTTCAGTATGCGCAACACTGGTGTGGTGCATAGCAGCCAGCATGACGCTCTATGATGGGGGTTCCCGATCGGGAAACATCCGGATGACTCCACGTAGGCTGTCTCCACTGATGGCATACCCACCTGACCATCTCCACCAGCACGACATTTGAATTGAACACTTTGTACCTACGTCTCAACGATGTACCGAGAAGCGGAATTCGCAAAGCGCACGAACGCTGCGGCGATTTCAATTACACTGTTAGTTCCGGGGCCGCGGGGGCGTGGCTTAGGGTGCGCGGGAGACTAAGTACCCGCTTCGCCGCATCGTGATTGGGGGATGGGATTGATTACCTACGAATTTATCGAATGATAGATTCTCATGCGCATTTAAATGTGTGTGTGCATGCGGTTATAGGGCTAGTAACAGACGGGCCGCGTTTAAATACGGCTGGTTCACACTTACGGATTTCCGTAAATACGAAAAAAAATAAAAAAAATACCTACCCATTTTATTGTTGATTTGGGTCGAGAATCATTAGCATAATTACGTCCTTGAATTTGACTAGGATGCAAATCAACAGCCTGTATAGGTGGGATCGGAGTAATGAAAACCTATCCGGTACGCGAGTAGTGCAATGTGACCGAAAAACCGAGACGGTTAATAAAGCGGCCATCGTACTCTTCGACGACACCATAAATCTCACACTGTGCCCGACCTTGACCACTGAAAACTTTGCAGTGGTAAAGTTGAGGACCAGAACATGGGAAATCGGAGTCGTCTCAGTGTACCTGGATGGTGGACCACCTATCGAGCCAGACTTGGCCCATTTCAAGAAAATTATGGAGGAGATTGGAGTCAGGGACGTTGTACTGGGGGGGGATGTCAACGCATGGAACACGTGGTGGGGAAGTCGGGAAGTGGATGAGAGAGGAGAGGCTCTGGCGGGCACACTGGATGAGTTGGGACTTCAGATCCTAAACTGCGGAACAGCTCCCACCTTCGATGTCATCAGAGGAGGTCAAGGATACTGCCGCTGTGTAGATATAACCGTATGTACAGAGGACATGCTTGGACGGGTGGCAAACTGGAGACTAGCAGGAGACGTCACCACTTTGGACCACAGGGCTATCCTGTTTGAAATTAAACTGAAAAAATCCATAGGAATGGATATAAAAAGAACTACTAGAAAATTTAATACAAAAAAAGCAAAATGGGCACAATTTAACGAAAAACTAAACCAAATTTGGGAACAAAATAATATAAACAAAACAGAAATAGACAGGATAGAATCAATAGAAGATTTGAACAGGATAACCAAAAAATATACCGACGCAATAGGGGAGGCATGCGAAGGGACCATACCGATGGTTAATAAAATACAGCAGACAGGATTGCCCTGGTGGACTGAACAGTTGACACGTATGAAAGAGGAAGTTAAAAGAAGGAAGAGGAGAATATCCTGCGCCGCACCGGGACGCCGAGCATTGGTCGTTGACTTGTATCTCACAGCAAAGGAGGAGTATAAGCAGAAGATGGAAGACACTCTGACAGCGAGCTGGAAAGACTTTTGCGGAAAACAGGAGCGTGAAACTATGTGGGACAGTATCTATAGGGTGATAAGCCGCACAGCATCTAGGCAGGAAGACACACCATTGGTGGAAGGAAGTACTGTTTTTAGCAGTGAGGAATTGACCAGGATGCTCGCAAAAACTTTTTATCCTGAGGATAAAACGCAGGAAGACGATGAGGAACACAAACAAGCTAGAGAGACGGCGAATAGAGTAAACAAAGAGACGCATGGTGAAGCATTCGATCCTCTATTCACGACGGAAGAGCTGAAGTGAGCCGCAGCTAGTTTCAATCCTAAGAAAGCTCCTGGGATCGACGGACTTACAGCGGACATAATTATGCAGTGTGGCCATATCTCATAACCCACATATTTTCTTGGCGGTATTGAACAGATGCCTGAGCCTGTCCCACTACCCGACCATCTGGAAGGAGGCGGTAGTCGTAGTCCTCAGAAAACCTGGAAAAGATGATTATGCGCACCCCAAACCATACAGGCCGATTGGGCTATTGCCTGTATCGGGCAAGATACTGGAAAAGATGTTGGTACGTCGCATTAGGTGGCATATTCTGCCTGAAGCAAGCTGTAGTCAATATGGATTTATGCCTCAGCGCAGCACCGAAGACTCCCTCTATGACCTGATAAAACACATTCGAGACAGACTGAAGGAGAAAAAGATCAGAGTTGTCATATCGTTGGACATAGAGGGAGCCTTCGATATTGCCTGGTGGCCGGCTGTGAAATGCCGACTGTGTAATATTAAAAAAATATAATCTAGCGACAATTGTAATAATAAAAAAAAATATATTTTAAAGTGTGTGGATGTTATTATAAATGTGTGTGTGAACTCCAAATAAATAAACAATAAGTAGAAGTGAAAATTCGGGCGCCAGGAGCACACACCAAACTATGCCAAGGATAGACTAACCTGCGGAAACTGGAAACTTTTAATCTTCAAGCGGGGAGTATCAATAAAAATCGACACAAAAGTTATTGAACGATTTTATTACCCGAAGGCTGCTGGTATCAACATACAAGAAAATTCCTTTCTAATATTAACAGTTGGTGTAAAACTAAGATGGAATAGAAATTAATTCCTGTCCTGTCATTATTGCACTTTTGTCAATTTAAGTTAAGTATTATAAACCATACCATATTCCGGCGAATAATCTAACAAACCGAATGGGCAAACCCTGGTGATTTTGATCTTCGCGGGGACGTCAGGCGGTCCATGATATATGTCGGTAGGGGCTAGCGTTAAAAATTTAAGTCTTGAAGTAAAAATAAATAAGAAACGCCTCACGGCTGAAATCAAACATGAATAATTGTTAGCTGATGTTCAGCGTCGACAAAAATGCCGATCGGAATGTTTACGACCAAATGCAAATTAACTCACCGTTTCTTTTCCAAAAAAAAAGCTTTTACATCAGTAGATGAATTAATCCAAAAAATATATAAGGTTCAAAAGATCCTGAAACAAATATCGAAAACTATTAAGGTCTGCCATCCAAATAACCACGCGACACGTGAGTAGGTATGAAACCACGAAGAATTTTACCAACCTTTTACAAAATATGGCCAATCCCATTATGATGCTGACAAGGGCAAATCAGCTACCACATAATTAGGACTGGATGTAGTCCTTTGGAAGTATCAACTTCCAGATTTTAATAGGAGCTCTAAAAACACTCCATTTTATATAAAGGTTCGGCCGGAAAAGTGACCCGTCAAAATCAACTGACAGCATCAAAAGGAAAAATCAGTGTGACCACTACACGACTTCCGATTCAAAAAAATGAATTTTTACATGGCAACACCACCATGTTGCCTTCAAATTAAAGCAAAGAACGCGCTATCATGTAACAGGCTTAAAAGACTCGTTACATTACATCCCCTCCCGAAAATAAAAGAAAGGAACTTTCTTTTATTAGAAAGAAATCTTCAACCAAATAAACCTGTTAAGACTGGTTTATTTTCTAGTTCAAAAAAAGAAAAAGAATCATATAAGATTCAAAGTGCAAATCAACTCTGAAAATGTCAAACGACAAAATCTCAAGAATTTAATAAAAGTAAAAAAATGTAAATGACAAAAAGTCAAAAACGAAATAGTGAAAAACAAAAAATTATAAGTTATAAAAACTCATTAAATGAAACGAAGAGAGAAATCTCTTAGCGCTCCAAAACTCCAAAACAGTGCAGTTAGGCACTATAGCCACTGACTAAAAATTTCAAACAAATTCGGACAATTTACCAAAACAAACTACAATTTTTATAGTGCAGTTAGGCACCTATCGCCACTGACTAAAAATTTCAAACCACTTGGAACAGTACAACTATGAGTGCAGTTAGGCACTATCGCCACTGACTACTATGTCAACCGCTTCCAACACAACCATCTCTATGAGTGCAGTTAGGCTCTATTGCCACTGACTAACTCCGTATTCAACAATCCAAAAAATTTGAAACTCCGAACAAAAGTTTTTAAATAAAGCTGAAAGACCTTATTTAAAATTCTGTTACAGGCACAACCTGCAACGAGACAAAGGAAAGCATATTGTGATCGGCTCATCACCACCGAATTCCCGAGCACAATAGCTGTAAAAGAATGTGAATGCTGTGACTGGCTCAACACTACCAATCTCCCAAACACAGACAAACACAAAAAACATTGAGATCTCCAATGTGAAATCTCAATAACAAAAAAAGGCGAAAGCCAAAGTTTCACAATGCGACCGGCATACCACCACCGAACTTCCGAACGCAAAGGAAAAGGAATGACGAAAGTCAAAACAAAATCTCGCATCGTGATTGGAACAACAAAGTCCAACACAATGGAAAAGAGTCGAAATCAAGGTCAAAAGTTACACCAAGATCCAAAAAATAATAAGGCATTTTGTAACAAAGGTTACCGAATGACCCCCAAAAAGTAAAGTCCAGGATGAACGCGTTACTAACAAAGTCAAATCAGATCATTAAAAAGAATGAAACTCCAGTAAAAATGAGAAACAATTCTGTCAACGAGCAGCACAAAATAGATTTAAAAATCGATTACTATTTATGACGAAGAGGAAATAGAATGATTTTAAACTATGAGAAAAAAAAAGATTACAAAAACTTGAAATTGAATTTAAGTTTTTTAACCTCAAGGTAGAAATTACCTGAACTGTAGGGTTGTATAAGATCTTAATAAAATATAAACAGGTAGGTTACCCTTAAAAAAGAAGAATAAGATCTTAGACAATCCAACCAAAACAAACAAAACATAAAATAAGATCCTTCGATGTGAAAAACATTTGGTGTGAAAAAAATAGTATTAAATTAACCAGAATGACCTAAGTTTTATTTTTAGAATGTCTCAAATTCAACAAATTTATAAGAAGTTACCTAACATACATCTTTCAAATCACCGATAACCTATCATCCATTAACCTATCATCCATCCTCTCGTACATCACACTGTCAAAAGTGACCTTCAAACAAAATTATCAAAATCAAGACTATCACTTGGAAACCAAATTAAAATTTAATAATATCTTTAACATGATAACGTCCCACTGAACCTTTATTTAAATCTTTCAAAACATAAACGTTATCTGAAACCTTTTCAGTTATTTTACATTTTACAAACTTAGGTGCAAGTTTAGCTGAAAAATATGCTTGTGCATTAGATTGAAGAAAACTTCTTCTCCACACCACATCACCCACATCAAAAGAAATGACTTTCCGACCCTTATTATAATAAGCGGCATTACGCTTATACCCCTTTAACAAGTAAGCTTGAACTTTAACAAAAATATCACTAAGTGAATTAAGAGAAACTGCATAAGCATTTCTACTTGAAATTTCTAGTTGAGATAAGTTATCAACAGAACTACTAAAGTGATGTAATGACGCATCAAGAATAAGCTCCCTACCAAACATCAGAAAGTTAGGAGTAAACTCAGTAGCAAGGTTTACACTATTATTTAAAGCTAATTGAACATTGGGCAAAAAACTTGACCAAGTTCTATGATCATCTTTAACAAAACACGATATGCAGGTTTCGACCGTTTTATTATATCTCTCAACAGGATTATTTTGAGGCGTATACAAAGTATTATAAAATATTTTGGTTATATTAAAACCTTTCAAAAAATCTACAAAATGTTTTGAAGTAAATTGAGTTCCATTGTCACAAACTACTATTTTTGGACAACCAAACTTGAGAAATATTTCTTTTTCAAAATGTTTACAAATTACTCTAGTGGTAGCATTGATCATTGGAAAGAACCAGCAATATTTAGTAAAAACGTCTACGACCGAAAGTATGTATCTATGACCAGAATAAATTTTAGGTAGAATTCCTATGATATCAACTGAGAGCATAAGCATGGGACGATCAACCTTTTTAGGATTAATCATAATACCAAAAGGTGGAGATGTAGTATGTTTATAAGCTTTACAGGTATCGCAAGACAAAATGTATTGTTGAATATCATTAAACATTCCCTTCCAAAAATAATGTTGTTTTAATTTCTTTAAAGTCTTATGTATTCCCAAGTGTCCATGATTAAATGATTAACAAACAGCAAGGCGAATAGCAAACGAAAAGCAAAAACTAAGTTTCAAAAAGTTAAATGTTTGAAAATAAATTCTCAAGTTTGAGGTTAATTATAAAAGTCAATGTGGGTAATCCCATAAAAAAAATTACTATGTTAATTTTATCGTTTTAAAAGTGCAATAATCACTTACAAGCAGCTTAAATCTAGATAAATTAAATGCACAATATTGTACTTAACAATTAGATTAAATTATTTACTTAAAAAGTTAAACTTAGTTTTTAAAATAACTTTACTGTTGAGAACAACAAAACGCAGTCTATGCTATACATTTCTGTTGGTTTTGCTAAGAAAAAAACATGATATTAAACAAAATCATCAATTGTAAACACCAAACATTGTTTACAAAGATTCACCAAATTAAGTTAAACAAGTTAAGTAGTACTTATGAGTCAAAAATCAAAATAAACACAAAGTTATTAAAGTAACAATGTAGAACAAACCAATGCAAACAATAGACTCATAAGTTAATTAATTAATAGTGCAATAATGACAGTATAAGGTACCAGACCAGACAAACCTACTTCAAGTCCCTGTTCGCAGAGCGACAATTGTAATATTAAAAAAATATAATCTAGTGAAGTGTAATAATATGTATGCTCTCTTATATTATTAAGTATGCACACTCCTTTATACCTAATATGCTGAATTAGCACTATACCTCATAAGCCACATATCCATGTAACATTGATTGCATTCATTAAATAGTACTACAAGCATGTGGTTGTTTCCTTGAGACCACCTCTTAGGAACCCCAACATTACATGGCGACCCTGCCTTGGGAATCTGCCAAGGGGATTTTTAGTTTCTAGTTTAATTTAAATTTTACAAGTCATATCATGTGTCGGTCTACCGTCGAAAAGGAAGAGGTTTTCCTTAGTCAGAACGCGGCTGGAGGTAACAATGACGCCACGTTGAAGGAAATTGGAGGACACGTGGAACGTCTAAGCATCGTAACCTACATTGTCCTGGCCATCATTGGAGTCGTAGCACTTTATGTTGGCTTAAGGATGTACAGGAGCTGCCATCGCACGTGGATCAAACAAGAAATAGGGATGAGTACCATGCAGAGGATCAGGTCATCCATCAGAGGGCGCAGTGAAGGTACCGAAAATCAGTGAATAGTGTTGTGAAATTTATTTTCCATAATTTAATTAACTATCGTTATGAGAACTATCATATTTCATTACGCAAAAACTTAAAGGCGCTAAAATCATGCACGGAAAACTTGTAATGCGACACCAAACGGAAACAAAGTGCAACGTCGGACTTTAATTTTTAGGTTTCGCAATTATGTGTAATGTGTTTATAATATGTTTTAAGCAAATCTATTACTTATTAGATTAAGAAATATTAGTATGCTATGATTGATATTTTAGAACGAAATTATAACTTTTTAGTAGAGATACGAAATTATTTAGTAAAAAAGGGACAATCAAGATATAAAGGTAGTGTAATTATAACTAAGTTGGAACAAGCAAAAAGTGCATTTGATAACTGCTGTAAAATATTTTTACAAATTGAAAAAAGCAGGGATGTTCATTTAGCAGCGGCGATAGATCTATATGAAAAAATTAAGCAAAAATACGAGGAAATAGAAAACTTGTGTATTTTTCCCGTAGCAAGAGAATTAGGTAAAATGGAATTCGACTTAAAGGTGGCGTGTAGTTTGATTCCAGTAATGGACGGTGTTGAGGGCACCACCAAGCGGTTGATAGACTCTGTGGAGTTGTATGCTGGCATGCTGGATGGCTCAGGTAAGGCATTATTAATTACTTTCGTTCTAAAAAGTAGGCTGAGTGAGAACGCAAAGCTAAGAGTATCAAGCTCATACAAAAATGTTCAAGATTTAATTGATGATTTAAGAAAATATCTTTTACCCAAGAAATCATTTATGGCTATACAAACCCAGCTACAAAACATTCAACAGGGTTCAAGGTCCATTGAAGAATATGGATCTGAGGTGGAAAAATTATTTACGGAGCTGACGATTACTCAGGCTGATGGAAAAACTGAGGCATTTTCTATTTTGAAACCCATCAATGAAAGTTTTGCAATAAAACGGTTTTCAGATGGCCTGCGGTGCTCGAAGCTGAGCACCATCGTCTCGGCACGCGGCTTCAGCAGCTTAAAAGATGCCATACAAGCAGCAAAAGACGAAGAGTGCACGTCTTTCCCACTATCAGGTAATATCTTGCATGTATCTAGAAATGGACGAGTTTCACATAATAATAGGCGATCACAAAGTCATCATAGGGGTACTCTCCGTGGTCAATATGGTAACAATTACGCTCGTGGACACCCATCTCATAACAATTATAACCGAGGACAAGGTTCTCGTGGATATAATAGGCCAAATTATCACCCATCGTATAGCCGTGGTAATAGAGGTTCGAGATATGCTAGGAACCGAGGACGAAGCCAAAGTACATTCCCAGCAGAGCGAGTAGTAGACACGCGTCAAAGCGATAAAGACGAAAGTACAGATAGTACACCAAATCAGTTTTTTCGATCCTAAACATTTTGTGTTATCATACCAAGGAAATGCGAAGTACATAACCTTTTATATTAATAATACTAAATATTATTGGCTTATTGATACGGGAGCAACATTGTCCATCATTAAAAAAGAAATGTTACCAAATGACATCGTTGTGCATAAAGATAATACCTTAATAAATGGAATAGGTGGTCAGCGACGTTCTCTAGGTTCAGTAAATTTATTATTAAAATATGATAATGTAGCGTTTCAGCATAATTTTCTTGTTTTTAATTCGTTACCACTAAGAGCAGACGGTATTTTAGGTTTAGATTTTTTAGAAAAATTTCAAGCAAAAATAGATATAGTTTCAAATAAGTTAACACTCTTTAACAATAATAAACAACATTATTTACATTTTGTTGATGAATATGATAGGATAAAAAACGCAATAATTATTCCGGCGCGTTCGGAATCAATTCATTTTATAATTGTGAATGACAATGTAAATGGAGAAGTTGTAGTTTGTAGTAAAGAGATAGCGAAGGATGTGTTTATAGCAAACGCAATAGCAAAGGTTAATAATAACAGAATTCCAGTCAGGATACTTAATGTTAGTGATAAGGAACTGTGTTTACCATCTTTAATACCAGATTTAAGAAATGTGGAAGATTATAATATTTGTCAATTTAATAAGACCAATATCGACGCCACTAGAGTTAAAACATTGTTGTCAGAATTAAATCTAAATTATTTAAACGGAGAAGAGAAACAATCAATTGAGGCAATATGTACAAAGTATTCAGACGTTTTCCATTTAGAAGGAGATAAGTTAAAAACAACCAATATTTATGAGCAATCTATAGTTGTGAAACAAAACTCTACCCCAGTTTACGTCAAGCCATATAGGTTACCACAGGCACTAAAACCAGAAATAGCTAAGCAAGTTAATAATATGTTAAAAAATGATATTATAGAAGAGACAAATAGTGAATGGTCCAGTCCAATTTTATTAGTACCTAAGAAAAGTAGCGAGGGACAAGGGAGAAAATGGCGTTTAGTAGTAGATTATAGAAAAGTAAATCAAGTTATTTGTGACGATAAATTCCCTTTACCAAATATTAATGAAATTTTAGATACGCTTACGGGAGCTATTTATTTCACTCACCTTGACCTTCACCAAGGTTATTACCAAGTAAGTTTGGAACCCAATAGTCGTAAATTAACTGCATTCACTACAAATACAGGCCAATATTGCATGAAACGGCTACCCATGGGCTTAAAGATAAGTCCTAATGCTTTTAGTCGTATGATGTCAGTAGCAATGTCTGGATTAACTTTTGATAAATGTCTAGTATACCAAGACGATCTCATTGTATTCGGAAGAAATCTATCTAGCCACAATCAAAATTTAGTAAGTGTAATGGAAAGGTTGAGGAAAGTAAATTTAAAACTAAATCCACAAAAATGTGAATTTTTAAAGAAAGAAATTCTTTATTTAGGACATTTGGTTACAGATAAAGGTGTATTACCAGATCCGGAAAAAACCAGAGTATTAAAAAATTACCCTATTCCCAAAAATGCAGATGAAGTAAAACGTTTCGTAGCTTTCTGTAATTATTACCGTAAATTTATTAGACATTTTTCGGAAATAGCAATGCCCTTGAATAAGTTAAGTAGGAAAAATGAACCATTTATATGGTCTACTGAATGCCAGAACGCTTTTGATACTTTAAAAAATGCGCTAGTATCGTCACCTATACTGCAGTATCCCGATTTTTCAGAAAATCATGAATTTATTTTACAAACAGATGCTTCGGGTACTGCTATTGGGTCCGTATTATGTAACAAAGATCTTAGACCAGTTGCATATGCGAGTAGACCCATGAATAAGGCGGAAAAGAACTACCCGACTATTCAAAAAGAACTTTTAGCTATCGTGTGGTCTGTTAAATATTTTAGACCATATTTATATGGAAATCAATTTACCATAATGACAGATCACAAACCATTGATATATTTATTTGGTATGAAAGATCCGTCAAGTAGGTTACTTAAATTTAGGTTAACCCTAGAAGAATATAACTTTAAAATACTCTATGTGAAAGGAAGAGATAATGTTGTGGCAGATGCTTTATCTAGAGTTCATATAACGTCTGACGAACTTAAAAGTATGAATGAGCAAGTTATGGCTGTAACGACAAGGATGCAAAAGAGGAAGATGGAAGAACAAATTAACAGTAAGGAAGATGATGGAAAGAAGGCTCTTAATAAATCCACTAACGACTGGACTGATCACCCAAGGGTTGTGGATATATTAAGAAAACCGCGTGAGTCAGTGGAAATGTGTTTGATTGAAGGTAGCAAATTAAAAAGATTTAAGGATAATGACATGATAACTGAGGAAATTGAATGTTTTGCATTTGAAGAGACTAAAAAGACATTATACATTAATCTTGATTTCAAGGCGCATTTCTCGCGAGCCGAATTTGTGCAGAAATTAAGTTATTTTTGCAAAAAGATACGTATCAGCGAAGTATGTATAATTAAGAATAATGATAATATAGAATTTATTAAAAGTATTTGTGAAGAGATAACAACACTCCCTAATTGGTCCGGACCACGAATATGTATATTAAGAGGAGTAAAAAGAATAACTGATGATAATGAAAAGATAATAATTATGAATGACTTTCATTTATTGCCTTCCAGTGGACATGCGGGAGTGCGTAGAATGGTCAATACTATCAAAAGACGATATTATTGGCCAAGTATTGACAAGGATATTCAAGAATATGTTAAAAAATGTACGAAATGTCAAAAATCTAAACATTATCGTTACATTAAAGAACCTATGGAAATTACTACAACGGCTTCCTCGGCATTCGAAAAGATTTACTTAGATGTAGTGGGTCCTTTAGATAGAGACGAAAGCGGAAATTGTTACATATTGACTATGCAGTGTGAATTAACAAAATTTGTACAAGCTATTCCATTACAAAACAAAGAAACGGTGTCCATTGCAGATGCATTTGTTAGACAGTTCATATTAAGATTTGGTATTCCGGAAACAATAGCTACGGATCGAGGAACAGAATTTATTTCTGCAACTATGGAACAGGTTTGTAAAATTCTTAATATTGAAAAATTATCTTCTACAGCCTATCACCATCAGTCGATTGGAGCTCTTGAAAATGCTCACAAAACTTTGGGTGCATTTTTAAGAATTCAGTGCGAAAACCATAAGAATACATGGAGCTATTGGTTACCATTTTGGTGCTTTAGTTTCAACAACACAGTCCATTCAGAAACAAAATATACGCCATATGAACTTGTTTTTGGAAAACTTTGTCGGATACCAGATAGCATTAGCGATACTGTAGACCCATTATACAATTTAGATAGCTATCCATTACAATTAAAATATAGATTGCAGTTAGCTCATGCCGACGCAAAGAACAATTTGTTGTTAAATAAGCATAAACGTAAGGAAATACATGATAGATCTGTTAATTCAACAACGTATGAGAAAAATGATTTGATTTTATTAAAAAATGAAACAGGTAGTAAATTAGATACCCTATTTGAAGGTCCCTATACGGTAGTGCAAGATTTAGGTTGTAATGTAAAAATACTAAAAAAAGATAAAATAGAATTAGTACATAAGAATAGGACTAGGCCTTATTATCAATAGATTTAATATAAGAAAAAAAAACATTGCAATGTATAATGATAAGAATAAATAGGTACCCATTTATTTTATATAAAATCAGTAATAGGCTAAGAACCAGTATAATTTTATATTTATAAAAATAGGTAACACCATTTTTTTTTTTAGTAAAATATGTAATTATGAAAAAAAAAAGAAAAAGTTGTGTTAATTTCTTTTTTTTTTTTTTATGCCCCTGGGAGGTGAAGTGTAATAATATGTATGCTCTCTTATATTATTAAGTATGCACACTCCTTTATACCTAATATGCTGAATTAGCACTATACCTCATAAGCCACATATCCATGTAACATTGATTGCATTCATTAAATAGTACTACAAGCATGTGGTTGTTTCCTTGAGACCACCTCTTAGGAACCCCAACATTACACTAGCGACAATTGTAATAATAAAAAAAAATATATTTTAAAGTGTGTGGATGTTATTATAAATGTGTGTGTGAACTCCAAATAAATAAACAATAAGTAGAAGTGAAAATTCGGGCGCCAGGAGCACACACCAAACTATGCCAAGGATAGACTAACCTGCGGAAACTGGAAACTTTTAATCTTCAAGCGGGGAGTATCAATAAAAATCGACACAAAAGTTATTGAACGATTTTATTACCCGAAGGCTGCTGGTATCAACATACAAGAAAATTCCTTTCTAATATTAACAGTTGGTGTAAAACTAAGATGGAATAGAAATTAATTCCTGTCCTGTCATTATTGCACTTTTGTCAATTTAAGTTAAGTATTATAAACCATACCATATTCCGGCGAATAATCTAACAAACCGAATGGGCAAACCCTGGTGATTTTGATCTTCGCGGGGACGTCAGGCGGTCCATGATATATGTCGGTAGGGGCTAGCGTTAAAAATTTAAGTCTTGAAGTAAAAATAAATAAGAAACGCCTCACGGCTGAAATCAAACATGAATAATTGTTAGCTGATGTTCAGCGTCGACAAAAATGCCGATCGGAATGTTTACGACCAAATGCAAATTAACTCACCGTTTCTTTTCCAAAAAAAAAGCTTTTACATCAGTAGATGAATTAATCCAAAAAATATATAAGGTTCAAAAGATCCTGAAACAAATATCGAAAACTATTAAGGTCTGCCATCCAAATAACCACGCGACACGTGAGTAGGTATGAAACCACGAAGAATTTTACCAACCTTTTACAAAATATGGCCAATCCCATTATGATGCTGACAAGGGCAAATCAGCTACCACATAATTAGGACTGGATGTAGTCCTTTGGAAGTATCAACTTCCAGATTTTAATAGGAGCTCTAAAAACACTCCATTTTATATAAAGGTTCGGCCGGAAAAGTGACCCGTCAAAATCAACTGACAGCATCAAAAGGAAAAATCAGTGTGACCACTACACGACTTCCGATTCAAAAAAATGAATTTTTACATGGCAACACCACCATGTTGCCTTCAAATTAAAGCAAAGAACGCGCTATCATGTAACAGGCTTAAAAGACTCGTTACAACTGGCAGAAACAAAATGCCCAGTAAATCTGCGACGTCTAGTAGACGTGACAGAAAAGTGAGGGTTAGGTATGCAGGAGCAGAATTCCTCCGGGAAACCAACAAAGGTTGCGTACAGGGCTCTATAGGGGGCCCCACCTTCTGGAATTTGCTCCTGGACCCTCTGCTCAAAGAGCTTGGAAAACGAGGTGATTACTGCCAAGCCTTTGCGGATGATGTGGTGCTGGTTTTCTCGGGTGACATGGCTCTTGATGTCCAGAGGCAGGCTAATGCGTCCCTCGCGCACGTCCAGAAGTGGGGCATCAAAAACAAACTTATGTTTGCGCCGCAGAAAACAAAGGCCATGATAATCACAAATAAGCTGAAATATGACACACCACTTCTGCGCATGGGCGGGGAGGGCATTGCACTGTCACGGGAGATCAAGATACTGGGGCTCACTATTGATGACAGGCTGACGTTTAACGCACGTTTATGCAGGAAGGCGCTAAATATTTATAAACAGCTGTCAAAAGCCGCAAAAATCAGCTGGGGCCTTAAGCCAGAGATAATCAGGACCATATATGTTGCGGTAGTGGAGCCGATAATTACGTACGCAGCAAGTGCATGGGCGCCGGCTACTAACAAGATGTGCGTAAAAAAGCAGCTTAATACGCTACAGCGTGGGATCGTACAAAAAATGATCAAGGCGTATAGGACGACTTCGTTAAACTCGGCCTTGCTACTCTCCGGACTGCTTCCACTGGATCTTAGGATTCGGGAAGCAGCCTCTTTTTATGAAGAGAAAAGAGGTTATTCGCGGAGAGTAACAAGAGACCGAGCAGTCGAGTTACCGGTCTCACCCACACAAATACCGCACCCTGCAGACCAGATAGATATGGAGCTCGAGTGCGTGATGAACGGTGCAGAAATGGATCAGCGAGGACTCGGCAACCCTAACATCTTCACCGACGGTAGCAAAATTGAAGGCAAAGTCGGCGCAGCACTATCTCTATGGGAGAATGGAGTGGAAATAAAAACCCAAAAGTTTAAGCTGGACCAGTTCTGCACCGTTTTTCAGGCCGAATTATTAGCTCTACATAAAGCCTCTGAACTGGCATTAAAACAGGTTGTTGAGGTATATTGCGACTCTAGGTCGGCCCTAGAAACTGTGACTCGGGGCGTTTCCCTCCATCCTCTGGCATTTAAGATCCGAAAGAACATACACGAACTGACTAAACGCGGTAAAACGCTTCAAATGTTCTGGATAAAAGCACATGCAGGACTGGAGGGAAACGAAAGGGCTGACGAATTGGCAAAAGAGGCAGCCTTAGGTAAAAAATCAAGACCGGACTACGATCTTTGCCCGGTTTCATTCGTCAAGCGACAAATCCGAATGGACTCGCTTGACGAATGGAACACGAGATACCAATCCGAGGAAACTGCCTCAACCACCAAGATCTTCTTTCCCGATGCAAACGTGGCTTACAGTATAGTGCGCAAAATTAAAGTAGATCCCCTGTTAACACAAGTGCTGACGGGGCATGGCGGATTCTCCGAGTACTTGAACCGTTTCAAGTGCAAGGAGAGCGGCATGTCCCTGTGACCCTGAAAAGAGAGAAACCGTGCCGCACTTAATCATCTATTGGCCCATATTTGGACAAGATAGATATAATTTTGAAGCAGAAACGGAAACTAAAATAGATCTAGATAATATACCAAAAATTATGCAAAATAAACAAATAAGAAAAAAATTCTTAAAATACTGCATTGAAATAGCTGCCAAAGTTGTGAAAAAGAATAAAGCATAGAAGATATACTTTCTAATATTGTTAAATATTTTGATAAGTTATCAACGTATTAAGAAATATGTAAGCCTAAAAAGTTGTAAAATAAGCAATCGTAGTAATAAGAATAAAACTGGGGTGCCAAAAATATTAATCATTTCACGGAAGCTCTTTAATATTACATTAGTACTTTTATCTTTCAGTGGATACAGAAGAGTATAAATTTTGTAAATGCGTCAATAGCTACCAGAACGTATGCTTTTTTGTTTGTGCCGGTCAGATTACCCATAAGGTCTACATGTATCGTATGGAAAGGTATGCTTATTTTATCAATGGGGTGCAGTTCCATTTGCTTTTTGCCGGAAGGCTCTTTGCCAATTTTGCATTGTAAACAGTTATTGCAAAACTGCCGTACCCGTTTTGTCATGTGTTTAAACCAAAACTGTTCCCGAATTTTATCCAGAGTACGTTCCCACCCCGTATGCAAAAGATGTTCGTGGTATCTATTTATTAATGAACAAACAAGTGATTCAGGGACTACTGTACGAGTTAGTGATTCTCCTTTTTGGTTTTGTATGGTTATCATCAAGAGATTCGATCGAATACTAAATTTTCTGTCATAATCATCTTTATTCTTTATGGCATCGCGAAGACTTTTGAGTTCTTTGTCCCTTTCTTGCTCAACTACAATCCACGCTGGATCTTTTGTTAAAATATTGATTTGTGGATTTCTACTCAAAAAATCGACGTGGGCCATTTGTTCCCCCTTACGGTAAATAACATCAAAGTCAAAATTTTGTAAGTATGCCCATAGCCTATGAACCCGAGGTGTAAGTTCCTTTTTAGTAGTCAGTTACAACTGTAAATTTGCGCCCATATAGAAAATGTCGAAAGTGTTTTATTGCTCTGACAACAGCTAAAGTCTCCAATTCATATGAATGGTATCTTGTTTCAGCATCACTAGTGCGCATACTAAAGTATTCAACGACTTTGCGAAGATTATTGTCGTTCTGAATGAGAATAGCCCCGAGACCTTTGGCGCTAGCATCTGTATGGACTTCTATTGGAAGAGTTGGATCAAAAATGCAAAGTATAGGTTCAGAGGTCAAAAGTGTGATGACATATTGTCTTCTTGTTTCGTGATCGGGAGACCACATAAATGGTACGTCTTTTCTTGTTAGCCCATATAGTGGACTCATTAGTTGGGAAAATTGAGGGATAAAACGCCGAAAATAGCTTGCCAGACCATTGAATTGCCTAAGTTGTTTAAGTGTTTTGGGTGGTTCTGAAAATTTAAGTGCTGTCAATTTAGTAGGATTTGGCTTCACTTCACCATTTTTTATAATGTTACCGAGATATTCTATGGACGTCTTGAGGAATTTACATTTTGAGTGATTTATAGTAAATCCTGCGTCTGATAGTCTTTTTAATACAAGTGCAAGCCTTTCTAAACCTTCTTGCTCACTAGATGAGGGAATTAAAACATCATCAATATAATATACTAGTGCAATATTGTCGCGATAGTCGCCTAAAGCTGCATTAATGGCGCGCTGATATACTGAAGGAGCATTACTTAGACCGAATGGCATTGATAAGTACTCATACTGGCCGTCGGGCGTAACGAAAGCAGTTTTTTCGACTGATTCTTCTGAAATTCTAATTTGGTGGAACCCTGATTCCATATCAAGGCTTGAAAACAATCGAGCTTTACCAAGTTTATCAATATGATCTTGTATCAGTGGCAGAGGATAGTGGTCACGAACTGTATTTGAATTTAGTTCGCGGAAATCAACACAAAGCCGGTCGTCACCATTTTTCTTTTTTACTAGCAAAATAGGACTTGCAAAAGGTGAGCAACTATCTCTAATAATACCCTTAGTTTTAAGATCTTCAATAATTGTCTTAACCTTTTCTCTCTCTACCGGTGCTAGTCGGTAGGGCGTTCTTTGTACTATACGATTAGGATCTTTTAATCTGATAGTTAATTGGCCCGTGGTCACTTTTTTATTTTTATTGAAAGTAAATAAATCTGTGTGTTTTTCTAGAATACTTATTAACTGAGACGTATCGTTCAAATCAGTATCAATATTAGCCAAAGATGATATTTCGTAATTAAAAATGTAACTTACTCTTTCTATTGAAGTTCCTTCATTTGTAATTGAAATTTTAATCCCCGGTATTTTGATAGAGTCTAGACCTAAAATGACATCATAATTTAAATCATTAACAACATGAAGTTTTACTTCGAATGTCACACGTCACACCATTAAATGTAGCTACAGTGTTTATCGATTCACTGGAAGGTATGCTACTGCCCCCAAACCCTCGTAATTGCAAAAGTTCTATTTAGCGTTTACCCTTAATTGACCCAGAAACTTTTTTCTTAATTAGCGAACATTCGGCACCACTATCAATTAAACAAGAAATAATGATATCACCTATTTGTAGTTGAACTTCGTTAGGCGCCTTTTCCTTCTGGATTGTATTGACTTCCCGGCGTGAAGGTGGTGGTGCAGCTGTTGAGGCAGTAGCAGGAACAGAAGTCTTCTCGGATTGTGATTCATTTTTATTTTTATGCCAGCAGCGGTCAGATGTGTGGCCTGGTTTCTTGCAGATTTCACAAAGTCTGTTCCTGCAATCACGAGAAATGTGCCCTGGTTTGTGGCAATTGTGACACGTCGCAGTTACTGGGAGGTCAAGCCTTGGTTGTTTAGCACGGGGTTCATCTGACATTGCATCGGCGGGTCGTTTACGATAGTTCGCCAATGTGGCTATCAGTTCAGCTTGTGATCTTGGTGCTGACCTGAGGAGTTCAGCTTGGTAAAACTTTGGTCTTATGCCAGATATTACAGCTTCCACCATGAGCTCAGTTGGAGCATTTGGAGAAATTCTTGAAAACAAACGCCATGATTCGGCAACATATTCAGAAAAAGATTTGGCCTGATTTGAAGTATACTCCCGAAATGCATTGACGTACACAATGTACCTTGTTTCGCCGCTAAATTGTGCTATGAGTTCCCTTTGGAGTGAATCCCAATTAGCAAGAGAATGAGCATTAGTGTCTGCCCATTGTTTGGCGCGTCCTTGCAAGCATGCTAATCCCTTCATCATAGCAACAAACTGTGAACAACCTCGCATGGTGATTAAAGAGGTAACTTGTTTACACCATTCCTCAATTGTAATTTTATGCTCGTCGGGATCATAATTTGGTAAATAAATTTCACTTAGCTTGTGGTTACTTGTGTTTTGGTTCCGGAAAACCATCCTTTCCAGCAACTTGATCTGGCAGCGAAGTAAATTCAGTTCTTCCGAAATTCCTGGTCGGGAGGTCGGCAAGGTAGGCGAGTACGTTGATGGGTCCAGTTCAGGCGCGGGCTCATCCCTTTCTTCTGATACAAGAGCGGGAGGGCTCGGGGTCCTCAAATGATAACGATCAGACATCTTGTAAACACTTTTAATCACTCACAACCAATAATGATTCACTCAACTTAATTTTACAATGAGATGTTCACAATTCAAAATACAATTTAATACTGTGCGCTCTGCGACTAGAGCGAGCCTATTTATACGGTCAAACAACTGTCAACGTCAGACAGCAACGACTTCCGTTGACACCTATTTTAAAATACAATTTAGTTTGTACATATTATTTAATAATGTAGTTGCGCACAATATTTGATTTATAATTAATAACACTTTTTAAATACTTTAAATTGTAAATTTAGTTAGGTAACAATAATTTTATTTAAAAGAACTGACAGTTACAATGTTCCAATTTCCTTCTTAGACTTTGTCAAATCATATCACATTTTAGTTAGCAATTTGTAGTCAATAAATGAGATTGTGCAAATTTTTAGTACCACTTTTCTAACTAGATGGCGATGGCGTCGAGTTAGACCTCACTATGGTTTCGTCACCGCTGAAACTATAAGTAGCTTAGAAATTTTATATTCAAGGTTGAGATTCTGTATTAATGTAAAACTATATTACATTGTGTTAAAACGCTACCAGTGAGTTTTATTGTGTAGTGTTGGACCTTGGGTGGTTTGGAGATTTTACATGGTCCTTCGTCACCGGATCAGTGCGTAATATTGCGCACCGAGTTTTTGTGTATCAGCACAGAAAGCAGTGGTGGATCGCCACTGAAGTGCTTTAGCGTCGCCTGCAGAGGGCGCGACCGCGGGAACCGAGTGTTTCTGAGGACGTCGCCTGCAGAGGGCGCCACCGCAGCAAGTTCTGCGGGCTTCCGGACATCCCGAGTGGACAGCCGGATCTAGAAGAAGTGGATGTGGCATCCCAAGTAGCTGAGCACCGAACCTGAGAGCGTACTGCGCGCCCCCTGGTGGGCGTTAGCAACAAATAAGTTAGAGAAGTAATAGTGAGTGAGTGAAGTGTTGTGGACTTAGAAGATAAAACCGTGAGTACAATTTTATTTGTGAAATTATCAAGATTTGGACTTTAAATTTAACTTCAAGACTTAGAATAATTTGAGTAGTTTTAGACTTAGATTATTTACGAAAAAAGTGAACCAACGGGGAACCTATGCCCGATTTTCTAAAAAGTTTATTAGTTAAAAACACTTGTAAAATTTTCAGTTGTCGTCATAGACTTAGAATAATTTCATCAGTTTTACACTTGTAAAATTTCTGTGTTCTTGTGCAACTTGGTTTCTATTTGTGTGAATTATTAAATAGTTTAAGTCATGGATTCATTAATAAACTTACAACTAGATAACAAGAAAAATATTGAAAAAGGTAGAATAAATTATAAAAAATCTCCTAAAGAACGGATATCAGTGTCTTATTTAGAAACCAGGTTGGAAGCATTAGAAGAACTGTGGTCTAATTTCATTAAAACGCACAGGGACATAGTAGAAAAACTAGATTTGAAACATAATTACTTCACTACGGAAACATATGATAATACCGAGGATATTTACATAACTTATAAATCCGAATTGAAAGAGTCAATTAAACAACTAACAACTACAAAGGCTAGTATAGATAAACAGTCATCGTCAAATACATATACGAATGTGAAATTACCTAAGGTTGTTATTCCTACTTTCTCTGGCAAGTATACAGAGTGGACTTCATTCCGTGATTTGTTTTTATCACTTATCCACAAAAATGATTCAATTGACGATGTACAAAAACTGCATTACTTGAAAGGTCATTTATCGGGCGAACCAGAACAATTGTTGCGTCACACTCCTGTGACAGCCGCTAATTATCAGGAATGTTGGCAAATGTTAAATAAACGCTATAATAATAAACGATATTTGTCTAATTCTATGTTGAAGAGATTGATAAATCAATCAAATGTAACAGAGTCATCAACTGCGGTTAAAGAATTATTGGATACCACTGTGGACTGTTTGCATGGCTTAAGCACTCTCGGCATTGATGTTAAATCATGGGACACTATAGTCATCCATATAATAAGCGCTAAGCTAGATAGTGAATCACGAAAGTTGTGGTAATTGAGAATTAGCGCAGATGAACAACAGCCAACCTTTGAAGAATTTAAAACATTTTTAGAGTCAAGGTTTCGCTCTTTGGAGTACTTAGACACATCCAAGTCAAAGCAGAAGTCCACAGATAGTAAACCGAAGGTCTTTCACGCAGTCAAATCAAATAGTAACAACTCTGCACAAATTGTATGTCCATTCTGTAAACAAGATCATTATATAAGTAATTGTAAACAGTTTAGTAAAGAAGGTTACCAAACTCGGAGTGAGTTTGTCCGAACTCACAACTTATGTTACAATTGTTTAGGCGCGAATCATTCAATTAAGTATTGTCGTGCTAAAACATCATGTCACATTTGCAAGCGTAGACACCACTCATTATTACACCCCAAGGCATCTTCAAGATCATCATCACCCAATAGCCATCCGGTAGGGGCAGTAGCTGTCAATTCAGCAGTGTCCACACTGCAAACTGCTTCCGGTACGGCAAAAGAATCAGAGTCTTCAACCATAGCGACACACTTTTCTACAAAGGTTGTGCCAAATCGAGTTTTATTAGCGACCGCTCTCGTCGAAGCACAGACTAAGAATGGTCGTAAACAACTGCTGAGGGCGTTATTAGATCAAGGATCTCAGGCCTCTTTCATAACCGAGTCAGCAGTCCAATTGCTCGGACTAAAGAAAATACCAAATAACAGTATTGTCTCAGGCTTAGGAGGTGACGAAGGCGCTTGTGCCTCTAGGCACATGGTTTACGTAACCATTCATTCACGTCACGATCCAAATGCAATTATTCAAGTTCAAGCATATGTGTTAAGCAAAATTACAACGTTGATTCCCTCAACTAAACTATTTATGTCAACTTGGCCTGAATTAGAAGATATAACTCTGGCGGATCCAGAGTACCACACTCCAAACAAAATCGACGTTTTGTTTGGAGCAGAAGTTTACAGCCAAGTTCTTAAAGAGGGTTTAGTCAAACACTCTCCAGGGCCCATAATTGCTCAAAATACAACCCTGGGATGGATTTTGTCTGGACTAACACCCACAGATTGCGATCTCAATTCAGCAAATTGTCACAAGGTTATAGTTAGTATGCATTCAAACCTCAGTGACAATGATATGCTCAAACAGTTTTGGGAGATCGAATCTGATGTTACTAATATGAAAAAGATACTTACCCAAGAAGAACAGCTGTGCGAAGAATTCTTCACTTGTACTACTCGACGAGACTCTACCGGGCGATACGTAGTCAAGCTTCCATTTCGCGAATCAGATCCACGAAGTAAAATCGGATACACCAAAGACATCGCACTGAAACGATTTCATCAGCTTGAACAGCGTTTCAAGAAAAATCAAGAGATCAAAAGAAAATACACCGAAGTAATCCAAGAATACCTTGACCTTGGACACATGAAGATGGTGTCTCGCGAAACTGATACTAAGCAGTCGGAAGCAGTCTATCTGCCTCACCACGCAGTGGTTCGTGAGGATAAGACCACTACCAAAATCAGAGTAGTGTTCGATGCTTCTTCTAAAGGTACCAATGGTGGATCCCTTAATGATATGTTGATGGTAGGTCCTACCATACAACCGGAATTACGACACATCCTCATGACGTGGCGCACGTATCCAATTGTATTATGTGCAGATATAGTAAAAATGTATCGGCAGATCAAGGTCGCTCCTGAAGACACACACTTCCAGAGACTACTTTGGCGGAGTGAACCTACATCTGAAATAAAAGAGTATGAGTTGCTTAGAGTTACCTTTGGCACTGCATCCGCACCTTACCTGGCCGTGAAGTCGTTGCAGCAACTGGCACACGATGAGGAAGCTGAGTTTCCGCTGGTATCTGAAACATTAAAAAGCGAATTTTATGTAGATGATTACATGTCAGGATGTCAAGCGGTAGAGGAAGGAAAAAGGATTTACAAGGAAATGGAAAAACTACTGGAAAAAGGTGGGTTTCCGCTACAGAAGTGGATGACAAACAACAAAGAATTAGCGGAGGAAATAATGGGAGAAGGAACAAATCAGGAAGGAATAGTAGAGATAAAATTAAACGAGGTAGTGAAAATACTAGGACTTTCTTGGGATAGAGAATCTGACAGTTTCAGATATTCAATAACATTTCCGCAACCTGCATCTGTAACAAAACGAAAAGTAATATCAGATATATCATGACTGTTCGACCCCTTAGGGTGGGTAGCGCCGTGTGTTATACCGGCGAAAATATTGATTCAAAAGATATGGCTTGCCGGGATCGATTACCTGAAAACTTATTGAAAGAATGGCAAACGTACCAAAAGGAACTACTAAATTTACCTGAGTTTCATGTACCAAGATGGGTTGAATCCAGAGAAGATGATGTGGTTGTAGAACTACATGGTTTCTGTGACGCCTCTAACGTAGCGTATGCAGCTGTTGCGTATGTAAGGATAATTGGCGCTGACGGGAATATTAAAATTAATTTAATATCCGCAAAAACCAAGGTTGTTCCGGTAAAGCAACTGTCGATTCCTCGTCTCGAGTTGATGGGTGCTGTTCTGTTGGCCAAATTAATTATGGAGGTAGCTGAGATACTAGTAATACCTAAAGAAAATATACACTGTTGGACAGACTCGACTGTTGTTCTAGCTTGGCTCAGTAACCATCCCAGCCGCTGGACAACATTTGTTGGTAATATGGTGTCTGAAATTCTAACTAATTTGGATAATACTCAATGGGGACATGTGAAATCTTCTCACAATTCAGCAGATATCGCATCAAGAGGAATGACACCTTCAACACTTTCACAGTCATCTCTGTGGAAGCACGGTCCGTTGTGGTTAAAGAAAGAACCAATTGACTACGTCAAACCAAACTCGATGTCAACTAAACTCGAAGAAAGATCATCGAAAGGCGTTAAAGCACACGTCACAACAAATGTAGAAGATGGGCTGTGGACAAAATATTCATCATATCAAAAATTGATCAGAGTAGTGACATATTGTAGACGATTCTTAAGATTTAAGCAACATAAAGAACCTTACCTGACAAGTCAGGAGTTGACAGCTGCTCTGGAAATCTGTATAAAAAAATGTCAAGAACAAGAATTTAAGGAAGACATTGAAAACATTAAGAAGACAGGAAGTGTAAGTAAGAAGAGCAAATTACGACCTTTATGTCCTATATTGGATGAGCAAGGAATTTTAAGAGTAGGAGGAAGAATTGAAAAGTCTCAACTGTCAGTAAGCATGAGACATCCTATTATAATTCCAGAGCACCATCACTTCGCTACTCTGCTCATCAGCGAAGCTCACAAAAACACTCTTCACGGAGGTCCAACATTAATGTTAAACTATTTGCGCTCACAATATTGGATACTATCTGCAAAAAATTTAGTAAAGGGTTACGTACGTAAGTGTGTAGTATGTGTTCGGCATGCAGCAACATTTAAGAATCAACTCATGGGTCAATTGCCGACCTGTAGAGTGTCACCAGCCAGGCCGTTTTTGCATACAGGTGTTGATTTCGCCGGTCCAATTAATATTAGGGTCTCTAAGGGTCGTGGCAATAAAGCTTACAAGGGGTACATCTGCCTATTTGTGTGCAGGGGCACTCGAGCAGTGCACATCGAGGCCATTAGTGACCTTACCTCTGAAGGTTTTATAGCCGGTTCCAAGAGATTTGTCGCTAGAAGAGGCCATTGCAGTGATATTTGGAGCGATAATGGAAAAAAATTTGTAGGTGCAGCTAAGGAACTGCAGAAATTAGTCGCTGCTGAACAGTCAGCGGTCGCTAACGAAATTAGGAGTTGGCTCAGTTGTAAAGGTGTCAAGTGGCACTTTATCCCTCCCCATGCCCCAAATTTTGGTGGACTTTGGGAAGCCGGCATCAAGTCGACAAAATTCCACATGAAGCGTGTCATTGGTGATTCCACTCTTACCTACGAGGAAATGGCCACGTTACTTGTGCAGATTGAGGCTTGCCTCAATTCAAGACCGATTTCTTATATTTCCCAAACCCCGGATGATCCAATGCCGCTTACACCCGGTCATTTTTTAATCGGGGAACCTCTGGTTCTTGTGCCGGAACGTAATTACGAGCATAGCTCTGTTGGCACGCTGAGGCGATGGCAACTTTTGCAAAAAATGACCCAAGATTTCTGGCGACGATGGTCAAGAGAATTTTTAAGTTCAATGGTACAGCGTTATAAATGGTCGCAAAAAGAAATGGAGCCGAATATTGGCGACATTGTTCTTGTAAAGGAGGACAATCTGCCTCCAGGCAAATGGTTACTTGGTAGGATTTTAGAAAAGCATCCTGGTTCGGACGGACTCACACGAGTGGTGACCATAAAGTGTAATGGTTCCGTATTTAAAAGACCAATTTGTAAACTCTGTGTATTGCCAATCAGTGATTAATATCTTTTTTTTTTTTATTATTTTATTGTGTTTTCCTATATTATTTATAGCCCCCTTGACCTCATGGTGGGTGGCTTCAATTTAAAGGACAACACATTCGAGCATGTCCTTGGTGGGCGGAATGTCAAATCATATCACATTTTAGTTAACAATTTGTAGTCAATAAATGAGATTGTGCAAATTTTTAGTACCACTTTTCTAACTAGATGGCGATGGCGTCGAGTTAGATCTCACTATGGTTTCGTTACCGCTGAAACTATAAGTAGCTTAGAAATTTTATATTCAAGGTTGAGATTCTGTATTAATGTAAAACTATATTACATTGTGTTAAAACGCTACCAGTGAGTTTTATTGTGTAGTGTTGGACCTTGGGCGGTTTGGAGATTTTACAGACTTTTAAATTAATACTTAAATAAGAACATACCTTAAAATTTACAATACTTAATTTAATACGATTTTATAATGTAATGCAAAATCACTTATTTATTTCACTGATTCGTGTTTCCGTTACGTCATCAGCCGTTGTGACGTTTGTTTTAGTCCATGGTACTGTTTTTATTTGCCAGCGCTATCATACATGTCAGAGGAAAAACGCAACGCCCTGTGATGACGGGTGAATTTAAAAAAAAAAACCTAACCTGATCAAAAAAAAAAAAAGCTGGGGGTTCAACGCCACCTAAATGCGGTCCAGAGGGGTTTTGCCCAAAAACTATGCGGAGCGTACCGCACGACCTCTCTTCACTCTACAACACCCAAGCTATTCGGATATTTACCGATGGCAGCCGGATTGAGGACAAGGTGGGAGCAGCGCTATCCCTATGGGATAGTGTAGCAGAGGTGAAAACCCTAAAACTCAAGCTGGCCCCATACTGCACGGTATACGGTATAAAACTCAGCGGTGTTCCCTCATCGCCTTGATGGGGGGGTCATGGGAATCCGGCTCAGCCTTGGGCAACTCTCGCAACCTAAAAACAGAAATTAAGACGGAGCTTTTGGGGGCCATCACTCGGCTCTACGAATTAGTAAAAGAGTCGGAGAAGTCGAAGCCCCCAGCCACCGCCGTCTCCATTTCGACCGTCAACGAGACCAGCCTGCCCTCCTCAAACGAGGAAACCAGAAAAGACAAGGATCTCATAAAACAGCTGGAGGTAAAACAGTGCTCTATTAAGAGAAAACCTCACAAAAATGGAATCGCTGAGGGATGCCTTGTCGACAAGGGTCTTTGTTGGGGAGAGGACATCCGCTACTGTGGCTGCTGCGCACAACAGCTAGACCGGGGCTCAGGTCCTGGGGCGGGCAACGCTGCACTCCGTTGTCGTCTCCTCAACAAAGGAAACAGAAACAGGAGAAGAGGTTCTGGAAAGGGTGAGGAAGGCGGTCGACGCAAAAGAGGGCTGGGTGAAGGTGGAGAGGGTTAGGAAGGCAAAGGACAGGAAAATAATAATGGGCTGTCACTCGAAGGAGGAGAGGACGAAAGTAAAGGAGAGGATAGAAGCAGCTGGGCAGGGCCTCGTTGTCGAGGAAGTGACGAACAGGTACCCGCTTCTGATTTTGAGGGACGTTCTCCTCGTCCATAGCGACGAAGAAGTTATGAGGGCCCTCAAAAATCAGAACCGGGAACTCTTCCACGGCCTCGAAGAAGAGGACCAAAGGATGGAAATAAAATTCAGACGAAAGACGCGCAACCCCCACCTGAACCACATTGTGCTCAGTGTGTCCCCGTTAATCTGGAGACGGGCCATCGAAGATGGTAAACTTAGAATAGACCTCCAGATTGTGCGCGTCGAAGACCAGACGCCACTGGTGCAGTGCACCCGCTGCTTGGGCTACGGTCACAGTAAGCGGTTTTGCAAGCACCCAGCCGATCTGTGCAGCCACTGCGGCGGCCCGCACCTTAGAGCGGACTGCCCGGACAGGCAAATGGGCGAAGCAGCGGTGTGCGTAAACTGCACTAGGGAAAAATTGGGAAACACTGAGCACAATGCATTCAGCACGGAATGCTCCGTAAGGCGAAGGTGGGATGCCCTCGCTCGAGCCTCAATAGCGTACTGCTAAAGTTGCCCCTGATACCCACCAGTACAAAATAGTCCAGGCCAAACTGCAACGGAGTCAGCTGGCCACAAATGAGCTGTTTCTGGAGGCTGAAAAGCGCAAACTTGCCGTAGCGCTGCTCCAGGAGCCCTATGTGGGTGGGGTGAGAAGGATGAAGGGCTACCGGGGCGTAAGGGTCTTCCAGAGCTCTGAGGGAGGAGAAGGAACTGTAAAAGCAGCAGTAGCTGTCTTTAACCAAAGCCTGGACATAATACAGTACCCGCAACTCACCACACACAACATCGTTGTGGTGGGAATCCGAACCAGAGCCTTGACGATCACGCTGGTGTCCTTCTACTTCGAGCCCGACAAGCCCATAGAGCCATACTTGGAGCAGCTAAAACGAGTGGATCAAGTGGTTGGCCCTAGCAGTTTGGTCATCGGAGGAGACGCGAACGCGAAAAGCACTTGGTGAGGTAGCGGCAACGAGGACTCGAGAGGGGAGCACATGTGTGGAGCGGTAGGGGAAATGGGGTTGCAGAACTTGAACACGGGTGACATCCCAACCTTTGACACCATTAGGGGATGTATCAGGTACAGCAGCCACGTGGACGTAACGGCCTGTTCGGCGGACATGCTGGACCTGGTGGACGGCTGGCGCATCGTGGAATTTCTCACGAGCTCTGACCACAACGGCATACTTTTCGGCATTCATCTCAAAAAATCTAAAGGAATAAACATTGAGCGCACTACCAGAAAATTCAACACCAAGGACTCAAATTGGGGACAGTTTCATGAGAAACTGTCTCAAATTATGCTGGCGAAAAACCTAACAGTTACGGAGCTCACAAACATAAACACTACATATCAACTGGAACACACCATAAACACATACACACAAGCCGTAACTGCACACACACTTTAAAAACAAAAAAGAAACACGAAACACTCACCTTGCCGTGGTGGTCCGATGAGCTCGCGGAGATGAAGGCGCTGGTCGCCACCAGAAAACGCAGAGTCAGGAACGCAGCGCCGGTCCGAAGAGAGATGGTGGTTAGGCTATACCTGGAAGAAAAAGAAAGGTATGAGGAGGCTGTAAGGAGAGCAATCGAGGAGAGTTGGAGACAGTTTTGCGGAAAGCAGCACAAGGAAGGCGTCTGGGAAGGGATCTACAGAGTCATGGGAAGGGTTGCGAAAAGAAAAGAGGATCCGCCGCTGTGGTCGGGAGGTGAGGTGCTGGATGCGAAGGGTTCGGTGAAGCTGTTGGCCGACACATTCTACCCTGAGGACCGTGATGAGGACGACACTTTGGACCATCGCCGAACCCGGCTACTAGCAGAATGGGTAAACAAGTGGAGCTATGATGAACAACATGATCCTCCGTTTACCCAGAGTGAACTAGATAGGTCCATTGGGTCGTTCAACCCAAGAAAGGCCCCGGGAGCCGACGGCCTCACCGCCGACATCTGCTCTCAGGCCATTTCCTGCAACCCTGAATTCTTCCTGTCGCTGTTGAACAAATGCCTGGCACACCAATACTTCCCGAAGTCCTGGAAGAAAGCAACTGTGGTGGTGCTCAGGAAGCCAGGCAGAGACTCGTACACCGTCCCTAAGTCCTACAGGCCGATTGGGCTTTTGCCTGTACTAGGGAAAGTGTACGAGAGGATGCTGGTTGCTCGTCTCAAGTTATACCTGCTCCCCAGGTTTAGTACTCGCCAATACGGCTTTATGCCCCAAAAGAGCACCGAAGACTCCCTCTATACTCTCGTGCAGTACATCCGCACAGAGCTGGCCCGTAAAAAGATCGTGACGCTCGTGTCGCTGGATATAGAGGGAGCATTCGACAGTGCGTGGTGGCCCGCCATCAAGGTACGTTTGGCTGAGGAAAAGTGTCCTGTGAACTTGAGACGAGTAGTCGACAGCTATCTCAGCGACAGGGAGGTCAGCGTGAGATACGCGGGGGAAGAGACAAAGACAAAGACAAAGACATTTATTCGTAGGATATGGTAGGTACAAAGTTGGTTGGTATGATGGATAAGTTCAACACATCCGCCGCTAATAGCGGCATACGAATATTTACAATGTGAACCTAATGTAGGTACACGTGGGTAGGTATAAAACCTAACTTGTTTATTACATAAACTCTATTAGACACAAAACACTTATAAAATGGACATTTTATACTCTTATAATAACACGTATAAATATCAAATAAAAACAACAATAACAACATTTCTATTATCTAACTAAATAAACCTACCATATTATTAAAAAAAAAATGTATATATATAATAAGTAGGTATATTATTTACTTATTTACCCTTGTAATCAAAAAATTCTTTTAAGGTGTAAAAATTATTTTGGAGAAGCCAATTTTTCAGAGAGAGTCTGTGTGGTGCCGGACTTAAAGAATACCACCACCCCTTACTTCCCGTGGGTGTCGTAAAAGGCGACTAAGGATCGTAGGTACCGGAGAATGGGCAGCAGCGTTCTCTATGTATTCCACCACCATACCATACTGCGATCGCCAACCCGCCTGCCAAGCGTGGCGATTATGGCAAACCCTCCCAAAATTGGGGGAGGCCTATGTCCAGCAGTGGACGTCTATCGGCTGAAACGACGACGACGAACGACGACGAATTTTTCAGACTTTTTTTGTAAAAATTAGATGGTAGTTCTCTTATCACTTTTGGAATGTTGTTATATATTTTAATGGACATAAGGTAGCTGTTTCTGTAGTGGAGAGTGCTACTACAAAATTGGTTTTTTAACTTGGTGGGGTCTCTTTTTGTAAATCTATTGTTTTCGGCTACTGTGGAGAAGAAGTGAGAGTTTTTCTTGACAAATAAAGCTATTTCATAAATGTAAGTAGAAGATAGAGTTAGAATCTTTAGCTTTTTAAAAATTGGTCTACAGCTCTCGTATGGAGGCGCCCCAGTTATTGCTCGCAAGCATTTTTTTTGCGCTATGAAAGCTCTTTGTATAGGTATGTGATGAGTTACCCCATAAGAGTAAGCCGTACCTCAATACAGACGCTACGTAGCCGTGATAGGCGTTGAGTGCAGCTTCTTCATTCGCTGTTTTGCGTAGTTCTCTAAGTGCGTATACAAATCTGTTTATTTTTTACCCGACTGCGTCAGAAGGAGGGTTATGTTTTTCGAGTGTATGTATGTATGTATGTATGTATGTATGTATGTATGTATATTTCTTTGGCACGCTCTGTAGCCTAAACGGCTTGATCGATTTCAGCTTGAGAGGTGCCGTTAGATTCGTCTTAATTGTGAGAGTGCTACTGGGTATATTAAAATTGAAAAAAAAAATAAAATGGCCGATTTATGGCGCAATATGTTTTCAAAAAAAAAAAAAATATTCTCGAAACCTATCGAGTGGGGTATCAAAATAAAGGGTTTTAAAAGGTGATTACAAAAATATATATAACTTATATGGTTAAAAGTAATTCGAAGTGACAAAACGTAAAAAACAAGTACCAAGAACTAAATCGTTTGCGAAATCTTTCACATTTGTAAACTAAAAAACTGGAAATAAAAAAATTAATTTAAAAAATAAAAAAACCCGACTGCGAAACTGAAAAGCTACAAACAAGCCCATTTTAAATTAAATAAAAGTTGGAAGCAGGCGGGACCCATACCATTTTTATCATATCTTCAAATTCAAATGGGTCCCGCCTGCTTCCAACTTTTATTTAATTTAAAATGGGCTTGTTTGTAGCTTTTCAGTTTCGCAGTCGGGTTTTTTTTTTACATAGATTTTCGATGTGTATTCCCCAATTACAATTTTCATCTAGTGTTAGACCTAAAATTTTTATAGTATTTTCTTTATAAATTATTTGGTTATTATGATTTAAAGTAATTTTTGGTGGATTTTGTTTGTAGTTTGCAAATTGAATGAATTTTGTTTTAGTTAAATTAATTTTTAGGTTGTTTTCGTTTAGCCAATTAATTATATTATTGATGGTTTGATTTACTTCTTGTTGATGTAAAGTTTTATTGTTTTCCGGTATTATTACTGACACGTCATCTGCAAATAGTACGCACTTATGATTTGTTATGTTTGGCAAGTCGTTAATGTATAACAGGAAGAGAAGAGGCCCAAGGATGCTTCCTTGGGGTACTCCGGACCCATTGTGTCTAAATAAAGATTTATATACCATTGCAATAAGTTTATCATCAATACGGGATACTTCAACACACTGTTGTCTATTGCTGAGATAACTTTTCAACCATTCTAACGCTGGACCTCTGATGCCGTAGCGCTCACATTTATCTAGGAGTGTATTGTGGTTAACGACATCAAAAGCCTTGCTCATATCTAGAAATATTACTGAAACAGAGCGTTTTTTATCTATATTATCTGTTATGGACCTTACTAACGAGAATGCTGCTAGAGTTGAGAGACCAAGAAGTCAACCAGCAAAGGGTGCGTCCAGGGTTCCATAGGTGGCCCTATCTTCTGGAATCTGCTGCTGGACCCACTGCTGAAGCAATTGGAGGATAGAGGCCACTACTGCCAGGCATTCGCCGACGACGTCGTTATGGTGTTCGTCGGCGAATCGGCACTGGAAATCGAGGGACAGGCCAGTGCCGCTCTCAAACATGTTCGAGCGTGGGGTGTCAGAAATAAGCTCAAATTCGCGCCGCACAAAACCTGTGCGATGGTACTAACGCGGAGGCTGAAGTACGACACACCGCGCTTGACCATGGGAGGGGTCGACATCGGTATGTCCCAAGATATAAAAATCCTGGGCGTCACCATCGACAGCAAGCTGACCTTCAATAAACACGTGACTATCGCCTGTAAAAAGGCGATAGGCATCTACAAGCAGCTGGCCAGAGCTGCCCGGGTGAGCTTAAGCGCGGAGGTTACCCGGGTCATTTACACCACAGCAGTTGAGCCGACGCTTTTGTACGCCACGAGTGCGTGGGCGCCAGCCGCAAACAAGCTAGGGGTGATAAAGCAACTAAATGTGGTCCAAAGAGGGTTCGCACAAAAGCTATGTAGAGCCTACCGCACAGTCTCCCTTAACTCGGCACTGGTGCTGGCCGGGATACTCCCAATCGACCTGCGCATTCGCGAAGCGGCGGCGCTGTACGAGGCCAAGAGAGGGGTGTCCCAGTCAGTGATAGGAGATAGGGAGATTGAGCGGATGGCTCCAGCGTTGGAATCCCCACACCCCGCGGAGCAGACCACACTGCAGTTCGGCAGCCTGATAGACGAGGAACACTACCAGAACCACAGCAATTTCGCTGTGCGTATCTTCACAGACGGCAGCAAGATTGAGGGCAAAGTCGGAGCGGAGCGCGGAACAGCGCCACCGAAGTAAAGGCCCTCAAACTTGCCCTGCCTTCTTTCTGCACCGTCTATCAGGCGGAGCTTTTGGCCCTACAAAGAGAAGCTGGCGAAGCGCTCAAACGAAGGGAAGAGACGTTCGGCATCTTCAGCGACTCCATGGCGGCCCTCCAGTCGGTGGTCAGTGCGAGTTCCCCCCATCCCCTGGCAGTGAAAACAAGAGACACCCTTCGCCATTGTGAACTACAGAACAAGAGGGTGTCCTTGTTCTGGATCAAGGCTCACGCAGGGTTGGAGGGAAACGAGCGAGCCGACCAACTCGCAAAGGAAGCCGCCCTGGGCTTGAAGAAGAAGCCGGACTACGACCTGTGCCCTGTTTCATTCGTCAAGCGACAGATCCGTATGGGGACGCTTGACGAGTGGAACAGGAGATATAAGTCCGGGCAAACAGCCTCCGGCACAAAAATATTCTTCCCCGACGCAGTTGCGGCGTACAAAGTGGTGCGGAAAATAAAGCCCACGAGTCTCACCACACAAATTCTCACAGGGCACGGTGGGTTCTCTGCATACCTGAAACGCTTCAAGTGTAATTAGAACGCATCGTGCGCCTGTGAGCCGGGCAAGGAAGAAACGGTCCTGCATGTGCTGTTGGAGTGCCCCATAACAGGAAAAGCGCGGTACGAGGTCGAGCAAGACCTCGAACAGAAACTAAGTGTAGATAGTTTACCTAGTTTAATAAGCGGTAGAAATAGAGATAATTTTTTTGAGTATTGTGGTAAAATAGTTTTGATAGTAAATAATAGAAATAAGATAGCATAAGGAAAATATAACAGTATCACAGTAGACAGGTCACTGCCTACTTCTGAGATGAGGGCACGGCGCGGCTCCTCCCAAGCGGCACACTCTGCCAGCGTAAGCCACGCCGTGTCCTCCCGGCAGTCGACGCAGTGGTGACACTGGGCGTCCGGCTCCCTGTTCCAGTACGCAAGCCGCCTCGTAGGAGATCGTGCGATATCCGCAGACGACTCTGACGGCCATCGCTCTCTGCGGCTTTCGCAGGACTGCGATGCTACCGGCGTCAGGTCAGTCGCCCAGATCGGGGCCCCATACGGGGCCATCGATCGCACGATCCCCACGTAGAGCCGCCTACAGACGGCACTCAGGCCCCCCAGATTGGGAAGCAGCGTTGACAGCGCCCCAGCCGCGCCCAACAATTTGGGCGCCAGCCGCCGGAAGTGGGGGCCGAAATCCCACCGGCTGTCGAGCACCAATCCCAGGTACTTCATGGTAGACTCGACAGCGATCCGAGCCCCCCCGACCACTATGTGTAAGCCGGGCGGCGGCGCCCGCCGGGAGCTATGAAACACCATGGCCTCCGACAGCGGACCTAACCTGAGCGAACCTAACTCCATTGCCGAAACAGCCTGCTCTACACTCCTGTCGCCAAGTGCCGGCTGGGGCACCCTCCTCCTGGCCTCGTATAATGATGCTGCCTCGCGGACGCGGAGGTCGAGAGGTAGTATCCCAGCCAGCACTAGCGCAGACTTCAAGAGAGACTGTTCGGTATGCCTTGCATAGCTTGTGCGCAGGATGATTGGTTCAACGGTGGCCACATATATTATTCTTATGACTTCAGGGTGAAGTCCCCAGCTGGTCTTTGCTGCCCTGGTTAATTGCTTGTGGATTCCTATTGCCTTTCTGCACACGTTTGCGACGTGTGTGTTAAAAGTCAGCTTTTCGTCAATAGCGACACCAAGGATTTTGATCTCTTTGGACATGGCAATGTCGATCCCGCCCATGCTGTCGTGGTGTGTCGTATTTTAGTTTGCGAGTTATAACCATTGCGTTGTTTTGCGGGGCAAATTTAAGTTTGTTTTGTACCCCCCACGCCCGAACATGTTCGAGAGCGGCATTGGCACGTCCCTGTTTTATTTAATAAGTACCTAATTATAATTTTTTTCAAATTGTCCTTCAAATACGTTTAGACACCACTACAGTCGAGCTAAGACGAAGATGTCGCGCGTGTGTACGCAATAGTGGAGGACAATTTGAACAAAATTTGAAAAGTCGAAGTTGTTTGCAGCTTGATTAATTCATTTTAGTACGAGTGTAGGCTGAGACAGGAGGAGTAAGTTAAGGGCTTGATTGTCTACACAGTTTTCCCTGTTTTGGTTCAGTAATAAAAATAACATTTTATAAAAATATTCTTTATTAAATGTTTATAAAAATAATATGATACGACAGTCTACTTTTCATGACACAACGTTGCATAAAATACCTTAATGACCTAATGATTTACATGACCATGTAAGCAATTTAACAATGCATACTTATTAACATATTTAACAATTATTTAGAAAGTAGTCATATTATAATTTTGTATCACAAGTGCGACTAGGTGGCGCCACTGGGCCCGAGACTCGCTGCGTCATCGCGTCACCCATACACACAACGTACTCTATCACTGTAATACCCTGAGTATTACATAGTTCACTACCCACACAAATGTTGAAGCGCTGCTTTTATAGGATAACTAGCGACTCGCCCCTGCTTCACACGGTTTTTACGTCTTGATAAAACATTCACATTTCTTTATTATAATTATGTAAGTTTAATAGTAATGTAGGTAGGCATTATTCCGGAATAAATTATCAAAATGATGATGCAAACATCATCAAAATTCGTCGCGTAGTTCAGAAGAACAACGCGGTCAGAGACAGACACGAAATGCGATTTTGTTTCATACTATGGCGGGGTTCCAACTTAAAAGCAGGGGTCAATCGGGGTTCCTCTTGGACCTCAGACCTTTTGATATTGCTCTAGAAGTCTCAAATATTATTATTATAACACATTGCATGATCGACTTACTGAGTTTCTTCTAGTATTTGTTTACTGAAACAAGGGTAGGTATATAAAGCCTGGCCACACTGGTTTGTTGGTTGGTCTGTCCACAGCCACAGACCAACAGTATGAAGCAGTGTGCAAAAATGCGTAGTATAAAAAAGTTTATAATTAACCATAATTTTTGATGTTTGTTCGTGATAATGACGGACTTACCTATTTCGACCAATCACAAAGAGTTTTGCAAGTCTCATGTCGCTGACGTACTACGTAATGACGTCACCCGCCAGTTAAAAAAAATAGAAATAACCAATGAGATTCGAAATGGTCACGAGCGGCACGAGTGTCGCGATTTGGTGCGTATAATTCTTAAGATTGCTGTATCCAATACTAGCACAACGCCTGCAACCTATCAACGAGCGTCGCGTCTCACGCTCTCGGAGACGCTCTTCACGGCAAGGGGTGTCGTTAGTGTGATGCGTATTTCCTCAAATATTAAAATTCCACAATAATATTAAAAAATTAATTAACTTACAATTAATGTTACACTGAGTCTTAAAGATTTCCTAGATTAAATTAAAGTTGTATAAAATGTAAAAAAATGCTCTGTCTGAAACTGAGAAGATTCTTATTTTTAAACAAGTTATCTATTTATTTGACCTAACGCTTAAATAAACTAAATGAACGTGTGCTTTTATACTAAAACACTTAAGGACGCGTTTACGAAATGACGCGCTTCAATTTTAGGTATTGAGTCTTACTACTACACGTGCACGGCTCACACACACAGCGACATGCGCGAAGCGGTGAAATTATGAGTAAACTGACACGACTTGATACTTGAGCCTAATTTTATTTTATTTTTGCCATGTATTTTTTTTAAGTTTACGGTGATTTGTTTTCAAACAGTTTGTAGGTAATGTGAAGTGTTCATATAAGTAGAATGCTATTTACTTAATTTCACTGGACAGTGATTAATCAAGTACAAGTTGCCAAAGTACCTATGTATTAACAATTTGCGGACGAGCTTATTGAAAACAAATATAAAACAAGCTTGTTTTATTCGGTTTATTTCGTATTTTATATAATAAATTTGCTATGGTATCAAATGCAAGTAGGTTCTCGAAAACTGGAAAGAAAATACGTGTATTTGGCACACACCCTACAAGGCAAACAGTACAAATGCTACAATATTCATCACGCTAATATTATAAAGGCGAAAGTTTGTGAGTGTGTGTGTATGTTTATATGTTTGTTCTTCACGCTCAAACGGCTTCACCAATTTTGATAAAATTTTGTATAGAGGTAGCTGACACATATAGGCTACTTTTTATCCGATATTCCCACGGGATCGAAACTTATGCGGGTGAAACCGCGGGGCACAGCTAGTTGCTTCATAAATATTTAAAAAATTCGTAAAACATAAACAACGCAATGGATATTGTTGAACTGTCAAATCGGAATGGATTGCCATTCCAAGTGTGTTACGCAATTAGGATAACGTACTAAGCAGTGTCGTGCATTGCATAAAGGCATATTAGCAGTGGCTACCTCGATAAATCACCATAAGCCTGTCAATTACATTTTTGGCCGTGCAAAGTGACGGATATTGAGATCGCCGATAGTGAGATAAAAATGAAAATCCAAGATGGCGGTTGTAGTTTTTTTTTATTTTTCATCATGGGTGTCGTTTTTATGGTTTTCAAGGGTGCTAAAACTAGTGAACTGTCCCGGGAAATCCCGGAACCGAAAGTACCGGGAAATCCCGGAAATTTGCGTCGTTTTTGGAACCGGGGTTTTTAAAAGCAAATCCCGGTTCTTTCGGTACTTTCGGGAAAAGATACTTCACGTTTTGAATATTTCTAATTTTATAGCATAAAGCCCGACCGCTTAAAGCGTGGAATACACTTGCTACCTAGCATGCACAAGAAGCATGCATGCCACAAGAGCATGCTGCACGAGGGTGCGAGAGGGGCTGGTGGCGGCCATCGCGTCTTCGGAAAGTTGTGCTTTGCGTTGTGTTTGTGATTTTGGTGGACAGTGCTTCGCAAAAAATACTCAAACATGACTGCTTCTTTTGGGCAGAGCCAGCTTACGAAACTAAAGACCGATGATGGCAGGATCGTATCCGCCAAACCTGAGCTGTTGAGAGAGATCGAGAGGTTCTATGGACAGTTATACACGTCAACAAGTAACCCCGTTATAGATCTGGCAAACGACCCAAGAGCTAGATTGACCCGACACTATACCGAAGACATCCCGGACTTCAGCCTGTACGAGATTAGGATGGCTCTGAAGCAGCTCAAAAATAACAAGGCGCCGGGTGATGACGGAATTACGACCGAGCTCCTGAATGCCGGCGGAAAACCTGTTCTTAAGGCCCTTCAGAAGCTGTTTGATTCCGTGAAAACACCACAGGCATGGAATAGAGGTGTGGTGATACTTTTCTTTACGAAGGGCGACACTGCCCTTCTTAAGAATTATAGGCCCATCTCACTTCTGAGCCACGAACCGTCAATCATCACGAACCGTTTCGCGCGCAGGTTTGACGCCTCCCGAACAAGCCGGATTCCGTAAAGGCTTTAGCACTGTAGACCACATACATACGCTGCGACAGGTAATACAGAAGACCGAAGAATATAACCTGCCTCTCTGCTTAGCGTTTGTGGACTACGAGAAAGCCTTTGATTCTATTGAGACATGGGCTGTGCTGCAGTCTCTTCAACGGTGCCAGATCTACTATCGGTACATCGAGGTGCTGAAGTGTCGGTACGAAAACGCCACTTACGCCACTATGTCAGTCCGACTCCAGGATCAGACCTCGAAACCTATCCTTTTGCAGCGAGGTGTGAGACAGTGCTGAGACTATGGAGGACCTTAGTACAATGCTCGATGACCTCACTAGAGCCTCCGAAAGAGTGGGTCTTAAAATGAATATGGACAAAACGAAGGTCATGTCAAATGCCCATGTAACACCCATTCTCATAAAGATCGGAGACACTACACTCGAAGTCGTGGGCGAGTATGTTTACCTAGGACAAACTGTCCAGTTAGGTAGGTCTAACTTCGAAAAAGAGGTCGATCGTCGAATCTGACTCAGCTGGGCAGCGTTCGGGAAGCTACGCAATATCTTTTTGTCCCACATACCTCAGTGTCTCAAGACGAAAGTCTTTGACCAGTGCGTGTTGCCAGTGATGGCTTATGGCACTGAAACGTGGTCACACACAATGGGCTTTATAAGAAGGCTGAAAGTTACCCAAAGGGCAATGAAGAGAGCTATGGAGTTTCCCTGCGTGATCAAATCAGGAATGAAGAGATCCGCAGGAGGACCAAGGTAACCGACATAGCCCGAAGAATTGCCAAACTTAAGTGGCAGTGGGCAGGGCACATTGCTCGCAGAACAGATGGCCGATGGGGCCGAAATATTCTGGAGTGGCGACCGCGTATCGGAAGACGTAGCGTTGGAAGGCCTCCCCACAAGGTGGTCCGACGACCTTGTGAAGGCCGCGGGAACCCGATGGATGCGAGAAGCACAGAACCGGTCGAAGTGGAGGTGCTTGGGGGAGGCCTATGTCCAGCAGTGGACATCTCTTGGCTGAAATGATGATGATGAATTATGTTAATAAATAACAATTTAAAAAATGTCGGTTAAGATTATCTAATCAATAATATTGAGACTGATTAATGCTACGCCAAAACTCCACTGTTCCTTTTCTTTTTTTTTATAGATATTACGCAAGTTTTAAATTAGAATTTGGTGATGAAGAATTGCAATAGGAGTCATGTTGATTTAAATCATTTGTTTGGAGAGAAGATGTTTAATAAATTTTCCTGATAAATATTATCTAGGATTAGGTACAAAAATGTTTTAATGTTAATAAAGATGTTGCTGGTAGAATATGCGTAGTTACCAATAAAACAAAAAATAAAACGTTTTATTTGATTTGATTTAAATGTTTCTATTTTGCCCTGTTATTTTGTCTTTCTTTTACTTTCTCCGTTTCAACTCTTCATCTTTTAAAGGCTTACTTAAAGTATCGAAAGTACCGGGAATCCCGGTTCTTTAGCCTGTCAGTCCCGAAAATCCCGGTTCTTTAAAACAGAACCGGTTCTGCATTCCCTAGCTAAAACCGATAGTGATGTCCAAATGAAAATCCAAGATGGCGGCTTTATTTTTTTTATCATGGGTGGTCGTTTTTATAGTTTTCAAGGGCGCTAAAGCCGATAGTGAGGTCAAAATGAAAATCCAAGATGGCGGCTGTATTTTTTTTTTATATTTTTCATCATGGGTGTCGTTTTCATGGTTTTCGAGGGTGTTGGAGCCAATAATTAGGTCGAAATGAAAAATCTAAGATGGCGGCTGTAATTTATTTTTTATTTTTATAATGGGTGTCGTTTTTATGGTTTTCAAGGGCGCTAAAGCAGATAGTGAGGTCAAAATGAAAATCCAAGATGGCGGCTGTAATTTTTTTTATATTTTTTATCATGGGTGTCGTTTTCATAGTTTTCGAGGGTGCTGGAGCCGAAAACAAAGTCAAAATGAAAATCCAAGATGGCGGCTGTAATCTTTTTTTTTAGATACTTTTGTTTTATGTTTCCGATTAGTGACCGCATCTGCCTAGACTAGACCCGGCTTAGTGCCTGCCTACCTATTCTTAAGGTCTCAACAAAACTAACAAAAGAAGCCCAAACTTGGCACACCTAGCTCAGCTCGGCTATTAGTTCCAGTAGCAGTCTTCGAAGTACACCTGCAGGTCACTCCATCAAGTCCGGAGGTAAGGTCTCAACATAACTAAGAAAACAAGCCCATACTCGGCACACCTAGATCAGCTCGGCTATTAGTTCCAGTAGCAGTCTTCGAAGTACACCTGCAGGTCACTCCATCAAGTCCGGAGGTAAGGTCTCAACATAACTAAGAAAACGAGCCCATACTCGGCACACCAAGATCAGCTCGGCTGTTAGTTCCAGTAGCAGTCTTCGAGTACACCTGCAGGTCACTCCATCAAGCCCGGAGGTAAGGTCTCAACATAACTAAGAAAACGAGCCCATACTCGGCAAACCTAGCTCAGCTCGGCTGTTAGTTCCAGTAGGAGTCTTCGAAGTACACCTGCAGGTCACTCCATCAAGTCCGGAGATAAGGTCTCAACATAACTAAGAAAACGAGCCCATACTCGGCACACCTAGCTCAGCTCGGCTATTAGTTCCAGTAGCAGTCTTCGGAGTACACCTGCAGGTCACTCCATCAAGTCCGGAGGTAAGGTCTCAACATAACTAAGAAAACGAGCCCATACTCGGCACACCTAGCTCAGCTCGGCTGTTAGTTCCAGTAGGAGTCTTCGAAGTACACCTGCAGGTCACTTCATCAAGTCTGGAGGTAAGGTCTCAACATAACTAAGAAAACGAGCACATACTCGGCACACCTAGCTCAGCTCGGCTATTAGTTCCAGTAGCAGTCTTCGGAGTACACCTGCAGGTCACTCCATCA
The DNA here is from genome assembly GCA_916614155.1 of Mesoligia furuncula. Taxonomy (NCBI): domain Eukaryota; kingdom Metazoa; phylum Arthropoda; class Insecta; order Lepidoptera; family Noctuidae; genus Mesoligia; species Mesoligia furuncula. The sequence goes on from OU744805.1 coordinate 54,834, forward strand.
AGTCCGGAGGTAAGGTCTCAACATAACTAAGAAAACGAGCCCATACTCGGCACACCTAGATCAGCTCGGCTGTTAGTTCCAGTAGGAGTCTTCGAAGTACACCTGCAGGTCACTCCATCAAGTCCGGAGGTAAGGTCTCAACATAACTAAGAAAACGAGCCCATACTCGGCACACCTGACTCAGCTCGAATTATTCCGTTCTGATCCCCTGAACCCCCCCTCCACCCCCCCGCCTCGATCCCCTCCTAGATCGTCTTCTGTTTTAATCTCTGTCTTATCCACTAAAAACTTTCTCATACCGGTTTGAACCGCTTTTTCTTTTGTTTTTGATCCTGAAGGATCGTCAGCAACAAAAATAAGTACAGGGTTTATTGAAATACATAAGTTCGTAATTTCTTATTATAACGGATACGTGTATTATGTTAGTATTGAGGAACAACGACATTTTCGTCTTTGTCAAGTCACCGCACCCGGTTTGAACCCTTTTTAATAATTTTACAGATGGCAGATGTGAAAAATGTTACAATTTTTCATGATGTGTGTCAATTTCGTGGTTTTCGAGGGTGCTGAAACCGATGGTGAGGTCAAAATGAAAATCCAAAATGGCGGATGTGAAAAGTGTTACAATATTTTCATGATGGGTGTCAATTTCGTGGTTTTCGAGGGTGCTGAAACCGATGGTGAGGTCAAAATGAGAATCCAAGATGGCGGATGTGAAAAATGTTACAATTTTTCATGATAGGTGTCAATTTCGTCGTTTTCGAGGGTGCTGAAACCGACGGTGGGGTTACCACGAAATTGACACCCATCATGAAAAATTGTAACATTTTTCACATCCGCCATCTTGGATTTTTATTTTGACCCCACCATCGGTTTCAGCACCCTCGAAAACCACGAAATTGACACCCATCATGGAAAATTATAAAATTTTTCACATCCGCCATCTTGGATTTTATTTTGACCCCACCGTCGGTTTAAGCACCCTCGAAAACCACGAAATTGACACCCATCATGAAAAATTGTAACATTTTTCACATCCGCCATCTTGGATTCTCATTTGGACCTCACCATCGGTTTCAGCACCCTCGAAAACCACGAAATTGACACCCATCATGAAATATTGTAAGTCTTCAGGGGATCAGACCGGAATAACTCCTCAGCTCGGCTGTTAGTTCCAGTAGCAGTCTTCGAAGTACACCTGCTGTGCAGGTCACTCCAGCAAGTCCGGACCGAAATATTATGAATTTATAAACCCTACTTACTTCTAGAAAAATTATAAGACTGTGAATCAAATCTTTCCTTGGGTAATAAGTACATACAGAATGCGTGAAGTATCAAGTTTTGTGTGTCAAATATTTTGTATCCGTACAGCGATCTTCTTTTAGCACAAGCTGCTGCTTACAACCGACACAGAGTCAACTCACAACGGCGGCCGAGCGCAGACTAATATTTCATTACAAATTTTTGTGCAATAAACCGAGACAGTGACCAGTAAAATAACCCTTATTTCAATCCAATAAGATTCACGTATTACAGCTAAATATGTGAAAAAATAGACTCCGATTTTTATTTTTTTCTGAGCTTATTTTTAACATTTTGATAGTTCTTTTGGCTACCTTTTTGAGTTGAACATGTTTGCTTACATAAAATATTTTAAAATAAATATGTTTGTGTTATTAAATAGAAGAAAAATGATCCCAAAGACAGCACGATATCGTCGATTTTGTGTGAAGAGGCAACGGAAATTATTTTTTACTATATTATAAACCAACATTTTCGAATAAAAAATGGCTACCATTTGGAGATGAAAGAGTAATCTATCTGTGGTAATTATTAGTTACATTTGGTTTCGTCTCATTTTGCCGCAAAATGCACCGAAAAACGGCTTATTTTTGTCAGATTCGTAAAGGCGTCCTTAAGATTACCTACCAACCAGTTTTTTTTGTTATACAAATCAGTTGTAAAATATACATTCAGATCCAATTTCAAGATTCTTGTCATAGCGACGACATAAATTCAAAATATTTTTGGCACGGCGGTGCAGGTGGAGCGCCGCGTTCACTTTGGAATAAATAATGATCATCGTTCGCACCTGCTCACGTTCGGTCGGGTAGAACAAGTAAGTATTTGAATTGATCAGTACCGTTACTGTTGTGTTGCACGTACGCACGCTGCTGCACACAGCTGTTTGAGATTCACACACACACGCATGCACACACACGCACACACACGCACTAGACGGGCACGGCGCGCGAGGGCGCGAGCGAAGCCACGGCGTGCGCGTAGTGCGCGCCGCACGTCGTCGGCGGCGACATAAACCCGTCCAGCTCTACCGCGCTGCCCGACGACGAGTGAGGCGGCGACGAACTCTCCGACGAGCTCGAGCGTGACGCGCTGTCCGAACTGCTCAGCGACGACGCCGCCGACGGCTCCGAGCACACCTCCGGCGGCACCTCCCGCGCGGGCTCCGCCGCCTCCAGCACGGGCCTCGCCGCCTCCGGCGTGGGCCCCGTCTGCTCGACCGCGGGCCCGCGGCCGCGCGGCAGCGCCAGGCGCAGCTTCTGCCAGAACCAGGGGTCGCCCCAGCGCACGTAGGTGTTGGTGGCGAGGTAGCTGCGCAGCCTGTCGTCCAGCGGCAGCGCGGCCGGGTCGTCCAGCAGCACGACGACGAGGCGCGGGCGCGCGTCGCGCAGCGCGAGCGCGTAGGCCTCCTGGAACTCGGCGCGCGCCCACGCCGAGCGCAGGAAGTGCGCCGACACCACGGCCACGGTGCGCCGCGACGCGCGCACGGACGCCGCGATCTGCGCCGGGATCCAGCCGCCCGGCGCCCAGTCGCGGTAGTGCACGCACAGGCGGTAGGGCGCGGGGCCGCTCTCCAGGCGCGCCACCAGCTCGTCGCGCACGAAGCGCTCGTCGCCGTGCGAGAAGGACAGGAACACGTCGAAGCGGCGCTCGTCGTCGTCGGGCTCGGCGGCCCGCGGCAGCCAGCCGCGCGCGTGCAGCGCCGCCTTCAGGCGCATGCGCAGCGCGGGCCGCAGTAGCGCCGCCAGCGCGCCGGCCGCCAGCAGCGCGGCCAGCACCACGCCGGCCGCCAGGGCGCCGGCGTGTGGCCCGCGCGGCGCGCAGGGCGCGGTCGGGGCGGCGCGCAGGGGCTCGCCGCCGGCGCACTGGCAGGCGCCGTAGTCCAGGCGCGCCTGCCGCTCGCGCAGCGCGGCGCGCGCCTCGGCCGAGCCGCAGCCGCAGTCCAGCGGGTTGTGCGCCAGCAACACGCGGCGCCGCTCGTCCGCCAGCAGGGCGCGCGCGTCGTCCGCGCTCAGCGACGACAGCGAGTTGTTCCTCAGGTCTAGAAGCTACACCGACACGAAACGATAAAGATTAAGAACACCACTCGTAATAGAGAGTCGCCGTCGAGTTAGCTGACCGGTCTTGTCTGTAGAAATAGTAAACATATGCGACACGTCTTCATCTTCGTAACGAACGTGCAAATAATGATCGAGAGATACGTGAACGCGCATGTACGTATACATTGCATTCACAACATACACGCCATAGAAATGATATTTATCGTAGACATCTTACAGCACGCGCAGCATGACCACCGTAGAAACGGGTTTTGTCGACGGAAGAATAGACAAAATAACATATTGTAGAAATATTTGTACGCATTCTACACGTCTAAGGATGGCAATGTGTCATTTTGTCTATTCTTCCGTCGACAAAACGTTCGTCATGCTACGCGTGCTATAGTTAAAATAAGAAAAGCTGACATTCTGTTAATAAGGTTTTGAGTCAGAAACAGTCTTTTGCAGTCAAATATAAATTAGCCGAAGTCTAAAATGTGTAGTCATAGTTGTGTTCATAATTGTGTTCTATAGGCCTAGTTACCCGAAATAAATGAATTATTATATTATTATTATTATAGTTTGAGCATGTTAAACCTATTTATTGATACTGACTAAACTTTACGAGTTGGAGGTAGGTTAAAGGGTTCGCCTAATTTTAGCTTTAATAAAAAACACCCTAATTTAATAGCATCAAAACATAGGGTTTTCAGTTTCACTGTGCCGCAGCGAGCACAAACGACTGCAGCACGCTACGCCACAAGCGCTGCTACACAATATACGCGAGTCGCATTAGCCAATAGGGGGCAGGGATCTGGCCAAGCGCACTGCACATGACTGCGTAACTTGTGCACGATTGAGAGGTAAACCTTTATCACCTATTATGGACCTAAAAGCGGTTCAATAAGAGCCACTTTACGAGCAAGTGTGTTGAAAAGCAATTTATAGATGGCGTAGAGTATTACAAATCAGAATTAGACGAAAATTCACAAGGAAAGCTATTAAACTTTGAGTTAAAAAGTACTCTCTCAGACCGCAAAATTGAAATTAGCGACTTGATATGTCAATATTGACGAATTTATAGCTGACTTGAAGATCCAGTTACTGCCTTAAAAAATCGGCAACAGCAATTCAACGTAAGCTGCAAAGTCTAAAGCAAAACGATTTAACAATAGATGATTACCGCAAAAAAATAACGGAATTGTTTTTTGATTTGACGATCTCTCAATCGGAAGGCAACGATGCCAGTTTTTAAGCCAATTAATGAGAAGCAGGCCATCAAATGTTTCTCAGAAGGACTGAGAAATCGGCGACTTAGCACAATAACTACAGTCAGAAATGTTACATCATTGAAAGACGCTGTACAGGCGGCTATCGATGAAGATAATGTCAAGTCCATCAACATCTTCTGATATTTTAACCATGAATTATAGAGGGAGATCGTCTTATAACTGGTCGCAGCGGAGGAGCCAGTACTCATACGCGGGTAAAGGACGCGCACGCGGAAACCAACAGGTAGTGCAGACCCAAGACGAACAACAGGATCAGGTTCGGAGAGGATCGCAGGCAAGCTGGCGCAGGTCCACCCGATCATTACATGGAGACAGAGGTAGGTCCAATTATAGTACCCCCAGGGACCAACACATACATACTTTGGACAACTCAGAAACGCAGGAAAATACAGAAACGGAACAACGCGTTGTTCCGTTTCTGTATTTTCCTGCGTTTCGGTATTATATTTTTAGTCCCGAAAAAACTGGTCTTCATTACGTTGCAACGTAATGAAGACCAGTTTTTTCGGGACTAAAAATATAATACCTATTATCGTGCAATAACGTAGGCTACGTAAACATAAAATCGCATAATCATTATTCATACCAATTATTCGTTGACTCCGGTGCATCCATATCAGTCATCTATACACCACTATTTTTTAATTAGTACAAAAAAAAATCGGGTCTATCCGTACCCGTTACCTACTAATCATATTTGTGAAGTCAAAAGTCAAAAAAATGAAATCCCAAAATTGTCTACGAAAATTGGTCATAATTGGTAAATTCATAACAGAATCAATCATTCATAATAATTGCTACTAGAAAATACTACGCGCAGTGCTTTTCCATTTCGATCGCCATTCATAGTCCCGACAAACTCGCGTCGAAGCTCAAGCCACGCCCCTTTTTGCGCCAGCGATCCTTTATCGAGCGAGCAACAAAGAAATAGACATGAGACAGTGCTAATTTGTTAGCGGAAGTGTGCGCATACGTCTTTTAACTAAATTATTTGTTTACGTTTTTACTGTCGCGATGGCTTACCAGTTCTCACCTCGGGAGTATACGCCTATGTTCCGTGAGTACTTGCTGTCTGGTGAGAACGCGAGTGCCGCTGTACGTATGTACAGAGAAGAGTACCCAAATGCTCGCCAGCCGAACGTTCGGACTGTGGTGAATGCTTGCTTACCAGCGTTTACTCGACCATGGATCATCATTCCACGCACCGGCCAATAGCCAAGGACGTGGAACCTATTGGACTTTATTCGGTGGAGTGAAGTTAAGCGACGAGTGTACGTTAGTGAGCCAACAAGTGTATAACAATTAAAACAGCGCATATTGGACGCATCTGACGAAGTGAAAAGTGAGGGAAGCATACTTTTATCGTTAAAAAACCATTTAAATAAACGTGTCCGTCTTTGTACTGATAACGGTGGTGGACATTTTGAAGGACAGTTAAAATACCTGTAAGTTTTTTAAGTTTTGTAAATACCTACGTAAATTATTGATATCAGCTGATTCAAACTTTTTAAATACGCCAAAATTACTTCTTTTACAAGTTTTGAAGCTTTAATTTAATTTGATTTCTTTTTACTTTAGTTACCTAATTTTTTTCTTAATAATTAATTGTAAAAAAGTTGATAATTTTGATGGTCCTAAGCCCAATTAAAGTACGAAGGAAAAGTTTGAATTGAATAAATGCCTTTTTACTTTTTCTTAGCTTTCCATGGTAAAGCATAAAGATGCGTTTTAGTTACCTACAATTACGATAACAGCTGTTAAAGGCGGGGCAAGTTCGAGCGAAAGCACGCGAACGCGAGAGCGAGAGAATACGATTAATGAATACTACTATGAATGGCCTGTACAATATTTCCATAAATTGAGTGACATTTTGGGATTTAAACAAACGCTAATAACTTTGCTGTTTATGAATATTATTTATTGAGACTTTACATATATAATAATAAGACCTTTTCTAATAAGCCCTTTGTACTAATTAAAAATTAGTGGTGTATATATAAAAGAAGAAACTGACTGACTGACTGACATCAACGCACAGCTGAAACTACTGGGTCTAGGAATGTGAAATTTTGCACACGGCTTCCTTTTATAATGTAGGGGCACTAAGAAGTCAAAGTCAAAGTCAAAACGTTTATTGCGGACTAAGTGTACAATGTTGGTGTTATGTTTTGTTAGTACTTATGACTTAGCAGCCTTTTACAAGCATTGCAATTATTATTATAATTTTATATGAAGTTAAATAGGTTAGACTTAATCTCATTGTTTGTATAGGACAGATCGCCAATTTTGTACTTACATGAAAGAAAATCGCTGTTTTAAGCTAGACTCTAAATATTCTTTTACTGAGTAGAAACATTTTTGGATTAGATATAGTTGTAGCCTTTTTTGGAATATCGATACTGATTTTTCAGTTTTGAATATGTTGGGCAATTTATTATATATTTTTATTGCCATGTAATATGGGCTATCACTTAACATTTTAATTCTTGAGGATGGAGCGCATAACCTCTTTTTATGGCGAGTGTTGACGTTGTGCGTATCTTATACTTTAGTGAAATTGTCAATATTTTTAAAAACAAATACGCAAACGTCAAGTATGTATATTGACGGCAGACTTAGAATTTGGTATTTTATAAAAAATGGTTTGCTGAAGGGGTTTTTGGAAATTCAACCTTTAAGGGGGTGAAAAGGGGGATTTCGTTTGAATGAAAAATCTTATTCCTTGAGTTAATAAAGAAACTTGGCACGAATACTTATCTAGATAAATTAAGAAATTTGGCATTTTTTTGTTTTTAACCCCAGACGCAAAAACGACGGGGTGTTATAAGTTTGACGTGTCTGTGTGTGTATGTGTGTGTGTGTGTCTGTCTGTGGCATCGTAGCTCCCGAACGGTTGAACCGATTTTGATTTTGTTTTTTTTGTTTGAAAGGTAAATTAGTCGGGAGTCTTCTTAGCTATGTTTGATGAAAATCGGTCCAAGATGGCCGCCGCCACAAAAAGGCTGAATACATATTTTTTCACAACTCCCATAATATGGGTATCAAATGAAAGGGCTTGAATAGTAGAATACTATACACTATGATAAATTACAAATCCAAGATGGCCGCCACCACAAAGTGGCGAATTACATTTTTTTTCACAACTCCCTCAATATGGGTATCAAATGAAAGGGCTTGACTAGTAGAATACTATACGCTATTACAAATTTCAAATCCAAGATGGCCGCCACCACAAAATGGCGAAATATATTTTTTTTATCACAACTCCTTCAATATAGGTATCAAATGCAAGGTCAAGTAGAATAATGTACACTATATTGAAAGGGAATGAGAAATATTAACTAACGAAATGAAAACTAAAAACTTGAAAAAAAAAAATTCTGATCAATGCTCTAGAATGATGAGGAAAGTGGAGTGATGACTGGTACCTACGACCACTGAGTTTGACTATTTTTATTACGAATGGAAATATCCTACTTAAAAAGCGTAGGTATTTATTTCTACATCAGATAGTGTCGTCGCAGTCCCATTTTCTATACTAGATCTGAAATACCTAAGATATCTAATAGCTATGAAATACTTGTACGAAAGTTGAATAACTAAAGGAAGAACTAGAAAAAGTATATAATAAAACAAAAAAATCTGTTTAGTCTTAAAAATTATTCTTCAACTATAAATTAATAATTATTTTTTGACGGATAAAAACCTGATTAAACACCAAATTACCTGAATCTTAAAACGCAAGAAAATAAAAGAAATGAAATACAAAAATTAAGGAGTCCCTACAAAAACATGAAATAAAAAAAAATATTAAAATTTATAAAACCCCCGACACAAAAAAAAAATTAAATTAAATGTAAGTACTTAATTGGAAAAGGATCAAATAATTTAATTTAATTAAATTCATATGGAAGTCGGGGGACCGTCCTGTGGAACACCTTCTATGCTAAGAGGTCCCCTGACTATTATTTTTTTGTGTCGGGGGTTTTTAAATTTTATTCTAAACTACCCCCTAAAGGGGGATTGGGAAATGTCAAAATTTGTATGGAAGAATTTTAACGCGCGGTCCGATTAAGTCGTAACTCAGTATTTATTCTTAAAACCAAAAATAAAGAATAACGTGTATCAGGGTTTTTCGAAAATCTACCCCTAACGGTGTGAAAAGGGGTAGTTAATTATACAGGCGAGAATTTTACTGCGTGGCTTGATTATCTCGAAAATGGGTACGATAATCTTTGAGTTAATTAATGAACAGATCCCAAACGATTTTTTGAAATTCCACCCCTGTGGGGGTAAAAAGCAGGAATACAGCTTATGAAAAATCTTATTCATTTGGTTAATAAACTTGAAACGAATACTTATCTAAGTAAATTATGAAGCTTGGCATTTTTTGTTTTTCTTAAACTACCCCCTAAAGGAGGATTGGAGGGGTCAAAATTTGTATGGAAGAATTTTAACGCGCGGTCCGATTAACTCGAAACTCGGTATTTATACTTCAGACCAAAAATAAAGAATAACATATATCAGGGTTTTTTAGACATCCAGGTTATACTTGCTATTTTCCACAGTGTAGCTCTCATCAAAACGATCTGGTTGAGTTTTTTGATCAAGTATCACAATGTATCACGAGTTATCCGAACGATCACTTTCTGTTAACTGGTGACTTTAACATTAGGAATGCTCAGTGGTCATCTGCAGGACCGGGAGCTTGTGCTACACTGGGAGTTAATTGTACTGATGGCCTAGTTAACGCTTTATCGGGATTTTTATCTTTTAGTAACCTCGGACAATATAATGAGGTTTCAAATAAAAATGATAGGCAGTTGGACCTTGTGTTTAGCAGCTGTGACTGTATAGTATTTCATTCTAAGTTTCCTTTAGTGCAGGAGGATGACCAGCACCCCGCCTTTGATATTTCTCTGGTTAACTTATTTCCTGAAACCCCACATTCTCCAAGAAGTACAATCTACTATTTTTTCCGAGGTGCAAATTATGATGAAATCAATATTGCCTTGTCTCAGGTGGATTGGCATGGTATATTAGATAGCGTTCACGATATTAACGAGTCCGTAACAAAATTCCATAATATTATTGATAAAAAAGTCAGAGAGATGGTTCCTGTAAAAAAAAGCTGTTGTTCAAATTAGGTACCCTTTATGGTATTCACCGGCACTGATAAAAATCATTGAAGAGAAAACTAAGTATCATACAAAATGGAAGGGTTACGGCAAATATAGTGATTATTGCAGCTTTGCCCTTCTGAGAGACAGGGCAAAAAGGGTCAGTATGGCTTGTCAAAACTAACATCAATTCTTAACACACTGATACTGAAGTCCATTAATGCAACTGACACCTTTCATCAATCTTAAATCTATTCAAGAAGCGGAATGACAGACACTTTTAAATTCCTCCACTTCCACCGTACCTCAGGAATCATTTATTGCAAGGTCAGAAGACAATATTGAAAACAATTGCAAATACTTTTGGACCTATGTGAAATCTAAAAAGTCGTCAAATACTCTGCCAGATAACTTGTCCTTAGGAAATATAACCTCCTCCGATGGTAAAAAGATTAGTGACCTTTTTAATGTACACTTTCACTCAGTTTTCGAAAAACACAAAGACGTGTCTATGTCGTCATCTTCTTCGTCTGACGACTATTCTAATGCTTTAAATCTTAGCAATTTATTTATTCCATTTAATACCATTGTAAAGTATAGGAAAAGAAAGCTATAGGAATTACTTTTTCTGTTTTTTTTTGTTCTTACACCTTTATGAAGCTGGAGGGTTGTATTGGTGATTTTGATGATTATAATTCTGTAACTACATACGTCTTACAGCCGCGAATAATATTTTAATCAACATACAACCTAGCACTGGCCTGCAAATTGCAAAAAACGCAAGAAATTTTGAATTTCGCGGGCTGGTTGGAGCATTCCCCTTAACGTAAAAAAATGCAATATTATAACATTTTCTAGAAAGACGAACTCGATAAAATACAACTATAAGATCAATAATGATCCTATTAATAGAGTGACCGAGCTGCGGGACCTTGGGGTCCAACTTGATAGTAAACTTATCTTTAACTCTCTCAAATTACCACTATGACCAACAAGGCATTTCGCATGTTGGGATTCGTACTGAGAGTTAGTAAGGATTACAAACATAAGTCAACATTGATACTTCTTTATAAGACACTTGTTAGGTCGATTCTTGAATATGCTTCAGTGGCGTGGAATCCCTAGTATGCAGTTTATATTGAACAAATCAAAAATTGCAAAATAAATTTACTAAGCACTTGAATTGGCGATTTGGCTTTGGAACTGATCATACAACTGGGCTTCAGAAATTGGAGGAACGTCGTCCAGAGCGAGATTTAGTTTATTTATATAAAATTATTAGAGGCCAATTGGACTCCCCTTATCTTCTCTCAGCAAAATAAGTTTTGGATGTCCACGCTTAAATGCATGCAAAAGAACTCTCTTCCAAATAGGTTTCTCCCGAACCAATTATGGTAAGTATATTTTTATTAAAAGAGCATGTGGTCTGTACAATGACACAATGTCATTAAAAGCAAATCAAGATTTAGATATTTTTCACCTTTCTCTACCCAAATTCAAATTTTATATAAGAAATATTTTGTCATCGAAATTTAAATAATATTATTGTTGTATGTTATACTTACTTATAATATTAAATTTTAAATTCTGTAAAATTTTAACGGTGTGAACTTCTGGTTGTTGTTACACTTATAGGTACATAGTTTCTACAGATTACTATACAACTAAATTATATGTACCTGTACTTATAGGTACATATAATTTAGTTGTATAGTAATCTGTAGAAACTGTTTCTGGATTGTGTTGAACTATTTGTATACCACGCACAATGGTCCACTGAAGGACTAAGTGCGGAAACCAAACCCATAACATAGAACATAGAACTATTTGTATACATATATTTGTTATTGCATTTGTTTGTTTCCCAAATAAAATAAAATAAAATCTAAATGTCTACCAAATTTGACATTTCTCAATTCTTTTCAATGTGTTGTGTGTGTGTATTGTTCGCTGACAATTTATCCTAAGACTACGTGAGGTGGTGTTTTAGTAAAGTTGCATTATTTTGCTTCGAACCGTCAAGTCACGAATCGAATTAAAAATCCAAGGAAGTATAGTGTTCCGTATTCTTACAGTAAACTTACCGATAGATGCTTCGGGAAGTCGGCGGCGTCGAGTGCGGCGATGTCGTTGTGCGCGAAGTGCAGCTGCCAGTCGTAGTCGTCCGCCACCTTGTTGCGGCGCGCCGCAGACATCAGCGGGCCGAGCGCGTCGCGCACGCGCCGCAGGCCGGCGCGCTCGCAGCGCACGCTCAGCACGCGCGCTGGCGCCGCGCCGCTGTGGCGCCACGCGCACGCGCAGCGCGTGCCGGCGCACAGGCCGGGCGCGTCGCACTGCAGCGCGTCCAGCGGCACGTCGCGCAGTGCGGGCCCGCGCGCGCACGCCGCACTCAGGCGCACGTGCTCGCGCCGCTCGCGCAGCGCGCGCGCCGCCCAGTACGTGTCGCAGTCGCAGGCCAGCGCGGCGCCGAGCGACACGACGGCGCGCGAGCTGGGGGCGTCGGCGACGGCCAGCGAGTAGTCGTGCCGCGTGTACTGCAGCCCGGTCACGTTGTTGAGCTCCAGGTTCACCTGCACGTCCGTGGCGCCGCGGAACTGCAAGTCTGCGTACTGTAAACACGCGGCTCGTTACTGCACGCTCGCGGGGCGGGGACGGCGAGGGCGAGGGCGCGGCGAGGGCGATACGTTACCGTGACGGAGGTGAAGTTGTTGTCGACGAGGTCGAGCGTCTCCAACAGAGGCATGTTCTCGCGCCAGTCGCGACAGATCAGACTGGCGTTGGTTTTTCTCAGGTGAAGATGGGTCAACTTGTTTAAACTTTCCAACGGTGACACTCCTGTCATTAACAAAACTCATTAGTACATAATGATGTCACGAATATAAAGTACGAAATATTCTGATGAGTTTGGGATAGGTTACCTATGGGAAAACCATTACTTACTCTGGAAGAACTATAGGACCAATCCAATCCAGGTTATCTTAGGTATTTCATTTTTTCACAGCTTCAAGGGACTGTAGAACCGAGTACTTGTATGGTTTTAATTTCAACTCGATACCTCCACGCGTTCCCAAGATAAAGAGTCTTGACAGACAGACGGACGGACAAAAAAATGATCCTAAAAGGGTTCCGTTTTATCCTGTTGAGATACGGAACCCTAAAAACGTAAATGCATTAAGTATATTCTTTCCTTGCTCTGGAAAGGTACGCTACCTCGATGCGCGGGTCCAACTCGCACTTAATCGGTTTTATTTAGCTTGCCCTGTTGGTTGTTTTTTTATTATTAAAAGAATCGTAAATGTTCGAGAGCCATCGATCATCATGCTTGCTTTGTGTACCTCGCACAGTATCCGACGCGCCTCCGCAGGAGTCCTTCAGATTGTTGTTGCTGAGTTTCAGCGTGGTGAGTGACGTGACCGCCTTCAGCGACGTATACACGTCTGTCGTCAGGAGGTTCTTGGTCAGGTCCAGCTTCTGCAGAGAAGTCGTCTTGACGAATAGGCCACTGCGAACGAAACGAAATCAAATTCAATATGTTGGCGCGTGCTCTACAAAACTTATCAAAACTTCGACGACATCTCACCTCGGCAGCTCTTTTAGAAAGTTCCCGGACAAGTCGAGCCAGCTCAGCTCCTTCGCGTCGTCGAGCAGCCCCGTCGGCAGCGCGGCCAGCGCACACGACGTTATGTGCAGCTCCCGCAGGTGCCGCGCGCCGCGCAGCGACGTCTCGTGCAGCGCGCTCAGGCGCTGCCCGTCGGCCACGCGCAGCACGCGCAGCTCGGCGCAGGCCCGCAGCCAGCCCGCCGGGAGCTCCGTGGCCGTCACGTAGAGCAACTTCAGCGTGCGGAGCGCGCACGTCGTCCAGGGCTCGGGCTCCGGCTCGTCCCAGCCGCTCACGGTGAGGCTCTGCAGCGCGAGCGACAGCGCGCTCGGCACGCGCGCCGCCGGCACGGCCAGCGCCAGCACGCGCAGCGCGCCGGCCAGCGCCACGGTCACGTTGCGTTTGTCGCGCACCGACACGTTGACGAGGCGGGGCAGCCGCTCCAGCACGTCAGCGGGCAGGTCGTAGCCCATGCGCGTGAGGTCCAGCAGCTCCAGCTCCGGCGGCAGGTGACGCAGCTCGCCGGGCGGCAGGAGCACGTTGTCCAGGAACAGGCGGCGCAGGCCCCGCGGCGCGGCCAGCGTGCGCGGTGCCAGCTCGGCGTTGATGAGCTCGAGCGCGGTCACGTTGGTGAGCCCGGTCAGGTGCGCGGCCGTGAGGTTGCCGGCGTCTTTCACCTTGAGCCTGTCGAGTGCGAGCACGTTGAGCGCGTCCAGCGTGGCGGCATACGAGACGGGCGGCGCCGGGCAGTCCTTCAGCTGCACTTTGTTAACACGCAGCTGCGACTCGAAGCGCGGCAGGGCTGAATTGTCGAGCGTCAAGTTTTCTGGGCACGTTAATGTGAAATAGCCGCTGTCGGTGAATTCAATCAGCAGCTTCAGACCTATTTAAATTGAAAATACAGTTTATTCACATACAGTCTGAAATACGTAGTAATTTATTATTATTACTAGCTGTGTCCGCGACTTCGATCGCGTAGATGTCGGGTAACAATAATGTGTCGCTTAGAAGGTCTTCCATTGACAATCGCAAGAACTTTTCTCTTCTTTTAAGTTTTTTTGTTTGAGCGGACACCTAATTCTTTTTATTAGATAAAAGTAAGCCTAAGTTACTCCTTATAACATCAGCTAAAGTACAGCCGTTTCGGAGATTAACCCGAACAAACAGACGAAAGGGAAAACTATTAAAAATTGTTTTTAGGGTTCCGTAGCCAAATGGCAAAAACGGAACCCTTATAGATTCGTCATGTCTGTCTGTCTGTCTGTCCGTCCGTATGTCACAGCCACTTTTCTCCGAAACTATAAGAACTATACTGTTGAAACTTGGTAAGTAGATGTATTCTGTGAACCGCATTAAGATTTTCACACAAAAATAGAAAAAAAAACAATAAATTTTAGGGTTCCCCATACTTAGAACCGAAACTCAAATTTTTTTTTTCATCAAACCCATACCTGTGGGGTATCTATGGATAGGTCTTTAAAAATGATATTAAGGTTTCTAATATCATTTTTTTCTAAACTGAATAGTTTGCGCGAGAGACACTTCCGAAGTGGTAAAATGTGTGGGGGGGGACACATTTTACCACTTCTGTAACTTCTAAAATAAGAGAATGATAAAGCTAAAAAAAATATATGATGTACATTACCACGTAAACTACCACCGAAAATTGGTTTGAACGAGATCTAGTGAGTAGTTTTTTTTTAATACGTCATAAATCGTAAACCGCAATTTACCATTCATTCAATCAACTCAAAAATAAAAAAAAAACATTTAATTTCATAAACATAAACCTTATGCATAAACCCGGATGTTACGGAACCCTCGGTGCGCGAGTCCGACTCGCTCTTGCCCGGTTTTTTTTTTGTTATAATTACCGTATATACTATCATGTGTATTTAGTAAATCGCTGTTATTTTGACATAAAAACAGACACTTCAATTTTATTTATTTGTATGTAGTAAGTATGTATAGATAAAATAACAAGCCGTGTCCCCGATGGGATTTCCCATGAGCAAAAATGACAAACTTCCACACAAACTAAAGGATGATTTTTTTTTTTCAAAATTTCTTCAGTGCTCACTGCGTACAAATATATGCATACAAATATTTCGATAAAAATCAATGCTCTTGCCTATTAGGTAATAATTATTCAAATAAAATATGAATCTTTAAAAGTAATAATAGTTAATTAATAAAGATTGAAATCGTAATAAATCATTAATTATTAATAAATTGTATTGTAGTAATAATAATAATGAATTATGTAGTTGTTGCAAGCGGTTGATAAAGGCTATTTTTATTTTATTATGTTATTAACGATTTATCCTCTAAATATTCTTGAACACTGTAATATTTTTTTTTCTAATAACAGTCTCAACAATAACCTTTTGAAAAGCGGCAATGGCAGGTCTTGAGTAGTATTTGGCAAATGCTTAAATATGTCATAAAGCTATTAACTTAACCTTAATTTGGGGTAATTTCAATTTGTCTTGGTGTCATATTCTACTATTTACTTTGTAACTGCTTTTTCGAATACTTATATAATATTTTTTTTTTACAGAAATGCATGTTTCAAAAATATAAAGACATGGTAAAGATAGTATTTTAAGTCGTTGAAATAACGGTTTACAGCTATCTAAAAAGTGGGCTCCACACATTGTCCGTATAATTTTTTTTGTCCTTTAAAGACTCTGCACGTCTACTGAGATTCCCTAAATTATAAGACCATATCTGAGTACAGATGCTACATAAGCATGGTAAGCAGCCATTGCGGTATTTAGATTAACCGTTTGTCTTATTCTTTTCAGGACATACAAAGCGATCTATTTCTTTGAGTATTTTATGTATATGTTCCAACTGCAATTTTTGTCCATAGTTATACCTAAAAATACACATCATTAACAGTGTTTAAGAAGGAGTTGTTATACTGAATGTCTAGACTATTTGTGTTTGTGTTTAGTGCTTGGATACTTATTTGTTTTTGGTCATGTTTATTTTTATGATATTTTTTTCTAACCATTTGATTGCCTTGTCTAATGCTTTAATAATTCGTTTTTCCAAGTCTTTTATTTATCGTCGCTTTTTTTTTATTTATTTTTTTTATTAAAACTTTATGCACAAGTAAAAACTGTACAAAGGCGGACTTAATGCCATGGGCATTTTCTACCAGTCTACCTTAGGGTGATGCAGAAACAATACATAGTAGGTGCAATAGCAGAAAACAAATAGAAAATATTTATAAGTAAAATATAAGAATAAATACATATATACATACATACAAAAAAATATATAATAATAATTATTTATTTATTTATTCAGACAACCAATGATCCATTATATTACATTTATATTGTTAGTGTGAACTTAAAAACTATGTTAGTACCTAATAACTAAGAGAGACTTAGTCCTCTGGGTGAGGCTCCACACCAGTGGGCTGTCTAACTTATTGCCGCAGCAACAGCAGCACCAGCAGTAACAGCATCCTTGCTGTTACTGCTCCCACGCAATCTGCTTAGCAGTGAGGCTGTCTTACATAAACCAAAACAAAAGATGAGAGAGAAACAAGAAAACCTACAACAACGAATCTGCTAACTTCTTGTGTATGTGTTCTCGAGCTTTCACTTTAAATGTGAACTGATTGGTAACCGTCCTGATATTCTGAGGGAGCGCATTCCAAAGGAAAACCGCCTGGACAAAGAAAGAAGACTTTATAAAACCAGAGCGATGAGAAGGACAACGAAGAAGACGATTATTCTCGGACCGAAGATTCTTGGTGTGTGCAGAGCATAAATATTGACAAAGAGAAGTCAGATATGAAGGAGAAGTGGGTTTGTGAAGAATAGAAAACAGGGTTGTCAATGCCCTCAACGCTCTGCGCTGCCGGATAGGTAACCACTTTAAAAGCGATCGATGTGCAGATACATGATCATACTTGCGGAGATTGAAAACGAATCGAATGCAGCTATTAAGAAGTCGGTCAAGTTTATTGAGGAGATCTGCATTCAGGTCATAGTAGCACACATCACCATAGTCTATTATGGGGAAGATAAGGGACTGTACAAGCATTGCCTTAATGTGTGATGGGAGAATATTTTTCAAGCGATAGAGCGACCGCAACGTTCCAGTGACCTTCTTGCTCACAATCGCGACCTGCTTACGCCAGTCAAGGCAAGTGTCAACATGCAAACCCAGATCCTTAACGTCAGAGCTAAACGGAATCACTGTGCCATCAAAGATTACCGGTGGCACCGTTAAACCATTCAGCCTCCTCAAGCTATGGGGCTATCATTGTATCCCTACAATGATAGCCTGATACTTGGTTGGGTTAACCGCCACCCCAAAACGATCACACCAGTTTTTGACAATTCGTAAATCCCGATTTAGCTCCTCGATCGCACCGGATAAGCTGTCAACACCTGCCTGACGGTAGAGCTGTAAGTCGTCAGCGTAAAGATGATACGCACACTGAAGCTCGGAAGTTATGAGATCTATAAAGATAGAGAACAAAAGTGGAGATAGAATGCCGCCTTGAGGGACACCAGTTTCAAGATCACACCAGCTGGAGTTAGAGTCACCAGCAAGAACTGATTGCTGACGCCCCTGAAGATAGGAAGAAAACCATTCCAGAACCTCGTGAGAGACCATGCGATAGGAGAGGATGGCTTTTAATAATCAATCTTGTGTCATCAGCAAATAGTACGCCCTCTTCATTAATCCTCGGGTAGGAACGACCTACCCGAGGATTAATGAAGAGTTAGAGCTAAGAGAGAATTTTGTGCCCTCTTTTCTTTCTAGTATACATTCGTTGATGTATACTAGAAAGAAAAGAGGGGACAAAATTCCTCCATGAGGTGCACCAAACTTGTTTTGTTTATATTTTGATTTAAATATTTTTTTTGCTCATTTTGACAACATTTTCTTGTTATTTCTACGCATTGCAGTCGGTCGCTAAGAAAGCTTTCGATCCAATCGTTGGCCTTCCCGGATTCCATAGAGAGAAAGTTTTGAGAGAGATTACTCTCAAAACTTTCTTTCTTTATGGCAGACAAAGTCAAAGGCTTTTGTCATGTCTAGAAAGATACAGCCTATTTTGGATTTTTGGTTTAGACTTTCTGTTATTTGTTTGATTTAAGGAGAAGCCTTAGTGGTATAGTGTAGGCGGGAAATATACACGGGCGTGTTCGGCTGGGCGGCTCGTACAGGGATGTCGGGCTCGATAGGAGCTCCGCCGCAGCGGTTCTTGTTGGTTGGCGACACGAGGAGCAGCCGCAGGGACGTGTGCAGGGTTGCGGGGCGCGCATGACACACGCTCTGCACACTCAGCATTGTTCGGCGACGACGAAGACATAACAGCTGACGCGAAACTTGCCCCCGACAAATTGAGGCACGCTCCGCGACGCATGTTGATATTAGATGCACTCGATGGTGACCCAGTTACCGCTACAGCTTTACGCAACTCTATTATTTCATTACGCAAATCAGCAACGGTGTTTTGGGATGCATCCAATCTCTTCTGCACATCCACTAGGCTGGCCTTAAGAAAAACGATGTCTTTCAATAAGCTCGTAACGTCGATGTGGTCGAATGTGACGGGGGGAAGCTTGTATAAGTCCTTCGCCACAAACGTCGGCACGTCTCGTCAGGGTCGGTCTCCTTCAACAGCGTGATAATATCCTGCAGGCTTTTCTTAGTCCCGTCACGCCGGCGGGACACCATCTGGTCAGCTTTGTTTACCGACCTGAACAGTAGCAGCTTGGAAGCAGCTAGGTATATCTTCCTCGCTAAATTTGGTTGAGCAGATCTGGATTGCGGACACCTCGTCCATCACGTCCAGTTTCTGCTACAGGAACGCCAGCGATTCATTCGCCACCAGTTGACTACTCATGGCGACAAAATAATTACGAGCGACGGCTTGCGCCGCGCTACACGGTTTACAATAATAAAGCGTCAGCAACACGTCCGCATCGATACGCGGCCAAATCGCGACTAATAATAATACCTCATTCATTTCATCCTCTCATTCAATCTAAACGTTGTAATAATAAAAAAAAATAATTTAATGAATGAGTGTTATTAAAAATGTATATTATGAAATGGGATTATTAAATGTGTGTGTGGAGTACTCCAAATAAATAAACAATAAGTAGAAGTGAAAATTCGGGCGCCAGGAGTACACACCAAATTATGCCAAGGATAGACTAACCTGCGGGAACTGGAAACTTTTAATCTTCAAGCGGGGAGTATCAATAAAAATCGACATAAAAGTTATTGAACGATTTTATTACCCGAAGGCTGCTGGTCCCAATATACAAGAAAATTCCTTTCTAATATTAACAGTTGGTGTAAAACTAAGATGGAATAGGAATTAATTTTTGTCCTGTCATTATTGCACTTAAGTTAAGTTTTATAAACCATACCACATTCCGTCGAATAAACTAACAACCGAAGCAAACCACGCTCATTTTGGTGATTTTGATCTTCGCGGGGTCCATGAAATATGTCGGTAGGGGCTAGCGTTAAAAATTTAAGTCTTGAAAGAAAAAGAAAGAAGAAACGCCTCGCGGCTGAAATCAAACATGAATAATTGTTAGCTGATGTCCAGCGTTGATAAACATGGCGATCGAAATGGTTGACCAAATACAAATTAACTCACCGTTTCTTTTCCAAAGAAAGTTTTTACATCAGTAGATGAATTAATCCAAAATATATAAGGTTTCCCGCATCCAACGGGTTCCTGCGGCCTTCACAAGGTCATCGGTCCACCGTGTGGGAGGCCTTCCAACGCTACGTCTTTTCTTTCTTTCTTTCTTTCTTCTACGAAGCACAGGACCGGTCGAAGTGGAGGTGCTTGGGGGAGGCCTATGTCCAGCAGTGGACGTCTTTCGGCTGAAATGATGATGATGATGATGATATAAGGTTTAAAAGATCCTGAAACAAATATCGGAAACTATTAACGTCTGCCATCAAAATAGTCACGCGACAACGTGAATATAAAACCACGAAGAATTTTACCTACCTTTTAAAAAATATGGGCAATCCAATTAGGATGCCGACAAAGGCAAATCAGCTACCACATAATTAGGACTAGATGTCGTCCATCTGAAGTATTAACTTCAAGATTTAATTCGGAGCTCTCAAATTACTCCATTCTATGCAAAGCTTGGGTCGGAAAGTGACCTGTCAAAATCAACTGACAGCATCAAAAGAAAAAATCAGTGTGACCACTACACGATTCCGATAAAAAAAAATGAATTTTTACATGGCAACACCACCATGTTACCTACAAATTAAAGTAAAGAATGCGATATCATGTAACAGGCTTAAAAGACTCGTTACAACGTAAACTTAAATATTCTGCACTACTGCCTTGAGGTGTTAAGTTGAAACATCGAGGTAAGAGCTCCTCAAATTACAACAGGAACTACCTGTCGGATTTGAAAAAATATTGTTGCATTTGATAGCCCAATTCTAGAGGAAGGTTCTTCCAACAAGTATAATACACACAATATTAATTATAATATTAGATTTAGTCCAGAAGACTCAATGATATTATACTTAACACTCTCACCGCCATGTGGTCCGCCTGCCGCCCACATAAATTTCAGTGCAGCAAGCCACTATAGATTTTTTAATTTTTACTGACAGGCCATGTGGGCTGCGCGTACGAGCCCTCACGACGGGGGATGCTGTTGCCCGGGGTGGGGTCGTCTTGGCGGTGTCTCTAGATATTGCCAATGCCTTCAACACCCTGCCCTGGAGTTGCATCAGGGAGGCACTCCGGCATCACCGGATGCCGACCTACCTCTGTCGCATGGTCGAGGCCTATCTGTCGGACAGGGCCGTCATCTACCCCGGTCATCAGGGAGAGTGGAACCGGCGAGAGATGTCGTGCGGTGTCCCACAGGGATCGGTCCTGGGGCCGCCTCTGTGGAACATCGGGTACGACTGGGTGCTGCGCGCCGACCTCCCTAGCGGCGTCAGCGTAGTTTGCTACGCTGACGACACGCTCGTCCTGGCGCAGGGGAGGTCGCACCAGGCGGCGGCGGAACTAGCGACACGCGGGGTTGCGACAGTCGTTGAAAGGATCCGGCAACTGGGACTCGAGGTGGCCCTGCACAAGTCCGAGGCCATGTGTTTTCATGGCCCTCGGAACGCGCCACCGTCGGGTTCCCAAATAACGGTAGGAGGGGTTCACATCGGCGTCGAGTCGACGATGAAGTACCTGGGACTCGTCCTCGACAGCCGGTGGAATTTCGTGGAGCACTTCAGACGTTTGGCTCCCAGACTGGAGCGGGCCGGGGCTGCGTTGAAGCGGCTCCTGCCCAATCTAGGGGGTCCAAACGCCTCCTGCCGGAGGCTCTACGCGGGGGTCGTGCGGTCCATGGCCCTTTACGGGGCACCAGTGTGGGCGCGTTCACTGAGGCGGCGACCAGCCCGGCGGTTGAACGCGTCCCAGAGGGTCATGGCCGTCCGGCTAGTCCGGGGTTACCGCACGGTCTCCGGGGAGGCAGCGAGCCTCCTTGCCGGATTGCCGCCATGGGATCTGGAGGCCAAAGTCCTCGCTCACATATGGGAGTGGCGAGAGGAGGTAAAACGCCGGGGCGTAACTCCGCTGCCGCGACAAATCGCGGCGCAGCGGACAGAGCTCCGGCGGGATCTCATGGCGACATGGAGAGTGCGACTGTCGCAACCCAGTGCTGGGCACGCCACAATTGCGGCGATAAGTCCCCTCTTTGAGGAGTGGCTAGGGAGGCGCCACGGCGTCCTCACCTTCCGCCTAACGCAGGTCCTCACCGGGCACGGCTGCTTCGGGAGGTTCCTGTCCAGAATAGGGCGGGAGGAAACGCCCGGGTGTCACCATTGTGTGGATCGCCCGGAGGACACGGTGGAGCATACGGTGGAGATCTGCCCAGCTTGGGCAGAGCACCGCCGTGTCCTCACGGAGGCGATCGGCGGCGGCAATCTCTCGCGTCCGGCCCTAGTCCGGGCTATGGTACGGAGCGAGAGTGCATGGGAGGCTGTCGCCTCCTTCTGCGAAGCAGTGATGCTCGCGAAGGAGGAGGCGGAGCGCGTGAGGGAGAGGCAATCCTTGCGCCCTCACGCCCCTAGCCGCCGCAGGAGACGCCCTGGGCGTCGGGAATCGATAGCCGATTCCCGGCCACCGTAGGCGCGGGCTTGCGGACGGCGAGCAATGGGCAGCTCGCCGTCCGGTAAGGACCAGGCCCGGGTCGACGGCGCGTTGTGTTCCACGCGCGCCTCAAGGAGATGTCAGCACCAACTGACGGGGTCCGCTAGGGCCGATGCCCGCCAGGGTCGCGGGTTGTTCGAAAGAGATACCGTGGCCCCTGGCACAGGCAACTGAAGGAACACGGGTGGGTTTTAGTCAGTAAGAGTCTGACACTCCCTTCCGCTCCGCCCAGAGCGGGAGGGGTCATTTGATGATTTCCCACCCAAAAAAAAAAAAAAAAAAGGCCATGTGGGCTGCCTGCGTACCACAACTAGCGCGCCAAATTCTATGACAATAGTACTTGTTGTAACTTGTAAATATTTGTAAGGGCAGGCCATACGTGTAATTAGGTCGGTTGCACGCGCGCCGCCCACATGGCCTGCTGTAAAAGTTTTTCGCGCCAATTTCGCACAGACTTCGCGCGCGTGTTTAGATAATGTCGAATTCTAGTGATTCTGATTTTCAACCACCATCATTTTACGATAGATCCGGGTCTGAATGGACTAGCAGTGAACCATGTTTATCTTCTGATGATGTTTTACCTCTGAACGAGCCCCGGGAGGCGGCGTCAGCAGTCTGACTTATGTGAGGAACCGTTATGAGAGGAACCGAGCTGCTAGACTATCAAAAGAGGCCAGAAACCGAACAAAAAAGTGAATATCGTGTCTAAAATGCCCGACTCAACCTAGTGTTTATGGTCAATGTTAAGGAGAAATTCACATTTTCGTAAATAGAAATTAAAGCTTAATTTTCTATGATTATATTTTCATATAATATGTGTCTTGTTTTATTTTGTGTCAAAACAATTTCTTTTGTTTGATTTCATTTTTCTTTGTGACAAGATACTCAATAAAAATGACTTAATAAGCTAGTTTGACTTACTCGACTTTGAACCTTTTAAATCTATAAATATAGTCCGATTTTCATCGATTTTTTTTTCATTGGTAGCTCTTTCACTCAACAATTTAAAGCAGGCGATATTGAATCCTTATCTAGCAAGCCAAGCTCTATAAAAATAAATGAATTTGTGGGATCACAGCGGACCACACGGCCTGCTGGTAAACTTAACGACGTGTCCCGCCGGCCGCCCACATGGCGTGCTGCAAAAGTTACACAAAATCTAGCGTGGCGTGGTGTAAAAGACATTGCAGGGCCCGCGCGCCGCCCACGCGGCCTGATGTTCTAGAAAAACCTTAAATTTGTATGGCGGTGAGAGTGTTAAGTAAAAAGGTGTAGATAGGTTACCTAAACAAAATACGATCCTTCAGAAACGGCACACTAATGCACACATAAATAACTTAATATTACAATAGCACACTACATTAATATGCACAAACGCGACACTGAGTTTCAGTTTGGTCAAAGTTTTTCAAAGCTTCCTCTCCTACAATTTGGCAGTGCCTGACAGGATCCTTAATCACATATCATTTTAAGTTACCACCTAAGTACACATTGTGGAATGCAAATAAAGTATTGAGTATTACCTATTACACTAGACATTTTTTTTTCTTTTGTAGCTTGTGGAACAGGCTAGGGTCAGGAACCATGCTGCCTAGTCATGAGTTAGTTGTTATTCTTTGGTAATTCATCAGTTTATTTTTTATAACTAAGGTAGATCCAGTTAAATTCATTAGTTTGATATTTATCCATAGTAAGTAAATCCAAGTTAATGCTATGTTCTATTTTTCCTAAGTAAAGGAAATCCGTGTTAAGTCATCAGTGTTAATACTTATATATTTATTTCACTATAATCCATATATTTATTTCACTATAATCCATTAAACAAATGTAAATACGTCAAACTATTTACAAGCAGAGCCTGGATGGAGCACGGTACCAAATCAGCACTACCATATATTTCAATAAGCTCATCCATTAGCACAAGGCGCTAGATACCAAAAGATGAGCAATCAAAGAAAACGGGAGCTAAAGATTAAGAAGATTAAGAAGGAATTAGAATGATCACAGAGAGGACTGTGCACAATTTTCAGACGAAACAAGTGATAATTTAGACAACAATGACCAAAACAAAGCCTAAGTATGGTGGAGTAAAACTTCCTGGCACGCGTAGCATGAACACTTCTATCTCTACGAAGAGTAGACACAATGCTTTCTATACAAAGTGACATTTCTTTTCTTCATTTTTGACATACTGCCTAGAAATCTTTCTACAATCTGTCATTTTGTCTTTAGTTTCAAACGATCTTTGTCTAGGTCAGTCATGTCAAAGATACGGCCCGCGGGCCGAATCCGGCCCTCGGGCCATTTCGATACGGCCCGCGATCACAATATATCACAGATAAAAATGAATCTTTTTTTTAGAGATTTTAGACTGCACTCAATGCCTCTACGCAGATTTAAAAATACGCGCGCTTTACTTAAAAGTAATTTCAAGAGTAGCGCCTGACAAGACGAGTGAGAGAGTGTTAGTTATGCTTTTCTCTCTCTCTCGTGCGCGCGCGAAGTCGTCTTCTATTTCGTCCGTGCAGTTAACGCATATAGTTGCCGGCACGTAACTTGGCAAGAGTTTTTGTAGTGGGGGAAGTTTGCGCATGCACAATTTCATACATTTTTATATGCGCGAACTTCCCCCACTACGAAAATCTCTTGCCAAGTTATGTGCCGGCAATTGTACCTCACCCTCTTTCTTACTTTTGGTATGATTTGTAACAACTATATACATATAACGAAATAAATAAAGATGTTAAAATAATTTAGTATGTTTTAGTATTTAAATTTGAACCTGGCCCGCCTACACATTCTAAATCTAATATATGGCCCTCTGCAAAATTGAGTTTGACACCCCTGGTCTAGGTCCTTTTTTATGTAGACTATAAAAGATACAACCAAGTCGAGATCAGAAAGCAAACTGTTTTATTTCCTTTTTACCCTCATTACAAAAATGTTACAATTGACAACTAATCAGCAAGGTTCAAACATAACATACCTTTCTCTCATAATGATTGGTAAATACAATAATTAATTCAACAGTAGATAACAAAATCAATTTAACAAAAATGTCTACTTCTAACATAGCAATCGCTTAAGTCATTCATTAGGAATTCCTATAATATCTGGCCATAATTCAGGGGGCGGAATCACAATTGGCGGATCCTGTGATAATTCAGAATCCGTATCATTGGCTGGCTGACTGTCAATGACAGGTGACCCATTAGCACATGTGTCCGGCGGCAGACCGCCGGACACATGTCGACACGCATGCGACACGCAGACCAAATACTGGCCAGAGCCATCTTCCGTCTTCACCACATAAGTGGCCGGCCCCTCCACCGTCTCCACGGTGGCCCGACGCCACCTGTTCCTGGGCCCGTACATGCGTATGAGCACTGGCTGCAGCAGCGTAAAAGTTCGCGCGGGCGTTCGCTGCGCCGCCGCCTCCAGTTGCTGCTCGGCGCGGCTCGGCGCCGAGTCGGGGTGTAAGCTCGACACTGCAGTCCTGTATCTTCGCCCATTCAGTAACTCAGCAGGTGTCTTGTTAGTAGAGCTATTGGGCACAGTCCGTAAATAGTAAAGAACTTTACAAAGTTTCTCTTGCCATTGCATGTCCAGGTTCTCTAATTTCTTTATTTTATTCTTAAATGTTTGAATCGTGCGTTCAATCTGCCCGTTAGTCTCTGGGTGGTAGGGCGGTGAATACAAATGTTTAATTCCATTCTTTTTGAGAAAATTATTAAATTCATCCGAGGTGAACGCACGTCCATTATCCGACACCAATACGTCGGGCAGCCCTTGTGAAGTGAAAATTTTTCTCATAACAGCTATCACCGTACCACTGTTCATCGCTGGTATGATTTCAGCCTCAAACCATTTGCTGTAGCTGTCAACTAAGACTAAAAACGTTTTTCCCTGAAAGGGCCCAGCAAAATCCACATGCACACGGCTCCACGGCTTCTCTGGAACAATCCAAGCCTGCGGGTCCTTTGGTGGGTTATTTCTCACTAGCTGACATTGCTGACACGCGGCCACCACACTCTCAATCTGTCGATCCATGTCGACCCACCACACGTAGCCTCTTGCATACGCTTTTGTCTGGACAATGCCCGCATGAGGGGCATGTAACAACTTTAACACTTTGTCCTGTAAGGACGAAGGTATTATGACTCTGTTGCTCCACAATAAACAACCTTTATTATGTGAAAGAGCCTCTCTCCGTGTCCAATAAGCTTGTAGGTTCGGGTCTATGTTCCTTCGTGGCCATCCGTGCAACACGTGAAACATTACTTTTTGCAATACCACATCTTTGTTGGTTTCCGCGGCTATTTTAGCTGCGTCCAGCTCCCAGCCGCTCGGCTGCTCCTCCAGCAGCAGCACGTCGCGCAGCACATCCTCCTGCACACTCGACGTGTCCGGAGCGGTCCACCTGCTCAACGCGCCCGCGTTACCGATCAATTTACCAGGCCTGTACTGTATACTGTAATTATAACTGGAAAGTTTCAATGACCAGCGCAACATCCTCGGTGATATCTGGTCTGGAATTGGTTTTGCGGGATTGAATAAACCGACCAACGGCTTATGGTCTGTCACAATACAAAATTTACGACCCGCCAAGAATTCGTGAAACTTTGTCAATCCAAATATAATAGCCAGGGCCTCCTTATCAATTTGCCCATATCGTCTCTCGTGCGCCTGTAGTATCCGTGAGGCCATCATCACCGGCCGCTCTGACCCGTCCTCCATGACGTGTGCAATAATCGCTCCGAGACCGTATTCCGATGAATCACAAATGAGAAGTAGTTCTTTCTGCAAGTCATAGCCCACCAACGTTCGATCTGATGACAGTAATCGTTTCGCCTGCACAAACGCTTCCTGTTCCTTCTCACCCCAGCTCCAAGGTCTTTTTGATTCTAAAAGTCGATACAGTGGTTCCAACACAGTGCTTTTGTCAGGCAAGAATTTTTCGTAAAAATTATATAAGCCCAGGAAGGCACGCAAGGTGTCTCTGTTGGTTGGGGCCGACTTTTCCTAAATCTCTTTGACTTTCGCAGGTGCTGGGTGAAGTCCCTCTGCATTAATCATGTGCCCTAGGAATGTGATGCTGTTTGCAGCGAACACGCATTTCTTTACGTTAAGGCGTAGTCCCATCTGTTGCAGTTTGCTCAATACTTCTCTAAGTCTCCGGTTGTGTTCTTCATTCGTGGCTCCAATGACAGCGATATCATCTAATAGACACGCCACTCCGTCCATACCCGCTAACGCCGTCGACATCAGACGCTGAAAAATCGCTGGCGCCGCGCTGACACCGAATGGCAGACGATTCACTTTCATTAGACCGATAGGAGTGTTCAGCGTGAGCAGCATAGCTGTCGCGTCATCTACCTTCAGTTGTGTGTACGCGTTTTTCAAGTCCAGCTTACTAAATATTCTGCCGCCACTAAGTCTCACAAACGCTTCCACAGACGTCGGCAGCGGATAGATGTCTGTATCTATAGCGGTGTTCACAGTGACACGATAGTCACCACACATTCGTACTGTTCCGTCTTCTTTCATCACCAGCGTCACCGGTGTCCCCCACTCAGAATAACGGACAGGTGTCAGTACACCCGCCTCCACCATCTCGTTCAACTGTCTAATGATTTTTTCCTTAAGAGGGTAGGGCACCGCGCGCGCCTTTAAGAAGCGGGGCGTAGCATCCGGCCGCACGTGAAGTGACACCGCAGGACCTTTGTACTCGCCGAGTCCTTCTTTAAATAGTTCTGGAAATTCTTTTTTATATTGTTCTATCTCCTCTTCAGCCCAGCACAATCCTGATACTTGAAGGCCTAGTGTATGGAACCAGTTCCTGCCCAGCAGATTTGGTCCGTTCCCCGACACCACGACCAGTTCACATTGCGCTTCCTTATTACCTAGCACAACACGCACGTCTGCTAGGCCTAATACTTTCAAAGGGTCTTGAGTCCATGTCACGAGCTTTAGATTGGTAGCTCGTAGGGGTGGGGGCGTCAACCACAGCATCTTGTATGTCTCTTCAGACATAATGGTACGCGATGCACCCGAGTCCACTTCCATAGATAAATGAACGCCGTCTATCATAACGTCTGTGGTAATAGGTGGTGAGTAATTATCCACGCAGACGTATACGCCCATCATCTTCTCAGCTGAAGTGTCCACACTCGTGTTGGCTTCCCTCGCGTCGTCGACCTCGTGTACACGACCTGGCTTCTTGGCGCAGGCCGCCGCAATGTGCCCAAACTTTTTGCAGTAGAAGCACTTCGCCTTAACAAACGGGCAGCGCTCGCCCGGCCTGTGTGCGCGTGCACACCGTCGACACTCGTTCGAGTTAACATTACCAATGTCCATAGGTTCAGCCTCCGTGACACTGGACGGAGTTTGCTTAGACTCACTAGCCACACACGCAGGGTACAAATCAGGGAACGTCACTTGATAGTCTAGACACATTTGTAACGCGACCTCATATGTCAAGTCTTTCTTTTTCAATAAGTCGCGTCGCAAGCGATCGTCCCGTACCCCCAGCACTAGTCGGTCTCTCAACTGGCGTTTCAAGTCCATGAAATTGCATTTTGCACCAAGCAGACTTATAGCCGCCACAAAGTCTTGCACGCTTTCACCTTGCACTTGTTGACGTTTGTAAAATTTTCCCGCTTGCAAAATTTCGTTAACCTCAGGTTCATAAAACTTATCCAAAACACTGAAAATGTCCACTAAAGGTACTTCCGTAGGACGTTTTGGAACTAAAAGTGATGCAATTAACGCGAAAGTGTCTTTGCCGCACTGAGAAAGAAACAGCGATCGTCCCTTGTCGAGGTTAAGTTTGTCATAACCCGCCGCATCAAGCGCGCACAGTAATTGTTCTTTATAATCACACCACTTATCAGTCTTTGGGTTAAATTGTCCGGGAAACACTATATTCGTTACATTTGCCGTCATTTTCACCGAAATCCAGCTTATTTTCCGCAGTCGCCAATAAAAGATACAACCAAGTCGAGATCAGAAAGCAAACTGTTTTATTTCCTTTTTACCCTCATTACAAAAATGTTACAATTGACAACTAATCAGCAAGGTTCAAACATAACAGACTATTTCAGAAGAAAGTTTTCTATCCCAAATGTCAAAATCACACTGACAACTGACAGTTGTATAAGGCAGTGAAGAGATTTTGTAATCGCTATCTTTAGCGATTACAAAATCACTGTCACTGACTGTCTTCAGTAGAAAAGTTTCTACTCGATGGCCACAAAGTATATACGGTTATCTACAAAATCCCATGAACAAAAAAACTAAATCTCACTGTCAAAGATCCACGAATGACAGGCGGGACCAATTAACGTGCTTTCCGAGGCACGGAGGGGTCTCGGTAAGTAAAGATGGTCACCCATCCATGGACCATCCGAGGCAAGTATAGCTTAACGTGATTGATCAACTTGTGCGGCAGTTATTATTTAGCCACGGACACCTCCTTATAATGTGACTTAAGAGCGTTTACGCCGTACGGCATTTCATACAAACTTTCAAGCTCTTATTTTTCGAAATGAATGAACCGATTTTAATGAAACTTCATACGCGTAAGCAGGATACAAATGTCTAAAAAGTTAGTAGAGAACATTTTCGAAATGTCTTATTTAAAAAAAGATAACTGGAAATCTGTTTCTATGGAAAATTTAAAATCGGTCTAATTTGCCTGTAACACTATTTTTCGAAAATGTTCTCTACTAACTTTTTAGACCTTTGTATCCTACTTATGCGTATGAAGTTTCATTAAAATCGGTTCATTCATTTCGAAAAATAAGGACTTGAAAGTTTGTATGAAATGCCGTACGGCGTAAACGCTCTTAATATCAGTAAAAATTAAGAATCAAAAAGAAAAATCAAATCGTATGAAAACACAAAGAATTCTAAGTCGAATTAAGTAGAAGAGTGAATTTCGTAAAAAGTACAGTTGACTCTTTTTACTTTGCTGCCGTCGAACTGTCTACACGGAACGTCATCTTTGTCTACTCTTCCATCAACAAACCGGTGCTCATGCTACGCGTGCTGTTCATGTAAGTATTGATTTTACAGAACCAAGGCATGGTTCCTATGGGAACATTAAATACAGCATACTATAAACCTTTATTTTCAATTTGGATTACCATAGACAACTTCTGTGACAAATGAACATTGGATCAGAAATTCTTAACTTTTGGAGGTCACTTTATGTAGGCTGGTATGCCCAACATTAATATAATATCACATTAATTTGCAATTGTAGGTACATCTAAACGCAGAATTGTTATTCTCATATTCATTACAGGAGTAAAACAAAAAGAGTAAGTGCCAGCAATAAAGTACAAATGTCAGGCTCACCGTCCACAGTGTAGCTGTACTCGTTCTGGCCGAAGCCATCGAGGGTGCAGCGCTGAGGCGTATGGCTGGGGCAGCGTGGCGGTTGGGCCACCTGCGCGCGCGCCTGACGCGCCCACACCGCCAGCACTGCGGCCAGCGCCAGCAGCCAGCGCGCCATGTGCGGCGCGGGCGCCAGCTAGGCTCTGCGCGCGAGACACAAACTCATCGCGGCCACTCACACCGATAACCAGTTCTTTGACGAGTACCTAGCTCTTGATCTTTAAATCACTTGCTTTTCTGTCGCTTTGCAGAATTCTGTCTTCGAGCTGTATCAAACAAAGTTATAGTAGGCACATTTATAAGATATAACATTAACTTCACTTTTTGTCGACTCACTTCATCATAATCTGCGTTAAATAAGCAATTTATAGGAATGGGTATAATGAAAAAATTGAGGAAAATCCCACACGAAACTCAGAGCTATACATATTGTTGATAATACGTATGACAATCATGACATTACGCCGTGCGTCAGAGAACTTGCGCCCGCGCAAGTCCACAGAACACATATAACTATCGGACGGAGCGCAAGTCGCAAGCAGGGTTGGATTTAGGTACGTTCAAAAAGATAGCACAAAAAAATTAAAAGGATAGTATTTATAAAAAATTATAGTACACTTTCATTATTTTTAAAATTAAAATCAACATCACTCTACTGAGACGTTTTTTTTTTTGGGTGGACTACAATATAGTGCAGGGTAAATAGTCATTTTCATGACCATCACTGCCACTTCCCATAAATAAAACACTAAAAATGTATTATTTTACACAAAAATTCGCAAGCGATTGTTTTCACTTTGATTGAATTTCGAGTGGAATCGAAGTACCGAGATTAGTGGAAAGAGAGAAGTGTACTGAGGGTCTGAGGAGGAAAATCGGGGAATGCCCGGCCATCGACACAGAAAACATCGCGAGAGCAGAATTCGGTCAGATACACGCACGGTCGAAATATTCTTATGACGTAAAACTAAGCATTTGGGAGCAAACTTACAATTATAGTATTTTAACGTATGTACTATCCTTAGATATGGATAGTACTTATATCGATACCTCTGGGCTCGAAGGGCGTATAGCACATTTTGGGCTTTTTGACATTTTATATTTTTCTCACTCAGTTTTTGATTCTCTATCGATCTGTGTAATCCACGTGGCGAAATTCGCAAAAAAATGTCGAATACGACCTCGTAATTTTCGTTACATGTGCACAACTTATTTGAAAATTAGGGGCATAAGGAACATATTGCTGCCTCCACAAAAATTGGCAGGTTGTATAAACTAATTTGGTTGAAGATTTTGGGTGTAAAATCGTTCGAAAAGTAATATTGCTCTTTACGTCCTTTAAAAATTTTAAATATAAAAATATATTTGTGCTATACGACCTACATTTTATTATAAAATAAAGAGACCTAAGAGATCTGCTTCATCAGTTTTAAGCTTTATTAGCTTAAAGCTGATGTAGCAGATTATAACAAAGACACCTGATTACATAGCATAAAAACTGAAAAAAATTATATTAGAAATGACGAAGAAAATGAAAAAATAAATGATCTCATTACAAATTTAAAAACATTTAGTATAAAAGTATTTTTGTTTTTTTTTTTTTTTTATACAGGAAAAGTTTTTAACCAGTGCGCAAATTTTGACATAATAAACTTGAATATATTTTAATAAACACGTATTTTTTATTTTGATATGTTTCAATAGTAAAAAATTAAGTTAACGCTTACGAGACTTGTTTACTCAGAAATTTATTTTATGGACGTCGCTTGCCAGTCCGTCGACCGGTCGCCCGATTCACGACCGGTCGCCTGACGCGCCAGCTGCTATCAGAAGTACTCACGCGCGGTCGCTCTATGCGACGGCGCGGCGGCGGAGTTATGCGGTGCGATTATTGACCCCAGTTTAGCGCTACAATTTTTTAAGTTTAGACTGTGTAAAGTTATTTGTAAACGTAATTTTTCGTAAATTCCAATTTATCCTTCATACTTTCATGGGCTTAGGACCATTAAAATTCAGAAAATAAATCATAATAAGTAAAAATGTAATACGTTTTAGTCCATTCAAAATAAAACATTTAGGTATGATAGGTACTTAGACATGATACAATTTAGATTGAAACAATTGCATTTTGGTTTATTTAAAAAATTGGAATCAACTATCTTACAACAATGTCTAATCAAAGAGAACCTAACACACTAAGATTGTTTATAATTTCTTCTTATCTCTCAAATTCTAGGTATTGTTCGAAGTGACCTCCTCCTTTTTCAAGGCATAAACGTGCACTTTTAAATAAGTAAGCATTTAGTTTATTTAGGACACTAACACCACTTTTTACTTCATTGAAAGCGTTAATTATTTCTCTCATTAGGGACCGTGGGATTGAGGATCCCTTGGGCTACGCTCTCCCTTTCGTATCTTCTTCGTGCTGCTCGTAAATTTTCATTGCTTAACAAATACACTCGCACCATTTCATAATACTCGCGGTGAGTAAAATGAGACATTGTCACTACGCTAGTCTAGTACGCGGCGCGAACATCCGACCTCCGCTTCCGCAAGTGACGTACTGCATGTGCATGCGTTTTGTTTATCAAACACCGCGCCGGCGCCGCATGCCCCCGCACTCCCGTCCCGCGCCCCCGTGGTCCTGCGGCCGGCGGCCTTCGCGTTTTCATTCATGCTCATTCATAGTATTACTATTAAATTATATCCATGTCTTGCTTATTTCAAATTGGGACAAAGTGGAAAAATGAAAAAAAAAAAAGTGTTAAACTAAAAATGGAAATGTGTTCTATTGCTTACACTGAGCCACCAAAAAAAATTTACGCAGTGGTTAAAAATTTATCCTGTAGAAAAGAGAAATAAACGATTTTTATTTCTCATCATAATTTTAGTTTCTATTATCCTCTTTTTACCCGACTGCGCGACGCAAAGGAGTGGTAATGTGTTCATCAGCCTATGTATGTATGTATGTATGTATGTATGTATGTATGTATGTTTATATGTTCCTTTGAAGCACTATACAGACCAAACGCCTGGGCCGATTTTTATGATTCACACGTTAATCGATCCCTCTTAGTCCGGCGAGTGTCACTAAAGACATGACGTTAGTGAAAATTCAATATGGCGACTACTGGACGCCATATTAAATATTTTTTTTAATTTTTTTTTTCAAAACCTATCGAGTGGGGTATCAAAATAAAGGGTTTTAAAAGGTGATTACAAAAATATATACAACATATATACTTAAAAGCAATTCGAAGTGACAAATCGTAAAAAAACACCTACCAAGAACTAAATCGTCTGCGAAATCTTTCAAATTTGTAAACTAAAAAGCTGGAAATAAAAAAGTTATTTAAAAAAATCAAAAACCCGACTGCGGCAAAAAACTTAAGTTAAAAGAAACTGAAAAGCTAAAAACAAGCCCATTTTAAATTAAATAAAAGTTGGAAGCAGGCAGGACCCATTTGAATTTGAAAATACAATAATAAAAATGGTGTGGGTCCCGCCTGCTTCCAACTTTTATTTAATTTAAAATGGGCTTGTTTTTAGCTTTTCAGTTTCTTTTAACTTAAGTTTTTTGCCGCAGTCGGGTTTTTGATTTTTTTAAATAACTTTTTTATTATTTCTATTAAAAACTCAATTAGAAGATTAAATAAAGCTACTCTCATAGCAAATCAAGAACTATTCAATTTGGGTTAAAAAAATATTTTAGTTTATTAGACAGAACAGGCGAAGGTGACGTTCAAACGCAATACACTAACATAAAAAACAGCACTAAAAAAGTTATTTAAAAAATAAAAAAACCCGACTGCGAAACTGAAAAGCTACAAACAAGCCCTTTTTAAATTAAATAAAAGTTGGAAGCAGGCGGGACCCATTTGAATTTGAAAATATAATAAAAATGGTATGGGTCCCGCCTGCTTCCAACTTTTATTTAATTTAAAAAGGGCTTGTTTGTAGCTTTTCAGTTTCGCAGTCGGGTTTTTTTATTTTTTAAATAACTTTTTTATTTCCAGCTTTTTAGTTTACAAATGTGAAAGATTTCGCAAACGATTTAGTTCTTGGTACGTGTTTTTTACGATTTGTCACTTCGAATTACTTTTAACCATATAAGTTATATATATATTTGTAATCACCTTTTAAAACCCTTTATTTTGATACCCCACTCGATAGGTTTCGAGAAATTTGTTTTTTTTTTGAATACATATTGCGCCAAAAATCGGCCATTTTAATTTTTTTTTTCATTTTTGATATACCCAGTGTCACTCTCACAATTAAGACGAATCTAACGGCACCTCTCAAGCTGAAATCGATCAAGCCGCTTAGGCTACAGAGCGTGCCAAAGAAATATACATACATACATACATACATACATACATACATACATACATACATACACTCGAAAAACATAACCCTCCTTCTGACGCAGTCGGGTAAAAAGGTCAGTAATAAAACAAAAACGAACAAATACAAAGAGAGTTTTAGTTACCAAACGAAGCAGTTAATTGAAGAGAGGCACTGCAGAGCATGAAGTATAGTAAGAGCCCAGGCGACGATGGCGTAACCACTGTAGCCTTAAAAATAAGAGAGCCTGTCCTTCTTCCACATGTTACCAATTTTTTCAACAGTATTTTAAACACCGGATTCTGCCACGCACATTTTGCCATTCTTTGATTATTCTTTTCCACAAAAAGGGTGACAAAACAGACATAGACAATTAGCATCCTATCAGTTTTGTTTCACACCTGTACAAAGCTTTCATTAAAATAATCGAGAACAGAATAGCCGGAGCCCTCGACAAACATCAGCCCCCGGAACAGGCCGGATTTCGTCGCGGCCATTCTACTACTGACCACCTCCACTCCATCAACAAGGTTCTCGAGAAACATACAGAGTTCCAGCTCCCACTTTATATTGCATTTATAGATTACTCAAAAGCTTTTGATAGCATCAGCCATACCTCAATTTGCAACGCCTTACAAAATCAAGAAATAGACACCACTTCTTTTGATAGAAACAGCACCCCAGCTATTTAAAATTAATTCTAAGACAGAACCGTCTTTACAGTTCAATAAAGGAGTTAAATAAGGAGACCCACTGTCTCCGAAATTATTTACGGCCGTTCTGGAGGAAGTCTTCAGAAAGCTAGCAGCAAGCTGGGCAGAAAGGGGCATTATGGTTGAAAAAAAGAGATTATCCAACTCCGTTTTGCCGACGATATTGTTCTTTTTTCGTCTTCAGTCTCCGAACTGACTCAGATGCTAGAAGATCTCAGTACGGCAAGCCTAGAGGTCGAACTTCAAATGAATATGTCGAAAACGAAGTAATAGCGAATGTCAAACACCAAGTTGATGATGAATAGCGTGCATCGCAGGATCACCGTGGCGTGTGGGGAGGTTAAATAAACACATCAAAAGTGTCTAGGGATCAAGCATTTTTATGCGGATTTCTTGAGATTGAGATGTGGCTTTGTAATAAATTTATGATTTTATAAATTTACTAGCTGCGCCCCGCGGTTTCACCCGCGTAATTGTCGATCCCGTGGGAATATCGGGATAAAAAGTAGCCTACATGTTAATCCAGGGTGTCAGCTACCTCCATACAAAATTTTATCAAAATTGGTCCAGCCGTTTGAGCGTGAAGAAGTAACAAACATATAAACACACACACACACTCACACACACACTCACAAACTTTCGCCTTTATAATATTAGTGTGATATGGATCCTTTTTGGTGCATTTCATAATTTGAATCAGGAACTGTGAATCAAATTCGAGTAAAAGATGAAAATCAGCTGTCAATATTTTCCCTATAAAAACATACAACGCATTGAAGACATTATTAGTGCTACTGTTTCCCTACTACTGATTAAAACCAACGTTATTATGGAGCGGCGACGTCATTTAAGCAGGGAAGAAATGCTCAGAGCCGTGGGAATGATAGAAGCTGGTTCCCGGCAACGTACTGTGGCTTTAGCTCTGAATACAAGTCAGAGTGTTATCAGTCGACTTTGGACACGTTACCGAAGCACTGGTACCGTGGCTGAGCGCCATGGAGGACGGTATCGCTGCACCACACGGAGACAAGACCGATACATTCAAATCTTAACTCGAAGAGCTCCAACAATAACCGCCATGATGTTAGCCGTGAGGCTTCATCACTCTTCAGGGAACTTAATTAGCGACCAAACAGTCAGAAACCGCTTGCATGAAGTGAACCTTCATTCCCGAAGACCACTACGGGTACCACCTATAGCAATGCACAATCGTAGGATTCGATATCAATGGGCTCTTGAACACAGAAATTGGGCAGAAGAACAATGGCGTTTCGTGTGCTTTTCTGATGAGTCTCGTTTTGGTATGAGACCGGATACAAGACGTATACGACACTGGAGAACCCCTGGACGCCAACAGCGATTAAAATCCTGCCAGGAAGTCCATCCTTATAGTGGTGGAACCATCATGGTATGGGCGGGTATTTGGATCGGCGGAAGAACTGAGTTAATTTGGATCAGAGGCAACCTCAACGCTCAAATTTATGCTGAGACGATTGTATCAGACGTCATCGTTCCTCTACAAGTGCAAATCGGTCCCTTATTTCAGTTAATGCATGATAATGCACGACCGCACACCGCAAGAGTTGTAAGACAGACTCTCGCCGCAGCTAACATCAATGTCCTGCCCTGGCCTGCTCAGTCGCCAGACTTGAACCCGATTGAGCATGCATGGGATATGCTACAGAGAAGAGCTCTGCCGAATATGGAGGGTATCCAGTCGCAAGAAGACCTTTTTTTGTTGTTGCAACGAACATGGGCGGCCATTCCACAGCGTGATTTGGATGAACTCATTTTGAGTATGCCAAACCGATGTTCTTGTGTTGTTAGTGTTCGCGGTAGAAACACGGATTATTAATTGTTTAAGTTACCCAATAAAATTTTAAAGAAAACTGTTATTTCAGTCTTTTTTTCGAACTTTTGTGTTAGTGGCTCAAATGTCAAAAATCCCTTTATTAGGAAAATGGCAAATTTCTTTATTAATGCAAAGGTGACTTGGTTTATCGTTACTGTGACAAACGAAAACACTTTATTTGATGAATCCTTAAAGAAAATTTTAATTAATATCAATCAGGAGAAAAGTTATTGCAAAAATATATGTTGATCCCTAGACACTTTTGATGTGTGTATGTCAATGAGTAGCTCTATCTTGGTCAAATAGCCTCTTTCAGGCAAGACCAAACAAAGAAGTTGCCAGACGCGCCGAAAATGCCTGGAAGAGCCGTTGGGCCATGACATATTGTTACGGCTCCGGGGCTTGAAGTTTGCTTCAAGATGATGTTGCGATGATAGGGAGAGGGCATATGTTATTGTATGCCCTCTGGATGACCTCCTTGGAGGTTCGGATGTCTGCCACTCTGCTGATGCTGTTTGCTCCTGGATGCAGCTTGACTATTCTTCCCAGCAGCCACATTAGGGGAGGTTGGTGTCGGTCCCTGACAAGGACTAAGGACCCCAGCTTTAAGTCCTCACCAGCTGCTGAATGCCACCTGGTTTTGACCTGTAGATGGGTAATATATTCATGTGAGAACCTCTGCCAGAAGTGTTCTTTAAGTTTCTGTATCCTTTCATGGCGCTGCAGTCGGTTTATATCGGCTGCGACTGGAGGATGGGGTACTGATGTAAGGGTTCGTCCGATAAGGAAATGGGATGGTGTAAGACAGGTAAGGTCTGAAGGGTCTGTAGATAAAGGAGAGAAGGGGCCGGGAATTAAGAATAGCCTCTATCTGTGCCAGACAAGTCGACATCTCCTCGTATGTGAGGTGTGTCAGCGAGAGTATTCTCCTAAGATGATGCTTGACTGATTTTACTGCCGACTCCCATAATCCACCAAAGTGTGGAGTATAGGGTGGAATAAATTTAAAGTCTATGCCCTGACTGGCCATGTCTATCTGAATATTATCTGAATAGGTTCTAAAAAATGATTGATGATCGTTACTAGCTCCGACAAAGGTTGTCGCATTATCAGATGAAATAGTCTGTGGCTTGCCACGGCGACTCATAAACCGATGAAGAGCAGCAATGAATGCCTCTTTGGTGAGGTCCGTGACGAGCTCGAGATGTAAGGCTTTTACTGCGAAACAGACAAAAACACAAATGTAAGATTTCGTGAGTCTACTGCCTCTGCCTTTTCGATCTGATATCAACACTGGCCCAGCGTAATCAATACCAGTGTGTAGGAAAGGAAACTCTAAATGCGTCCTGTCATGTGGTAAGTTACTCATAACAGGCTGAATAGGCTTAGGTTTAAATCTAGAGCAACGTACACAATTGTGGACGGTACGCCTCGCGAGGTTCCTCCCCCCCACTGGCCAGTAAGATTGTCTGATGTGTGACAGTAGCAATTGTGGGCCTGCGTGTAGTAAATCTAAGTGCTGTTTGTGAAAGATGATCTGTGTAAGATGATGTTTGCTACTTAGTAAAATAGGATGTTTTACATTGTATTCATAATTTGAATTTTTTAGGCGTCCACCAACGCGCAATATGTTGTTGGAATCAACAAAGGGTGATAATGAATTTAATCTGTGTTTTTTATTTAAGGATTGGCCTGATTTAATAATATGATACTCATCAGGGAACATATCACATCACATTGTGCAATATTTAGTACTATGTTTTCTGCACGTTGAAGTTCTGATAATGATAAAATACCTGACCTTTTGTTGCTAGGATTTTTACAGTTTTGAATAAATCTTTTAATATAAGCTAATGTTCTGATTATCTTATTGTAATTACTTTTATTACTAATAAGTTTTAAGATGCTGTTATCATTTAATTTGTCTGTTACTACTGTGTGTAGTGATATTTCTGGAAGAGATGCCTATGTATGTGTGACTGGTATTTTTGGAAAGTTAATCTGTGTTTGATGAAGAAAGCTTGGACCATTCCACCACAGCGCTGACTCAGTGATAAGATCTGCCTTTACTCCGCGAGAAACTAGGTCTGCAGGATTGTCTTTAGACGGCACGTAGCTCCATTTGTAATCGGAAGTTAGATCTTGAATTTCACCTACTCTGTTACGTACAAAAGTTTTTAAGCGGTTCGGTGAAGTGTTAAGCCAACCGAGGACGATCATGGAATCAGTCCAGTAGTAAGAATTATTGAATTGAATTGTAAGTGATTTCAAAATTTTAATGAGTCTTGTACCCAATAACGCTCCACACAACTCTAGCCTAGGAATAGTTACTGGTTTTAAAGGCGTTACCTTATTTTTAGAGGCTAGCAGTCTGACACAGGCTTTACCTTGTGTGTCAATTGTTCTGACATATACACATGCACCATATGCACGTTCTGAGGCATCTGTGAATGTATGTAATTCAAATGTAACAGCTGTTTCACTACAAACCCAACGTGGTATGCGTAGTGAATTTAAATATGATAGTGAATTAATAAAGTTCTGAAATCTGGTTCTGGTATTAAGTGACACTTCTTCATCCCAGCTGCATTTTTCAAGCCATAATGTCTGCATGAGCATTTTTGCCTCAACTGTACAGGGCCCTAGTAGCCCTAAGGGATCAAAGACCTGACTGATTAACGATAATTATTATTATTAAATTCTTTATTTCGAGTAACAACGAGACTCATACGGTGTTAGTAACAATAAAATAAACTTACAACTATGTTAGTGATATAATTACACATACAAACACAACAAAACAATCACTGCTTCCGCATTCCAGCTGAGATACTGGAGCAGCGACATAAAACACAGCAGTCCAGCCTATCAGCAATAACTCTCAGGATGCTGTTGGAACTGGCTCGCACCCTGCGCACCAAGGACGTGCATCTTTTACGCATTAATGCATAAAAGCAATCAACACGCAATTCCGCAAACATCCCTGATGCGCTACAGAAGCGAGGCAGCCCCATCAACACCCTTTTTTTTTTTTTTTTTTTTTGGGTGGGAAATCATCAAATGACCCCTCCCGCTCTGGGCGGAGCGGAAGGGAGTGTCAGACTCTTACTGACTAAAACCCACCCGTGTTCCTTCAGTTGCCTGTGCCAGGGGCCACGGTATCTCTTTCGAACAACCCGCGACCCTGGCGGGCATCGGCCCTAGCGGACCCCGTCAGTTGGTGCTGACATCTCCTTGAGGCGCGCGTGGAACGCAACGCGCCGTCGACCCGGGCCTGGTCCTTACCGGACGGCGAGCTGCCCATTGCTCGCCGTCCGCAAGCCCGCGCCTACGGTGGCCGGGAATCGGCTATCGATTCCCGACGCCCAGGGCGTCTCCTGCGGCGGCTAGGGGCGTGAGGGCGCAAGGATTGCCTCTCCCTCACGCGCTCCGCCTCCTCCTTCACGAGCATCACTGCTTCGCAGAAGGAGGCGACAGCCTCCCATGCACTCTCGCTCCGTACCATGGCCCGGACTAGGGCCGGACGCGAGAGATTGCCGCCGCCGATCGCCTCCGTGAGGACACGGCGGTGCTCTGCCCAAGCTGGGCAGATCTCCACCGTATGCTCCACCGTGTCCTCCGGGCGATCCACACAATGGTGACACCCGGGCGTTTCCTCCCGCCCTATTCTGGACAGGAACCTCCCGAAGCAGCCGTGCCCGGTGAGGACCTGCGTTAGGCGGAAGGTGAGGACGCCGTGGCGCCTCCCTAGCCACTCCTCAAAGAGGGGACTTATCGCCGCAATTGTGGCGTGCCCAGCACTGGGTTGCGACAGTCGCACTCTCCATGTCGCCATGAGATCCCGCCGGAGCTCTGTCCGCTGCGCCGCGATTTGTCGCGGCAGCGGAGTTACGCCCCGGCGTTTTACCTCCTCTCGCCACTCCCATATGTGAGCGAGGACTTTGGCCTCCAGATCCCATGGCGGCAATCCGGCAAGGAGGCTCGCTGCCTCCCCGGAGACCGTGCGGTAACCCCGGACTAGCCGGACGGCCATGACCCTCTGGGACGCGTTCAACCGCCGGGCTGGTCGCCGCCTCAGTGAACGCGCCCACACTGGTGCCCCGTAAAGGGCCATGGACCGCACGACCCCCGCGTAGAGCCTCCGGCAGGAGGCGTTTGGACCCCCTAGATTGGGCAGGAGCCGCTTCAACGCAGCCCCGGCCCGCTCCAGTCTGGGAGCCAAACGTCTGAAGTGCTCCACGAAATTCCACCGGCTGTCGAGGACGAGTCCCAGGTACTTCATCGTCGACTCGACGCCGATGTGAACCCCTCCTACCGTTATTTGGGAACCCGACGGTGGCGCGTTCCGAGGGCCATGAAAACACATGGCCTCGGACTTGTGCAGGGCCACCTCGAGTCCCAGTTGCCGGATCCTTTCAACGACTGTCGCAACCCCGCGTGTCGCTAGTTCCGCCGCCGCCTGGTGCGACCTCCCCTGCGCCAGGACGAGCGTGTCGTCAGCGTAGCAAACTACGCTGACGCCGCTAGGGAGGTCGGCGCGCAGCACCCAGTCGTACCCGATGTTCCACAGAGGCGGCCCCAGGACCGATCCCTGTGGGACACCGCACGACATCTCTCGCCGGTTCCACTCTCCCTGATGACCGGGGTAGATGACGGCCCTGTCCGACAGATAGGCCTCGACCATGCGACAGAGGTAGGTCGGCATCCGGTGATGCCGGAGTGCCTCCCTGATGCAACT
Organism: Mesoligia furuncula; assembly: GCA_916614155.1. Classification (NCBI taxonomy): domain Eukaryota; kingdom Metazoa; phylum Arthropoda; class Insecta; order Lepidoptera; family Noctuidae; genus Mesoligia; species Mesoligia furuncula. The sequence continues at coordinate 97,419 of OU744805.1, forward strand.
CCAGGGCAGGGTGTTGAAGGCATTGGCAATATCTAGAGACACCGCCAAGACGACCCCACCCCGGGCAACAGCATCCCCCGTCGTGAGGGCTCGTACGCGCATGACAGCGTCAACCGTAGAGCGCCCCCTGCGGAAACCGAACTGGCCCTCCGCCAGGTCCGGCCCCACCCGCATCAGCTGCCCGACGAGGCGGTCTGCAATGACTCTTTCAAAGAGCTTGCCCACCTCGTCGAGCAGCACAATGGGCCGGTAAGCGGACGGAGAGTCCGCAGGGCGCCCCGGCTTCTTAATGAGGACCAGCTTCCCCGTTTTCCAACGTAGTGGAAACTGGCCCCTCTCCAGACATGCGCTTAGGAGCCCCCTCAGTCGAGGCCCGAGAGCCTCCATGGCCAGAACCCAGGCTTTCCCAGGTAAGCCGTCGGGTCCTGGGGCGGTATTTTTGGCATTCAGCCTACGTACCGCCACTCTCAACTCTACCTCGGTCACCTCCGGAGCATCGTCGTCGTCGTCGTCGGTAGTGTGGTCCGCATCGGGCACCGCAGGAGGCGGAGCCATGGGCGGGGGTGTATATTCCCCTCGTGAAGGGAACAGAGCGCCCACCACGTCCTCCACGAGCTGGGGCCGGAGACTCTGCGTCAGCGGGGGCGCCCATGGGCGGAGTTTATCCCGCACCATTTTGTAGGGGCGTCCCCACGGGTCCCGGTTCAGAGTCTCCAGCGACTCCTCGCGGGCCAGTCCCCTGGCCCGCAGGATCTCCGCTCGGAGGGCGGTTTTCGCCGCTCTGTACCCCTCGTACAGCTCCGCCTGAATGGCTTCCGTATCCGGAGGGCGGATACGGAGCCTGCGGTGCCTGGCGTACCGGCGCCGCGCAGCGACGCACGCTTCGCGCAGGGTCGTCAGCTCCGGCGACCACCAGTACACCTGGCGCCAGGCGCGTCCTGGCTGGACCCGGGGCATTGCCACGTCACATATTTCGGACATGGCCTCCCGGAACCACTCCGCCTCGTCGTTGATGTCAGCAGGCCTGTCCGGTGGTGACACCCAGGCCTGCACGATCGAGGCTTCCAGGAGAAGCTCCCGGTCCAGCTGCTTCAGCGCCCACCGCGGACCACTCGGGGCCTGTCGGACCGGCGCGCTTGAGGTCTGGGCGGAGACGTCGAACCGGATGTACCGGTGGTCGGAGTAGGTCTCCACCCCCTCCATGACGCGCCAGTCGACGACGTGCGGCAACAGAGCGGGGCTGGCGAACGAAATGTCCACCACTGATTCACCCCGCATCCGCACACACGTTGGGACAGAACCCCGGTTTAGGACGACCAGGCCTGTCTCCAGAGCCCAGTCCTCCACCATCCTGCCCCGTGTGTCCGTATACCGGGAACCCCAAGCCACATTCTTGGCATTGAAGTCCCCGAGGACGAGCACGGGGAGGGAACGGAACCCGACGACGACGACTCTCAACTCCGCAAGGGAGTTGTGGAACTCGGCGAGAGTTCGGTTCGGGGAGAAGTATACCCCCACCACAACAATCTCCCCGAAGCGTGCTGCCACGCAACCCCGTCCCCTCTTGACAGCCTCGAGGGACGGTGTACCGGCGGCGGCCGACGAAATTAGGGTCACTGAGCCGCTCAGGTCCTCCACCCAGTAATCCCTGGGCGGGACAAAGTACGGCTCAGCGACCACGGCGATGTTGATCGACCACTGCGCCATGCTCTGGAGCAACAGATCCTGAGCAGAGGCGCAGTGGTTGATGTTCGCCTGGAGGAGGCGTAGAGGAGCCATTACTCCTCCATTTCAGCCCCCTCCCGGGCCCCTTGTGAGGGCCCCTCGACGATGGCGGCAGCGGCAGCGGCGGCGGCGGTGGTGGCGGCGGCGGCGGTGGTGGCGGCGGCAGTAGCAGCGTTGGTGGCGGCGGCAGCGGCGGCGGCGACGGTGGTGGTGGTGACGGCGGCGGAGGGCCTGCCTTTCCTCCTGGTCCCGGCGGGTGGAGCGCAGGACTTGCTCCCCGCCCGGTGATCGGCCGGCTTGCCAGCGGCCGCACATGCGATGCAGTGCGGCGCGGCGTTGCAGGAGCCGGCCTTGTGTCCGGGCTGACCGCAGCGGAAGCATAGTGAGCTGCGGTCTACCTCCGAGGTGCATTGGACGCCAACATGGTGACCCACAAGGCATCGGAAGCACCTCAGAGGCTTGGGTTCCAGCAGTTTGACCTGCGCTGAAACCCAGCCCACCAGGAGCCTTCGGCCCTCCACGATCGTTTTGGCCGCCGTCACGGGGCAGCTTACCGTTACGGTACGCATACCCGTGAAGTCAGGACGTATGGTGCCCGCCTTCACCTGGTCGGCCAGACACCCGCCCGTCCTGACAACGGCGGCAACCACCTCTCCCTCCGTTACGGAGTCATCCAGGCCCAAGATGCGCATGTCTGCGCACTTGACGGGCCTGGAGACTCGAGCCTCATCCGCATTGAGGGACGTCCTTAGCTTCTCAGCTAGGGCGTCAGCGGTGGGGCCACTCGTCGCACCGGGGATCTCTAACATGCGGGCGCCAGTGGCGGTCACCCTATGCCGGAGGCCCCCGGTGATCCCCAGCTCCTGGAGGTCCACCGTCTCTCTCGCTTTGGCGAGCACATCGCGGTATGTCACGCCCCTCTTGACCGCGTCCGGCTGTAGCGTTATAACTACAGCCGCGGTCTTCGGGGCGCGAAGCCTAGCCGCGACGGCTCGCTCCTTGCGGCGCCGCCTTTGCGCCTTCTTTCTGGCCGCCTTGGCCGCCTTCTTCTTCTCCCCGACCACCTGCCATTCGGCGTCGGTCGTGGGAGAAGTGGGAGGGTTTTGGGGGCGGGGCGTTGGCTCTGGGGCCTTCGCCTCCCTTGCCGGTCTGCCTCTCTTCCGGACCTGCGCCGGGGTGTTACCAGTAGGCGCCGGGGCCCCGCCAGCCGGCGCCGGGGCTCCTCCAGCCGACAGCGGTTTGGCCGACGCCGGTTTGGCCGACGCCGGTTTGGCCGGCGCCGATTTCGCCGGCGCCGGTTTGGCCGACGCTGGTTTGGCCGACGCCGGCTTAGCCGGCGCCTGGGCCCGGCCGGACGGCCCGGGTTTAGGGGCGGCAGCTGCCGTAGCGGCCGCGTATGAGGCCGCCTTCGGACCCGGGGCCGTCCCGCCCGCCAGAGGGGGGCGCAGGACTATGCCCTCCAAGACGGAGAACCGCACCTGGAAGGCCGCCAGCTCCTGTCGAACCAGGCTGAGAACCTGGTTCTCTACCGGTACGGGCTGGCTCGGTGTCTTCGCCTGCGCGCCCCCGGTGACCCGCAGGCCGGCCAGGTCTGCCCGGAGCCTCCCATTCTCCTTTTGGAGATGCTCCATGGCAGCCGTCAGGCGGGCGACCTCCGCCCGCAGTTCAGCCACCTCGCCGGCCGAGGGGCCGGTGTAGTTGGCCGCCTCCGCTGCCGCCATGATGGAGGCCGTCGCCGAGACTACGGCCTTGTTCTTCGAAGCTTGGAGCTTCTTCAATGCCACGTCTCGGATCGCGGCCTCCACGACCGCCGCAAACCTGCGCTTGCAGTCCGCCTCGGGTTCAGGGCCGCTAGCCTCCCCCGCCTCGTCGCTAGAGGGCCCCGAAGCGACCGCGCGACCGGTCCCCTCCTCCTTTGCGGACTCCTCCGCTCTCTCCGCCGCCTCACGGGCAGTGAGGCCCCTGCCCTTGCCTCGCTCTCGGACCCCACCCCGTCTACTGGTGGGGATCTTCCGAGCCGAGGCCAGCTCCCCGTCGGAGGACGACCCCTGGCTGTCCTCTGACCTTGGCCGCTTGCTCTTCTTCGCAGCGGCCTCCTTGGCACGACAGGGGCTCCCTGAGCCTCCCGTGCTCGTGCCTCCAGATGCGGCGTCAGACTCCGAGCCCGCATCTCTCCTCACCTCTCTTTGGTCCCCTACGGGACAGGAGCCTCCTCGGCTCTTGTTGCCATTGGCAGATGGGTGACATTCGTTGCCCCCCCCAGAATACGAATGGGGGCTTGACGTTCCCGAAGGGAACGTGACGGATTCTCCGGCTGCTGAGCAGCCGGTACCGCCCTGGGGTAGTTTTTTTACGTCTGTCGATTCCATATTTTGTGTTCCTTTTTAAGGGTGAGGTCCCTGTTCGCGCTAACGACCGGATCCCCTCCGGCCATTCATCCCCTCGGCACGCTCGACCTTGGGATTGGGGTAATTTTTTATAGAGGTTGTCTTCCTCGCGGCCCGGACCTCAGTGGCCCGGACCCCCGGTCCTGAGTTCAAGGTTACGGGGTGGCCGACGGTTGGGCAGAACCAACCGCCGCCCCGGCGTCCCCACGCTGCCGCCGGATGCCGGACAGACGCAGCGCGGGCATGGGACACCCTCCAACGCCCACACTCTCGTGGGTACCGCCCCGTGACGGTCTGCGCCCACTCACCTCCCTCTGTAAGCAGAGGGGGAGTAGACGCATGACCATCTATAGCCCGGTTCCCTTCACCGACCATCCAGGATGATCGGTGATTGGAACCATGACCTTTCCCCGTGTGTTGAAAATTAGCCGCCAGCCCCAAGAGTCCACCAGAACCAGTGGGCAATTGGTGCTGACGTTGCCCAGGGTGCGCCGCGAGGAGGCTTTCAACATGCACCCCCCCATCAACACCCTGAAAGCATTATTGTATTGCACACGAAGGGCACTGTACGATCTCTGCGTAAAATGTACCCACAGGCTACAGGTGTAAAATGAGGAACAGAATGCTCTAAAAAGTGTTTTTTTAACCTCCGTAGAAGCACGCTTAAACCTGCGGGCAATCATATTCGCTCTGACCGACAGCGCCCTCCGCTCTCTCTCAATATCGTCATCATCCTTAAGGCTAGTGGTCAAAACATGCCCAAGGTACTTGAAAGAGTACACTCTCGATAACGGTACATCATTTTACCATTATTGGAGGCACCGTTTCAGGACATTTTCCACCAGCCTCAAACACCATCACGACACTCTTTTTTACATTATATAACAGGCCATGAGCACTGGCATACCTCTCACACACACTCACCAGTTTCCTCAGGCCACAGACTGAGGCACTGAGCAGCACCATGTCATCTGCATAGCTAATGTTGTTGACACATATGCCATCAATATAACATCCGACTCTGGTGCTACTCAGCTCCCCAATCAACTGGTCCATGTAAAGGTTGAAGAGTGTAGGAGAACTCAGACCCCCCTGCCTCACACCTGACTCAAGACCATATGGACTCGAGTAAGCCCCGTCCCACCTAACACTATTCACCTGGTTCGCGTACCAAAACTTAAATATATTTATGATTTCGGGTGGTAGCTTGGCATCATTAAGTTTTTTCCAGAGAGTGTCATACGAAACCAGATCAAAAGCACTCGACAGGTCGAGGAAACAAGCGTAAATCGCAGTGCTACGGCGTGTGTAGTACTCCACAGCATGCTTAAAGCCCAATATAGCACTATCGGTAGACAACCCAGGTCGAAACCCGAACTGGTTGTCATGCAATTGAACATGCTTATTTAATTGCGCATTAAGCACGCTGTCCAATACCTTAGACACAACCGTAGCCAGTGAAATTGGTCTATAGTTATTCCTATCAGTCAATAGTCCAGTTTTATTTTTAGCTACGGGCACTACAACTGTTCCCAACATATCCGAGGGTATATACGCATGACTCAGACAAAGATTGTACAATAAAGCCAAAACACGAGTCAAATGAGGGCCCGCATACCGAAGATGCTCGATGCTGAGCCCATCATGGCCAGGAGACTTCCCCCTTGACATCGAATTTATGATATTTGCAATGTCTCTGGCAGTGACCCTGACTCCTAATTCCCTTTTGGGCTCAACATCGATCACCGCCTGCGACGGTCCTAACGACGACTTAACTTAACCAGCAAGTGTCAACAACAGTTTGTGATTAATTACTTAAATCCTAAGTTATTTTCATAATATAACAAAAAAAAAGTTGCATCAGGACGATCCACAAGTTATAAATATATAGTGAGAGTGTTATCCAAGGAAAAAAATAAGTATTTGTGTAAATAAGACATCTTAAAGTGAACTACTAAGGAACGATGTTATTATTAGCAATACGGCAAAAATACTATAGAATATATAAGTAACGGTCAACTATAAACAAAGTGGAAAATATATGTGATAAGTGTTTGTCAGTGCAAATAAAAACAAGCCTAAAAAACAAAATTATAAAATTTTCTTGCAGTTAATAATTTAAACCACTTAAAAACCTGCAAGACTAACAACCTAACGTCATCAAAACAAACATCGTCGACCAATCAGAAGTCACCTCAAAAATATTGACATTGGACCGTTCGTTCAGAAATTGTCATTCTAAAATACACCGAACTTGGAATCCTGCTTTTTGAGTTCACGTTTCGTTACACTCAGAGCACACAAAAAAATCAAAAATATATAGAAATCATCCGTTATTGTGTATTACCTAAAGAGAAAAAACATCTTGTCATTAAAACTTTAAAACAGAGTCATCTAGTGCACAACCAATAAATCACTACTTGCTTGCTTAATGGCCGCAAATTTCAATACTACACTTAATGTCAGATTGACCGAGTGATAAGTGACGACGACTGCTAATGAAGCGTGTGGGAGTTCAAATCCGGTCGTATGTGTTACATGAAGAAGTACTTTTTGAGGATTAATTTAAATTTATTTCAAGATTTCTAATATGAACTTCCTAGAAAATATAACATTACGTCGTACACGCGTTCGAACCATTTCGGACCCCGCTCCAGACGACAATGACTCAACATCGCAGGTAATCGAGTGTACTGCTAGTAGCATGCCTGACATATCAGATGATGAAAACAATGATCAAGTTCAAGCTTTAAAGGAAGAAATCCAAAAACTTGTATCTCAACTAGATAGTGCTTACAAGGAGATAGATATTTTGAATTTAGAAAATAGTAAACTTAGGTTCACAAATGAAGACTTGATTAAGAAAAATCAATTATATAAAGTTACAACAATTTCCCCAATTAAAACGAACCAAAGTACTCCTAAACGAAAATCTCTAACAAACAGTAAAACAAAACAAACACAAACTGATATACAGTTATACACACCATCAAACACACAAGTGAGTTTTGTTCAACAAATTGAAACAAAATCAGTTATGGAACCATCGCACGCGACCCCACGTAACAGGTCTAAAAAGAAAACAAAGTCAGTCTTAAAAGAAATTCAGACAACAAATGTAGTAAACAAAGAAAAAATCACATCGTCGCCTCAAAGTGATGTACTACGTATGCCTGACACAACTGAACCCAGGCAATCCTCAAAAATAAATAAGTTATGCATTGTCAGTGCCAACAAAACAAATAAGATCTTACCCATTGCTGAAGAAACGTTTAAAAACTCACAGATATGTCACTATCTATCTCCAAACAGCGGGATTATGCAGCTTTTTAGTGATTTACATACTAAATTAGTGGATTTTTCAAAAAATTACTTTTGTGTCATATTAATCGGAGAAGAGGATTTAAAAAAATCCATGAACTATTTAAACTTAATTCTAGAGATAAGATCTTCTTTACAAAAAATTCAACACACAAAATGTAATTATTTGTTTACCAACTTTTAAATTCTTTACATCTTCCGTAATGTTTAATTCCCGTATTGAGATGTTTAGTAATCTACTTTATTTGGACATTCATACTTACAACTATGCTACGCTACTGGACTCTAATCTTAATTTATCCTATGATGCCACCATGTTCTCAAAATATACAGGAAGACTCAATAATAATGGTATGAGGAATATAATGAGTAATATACTAATGCTAACTACGACTGACCGAGAGGAATCTTGTATGTATACCGAATCGGAAACTAACCTTAATAATGATCCCATTGTAAATACAAACTCTGATTTTTTTCGTGTCTGATCATATTTATATCATGCACCAAAATATTGCTGGTCTTTTAAATAAGTCAGATATATTAACAGTTCACATTCAGGAACTATTATCCAAACAAATAAACATTGATATCTTATGTATAACAGAGCATTTTATCATGTCTGGACACGAAAAACTGCTAATCATTCCAAATTATAAATTAGCAGCATGTTACTCTAGAAACAACATAAAACGCGGAGGAGCGTGCATATTGATAAAACAAGGGCTTGAATACAAGGAACTACCAGACATAATGAGACACTCTGTAACAGGTATAATTGAATGTTGTGCTGTAAAACTCGTTAAACAAAATGTCGTCGTTCTCTGTATATATAGACCTCCTAAAATGTGTAACTTAAGCAAATATTACGAAAATTTAGACAGAATTTAAAAAAAAATATGTACTAAAAATGGCTCTAAATTAGTATTGTGTGGTGATTTAAACATAAATACAATGTTAAGAAACAGATTTGCATTGGAACTTGAATGCTTTCTCCTGAACTATAACCTCAAATTAGAAATAAATGTTCCCACCAGGCTTAACAGCAACACTTGTCTAGATAATTTTGCTCACAATTACAGACAAAAATGCAAATGGGAAGTAATAGACTTAGCACTGTCTGATCACACAGCGCAAATTCTAAAGATCAAGGTTAATAAATCATTTCAGATACAATCATGGCGTAAAAGTACACGAGATATTTCGAATGAAAATCTACTCAAATTTAAAAATCATCTGTTATCATTAACTTTTTCAGAGGTATATAATAGCGAGGACCCAAACCTAGCATATGATATGTTCTTGGATTTATTTCTTTTACTATACAATCTGTGCTTTCCAATTAAATATACAACTATTAAATTTGGAAAATCGATTAAATGGATATCACGGGGTATTCGTATATGCAGTAAAAGACAACGCTTTTTACTGTGGCAGCAACGAATAAAACCCACAGAGGAGAATAAACAAAAGTTTCGTAATTATTCTAGGAAATATAAAAAAATCGTCAAGTTAACTCAAAAAGCTCAAAATAACCACTTACTTCTAAACTCACAAAATAAATCAAAGACAGCCTGGCACATAATAAATAACAATAATAATATTAATGAACCCATATCTAAGATAAATGATCATGATGTCATAATAACTAACCCCAAAGATATAGCTGAAGCATTTAATAATTTTTTCGTGGATCAAGTCTCGGATTCACCAAAACCTGCATCTCATCGTGTTAAAGAAATAGATCATAATCCAAATTCGTTTTTCATGTCCCCAGTAGTACCTCAAGACGTATCAAGGGTAATAAAATCATTGAAAAATAAAAAAAACTTTGGTTACGACGGCATTTCCACAAAAGTCATAAAATTCGTTTCTAATGTTATTTCTGGTCCCTTAAGTCACATTATCAATGCAAGCATATCTTCCGGAGTATTTCCTAAGAGTCTCAAAACAGTAATTGTCAAACCTATACATAAAAAAAATGATAAAGAAAATATGTCAAATTACAGACCCATTGCTCTTATTCCTGTTTTCTCTAAAGTAATAGAAAAAATTGTATATGAACAAATTTACAATTTTTTGTCAAAATTTAACTTACTTTGTAACGAACAGAAAGGTTTCCGTAAAGATAAAAACATCAATATGGCTATATTCGATTTATTAAAAACTATAATGGTAAACGTAGATAATAAAACACCAGTCTGCGCCATTTTCACGGATATGACAAAGGCCTTTGACTACGTAGATCATAAGACACTTATAAACAAACTTCAAGCTTACGGGATTCGAGGAAATGCATTAAATTTCATTAAATCCTATCTTACTGATCGTATGCAATATACTGAAATTTCTAATATTTGCTCAAATACAAAATGCGAAATAAAATTCAGATCTTCTTATAGAAACATCAAATATGGCGTCCCACAAGGAAGCGTTCTTGGTCCGCCTTTGTTTTTAATTTATATTAACGACCTTCCACTCCAAATAGACCATCCAATCATATTGTTTGCTGTCGATTTTTTATCTTATCCTCATGGCTCTGGCACCACTTTAACCGAGATTTAAATATCCGTTTCGACTCGCACATCTCTTCATAGTAACGGCCAGAAGTAGGCTTACCGTAGCATGACCACAACATAAACTTATATACATATAATATTATCCGTTTGGTAACTTTCTTTCTGTTTGACTCAATGTTTATGCAAAACAATAAGTTATCTGCTGTGGAGTCCCAATGTAGTCCTAATGTCTTATTAGGTAGAGATTCATATAAGTCTAACGTTTTCTGATTTTTTTCTGTTTCTGTAATAGGACTAATAACTTTTAAGATTTCTGAATTATTGGACTGCCATTTTCTTAAGTTAAAGTTGGCAGCCTTTAATGTTTTAATAACATTCTGACAAAGTTCTATTACTGCTGGAATTGACTCCCCTCCACTAAGGAAATCGTCGACATAAAAGTCCCTAATAATAGCCTGTTTTGCCTTTGGATTCAAGCAGTGCTCTGCAAGGGAAACTAAACACTTAATGGCTAAATATGGCGCTGATGCCATGCCATACGTCACCGTATTAAGAGTATATGTCTTTAAAGGTTCTGAAGGACTAAACCTAAAAAAAATTTGCTGTAGTGACCGTTGTGAAGGTGCAACTAATATAGCTCTGTACATTTTTTCTATATCGCCTGTAATTACAAATTTGTGTTGTCTGAATCTGAGTAATATGGACAGCAAGTCGTCCTGGACTACTGGTCCAACCATCTGAATATCATTCAGTGATTTTCCTGTTGTCGTCACGGCCGAAGCGTCGCATACGACTCGTAACTTAGTGGTTGTACTCGCCTCACGGATTACTCCATGATGAGGTAGGTAATAACTAACCTTTGGTTCTGTATTCTGTTTATTTTCCGTCATGTGTCCCAGGGCTTGATACTCTGACATAAAATGTAAGTATGCCTCTTTTAGTTGTGGGTCACGTAGTAGTCTGCGTTCTAAGGAGAGAAAACGTTGCTTCGCCATCATGTAGGAGTCTCCAAGTTCTTCAGGTGAGTCTTTTAATGGTAAAAATACTACAAACTTACCTTTATCATCTCGTCGAGTGTTCTGTGCGAAGCTCTGCTCACAAGCTTGTTCTTCCTGAGATAAGTTGTGCTTTGAAGACACTGATTCCAACTCCCAAAATCGGGTAAGTTGAAAATCTTCATTTTGTGTATTATAACATTCATGTTGTTCTGTAGGTTTATTGGGTTTCTGTAAGTTCTGATTTTTCTGAATATCTGTTTTTTTTAATGTCTGAATATGATAATTCTGTATTTCTGTATTCTTATGTGTCTGTTTGGATAAATTAATTCTGCCTGAAACTAACCAACCTAATTTAGTTTGCTGCAACTTAGGACGTTAGCTACCTAAATCTATGAAGTTGGAAGTTAAGATATCCCAGAAGATTTCTGCTCCGACTAATATGTCTATAGTGGAGGGAACGTTAAAAGAGGGATCTGCTAAAACTATACCCGGGGGAAGAGGCAAGTCTTTTATGTCTATGTATGACGGAGGCAAATACTTTGTAATTTTAGGTAATACATAACAACTAAGTTTTGCTACATAGTCGCCTGAGAATGATTGTATGGTTATGTCACAAGACTCTGCACTATAGGAACATTGATTGTTGATACCTGATACAATGGAGCCTGAGTTGAATGCAATAAGACCTAGTTCCTCACAGAAGTGCTTCGTGATGAAATGAGAAGTGCTGCCGTTGTCCAGAAGAACTCGAGCTGTGCGAAGTCTTCCCGTGGAATTTGCCACCTTCACGAGCGCTGTGGAGAGCAGGATGCAAGTTCTGTCAGTCTGAATCTCTGCTGACAAAGCGACAGGAACTGATGTTTCCGTCTCTTTGTCCATATGTAGAAGAGTGTTGTGCCTGTTTGTACATTATTTGCAGTGTGTTAATTTGCAATATTTTTCTGTATGACCTGACCGCAAACAATTTTTGCAGACTTTAAAATTAACCATTTTCTGGTTGCGGATGATAACATCTAGGTCTCTGAAATCTTGGCAACTGAAAAGTTCATGATTCTTTTTACACATAGGACATGTTACAGAAGATGAATCATTAGAATGGGAGGCCAATGAGATTTTAGTTTTAATATTATCTGACCTTTGAAAGTTTTGTTTATTATTTTTGTGTAATATTTCCTGTTGAATATTATCCAACAAGTCTGCTCGATTTATTAAAAAGGTAAGAAATTGTTCAAGTGTAGGACGACCTTTTATTGTACTGCGATGCTCTTCCCATTCCCGGAATGACTTATAATCTAACCTTTTTGTCAGAAAATAAATAATTTTGTCATCCCAGTTGTCTGTTGGCAAACCTAAAGTGGAAAGCGCACATACATTTTTCTTAGTTACGTCGACAACATTCCTTAAAAAGGCACTTGATTCTTTTTGAGCTTGTTCTAAACCAAAAAGAGCATTCATATGATTGTTAATTAAGAGTCGTTCATTGTCAAATCTACTTGTTAACAAATCCCATGCTATATTATAGTTATCTGATCTGAATTCTACACTTTGAATAAGTAAAGCTGCATTGCCTTTGAGAGCAGCGCGAAGGTAGTGAAACTTGTTGATCTGATTTATGCTTTTGTTGTTGTGTATGAGTGAGATATACGTATCTTTGAACTCGAGCCAGTGTTGAAAGTTGCCGTCAAAGTGAGGCAGGTTGATCTTAGGTAGCCTCACGAAACCCTGATGAGCGTCGTTGTCGGACCCGCTGGCGTCGTGCCAGCCTTCCTCCCGCTCGTCACGGGCCGCACGTTTCCGTGCTGAATTAACTAGCACGGTGGCTTCTGCTAGCAGCGCATAGAAACGGTTATCAAACTGCTCTCGCTGCTCGTACTCAACTTCATGATCGTGGGCCAACGCCTCGATCTCTGTTTGTATGGTATCAAATTGAGTGGTGACTGATTCTAATTTTGTTAACCGGCATTCTAGTTCGGTTAGCGGAATTTCTGTTATTGGAGTTTGAGATTTTGATTTTATTGAATTTAAATAGGTGCTGAAATGAGTCAGCTTAGCTTTCAAGCTGCCACGTGCTGCTATCAATTGCTTATAGCGATTTTCAGTCATTTTTATCAAATGCTTTCATTTAGCGCGCTGCGTGTAGATGTGTAATAATAATATGTGCAATGAAATCTGGTCTAGATGTAGAATTGACTGTAAATGAAATCAGCCAAACACACCCACACATGAAAAAAGGCCTCGACTTAACAAGCACAAATTAAAGGCGAGAAAATAGAAGGATTGGATAATGGAGAGGAAATCGGAACGAACTCACTCAGTCACAGCCCCCAAATCCTCTTTTTTTTCTGTTTGTTTCTCTGCGCTGCATGCTGTTGTAGTACTCGTAAGTCGTAGACAAGATGGCGGGTGCGATGGTGTGGTTGATTTTTTTTCCTGAGTCTGACGGTAGAAGGACCACTGTTTCGGCTGTTGCCGCTGTGTTTTACTTCGAAATAATGGACGATGCTGGTTTATAAATGTTGTATAATATGAGTTCTGAATATATGTGGATCTGAATATAAAATAATAATTAAATAATCTGAGATGAATTTGAGCGACGTTCACAAAGCGATGACGAAACGACGACTGGTCCCCTGGCGGCGCGAATTGGAGGCGCGGGCTCGGCCGAGCTCGCAGTATGGCTCCGCAGGCATGGCCGTAGAAAGTCCTACCGTGCGCCATCTGGCGGCGGGGCCGTAACAATATCAAACGAAGGGCGATCTTCCACTGTCACTTCAAGAGAAGACTCCTCGACATGTGTATTCTTCCCATCCTCACGTATGGTTCTCAAACATGGTCTTTGATAATTCAGCAGTGGTCCACGCTCAAGGTTTGCCAGAGAGCTGCTCTGGACAGAGGGATGTGGAAAGAGAGTAGGGACTAGGGAGATCTTTGTCCAGCAGCGTAACGGCAAAAAAAATATCTAAATAATTATCGAAGAATAGATGCCTACTCAATAAATAAATATCAATTAGAAAATTAATTGTAAAAATATTGTCCTTTACCACGTTATACAACAATTCAAGTAATTTATACGCCCCTGTGTCTTTGCTCAGGGCGTATTTTTATGAGGTAGGACATAGATTAAAATTTTTTGGTAGTAAAGCACAGCCAATACAAAACCAGGCCTATTTTTGAAAAAACCTTCTGAAGCACATCAAAAATCTAAGAACTTTATCCCTTGGATGGGTACACTACATAAATACGAAAAACTTTATTCCGACAGTCACAAATACGAATTTCAAAATACCGATTTTCATAATTCCGAATGGTTCAAAATTCCTAATATAACAACTCCGATTTATCATTCATCCTATTTTTATAATTCCGAAATTTCAATATTCCTAACGTTTATAAGTACTATTCTCAAAATACCGAGTTCCAATAGATCGAATAACAAAAAGTCCGAATTAATGAAAATTCGAAACATCAAAAATACGAATTCCGATTAATTAGAATTCCGAATTAATTATAATTCCGAAATAAAAACGCCTTGTAAAACTGAATAGCAAGACAAATATACGCGTAGAATACAGAATATCGATAAATGCTATTACGATGCTACAATATGATGATGCGATGCACGTAACTGCGAAAGACCCGTCTCTGCGACGCCACTACACTTCCATGCACGTTACCGCGATAGATCTTCACTGCGACACTACTAGACTTCGATGCACGGTAAAGGTATTTATATTGTCATTCGCTCGCTCTTGCATCCTAGTATCGACGGAGCCCCGCTTCGCGGGGCCCCTCGTTCGTCCGTTCGTTTCAGCCGATAGACGTCCACTGCTGGACATAGGCCTCCCCCAATTTTGGGAGGGTTTGCCATAATCGCCACGCTTGGCAGGCGGGTTGGCGATCGCAGTATGGTATGGTGGTGGAATACATAGAGAACGCTGCTGCCCATTCGCGGGGCCCCTATTTCTGTGTAAAGGGTTTAAAGTAACATGCATGCAGCAAGCATGCAGCATGCATGCTTGCTGCATGCAGCATATATACCTATATAGCATATATACCTATTTAGCATACATATAGCATAATACCTATATATGTATATTTTTATTGTGAGTCAACCGGACTTTCTTATAGAAGATTTTTTAATAATTATTTAATAATAATAGTAAATATTAAGTCTGAAGCCATTTAGATAATAGTGATAAGCACTGATTGTTATAACTTGCCAAGCAAGATTTGTTTTATTTAGTTTCATATTCATATTAATTTATTGCATTTCATGTTGTTTACAGGTTGTTACATTATGATAGTTCCAAACAATGAACCCTGCTAGGGCACAGCAATGTATAGGCGACAGGTTTTAATTAATTTAACATGCTATCATTATTCATTATTCACATAATTTGTTGATATAGAATAATTTAAAAAAAAAAATAATTATTATTATACATTATGTCATTCTTATAAACTAAATAAGTAAATTATCATTTTCATATTAAAATCTCATACTACAATAGAGATTCTAAAATGTCTTTATTATCTCAGTTAATTTAATGTCAATAGATTAGTTTTACATATAATATGTCACATTTTCAGATAAAATAAAAAAAGAAATAGAAAGTAATCACTAAAAATACAGGAGTGAGGCAGTAGCGGACTGATGTCTTATAGAGTACCTAGTTATGTATATGTAATGTGTTCAAGTCGATATTAATTTATTTATTTCTCAGTTAAAAATTATTTTAGGCTATAATATGATTTTAAGATTAAGTAGTTTTGTAGGTCATTTTTGAATTTGTTGTCATACTCTGTATCCCTAACTGAATTCGGGAGTTTATTATAGATTTTAACGCACATGGCCAGAGGCCCAGAACGAAACATAGCTAGTCTTGAAGTTGGTACCTACCGCTAATTCATTTAGATATCGATTTCTAAGACTGTGTTGCTGTGGGCGTTGCTGTTTTGCTAGCGGAAAGAGCGATGGGTATTTTCTCACAAATTTACTAGCTTCTAGGATATAAATACCTGTTAGCGTAAGAAGCGTTTTATGTTCTATAAAGTATAAATGATAAATGATTTATTTTCTGTAAGTAGGTTTTTACAAACACTTTTACACGTCATCATATTTTTTAAACTAGATGTGGTCGGCGTTTCCTATCTGACTACTCTGAGAAGAAAGGCCGAAACAAACTCAGAGGTCACAGTCTCTTTTAAAGTCCAGACAAAATCTTGGTCAGATCGTGTGAAGACCATGTAGATTGATGTCTGAAATGGTCTTTTGAGGAAAGAACCACACAGATTGAGCGGACCTGTCCAATCAGTGCACGCATTTGTCAAAAATCGTGCAGCTCAACTCAGAAATTGAGGAGCTCAACGATTCGACGAACAATACCAAAGAAAGGACATTTGGGTAGGCCGCGTAAATTACTCAAACTGCCAGATCATGATTAAAACTAAAAAGGAAAACAGATAAAAAATGACCCACATAGTCCTCACATTCACAATAATTAAATGAAAAATAAAAAAAAACAAAAATACTTTACAAAGTAAATATTCATGTCATTGTCTAAATAAAATTCATCAATGTCAATGTGTATATAAAAAAAAATCCGGACATAATCTTTGAGGACCATGTAGATTAGTGTCTGAAATGATCTTTTGAGGAAAGAACCACACAGATTGAGTGGACCTGTCCAGTCAGTGCACGCATTTGTCAGTAACCTGTAATATATTGTGATGTGGGTACACGAATAATAAACCAGTCTCGCATGAACTGTCTTTGTATTTGCATCGATATTCCACAGTGGCGACGAGTAATTATAAAAAAAACCGTAAAATATCAATATGCCGATCGGGAAAATACACGTATTTGATCTGGATGGAGGTGAAAACTGGCCAGCTTATGTGCGTTTAGTGGAACAATTCATTTTGTTAAACGACATAAAAGATAACCTACGCGTGGCCACGCTAGTGACGCATGTCGGAGCGCCGACCTACCGATTGATGTGTGACCTGTGTGCTCCAGACAATCCAGAGAAAAAAACTTTCACCACGTTAGTGGAGCTTGTGAAAAATCACCTGGAACCCAAAAGATCTGAAATAGCAGAGCGCCACGTGTTTCGCCAGCGGCGGCAAGGAGAAGGCGAAAATATCAAAGTGTTCTTACAAAATTTGAAACACTTGGCTACCTATTGCAATTTTGAGAACCAGTTAGAAGTGAACATTCGAGATCAATTCGTGTCGGGTCTTCGAAGCGAAGAGATACGGTCTCGCTTGTTTGCGGAGACCACTCTCGATTACAAGAAGGCAGTGGAGCTGGCGCTGGCGCTGGAGGCGGCCGAGCAGCACGCGGCGAAGGCCGTGACGCGCTCGCCAGCCGCGCCGTGGGCAGCAGCCGAGGCAGCGGGACTCCAGGCAGACGCGGGCGAGCGGGTGCACCGGGTGAGCGTGGCCGGCCGGGCCAGCGCCGCCGGTCGTGACGTCGACGCTCCGCGACGCAAAAGGTGCTGGCGCTGTGGCCGGGACGGCCATGCGCCGCACAAGTGCAGATACAAGTCGTATGTGTGTGACAAGTGCAAAGTGAAGGGCCACTTAGGGTCCGTATGTGATAAAAATGAAGTGAGTGCGGGCAGGTCTAGTTCTAAATATCAAAATTTCATGGAAACAGAATCGTCGGAGTCTGGAGATGAGGAGTTCGAAGGACTGTATATTATTAAAGGTCAGTCAGTTCAAAATGTAAAAGACGGTCCATATCATTGTGAACTCATTGTTGAAAATCAAAATGTATTATTTGAAATCGACACTGGCAGCAAAATATCGGCGGTATCTAAATCATTCTACGATCAACATCTAACTACTATACCGATCGAAAAAGATAGCATTAAATTACAATCATATACAGGTGACTCAATAATACCGATAGGCCGGGTCTCGGTGCGAGTCAGCTATGCAGGTGCAGAGGACGCCATATTGTTGCCATTGTTTATTATTGAACACGGCGGACCTCCGCTTATTGGGCGCACATGGATGCGCGAACTTAAATTAAAGACAATAGATTTATTTCAACTAAAAGAAGAGGTTGATCCTGTTGTTTTGGAATTGAAACAAGAATTTCCAGAAGTATTTACAGAAACAATAGGTACTTATAAACATAAGTTATCACTGTACTTGACTGATAACACGCCGATATTTTGCAAGTCTCGCCCCCTACCACTTGCGCTGCGCGTGCCAGTGGAAAAAGAACTTAAACGCTTACAAGACGAAGGTATAATTTACAAAGTAGACAGATCCGATTATGGAACCCCTATTGTGCCAATTATTAAGCCGGACGGTTCTATTCGTTTATGCGGCGATTATAAAGTTACCGTGAATAAATTATTAAAAGATTTTCATTTTCCATTGCCAAAAATAGAAGAGTTATTTGCAACGCTAAGTGGTGGGGAGCAATACAGTAAATTAGATTTTAAAAACGCATTTATGCAACTTGAATTATCAGACAATTCACAACCGCTTACAGCAATTACAACACATGTAGGGACGTTTGTATATCGCAGGACCCCTTTCGGACTTAAGTGCCTACCTGAAAAGTTTCAAAAAATTGTTTATGATACTTTAAACGGACTAGAATATGTGGTAGCCTTTATTGATGACATTTGTGTGAGTGGCAGGAATAAATCTCATCATTTGGAAAACTTAAGGGCGGTGCTAACTAGATTAAGAGAAGCCGGTTTAACAATAAAGTTTACTAAATGCGAGTTTTTAAAAGATGAGGTTTGTTACTTGGGTTACAGAATTAACAAACACGGTCTTTATACAGACACATCTAAAGTTAATGCCATAACGAAAATGCCAATCCCCGAAAATGTGTCTCAGTTAAGAGCTTTATTGGGTTTCATAAATTATTATGCACGTTTCATACCCAATCTAAGTATGATTTTACATCCACTTCACGCTCTTTTAAAAAAGGGAGTAAAATGGGCGTGGTCGGAGAGCTGTAATGCCGCTTTTGAGGAGATCAAGGTAAGATTGACGAGTGACCCGGTACTGGCTCACTACTCGCCGGCGCTGCCGCTGGTGCTGGCTGTGGACAGCAGTGCGTACGGCCTGGGCGCCGTGCTGGCGCAGCGCCACCCTGACGGCGTCGAGCGCCTCGTGTGCTGCGCCTCGCGCACGCTCAACGACGCCGAGCGTCGCTACAGCCAGGTAGACAAGGAGGCGCTGGCCATTGTGTACGGAGTTACGAGGCACCATCAATATCTATTTGGTAGGCATTTCACGTTACGGAGCGATCATAAAGCATTAAGTTATATATTCGGGCCTAAAAAGGGTATACCGCAAACTGCAGCCAGCCGCTTACAGAGATATGCAGTGCGTCTGGCGGCTTATGATTTTAACATTGTGTTTGTAAATTCCCAAATGAATAGCAATGCAGACGGGTTATCACGATTACCTTTGACGAAAACTAAGGTGGAGGACCAAGACGACGCGGCATATCTACATTTTGTAGAGGACAGTTTCCCTCTTAGTCACAAAGACGTTGCACAGGCGACTAAAAAAGATAAAATTTTATGTAAAGTGTACGGTTACATAATGAGTGGGTGGCCTCTCATAGGTGATACTGAAGAGGAGAAGGCATATTTTCACCGACGTGAAAATCTACATATAGATCACGGGTGTATAGTTTGGGGATACAGGATAGTGGTGCCGGAGCAGCTGCGGGCACAGATCTTGGAGGAAGTGCACGCGGGGCACGTGGGCGTTGTGCGCATGAAGAGCATCGCGCGCGGCTACGTATGGTGGCCGCGCCTGGACGCCGACATTGAGGCGCGCGCCGCCTCCTGTGCCGCCTGCCGGGCGCAGCTGGACGCGCCGCCGCGACATACTCCTGTACCGTATGTATGGCCATCGGAACCATGGACGAGACTTCATGTAGATTTTCTACAATACCAAGGTAAATATTACTTTTTGATACTTGACTCACACTCTAAGTGGATCGAAGTATTTCTGATGGGGACCGGTACATCGGCTAAGTTAGTATCAAACAGATTACGAGAATGCTTCAGCCGATTTGGGTTGCCAAAGTGCTTGGTGAGTGACGGGGGTCCGCCATTCCGATCCGAGGAATTTGAATTATTTTTAACCCGCAACGGAATCAAACACATTCTAATAGCCCCTTACCATCCATCGAGCAACGGCGCCGCCGAGAACGCCGTCAAAACTGTAAAGAAAGTTATTAAAAAAGCGGCTTCTGAAGGTGAGAACATCGAGCGAGCCATAAACAATTTTCTATTAGTGTATAGAAACAGCACAGACTCAAGCACGCAGCGCGAGCCAGCTGTGGCGCTGCTGGGACGGAGACTGCGCATGCGCTTGGACCTGCTGCGCAGCAACACTGTAGATGCGGTCGAGACGGCGCAGAACAAGCAGGTTGAACATGCTCAAGGTTCAAACAGAGAGGTCCAACTTGGTGATCGAGTGCTGTTTCGAGACCACTCGAGAAACAATCCCAAGTGGATGGAAGGAGAGGTCTCTGAGCGCACTGGAGCAGTGACGTATAAGGTAAAATCAGACCAGGGGATACACCAAAAACATATAGATCAAATTATGCCATTACGAAGACACACACGGTACTCTAATCCTATTATCACAGATACTGCTAATCAAACAGAAAACACTGAAAAAGAAACATGGGAGTCTGCACCAAATTCACCGGTGACGTCATCACTACAGACATCACAAGACTCGCCCGTCATACATGAGACTCAAAGCGATTACGCTGTTGAGCCGTCTACTTCCGGGGATTGGGTCAATAATAGACCTAGAAATAGAAAAATTATCAATATGGATTAATCCATGTTTTTAAGAGGACTAATCCTGTGTAAAGTAGGTGTAAAGGCCGTGTTGGTGACTAATACGTTAGGTATAAGTAAAGTAATTACTTGTAAGTTATTTTTTTTTTCTCATTAGTTAACCTTCTGAATAAGTCATAATGATTGTAACAGTAGAATATTGCAAATATTATTTTGTAGGCAGGTTGACTGAAATGTACTCAGTAACTTGCAACCTACCAAAGTTCTAAAAAAGTAAGAGGTAGGTATATTATGTCGAATCATGCAGAAGTTATGAACACCTTTTATTGTTTCACTAACTAAATTACTTATGTATATTATTAGTTGGATAAGTTAAAAATATAAAATTTTGTTGTTAACTATATTTCTCTTGAGGGAGGAAATGTAATATATTGTGATGTGGGTACACGAATAATAAACCAGTCTCGCATGAACTGTCTTTGTATTTGCATCGATATTCCACATAACCGTGCAGCTCAACTCAGAACTTAAGGAACGTATTGTTTGCAACTTTCCGTACGTTCTATATTTACTAGGATTCGAACGCATTTTTTTTGTAAAATAAATAGTCGCTCTATATCTACACTATTTCCCCACAATATAATTCCATAGTTTAGCCACGAATATGCGTATGCGTAATAGGCTGAAAGAGCTGTTTTGAAGTCGGTTGCTTTTTTTAGTTCTCTTAAGGCGTATGTAAAGCTAGCCAATTTATTTGATAGGGTTTGTATATGACCTTTCCAGTTTATATTTGTATGTTTTAAGAACATCTTTGTTTGGATTTTTTTATAAACCTCGAAAAATTTGTTTATGTTATTCAAGTGTCAGAGAGAGGTTCAACTATTTTAGTGTGCTTACTTGAGTTATTATGTTAATTTTTTTTTTTTTTAACTAATAAAGTTTTTATTTATGGAAACAAACTTTTAAAAGCTAACAGTATTAAAATAATAATAATAATATGTACAAGTATATAAAAAGGAGGGGAAATAATCAAAGGGCATCAAAAAATTCATCCGCATCGCTGTCAACAGGAAACGTGCCCAAAAGACTGGCAGCATTGCCACGTTGTATGGCAATGCTGATTCTTTGGCCAAAAAATAGGCTAGCCCTCTGGTCACGTGAAGAGTCGACCAACCGCTTGGCGATGTCTCGAAATACTAAGTGGGCACTCGGGCCCCATGGCCCTAGAGTTTCAACCTAAAACGGCTCAAACATATAAGTTCCAAAGAAATTGGAGTATTTGCGCCGTTTGAAGTTTTCCGCAGCTGCAGCAGCCGCCCCAGCACAGCTCACCGTGCTTGGAAGATGGGATGGCGCAAGGGTGTCGACACACGTTGCATCCCACACCAAAGGCCTTATGGTCATTCCGTCTGGTCTCTTCTCCCATCGTCGCGTGCCAAGCCATTGGGTTCTATAACAGCTGGCACCCCGGCGGTGACAAGAGCACGACGGATGATGTCATTGATGCTGGCATGCCGTGCTATCCAGCCTGCGCTTTTACTGCAGGATAAGCCATGGTGTCCGAGGCAGTCGACACCTTCACCGCATTGGCAGCGATGCGGAGCCACGCAAAGGACACCCAGACGCAGACAAGTAGCGAGCCGGAAAGTGGAATCACCCAGCAAAGTGCCTATTTTGGGTGACGGTAGCGCCTGAAGCCAGAGGCCCGACTCCCACTCACCCACAGCCAGTAGACGGGCACGCTCAGCAGTATTGGTGGACGTATTAATAAGATTATTCCGTACCAACCTGCAGAGCGGCTCATCCCACTGCCTCTGGGAGGAAGGGTTCACGGGCCGATCTGTATCCGGGCAATCCATTTTCCAGGCGTTCACCGCGTCGGCCAAGCACGGCACTTCAGAGTAAACCAGGGAGGGGGCTAAAATCTTCCCGATCAACTTTTCGGTGCTGTGGACAGAGGACAGGAACGCCGGTAAACTAATACTGGTAATTTTGCGGACTCCGAGGCCACCAAAGCGGATGGATAGTGTGGCTTGTAGCCACGCTCGGTCGTCCAAGACTACATTTAGAATGGATGTTAGTGTGCTGCGAATAATTTGGTCAATTTTGTCCAAGAGGTGTGGCTGCTTCCATAAAGGGGAAGAGCGTAGAAAATACATAAAATTTGGGCCAAAACAACAGTATCTAATCAGGGTGAATGCCGAATGTAAATTAATTTTGGAGAGTCTGTCCGAAATGTCGTTGAAATTTTTGATTTTTTCTTTGATGAAATGAGAAAAACTATCTTCCAAAATTGGGGAACCTAGGAGGTGCAGTGAGCTTTTTTCTAATTTTTTTATTTGCGGGGCTATTGCATTAAATTTCTCTAGGGTCAATTGTCTGTCGGTAATGTCAGAAAGGTAAATTTTGCATTTTGAGGGGTTAAGGTCCAAGCCAATTGATTTAAATTCCTGTTTGAGAAGTTGTAGGTCTTTCAAAACGGTGTCTACATCACCTCCTAGCGATCCATCATCTAGATACCACACGTTAAATTTTGAATTTAGTTTCTGGATAATTGGGTGAATAGCTAAACTGAAAATGACGGGACCGAGAGGGTCACCTTGTTGGCATCCTACTGCAGATTCTAAAATATTGTCCTTATATAATAATTTGGAAGGGTGTCTGTAACAATGCCACAAGAAACCATAAACGGGTAGTTCCTTTTTGACTTCAGCCAACAAAGTGTCCCTATTTACAGAATTAAAGGCGTTCTTCACGTCAACCTTGAGGATGACCTCACCTTTATTCGAAGTTAAGAAAGTGGAAAGGGCATGAACGGCAGCCTCACAGCCCCCTTTTGAGCCAAAACCAAGCTGCAGGGGCTGAAACTCAGCTGCAAGTGATTCACTATACAGCTTACAGCAAATTTTGGCTGCCATTCGCCTGTAAGTGCACACAACGGCGATAGGACGAATGCCGCCGTCCTTCTTGCGCATGGCACAAAGGTTGGCCCCGTACAAGACATCGACGACGGCCTGGTTCACACCGCCGGTGAGCATGAGGTTAATAAGTTCCGCAAGCTCCTTCAAAAGCGACTCACCAGCTTCCCCGGCGCCTGAACTCAGTAAATCCTTGAGATGTTGTGGATTCAGGCCATCGAGGCCGCCGGCAGAACCACTTCGGAAATAGCTCACGGCAGCATTTAGGGAATAGTGAGACCATCCGCAGGCGCTGGGTGTTTACTCTCTAGAGCTGATAGCGTTTCTGGAGAGTAAGGCGCCACCACATCGCTGCTGAATAGTATCCTAGCCGCTCCCTTGATGTCACCTTCACTTAATTTTGATTCCACATGTGAACACAAGCTATTTTGTGATTGGTTGTTAAACGCAGGTAATTTTGGATCTAAAATTAAGGTTGAATTGTTGCAGTTGTCTTTAATTTGGTTTGTTAAGGATTTTTTACTTGCTAAATTTTCCTGGACATGTAGAATCCTAAAAGGGAAGGTGAGCAATTGCTCCCAGGCACTTTGTGAGTTCTCCTGGGTCGCAAGACGGAGGCATCGCGACAAATTCAGTGCAACAGACCGTCTCGCGCCCCGGGGAACTCTCTTTAAAACCGGGATAGAATTTTTGGATTTAGCTAGTGTTTTGCCACAAGCTTTGGTCTGGAGTTGTTGATGTTGAAGATGTAGCTGGGGGGCACAAAGGTACACTATGAGTTTTGTGGATCTTGCCATAGTGTATCCTCAGCCCCCGTTCGCGTTTAAAAAAGCTTGCTTGTGAGCAATACGGGCATTTCACCAGCTGGATATCGAGCGATGTGATAGGTTGACTAGCTCTGTTTCCGGCGTCGCTATTGCCGTCATTGAACATAAATAACTTTGTGTTAAACTTACTTATAAAAATTAAAATAAACTATAATTATACACATGCACTAAAAACAAATAAAAAAAACTGGCCAAGTGCGAGTCGGACTCGCACACGAAGGGTTCCGTACTACAAGGCAAAAACGCCGAAAAAAACATGTTTGTTGTATGGGAGCTCCCCTTAAATATTTTATTTTAATTTTATTATTTATTAATAAAGTTAAAATACAACTGAGTATTTTGTGAATATAATCAAGTGACTACCTGTTGCCATTTTTTATATCGAGCAAAAAAGGGCAAAAAAATCGTGTTTGTTGTATGGGAGCCCCCCTTAAATATTTATTTTATTCTGTTTTTATTAGTGTTTGTTGTTATAGCGTCAACAGAAATACATACTTTGTGAAAATTTCAACAGTCTAGCTATCGCGTTTCTTGAGATACAGCCTGGTGACAGACAGCGAAGTCTTAGTAATAGGGTTCCGTTTTACCCTTTGGGTACGGAACCCTAAAAATGAACTACAAAACCAATTTTTCACTATTTACACTACACAAAAGTCACTGAAGGCCGACTGTCACACTGACGAGTGCTGCGCAGTCGCGCTCGGAACAGCTGAGCGCCGCGCATGCAGGGCGCAGCTCTCGCAACCACTGCCCGGGCTGCAGGCGCCGCAGACGTCGCGTCGCGTCGTCGTCGTTGATTGTAACAGATTTTTTTTTGCCTTTGCGTCTCTTAATTAGCTTTTGGCATATTTCGAGAAAATGAAATAAAATAAAATGAATGTCATCTTCAGTTTTTAAATATTTAAATTACGGTACGGTAAACCAAAAACAGGGCAAATGTATCATGATATGTGTGAATCGAGAAAAATATTCAAGTCTAAATTGAAGTTTTGTCAAGACAACGAGCAACAGATTAAGATGAATATTATTGCTGAGCATCACAAAAATAAACAATTCGGGAAATTTTGGAAATCTACTAAAAAGCTCAATCCAAGGTCGGGCCTGCCTGTGAGTGTCAGTGGTCTACATGACCCACACGACATAGCTAATGCCTTCCAGCAGAGTTTCAAAGTGGACCCACCTCCTGTACCCCCTGCGGTGTCTCAGATGCTCGAGACTGGGACTCAAGGTGATAAAGTCAGATTAAGATTCCAGGCAAAGGAAATATCTAAGGTTATTAGTAATATGTCTAGAGGAAAGTCTCCTGGACACGATAGTCTCAGTATCGAGCATCTGAAGTACGCCGGTATCCACTTGCCGAGGGTGCTTGCTCTGTTCGTCAATTTGTCACTTTCGCATAGCTACTTACCTGAGGAGCTCATGCGTACACTGGTTGTTCCTATAATAAAAAACAAAACAGGTGATCCGTCGGACCTGTCGAACTACAGGCCTATCTCACTAGCCACCATCATTTCTAAGGTTTTGGACAGCCTGCTTGATAAACAGCTGGGGAAAAATATACATTTACACGACGCACAGTTTGGCTTTAGACCAAACTTATCAACTGAAAGTGCTATTTACTGTCTCAAGCAGACTGTTCACTATTACACAGCAAGGAACACACCTGTGTACGCATGTTATTTAGATCTCTCCAAGGCATTTGACCTTGTAAATTATAATGTTTTATGGAGCAAACTTCACAATGTTGAGGGGCTCCCTTCTGAATTAATTTGGTTGCTTAAATATTGGTACAGTAATCAAGAGAATACTGTTCGATGGGCAGGCACTTTATCTGAAGTGTACAGGTTGCAGTGTGGGGTGAGGCAAGGGGGGTTGAGCTCACCACGCCTCTTCAACCTGTATATTGATGGTCTGATTGAGGAGCTCAGCGGCACCGGTTTCGGATGCTCGATAGATGGAACATGCATAAATAACATAAGTTACGCTGACGATATGGTGCTGTTGAGTCCCTCAGTCAGAGCTTTAAGGTGTCTTTTGAATATTTGTGAGGCGTATTCGGAGGCTCATGGGCTGAGATATAACGCCAAAAAAAGTGAATTTATGGTATTTAAGGCGGGAAAAAAACAATATCGTGCGCCCGTGATCACTCTTTGCGGCACACCACTTTCACAGGTGAGTAAGACTAAATATCTTGGTCACTGGGTCACCGACGACTCATCGGATGATATGGACATTGAGAGGGAACGAAGGGCGCTGTCCGTGCGGTGTAATATGCTCGCTCGTAGGTTCGCACGTTGTACAAGAGACGTAAAAATTACTTTATTCAAGTCGTACTGCCAGACACTGTACACGTGCGGGCTATGGGTGAAGTATACGCATCGCGCGTACAGTGCCCTTCGCGTCCAATATAACAACACCTTCAGGGGAATGCTAGGGCTGCCGCGGTGGTGCAGCGCATCTGCCATGTTCGCAGAAGCGCGCACACAGGATTTCTTCGCTGTGATGCGCACGCGCTGCGCTTCATTGTTGAGTCGGATACGGGTCACCTCTAACGTTCTCCTGAAGACCTTGTCTGAACGGTGGGATTCACCAATGCTGCAGGCGTGGATGGGGTGGCACTCTCTTTGCAACAGGAGATGAGTGGTTCTCCTTTCATGCCCGATTAGTTTAATATATTTTTTTTTTACGTACTAACATTATTTTTAAGACTGTAATACTAACAAAATGGAACCTGATTTCTGAATTAAACGATTATTATTATTATTAAATATCAACATCGAATCAATATAATATTTTTATTTTATAGTTTTGGCTCGGCATCTATTCAGTTTATCAATATTTAACGTTTTTAATTTTTAAAGATTATCCAAAACTTGATTTTATTGCACTTTGAATATTTGTTCAAATGATTGTCTGCATAATCTTAAGTTTTCTAAAATGTCTTAAGTTTTCATTACCAAATGTACCTCAAGTGGGTCTGAATTTAGAACTTGATGGCAAAAGACTAGATGCTGTTACGGAAACTACATTTCTAGGAATTACTTTAGATTCAACATTACAATGGGGCGCACACATTAGAGCTCTCTCAAGTAGATTAAGTTCAGCTGCATATGCAGTAAGAAAAATAAGGCAGTTGACAGATATAGCCACAGCTAGGTTAGTATACTTTGCTTATTTCCACAGTATTATGTCTTATGGTGTTCTGCTGTGGGGATCGGCAGCTGACGTAGATTCAATTTTCATTTTACAGAAGAGGGCATATATAGAGAGAGGGCATATAATAAATAAAGGGAAGAGGGCATATAATCTCCTCGCGAGTCTCTTAGAAACAAATTCAAAGAAATTGATATACTAACTCTGCCTTCTCTTTATATTTTAGGAAGTATTTTGTATGTTCGCAAAAACTTAGGACTCTTCAAAATAAGAAGCGATTTCCATAATTTATATACACGTAGCAAAAATGAAATTGTGTTACCTAAATTTAGATTAACTAAAACTAGCAAGTCATTTCTTGTAAACATCATCCGTTTTTATAACAAGTTGCCAAAGCCGGTTACAGAACTTAGCGATGGAAAGTTCAAAACCCTCATCAAACGTGTCCTTATCAAAAAAGCATATTATAAGATTAAAGACTACGTTGAAGACAAGGTAGTCTGGCAATAATTCCTTCTGCACTTGTGGCTTCCCTAGCTTCTCATTAACGGCATAACTATGTAAATGTCTATTAACTGCTCTCAAATTACGATGTTTAATTTTCATATTTTTTTTTTTTACATACTTTTTGCCATACCTAATTTCTTTATTATTTGACATTATTATATACTTTTTGACATAATTTCTTTATTATTTGACATTATATACAGATAATTGAAAATTTTCACCTCTTTATTAGTGGTTTTAATGGGAATCATAACACTTGGTTTTAGTAGGTTTTTTTTCTTCTTTTCTTGGAACCATTGGGTCCCGGTCCTTTGGAAGGCGTACGAGGGGCCGAAGCCAACTCGCAGAGGCCCCTTAGGAAATTTTAATGAAATGCGGCACCAACCG
Organism: Mesoligia furuncula; assembly: GCA_916614155.1. NCBI lineage: Eukaryota > Metazoa > Arthropoda > Insecta > Lepidoptera > Noctuidae > Mesoligia > Mesoligia furuncula. Next base: position 125,964 of record OU744805.1, read on the forward strand.
ACGATTATCCCTGTATGCGCTATGCAAGTGCACCCAAGGATAACCCCCGGTTGGTCTAGGACTATTGCAGGATATGGAAAAATAAAAAGGTGGACTATGGGTTTGGGTGGCTAAAGTGGACTGGTTACCAAGAACTATGGAATAATTACGACCCCTGCCTGATCAATGTTTTATATATACACGGATAAAATGGCAGGGGGTGACTTGCACACTCAACAATGGGCCCCCGGAAACGGTCGCTAGCACATAGTGACGTAGCAACAAGGGGGCAACATGTCCTGAGGTGGTAGTAGGTTTTTATTATTATTATTCTTTTTTTATTTTTTTTCGTTTTGATAGATTCTTATTTTGTAAATGTGAGGACTTTGTAGGCCTTATAGACTTTAGATCTGTAGACCATTTTCTATTTTATCAAGTACTTGGTACTTGTTGACAGGCCTGCGCTGTCCTCCCATTCCTACCTACTGTAATATGGAAACATTGTAAAAGCCAATTATTTTTAAAAAGAGTAACCATGAAGTTTCTTGCCGGTTCTTCTCCATAGGAAACGACCAATTGGAACCGTGCACCTAGCTTCTGACGTTTCATAAGTGCCCATGTAGGTTTATGTGAAATAAAACATTTTGATTTTGATTTTTGAATCGGTAATTCTTGGTTGACATCTTTGTTGACATTAAACATTAAACAAGTTTTGTTAAGTATTTTTTAAGTAATAGGCAACAAAGCGTTGAAATTTTAGGAATGAATGAAGACAGAGAAGTTACACAGTACAAATCGCAGAATAGAATAAACACATATGGTGTGCCTCAAGGTAGCATATTGGGGCCATTACTCTTTCTTCTATACATTAATGATTTGCCAGCAGCAATAAAGGATAAGTGCGTTTTATTTGCTGATGATATTTCACTTGTAATATGTAAAGAAAGTAAAAATGACCCGTATGAGGAGCGAATAAATGATGCCGTGGAGACCATACTAGAATGGTTTGAGCAAAATAATTTAAGTGTCAACATCTCGAAAACAAAATATATTTGTTTTCGTAACTACAAAATGTCAAATCAAACATTGAGCATTATTGCCACGACCTTTTAGACGAATTTTTAGGCATATTAATAGATAAACATTGCAATTGGAAAAATCACATTGAGAATGTGTGTAACAGGTTGAACAGCTTTGCATTTGCACTAAGAAATCTTAGGAAAACTGTAGGAAGAAGTGCCGCCCTGATGGCTTATCACGGATATGTTTCATCTGTGTTAAGATACGGATTAATAATATGGGGTAATTCCACTGACAGTGACAGGGCCTTTATTGTTCAAAAAAAGTGCTTAAGAGCTGTGTTTGGTATCGGTCTATTAGAATCGTGCAGACCTATCTTAAAAGAGCATAAATTATTAACGCTGGCATGTTTATACATTTTGGAAAAAGGAGTTTTTGTAAAAAAACATCCTACTCTGTTCAGTAAAGCAGATAGCGAAAATGTTTACAAGTTGGAAAAATGTCTAGAGATCCTACAAAATTAGCGATGCCTAGGAGTGGAACAGCATTTTGCCACAAAAACCCGAGTCGGATGGCAATAAAAATATTCAACAAGTTACCTAAATCAATTAGAGAATTGCCAACGAATTTCTTTCAAAAAGAGCTTAAAACATGGCTTATTGAAAATTGTTTTTACAGCCTTAATGATTTTTTCAATTATAACCATAAGAATAAGAATCTATCTCGGAATTAATATACTTACCTAATGAATTGTTTTAATATGTTTTTTTTTCCTTATTTTTGGACATTTTTTTTTAACATAATTTATTTTTGACATTTCTAATTTAATTTATTGTGTTTTATTTTAATTTAAATCATTTTTGACATTTGTAATTTAATGTTATTGACAATTAAATTCTTTTATTGGCATTTCATTTTAATTCTATTTATTGTAGACATTTTAAATTTAATTTATTGACATTATATTTTAATTTAATTTATTTTTGACATTTGTGATTTAATCTAATTGACTATTATAATTTAATTTATTGGCAATTCATTATAATTCCATTTATTTTAGACATTTGTAATTTATTTTATTGACATTATATTTGCATTATATTGGGATTTAATTTATTTATAACAGTTGTAATTTAATGTATTGTCATCATTTTATTTACATATTATAAAAAATTTGTTTGTTAAAATGTAATGTTTGGTTTTGAAAAAATATTTGCCTGTCTTAAAATTTGCATGCTGATTATAAGGCGGAACATGAAGAACCATGTACCTACCTATTGTATTTTAAGATCTGTACCACCATGTTTCAAGCAAATAAAATGATTATTATTATTATTCCGTTCATTTATTTAGCTACCTTACTTTCTTACATTTTTTAATATTTCTTAAAATATAAAAAATAAGTATAAAAAACATTTAAAAATATAAAAAAATAGTTATCCGCTTTTGGGTCTGTGTGGTGCCGGACTTAAAGAATACCACCACCCCTTACTTCCCGTGGGTGTCGTAAAAGGCGACTAAGGATCGTACCGGAGAATGGGCAGCAGCGTTCTCTATGTATTCCACCATCATACCATAGTGCGATCGCCAACCCGCCTGCCAAGCGTGGCGATTATGGCAAACCCTCCCAAAATTGGGGGAGGCCTATGTCCAGCAGTGGACGTCTATCGGCTGAAAAGACGAGTTATCCGCCGGTGTCGGGAGCAGGGTCCAAGCTACCGGTGGTTAGGGCTCCAGAGACAGGAACCTCCTCACAATGCGAGCCGTATCATGGAGTACTGCCTTCTGAATCAGGCCTTTGATCCAACCGCCTAACGAGAGCCTCGATAGATGTTGATCGAGGCTTTCGGCCATCAGCCCATTTGCTGATACGACAATCGGCTCAATGATAGCCGAGCTCACATTCCACATGTCAACAACCTCGTATGCTAAGTCGAGATATTTGATTTGTTTCTCTTTCTCAGCTTTCACGAGGTTCCCGTCATGTGGAATGGTAACATCGACAATCATTGTGCGGCGCGCTAATCGATCTATCACCACTATATCAGGCTTATTGGCAACAATAGTCCTGTCAGTAATGATAGACCGATCCCAGTACAATGTGACATGGTCATTTTCAAGAACTGGGTCGGGCACATAATTTAATACGGTACCTCAGAATCCACAAGTTTATATTTCAAAGCAAGTTGCTAGTGAATAATCCTAGCTACTTGGTTATGCCTGTGCAAGTACTCGCCGTTAGCTAGACGAGAACAACCAGAGATAATATGTCTGATAGACTCACCCGGACGGTGGCATGCCCGACACACGTCAACCGTCCCGTCTCTCATAATATGTTTCCGGTAGTTATTCGTTAAGATAACTTCGTCCATAATTGCACAGAAAAAACCTTCAGTTTCCCCGAAAAGGTCACCAAAACGTAGCCAGGATACGGACGCTAAGAAGTCTACACCGGGCTCATGAAGAGCCCGATAGACGCGCCCGTGAAGCTCCTTGCTTTGCCATACCTTCTTGCGGTCATCAGTTGAAAGTACTACAGGTTTGCGCCAGTTCTCTTTAGCCATGAAGAGCGGGGTGAGCCCCTTGTCCACTGCGACCACATCACGGTGCATGCCCACTTCGGCTTTTAAAAAATATTCCCTGAGACTGCACACCTCGCGGTTGTGGAGGGTCTTCGCATTTAAAAAACCTCGACCCCCGCACTTCCGCGGGATATACAGTCTCATCACCGATGATCGTGGGTGATGCATCCGGTTTGCAGTCAGTAGTGTACGGACTCTTCTATCCATGGCGTCGATTTCGGTCTGAGTCCATTTAAGTATGCCGAAAGAGTACATCAAAAACGGCATGACCCAACCGTTGAAGGCGCGCACCTTATTTCCGCCCGAAAGAAGACTAATTAATACCTTCTTCAGGCGGCAAAAGAAGCGCTCCTTCAACGATTGCTTCATGTCAGCATCGTTGATGCCTAACGCTTCCGACATACCCAAATACTTATAGCTTTCGGATGAGGAGAGGGATCTGAGTCTTATGGAATCCGAGAGTTGAATTCCCTCGGATTCCATAATCTCCCCTCGCTTTACATGCATGACTGCACATTTGTCGACACCAAATTCCATCCTGATGGCGCTACTGAAAGTTTCTGTTACCTTCAGTAGCTCCATCAGACGCAATTTGTTGGGGGCAAAGAGTTTCAAATCATCCATGTAAAGAAGGTGAGATATGACCTGACCATCTCTCCTCAACCGATAGCCAAGACCTGAATCCTCCAGTAGTGTACTTAGAGGATTCAGGACTAAGCAGAACCAAAGTGGACTCAAACTGTCGCCCTGAAATATTCCCCGTTTAATTCAAACAGGCTCATCATTTCCCTGGATCTGTCGACATCTTGGATAACGAAGGACTGTCTTCCATTGCCTCATACACGACTCAAGGAAGGTGCGTAGAAGTTGCATCTATCTTGTACAACTGCAGCACCTTCATGAGCCATGTATGTGGCACCGAGTCGTAGGCCTTAAGACAAAGACAAGACAAAGACATTTATTCGTAGGATATGGTAGGTACAAAGTTGGTTGGTGTAATGGATAAGTTCAGCACATCCGCCGCTTATAGCGGCATACGAATATTTACAATGTGAACCTAATGTAGGTACACGTGAGTAGGTATAAAACCTAACTTGTTAATTACATAAACTCTAAATAGGCAATACAAAACACTTACAAAATGGACATTTTATACTCTTATAATAATATGTATAAATATCAAATAAAAACATAACAATAACAAAATTTCTATTATCTAACTAAATTAGCTACTTATTAAAAAGAAAAAAATATCTACATATTATTTACCCTTATAATCAAAAAATTCTTTTAAAGTGTAAAAATTATTTTGGAGAAGCCAATTTTTCAGCCTTTTTTTGTAAAAATTAAGTGGTAGTTCTCTTATCACTTTTGGAATGTTGTTATATATTTTAATGGGCATAAGGTAGCTGTTTCTGTAGTGGAGAGTGCTACTACAAAATTGGTTTTTTAACTTGGTTGGGTCTCTTTTTGCAAATCTATTGTTTTCGGCTACTGTGGAGAAGAAGTGAGAGTTTTTCTTGACAAATAAGGCTATTTCATAAATGTAAGTAGAAGATAGAGTTAGAATCTTTAGCTTTTTAAAAATTGGTCTACAGCTCTCGTATGGAGGCGCCCCAGTTATAGCTCGCAAGCATTTTTTTTGCGCTATGAAAGCTCTTTGTATGTGTGATGAGTTACCCCATAAGAGTAAGCCGTACCTTAATACAGACGCTACGTAGCCGTGATAGGCGTTGAGTGCAGCTTCTTCATTCGCTGTTTTGCGTAGTTCCCTTAGTGCGTATACAAATCTGTTTATCTTTTTACATAGATTTTCAATGTGTATTCCCCAATTACAATTTTCATCTAGTGTTAGACCTAAAAATTTTATAGTGTTTTCTTTATTAATTATTTGGTTATTATGATTTAAAGTAACTTTTGGTGGATTTTGTTTGTAGTTTGCAAATTGAATGAATTTTGTCTTAGTTAAATTTATTTTTAAGTTATTTTCGTTTAGCCAATTGATTATATCATTGATGGTTTGATTTACTTCTTGTTGATGTAAAGTTTTGTTGTTTTCCGGTATTATTACTGACACGTCATCTGCAAATAGTACGCACTTATGATTTGTTATGTTTGGCAAGTCGTTAATGTATAACAGGAAGAGAAGAGGCCCAAGGATGCTTCCTTGGGGCACTCCGGAGCCATTGTGTCTAAATAAAGATTTATATACCATTGCAATAAGTTTATCATCAATACGGGATACTTCAACACACTGTTGTCTATTGCTGAGATAACTTTTCAGCCATTCTAACGCTGGACCTCTGATGCCGTAGCGCTCACATTTATCTAGGAGTGTATTGTGGTTAACGAGATCAAAAGCCTTGCTCATATCTAGAAAGATTACTGAAACAGAGCGTTTTTTATCTATATTATCTGTTATGGACCTTCTTGTAATCTATCCAACATGTTGACAGATCCTTGCGGGATCGATGAACCTGTTGGCTAATGGCCATGTCTATGAGGAGTAGCTCCGGACCGCGGGACCCATTCCTACATCCATTTTGAGAGGCAGACATAATCGAATTACTATCAATGTGCGTATTAATTTTTGCTCTCAAAATGGATGTAAGAAGTTTATAAACCGTCGATAAACACGTAATCGGTCTATAATTCTTGGGTTCCGCGGGATTACCTGATTTATGGAGCAGGTGGGTAACGCCTGTTGTTAGAAACTGCGGTAGCGACCCAGACTCTAAGGATGACTGGAACTGAGATGCCAGGCAAGTGTGTGAACTAATTAGCCATTTCAGCCAAAAGTTGTGCAGTCCGTCCGGTCCCGGTGATTTCCAATTCGGTAACGGACGGACCGCTTTGGCAACGTCTGATGGCGTAATTAGCACTGTTTCCATTTCTGGTACAGATTCACACACTCGCTCGACATCCCGCATCCAGCCTGCCTCAGTGTGACAGACGGGGACCGACCAGATGCTGCACCAGAATGCACTTGTGGTGGCATCATCCGGGCGGTATACATCTGTCACATTTTGTTCAGGTCGCTCCCAAGTTCTATACACCTTTCATCGCTCTGGAACATGCGATTCTGCGTGTATCGATCCACCCGCCGTTTATACCGTCGAATTCGGCTCGCCCATGCACAAACTGTCTGCTTCAGGAAGTCGATGCGCTCTGTGACACGGGATCGAGAATGCCCGCCTTACAAAGCGCATCACTCGTGGTCGTGTATTGCCCTACCTGAAGCAGTATAGTTTGCCGATGAGTACCCTGGCCCCATCGATACGATGCTCGATCCTGCGCTGTCAGGCTGGTACGGCTGGTTTTGGTCGAGTAGCTCAGTCACAACTTGGAAATTTTACGTTAGCTAAACGACATGCCGCCACAGCCGCACAGTACAGGATCGAGTGTGTATCAACGAGATCCTCGCTGCTCTCGAAGAAATTCTTGAGCTGCGAGTCCAAGGCACACAAGCGCCCTATTTTTTTTGTGCATGGGTAATCGTGGTAAACGTGGCCTGAGTTCGGTAGGAGTGGACCTATACTCGCATAATGCATCCTCCAGTGCGCTCCTCAGTCGGACGTTGCACTGGCTACTTACTGTGTCAACCCAATCATCCTCTTCTTCAACATGATTGGACCGCGGCGGGATGGCATCAACAGTTGACGCTTGTGCCGCAGTTTGTGCCGAAGTCGAGACGATATGGTTGCTCAGTACCTCTGAGCGCAGCCTATCAAGTGCGATATCGTCCAACCTATGATTGCGTTGGATGACCCGCACCTGATCCGACAGTCGTTGGGCCGAAACGTTGACGGTTGGTTCCAGTTCCTGGAACAGAGACAGCATCCTATCACGGTACGCAGTGAGGTTAATTCCCCCCTCTGTAGACCTGTAATATGCGCGCATGACGTTCTCGTTCATAGACTGAGTCCATCTCATGCGCTGCACAACCACCGGTAGCGGGGACCCGACTCGGGGCCGGATGGCCCCTAAGTCCCAAGCTGTTCGGTGGCCGGCCTCTCCTCTCTCTCCTCTCCTCTCCTCTGTACGGGTGTTGGCGACGTCGGCGGGGAAAAATATTCGTCGCTCGAGCTCGACGCAACTGCCACGGCCGGTGTCACAGCACTCACGATGGGGCTGGATTCCGGAGGTGGCGGGGCGGAGCTGAGCGACGAGTCCGGAGGTGGTAGGTGTGCACGGCGAGCTGCTAATCTCGTCAACATTTTTTCATAAAATTATTGTCTTTTTCATGTTTTTCTATAAATGAAAAATGATTTTATTTTTGTAAGTAGGTTTGTACAAACACTTTTACACGTCAATTATGTTTTTTTAAAACTAGATGAGGTCGGCGTTTCCTATCTGACTACTCTGAGAAGAAAGGCCGAAACAAACTCAGAGGTCACAGTCTCTTTTAGGCTGAGTTGCATCATCTAACTTTAACCGTAACTTTAACCATAACCGGTGATTTTTGTATGCAGTTTGACAGACTTTTAACGTTTGTTAAAGTTAAAGTAAGATGATGCAACCCAGGCTTAAAGTCCAGACATAATCTTGGTCAGGTTATATGAAGACCATGTAGATCGATGTCTGAGATGGTCTTTTGAGGAAAGAACCACACAGATTGAGAGGACCTGTCCAGTCAGTGCACGCATTTGTCAGAAATCGTGCAGCTCAACTCAAGACTTAAGGAGCTCAACGATTCGACGAACAATACCAAAGAAAGGACATTTGGGTAGGCCACATAAATTACTCAAACTGCCAGACCATGAGAAAAAAAAAAACAAGTAATAGAACAGAGAGAAAAATAAAACATAAAAAATTAATAAAATGACCCACATCGTCTTCACATTCACAAATCACAATGTAAAAAAAAAATATATATAATACTTTACAAAGTAAGCAAATGTCATTGTTTAAAAAGTCTTTCAAAATGCAGAAATTTGAAGCAGCTCAATCCCAAGCCTTGCCAAGCCTGTCCTCAATATAATCTTTAACGGTATAAAAGGCTTTCTGGCACAACTTACGTTTAATAAATGATTTGAATTTATTGAGGCTTAGATCTTGAACGTGGCTTGGTAGCTTATTATAAAAGCGTATACATTGGCATCTGAACGAGCCACCTATTTTTTTGAGCCTTGTTGTAGGTACAACAAATTTGTGTTTATTTCTAGTATTTATATTATGGATATCACTGTATTTTTTAAACAATTTTATGTTTTTATGGGCATATAAAAGATTTTCATTAATATACTGAGAAGGCACAGTCATTATATTAATCTCTTTTTTGTCTCTGAGAGAGTGTCTCGGACTTAATTTATAAATTGATGAATGTCAAAATTATTTCATTGGTAATGGAATAAAATAATGATGTGATCGCATTGTATACTTCGTTTATTATTATTTTTAAAAAGATATTATTATACATACCTAGGCTATTGTAAGTTAACTATTGATTATTGAAAAAAAAAATTATACCGTGACATATTATTGTACCTTTCCTTTTTTTTTTTTCTCCTTAACGGGGGAAGGTGTAGTCGATACTTTTCGGGGGAGGTGTAAGGACATGCCTTTGCTGATCCCCATTAAGACAGTCGTCGGTCCAGTAACATGTCACGTTTCGCAAACAAAGCATTGTTATTCTAGTAACTAAGTAATTTAAGTTAGCAATACGATTTGTATGTTATAATTGGTATTAATAAAAGGAACCTTGGAATGAACAGTTGTTTCCATCTGCAACCTACTCTTACGGATACATTTCACCATGAAAGATGTGTATCGAGAATAATGCCTAAGAATTTTGCGCTGTTTATCGGTTGTATAGGTGAAACCCCCCTCTTATTCGCTATTTACATAAATAATATTAAAGATCTAGGCTTAACTGGACAACTAACTTTGTATGCCGATGATACTTGCCTTTTCTACTTCGGTAACAACATAAACACCATTGTAGCTGACGCTCAAAAGGACTTAGATATCAATTCCTGCATCCTTATCAGAAAAATTCTTAACAAAACCATGCATACACAATTATCCTTTAACATAAAAACATCCAAATACAGCCAACGGAACCCTAATCAACTACAGACGCACCCCCCACGGACGCAATATGGCAGGAAAAACATAAAATACGAAGGTGTACAAATTTATAATAATCTACCGGCAGACACATCAGCACATCTTCTTTCAACACATTCAAATCTAAACTCAAGCAGTACGTCACTAACAACACAAAACTATTAAGGACCTAAGCTAGTCGTATACGAACAGCTCGCTTCTTTAAAACAAAGATAGTCTGAATATCGGCGGCATTTCCCCACAATAGAATACCGTACGACATTACACTATGAAAATAGCTAAAGTACACTAAACGGGCAGTCTCTATGTCAGTTAAATTACGAATTTTTCTAACAGCATATGCTGCGGAACTTAGCTTTTTTGACAATTTATCTATATGTGGACCCCACTGAAGCTTAGCATCCAAAGTTATGCCCAAGAATACTGTGTTGTCTTCAGGATTCAATTCCTCGCCCTTTATCAACACATTAGTTTTCACCTGCCTAACGTGGGGTAGCGTAAACTTAATGCATTTGGTTTTTTTCTCGTTTAAAAGCAAATTATTAACATTGAACCAGTGGACAACTTTCGAGATCGCGCTATTTACATCGTCAGTAACCAACTGCTGACGTTTAAGTTTAAACAAAAGAGAAGTGTCATCTGCAAACAACACTATATCATGATTATCCTTTATGAGGTACGGCAAGTCATTAATATAAATAAGAAACAAGAAAGGACCAAGAATTGAGCCCTGTGGGACTCCCATTGTTACTATAGATCCGGGTGATCTTTTTCCATCAACGTCAACGCTCTGAATCCTTTTACTCAAGTATGAAGTAAGAAGATCCAGAGCAGTGTTTCGGATCCCGTAGTGGCGGAGTTTCCTGATTAACGTTTCGTGAAGAACGCAATCGAATGCCTTGAACAAATCACAAAAGATGCCCAAGGCATCGCATTTATCTTCCCTTGCATTATAAATATGTCCTAAAAGTTCAACACCGGCATCAGTAGTTGAACGACCCCTTGTAAAACCGAACTGTTTGCTATGTAATAATTTATGTTTATTAAAAAATCTTTGCATTTGGTCTAAAAATAATTTCTCAAAAATTTTACTAAAGGTAGGTAGTACAGAAATAGGTCTATAATTTGTGGGGTCTGATGTACTACCTGATTTAAACAAAGGTATTATTTTACTATTTTTCATAAGGTCAGGAAACTCGCCCATTGTCAATACAACTATTAAAGATAAGAGCTAGAGTAGGTGCCACAGTGTCAATAATAGACTTAGCTACTTCTACAGAATTACCCCACAGATCTGCAGTCTTTTTTACATTTAAAGTGTGAAAGGTTTTAATTATATCTCTACAGGTAATATATTCAAAATTAAATTCCGAATCGCAACCATTAACATTTTCCTTAAGCAAAGACTCAGCAACAGAAGGTGATGAGTTTAGTGATTTAGTAGTTGAAACGGGAATATCTGAAAAGAAATTTTCAAATGCCTCGGCGACTTGTGAGTCTGATTTTATTATGTTGTCATTAATAGACAGGCTGTAGTCAGTATTTCGGTTACTAGATCTTCCCGTTTCACTATTAATAATATTCCAAGTCGTTTTTATTAACCCCCGACGCAAAAACGACGGGGTGTTATAAGTTTGACGTGTCTGTGTGTGTGTGTGTGTGTGTGTGTGTGTGTGTGTGTCTGTCTGTGGCATCGTAGCTCCCGAACGGATGAACCAATTTTGATTTTGTTTTTTTTGTTTGAAAGTTGAATGAGTCGGGAGTGTTCTTAGCTATGTTTCATGAAAATCGGTCCAAAATGGCCGCTGCCACAAAATGGCGGATTACATATTTTTTCACAACTCCCTTAATATGGGTATCAAATGAAAGGGCTTGAATAGTAGAATACTATATACTATGATAAATTTCAAATCCAAGATAGCCACCACCACAAAGTGGCGAATTACATTTTTTTTCACAACTCCCTCAATATGGGTATCAAATGAAAGGGCTTGACTAGTAGAATACTATACGCTATTACAAATTTCAAATCCAAAATGACCGCCACCACAAAATGGCAAATTATATATTTTTTTCACAACTCCTTCAATATACGTATCAAATGCAAGGGCTTGACAAGTAGAATAATGTACACTATATTGAAAGGGAATGAGGAATATTAACTAACGAAACGAAAACTAAAAACTGGAAAATATTTTTTTGTCCGATCAATACTCTAGAATGATGAGGAAAGTGGAGTGATGACTGGTACCTACGACCACTGAGTTTGATATTTTTATTACGAATGAAATTATCCTACTTAAAAAGCGTAGGTATTTCTACGTCAGATGGTGTCGCAGTCCCATTTTATAAACTAGATCTCAAATACCTAAGATATCTAATAGCTATGAAATACTTGTACGAAAGTTGAATAACTAAAGGAAGAACTAGAAAAAGGATATAATAAAACAAAAAAGTCTGTTTAGTCTTAAAAATGATTCTTCATCTATAAATTAATAATTATTTTTTGGAGCATAAAAACCTGATTAAACACCAAATTATCTGAATCTTAAAACGCAAGAAAATAAAAGAAATGAAATACAAAAATTAAGGAGTCCCTACAAAAAGCATGAGATAAAAAATTAAATTTAAAATTTAAAAAACCCCCGACACAAAAAAATTATAAAATGAAATCTAAGTAATTGGAAAAGGATCAAATAATTTAAAAAACCCCAACTTAAAGAATCTAGGTAACGAGACTAAAATAGATAAATTCATATGGAAGTCGGGGGACCGTTCTATGGAACACCTTCTATGCTAAGAGGTCCCCCGACTGCCATATGAATTTACCTGTTTTAGTCTCGTTACCTAGATTCTTTAAGTTGGGGGTTTTTAAATTATTTGATCCTTTTCCAATTACTTAGATTTCATTTTATAATTTTTTTGTGTCGGGGGTTTTTTAAATTTTAATAATTACATTACTGCTGTTTTTAATCTTTGAACCCAAATAGCGTGACTTGGCCATATAGCAAACTTTTTTAAATAATTTTGAATAATTTCTAACGTACAAATTAAATTCATCAGGGTTAATATAAGTCCTTTCATTGTACAATTCATAAAGCCGTGTTCTACTTTTATGAATACCAATGGTAGCCCAATCACAGAACGATGCATTGCTATTAACTGAGATAGTCTTGGGAATAAAGGTGGAATCAAATTGTTTACAGTATACATTAAAAAAAATATCATAAAGTTGATTAGGATCAGCATGATTAGATAAAACTGGTAGTTTATTAATGAGTTTACCTTTAAAAGCCTCCAAGCGACTTGCAGTTTTGGGGTTAACAGTGATATCCTTTTTAGCCACTTTTTTGTTTAGTTTTTAGGGTTCCGTACCCAAAGGGTAAAAACGGGACCCTATTACTAAGACTTCGCTGTCTGTCCGTCTGTCCGTCTGTCCGTCTGTCCGTCTGTCCGTCTGTCCGTCTGTCCGTCTGTCCGTCTGTCTGTCACCAGGCTGTATCTCAAGAACCGCGATAGCTAGACAGTTGAAATTTTCACAGATGATGTATTTCTGTTGCCGCTATAACAACAAATACTAAAAACAAAATAAAATAAATATTTAAGGGGGGCTCCCATACAACAAACGCGATTTTTTTGCCCTTTTTTGCTCGATATCAAAAATGGTAAAAGGTAGGCCCTTGAAATATTCACAAAATACTCAGTTGTATTTTAACTTTAATAATAAATAATAAAATTAAAATAAAATAAATATTTAAGGGGGGCTCCCATACAACAAACATGTTTTTTTCGGCATTTTTGCCTTGTGGTACGGAACCCTTCGTGTGCGAGTCCGACTCGCACTTGGCCAGTTTTTGAATAGTTATCCTTTGCCCGCAATGATCAGAATCTAGTAAAGTTATAATTTCTTTGTGGCTTGGTATAATGTCTGTATAAATATTATCTAGGCATGTGGCACTAGTAAGGGTTATTCTTGTTGGCTCCAAAAATAGGTTTAGAAGATTGTAGGACTGAAACAGACTTAAAATTTTACTACAAGAACCTGAGTTTTCTAATAAATTGACATTAAAATCACCACAAATGATAACGGACTTGTTTGAGTTACAAATCCTGTGTAACACTTCATCCATTACTTTTTCAAAGCAGTCATACAATCCTGAAGGGGGTCTATACACGCTTAATACAATAGAGTGCTCCAATTCTATACAGGCAATTTCAACTGTACGCTCAACAGATAGGCTCACAATATCTTTACGATCTTTAAATTTGAGCTGGTTACTTACTAAAATTAATGAGCCACCGTGTATAGCATTTATTCTGCTAAACGAACTACCAACCTGGTGATTATTAAAATTGAACAAGAACTGCCGGTCGATTCTGTAAAAATCTCACCGTGAAAACTTAGGTGAAGTGAGTTTTGTTTTTGCTAGGAATTGAAACTATTGACAGCTCACTTCACCGATGTTTTCACGGTGATATGGTTACAGAATCGCACTGCTGGTGGCTTTTCAGCCAATGTTTTGTTATACAAAAAATGTCAATACTATTAAAATTCATAAATAATTCTACTTCTAAATCTTTGTTCATAAATCCTTGAATATTTTGATGCACTAGGTTGATACTATTTACTGAGTTTAACTTTTTTTTGAGTTATTTTTACTATTATAGCTAGAGGTTGCCTCTATTGTCTTAATTTCTAATTTAAATTATTAACAATGGCATTAATAGTGACCAAATTATTGGCAGAAGTATTTATAATATTGTTGCATTGCTCAAAAGAAGCAAGTTGTTTAGCCAAATTTTTGGCTGTAATAGAAAAAAAAATAAGATAGCGACACAGCTATCTGTCTTTTATAATAGTCAGAAAGATAGTACATAACAATGTTATATCTATCTTTTGTCAAATAAAAATTATTACTAACATAATTGTTAATATCAATTAAATGGAACATGTTATTATTAAATGTCAAGTTATGTAATGTCATATTCAATTCAAATCTTAAGCTATTTTCTTCCTGTGGCAAACTGTTACTATAAGGAAATGTAAACAACACAACTTTTCTTAAACTAAGGTTGCATAAAGTTCTATGATACTGGAGCAGTTCTCCTTTGTTTAGATTTCCCCTATTACCCATAAAAATTAATAAAGTTGTATCCTGGGTAAAGTTACATTTAATAATTTCTTTCATAATATGAAACAAAGAACAACCAGGCATACAGTAATTTACTATTGAGTGTCCTGGATATTCATCTGTCAACAAGTGACCTAAGTCCTTACCAATCTCATCACAAAAAAATACAATATCATTATTTAAAGTTTGTTTACAATGTTTATACGAACTATTAATAGAAGGAATTACCAAATCAACACAGGGCTGCAGTAAGGTGGTATTGCAAGTTGACAATGAATGGTCCGGTGTAAGCACATTAGATGGTGTCTGACAATGCTCACAGTTGTTTTTTTGTGAGTTTACTAGCTCATTCATTGCTAACACATATTCCCTCATTAGGTCTTCAGAGGTATTATATTTGTTGGTCATTGAACTAAGTTTCTCCTGTAGATGGTCAAGTTCAGATTGCAAGGTTTCTGTGTCAATTTTGTACTTCCTAGTACTCTGCTCCAAATTATAAGAATACATGTCTAATTGTTTGAGTAAATTCAACCTTTCTCTATTCAATTTAACGTTTTTGATAAAGAACTTTTGTGTTTTTACCATTTTTTGTGTTTTGACAATGTATTTATTAATTTTAATGTATTTTTTAAGTTTATTTTTACTGGTTACTACCCTCACTGAATTATATGATTTTGATTCATCATCATCATATAGGTAATTATCGGGGGTGACATGCATGACAGATGTCACCTCCGGTTCGGCAGTTTTTGATGTCGGTTTATGTTTCTATTCATTGTATTTTTAAAATTATATTTTGATTTTTTCGATTTTTGATTCACATTGAATACAAAAATTATAAATATGACTGTGGTAGGAGCTTCTAAAAATTAAATTAAAATCTGAAATATATAAAGATGACAATTATTATTATTATTATTTTTTACCGTAGTCGGGTCTTTTTATTTTTTTTTAAATAATTTTTTTTTACGTTTAAATGTTGTTGGTGGTGAAAAGATGTCTGTGGTATTTAACAAATTTAGCTATTTCATAAATGTTTAAGCAAGGCACCGTAGACTCTTGGATTTAAAGATCGGTTTACATGATTCCGACCAATCCATTCCGTGCAGTGCCCGAAAGCATTTTTCTGTGCTATGAACACCCTCGTGAGTCGTGATGTCCGAGGAATTTCCTCAGGTAATTATGCCATACCGTATAAATGGAGCATACGTACGCGTGATATACAATAATAGCGCTATGTCTGCTCGTCACGGCTTTTACCTTTCGAAGTGCAAAAACAAACTTGTTTATTTTTATGCATAAACTATTAATATGTTCTTTCCATTTCATGCCTTTGCTGATCCCCATTAAGACAGTCGTCGGTCCAGTAACATGTCACGTTTCGCAAACAAAGCATTGTTATTCTAGTAACTAAGTAATTTAAGTTAGCAATACGATTTATATGTTATAATTGGTATTAATAAAAGGAACCTTGGAATGAACAGTTGTTTCCATCTGCAACCTACTCTTACGGATACATTTCATGGCGACCCTGCCTAAAAAAAATTGAAGAAATGACAACCAAAATTAAGACGAATTCAAGCAAGTAATTCAAGAAAGAAACACCAACTAAACATCAAGAAAGAAGATGGGAAAAACTTATTCAAAAGAAGAAGTAGTAATAGCTCAAAATGCAAACGGACAAGCCAATGCCAGCACCAATCAAAACTTTGGACAACTGATCAGTATTGAGAAAATACTTTTGATTATAATACTGACCGTTTTACTTGTCGGAGCACTATATTTCATCGCCAAAAAGTGCCAAAAGAGCGCAGTAAAACTCTTGAGAAGAGAACTCAACGCCAGTACTTTTAGTGTTGTCTCCCAACCTCAAGCAACATCAGCCGTTTAGAACGAGGAGTCCAGGGATTAACCCGGCCCAGTAGCAGCGGAGTCCAGGGATAAACCCGGCCCAGTAGCAGCGGAGTCCAGGGATTAACCCGGCCCAGAAGCAGCGGAGTCCAGGGATTAACCCGGCCCACGGAGTCCAGGGTATAGCCCGGCCCAAAAAACAGCACCGTATCCAGCTAAACTGTGACCAAAAGGTAGCGACATCGTGGGAAAATTATTGCGGTTCCAGTACCCGTCGCCACCTAGTCACCATGTGGAATCAGGTTTCTTTATTTCACTTAATTAAGCATAGCTACTTAGGTAACCTATAAATCTGTAATCTCACTAAATATGAGAAATTGTAATGCCTTTAAAAGAACTGCTATCTATATCAAGCAAGTTCGAAGAAATTAAGGGTTATCTTATAAAAATCAGTCCTGTACGGAGACAGACATCCGATACAGCAAAACAAAAAGTATTATTAGCTCAAACGGAATATTGCAAGTTGGAGTCTATTTTGCTCGAAGTGCAGACTAAAATTGAAAATTCTGAGCTAAGTTCTGATAGTTTAAAAACTATTAATTCTATCATAGATAGTATACATATTTGTTATAATAAGATCATAAAGTTAAGTAAAATAACTTCGGAAACGTCAACAAAAATGGCTGAAGATTCATTTGATCTAAAAACAGCCATTGCACTTTTGCCCATAATGACTGATAAAGAACAAGACCCCAAGCGCTTGATAGATGGTATCCAATTATACAGTTCAATGATCAGCGATAACACCAAAAATCAACTAATAGAGTTTGTTTTAAAGACTAGATTGTCTGAAGGTGCGAAACTCCGATTAAAAAGTACATATGTAACTGTAGACAGTTTGATCACCGATATGCGTACATATTTAATACAAAAGAAATCTGCTGCGGCAATTCAATCGCAAATTTTAAATAGTAATCAGGAGCGTCGATCCATTGAGCAGTTTGGCAATGAAATGGAAAAACTATTTGTTGACTTAACAATAGCACAGGCGGATGGCGATGACACAAAGTTTAACATATTACGTCCAATAAATGAAAAATTAGCGATAAAACGTTTTTCAGACGGTTTGAGTAATACGCGCTTAAGCACCATAATAGCTTCTCGCCAGTTTACGTCATTGCCAGAATCAATTCGCGCAGCAATATATGAGCATACGTTATCACCAAACGAAGATCATATTATGAACTTTAGAAATCCTCTATATCAGAACCGGCCTTTCAATAGACGAGGCAATACATATATAAATAGGGGGTATAAACATTTTGGACAAAACAGCCCATCGGATGATAGGCAAGGTCAAAATAATCCACAGCAAAATTACAACAATAGGTACATGATGCGCGTCGCGATTATGCGCGGAAGCAACCGTGGGATACCGCGGGGCCGAGGTTTCGGATTTCCTCGCACACCTGCAGGCAACGCGCAATATATTCCGCGAAACGGTGAACCTCCACGTGTACAGGTTATTTCGCAAGAGTTGCAAGAACCAACAATAAATGAACCAAATACGAGCAATGAGTTTTTTCGTTCCTCTAATGAATGATAATAATGTTTTTAACTACAGCAAACGCAATGTGGTTTCTCTTAACGTAATTTCGAGTAACTACGCGAATTTTTTAGTAGATAGCGGTGCTACTTTATGCATTTTAAAATATGAATGGTTAAATGAGTATTTAAAAAGTAAACTTAGTTACGATAAGATAATTATAAAAGGCATAGGTGGACAGATAGTGTCAGAGGGTTACGTATATTTAGATTTAGTCTATAATGGTATAGTGTTTAATCAACAGTTTTACGTATTTAAGAATATAACCTGTCCTACTGATGGTATAACAGGTCATAATTTTTTGAAGCGGTATGGGGCCGTCATTGACTACAATAAGATGACTATGAGCTTATCAACTTATAATGAGACAATTAGTATTAATTTTGAACCTGATAACAGGTATTGTCAAGTTATTCCACCCCGTTGTGAAATGATTAAGCATATTCCATGTAAATTTCGTGAAGATGTTGTTGTGTTAGCGAAGGAAATTGACTCGGGAGTTTTTGTAGCAGGGTTAATTGCAAAACCAGTTAATAATACCATACCGGTGAGAATTTTAAATACGAAAGAAGAAGAGATTACTATTGATTTAACAAGTTTATGTGTTTATACTCTAAACACATTTGACGTGTGTAAATTCACAGAAGAGAATCAGTCTGCGGACCGCGTTAAAACGTTTTTTTCCCTTTTAGATTTAAGCTATATGAATAAAGAAGAACAAATAAGCATGGAGAACATATGTGCGAAATACGCAGACGTATTTCACATGCCAGGAGACAAGTTAACAGTCACAAATTTATTAGAGCATACTACTATCACTTTAAAAGATAATGTTACACCGGTTTACGTTAAACCTTACAGAATCCCACATTCGCATAAAAATGAAGTTGAAAAACAAATTCAGGATATGTTAAAAAATGATATTATTGAAGAAACCACATCCGAGTGGTCAAGCCCTGTGTTGCTAGTGCCCAAGAAGGCAAACAAAACAAATGAAAAAAAATGGAGGCTTGTAATTGATTACCGCCATCTAAATACCAAAATTCAAGACGACAAATTTCCATTACCCAATATAACTGAGATATTAGACTCCTTATCTGGTAGTATTTATTTTTCAAAATTAGATCTATCACAAAGTTACTACCAATTTTCACTTAGTGAAAACTCAAGAAAATATACGTCATTTAGCTTAAATAAAATGTATCAGCTATCTTTGGACCAAGACTCACGAAAATGTACAGCTTTTACGGCCGGAAAACAATATCAAATGAAGCGTTGTCCAATGGGTCTTAAAACCAGTCCCAGTGCATTCTCAAGACTTATGACCATAGCAATGGCCGGTCTTAACTACAAGAAGTGTTTTATTTACTTAGACGACCGTGTCGTCATAGGTAGGTCGTTAACAAATCATAATAAAAACCTCATTAGCGTATTAAACCGTTTAAGAGAAGTGAACTTAAAATTGAATCCAATGAAATGTGACTTTTGACGTGTCATGTGACGGAGGGCATTTTTCCTGATCCAACAAAAATTGAAACGATACACAAGTATCCGACACCAGCATGCGCTGATGACGTCAAGCGTTTTGTCACGTTTGCCAACTATTACAGACGGTTTATACCTCGTTTTGCAGATATTGTTTATCCAATGAATGTATTATGTAAAAAAGGTGCAAAGTACATTTGGAAAAAAATTAGCACTTATAAATCCTCCAATTGTAGAGTATCCAGATTTTACAGAAAACAACATCTTTCAGTTGCAAACAGACGCATCGAAAATAGGCTTAGGCGCCATATTGTCTAACAGTAATGGCAAAGTAGTCGCTTATGCTAGTCGTAATTTAAAATCATCCGAAACAAGATATCCAGTAATAGAATTAGAATTACTTGCAATCGTTTGGGCGATAAACCATTTTAGACCTTATTTGTATGGCAGGAAAGGAGATGGCTAAATGACTGCCCCAAGCATGTATAGTAATCTCAAATTAACTAGTAATATTTAAATATTCATTCATGAATTATTTAGTGTTTAATAATTTCCAAGAACTTTCGTGAATTATTAAACATAAAAAACCGGGCAAGAGCGAGTCGGACTCGCTCACCGAGGGTTCCGTAACATCCGGGTTTATGCATAAGGTTTATGTTTATGAAATTAAATGTTTTTTTTATTTTTTATTTTTTAATATTTGAGTTGGTTGAATAAAAGGTAAATTGCGGTTTACGATTTATGACGTATTAAAAAAAAAAACTACTTACTAGATCTCGTTCAAACCAATTTTCGGTGGAAGTTTACATGGTATTGTACATCATATATTTTTTTTAGTTTTATCATTCTCTTATTTTAGAAGTTACAGGGGGGGGGACACACATTTTACCACTTTGGAAGTGTCTCTCGCGCAAACTATTCAGTTTAGAAAAAAATTATATAAGGAACCTCAATATCATTTTTGAAGACCTATCCATAGATACCTCACACGTATGGGTTTGACGAAAAAAAATTTTTTTAGTTTCAGTTCTAAGTATGGGGAACCCCAAAATTTATTGTTTGTTTTCTATTTTTGTGTGAAAATCTTAATGCGGTTCACAGAATGCATCTACTTACCAAGTTTCAACAGTATAGTTCTTATAGTTTCGGAGAAAAGTGGCTGTGACATACGGACGGACAGACAGACGGACAGACAGACAGACAGACAGACATGACGAATCTATAAGGGTTCCGTTTTTTGCCATTTGGCAACGGAACCCTAAAAAGTATCTCAGTTGCTTTTTTTGATTGACATGACAAGTTCAAGGGGAAATAATACAGTACTGCAAGCTAGGGAGGAGTCATATCGCTGTTCCAGAATGTCAAATCGAAAGTTCGGTTTTTGATAACAGGTATCAAAACGATTTATTTTCTGAAACTAAGAAATGGCAATCAAAGTTTTCGACGGGAATCGATGGCGCTCAGTTCGGTGTCCTGTTTAGTTGCTTGTCACGGGGTTTTGATTCGGAAAGTGGGGTTTTGATTCGGAAATGGGGTTTTTTTAAAGTGACAATCGACTATACTCAATTCCATTTTTTTCTACTTAATCAAAATCAAATAAAAATTACTGAAAGCTTCGGAATATGCTTCTTTGTTTAATCTTACTACCTATTTTGCGTCGAAAAATATTAACTGAATAGTGGTCGACAAAAACTAATTCTATTTGTATCTTTCAACCCTTTCGATTATTTTATCGATTCTGTTCCACCCGACGTTCAATCCCATCTCTATGAAAAATACTAACGTCAGATGTCAGACGTCGTTTTTTAAGACTAAACGAATAAATAAATAGGTAAATCGCATTTTGGTTGTTTTTTTTTCAATATCTTTTATGCCCTTGGTTACTCAGTGCGTTAATTATCTACTTTAGGCAGAATTGTTAACCTACCTACCTCAATACAGAAATTACAAATATTTGGCTCGATTAATCTGTCAGATCTTTTTCAAATACGTTCATCATTTCAACCATAATGTTATTTACATTGTCTGTGAATACTGTCTTTATTTTAACTAATTTGGATATGTAGTTTAGGTTTTACGACAGAATACTTATATTATTATGATTTTAGTGGAGATTATCTATCGTAAGTCCGTTTTATCAAGTTTTTTTGGTGCAATTACTCCTTTGTAGATATTTACTTCAAGTACCTTAGTCCAAAATGGCCAATGAAAAACACTAATCAATAAAAATCGTCGCAGACACGTTAAAACGCCTAGATAAAAGTGCATAGCAATGTCATCGTTTGAAGTTTTTGTACCTTTATCGTAGGAGTTACGCGATTTTATTTTCAGGAATGTGCAGATATGAAAAGTTCCTGAACCTTTTTAATTACAAAATACTAATTTTCAGCTATTCAGCATTATATATTGCTAGGAACCATGTCTATACATGCATTTTCATTGCGGGATCAGTCGTCCATACTTCAGTTTAGCCATGTCCTTTAAAATATGTACCGACCATAGACCTTTAGTCTATTTGTTTAATTTAAAAGACCCTTCTAGTAGATTAACAAAATTTCGCTTATATCTAGAAGAATATGACTTCGAGGTAGAATACGTACCAGGTCGAACCAATGTGGCTGCAGACGCATTGAGTCGAATTCCAATAACGAGCAAGGAATTAAAAGATATGCAGGAACACGTCGTTAATGTCTTAACAAGAAATCAACGTAAAAATCTAGCATTGACACGTAGTAATGACGAACTCGAAAAAGAGACACCCTATCGTATAGGTCTGATCAACCAGTCGCGGCGGAGATACTCAAGAAACCCGACGCAATAGTGGAACTTGTTTTTTCTGATTTAAAGGAGAAAATTTTGAGGAATAAGGATAACATTTCATCAAAAGCAAAGCTTTGCATTTTTGTGCCATCGCATTCTGCGATATATATAGACTCCCGATCGTTATCGACCGTAGAGGTGTTAGCGAGGGATCTAGATGAAATTTGTAAAATATTAGCCATAACAGAGATGCCAATTATTAAAAATAAAAATGCTAATATAATAAAACTAATTGTTAAGCGAAAGCAAAAGGTTGCAACTTAATTTACCTCGGTTTTTTGTAATTAAAGGCATTACAAGAATATATGATGACGACGATAAAAAAGTTATACTTAACGATTTTCACCTATTACTCAGCAGTGGCCATGCGGGGGTGAATCGCATGTTAAATAACATTAAAAGACATTACTTTTGGCCAGGCATGTCGACAGACGTAGCGAAGTATGTTAAAAAATGTAAGAGCTGTCAGTTACAGAAATATACTAATAAGAACGTTAAGGAACCAATGGTAATAACGTCAACACCTAGTTCCGCTTTTGATAGAATTAGTTTAGACTTAATGGGCCCTTTAGAATTAGATAATTATAATAATAAGTATATCTTAACGGTACAGTGCGAATTATCAAAATATGTCGAAGCATACCCTATACAACAAAAAGATACGGTAACAGTGTCAAAAACATTCGTTAATAATTTTGTTTTACGATATGGTATCCCACAAGAGATTTTAACCGATAACGGAACGGAGTTTATGTCGTCAGTATTAAAAGAAACATGCGAATTATTAGTTATTAAAAAATTAAATTCAACTCCTTATCACCATGAAACATTAGGCTCACTTGAAAATACACACAAACATTTGGGAGCATATCTCAGAATTCAATGTAGTAATAATAGAGACAACTGGAGCGATTGGGTCCCCTTTTGGTGTTACAAAATACACTCCATACGAATTGGTGTTTGGAAAACTGTGTAATTTGCCAAGTAATTTAAAATTAGATGTTGATCCATTATATAATTTCGATAATTTTTTGAGAAATTATTTTTAGACCAAATGCAAAGATTTTTTAATAAACATAAATTATTACATAGCAAACAGTTCGGTTTTACAAGGGGTCGTTCAACTACAGGACAGATTTATAATGCATGGGAAGATAAATGCGATGCCTTGGGCAAGAGTTAAAATATAGACTCCAAAAAGCTCATGCAGATGCAAAAGAAAATTTACAAAAAAGTAAATTAATAAGAAAAAGTCTGTTTAACCAAAATGTACACAGTATAAATTACAGACCTGGAGATCTAATTTTAGTAAAAAATCAAACCGGAACAAAGTTAGATAACATTTATAATGGACCATACAAGGTAATAGTGGATAATCCACCAAATGTAAAAATAATAAAGAATAATAAAGAATACACTATTCAAAAATCTAACAAAATTATTTCATTGGTAATGGAATAAAATAATGATGTGATCGCATTGTATACTTCGTTTATTATTATTTTTAAAAAGATGTTATTATACATACCTAGGCTATTGTAAGTTAACTATTGATTATTGAAAAAAAAAATTATACCGTGACATATTATTGTACCTTTCCTTTTTTTTTTTTCTTCCTTAACGGGGGAAGGTGTAGTCGATACTTTTCGGGGGAGGTGTAAGGACATGCCTTTGCTGATCCCCATTAAGACAGTCGTCGGTCCAGTAACATGTCACGTTTCGCAAACAAAGCATTGTTATTCTAGTAACTAAGTAATTTAAGTTAGCAATACGATTTGTATGTTATAATTGGTATTAATAAAAGGAACCTTGGAATGAACAGTTGTTTCCATCTGCAACCTACTCTTACGGATACATTTCACCATGAAAGATGTGTATCGAGAATAATGCCTAAGAATTTTGCGCTGTTTATCTGTTGTATAGGTGAAACCCCCCTCTTATTCGCTATTTACATAAATAATACTAAAGATCTAGGCTTAACTGGACAACTAACTTTGTATGCCGATGATACTTGACTTTTCTACTTCGGTAACAACATAAACACCATTGTAGCTGACGCTCAAAAGGACTTAGATATATTATACAACTGGTTTAGCTCTAATTTACTTACCATAAATGCATCAAAAACATCGTACTTACATAATATTCTCAGCTAAAAATAAAAAAAATCTTGACCACCCAGCCTTACACATAAACAACACTAAAATCATCAAAAGTAATTGTGAAAAATACCTTGGACTCAGGCTAGACAACAAACTGACTTGGCAAGCACATATTGATCACATAAAAACAGAAATAACATCGCTAATGGGATCAATGCGCGGATACATTAATAACATTCCAAAAAAATCCGCTACAATATCTACAACATGAGTTGTAGATATTGTAGCGGATTTTTTTTTTAGTTCGCTCACACATAAATTACCTAATTGAAATCTGGGGATGCGCCACCAAATCTACTATTAAAGATCTACAAATAGCACAGAATAAAATAATTAAACTTCTATTCAAACTATGATTATGTCACACCTACATCCGAACTATACAAACACACCAAACTAATGAGCATTCATCAACTTTACACTTTCAATTCCTGCATCCTTATCAGAAAAATTCTTAACAAAACCATGCATACACAATTATCCTTTAACATAAAAACATTCAAATACAGCCAACGGAACCCTAATCAACTACAGACGCACCCCCCACGGACGCAATATGGCAGGAAAAACATAAAATACGAAGGTGTACAAATTTATAATAATCTACCGGCAGACACATCAGCACATCTTCTTTCAACACATTCAAATCTAAACTCAAGCAGTACGTCACTAACAACACAAAACTATTAAGGACCTAAGCTAGTCGTATACACATAAAATGCGACATCACACCTACCTACATAAAAAAAAAAAAAAAAAACAAAACTATTAGCCACCTACTGGACTACCTACCGTACCTTAGTTATGTATTTATTCGCTAAGTGAACAATGTATGTTCTTTTTAGAATAAATAAAGAATCTTTAAACCCAATTATTGTAACTAATATTTAATTAGATGTTTTTACTCTTAAAAGTTTTGAAGTTAATTAGTTTCGTTTTCTCTATGTTTATTTTTAGTTTATTTGTGTCTAACCATTGAATAACTTCTTCTAACGTTTTATATACCTATTTCCGTTTCATATGTATCAATATTTTTATAGCCCTTATTATTAGTTGTGTCGTCTGCGAACAAGACACAATCATGTGTGAGTGCACTTGGAAGGTCATTGACGTAAAAAAGAAATAACAGGGCTTTACGATGCTACCCTGTGGCACCCCAGAACAATTAATCCTTTGTTTCGAGTCAAACTTAACTACATTATTTGTTCCAGTATCAAGTAATCCTAGTGAATTGTTTCCTGTTTTGCAAATAGGACTGAAACCATAACAAAGAAGACCCCCTTATTCCACATTTGTCAAGTTTCGAGTTTAAACCCATTACATTATTTATTTGATGGGATATAGCCCTAAATAAGCCATTCCCGTCTTTTGTCATACGCACAATTATGGCCATTAAAAAAAAACCTTTTGTTTTTATGATAGGTATTACAAGACCTTTTCGGCACATGTGTTGCTTTGGGTTTGGGAACCAACATAGCTGGCAGGGGAGCGTGCGTACCGCCTGAAATTTATGAGCTCCGCTCTTTGTCTTTAGTAATATTTTTGTTGACATTACTTACCCTTTTTTTGCACTTCAAGTCCAATTTTGCACGCTTGGGTACCTATGCAAACTTGACTTACAAGTTAGGAAATAGATAGCTTGTTCAAGGCAGTTTTGATGATTTAGTACAATGTTAAATTAAGAAAAGCGTGAAGTACGAATGCTACAGCGATACTGTATTTTAGGCTAGAATAATAGAGTGTATTAATTTATCCCATCCTCTTAACTAAGATATGAAAACATTTCCCTAAAGCTTAGCCTATTTATAGCTTACAATGATATTAAATTCGCGCGTGACTTCAAAAGTTCAAATTATCAAACCAAAACGCAGCCGGATATAGCTTCCAATGGAGGTCCCTGAAATATACGGAAAGATCTCACCAAATGCTCGACGTCACCAAGATCCTCGGCCGGAAATCCTAGGCCTCTGGCTTGTAGATCAGGAACACACGTATGCCACTTTACCACCGTTATAAGGCAACGATTTCTAAGTGTTTGCGCCTACAAAAACAACAAGCGAAACACCGTTCGAATTTTAAATTCGAGTTTCAAACTCAGATTCAATCGCGTGTTGGGCACATCACAGAGTACACTATGGGCACATCAAGTAACAAATTACCACCTGTCCCCTTCGGCGGTCACTATCCGAATCCTCTCCAGCAAATTGTAAATCGATTTCAAAAATATTTTTTTTAATGGATATAAAATTGTTACTAACCCTATGGACTCCGGTTTGAAATAAAAATATTCTATTCTATTCTATAGAATAGAATAGGTATATAACCTATCTATGCCTCAGGGGTGGTCCATATAAATTTTATGAATTTTGCTTGGGTAGTTTATGAGTTAGCTTCAATAATATGTATTTTTATGATGTTATTATAACTTTCTGTCACTTATTTTTACATAGCAAGTAGTGTTATACGAAATTGTGTCGGGTAAGTACAAATTAAAAGTAAAAAAAAACTTTTTTACAAAAAAAAAACAACCGACTTCCGAAAAACACTATAAAGTGAAAAATAACTTTAATTTCGGAAGTCGGTGTCTTTGGATTTGTATTTTAGTTTTTTGCCACCGACTTCCGAAATTAAAGTTATTTTTCACTTTATAGTGTTTTTCGGAAGTCGGTTGTTTTTTTTTGTAAAAAAGTTTTTATTTTTCACTTTTTTAGTGGGTCAGTTTGTAATTTATCTAAGTTACAATAGCCTAATGTCAACTGCTCGTCACCTTTTACAAAATATTGATTTACCCGATGCAGGGACGTTAATTGTTGAGGAGTTCCCATAAGCCAGGAGAACTGGAGCTATTTGAGAAGTCACCATCAGCTCCATTTCACCATATGCATTGTAACGAGCATAAATTGCTTAGCAACCATATTAAAGTAATCGAATCGCAACCCGTGAAATATTTGTCATTGAGTAGTTCCGATAGCCATCTGTGGTCTTTATCATCAGCTCCACTTTACCAAATGATGATTTTCGAGAGCAAATGCTCAAAAAAGTATTTTCCAAATCGGTTCGTAAATGACGGAGTTATGAAATATGAAAAGATCGTTAATGTAGATACATTTTTAGGTTTTTGTTGATTTTTCAAAAACCGCTTGTCCGATTTCGATAAAATTTTCATGGGACCATTTGGGAAGCATACCCTGTCCAACAAAAAAAAATTTTTTCAAATCGGTTGGCAAGCGACGGAGTTATGCGCGAACAAACATAAAAAAAAAAAAAAATACAAACATCCGAATTGAGAACCTCCTCCTTTTTTAGAAGTCGGTTAAAAATAAAATCCTTTCTACAAAAAAAAAACCGACCTCCAAAAAAGACACTACGAAGTGAAAAATAACTTTAATTTCGGAAGTCGGTGGCAAACAACGAAAATGCAAACCCAACGAAACCGACTTTCGAAATTAAAGTTAGTTTTTAATTTGTAGTGCCTTTTTAGGGTTCCGTAGCCAAATGGCAAAAACGGAACCCTTATAGATTCGTCATGTCTGTCTGTCTGTCTGTCCGTCTGTCTGTCTGTCTGTCCGTCCGTATGTCACAGCCACTTTTATCCGAAACTATAAGAACTATACTGTTGAAACTTGGTAAGTAGATGTATTCTGTGAACCGCATTAAGATTTTTACACAAAAATAGAAAAAAAAACCATAAATTTTAGGGTTTCCCATACTTAGAACCGAAACTCACAATTTTTTTTTTCATCAAACCCATACGTGTGGGGTATCTATGGGTAGGTCTTCAGAAATGATATTGAGGTTTCTAATATAATTTTTTTCTAAACTGAATAGTTTTTTTTCTAAACTGAATAGTTTAATGCTTTTGAGTCGGCCGCGGCAACGTGAACCTACGAAATAATCAGGATGTTTCAGTTTCTCTTGCCAAAGATCACAAATCTTTTCGAGCTGGTGTTGGCATCGGAAGGACTCACGCACCCAAGAGAATATTTTTTTTCCGGTTTTGCATTTCTGGGGCACTGAGCTTTAGTATAATACTTACTTGCATTGGGTGGCGTAGGTCCTTTTCTAGGTTCACCCTTCCTATGCGGCTTGCTATTAGTCCCACGAATAAGTAGATTACTATACAGTACTCGCACTGTTTCTATGTCGAACGTTTATTCTAATTTATAGCAAAAATACTACACATACCATGTAAAGCTGGAAATAAAAGGCACTAATATGAAGCTTGTTATTTTGTTTTATGTTTTATTCAATATTTTACTCGTATTAGTTCAGTATTAGTTCAGGTGCTTAACAGAGTTGCTTCTGAGTGTACATTTTAATTATTGATAAAAAATAAAGTAAGTATACCTATCGTACGTAACAGTTTACTTAAACTAATATCAACACTTTCGATTCAGTCGACGAACTATGTTACAACAATACAACTTAAATGACTTACATAACTTATGTAGGTAGGTACCTACCACTGTGTTCGTAACTCGTATCTACAGATTATGTGAACTAGTTAATACTATGTTAGGTAATAAGTATCAGTGACCAACAGGGTTCAATCGTCTTCAATTCATTGAGTTATTAAACATGTACTTCTGGCGCCTCGGTGTTACATACCAAACGAAGATACCTACTAGAACTTAGTTCAAAGGGACTCAAGAAAAAAAGGAAGGTTGCAATGACCCCAAAGATGGTTTAAAAGCTAGCACGGAACCTCATTTTTACAAAAATTATAACCACAGGTATTTTTCCGGACATACGATGTGGAACCATGGAACTGGGCTGATGATGCAGCCGGAAGGTGCTCGTAGAAACTTCTTAAGTAAGCACGAGAGGACTGTCGTGTTTTTGTCGGCCAGTATTGTAGTGCAATCCAGGTTCCAACAAGCTACGGGGCTACCTTGTTTGGTTAAAAAGTTCATGTTTATTTTTATTTATTTATTATATTTTACAGAAAGCTTACAGACTAATAACACAATTAAAAAAATTTCGTAGGCAGGAAAAATTTTGCTAATTACAAGCTTCCACATATAAACATCTAGTTACAAATACTTTGCGTTGACTATATTCGTTAACCGCGATTTGTAAACCAAAGAAAGAAAAAAAAAAATACAAAATACAATAAAAAAAAAAGTTTTAAAAAGTGTATCAAAAGTTAAATAAATAAATAAATAGTCGAGTCGTGCAAAATCAAAACAGTTAAATGTATGGCCACATTCCTGCTCTATCATCAGAGCCTGGTCTCAATCAAAGGCTACTGTAATTGTCAAGACAAATGTAACGAGATCTATCACGACGGGCTTTTGTGTTTAGTTGAGGAGTTCCTGTGACCACCTTCCGACTACATCAATGGTATCATATTATTGCATTGTCAGGAAGGCCTTGGATAGACAATTCTAATATTTTATTTTGGAAGTCATTACATGGGCCACCCTGTAGATATCTTTAAGTAAGTAGTATAAAACAAAGTCGCTTTTCGTGTCGGTGCATGTTCTTGTAAATTATCCAAAGTATATCATGGATTTAGAGAATTACTTCTACAAGCTTTATGTCTATGATTACATTAATATTTAACTTAGATATAACACAGGAAACTCGACGTTTTGACATGTCACCACATCAGTAGCTTGCATCAGGGCGAAGTAGGGGACGGTCGCTATAGATACAACAAGACATAGTAGTACAATGTCGGTGTGGAACCTAAGATAGAAACACGATTGTATGATACAACTACATACAGAAAGCACAGCTAAAAGAAATCCCTATTCCTATACATCACGTTTCGCCGAAAACTTTATTGGTAGAAAACATTGTTTGTAGGTAGATATAGGTTTGTAAGCACTATTGACAGAGATCTCTGTTCATAGGTAGCACTTCTTGCCGTAAACTTTGTTCATAGAAACTACTATTTCCAGTTACCTTGGTTCACAAAAGTGCAACGTAGGATGCAACAGCGAGCAAATGGGAATACAGCTTACTTAAAAATAATGATCTAATTGGTTTCCGTGAACCAAAGGCGCTTTCTGTGAACCAAGGTGAAACAGTGGTTTTTATTAACAACGTTTACGGCAAGAAGTGCTATCTATGAACAGAGATCTCTATCAACAGTGCTTCCTATGTACCGAGAAATCTAGGTTCAAACAATGTTTTCTATCAACAAAGTTCTCGGCGAAACGTGCTGTCTAGGAATAGAAATTTCTATTAGCTGTGCTTTCTGTTTGTAGTCGTATCGTACAAGCGTGTTTCTATCTTAGGTGATTCCACACTCGTACAATGTACAGTTGCGAACAAAGAGAATACAACCAGTCTTTGGTTGCGAACATACCTATGTGGCATTGGCAGGACATCGACGCACAAACTGTAGCCATGGATTCACCACATTATTCTAGACCCCCGAGCGTAGAACTTATTAGCCGGTTATGAAAAAAAAAAGGGTAAGAGCGAGTCGGGCTCGCGCTTTTAAATTTTTATAGGCGAGGCCTATATTCGTCACAGAATTTTAACATTGTGCCAGTGCACAATGTTAAAATTCTGTGACGAATATACACCGCAGTCGGTGTAGAATATTGTTGCGCGCCACAATTTTATTAATGCCTGGTACATGGTGACATTAGTTACCAATAGCGCCATCTAGTATCGAGTAGCGGAACTAGTAGTCAAGATCCTTCTAGAAGTTTCGATGCGAGAACTTTATAGAACTTTCTCGAACTATCGATATTTGGTCTGTCGGGACCGATATGTACTCGAACATTCTAGATGTTTCTACAATGGAAGGTTCTAGAACTCTCTGCGGCACTATATAAGGCCGGCGTGAGCCGCGAGCGACACAGTGTTAGATAAGCGATCGAAGCGAAAACATCCGAAGCGATCTTCAAGTGCGACTTAGAGCGATCAGTAGTGCAATTGTGTTTTGTAATTAGTGTGTTTAAGTTGTAATTAGTGTTGTTGATTAAAGTGTCATTTTTTTGGTTATTAAATCGGCAGTTTTTATTGTCACGAACCCGAAGCTCGTAACAATATTGCAGTTTTATGTCAGCGCCATTTCTTAACCGATAGTAGAACTAATGTAACTTTTATTGATGATTTATGAAAAAGTGTGCTATTTCGAGACTTCGTTTTATTTTTCCTGTAATCTTTACATAAACTTCTATCACATTTTTATTTTTTTTATTTCATTATTTTCTTTATTTTTTATTTCAGATTTTTCTCTTTGCGAACATCGGAACGGTATTTTTTTACATTGCGGCCTAAAAAGAAAAGAAAAAATGTTTGAGAATGTGCAAACTGCGCTCTTTCATATTATATCTCACATGTCCTAGTAGCCCCACTTCACTTAGTTGGGCAAACGTCATCTAAAACTATTCCAAATTTCAAGTTGATAGCATTAGTAGTTCTTGAGATATCCAGCTGTGACAGACAGACAGATAGACAGACTTTAGTCTCACCATAAGGGTTCCGTTTTACCATTTTGGTACGGAACCCTAAAAATGATCTTGTGTTTCATAGAAAAGTGCAATACCTACCTACGCGGTGAAAATGTATGGAACAATTTTTTTTTTTTTAAATAATCCGTTCAGAATCATGTACTTACTGAATCAATGCTAGCAGGTTGGGCGTCGGGGTCCCTGCCACCCTGTGTAGGTACCTACACTTAACAAAATTCAATACCTAGCAGTTTTTTTGTGTCATAACATACCGAACGATTGCAACTTGGAGATAAGACATACATATTTTTGTGTCATAACATAACGAACGATTGCAACTTGGAGATAAGACATACATATTTTTGTGTCATAACATAACGAACGATTGCAACTTGGAGATAAGACATACATATTTTTGTGTCATAACATAACGAACGATTGCAACTTTGAGATAAGACATACATATTTTTGTGTCATAACATACCGAACGATTGCAACTTGGAGATAAGACATACATATTTTTGTGTCATAACATAACGAACGATTGCAACTTGGAGATAAGACATACATATTTTTGTGTCATAACATAACGAACGATTGCAACTTGGAGATAAGACATACATATTTTTGTGTCATAACATAACGAACGATTGCAACTTTGAGATAAGTCATACATATTTTCGCTCGTGTACGCAAGTTACGGCAATATATTTATAATTATATTTTACAATTTCATAATAACTCGAAACACACTTAATACCTACCTACTTACATGTATAATGAATGTACATTATTGGCACACAATGAACCGCGGGACTGGCCACCAGTGCACGCCGCCCTCACCGTGTGCCAGTGATCAAATGGTTATATACAGGCGATACGAACTAACCAGATCGAACAGTAACTACAACGTAAAGGTTGGTGGGGCGACTCGCGACTGTGCGAAGCACGGCGCATCAGTGCGGAGATAGATCACTTGCGTCTCCAGTAAAGAAGTTACGCAATAAAGTCAATAGTCGTTCAGTTTTCATAAGCGGTGTGGGTCCGTGGGCGGTCAGTCAGTCAGTTCAGTCTTGTTTCCACTTATTGCAATAAGAGCAATTCGGTGTTATGTGGGCAACTGGGCACAGTGGGCACTACACAGTGCAGGCTGTACTGGAGTAAACTCGTCTTGCAATATTAGCACGCGCTACGTGCACCTACCTTATTGTCATCATTAATTTTATCTGGGGGCACGGGAGTGCCCCCGCCAAGACGAGCCAAGCGAAGCGCAAGGGCACTACCTACCTTTTCTCGAAGCACTTCGTCGTATTTTTGAACCCTCTTAACTTGGGTTTGGATTGTACCAGATAAACAAAATTTTCGGGATATGATGTCAGTGGTTTTTTTAAACCTATAAAGTTTCAATTGCATAGCTCTTATACTTTAGATTTTATTGATATCTAAAATACCCCGATTTCGTCACTGATTCACTGACTGATGATCATCAATATTCTTAAGGTTCTTCCTGAAGTCCTAGAAAGCTGAAATTTGGTATGTAAGCTAGTAACAGTACACAAACAACAAAAAAATCCTAAAACTTGAAATTTTTACCCCCTAACCCCTTAAACTAGGGGGTGAAAGTTTGTATGAGACTTCCGAAAATTTTGATGCTAGAGGTCTGAAAATTTATATAGGGGGTCCTTGTTATAAATAAACCCCAAAAAAAGAAAGAAAAAATGAACAACAGAAAAAATACTCGTATAAATATCATAAGCAACTTACAAAAAGAAATGAAATCCCACAAAAACCAACACGAGACCATGTAGCTCGCACTGTCAAAAAGTAATCAGATCTCATGTAGAGCCAAGCATCTAACTCTACACGCCCTAACTCTACAAGGCCTAACTTCGCAAACTCTACACCTTAGTCAAAATATATGGCTTGGCCATTTCGCTACATTCACATGAGCGTAAGGTGAAAAACTCTCATACTGTTAATGCTTCTTGTAGGAACGAAACGGCCAAGCCATATATTTTGACTAAGATGTAGAGTTTGTGAAGTTAGGCCTTGTAGGGTTATGGCGTGTAGAGTTAGAAGCTTGGCTCTACATGAGATCTGATTACTTTTTGACAGTGCGAGCTACATGGTCTCGTCTTGGCAACATTTAACATGAAATGTTTTTGTGGGATTAATATTACTGAGACTGACCATGACGGTGGCTACTTGTCAGTAACTCTGCTGGACCTCGACAGCCATGCCTGTCTACTCACACGCAGGCAACTCTCATCATGCTGCATGTGTGAACTAGCTAAATTAAAGATTGGGGAACCAGGCGGAAGACGTCCGGTATATGAAATGATTGCTTACTGAAAGTTCTTAAGATTAGCCAATTCCCTTGAAGTTGAACATAGTAATATTTCATTCTCATACCTGAATCGTGTTAGAGCACTATGACTAAGTGCAAAAATACAGATTTTTTTATTGCGAAAAAATATTGGATTCGTAGGTATATGGTCTAGGAACTCCTTCAAAAAGATTGGATTCGTAGATATGTGGTCTAGGAGCTCTTTCAAAAAGATTGTATTCGTAGGTATGTGGTCTAGGAGCTCTTTCAAAAAGATTGGATTCGTAGGTATATGGTCTAGGAGCTCTTTCCGAAAGATTGGATTCGTAGGTCTAGGAGCTCTTTCAAAAAGATTGGATTCGTAGATATATGGTCTAGGAGTTCTTTCAAAAAGATTGGATTCGTAGGTATATGGTCTAGGAGCTCTTTCAAAAAGATTGGATTTGTAGGTATATGGTCTAGGAGCTCTTTCAAAAAGATTGGATTCGTAGATATGTATATGGTCTCGGAGCTCTTTCAAAAAGATTGAATTCGTAGGTATATGGTCTAGGAGCTCTTTCAAAACAGATCAGTTAGCTATTCACAACCATTCGATACGCTTCCGTGCTGAATCGAACACCAATCAAAGTTATTAAAGGAGTCCTCACTGTTCGCAAATCCGAAGCCAATTTTACAGATTAAGGGCCTATTTTTTATCCTAATTTAAGTCGTCAAATAGCTATCTAGCGTGTAAAATTATCTGGCTGATTATCAGGCGATTAAATATTTTAAAATTTTCAATCGTATCATTATACGATTGAAATATTTAAAATATTAGCATAGACCACAGATAGACAATTCTAGAGAATAGCTATCTGAGGTCTATGCTAGCCAAATTTACACTATCTATGTCCACGCGAGATGCACAGATACAGTACCTATTCAACGTGTTAGACAAGAATAAAACAGAGGGTCTTCTGAGCCCTCCACAACATTTTTTTTTTAACAGAGACTGCTTTTTTAAAATATTCAATCAAAGGTGTATTTTTTTTTAAACCCAACTAAACTTGGGAACCTAACTATAAGGAACCATTAAAATGACTAAACGTAAGGTTACGCTTACTGTTGGAAATGGAATTAGCAGTTAGGTAAACACATTACAGGACCTGAACGCAAAAAACGCAGGATTTAGAAGCAATAAAAGTATATAATGATCGACTACAATAAACAAAGTCAGAAAAATATATGATATTCTTCAGGATATATGACAGGTAGATAGTGTGTTGAAAACTTATTACAACTAATTTGATACGATAGAAAAAAATCATGAAGATACCTCTAAAAACTTTCTTTTTACAATAAAAACCATAAGTACTAATATACATACAATCATTCTGATTTTTTGTCAGATTATTTTACAAACAACATACTAAAGCACTAGTGTATTCATTTTTTAGTCCAATCAATAGATATTTTGTAAATAGATAATTGCTTCATATTTTGCAATAAATTAGGTACCAGAGTTGTGTCATCGCGCTTCTCTCTTTTCTATGCAGTCCGACAGTGACCGCACTTTAGAAATAAAAATACGCGTCTCCGTAAAACTAAATTTTTGTGGAGGGTTCAGAAGACCCTCTAGAACCCCAAAGTAGTCTTACTTTCCTCCTAGCGAGGCGGCACGTTTCTAAACTAACTTGTTGTGGAGGGTTCAGAAGACCCTCTAGAACCCCCAAGTAGTCTTACTTTCCTCCTAGCGAGGCGGCACGTTTCTAAACTAACTTGTTGTGGAGGGTTCAGAAGACCCTCTAGAACCCCCAAGTAGTCTTACTTTCCTCCTAGCGAGGCGGCACGTTTCTAAACTAACTTGTTGTGGAGGGTTCAGAAGACCCTCTAGAACCCCCAAGTAGTCTTACTTTCCTCCTAGCGAGGCGGCACGTTTCTAAACTAACTTGTTGTGGAGGGTTCAGAAGACCCTCTAGAACCCCCAAGTAGTCTTACTTTCCTCCTAGCGAGGCGGCACGTTTCTAAACTAACTTGTTGTGGAGGGTTCAGAAGACCCTCTAGAACCCCCAAGTAGTCTTACTTTCCTCCTAGCGAGGCGGCACGTTTCTAAACTAACTTGTTGTGGAGGGTTCAGAAGACCCTCTAGAACCCCCAAGTAGTCTTACTTTCCTCCTAGCGAGGCGGCACGTTTCTAAACTAACTTGTTGTGGAGGGTTCAGAAGACCCTCTAGAACCCCCAAGTAGTCTTACTTTCCTCCTAGCGAGGCGGCACGTTTCTAAACTAACTTGTTGTGGAGGGTTCAGAAGACCCTCTAGAACCCCCAAGTAATCTCACTTTCTTCCTAGCGAGACAGCACGTTTCTAAACTAACTTGTTCTGGAGGGTTCAAAAGACCTTCTAGAACCCCCAAGTAGTCTCACTTCCTTCCTATTAGCGATGAGGCAGAACTTTAACCATTTTAACCATTTTTACCATTAACGATTTTAACCATTTTTTTTCAAGCGAAAACTTCAAAATTCATTGCCGTCCCATATTTAGAAATTAACAGGCCTCTCTCATAAAACTCGGTTTTTTTAAACGAATGAAACTGTCAAACATAACCTAAAACGTCAAGTTATCGATGAGATAAAAAAAAAAAACGCTAACCGGCCCTTACAGTAGCGGTAAATTGAAAAACTAATAATCTTGCTATTCACCGAATAAAGGCTCTCTGGTTGTTTATCTGAGAAATCGGCCCTAATAGAAATCAAAAAGACTACCGCTATTCTTCCGCCAGCTTTTTGCTGTTGCGTACAAGGCAAATCAGAGAATTAAAAATGAATAACTTCAATACAGGAACCTGTCAAATGATTGTGAATAACAAAGTAGGTTCGAATATTGTCTAGGTGCTCTTTAAAAAAAACTCTGATTCGAATATATAGGCGCTCTTTAAAAAAAAATGCAGGTACGAATATTGTTAGGAGCGCTTTCAAAAAAAGTTCGTGTTTAAATATTGTCTAGGAGCTATTTCAGAAATAAATCGGATTCTAATATTGTCTAGTATCTCTTTCAAAAAAAATTACTATAGCTTAAAAATAAATACCTATGCCCGACCTCATTAATTTCTTTGAACAATTAGTTGTATTAAATAGTTTGGGTGCAACCATCTTAAAAATAAATATGCACGCTCTTATCAGTTTAGGAAAAGATAAAAACAATGAATACAACCTAAAGTTAACCAAACCAATATTTCAATCGAGCGTTAGAACCCAATAGCGCTGGATCAGCCAACAAGCGGCCGCTCTATCTCTATTTCAATCCAGCGTTAGAACCCCATAGCGCTGGATCAGCCAACTAGCGGCTGCTCTATCTCTATTTCAATCTAGCGTTAGAACCCAATAGCGCTGGATCAGCCAACTAGCTGCTGCTCTATCTCTATTTCAATCTAGCGTTAGAACCCAATAGCGCTGGATCAGCCCACTAGCGGCTGCTCTATCTCTATTTCAATCTAGCGTTAGAACCCAATAGCGCTGGATCAGCCAACTAGCGGCTGCTCTATCTCTATTTCAATCTAGCGTTAGAACCCAATAGCGCTGGATCAGCCAACTAGCTGCTGCTCTATCTCTATTTCAATCTAGCGTTAGAACCCAATAGCGCTGGATCAGCCCACTAGCGGCTGCTCATTCTCTATTTCAATCTAGCGTTAGACCCCAATAGCGCTGGATCAGCCCACTAGCGGCTGCTCTATCCCTATTTCAATCTAGCTTTAGAACCCAATAGCTCTGGATCAGCCAACTAGCGGCTGCTCTATCTCTATTTCAATCTAGCGTTAGAACCCAATAGCGCTGGATCAGCCCACTAGCGCCTGCTCTATCTCTATTTCAACCTAGCGTTAGAACCCAATAGCGCTAGATCAGCCCACTAGCGGCTGCTCTATCTCTATTTCAATCTAGCTTTAGAACCCAATAGCTCTGGATCAGCCAACTAGCGGCTGCTCTATCTCTATTTCAATCTAGCGTTAGAACCCAATAGCGCTGGATCAGGCCACTAGCGGCTGCTCTATCTCTATTTCAATCTAGCGTTAGAACCCAATAGCGCTAGATCAGCCCACTAGCGGCTGCTCTATCTCTATTTCAATCTAGCTTTAGAACCCAATAGCTCTGGATCAGCCAACTAGCGGCTGCTCTATCTCTATTTCAATATAGCGTTAGAACTCAATAGCGCTGGATCAGCCAACTAGCTGCTGCTCTATCTCTATTTCAATCTAGCGTTAGAACCCAATAGCGCTGGATCAGCCCACTAGCAGCTGCTCTATCTCTATTTCAATCTAGCGTTAGAACCCAATAGCGCTAGATCAGCCCACTAGCGGCTGCTCTATCTCTGTTTCAATCTAGCGTTAGAACCCAATAGCGATGGATCAGTCAACTGGCGGCTGCTCTATCTCTATTTCAATCCTGCGTCAGACACCTACTGGATGCTGGACTGGATTAAAAAGTGTTAACATTGGTCCTGTATCGATGCAGAGTATCACTGAATTACAGCGTTGAATTGAAATACTTGATTGTAAGCCACAGTGGCGCATTGTACACGACATACAGTACCCTGTCCGAGGTCAGCACATCGGGCGTACCTTCAGGCGTCACAAGTCAGTGGTGCGTGTGTGTGTCTGAACAGAGGACAATCCAAACAAGAATAGGATCTCTATTTCATAAATTATCTGTTTTATCTACTGAATTACTTTATTTGAGTCAAGTAAGATTAGTGTAACCGTTAAAGCTCAAGTGTAATTATGAGTGTTCTGTATGTATTAACAGGTCGGTTAGCAACCACGAGTCGGAAGAACACCCATTCTTCTCCTATACATATAATTGTGATACTTACTAATTACCTAGTCTATACAAGTTTTTAAGTCTTCGTATAAAAAATCTAACGTTACCTAGACACTTAGCTACAGAACTACTTATACTATTTTTTGTACTGCATGTACATATCTACTAGTTGGACTGAAACTAGAAAGCTATAACTACTTAACTAAGGAATAAATAGAACTTATTTAAATGATCACGTCACCTTAAATTACAGTGTCTCGTAACTAGTTACAAATGTTGATTTACTATGTACAGCACAGGAGCGGCCCACGGTGGACTGCGCTAGCGCAGTGCTCCGGTCCGGCACGCGGCACCACTTAGTCCGTCGGTGCCGACGACCCTGTTGTGTCTTACATTTAGTCATTTAGAAATACGCATGCGCGGTGCGCCTAACTTAGTTCCTCAATCAATCAATTAAACACAGTCATATTTTGAACACTTCAAGTGTAAAAATGAGGATTTCAACAAGAGGCTCACACCAAAGGATCTGTAGCCAGATTAATTTCTGATTGAAGTCGATCGTATCAGAATCGCTCATTGTAACGTCTAACGTCTATCATACATTATTGTACATATTATTTACACTGCGGACTTGTTATAGGTATTTAAGATGGACATTGGAGAATAATGTTAGAGATGGTGACAATATTTTAAGAGGTTGTGATAGTATTAAAACGATAAGCTGAACAATGTACACATAGTTGGCAACGGCACTTGCACTCTATACCCTAATCAAAGACGGGTTGAAGGTTTGAGGGATAGCGTGACTGGGTTAACACGTTATGGGTGGGAGCTATTCGGTTTTTGCGGCAGGGTATGGAGTATAAGCGTCGTTGGCAACACCCAACAAATACCCGAAACACAACTCGATTACTTAGTTACGACTCTAAGCGACAGCGACGCCGATGGTGCGCGGTGCACAGCGACAAAAATGGTCTATCACTATTCACTAGGCACTGTCTGTTCACGTGTCACGTGGCGGCGGCGTGGCGGCGAGGCGGCGCGGCGACGTCACAGCGGCGGCAGGTCATTGTCGACGTCGAGGCGGCGGCGCACCCACTGCAGCATGGCCTCCTGTGACACAACGCTCTCATCACTAACTGTCCACTCACGTCACATACTTAGTATCGCGAGCGGCACTTCATTCCTCAATCTACCTTTCAAAGTACACACATCATCATCATCATTTCAGCCGAAAGACGGCCACTGCTGGACATAGGCCTCCCCCAAAATGGGGGGGTTTGCCATAATCGCCACGCTTGGCAGGCGGGATGGCGATCGCAGTATATTATGGTGGTGGAATGCAAAGAGAACGCTGCTGCCAATTCTCCGGTACGACCCTTAGTCGCCTTTTACGACACCTACGGGAAGTATGGGCACACATGCAGCATCTAATCTACTTTCTTGTCTCTCCTGCTACACTCAACGTTCACTACAAAACATAAATAATAGGTCTTTACCTATGAAATTGCCGTTCTGCAGTACTGGCCATTTCAAATCAAAATAATTTTTGTTTGGCTAAGGGCTGATTTCTCCAACGCCAGATAATTTTATCGGGGGAATAATTTTGAATTTTTGATAGTTCGTCCATACAAAAACTGTCAGACGTCAATTTTATTCCACGAATAAAAATTATCAGTCGATTGAAGAATCAGTTCTAAGAATTCTAATTTCAAATTAATTTTATTTTAAAAACATGGATTTTTTTTTCCAAAAGTAGTCATTTGTTTATTGATTAGTGTTACATTTTCATCGCATTTCAATCTTTTTCGTCATCATGGATACGTTAAAAATTCGAGGAATTATGGAATACTAGCTTCCGCCCGCGACTCCGTCCGCGCGGATGTCGGTCTTCGCGTGGATGGTTTATTTCTCCATTTTGAGTAACTCTGACAATGACATCTTATAAATATCTATTGGACCCAAATACGGCTAAGCCTATAATAATTAAGGAGATCCCTCTATTGAGCTACTGCTGTTGAGCTCGCGTTCTGTAGTAAGTATTTTTTTCATAGTAATTCCGACCTTGATAAGTAGCATGTAGCAGTAAATTACTGACAATGACGAAAAGTTTGCAATAATAAAAAAGTGATCGTGACAATGCGACAGAAAGTTAATTGAGAGCTTCAGCATACACAACATTGTTAGTGAGCTCGTCCGGAATATGAACATGAAGATTTCTTGGACTGCTCACATGGGAAAGAGCTACGTAAAGTTGCCCGTGTGAAAAACAACTCGCGGTAAGATCTACGCCAGCAACTCCTAGGGTCTGACCTTGAGCCTTATTTATTGTCATGGCGTAACACAAAGCTACAGGAAACTGTATTCTCTTAAATTGAAATGGAAAATTATCCACTACGGGTAATGCAACGTGTGTTCGCGGTTCTACAGAACAACGTCTATGAATAAAACCGAAAAATAAGATTTTTTTTTCTACGTATTTTTCCAGGATAAAAAGTATCCTATTTTATGCCCAGGATAATAATGTATAATTATACCAAGTTTCATCGAAATCGAACTGTTAGTTTTCACGTGATGCCTGCATATACAGACAGACAGACAGACAGACAAAAATTTTTTTAATCACATATTTGGGTTTGGTATCGATCCAGCAACACCCCCCGCTATTTATTTTTTCAATATTTTCAATGTACAGAATTGACCCTTCTACAGATTTATTATATGTATAGATGAGTACCGTCGTGGCAGCAACGCGGCACAAGCGGCACGCAACATCAACGACGGTTACGGAGCTAATACTACAAACTAACGCACCACATGTTATTGGTTTGCTCGCTTCCGTTCTGGAAATTTCGACCTGAAAAATGAACCTCGCGGTCGTCCGAAGACTTTGGTCGACAATGACGAATTAAAGGCGATTGTGGAAGCTGATGATACACAATCTACGGCTGAATTAGCAGCAGCTTTCGACGTTAGCGTCAAAACAATATTGGTCCATTTGCGTCAAATTGACAAGGTAAAAAAGCTTGACAAATGGGTGCCCCACGAACTCAATGATCGCCAGCGCGAAGTACGCGTCGAGACGTGCCTTGCACTGCTCAACAGACACACAAATGAAGGAATTTTGAACCGCATTGTTACCTGCGATGAAAAATGGATTCTGTTTGATAACCGCAAGCGCTCAGCAAGTTGGTTGGATCCTGGTTCAGCACCTAAACAATGCCCTAAACGAAAACTTACCCCTAGAAAAGTGATGGTCACTGTTTGGTGGTCTAGCGCCGGTGTGATTCATCACACCTTCTTACCAAACGGGGTGAGCATTGCAGATGTGTACTGTGAAGAACTAAACACAATGATGGAGAAGCTGGCACATCTCCAACCAGCATTGGTCAATCGCTCGTCTCCGCTGCTCCTGCACGACAACGCGCGACCTCATACTGCACAGCAGACGGTCTCCAAGTTGCAAGAACTGGGGTTGGAAGCTCTCCCTCATCCGCCCTACTCACCAGACCTTGCGCCTACAGAGTACAGACTACTACTTTTTCCAGAATTTGGATAACTTCTTGGCGGGAAAAAAAATCAATACCCGAGAGGCAGTACAAAATGCCTTTGAAGAATTTGTTGCCTCCCGTCCAGCTGATTTCTTTAAGAAGGGCATCAATAAACTGCCACTGCGTTGGCAAAGATGCATTGATTGCATGGGTGATTACTTCGATTAATACAAATAAAAAATACATGAAAAAAATTCGTTTAAATTTTTTCATACAAAACGGCAATTTCATAGGTAAAGACCTAATATAATAATGGTACGACACCTGGACACGTTGTACAGAACCGTTTACTTGATTTTCTTTTCTACATTCATCGATCACTAATAAAGAACCAGATACACAATCAGCGACAAAATTGAACAATCCGACTCAACTCATTCGTAGTCGTAGCGGCGAGCCTAGGTTGTATAAGCTTTGTGAATACAACTTTAAGCATTGCATTTAAGGTTGAATTTACATTACTTAACGTATATTTATTTCAACTAGAATTAGGTAAATACAATTGACGACCGTTTTATGAGAACTTTTGCATGGCATTGGGTATCTCTAGTTCTTTATTCCCTAAAGCAAGTCATTTCTTTCAAGTATCTGGGCCACTGGGTTTCCGAAGACCTAAAAGACAATCTGGACATTGAGCGTGACCGCAGGGCGCTGCAATATGTTGGCTCGCAGATTTGCGAAATGCTCGACTGAAGTAAAGGCTACACTAAAGTAAACACTATTTACAGCGTACTGTCAGTCGTTCTATACATGCAGTCTGTGGGTCAACTACACACAGAGGGCATACAGCGCCCTGCGCGTACAATACAATAATGCTTTCAGGGTGTTGATGGGGTTGCCGCGCTACTGCAGTGCTTCCGGCATGTTTGCGGAGGCTAGAATTGATGGCTTTCATGCTATCATACGCAAGCGTTGCGCTTCCATTATGCGCAGGGTGCGCGCCAGTCCCAACAACATCCTGAAAACTATAGCTGATAGGTGGGACAGCCACATACTGGGACATTGGATGCGCCTACATGCCACTGTGGCATAGTAATGAATAGTTTGTGTTGTTTTTCTGGTAGATGTAAGTACTAACACTAGTTTATAAGTTGTGTGTGTACTAACCAAATGGACATCATACGGGTACGAAATTTTTAA
Organism: Mesoligia furuncula; assembly: GCA_916614155.1. Classification (NCBI taxonomy): domain Eukaryota; kingdom Metazoa; phylum Arthropoda; class Insecta; order Lepidoptera; family Noctuidae; genus Mesoligia; species Mesoligia furuncula. The sequence goes on from OU744805.1 coordinate 169,892, forward strand.
TTTATTAGGTATAGTTATATTTTTATACTTATTATTGTTTTTTTTTCTTCTTTTCTCGGAACCATTGGGTCCCGGTCCTTTGGAAGGCGTACGAGGGGCCGAAGCCAACTCGCAGAGGCCCCTTAGGAAATTTTAATGAAATGCGGCACCAACCGACGATTATCCCTGTATGCACTATGCAAGTGCACCCAAGGATAATCCCCGGTTGGTCTAGGACTATTGCAGGATATGGAAAAATAAAAAGTTGGACTATTGGTTTGGGTGGCTAAAGTGGACTGGTTACCAAGAACTATGGAATAACTACGACCCCTGCCTGATCAATGTTTTATATATACACGGATAAAATGGCAGGGCAGGCACTTGCACACTCAACAATGGGCCCCCGGAAACGGTCGCTAGCACATAGTGACGTAGCATTATTGTTTTAATTATTAGCTTTTTAATTTGATTTGATTTTATTCGAGTTATTTTGATTTATTTTAAGTTAATTTCGTTTGTTTATATTAGTTTGATTTATATTGATTTCATTTTACCTATTTGATTTGATGTGCTCTAATTTGGATTTCATTTAATTTTATTTATTTAAGTATTATGTTTTCTATGAATTTATGTCGTGTGATAATGGGTGTTCTTTACCTGAAATAAATGAATTTATTATTATTATTTATTATTTTATAAGTGATCGATGTCCACAGTATACAATTCTTCGTCCGCGTAAAATTTCTTGTTTTAAGGAGATTACAGGACCTAAATGCAAAAAACGCAAGTTTTAGAAGTAATAAAAGTATATGACCGACTACAGTAAACAACATCAGAAAAATATATGATATTCTTCTGGATAATGCTAGGTAGATAGTGTATTGAAAACATAATACAACTAATTTGATACGATAGAAAAAATCACGAAAATACCTCTAAAAACTTTCTTTTTAGAATAAAAACCATGGGTACTAATACTCGTATACATACAATCATTCTGATTTTTTGTCAGATATTCTACAAGCAACAAACTAAAATACTAGTGTTTTAATTGTTTTGTCCAAACAATTGATTTTTTGTAAATGTAATTGCTTCATATTTTGAAATAAATTCTAGTCTAGTCTAGTCACGCCACTTTGTACGCTAATAAACTTTATCCTAAAGCAGAAACAATTTCCTACACAATGGGAATGCTCCGAAATTGTACTTCTTTACAAAAAAGGAGATCCTAACTCGATTTCTAAATAAAGACCTATTAGCTTAATGCCAGGCCTCTACAAAGTAATCACAGCAACGTTAGTGAGAAGACTATCAAAATTAATAGATGAACATCAACCAGTAGAGCAGGAAGGTTTTCGTAAAGGATATTCAACTGTGGATCACATTCACACCTTAAAACAACTTATAGAGAAGTATATAGGGTATGATAAAACACTTTACATCGCCTTTATAGATTATACCTAGGCATTCGACTCTATATCGCACCAATCTATCTGGAAATCGCTAACGGAACAAGGAATAAATAAGGACTAAGATTGATCTCATTAAAGTAAAGTGAAAAAAAAACAACTTTATATAGCAAAAGCACAGCAAGAGTAAAACTGGACAAAACAGGCCCACCCTTCAAGATATAGCGCGGACTGAAGCAAGGAGCCTCTGTGTCACCAACTCTCTTTATTTCGTTGCTAGAGACGGTCATCGCATAGACGAACTGGGATAGCATGGGACTAAATCTGGACGGTAAATCTAGATACGCGGCAGCGTGTCAAGTCAAGTTCAAGCAAAGGAACTAGCTAGCCAGCGCCGAGTGTAATATTACACGAACCACTTGACCCTTCTATAACTCAAAACCTCTCTAACGTAAACACATAAAACTACGTGTGTTTCATAAGGACATCTAGAAGCTCAAATTTCATGAAGCTAGCTCAAACGGTTATAAACATGTGAAGGTTAAAAAGTCGTAAATTTTAGCACTGACTGACTGATGGCCAAGTCAAATCTAACCTACTTTAAGATCTCACATTTTTAAATAACAGCCATTGTTATAGGTAATAAAGCAAAGAAATAGAGTTTAATACTTGTTCATAATGTTATTTTGTTCCTATAAATACATATTTGGATTCTGCATAGAACTTGGCACTCATTTAGATCTCCATTCTTTTTGCGGCGAAGCACACAGCCAAGCATAATTTTTGTATTGAACTTGGCTCTCCTTTTTTACATTTATGTTTTTGGTGGGATATCTTTTAAGATTCGCTGACGACCAGAGGGGCAATTCTCATAATTTTAAGAACGTTCACTGTCTGATCTGTCTCAATCTGTCAAAAAATGCTTCTAATTTCCCTACATTTTGACATGTTTTTGACATTTGTTTGTCACCGAGATGAGAATGCGACTAGATTTTGAACATTTTAAATTACGAGAATTGCCCTTCTGGTGTTGTTACAATGCAATTAAGAATTCTTAAGACTTTTCTTTTGCAATTCGGTGTATTGACATAAAATCTAAAATATTAATATGATCAGTGATATTATGAGGGCGAAAGACAAAAACTAAAGCAAGCAATTAAAGAGTACTTTGATGAAAGAAGTAAAGAGAAGGGAATTTGGTTTAAAACAATTCAATGTCAGCCTCCTCGAATACCATGGTTTGTTAATTATAAAGTTTGTAGGAATGTGATAGTCATAGCAAATAGGTTACGATCAGGACATTATCCTACTAAGAAATTTGGATATCTAATGAGAAAAGTTAATTCCCCTAATTGTGAGGTATGTGGGATGTTGGATGATGTACAACACCTACTTTTATACTGTGTAAAATATAAGAGAGACAGGGAATCACTGATGCGTGAATTTAAATTAAATATAATGGATGTTGGTACATTTACATCAGTTCCAGCAAATCCCACGTCACCTGCTGCCGCCACTTTATTTGGGATGTTCACGCGTCAGTGAGGTCTTGTTACCGATACCTTTCCCTTTACCTTGTAATGAAACTATGTTATTTGTGATGTTGTATAATTGGATGTGACTTAACGGGGCTGACATGTTCTCACAAGAACAAAAGTCCCTAAAACAAAAGATTAAAAAAAAAAAAAAAAAAAAATAAAGCAAGCAAAGTAGGTGCCCGTCCAATAGGTTAGTAAAATATTAAAATGTAACTCACACGAAAACACCAGTTAAACCACCACCGATCAGTTAGTAAGTAGTTAGTGCAGCTATGGGGGAGAGGTGGGGGCAGATCTCATCTCCACTCGCACTCATTTCGACAAGGCGATATTAATCATTTTAAAAAGTACTAAAATACTAAGCAGGTAGAAAAATTTGATTAGAACTAAAAGACAATTCTTACGAGGAATTTCCACTAAGCTGAGTGTTTTGTTACCCACTTAGTTGTACAGCCCAGTTTAAGCATTGTTTGTTCTGATGTAAAGCGAGATCATTTAATTTGAGACGTGCACCGATCACATTTAAGTAACGATCGGGTCCGCTGCGAGCGGTGCGGGGAGAGTAGAATCGGGGATGGTGTGAGGGGGGACAGGGGAGGGGGCGGGGGCGGCGGCAAGTCAGTCGTGGTGGTGCGAGTGATGCGCGTTGTCGGTGTAGTCGTCGTAGTCGCGCGGCGCGTCCAGCTCGTCGTCGCGGCCCTCGTACTCGTCGGGCCCGTCCGCGCCCTCCTCCTCGTCGGACTCGTCCGGCGCCGTGCCGCCCACCTCCTGCTGCGCCACCGCAGGCGCCTCCTGCTGCCACACGCATGCGCACTCCGTACAGTGTACCGCCACCACACACAGGTTAGTCGCACTCTGACGCGTTAACAATATTAGTTGGGATGGTTAGGTGTTGCCTGATGTTAAGACCAGCGGCAAGGTAATAACAACCATACTGTCAACGTGGGTCACCAGTACGGACGCGCGAGTGCCGGCGGCGCGCGCGGCGGGCCGCATAGGAGGCACGCACCTTGGTGGGTCTCCAGCCGCAGCCGGGCAGCGGCAGGCCGTCGGGCCCCAGCGGGCACGGCGCGTCCAGCCCGGGCACGCCCTGCTCGCCCTTGTCACCCTTGTCTCCCTTGCGCCCGCGCTTGCCCAACGGACCCTGCGGAGTTGGCGCACACTGTAATATTAACATCTATCGCCCACGAGCCGCCGTGCAAGCGTCTCACCTCGCCGTTCATGAACTTGATCGTGCGCTGCGTGACGTGAAGGTCGTGCATTTCATAAATATTGTTGGTAGTTTGTTAATGAATATACATAGTGTTGAGAACAGAGTAGTAGCACCTGCACCGCAATATGACGTACTACTGAGTTAGTAGAGCATGCGAGTTGCGCGGGTTAGGGCGCGCCGGCCGCATGCGGGCAGGCCGGCGCGCACAGCGCTACACGCGAGCGATGGACGTGCGCCACTTACGGGTTCTCCCTTGTATCCCTTGTCACCCTTGGGGCCCTAGCGAGCGGAAATAAACGATTATCATCACATTTAAAAATATCATTAAGATGTCTTCACAAAGTCAGAGATGACTAACCTCTTGTCCAGGGATGCCGTCGGTTCCCTGAAATAGTAGTGAGCGAATATCAGTGATTACGATATGGTACAGAGTAGACGCAAGATGTCAGAGTGCAGTTAATACTATGAGGTGTATACATACTGGCAATCCCGGGTCACCGCGCTCGCCCTTGGAGCCCGGCTCGCCCTGCGCGCCCTGCACATCACACAACAGTTAGCAGCTCGTTCGTAGCACATTAGCACGCTATCACAACAGCTCGGTAGTACACCAGCGCGCTACTTACTACTCACGCGACACTTGCAAAACGTTTGCGGTTACGGCTCGTTTCGTCGTACGTCACACACGTTGCAGCTATAGAGTTTAACTGATTTCCGTAACAGAATGTTGGATCATTTTCAATATAGTTTAGAAATGTAGACAAAAATATCGAACGCGCAGCTAATCTTTTACCTGCAGCACCAAAAAGTAGAGGTCAAAGTGTACCATGTAAGTTGAAACTTGCCAACCGTCGTCAATGGTTTTGAGAATTTAGGAAAAATTACATTTAATTATTATTTCAAACAGAATTTGTTTGGTAAGTAAAATTACTGTTAGTGAAGATGAAAATTGTCAGCGAACTAACCTTCATGCCGTCGAGTCCGGGCGGGCCCTGCGGAACAACAACACGTCAGTACGAGCAACGGCCGCGCGGGCGCACGTTCGCAGCACCGCACGCCCGCGCGTGCGCGCTCACGTCATCTTGACTTACTACTGCATTCTTATTACGTTTTGATTGCGGTTCGGGAGTTAATAACAGTAGGCTAATTTACGTAATTTCATGACGCGCCGCCCAGATGTGGTGCCAATATGTGGTGCCAAGATGTGGTGCCAATAATTATCCTTTAAGGCACTTTAGGTACGTGAATTAGCCTACAGGTCTTCTCATGTTAACGTTGCGGGCTCGGTGCGCAGCGCAGTTCTCATGCATACACATAATGAACTTTGCATTTCAATACAAACTCACTTAGTTCTAAGTTTTGGAGTGGTACAGGATCACACACACGTTCTTCTCATAACAAAAATGCAGAATGTAGGATGCACGGGAAGTAAATCCATGAGTGCTCAGAGAAAGAAAAATAAGATGGATTGAAATAACTATTCGACGATCTATGACATCGAGGAATTTGTCAGACGATAGTATTGTTGATAACCACCACGCCAGGCTGCCCAACAGACAAGAAGACGCGCGGGGGCGCGACCGCCGGTCCGTGCGGGGAAGGTTGGAATAGAGTGGAATTGTTCAATAGAACTGACCCGAGCGACGCAGCGGGGTGAACAACATAGGGACAGCGAGCATTGCCAGCAGAAGAAACAGGAAAAGGTTTAACAGAAAATAAGCGAAGAAGAAAAGAAACACAAATGTGCACGGCATGCAAATATTTATTTTCCTTCAAAATAATTTTTAACAACAATAGTTTATGCTCTCCCGATGTATATATGGTACAAATGACAACTTTCGATTCTCATAAAAAAACTAAATTCTTAACGTTACGCTTAAGAGATACACGACGATATAAAGACAGAAATGTTATTGTATTTAGATATAGTAAGTAATAGCGAGTAGAGCTGATGTCTTACAACTAGTAGCAGGGAGCGCAACATACTTACTGTTATATATACAAGCGTCCCTGCGCAGTGGCCGACCTCTTACAGTCATGTTCACCACACGGTGGCCGAAGTGAAAACTGATTTTGATAAAATAAAGTTGCAAGTAAACACGACCAATCCCGGAAGTCAAAATAGTAGGTTATTTAAATACTATAGAACTAAAAGTGAACATAGAAATTAATATGATTCATATATTTTGTACATTGGCGTCACAGTCTCCCAGCTCAGGACGCAGAGTGTATCCATTGCTGCTTCTAATCGTCTAGCGAAACTGAGATCTCATACATACAGAGGAGACATAAGGAAGCAGACGTAAGTTACACCGCGTCCCGAACTTTACATGTTTACTACATAGATAAAGTTATAGGTCGGTGAGATTTTATGGACTACATTTAATAACAAGATAAGCGAATGTAATAGTAAGAAGAATGGAATAGTAAAATACGCACGAGTCAACATTAACGTAGGTAAGATTACGTGTTAAGTGGGACGGTAACACCGGCGGGGGCGCGCGACCAGAAGCGCGGCGCCGCGCGAGCGCGCGCAGGCGAGCGACGCGCGCCCGTGCGCCAGCACTGCCAAGTGCCAACCAGCCGCGTCGCTCGTCTGCGCCGCGCTCACTAGTTATATTATATCATAACATTATGTTAAACATACGACAAGACGTGACGATTTATATATTCACATAGTAGTTATTAATTACAGTTAGGCCTATTCTAAGAATTTGGGCGATAGTTTTGTAAATGATTACATTAAAATATAGGAAGATATGATAATGGTCAATACGAATCTTTGTACATAACATGGTTAATTACAAACGCCACTCGCCGACGATCATATGTACACACACGAGTGCACGCACGCTCTCCGTCACTATCACTAGTATACACACACGTCGCGTGACACTCCCGTGCTCCTGAGGCAACACTTACAGTGTACTTGGCACCGGTCTCACGCGTCACCATACTCGCACACAATTATCATCTATTATTTGTATATTTATACGTTTTAAAAAATAGTTACTCTGAGCGTAGTAGGTACTTTATTATTAACATAAATTCAATACTTACGAAATAATATGACTGGAATTGTTTCAGTAAGGAACGTAATGACTAATGTATGATTCGTGTATCTATAATATATATACCCATCTTGCCAACAAGTTTTACATTATATACAGAAGGACTAAGCTCGACCGGAAACAAAAGCAACAACTAGACCGCACCTAGTAGGTACAATATTATAGTGGTAGAGTGGCATTTACAAAAACAAATGTAATACTACAGTATGACGCGGTCGAGCAAGAAAGACAAGCTGAGGGCCTTCCAAGAGCACTCGTCAGTAAAATAATCAATACCATTGGACCATGGCAATATAATACAAACTCATGTTCATCGACAGACGTCACCGAAGTAGAATAATGTTGTTGACACAAATCCATAACAGTTCACTGGTACACCGCGGTCTCGTGGTCACTAGCTCCGCCGCGGAGAATATTAATATGATACAATTTACACACCAGGGCGACTCAGTCGCGCGCCCGGCCGGCGGCGCGCGCGGCGTCCGGCGCGGCGGGCGCGCGGCCCGGGGGGCGCCGGTCACTACGTGAAGGCGAAGTCCGGCGGCCAGCGGTTCTCCTGCACCCACACCACGCCCGGGTTAGTAGTACGCTCACACACGAACACGGACCAGGGTTATCTTGGCGCATGCACTTATTAGTCGAGAAAAACGGTCAATCATGATGTAATAGAGACTTGGCATGCTTTCTTATTGCTTTTATATTGTTTTATAAAGCTCGTGAACACCACGAGGTTCCCGATCGGGGACTTCAGCCGAGTGTTAGTGTGCACGGTGTGTAAGCCGATGTGAGCTATTAGTGCAGCGTTAGTAATAGATCTCGTGTGAAAACAGCTCAATAAATAGTAGGTGTGTGGTGACTCACTCTAGGTCCCGTGTCGCCGGTCCGGCCCGTCTCCCCCGGCAGCCCCACCGGACCCTGCGGGTACAGAAAACTCATTCATATAATATTTATCCATACACAGTAAAAAATCTTGAATGTTACAAGTTTGATTGGCGTACTCACGGGTAACCCCATGGGTCCGGCGTCACCTTTTTCGCCCTTCTCGCCCTAAAACAGGAAATCATTAAATCATTAATTTCTTTTAGATCGTTAGCATTCAGAAAAACTAAGCATTGTGAAAATTATTTACTATGTCCTTAGTATAAAGGCGAACTAGCACTAGAGTGTATTAGATTTTCTGTTGGCCATTCATACAGAAATAGGAGTTAGATACTTGACGAAAAATACAAAAAACATAATGATTAATTCATTATGTTTTTTGTATTTTTCGGGAATGCAGAAAGCAAGAGCAAGCGAATTGCTTGCGAAGTTTTACGTTTTTAGTAAATTAATAAACGTCTTCGTTCCTGCTATACTACTTATTGGCTGATACACTGACTGATGCATTCTTACAGATTATTCCTGAGGAACGGCTATCACTAAAATAAATATAATAATAGGAAATCGGGGCGCTGCGATGGGACGTGGATTTTATTAGCTTTATTAAGTACTTGCCAAAAGCATGTCGTGTATAAGCCATGTGTCGACATTGTTTCAGGCATTGCTAACAATTTAGTTTACTTTGGCAAGTTTTCTACAAGTTGCGTATACAACTACTCTATACAACTTGTTTTAGTTGTAAATGATAAATGAAAACAGTGGACACACACGTAACGTCACGGTTGTATAATATACCCCGGAATTATAATGAAGGGTTAAGCAGGCATGTACCTTTAGTACACCCACACTTCGCCAGTTATGTTTAATAATAACAATAAAAGTTTATTTGGAACAAGTATCAGGACAAATTAGCTACAAAAGGAAACGAAAATAGCTACAAAAGTACAGGTCGAAAATATGGTTCATTAGTTCCAGACTAGTAATAAAAAATAGAACGAAAATGATTAAAATAAAGGTACTAACCATTGTGTGTGTGTGTGTGTGAGTGAGTGAGGGTATGTGTGAGTGGAAGTAAGTCCCATACATATAATATGGGCCCAAATCTTCTACTTAATAAAAGTCTTGAATTATTTTATTCACTGACAGACAACGTACAGTCTAAACTGCTGCATGTAGAAGCATGAAGTTTTGCAATAGAATTCCTTATATAACGAAAGCGAGCACAAAGGATTTTTGAAAATCGGAATGTAATTTCAAAAATCCTAAAGGGAATATATCTTTTATCATTTGGTGTAAGCGCAGAGTAAAATGTAAAGTCAAAAGCATTGCGTTCGATTCAACTTTGTCGTCACAGCTCCATGAGCTGAGATATAGCAAGTTGGCTGCCCTAGGCCCGGGCTTTTTTGGCCTAAGGGAAAGTCCGCCACTGTATTGATAAATAATATGTTAAACAATAAAGGCCTAAAAATAGACCCTTATGTGCTACAATGTTTGATCAATATCCGTTTATTACAAATCAAATCAATTCATTTATTTTTGCCAACATGGGTAGGGGCATAGATGCTATACAATGTTTTGATAATGTTCTCCATGCTCTGCCGTCACATGGGCATGCAAAATTTACACAAAAATAACAATCTACTTTCAAAATACTTAACAAATAATATTACAAAATTATCAAATTGGAAAATAATTTTAACCGTATTTTCAATGTCAAGGAGTATTTAGTCAGAAATCTGATTAATAATTATTGGCCTATGGATTCCCTTTTAGATATTCCTTTTTTTTTTTCTTTTTTTGGGTGGGAAATCATCAAATGACCCCTCCCGCTCTGGGCGGAGCGGAAGGGAGTGAAGAGTGTCAGACTCTTACTGAGTTAAACCCACCCGTGTTCCTTACTTAGCCCTTTATGTTCCGGGCTAGCGGTAACCCTTTCGGACAATCCCGCTGCCGGGTCAGCGGGATTGTCCGAAAGGGTTACCGCTAGCCTAGTATTTAGATATTCCTTCACACTGTAATACACTTTATCAGTTAGTAATTCCTTTAGCTTCAGCTTCATTCAATATGTGCGAGTTGTCAATGTCTGTAATACAACATGGATTATAAATCTTAGATGTCATGCAATATGCACTGGAATCCATTAAATGAGCTTTGCAGGGTACAGTCTGAACTTTATTTCTAATTCTAGCACTTCGGAATTTTTCATACATATGCATATTACTTTTGACAAAGACTGGCATCTCGTAAATTAACAGGCTAGGTAAAGTAAGAATCTCAAGTTTTTTGAAATATTATTGTCTTTAGTCTACACATTGCCCGTATGCACTTTTTTGGGCTTTAAAAACAGACTCCCATTCCGTCGAGTTCCCACAGAAAATTACACCATATCTCAGCGTATGCATGGTAGGCTGTTATGACAGTGGATAAATTTACAATTTTTGTGAGTATGTATAACTTATAGGAATATTTATTTAATTTCAAGCAGACAGATTAAATTACAATCTACATTCAAACCTAAGAATTTTGTTACATCAACTTCATTAATTTTTGTTCCAGTATAATTTATGTTTGTCTGTTGGTGGTTTAGTCCTGTTTCTGAAGATCATGAAATTAGTTTTCTGTAAATTAATTAGAAGGTTGTTTGTTCTTAACCAATCGACAATGCGCGCCAATGTGGTGTTAATGTCATTTTCCAATGATGCATAATCTTTGTTGAAATAATATGACTGTACTATCGTCTGCAAAAAGAATCATTGGAAAGTTCACGGTTTTCGGAAAGTCATTAATGTAAATTAGGAATAATAAGGGACTTAGGACACTGAGCTGGGGTACGCCATATATCACTTCTACGTAGTCTGAAACATGATCAGTTTCTCGCTTTTTATTAGACCAGAATTTCGTTATTGATGTGGCTTGTTTCCTATTACTTAAATATGACATAATTAGATCCAAGGCGTTGCCGTGAATGCCATAAGCATAAAGCTCGTTTCTTAGTGTCATATGGTCCACATAGTCGAACGCTTTGGTTAAATCCATGTATAATGCATAAACAGGTACTTTTTTATCAAAACTACTGTTTCAAGAAATTTGTAGATTGCTTTATTAATATTTTAATTTTTCCTAAAACCCATTTGTTCGGCGACTAAAATATTAAATTTTTCAAGGAATTGGTACTGGTTGGTTGTGAAAAAAAAATTATATGCTATTATAATTTTTTTTTCTAGAATTTTGAAACATACCGGTAATAAGGCAATTGGTCTGTAACATGACATATCGCCTTTATTATCCTTTTTAAAGAATGGTTTGATGATAGTTTTTTTAAAGTACCTACTAGGGAAGTGGTCATGCTCTTTGCAGAGATTAAAAATATGACTAAGTACTGGACTTATTATAGTGCCTACGTATTTCACTATTTTAGTAGCTATGTACTGTACTAAAAAAAAAATACAAAGCCGGTACTGTTTGTATTTTTAAGGGATTGTATAATTTTGTCGATGTCAAATGGTGTAACAAGGTTTATAAATATTGAATTATTTCGTGAGCATGTCGGGTTCGTGTATTGCTACTTTGAAGTCATAGGTCTTACTTAATCAATACAAAACTTATTACAATTGTGAGCTACGAGTATGTCAATAGGATTTTTAATTGTTATCCCCTCGACATTTATTTGCGAGATGTAATTCTTTGGAATGTTCGTCTTGCTCTTGTTAATGACACTCCAGCTGGCTTTAGATTTATTACAGGCAGTGTTTATAATATAGTAGTTATTTTGAGACTTTTGTGTTTGTTTAATTATTCGGTTAAGCCTAGACGATTATATTTAAAATTTATTTTTGTCTTTCGCAGACTTTGTTTGCCTATATTTCCACAATAGAACTCGTTTTCACTTAGAGCAACTTTTTAAACCTTTACTAATCCATTTTGGCCGCCTTTGAAATGACTGTTTGATTTTTACTATGGGAAAACACAAATTATACAAGAGACAGAAAAGCTCATGAAAATCATGAAATGCACTTTCGGGATCGTTATTTTGGTAAATTTCTACAAATTTAAGAGAACTCAGATATTTTTTAAACTTTAACCATATTTTCTAAACAATAGTCTCGTCTTTCTATAAATCAATAATCAATTCTGGGAATAAAAACTGGGAAAGTAACCAATTGGCTGTGTGATCTGAGAGGCCAAAGTCAAATATGTCACACAAAGGATGTAATCCTTTCAAGTTGTGGATCACGTGATCAAAACAAGTTATGCTTATCAGGCGGGTTGTTAAGTTTACGGCCAACTTTAAGTTAAATTCTGCCAGAGTGCCTTTATAAGCAATAGTAATTTTATTGTTTTAAGTATATCTATGTATATGTCACCACATATTACTAGTTTTTTTTATTTAAAACCTGACTCAAAATATCGTTTAATTTACCAAAAACTTCTCGATATCCACCAAATTGTATTTTAGAGGTCTATTAATACATATAACTATTAATTTTTGATCTAAGAGCTCTAGGTATATGGCACTGCACTCAATGATATTTATAAGCGAGTGTTTTGCAATCTCGTCTAGAACTTTGAATTTATAACCACGTCGAGCTAATATACATGAACCTCCGCGCGGATGGTATTTTAGTAAGTGATTTGTCTGAATGAGTCATATTATGTTCAGTAATACAGATAATATCTACATTAAGCTTCTTCACTATTAATGCATCTACATTGACACTTACCCGTTGATCTCATGATCAACGGGTCATCTCTTTGGCTTTTGGTTTGTTTTGGTAGTGGTTTGAGATTTACGAAGCAAACCAGCGTAATCAAATTTCTCAAATTCCATTAAAGGCCATCTATCAAAAATCAACTCATGATCCACCTTATCAAAGGCCTTACTAAAACCCGTGCACACTACTATCACACAAACACACAACAAAAAGCTGCACATGAAAGGTCTGTGATAGTAGGTTATATTCGACTATTTTATTAGGAACGAATGTCTCAAACACCTTTGACAATGTAAAGAGACACCAAAAAAAAGGAAGTTAAAAGTATGCTATTGAAGAGAACTTTGAGAAAAAGGGTGGTTAACCCCATATTAAATGGAGTAACGATATACACACAACAGTAAGTATAAAATAACTGAGTAATCCATAACCGTAGGTTCTGGTATAATTTTCTAACTTCCTACAATTGAAGTGTGCCAATAGTTTTATAGTAGAAGCAGCAGTAGACTGCGTTTGTAGTGAATAGGATGTGGTACGTACCGCTTTCCCGCGCGTGCCCGGCTCGCCCTTGTCGCCCTTGATGCCTGGCGGCCCCGCCACGCCCGGCGGCCCGGCGGGGCCCGGGGCGCCTGGCGGGCCCATCATCTGCATATACACAATTTTACTCAGTATGTAACATAAACCCTGTCTCATACAGTAAGGCATTTTAAAATACATACTAAGAAAAATATGCTAGTTTTAATTCAGCATTATCTATAATACGTGTATATAAAATTCAATGACCTAACTGAGATATCAACGCACAGCCTAAACCGCTGGTTCTAGACTCATGAATTTTGGAGGGTGTATTCTTTGTGAAGACTTTGGAAATTCAACCTATAAAAGCCCCTAAAACAGCCAATCTTCATAATTTACTTAGATAAGTATTCGTGCCAAATTTCAAGGTTATTAACTCTTAATAACCTTGAAACTTGGCACGAATACTTATCTAAGTAAATTATGAAGATTGGCTGTTTTTGTTTTTCTAAACTACCCCTAAAGAGGGATTGGGGAGTGTCAAAAATAATTTTAACGCGCTGCCCAATTAACTCGAAACTCATTATTTATACTTAAGAGCGTTTACGCCGTACGGCATTTCATACAAACTTTCAAGCCCTTATTTTTCAAAATCAATGAACCGATTTTAATGAAACTTCATACGCATAAGCAGGATACAAAGATCTAAAAAGTTAGTAGAAAACATTTTCGAAATGTCTTTTTTAGGGTTCCGTATAAAAACGGAACCCTATTACTAAGACTTCGCTGTCTGTCCGTCTGTCCGTCTGTCCGTCTGTCCGTCTGTCCGTCTGTCCGTCTGTCCGTCTGTCCGTCTGTCCGTCTGTCTGTCACCAGGCTGTATCTCAAGAACCGCGATAGCTAGACAGTTGAAATTTTCACAAATTATGTATTTCTGTTGCCGCTATAACAACAAATACTAAAAACAAAATAAATTAAATATTTAAGGGGGGCTCCCATACAACAAACGCGATTTTTTTGCCCTTTTTTGCTCGATATCAAAAATGGCAACAGGTAGGCACTTGAAATATTCACGAAATACTCAGTTGTATTTTAACTTTAATAATAAATAATAATAATAAAATAAAATAAATATTTAAGGGGGGCTCCCATACAAAAAACATGTTTTTTTCGGCGTTTTTGCCTTGTGGTACGGAACCCTTCGTGTGCGAGTCCGACTCGCACTTGGCCAGTTTTTTTTTAAAGATAACTGGAAATCTCTGTTTCTATGGAAAATTTAAAATCGGTATAATTTGGCTGTAACACTATTTTTCGAAAATGTTTCTACTAACTTTTTAGACCTTTGTATCCTGCTTATGCATATGAAGTTTTATTAAAATTGGTTCATTCATTTCAAAAAACAAGGGCTGAAAGTTTGTATGAAATGCTGTTCGGCGTAAACGCTCTTAAGACTAAAAATAAAGAATACCGTGTACCAGGGTTTTTCGAAAATCTACCCCTAACTGTGTGGAAAGGGGTATTTTAATTTTACAGTGGACGATTTTATTGCGTGGCTTGATTTACTCGAAAATTGGTAAAAATAATCTTTGAGTCAAGTTCTGAACACCTCATAAGCGGTTTTTCAAAATTACACCCCTGTGGGGGTAAAAAGGGGGGATTACGTTTGTATGAAAAATCTTATTCCTTAAGTTAATGACTTAGAAACTTGGCACAGATACTTATCTAAGTAAATTATGAAGTTTGGCTGCTTTTGTTTTTCTAAACTACCCCCTGAAGGGGGATTGGGAGGTGTCAAAGTTTGTATGCAAGAATTTTAACGCGCGGTCCGATTAACTCGAAACTCAGTATTTAAGAGCTAAATAAATAATAAAATGGTTCAGGGTTTTTCTAAAATCTACCCCTAACGGGGTGAAGAGGGGTAGTCAATTTCACAGGGGAATATTTTATTACGTGGCTTGATTAACCTCACAGAGGATGGAGGGGGTGACAAAGTTGATAGGTTAGAAAAATATGTAACCCGCTGTCGGATTAACTCGAAACTCTATACCTACTACTAAAACAAAAAGTCAAAAAAGGATGTTTTAGGGTTTTTCAAAAATAGACTCTTGCCAAGGTAGAAAAGGGTAATAAAGTTTAAGGGGTGGATTTTAATGCTTGCTTCCATTAACTGGAAAATGGGTGTCTTTGAATCAAATTATGAATACATCCCAAACGATTTTTTCAAAATTCCACCCCTATGGGGGTGGCAAGCGGGGATACAGTTTATTTGAAAAATCTGATCCCTTTTATCTATAATCTTAAAAATTAGCCCGAATACTTATTATGATAAAGATCATAAACATACATTTTCGAAATTTTTAGAGAAAAGTACGAATTTGACGCGGCCGAAGTCGCGGTCAGAAGCAAGCTAGTCTGGTATAACACTGTTATAGAATGTTTTCCAATGAATGGTGTTCGCACAGCCGTGGATAGGATCAGTAATGAATGTGCAATACTTACAACTTCATGCCCGTAGAGCTCGTAGCCGGTGCCGTCTCCCTGCAAGTTCAACAGTGGGCATAAAGATGAACAGTTCACACACAGATGCGGGTTACTAGCGCAGTCCCGGAAGGTGAACCATTGAGAGAGTGAGATTATCGCTCTATACGTGAAAAATACTTCTTTGACATAATCTTTTTATTATTTTACATTATACAACAAACAATTCTAATTTTTCACCTCTTTATTAGTGTTGTAATTTCAATCATATCACTTGGTTTTAGTAGGTTTAAAAAAAAAAAATATCCTTTTGATTTTGTTAATGTGAGGACTTTGTAGGCCTTGTAGATCTATAGACCATTTTTTACTTTATCAAGTACCTGGCACTTGTTGACAGGCCTACGCTATCCTCCCATACCTACTGTGATTTGAAAACATTGTAGAAGCCAATTAATTTATAAAAGAGTAACCGTGGAGTTTCTTGCCGGCTCTTCTCCATAGGAAACGACCAATTGGAACCGTGCACCTAGCTTCTGACGTTTCATAACTTCATAAGTGCCCATGTAGGTTTATGTGAAATAAAATATTTTGATTTGATTGAAAAAAATATTATTCACGTAGTTATGACACAGTAAATTATAATTTTCTAAGTTTTTGGTTTCTCTCTCAAATGAAAGCAATAGACTTGTAACTAAGTGTGTGGTGTAGTTGTGTATAAGAGTGGATAGTTACCTGCCGCCTCCTCAGCTTCCTGTACTTCTGGTGAGGGTCGCGAAGCGCGCGCGGCACCGGAAACAGATGAGCAGCGAAACGTTACTTATCGTAGCACAGAAATGTTATGTTTTGAAACGAAGGCGGGTTTGAAACAAACTGTAAGTGCATCTACAACTCTAGATACGATTTATACACAATTAACACCAACCTGCCTTCGTGGGATAAAACAATAACCAGTATACAAGAAATTTAACTCCACAATTACATATATACCCTACCCTTCACCCCACTAGTTGTTTGTTATTCCAACAAAATAGTGTCACTCACCGAGTCTCCCTTGTCGCCCTTGTCCCCCTTGAGGCCGGGGTAGCCGGGCGGGCCGGGTAGCCCGGGCGCGCCCAGCATGCCCGGGGAGCCCATGTCACCGTACTCGCCCTTCGTGCCCTTTGGGCCCATCTCGCCCTGTAACATCAACACCAAACTATGATAGTGTATTGCAAGCAGAGTTGAAAATAAAAAGTTTTATTTTAAATTATAGTAATAATTTTATAATGACAGTGTTATTTGATAGATTTGATATCATAAATGATTTTCTTCTTCTTCTAGGCGTGTCGATAGCAATCTATATAAAGCTAGCCCAGAATTTGGCTACGAACTTGGCACCTTCAGTAGCGTCCATCAGCTCCTGATAAACGATTTTTATAAACAAATTGTATGAATCATGATTAAATAAACTAGCATTGCCACGTTCAATGGCAATGATCATTCTTTGGCCAAAATAGGCCAGCCCTCTGGTCACGTGAAGAGTCGACAAAGCGTTTGGCGATGTCCCGAAAACAAGGTGAGCACTCGGACCCCACGGCCGTAGTGTTTCAACCTCAAACGTTTCAAACATTTTTTGTTCCCATTAAGGTTGTGATAATTATTTGCGCCGTTTGAGGTTTTCTGCATCTGTAGCAGAAGCCACAAGACAGCCGCCGTGCTAGGAAGATGAGATGTGGTAAGGGCGTCGATACGTGTTGCATCCGGCACCAAAGGCCTACCTAACGTCCAAGGCATTATGATCTTTCCTAATGTCGCGTCTCAAGTCATTCCGTTCTAAAATAGCTGGTACCCCGGCGGTAGCCGGAGCACGACGGAAGATGCCACTAACGCTGCCGTGACTTGTTGCGCCGACCGTCGCTCTTATTGCAGGTCATGGGGCCCGAAGCAGTCGACTGCTTCACCGCACTGGCAGCCATGTGTAGGGTGTTGGCAGTGCCTGAAGCCAGAGGTCCGACATCCTGTTTGGAAGTTGACGTGGAAAATCCAAAATAAGTGGGAACTGACCGGCTTCCCGGGCGGGCCCTGCACGCCGGGCAGGCCGGGCGCGCCGTCGGTGCCGGGCGGGCCGCGCGGCCCCGTCTCCCCGCTGCGACCTGTACACACCACATACTATTAATGCACCAATACCACGCAACTTTCATACTCTATTTAAATATTTGTGCCGTTACTTCCAAGCAATCTTACTGTTTGTTTTTTTAATTACTTTATTAACAAAACCCAAGACTGATACCTATTTGGAATTCTTTTTGTCATCTGCCAAATGTCGTCAAGTTGTTGTTTTCCGAATTACACTTAATGTTGCTGTGAAATTTATTGAGTTATGCATTAAATCTTAACTGGTAGGTACGTAAAGTCGGGCGAAATGACTTTTATTATCTGCAGGGTGACAGTTTTGTACACTCAAGGGATTTTTTTTTTAAACTAGCGAATTAAATAAACTGACGACTGTGGGAAATTGACCACTGACTGACTGACGCGAACTCGAATTAATTGTTTAAAAAATTGACTATCAAAAGAAAAATCACAGCTGACATTCCTGGCAGCATATGAAATAGCTGTAACACGTAGTGTAGTGTGTCAATCTTTCCTTGACAATTAAGCAATTTCTTGACTCACTCTCGCTCTTGATATAATTAAATTGTATGTTAATAATGTCTAAAATATTGTCTATGTATTTATTTTTTTACAGTGCTACTACCACTCATTACAAAGTACATAATTTTGAATGATTTACCTTGAGGCGTCGGCGTGGCGCCGGCACAGCTCGTCTGGCGTTCGGCGGTTAGCGTCGACTAGGGCCGTTAGTTATCACTTGTACCACAACAACAATATCGACGCGTGTATTATATTAAGGCAGGTGTTACTCAATACTAGAAGCATGCGAGTCGTGCCACATGCGACAGTCAGCTGCGAGGTGCATGTCAAGCCGACCGCACGGACTACTGAACAAATGGACTGCGAGGGCTGCTGTTCCCTCGGAGGAGCTTGTGAGGATTTATATCGAAGAGCTTTGTTTTTCATTGGATCAGTAGGGCGTGCGGCGTGCTCCAGGGAGGGAGGCTCGTGCAGCGTGTAGCAGTCGGTGGTTACCCGCTTGCCGCGCTTGCCGCGCGCGCCCTTGTCGCCGGGCAGGCCGGGCGGGCCCGCCGCGCCGCCGTCGCCGCGCTCGCCGCGCGCGCCCGCCGCGCCTTCGACAACACTCACCGTCACACTCCACCACACCACCACCACAACCGTCTCTCTACCTCTAGCTTTGTAACTACTCGCAGTGCCATCTATCGACGCTGTTACATATGAGGCATCAGAACTCGTTGCAATGTTTCTATTCCGCTTAAGCCAATAGAAATAATTAGATGCAGATTGTTTGCACTTTTTATGAAAATAGGCCTCAAGTCTTTCAGAATGATCGTCAAAAGATGGCACTAGCGCAAATTATTTAAAAAGCTCTAAAAAAACTGTTATTAATGTTAATAATATTATTATTTATAGTCTGGTGCGCATTAGCTGCACAGTGAAATTAGTTCAAATTATGGTCTGACTAGAGGACTACGAATAGCGGGCCGGCGCAGGTTACACAGAGCCTGCCTGCCGGGCTGCGCCGGCGCTCTCCTACTACATCGAGCATGCGTGTCTATGTTGCGCGCTGCTATTCTACGTGTAAAAAGTGTGCCAGGTACCGGGGGGGCCGGGCGGGCCGGGCGGGCCCTCGATGATGCCGGTCGGGAACGCGTCGCCCTTCAGCGTCGTCGTGAAACCGCGCTCGCCCTTGTCACCCTTGTCGCCCTGAAACCAAACATACACTGTTACATTAAGGGGTCTCCCTTGTTTCACCAAAAAGAAATTGTCACTTCCCAAACAATTTTGCGCATAATTTCATTTGCCAAATTATTATTAGCAAAAAATCTCTTCACAAATAATTGTAACCCAAACCTAATGTTTGGCAAATGAACGTTTAAACAATAACTTGTTTACCAACTAGTACTTTTACCAATTTTTATTTAGTCAAATATTTCAGTTGGAATAACTCATTTTACGCAAATTAACATTTGCCAAATATTTATTATCGTCAGTTTTCGCAGTTTTAAGGCAGCCATTTTAAGCATAAGATCTAACTTTGAAGACATTTTATTACAAGGGTGTTTTTTCCACTTGGGACAAATTCTAAACAGGTAATGATAATATTAATATTAACTATTCTGGTAGTATTTTTTTTAGTTAGTAGCATTTTTAAAAAATAATTAATCTCGTCTAACTAGTTCAGTTTCGGGTAGCCTATTTTTTTTCCATATTTTTTTTATATATAATCTAGTCGTTTCTGGCACTCGCCGGCCGCTGCCACGGCGCCGCTCGGTTCGCTCGCTCGGCTCGTGCGTAGGAGGTCACAGTTTTAACCTAACCTAACCTAAGCATTTTTTTTTAAATAATTAACTTCGTCTAACTAATTCGGTTCTCGATAGCCTGCTAAAAATAAAATCTCTTTTTTCCATATATTTTTTCTATATAATTTAGTCGTTTGTGGCACTCGCCGGCCGCTGCCGCGGCACCGCTCGCTTCGGTCGATCAGCTCGTGCGTGTTCTCGATAGCCTGCTAAAAATAATCTCTTTTTTTTTCATATTTTTTTCGATATAATCTGGTCATGTCTGTCCCGCCGACCAAAAAAAGAATTCTGAGAATTCTGCAAAACAAGCCTGAATTCTCCGAAATAAAATTGCTAACGTCCATTGCAAAAAATTTAAAATTGTAAGTTACAAATATTTTGTTTTAAATAAATGATTATTTTAAAATAAAATTGCATTTTTTAATTATATAATTCCCAAATCTTATTTTTGCCTTTATATTTTTTGTCATAACAAATCATTTGACCAAACGTTTATTGTCTAAAGATTGTTTGCTGTAATAAATCATTTGATTAAAGACCAAATGCCTAAATTACATTATCCTTAATAATATTCTGCCAAGTAAAAATTTGACCAAATGAAAATGTGCGTACTAAAATCATTCCAAACATTGCATTGGTATAAAAAAAGATTGCCAAAATTTGTTTGGGTAGTGAAATTTTGGCAAAATCTTTTTGGCAAAACCTACATTAAGACTTATGTCAACGGATAGGTACTGTTTGGTGTTTTGAGGCTTCCCAATACGATTTTCTTATAGCCTCATCTTCCAAAATCTGTTGAAATCACATAACTTAGGAACGAAACATGCGGAACGACCTGCTAGATGCAGGTGGTCGTTCCGCATGTTACATTGAGTTCACTGTTCCATTGGGTAGGTACCTAATCAATACTATATTCATACTAATATTATAAATGCGAAAGTGTGTCTGTCTGTCTGACTGTTACCTCTTCACGCTTAAACCGCTAAACCGATTTAGATGAAATTTGGTATGGAGATAGTTTGAGTCCCGGGAAAGGACATCGGATACTTTTTATTCCGATATTCCCACGGGATCGACACTTGGGCGGGTGAAACCGTGGGGCGCTGCTAGTATACTATATCCATACTAATATTATAAATGCGAAAGTGTGTCTTTCTGTCTGTTACCTCTTCACGCTTAAACCGCTGAACCGATTTAAATGAAATTTGGTATACCTAACCTATAGAGATAATTTGAGTCGTATTATTTAAATAAAGTTGTAGTATTTAAATAAACCTTTAGTTTCGACCTCCCAGTAAAATTGAAGGTAAAGGTAATGCACTCAAACCTCCTCCCATGCTTAACCATACACATGCACATAAAAGTGGAAATATAAAAAAAAAAAAAAAAAAATCAAAATCAAAATGTTTTATTTCACATAAACCTACATGGGCACTTATGAAACGTCAGAAGCTAGGTGCACGGTTCCAATTGGTCGTTTCCTATGGAGAAGAACCGGCAAGAAACTCCATGGTTACTCTTTTTAAAAATAATTGGCTTTTACAATGTTTCCAGATTACAGTAGGTATGGGAGGACAGCGCAGGCCTGTCAACAAGTACCAATTACTTGATAAAATAGAAAATGGTCTACAGATCTAAAATCTATAAGGCCTACAAAGTCCTCACATTTACAAAATAAGAATCTATCAAAAGGATAGATAATAAAAAAAGAAAAATAATAATAAAAACCTACTAAAACCAAGTGTTATGATTCTCATTAAAACCACTAATAAAGAGGTGAAAAATTTCAAGTGTCTGTATATAATGTCAATTAATAAAGAAATTATGTCAAAAAGTATATAATGTCAAATAATAAAGAAATTATGTCAAAAAGTATGTAAAAAAAAAAATATAATGAAATAAAAATTAAACATCGTAATTTGAGAGCAGTTAATAGACATTTACATAGTTATGCCGTTAATGAGAAGCCAGGGAAGCCACATGTGCAGAAGGAATTATTGCCAGACTAGCTTGTCTTCAACGTAGTCTTTAATCTTATAATATGCTTTTTTGATAAGGACACGTTTGATGAGGGTTTTGAACTTTCCATCGCTAAGTTCTGTAACCGGCTTTGGCAACTTGTTATAAAAAGTTATTTAAAAAAATCAAAAAACCCGACTGCGGTAAAAAACTTAAGTTAAAA
Organism: Mesoligia furuncula; assembly: GCA_916614155.1. Classification (NCBI taxonomy): domain Eukaryota; kingdom Metazoa; phylum Arthropoda; class Insecta; order Lepidoptera; family Noctuidae; genus Mesoligia; species Mesoligia furuncula. The sequence continues at coordinate 192,284 of OU744805.1, forward strand.
GAAACTGAAAAGCTAAAAACAAGCCCATTTTAAATTAAATAAAAGTTGGAAGCAGGCGGGACCCATACCTACCATTTTTATTATATTTTCAAATTCAAATGGGTCCCGCCTGCTTCCAACTTTTATTTAATTTAAAATGGGCTTGTTTTTAGCTTTTCAGTTTCTTTTAACTTAAGTTTTTTACCGCAGTCGGGTTTTTTGATTTTTTTAAATAACTTTTTTATTTCCAGCTTTTTAGTTTACTTAGTTCTTGGTAGGTGTTTTTTTGCGATTTGTCACTTCGAATTGCTTTTAACTATATATGTTGTATATATTTTTGTAATCACCTTTTAAAACCCTTTATTTTGATACCCCACTCGATAGGTTTAGAAAAAAAAAATAAAAAAAATATATTTAATATGGCGTCCAGTAGTCGCCATATTGAATTTTCACTAACGTCATGTCTTTAGTGACACTCGCCGGACTAAGAGGAATCGATTAACGTGTGAATCATAAAAATCGGCCCAGGCGTTTGGTCTGTATAGTGCTTCAAAGGAACATATAAACATACATACATAGGCTGATGAACACATTACCACTCCTTTGCGTCGCGCAGTCGGGTAAAAACGGATGCTGTTTACAAGAAATGACTTGCTAGTTTTAGTTAATCTAAATTTAGGTAACACAATTTCATTTTTACTGCGTGTATTTATATTATGGAAATCGCTTCTTATTTTGAAGAGTCCTAAGTTTTTGCGAACATACAAAATACTTTCTAAAATATAAATTGAATAAGAATGATGCAGTATCGCATGTTTACCTTGAGTCCAGCCGGGCCGAGTGATCCAGGTGGTCCGACGAGGCCGGGAGGACCCACAGGCCCCACGGGCCCGGGCGGGCCCGAGGGCCCGGGCGCGCCCGCGCGGCCCTCGTGCCCCGGCAGGCCCTCCGCGCCCTGCGGCCCCGGGGAGCCGGGTGGGCCTGGTTCGCCGGGCTCGCCCTGTGCAACACAGTTCATGGCAGGTGTAATAACTGATTATTACCCGGATTCTAAGGTCCTCAGATATATTCTCAACGGCTATTTATTCACGAAAGAACAAAGTAGGTATTTTTTTTAATGTGAACTGTTTCTCAAATCTCTGAAACCAGATACAACACGTATGTTTTCAACACACTTGGTCGAAGAGTGGCTCATAATGCACCGTATTTTAGTGGACACGCGTGCTTTTTACTCTGCTATTATTTGGACCTATAGCAACATTTAACTTTAATAGGTATTTTTTCTACTTAGTAGTATATGTTGATGATGTTCTAATACCATCATGTTACTGGTTATTTACATGGCAAGTAACTAAAAAGTGGAAAATATAAACTTTTTTACAAAAGAAAAAACAACCGACTTCCAAAAAAACACTACAAAGTAAAAATTCAGAAGAATTTAATTTCAGAAGTCGGTTGTTTTTTTACTAAATAATAAATAAATAAATCTTTATTGAAATAAATTTGTGTTAAAAAAACATATGAAGCCTCTGAAACACAAACTAGCTAAAAACGTGTACCTATGTCAGATTTCAGCGCCTACTCCCAATTCATTACATGATATTTTTATTTGTTTAAATACCAACTAAGATTTTTAAAGAACACGATAATGTTCAGCATGCAGTAATTACAATAGAGATACCTAGGGTGGGGGTGTGTGTGGGTGTGTGAGGGTGTGTTCATTTTCCGTTTCTTCGTAGTTAAGAGTAAGAAGCCTTATTAACACGGCTGCCCCATTTCAAAACCTAGTAAGGACTTAAAATGAGTTTTTACAGGAGAGCGCATAAACATAATTTTAACTAACTTTGATATGGTATTGGTCGTATTTGGTCTTGATTTCAAAAACCTAGCAAGGATAGAGACTTACTACGTTTTGAATTAGTTTTAAAGTGCTCACGAGGGATTGAATGGTGCACTTACTAGGTATCGACGCTTAAATATATCTGCTTTTATGTAAGTTTAAAACGCTGGTGTTTTTGTATTTGATAGAGACCTTCTATTCTAGGTTAGTAATATTAAGCAATAAAACGATTTTTGTAAAAAGTGTCCCTTACTAGGTTTTGAAATGGGGCAGCCGAACAATTCAATGAGAGTAACGGTTGTAATGGTATATGTAATGGTATGGCATAGTTGATGCATCCAGGAACACGTATTGACTCCGTGGCATCATCTCTACCCTTGTGCAAAGGGGCATCAAAATCTGAGCCGGCAATTTCGAGTCTTCAGATAATCTTTTAGTATTTACAGGATTGCAAGGGCAGGTAACTTAACAATTGTAACAGTTAAGGTACCTTATTTTATTTAGATTATCTACGTATCGCCATTGGTTCATTGACCACTTCCCATACAAATTCACCCAGAGACCTTTCACCGCAGTGGGGTTGAGAATCATGTCCCGATGATTGATGTCCCGCCACCCTGTATAGTACCTCACTACTACCATCTACGTTGATGTCCCGCCACCCTGTATAGTACCTCACTACTACCTTCTACGTTGATGTCCCGCCACCCTGTGTAGTACCTCGCTACTACCTTCTACGTTGATGTCCCGCCACCCTGTATAGTACCTCACTACTACCTTCTACGTTGATGTCCCGCCACCCTGTATAGTACCTCACTACTTCCTTCTACGCAAAACGTACGCTCATGCAATGGGTTTGAAGCAAGCATTACTTTGAAAGTTTGTTGTTCAAGTGGATAATATTGGCATAGTGTTGTGCCGCGAGCTGCGGGCAGCGCGGCTTATTACGGCTCTTCAGTCTCGGAGACTGCTCGCTTTAGTTCACAATAGCACATTATAATAAAGTAAGCAGTATTACGTCTTCATACAAGACGGCCGAAACCACGCGCTTCGAAATCGTAGTGTACATCAGTACTCAACATTCTCGAATGCGCCGCAGTTAGGTGCGGACGCGGACGGTAAATGATAAATTATTTTATTTTTGCAAGTAGATTTGCACAAACCCTTTTACACGTCAATCATATTTTAAAAACTAGATGAGGTCGGCGTTTCCTATCTGACTACTCTGAGAAGAAAGGCCGAAACAAACTCAGAGGTCACAGTCTCTTTTAAAGTCCAGACATAATGTTGGTTAGATCATAATTATGAAGACCATGTAGATCGATGTCTGAGATGGTCTTTTGAGGAAAGAACCACACAGATTGAGAGGACCTATCTAGTTAGTGCACGCATTTGTCTAAAATCGTGCAGCTTAACTCAATACTTAAGGAGCTCAACGATTCGAAGAACAATACCAAAGAAAGGACGTTACCGTGACAAAAACTAACAGAACAGAGAGATAAATAAAAAAAAAAAATGATCCACATATTCTTCACATTCACAATAATTAAAATAATATAATACTGTACAAAGTAAGCATTTGCCGAGATGATTTTAGCAAAAACCTACCACAACAAGCTACCGGATGACATGTTACAGAATATACTACCTACAACGAGTCGCAGGGTTTTAAAAAAGAATGCTCTCCTATCATTAAATTTTCCGGACTTGCGAAGTACAAGTATTTTTTTTAATTTTTTATTTAATTATTGTGAATGTGAGGACTATTTGGGTCACTTCTGTATTCCTTCTTAGGTTTTAATCATGGTCTGGCAGTTTGAGTATATTACGCGGCCTACCCAAATGTCCTTTCTTTGGTATTGTTTGTCGAATCATTAAGCTCCTCAAGTTCTGAGTAGAGCTGCACGATTTTTGACAAATGCGTGCACTGATTGGACAGGTCCGCTCAATCTGTGTGGTTATTTCCTCAATAGACCATTTCAGACACAATTCTACATGGTCTTCACACGATCTGACCAAGATTTTGTCTGGAGTTTAAAAGAGACTGTGACCTCTGTTTGTTTCGGCCTTTCTTCTCAGAATAGTCAGATAGGAAACGCCGACTTCATCTAGTTTAAAAAAATATGATTGACGTGTAAAAGTGTTTATACAAACCTACTTACAGAAAATAAATCATTTATTATTTATCACAGTTTCAACCCAACAGACAGTCAGTGGGCAAGCCTAGTGCGTGTTTATGTACCGAGTGGCTGTAGGCAATTATTTCGAGGACACTACCGAGACGTATGCTTACTTTATTATACTGTGACAATAGCGATGCACGTAGTGCGAGTCGTGACCCACGCGAAGTGTAACGTCAGCACTCGAGTAGCATCCGTGCGTGGGTGTATGTGTGTGTGTGTGTGCTACTCACCTTGAGTTGTATGACGGTGTGCGCGGAGATGTTGTGCCCGGCGGCCTGCAGCCCCTGCGCACACACGCGCGTCAGCGGGCACACGTGGGCGGTCTGCGCGGGCGCACAAACCACCCCGTGTGACCTCGCCGTGCCACCTAACATGTGCCCACTGTAAATACGTTCAATTTCTAACGAAAGAAATCTCCCACATTTACAGCAAGCATATGATAAGCAGTATTTAAATAAAAAATAATTAAGAAAACATCGGATGCAAATAATACAGCGACTACCTACAACGACGTATAAAGCACAATAAGATAAGCGTCACGTGCGACTTGGGCACTGGGCACTGGGCACTGGGCACTGGGCACATGGCTGCCGCAAGCTCTAACTACTGGCCGCGCGCTACCGGCTGTATAGTTGTATGGCTGTACCTTGACGGCTATGATCTCGGCGCTCGTGTACGGACTTATCTTAAAACTGTCCACGGATCTTTTCACGCCCTGCAATGCCACCATAACGTTTAACTCATTACTCATATACACAAAGGACTCAGACAGAGCGCTACCGCAACATGGCACTTGTGAACACACAGTGATTGTCAGTGATCCAGTTGAAATCCCTAACAATCTTAAAAGATTTTGAATAATTATGATTGAACTGAAAATCTCTAATCAAAACTATTTCGACCTAGAGTTTGAATCTAGGGCTATTAGCCACTATAAGGCACCCCTCGAACCGTCCTGCCGCCCTTGCCATCATTAGGGTTCCGTACCCAAAGGGTAAAAACGGGACCCTATTACTAAGACTCCACTGTTCGTCTGTCTGTCACCAGGCTGTATCTCATGAACCGTGGTATCTAGACTGTTGAAATTTTTACAGATGATGTATTTCTGTTGCCGCTGTAAAAACTAATACTAAAAACAGAATAAAATAAATATTTAAGGGGGCTCCCATACAACAAACGTGTTTTTGTCGGCATGTTTGCCTTGTGGTACGGAACCCTTCGTGACTCGCATTTGGAAAGTTTTTATTTTTTAAACATTTGTTTTTTGGTATTGGGTTGCCGCCCAAGGACCCCAGAGACAAGGCCTATGCCTCAAGGACATTTGTTATACCATAGGTATCACGTAGCCACCCCAGAGACAAGGCCTATACCTCGAGGACATTTGTTATACCAGAGGTATCACGTAGCCACCCCAGAGGCAAGGCTTTTATCTCAAGGACATTTGTTATACCAGAGGTATAATGTAACCACCCCAGAGACAAAGCCTATAATACCTCAAGGACATTTGTTATACCAGAAGTATCACGTAGGCTCCCCAGAGACAAGGCTTATGCCTCAAGGAAATTTGTTATACCAGAGGTATCACGTAGCCACCCCAGAGACAAGGCCTACGCCTCAAGGATATTTGTTATACCAGAGATATCACGTAGCCACCCCAGAGACAAGGCCTATGCCTCAAGGACATTTGTTATGCCCGAGGTATCACGTAGCCACCCCAGAGACAAGGCCTACGCCTCAAGGATATTTGTTACACTAGAGGTATCACGTAGCCACCCCAGAGACTAGGCCTATGCCTCAAAAACATTTGTTATACCAGAGGTATCACGTAGCCACCCCAGAGACAAGGCCTACGTCTCAAGGATATTTGTTACACCAGAGGTATCACGTAGCCACCCCAGAGAAAAGGCCTACGCCTCAAGGATATTTGTTACACCAGAGGTATCACGTAGCCACCCCAGAGACAAGACCTACGTCTCAAGGATATAAATATTGTTATACCAGAGGTATCACGTAGGCACCCCAGAGACTAGGCCTATGCCTCAAGGATATTTGTTACACCAGAGGTATCACGTAGCCACCCCAGAGACAAGGCCTACGTCTCAAGGATATAAATATTGTTATACCAGAGGTATCACGTAGGCACCCCAGAGACTAGGCCTATGCCTCAAGGACATTTGTTATACCAGAGGTATCACGTAGCCATCCCAGAGACAAGGCCTATGCCTCAAGGCCCTGCTCATGAGCCTGTAATTACTCAATCAATGAATTAATTGTCTACTGAATCAGTAAGTTGCCAATAGTTGCTTTCAAAAGTATTGGCAACTAAACTGCTGTTTACCTGTCACTTATCAGCTCCACTACCTGGCGCATGATTGACAGACCGCAATAAAAAGGATTTTACATTGTTAAGTAAAGTGTTACACACTCGTACGAATATGAAACTCATATATGAAAATACAAATAAAGTTAACATTTTATGAGACGCCTACTTTGGAGTCAAAGTATGGCTTGTAACGAGAGAAGATTACCCACGCCTGTCGTGCTTACCTTGACGGCGGAGAAGACGTCGAAGCCGGGGCTGCCGTGCTCGCCCTTGGGGCCCTTGTCGCCGGGCCGGCCCTGCAACACACGCACACACTTGTCACACGTCGCGGGACGAACGGAAAATGCGTCAAGTAGAGATTTGAGGAGTCATGGTCTTCAATTTGGCAACAATTCCATTGAAAGATTATGAACGTATTCCAGTTTTAAATACATACAGGGTGTTTCACGACAGAATAAGATTATAAAATTGTTGAATATAAATGAAATTAACTGAGTGTTATGTTATGGGTGTATGGCAAATAAACTTGATTTGATTTAAAATACTTGAGATCCTTGCTTACCGGGTCTCCCTTAGGTCCGTCCAACCCGATGGGTCCCTGAAATTGACAAGAAGCCACATTACTCTCACCCCTTTGTATTATCATGTAGATAAAATACAGTAGTATGACACATCTTTAGGAAGAGACCGTCTCACGCACAGATATAGATACCTTTATACTATACCTGTGGTCTCGCGAGTGTAAGTGTGTGATAGAGAAGCCGCTCTAAGAAGGTAAAGTGTTCCTTAAAACGATGTGCCATACTGCCAAGCTCTAGATTTATTATCTTTTAAAAATTTACAGAAGTATTATTAAGCATTAGTTGGTCTCTATGCACATAATTAGGGAATGTATTCTTATAATTGATAAGTATAGGCCGACTTTTTCGTTGGTAACAGTCCCATGGTCCTAGCAGGCGAAGCGGGCAAACACAAATGACGCGCACGGCGCACCCAACCGCACAAGGTATTGCGTTGACAAAGGTGAACCTGCAGATTTCCCTAAGAAATATTTATTTATTTATTTAGCACTTCTTTCATAACCTTGTAGGTTGTAAGTAATAGCTAGTTGTTTATTTTTGTGATTTTCTATACCTATTTATTGTAACGTGTTTTTGTAACCAAACCCGCAACACGTCTCCCGTCACCACGCCAAAAAGTCGGCCTATAAGTAGTTCGGTTAGCTAAATTCATACGCACAATCTGGCCAAAACGCAATGCCGACTGTAGCAAACGATCGGTCATGTAAATATTCATAGCCGGAAAATAAGCCAGTCTAGTAAGAAACACCAACTACCAGCAAGACTACGCTAACACCAAGTTAGTAGCACATTCACCAGCGCTGCGTCCCGTCAGTACAGCGACCACATCCATGCTCCGCCGCCGCGCCGCGCGCCGCCGCGCCGCGCACGCGTCATTATACCGAGTATTAACTAAACAGTACATGACCACTACCACAAAATACAGATAGTACAGAAGTCAATCTACATACAAAGTGCGCTCGAGCAACGCACACATAGACACCGCTCACGGACACGTTATCTCAGACGGGTTGGGAGCAGTGCGAGCGCGCGTGTCATCCGCTTGAGACACGCGACTGTGAAATGCAACAAAGGAGCAACAAAAAATGCCTATCTAAGCTCGATTTATTTAGTAGTTTCCTATTTTGAATCAGTATAAACAAAGTAACTTTTTTGTAAAGTAAATTCATGCCACCAACTATTACGTACGTTGAAAACATGATTTTTTGTTTGTGTAGATGTTGTGTTGTTTTTAGTGTCATTTGATAGGTATAGGTCTAAAACGGATAGGGCAAAATAAATTGTGTAAATATGGTAATCCGTTTTGAAGTTATTAGGGATTTTCGATAGTGAAAATTGACAAATGTAAAAGTTTATATGTTTTTGTTCTGTAGACTTTTTGTATTGTAATACTATGTTTATTGTTTTGTTTTAATATTTTAGAATAAGCTCAACAATAAATCAAACAACTAGATACGAGTGCCACTATCATAATAGTTTTTTGTGCATAAGCCAAAGTTGACAACCATAGCGCGACCGCCGAGCGTAGGTATGAAAAGTGAAGTACATACACGTGATTGACTTCTGTACTATCTGTATTTTGTGCCACTACATACACTATTTATGACTCTGAAATATTAAAAATGTATAGTCAAGGGCCTAATGGAAGTAGCATACGAAATTCGAATTTACGTTTATTTTGCAAACTGTATCGTATTTGGTCGAAATTTGATCAAAATACGAACAGTAATAATAATAAGTACATTAATATCTATCATTTATATCTTTACATAATTATACTAACTAAAATAATTACCTATATTTAGTAATATATTATTATAAATTATTATTTTATCATTTTTTATTTATATATTTGAATATGAAAGTCTACATACGGTACTTATAAAATAAATAATTTTTAAGATTTATGTGATTTATTATGTGTTGTGTTTGTTCCGGCTAATATTTCGCTGCTTAAATTCAAAAGGGCCACAAGACGAAAAGTCACTTTTTTACAGGAGAGCCCGTCAAAGTTTTAATACCTATCGGTTTTTGTTTATTATTTTAGTTATTCTACGTTGTAAATAATTATGTGTTATACAGGGTGTTTGGTGCATCGTTTGCCAAATTGAATTGGCCGAAAGGAGAGGTCATTTGCTATCTCTTAAGGCCCAGTAACTCATTCCTTATTACACCGGTTTTTTTATTATGACTTTTTAATTTTTATTTAGAAAAATACAAGAACTCAGCATTTAAGCTTAAATTAAAAAAAAAGTTATGAGTATAGCCTTGAAATTTCATTTCAATTCTTATGTTTACTCTTGTATGGTTCTATGAAATACAAATTTACTTGCTAATTACATCTAGTTCCTTTTTAATAACTCACAAAAGTTTTTGAAAAAAGGAAAAATATACTTAACACTCAACTTTAAATTGCTGTAAAAAAAAAAACTAAAAGCGATCGGGATCTTCGAATTCTTTTAAAAAGTACTCTAGTTTGTCCCCTTTCTAACGGTGTGCAATATACCAAAAAAACTTTTATTATCTTTAGTAATTCGCTAAATGTGTAATCGAGACACATCAGGCTGATATTCGATATTACAGTAAGAACACTAGTTTTCTCATAAATAACATTCTTTAAGTAGGTGGATAGTGTTATCTCACTCTTACGCAGTCTCTTATCTCTTTCTGGGGTTCTAACTTTCCTCGAACTTGAAATAAAAAATAAACTTTTATTTAATATTTCGTTTTTATTTTTCACTTTTTAGTGGGTCAGTTTGTAATTTATCTAAGTTACAATAGCCTAATGCCAACTGTTCATCACCTTTTACAAAATATTGCTTTTCCCGATGCTGGGACGATAATTGTTGAGGAGTTCTCCCGGTAAGAACCAGCAGATCCTCAACAATCACTCGCAATACGCATTGTGACGAGCATAAATTGCTTAGCAACCGTATTAAAGTAATCGAATCGCAACCCGTGAAATATTTGTCAGTGAGTAGTTCCGATGGCCATCTGTGATCTTCATCATCAGCTCCACTTTACCAAGTGATGATTTCCGAGAGCAAATGCTCAAGTTACTTTAAAAAATATCCAAATCGCTGTAGCTTTGCCTATAAAATTTGAGGGTTTCCCTCGATTTCCATGGAATCCTCCCATCAGATTCCAACTTGATGATAATGAGAGCACCTCGAGAGTATACCCTTTCAAATAAAAAAAGAACTTTTGGAATCGGTCCAGTCGTCTTCGAGTAATCGGTGAACATACACAAGGTAGCTACTGTAAACTGTTAAGAGTTCCCTTAACTGTCCTTCATCTTCATCATCAGACCCCTAATGACAGTCGCAACCCATCTAGGTGTAAAGTTCACATCAATACAAATTAATCAAGCCCAAACACAAGGTAACTGCTGTAAATCGTTGAGGAGTCCCCTCGACTGTCTTTCGGCTCCATCATCAGATCGACTCCAGGCCTTCATCGAATTGTAGTGCTTTAAAATATTTAATGAAAAAATTAACAAACGCATTTTCGAAAATCGTAGGAGCGACTAGCTCCTACGATTTTCGAAAGTTCCCCTCGATTTCACTGGGATGCCATCATCAGATCCTGGTTTCCTTATCATTGGACTACCCTTGGCATATCCCCTTTCCAACAAAAAAAGAATAATCAAAATCGGTTCATAAACGACGAAGTTAATTTTTTAACTAAAATTTAGTTAACTTCTTGTATTTTTACCGACTTCACAAAAAGGAGGAGGTACATACTATGTTCGGATGTTTGTATGTTTTTTTTTTTTTGTATGTTTGTTCATCGATTACTCCGCCAATTGTCGGCGGATTTTCAAAATTCTTTTTTTGTTCGAAAGTAGATAGTTCTGAGGTGGTCCCACTGTCACCAAGTTAGGATCTGATGATGGGATCTTAGAGAAATCGAGAGCAACCCTCAAATTGTATAGGCTCACTTATTGTTTTTCGCATATTTTATGAAGTATCTTGTGTATTTTGCGTACGGTTGTCACCATCCCAGGTAGCTGGGCTGATGATGGAAGGTTCAACTCCTTAACAGTAAGAAGTTACTCGAACAGGCAAGGACTGTTTTAGTAAATTGTTTTGATGTTTGATAGGGCATTTGCCACATTTGGTCTCATGATCATCAAGTTATGACCTGATGCTGTAGTCAGGACAGTCTGCAGAGTACCTAATTCCTCGACAACTAACAGCAGATATATCGTGTTTAGGCTCATTGAAAAGGGCTCGATGTGTGGATAAACGTTGGTACTGTTAATGAGGTACATAGAGACCTGATGCTGAAGCCAGTCGAGCATCAGAAAAAGTACAAACCTTGAAATTACAGCACCGTAGTCGTGTTTGGGCTCATTTTAAACAGGACTAAATTTTAAGTTCAATGCAATGTTGACATAAGTCTGGCCTGATGCTGCAGCCAGGATTATCAGCATTAGTCTAAAAACTAATAAATGCTTCTTAAAGTGAAATACTTTTGCGAGTTTTTCTTCTGTATAATTATCCTAACAAAGGTTGCCGGTAGTGGCTAGATGAGAGAAGCGGAGGATCGTGAACGTTGGCGCAAACTTCGGGAGGTCTACGTCCAGCAGTAAACTGCAATTGGCTGATGATGATTTAAAAAAGCCTCAATCGTTGTATTTCACGCAATGCCTTATCGTCATGTGGTCTATTTAGCAATTTGGTAGGTTCCAAGTCGCATAATACAATGTCAAACAGCGTCTTTACACGACTAAGCGTAACATAAACTTGGCCCTTAGCAAAATTTTTCTTGCCTAAGTCTATTATTAAAGTAATTTGAGCATTTGCTCTCAAATTATGATTTGGTAAAGTGGAGCTGATGATGAAGACCACAAATGGCACTACTCAATGACAAATATTTCACGGGTTGCGATTCGATTACTTTAATATGGCTGCTAAGCAATTTATGCTCATTACAATGCGTATGGTGAAGTGGAGCTGATGGTGACTTCTCAATCAGCTCCAGTTCTCCTGGTTCTTACTAGGAGAACTCCTCAACAATTAACGTCCATGCATCGGGCAAAGCAATATTTTGTAAAAGGTGATAAGCAGTTGACATTAGGCTATTATAACTTAGATAAATTACAAACTGACCCTCTAAAAAGCGAAAAATAATTTTTTTTTTACAAAAAAAACAACCGTCTTCCAAAAACACTATAAATAAAGAGAAAATATATAAATAACTTTAATTTCGGAAGTCGGAAGTTATTTATATATTTTCTCTTTTTCTAAATAAAAATTAAAAAGTCATAATAAAAAAAAAACCGGGCAAGAGCGAGTCGGACTCGCGCACCGAGGGTTCCGTAACATCCGGGTTTATGCATAAGGTTTATGTTTCTGAAATTAAATGTTTTTTAGGGTTCCGTAGCCAAATGGCAAAAACAGAACCCTTATAGATTCGTCATGTCTGTATGTCTGTCTGTCCGTCTGTCTGTCTGTCTGTCCGTCCGTATGTCACAGCCACTTTTCTCCGTAACTATAAGAACTATACTGTTGAAAAAAATAACGCATCCGAGTTATCCACATTAGGGATAATCGCAGGGGTCAACCCAACCGCAGTGCAATGGGAAGGCCTCGAACGGCAGCTACTGCGGAGTTGAAGCGATCGCCTTGGCCGAAATCGGTCGGATTGCATCATACTGTTGAAACTTGGTAAGTAGATGTATTCTGTGAACCGCATTAAGATTTTCACACAAAAATAAAAAAAAAACAATAAATTATAGGGTTCCCCATACTTAGAACCAAAACAAAAAAAAATTTTTTCATCAAACCCATGCGTGTGGGGTATCTATGGGTAGGTCTTCAAAAATGATATTGAGGTTTCTAATATAATTTTTTTCTAAACTGAATAGTTTGCGCGAGAGACACTTCCAAAGTGGTAAAATGTGTGTCCCCCCCCCTGCAATTTCTAAAATAAGAGAATGATAAAACTAAAAAAAATATATGATGTGTACTTCCACCGAAAATTAGTTTGAACGAGATCTAGTAAGTAGTTTTTTTTAATACGTCATATATCGTAAATCACAATTTACCATTCATTAAATCAACACAAAAATAAAAAATAAAACATTTAATTTCATAAACATAAACCTTATGCATAAACCCGGATGTTACGTAACCCTCGGTGCGCGAGTCCGACTCGCTCTTGCCCGATTTTTTTTTTATTATTGAGTTGATTGAATGAATGGTAAATTGCGGTTTACGATTTATGACGTATTAAAAAAAACTACTTACTAGATCTCGTTCAAACCAATTTTCGGTGGTAGTTTACATGGTAATGTACATCATCTATTTTTTTTAGTTTTATCATTCTCTTATTTTAGAAGTTACAGGGGGGGGGGGGGACACACATTTTACCACTTTGGAAGTGTCTCTCGCGCAAACTATTCAGTTTAGAAAAAAATGATATTAGAAACCTCAATATCATTTTTGAAGACCTACCCATAGATACCCCACACGTATGGGTTTGATGATAAAAAAAATTTTGAGTTTCGGTTCTAAGTATGGGGAACCCTAAAAATTATTGTTTTTTTTCTATTTTTGTGTGAAAATCTTAATGCGGTTCACAGAATACATCTACTTACCAAGTTTCAACAGTATAGTTCTTATAGTTTCAGAGAAAAGTGGCTGTGACATACGGACGGACAGACAGACAGACAGACATGACGAATCTATAAGGGTTCCGTTTTTGCCATTTGGCTACGGAACCCTAAAAACCGGTGTAATAAGGAATGAGTTACTGGGCCTTAAGAGATAGCAAATTACCTCTCCTTTCGGCCAATTCCATTTGGCAAACGATGCACCAAACACCCTGTATATTATATTTACAACGTAGAATAACAAAAATAATAAACAAAAACCGATATTAAAACTTTGATGTTCGGTTTTGAATTTAAGCAGCGATTTGTAACAGCTGAACCGATTGTGACGGGACTCTCACTGGCTGGCAGCTGATGTTTTAAGGAGTAACATAGGTAACATACTATTTTAAAAAAAGAGTTAGGTGTACGCGCAAAAGAAAATAAACCCATGAAATCTAATTTGTTTCTAACAAACACGCGAACGAAGTCGTGAGCACAGCTAGTCATCAATATAATATTACTTTATGTAGGTGTATTTGACGGAAAATAGTTCAGGCGCGAGGTGACGACGGCGACGCTCAACTACGTGGACTACGACTACTGACTGTTAGGCTCTGCGGTGGCTTCAGAACAGGGGACAACACCATCCATCAGGAACTTTACTGCACGCCACTACCGCCTCGTGCGCTTCGTGCAGTAAGGAGCCTGGCGGGAGGCTGGCAGCGAGTTAGTAAAGGCGAGGCGGGGTGGCGAAGGTTACGTCTACCACACTAGGTGTGCGCTACGATGTCTTACCATGAAGCCTCGCTCGCCCTTCTCGCCCTTGCTACCCTGAAACGTGACACGCGTGTAGTGCACGGCAAGACGCACGCGCAGACAACCGTTCGAGCGTGTCGGCATTGTGACCGACACTCTCTTGACCGGTGTCGGGTGCAGAGATTCAGAAGTTAAATATTTCTCGATAACTTAGAATATTTACAATAAGACAAAGGTAAAACAAAATAAGAAAACTTAGGGTAAATTAAATGAAAATATATATATACCGGGAATCCATTTTTCCCTGGAGCTCCCGTTAACCCCTGCAAACGAAACAAATAAAATAAATAAAACCAAACTGAAGCCAAACTTATTGAGGAACTGGAGGGCAGAAGTACTCCAGCTTCCCCTCGTGCAAATAATATTAACCCTTAGTCTGCCGGAACGTAGATCTACGCGAGACACAATGACTTTTTATTTGTGTCTGTAATTACGGCACACAAGCGGTTAAAATATGTACTTTAGCGCCCGGTGTCTGTGGCATTCTTAACCGGACTTCGATAGTGCTAAGTATTGCTATTTTGACACACTGTGCTTCTGAACATTCCGGTAGAAGCAAACCATTGTGATTACTTTGTCTAATGAATAGTTACTGCGCGGTGTCAGAGGAGCTCAGACACCGCGCGTGCGACACGTGCGACGCGTGCTACGCGTGAGTACGTACCGGGGGCCCTGGCTCGCCGGGGTCGCCCTTCTTGCCTTTCTTGCCGCGCTTGCCGGGCGGGCCGGGCGGA
The DNA here is from genome assembly GCA_916614155.1 of Mesoligia furuncula. Taxonomy (NCBI): domain Eukaryota; kingdom Metazoa; phylum Arthropoda; class Insecta; order Lepidoptera; family Noctuidae; genus Mesoligia; species Mesoligia furuncula. Next base: position 207,341 of record OU744805.1, read on the forward strand.
CCTGCAACCAACAAAAGACATACTTACATAATTGAGGAAAAAAATAATACCATAGGTACAGTAAGCGTTCAAAAGTAGGTATCTGGGCACCTTACGAGTCGTATTGCTGTGATCACGCGGTACAACGAACATCTGTATGTGTAAACATTCGAACCTAAGCCAGTTGCATCACAGTCCACCACTTGACGATTACTGCTATGAGCACGTATTACAACCGTTTGAATTTTAGCAACGTTATGCGTTTGACCGTGTCGAACAAAAGGGACAGAATATATATATTTTTTTTTTTTTTCTGCCTAGCGTGGCGATTATGGCAAACCCACCCAAAATTGGGGGAGGCCTATGTCCAGCAGTGGACGTCTATCGGCTGAAACGAACGATATTTTTTTTTGTTTCGTGTGGTGCGACGAGTACGTGACGATATGGCAGTGTGTGAAGTATTTATTATTTCCTGTCTCACGAGAATGAATATTTCCCCAAACATAATATTTTCCAAACAAAAAAGTATCCAGTATATGTATATTGATATTTCGATAGAATAAATATGTGATGCGTTGAACGCTCGATCAAACAAACATTCGATATTTTGAACATTCGATGTATTGAGTGTACGATATATTGAACGTTCGAGTATTTAGACTTTCGATTTTTAGTGATCGATTAATTAATATTCGATCATTTGGCATTCGATTTGGCATAGTACACCCGTTTGTTAACTTTATGTAAGCAAAATAAATGTAACGAATAAATAGTTTTTATTTTTGTTATACTTATCACTTAATCACGCATTTTTTATTCTAAACAATAATTGCAATAACCACATTAATAAAAAAAACTTTTTTACAAAAAAAAAAACAACCGACTTTCAAAAAACACTATAAAGTGAAAAATAACTTTAATTTCGGAAGTCGGTGTCTTTGGTTCCGCGTTTTCGTTTATTGACACCGACTTCCGAAATTAAAGTTATTTTTCACTTTATAGTGTTTTTTGAAAGTCGGTTGTTTTTTTTTGTAAAAACGTTTTTATTTTTCACTTTTTAGTGGGTCAGTTTGTAATTTATCTAAGTTACAATAGCCTAATGTCAACTGCTCATCACCTTTTACAAAATATTGCTTTACCCGATGCAGGTACGTTAATTGTTGAGGAGTAAAATATAATTGAGCAAATGCTCAAGTTACTTTAAAAAAAGAATTTTCCAAATCGGTTCGTAAATGACGGAGTTATGCGCGAACAAAAAACGCAATGCAGAGTAAACGAAAAGATCGTTAATATAGACTATGTAGATATTTTTTTTAGATTTTTGTTGATTTTTCAAAAACTGCTTGTCCGATTTCGATAAAATTTTCATGGGACCATTTGGAAAATATACCGTCTCCAACAAAAAAAGAATTTTAAAATCGGTTAGCAAGCGACGGAGTAATGCGCGAAAAAACATAAAAAAAAAAATACAAACATCCGAATTGAGAACCTCCTCCTTTTTTAGAAGTCGGTTAAAAAAGGCAGCAATTTTGTGAATATTATTATTATTGCAAACAAAAATAAATATTGCCAAATACCGCACTGCTCTTCGTGAGATTCGAACGGGTGTACTACTCTACATTTATTAATTATAACTAGATGTCAAATAAATCTCAAGAAACTTATAAGCAATTTGTATTATTTTGACATACTTACCTAATAATATGAAATGTTTTAAATTTGAAATGGATTTCTTTCACCATTAACATTAAGCTTATTCCCTGTATTCCTATTGCCTGTATTCTTATTGCCTGTATTGTCGAAGATCTTCGAAAAAAATATGAAGAATAGGCTCATGAGGCACTTAAAAACTTACAATATTTTAAATAGTCAGCAATTCGGATACCAAAAATTACTAGGAACTACTGACGCTATTGGGGCATTAATTAATGGGGTTGTCTATAATTTAAACGAGAAGCATAAACTGGCAGGCATCTTTCTGTATCTTAGTTCTGCCTCCAATACTGTAGGTAGACCATGAAATTCGTCTGGCCAAGTTGGAACATTATGGTATACGGGAAGATGTATTGAAGCTATATCAAATTTTATTTAAATCGGTTCAGCGGTTTTTGCGTGAAAAGGTAACATACAGACAGACAGACAGACAGGCAGACAGATAGAGTTACTTTCGAATTAATGATATTAGTATGGATAAGTAGGTTATTGAGGTTATAGCTTAAGTATTCATTTTCTTTACGAAAATAAGATTGAAACTAAACCTGAAATTATGGAATAATATACAGGTGCCGTGAGTATAATAATATTATCTACTAAAATAGTGTAAACATTTTCAATCTATCTACAAGAAAAATGACAACGTCCTCGATGATGCAAGCCTTCAGCATGGAGTGCACGGCGAACCGTTAATAAAGATGTGTTGAATGACTCAGCAAAATGTCGCGTTAGTATGAAACCATTTGTTTCATATTCATTCACCACGAGTCGTCGATGTTCTTCTTTAATAAGCGCGGCGCCTTCCACTTTGCGCTCGATTTGCAAGGCTACCCTCTTCCTCGTATCGCTTAACCCTTAGACTCACATTATTTCTCTAGAACAAAGAATGGAATACTGTTAGACATCTATAAGCAAAATACAAAAATTGTTTACTTTACTATTAATAATTACCTACCTAACACTGACGACTACGGAAAAAAAAAATACTCATCATTCACTAATCCAAATAAATTAAGTATCTTTAAAATGATTAATATTTTTATTTTATTTTATTTAAAACTCATAATGAATTTAAAACTTGACTTACTTACTTTACTCTTTACTTCTGAGTAAACCGATTAACAATGCTTTTGATTTAAGTAGGTTTATGTTTAGTAAATTAGGTTATATTTAAATGATAAGTACACCCACACTTGGTCCGGTTTCATTCGCTATTTGGGTTTTGTTATATCCAATTTTATGCAGCGCAGTAATATTTGCCCTCGCTTCAATATTTATATTTGACTGTATTTTAAAAATAATAACTACAACACCGCTAATAGATTTAATAAACACCTCGTCTCTAACCAACAATATCCACGAACCAACAACGTTCTTTAAAGGTGAAGTTCTGCATAATCTGTCTACCTCACAGAAATCAAAACAATTTCTTTGGTCTACCTACTAACATTATTATTTGTGTGAACAAGACGAACGAGACAAAAACTAATGATTATTTATCGAACTAAAGTGAGTGTGTGTGCGTGTCTATAGTATAGAAACAACTTATAAAATAAGGTCGTAAGTCGAACCGAAGCGTCAATCTATTGCTTTGTGAGATTGCTAATCGACTTATGAACGGCACTGTACGTAACACAAACAAAAGAGGAAAATTAACTACCTATTACTAAAAACATACTTTTAGGAACAAGCTGTATCAAGTCAAACACATTCCTCCACCACTTGTTTTATGGACGGTCAGATCGGTCACCGAAATCACCGATGTTCGCTCGTTGGTAACAGGTAACTATTTTACTAACCTCGTTATAATTATGTAGTCGACGATTATGGTGCACGGTAAAACCAACTAATTACATTAAGTACATGTTGGCAGACTATGGGAGACAATAGAGGAAATGAGAGGCAATCATCTCTGATTCACCCATCAATCATGACAGCCAAAATATAATTATGCGATAATTTGTGAAAGGCATATACAAGTGGCAGCACAAATAAATGTGACATCCAAGGAACAGGGAACTCCGAAACTATCTGGCGAGACAAGCGGTGCCTAAATATAGGTTGCTGCATCTGCTTCAAATATATATGCCAATGCCAATTAACGGACATGTCTTGCGTCATAAATATCTGCCTACTCAGTTAAATTCAGAAGAATGAGTACTTCGTTGTAATCGAAAATATCTGACATCACTTTGGCATCCCATCCCTACACTTCTGACTCCTACAGATGCCTGCCCATCAAGTGTCCGAGGGGACCACTCGGACAAAATATGCTCGGATAAAAATGCTAATGACGTTAGTAACAGACCAGACCTTGTTGGCGTGGCGATTATAGTTCTTCATGAGAGGACATCGCATGACATAATATACCTATGTATTTAATTTTATATGTGTAACTGTGCACCAATAGTTTCCAGTAGGCGCTAATTATTCAATTTATTAAAGAAAATAACGTTGTAGTTAGGTGCTTGCTAGGTCTTGGTAGTGCACTTTTCTGAAGCGATAGACAACAAGGACAGATAGCGCCATCTATCGCTTGAGAAATGCACTTCCAGTATCTACCTGGAAGTGCACTTCCAAAGCGATAGGCATTGCTAGCTGTCTCTGTTATGTTAACATGCAGTTTTCATAACCTTAGGGCTGATATTTCCAACGCCAGATAATTTTATCGAAGGAATAATTTTGAATTTGTGACAATTCTTCCATCAAAAACTGTCAGACGACAAATTTATTCCACGAATAAAAATTAACCGTCGATTGAAAAATCAGCCCTTAATATTATTTGTTGTTGGATATTAACAGTAATTTATTAATAGGCTACAAAATCTTTTTACACACGTAGGGACTCGGAGAAAAAACTAAAACATGTGAAGACGCGCACTCACCTGGAGTACGCATAGCATAACATTACCACTGCTGGGACACAGACCTCCTCGCGGTGAGAGCGGGCCCAGGGCGGTTTGGTGGATGTCAAATGTCTTCGAATTTTTGGTCCTAAGACATGCCGTTTCCTCACGATGTTTTCCTTCACCGTATGTGAGAGCAGTGCTGATGAAATAAATTACACAAACTAAAGCGCCGGCCTGGTTTCGAACCCACGACCTACAACTCGTAAGTCGAATCCGTTATCACTGCTCTCTGCTTGAGTACGCGTTTTCCCACATTTTCAACAAAAAAGCAATACTTATTGCATCGGTTACGTTAAAAAATACGTAAACAACACTACTAAAAGTGGGCGAAGCACGTTAGGAAAAGACAAGTATCTACGTCGGGTCCATATTGGCTCACCTAAAGTTCTTTACCCAAATTGTTCTTCCTAATGATTTGTAATCCGAATGATCAGTCTTCCTAAAATTTTTCATACTAAAGTGGTCATTCATACTATTTGTAGTGCTACCGGCGATGTTCATAACACTCATGTTTCCGAAAATTGTAATTAATAATATCATTAATGTAAATATATTTAAACTCCTACTGTTTTTTATCATAACGCTTTTATCCCTAAACATAATTACCATAATATTAGAAGATGATATTTATAGTTTTAATTTGAGGGTATGATATATGTATGACAGACATACAGGCAGAGTCAAATTGGCATGTTTAATATTAGTATAGATTAAAACATCACAAGACACAAAGAGTGGTCCGGCTCGTGGTCAGCTGCCTCGGATGGCTCGGGCGGCGCGGATGGCTCAGATGACTCGGATAGCTCGGATGACTCGGATGGCTCGGGGCCGCACTCGACGCTCGCGACGCGCGGCGACTTTGATCTGCACCCCTCCGCGGCCTCATTGAATTCATTTCGCATTCAATTACGTTGGTAAACAGTTTGTGCCATTACAAGTGCGTCGCTTTCGTCACGAACTCACAACAGCTGGCAGGTGGTGAGTGGCGCGATTCTATTATAAATGAAAAACTTTGAAAGAAAATAAAAACCGACTACCAAAGAAAAACACTACAAAATAAAGAACTACATGCACTTTGTACCTACTGGTTTTTTGGAAGTCAGTGGTTTTATTTGTAAAAAGTTTTTAATTTTTGAGTATAACTGTGGTTTTTACGTAACACAAATTCGTTAAGGTACCTACCACTACTTGCTACTTAAAAATTAATAGTGAAAAAAAAACTTGTTTAAAAACAAGCTTTTATTTAAATGTGCTTTAAAGAATAAAATAAACTTTTCCTTAAAAACTTTTACTATCAGACCTTGACTTGGTGTTTGGAGAAATGCACCACTTATTTCAGCTTGAAGCTTACTTGTGCCTTACGAAACACAGTTCCTGGTTTGATTTTGGAGTTATCTTTTTCCTAGACTGGTTGCAAACCAATGCTGTTGACACCTAACTCGCCAAATTACACAAGTCAAACCAACCGATGCTACAGACTCGAACAATTCGACCTCAATATCATAATCGAGGACTTCAAAAACTCCAGTAGGTACACCAAAATTTCAGACGGGTTGCGGCAACGGATTTTAACTCGCATTCGTATTCTCAGCAAGTCCTTTCATTTGATACCCATATTGTAGGAAAGCAAAAAAACTTAGTCCGCCTTCTTTAGAAGTCCGCCATATTGGATTTAGAGTGACGTCACTTTTTTTTCGAGTTTCTCTCAGCAACCCCTTTTATTTGATACCCTTATTGAAGGAGTGCATTAAAAAATAACTAGTCCGCCATCTTGGGTGTTCCGCCATGTTGGATTTAGAATGACGTCACACAGCAAACCATTCATTGTCATCCAAACTAATCGTGCTTGAAGATATCTGCTTCAAAATTGAGTTGCCAATTGAGTTGTTGTTGAGTCCACTTGATAGTTGACTCAACTTAGCAGTTGAACTGCTAAGTTGAGTCAACTATCTGATTTAATTTTTACAAGCTTTTATTTAACTTGCATTGCAAGTTAAATAAAAGCTTGTAAAAATTGAATCAATTAACATAGAATACATGAAGTGACAATTTTGAGGAGTTACCTTGTGTACGAATACCAATCAAATTAAATGGGACCAACTTGAAGCTTTACTCAAACCAAAGCAAAATAATCATTAAAGTCGGTTTATAAACAAAGAAGTTATGGCCGAAAATACATTTAAAAGACATCAGACGAGTTGAAAATCAATGGTTTATTAAAGGAGTCGGTTAAAAAAAAAACGTTTTTAACAACTGCAATCGTTTACCTATTCGACAAATATTTTTGGATCGAATTCCTGCGACTGTACTAATATTTAGCCTAATAACTAATTATTGTTATGCAGTTGGAGAGGATGTTAAGAGTTTCAGAGAAAATGTTATTTTTATGCCAAGAGTTTCTTTAGTCAATTGTCTTCAATTACTTGCTAAATCTGACATACGACGAAACTGAAAAATTACTCACGCGCATTACATAACACGTTACCTTCGATTACAGTTCCACATAACACCTCCACATCCATTCACACGAACATATACCTCACACAAACACAAAAAACACTAACACAAACACACACACACACACACATATACACGAACACTCACGCACACTTATGGCAACACCTCGTTTTTCATAGACTTCTCAATAAATACTTTTTGTACCTAGTTGATAACCCTTTTACATTTAATAATATTACACCTTTGCGGCATGTACTCATTCTTACTTACTCTTATTATTTTTTTTTGTAAATTTGCAACACTTTGCTTTTTTGCTTAACTTTGTAACGGCTGACAAGACCCCCAGAAGGAATCACTGGCTCTGAAGATACAGGCTATGTCTAGTTTCGGAGTCAGGGATACTCATACTTTAATTGCCAAAAATAAGCCCTGGCTACATAACAGTACCGAAATGATGATAAAAAAAATAATAATGAATAATGATAATCCAATGATTTTCGTAATGATTTTATAATCCAATGTCCATTATTTTAAGTCACTTCGATGTACACCTTAGAATAAGTACCAATTTGTAAAAAGGGTTGTGAATAAAACTTTTATTTATTATTTTATTTTATTCAACTTGCGAAATGTGTGCACTGTAGGTACACCTCTGCCTAACCGTTTGGGGCTTACGGCCGACATGTTAATTTGAAATAAAAAATCAAATCAAGTCATTTATTTGCTTGTACATTTCAGTAACATTTCTTCGGCGTAGCGAATAGCTACGAGTACAAGTTTCGTAGCATTCGCCGGCGGCGCGCGGCGTAGCTATGCGGGTCGATGACCTTCACGTGGCTACGAGTGTATTTAGTCGTAACTCGTAACCTGTGAGTACACGTAGCAGCTAGGCGCCGTGCTACGACGAGCTTCCGCCGGTTCCAGCTTCCAGCACAATAACGAACAAAGATTACAGCATTTAGAATAATAACTAGCTGCGCCACGCGGTTTCACCCGCGTAAATGTCGATCCCGTGGGAATATCGGGATAAACTGTAGCCTATATGTTAATCCAGGGTGTCAGCTACCTCCATACAAAATTTTATCAAAATTGGTCCAGCCGTTTGAGCGTGAAGAAGTAACAAACATATAAACACACACACACAGTCACACACACACTCACACACAAACTCACAAACTTTCGCATTTATAATATTAGTGTGATTAGTAACTTCATTATTTAAAATATTAATTATTCATTTTATTTTATTATAAATTCTAAGAAAACATACTTTAATTGAGTCATAGTTACTATGCAGTTTGTTTTTCATTGTTGAAGACGGCTAATTACAAAGTAAAGAAACGAATTCAAAGTAAAAAAACTGGCCAAGTGCAAGTCGGACTCGCACACGAAGGGTTCCACAAGGCAAAAAAGCCGAAAAAAACACGTTTGTTGTATGGAAGCCCTCATTAAATATTTATTTTATTCTGTTTTTTAGAATTTGTTGTTATAGTGGCAACAGAAATACATCATCTGTGAAAATTTCAACTGTCTAGCTATCACGGTTCATGAGATACAGCCTGGCGACAGACAGGCAGACGGACAGTGGAGTCTTAGTAATAGGGTCCCGTTTGGGTACGGAACCCTAAAAACATCTAGGAAAGCGAAGTATATATCGGTTTAAAGATATTTATTCTCATAAAGAACACAAATAGTTCACTTAAAATATGAGATTATAAATAGATTATACACTCATACTATTACATCATGACTCCGTGAGTCGACAATATATAAACTGACAGCGATAACAAAAATATATTATTATATATATAGGGTTCCAGATAATTTGAGTACACATGGTTAGTTACTAAATTTTAGATGCATAAGTTTTTAACATATTTAAAAAAATATTTGTACTTTTTACATTAATCATATCATCTGGCAGTTTATTATATAGCACTGCTCCTTCATATAAAATGTTTTTCCTCCCGTAATTGGTTCTGGGTGGCCTGAGTTCTAACTTGTTGCGATTTCGGGTGTGGTATCCGTGATTTCTCTTTTTGAAAGTAAGTTGAGAATGGGTTTCCAGTGATATATTTTTTAAAATTACAATGCATGTTTTGAATATGTATAGTTGTTGTATGTTGAATATCTTAGTGAGGTTGTATATTTGTTTACTTGATGTTAGGTAATGGAATTGTACAGAGTTTTACGCCTCCTACGTATAGGTGCAAGTAATTTATTCGGGCTTCTGCTTTTCACTGTTTTAGAAATGTGTTCATACAATGGGGACATAGGCGAATACCTTTTTATAAACATGTAAATTTCAAAAATATGTAGGCAAGGAAGCGAAAGAATGTTTAGTGCTTTAAATAGTGGCTTACAATGTTCTAAATATTCTGCTCCATACACAAATTCAAATTAAAATGTTGATGGGTATGAAATGACATTGTAGGCTTGTCAACAAGTACCAGGTACTTAATGAAATAGAAAATGGTCTACAGATCTACAATCTACGTGGCCTACAACGTTTTTACTTTCACAAAATATAAAATAATCTATCAAAAAGATAAATAGTAATAAAATATTAAAACCAAATGCTATGATTGCCATTACAACCACTAAAAAGAGTTGAAATTAGAATTGTAGGAATATAATGTCAAATAATAAAAAGATCATGTTAAAGAAGTATGTAAAAAGTAAATAAGAAAATAAAATATTGGGAATAGGCTCGAAGCGTTACCAGGCACATGGCAGGCACCAACCGACGATTATCCCTGTACGCACTATTCAAGTGCATCCAAGGACCAGCCCCGGTTGGTGTTCCTACAATCGGGGGCGGTCCTTGGGTGCATTTGCAGGATATAATAATAATAATAAGTTGAATGAGGCGATTAGGCAGCGTTGCAATAATCACAGTTATATTCAATCACGGGTGTCATTCTCAAACAACTGCACCAATCTTGAAAAGCGCTAGACTTGTCTCCTTCCAGTTTCCAGCTACTAAACTCTACAGAAAAAACTCTATCCTACCCTAAGAAGACTTGCAGAATTGTCCGAGAAATCCTTCAAAACGACAATGTTGCACAAATATCACACTCACCAACATCATCAACTACACAACTCTATATATATCATCACACCCAAGGGCGGATCCAAGGGCCTGGACTGGCTTAAATGCATATCCATCAAGACATTGCTTCATCGAGGAACGCTGACCTACTATATCTTCAGCAGCAGTGGCGTAACTAGTAAGGTTCAAAGTGGTGCAGTCAGTTGGTACTCGAATACTCGGGCACAGTGGTCTGCTATGTCAACAATGCACCGGCCTAGTGTGATAACATTTTTATGCTAAAAAGATAGCGCGGTCTGAGAGACCCCAAAGTTTACACAGCTTTCCTCAAGTCATGGAAAAAATATGCTAATAAAACTAACCAAACCAATTCGAGGTGCTCAATTTATTGAGCTCGTTTCGCTCACTCTTGCAACTTCCACCTACCACTAACTATTACCTACCTATGTCGACAAAGTAACTCTTGTTTCTGTATCTATAGTTAAAAGAAAAATGTATCCTATCCGAAACACTGCTAGGAACTAAATACACTGCTACGGCTGAAACTGTTAGTGTAGGGACATATGGTATGACAGGAAATATGATCGCGTGACGTATGCTAAAGACGTGACGTGGAGCCATCTTCCATCACCAGTGCAGGCTGTGTTAGCGGTGACCGGGGTGAAGGACCTTGAGAACCTGGCAATAGTGGCGGATAAAGTTATGGAGGCATCGAGACCCGCAGAAGTAGCAGAAATTGCCGCACCCGCGACCACCAGTACGGACTCTAGCACTCAAGAACTGAGGGAAATGATTCAGAAGCTGAGCGTCGATGTAGCTGAACTACGCCGCTCGCGACGACCGTGGACAGAGGGAGACAGAAGAAGGCGATTTAATAGGTCAAGGTCAAGGACTAGGGATTCAAGTAGGAACCGAAAGCATCCAGAATGGTTATGTTTTTATCACCACCGGTACGGAGGCCACCAAAGCTACGAAATGTGTCGAGCCATGCAATTGGAAGGAAGCGAAACCAGCATCGCTAGCGGGAAACTAGTGGCGATACAAGCTAGAGCGGTGGATTGTGTCGGCGTGCCTAATTACCGCTTATGTGTGACAGACAGGAAAACCGAACTTCGATTCCTGATCGATACGGGTGCGGATGTATCAGTGATCCCAGTGTCATGTGTCACGAAAGAGTGCGTTTCAAAAAACATCGCGAGTGATACCTATAGGGTTTATGCGGCAAACGGTACAGAGATAAGAACATACGGCACACGTACTTTAGTTTTAGACTTAAATTTAAGGAGAGCGTTTAGATGGACGTTTATAGTAGCAGCCGTGAAGCAACCAATAATTGGTGCCGACTTTTTAGGTCATTAGTCTGACAACCAGTCTTACCAAGGGGTATCGTATCACCCACTAACTGGGTTGTGGAGGTCAGATAGGCAGTCGCTCCATGTAAAACACTGGTATTCAGCTGCATCCGGTTAGACTGGAAGCCGACCCCAACATAGTTGGGAAAAGGCTAGGCAGGCAGATCGGTTGCTGGTAGATATAGGCTCGCGGAAATTGAAGGATGAAATGACGCATCTAACGGTTCTCACATCAATAGTTGATACGAGTGTATATGACTCATCTGTTAAGACACTAGACTGTAATAATAATTGGCACGACTTATTACTCAGGTATCCGGAGGTTACCAAACCAGCATCATACCGGGATACACCTAAACATTCAGTATATCATGTTATTGAGACTTCGGGACCACCGATGTACGCGAAAGCTAGGCCTTTACCGCCAGATAAGTACGCAAAAGTGAAAGAAGAATTTCGGACAATGACAGAAATGGGTTCTGTCGACCGTCTAAGAGTGCCTGGGCCAGTCCTTTACATGTAGTGCCGAAAAAGAATGGCGAACTTCGTCCCTGTGGCGACTATAGACGGTTGAACGCGATGACCAAGCCTGATCGTTATCCAATTCCTCGAATACACGATTTTAAGTAGGTACTTATTAGCGGGTAAGAAAAATATTTTTAGCAAATTAGATTTAAATAGATCATATCATTTTATTCCAGTGGCCCCGGAGGACATAGAGAAAACGTCATTATCGTGAGCGAAACTCCTGAACAACACAGAGAGCACTTAAATGCTGTTTTCGAACGGTTTGATAAATATGGTATTACGATAAACATCTCAAAATGCGTATTTGGCCAAGCTAAGATTGAGTTTTTAGGTTTTGAAGTGTCAACGGACGGCGTTCGCCCATTCAACGACAAAGTGCAAGCTGTGAAAAATTTTCCGAGACCGGACACCATCGCGCAATTACATTGATTCCTAGGTATGATTAATTTTTATAGACTGCATATACCTAGGGCTGTAGAATTTCAATCAGTACTTAATCAATATTTGCATAATTAAAAAAAATGACAAAACTTAGGAGTTTTGTCATTTTTTTTGGGAACTCTATAGGTAGAGTGGACTGATAAGGCCGACGAGGCATTTCAGAAATGTAAGGAGAGCTTACAAAGCACCGCTACATTATCTTATCCATTGCCTAATACTAAATTAGCGCTGATGACAGACGCTTCGAATACCAGTGTTGAAGCAGTCTTACAGCAACATAGTAATAATACCTGGCAGCCACTCGGATACTTTTCAAAAAATTTATCGCAAACAGAAGCCAAATATTCCACTTATGACAGGGAATTGTTAGCAATATAATATATAGCCATCAAATATTTCAAAAATTTAGTAGAACACAAACCTCTCATTTATTCTTTTACAAAATCCAGTAACGATAAAGAAAGTCCGAGAAGAATAAGGCAACTCTCCTATATTTGTGAATTTACCACGGGCATACAGTAGTATATCAGTGGTAAGCATAATGTTGTCGCTGACGCATTATCACGCGTCGAGACTATACAGTATCCCACTACTCTAGATTACGTTGAGGTAGCAAAACAACAAAGGACGACGCTCATCTGCAGCAGACATTACAAATATCGGACACCAATAGCAAATTGCAGTTTAAACAGATTTGCCTGCCCGACTGCAATCACACTATCACACTAATATTATAAAGGCGAAAGTTTGTGAGTGTGTGTTTATATGTTTGTTACTTCTTCACGCTCAAACGGCTGGACCAATTTGGATAAAATTTGGTATGGAGGTAGCTGACAACCTGGATTAACATATAGGCTACTTTTTATCCCGATATTCCCACGGGATCGACATTTACGCGGGTGAAACCGCGGGGCGCAGCTAGTACATTTATATATTGCGAAATTTCAACAGAAAACATACGACCTTATTTACCAGAAAAATTTAGGAAATTAGCATTCGAATCTGTCCATAGTCTTGATTGGCCCACTCAGCACTACTGTTGACGGTTACAGATATTGTGTGACTATGATAGACCAGTTTAGTGGATGGCCAGAGATTTTCCCTGTACAGAATATAACTGCTGAGACTGTAGTCAGGGTGGTGTTCGAGGGTTGGATATCCCGTTTTGGTTGCCCTGTTAAACTAACGAGTGACCAGGGCAGACAATTCGAAAGTGATGTTTTCCAGCAGCTAATGAAGTATCTAGGAATCCAAAAGATGCGAACGACACCTTATCATCCAGAAAGCAATGGCTGCATTGAACGCTAGCACAGAGCACTAAAAGTGGCTCTGATGGCACGTCTCAACAGCAACAGTTCATGGGTAGACGAACTTCCATCGGTGTTGTTAGGATTATGCGCCGCTACTAGAAGCGACAGCGGTGTGAGCGCAGCCGAATTAACGTACGGAAAGACGATAAGGCTACCAGGCGACTTTTATGACAATGTTAAATTTTGTGTGCCGGACTCGGAATATTTACAAAAACTTAGAGATAGCATTAAGAATTTAAAACCTAAACCGTCAAGCCACAGTAATTCACGCCCAATATTTGTGCCAAGCGAGCTGACTACTTGCAAAAGCGTTTTCGTAAGAAACGATACCATTCGCAAATCTCTACAGCCACCTTATGATGGCCCGTATAGCGTCATAAGCAGGAGAGGAAAAACATTCGTAATAAAAATAGGTGATAAAGAAACTGTAGGATATGTAGATCTGTGGTTCTCAATGTAAGATCTGTGGTTTGAATGTATCGGTGTCAGTCCGAATAAAGCGAGTAATGAACGGTCGTGTGTTTTACTGCGCTGTGCAATTCCCACCTAAGTACATATTTCACAGTGGCGACGAGGACTCAAAAGATATCCAAGCGTGTGAACAATGGCAATAGGTAAAATAAGTGCATTTGACCTGGAGAAGGACAACTGGGAGGCCTACGTAGACCGGTTAGAGCAATATTTCGTGGCTAATGCGGTTAAGGCAGAATTACACGTGGCCACGTTAATAACAGTGATCGGTAGTGAAACGTATGAATTAATGGTCAATTTATGTACACCTGTGAAACCGGCCAGCAAAACGTACAAAGACTTAGTGACTTTGATGAAAAACCACCTGAATCCTAAACCGAGTCAATTGGCTGAAAGATTCAAATTTCGTCAGCGTATACAGAAGAAAGAAGAAAGTATAGCTGCGTATGTGGCGGAGTTAAAAAAATTAAGTAAAAATTGTGGGTTTGGAGATTTGGCAGAAAACCTGCGGGATCAATTCGTGTGTGGGCTGATTAATGACGATATACGGCAAAAATTATTTTCAGAGGAAGATAGTATATCGTTCGAGAGGGCCTATAAATTAGCTAGTACCATGGAAACCGCAGAAACAAATGCAGCATTGGTAGAAGGTTGCAACCGGGGGCGAAGCACAAGTGAAAGTGTAGCAAGTGAACATACAGTGCATTTCATGGAGCGCAAAAAAAAGGGCAAGACTTATGGTCAAAGCGGTACCACGCGCAACTCACGGGGGACTCGGAGCGATGCGGCCGGCGGTGGCACAAGTAACACAAGCGGAGCGGCCAGTCAATACCGGACGAACACATCGGCTACTAACACTTTGGATAAACATCAGAAATGTGACATATGTGGGGGTGGCCACGAAAAACAGAGTTGTAAATTTAAGATGTATGTCTGCAGGGTATGCAATCAGGAAGGGCATTTGAAGAAAATGTGCCCTAAGTTTCGGGGGCATATCAATGTGCAAAATATACAAGAGAAGAAGGTGTGTGTAAATCACCAGGACAGTGACAGTGACGAGGTAATGTGTAATAACAATTTATTCATTAAGTACGAACAATCGACATTCTCCGTTACTTGGACCGTTCACCATAAATGTTTGTGTTGAGGGCTTATCGCTAACAATGGAAATAGACACCGGCAGTGCTATATCATGTATAAGTTATAACACTTATAAACAACTCTTTGTTCATTGTAAATTAAAACCCAGTAATTTAGACTTGCGATATTATACTGGAGAAATAGTTAAGCCCGTGGGAAAAATTAAGGTTGAAGTAAGGTTTAAAACCATATTGAAAGAGTTAGATCTGTACATTGTGAATAGTGGACAAGTGAATTTATTAGGTAGATGTTGGCTTAGCGAATTAGGTATACCTATACCCACATGTAATATTAATAAAATGAATGTCTCGAGCAAGTTGATGGATGTAAAAGAATTTAGTTCCAGATACTCTGAAGTATTTAAAGATGGATTGGGGCGGTTCACCGGCGGGCAGGTGGGATTCCGCCTGCGAGAAGGGGCACGGCCAGTGTTCCTGCGCGCACGACCGCTCGCGTATGCGCTGCGTAAACCAGTAGAGGAAGCGCTAAATCAAATGGTACGAGATGGAATCTTAACGCCAGTCTCCACGGCGGACTGGGCTACACCTATTGTACCGGTGATGAAAAAAGATGGCACCATACGGGTATGTGCAGATTTTAAAATGACGTTGAATAAATGTATAGAGGTGGACCACTATCCTTTACCTAAAGTTGTAGATTTACTAAGAGAGGATAGGCAAGTTGAGAACAGAGTAAACGAGGTACAACGTAGACAAACCTATCATGCAGGCGGTACAGATAGAAGTTTTAAAGTAGGCGACTCAGTGTGGGCCCGTAACTATACGGGAGACAAATGGTTAGGTGGTACTATCACCGAAAAAGTTGGATCTCGTAATTATCTTGTCGGTAGCGAGGGTGGTGGTCCATACGTAAAAAGACATGTAGACCAAATAAAAAAAAGGAGAAGCAGTTACGGTTTGTCTCCAAAGGAGTCTCTTAGTTCATCACAGGACGCCCAGTCAGTTGAGGAGAATTTGGTAATGGAAACAGTTAAGGATAGGTCGCTTGGAATCGAAGCGCCCGAAACTATAAGTGACCTAAGCACAGACAAGGTATTAGCGGCGTCTAGCCCGAGCAAGTCGAGCGCACAGGTACCGGAATGTGTCGATGACGTAATGGAAAATGCAAAGATGGCTTTGCCGGTGAACCGTCCTAAAAGGCAAAGGAAACCTGTACAAAGATTGATCGATGAGATAGATTAGAATAAGTTTTTTTTTTTTTTTTTTTCTCATATTTTTTTTGTTTTCTTAAATATTTTTTTTTCGTAACACAGGAGCCTGTGTTTTACTGTTTTCGTTTTGATGACTTTTGTTAATGTTATAAAAAAAAAAAAAAAAAAAAAAAAAAAAAACTTTTATATAAGTCAGAGTAAGTCTGTAGTAAAGGTGGAGGTATTAGGTTAGTTGTAAGAAAATGTGTTATTAACTGTTAAGAATTAAAAATGTATACTCAAAATTATTACATACATAGTAAGTAAATAAGGGTGGAGGTGTAGGATATGTAGATCTGTGGTTCTCAATGTAAGATCTGTGGTTTGAATGTATCGGTGTCAGTCCGAATAAAGCGAGTAATGAACGGTCGTGTGTTTTACTGCGCTGTGCAATTCCCACCTAAGTACATATTTCACAGAAACGACTATTTCGGTAAATAGACTTAAACCAGCCTATTTAATCGATGGCCAGTCATCGCCCACAGACCATAATTTTCCTGACAAAAATAACGAAAAATTAGCATCAAATAATGCAGACACTTCTTGCAAAGTTCTACATCCGAGAACCTCGCGAAGTGGCCGCGTTATCAAACGCCCGGTAGGTTTTGCAACGTAAACATTTTTGCAGGTGGCTCATGCGTCCAGTAACTATGTGTAATTACATACGTCATTATTTTATTGTGCAACTGTATTTAATGTACTTAATAAGAATGTGAACCTAAATGTAACTCGTAATAAGCAAATTAACCAATAACAATAATGTAATAGGAATGATATTTCATCATTTTATTTTGACAAATAGCAAAAATATATTTTTTTTTTGTTTTGTAAAAGGGGGAATACTGTAGGGACACATGGTATGCTAGGAAATATGATCGCGTGACGTATGCTAAAGGTATGATGTATGCATGTATATAGCGACGGCTGCGCCCCGTCGAATAAGTTCACCAGTCGTGAATATACGGTCCTACTAGAACTACGTCTTTCCTTTAATCGCTCAGTCCATATATATACAAACCCCAAAGTTAGGAACGAAGTTCTATAGCACGGCTTGCCGTAGGAGTAAACTTGTAGAAATCGCTACGTAACGAAAAAGCATTATGCCCCCTTCATACCACTACGAAACACAGCCTAGTTTTCTTCGAGGGTGCAAAAGCCGGTAGTGAGGTCGATATGAAACATTTCATGATTGTTGTTTTCATGGTTTTTGAAGGTGAAAATTCAAGATGGCGACAAATTCATGGAGCTTCTATTAACCTCTCTCTCTGTATTTTTCTATTCTATACACAGACAGCACACTTTTTTTTTTTTGGAGTTATTCTTGAAAAATAATTAATCTCAGAAACATCCTAGTACAATACTCGATGTGGGAGACACTTCTTAACTGTCTGGTCCATGTGCCCCTCCCAGAAATAAATCCTGGAACCGGCCTTGATCATACCATAATATTATGTTATCATCTATCACTTCGGTTATCACTTGGCTTCGGCCCGTGTTATTCTATAAAACCGGCATATCAGCGCCGAGATCCAAAAATGTATACCTACCAACATAAATAATAGTAGCGTTTATTCATAAAAAAATAAACAAAGAAAGAAAGAAAGAAAGAAAATACGTTTATTTGCGGTAAACATGACGCAATAAAGAACGAACGTATAATTTGTGACATGTTCGGTGAGCCACAAACTAAGTTCGTGTCGTAAGTGGCTCGTTCACTGCAGCGGTGAGCCGCCCACTACCTGAACGCGCCCCAGAAGGTGGTAGCCGTTAGGCTAATCCGGGGCTACCGCACGATCTCGGGCGAGGCGGCAAGCCTCCTTGCCGGACTGCCGCCATGGAATCTGGAGGCGATAGACCGCGCGCCTGTATGAGTGGCGCGCGGAGGCACTACGCCGGGGGGAAACTCCGCTACCGCGGCAAATCGCTGCGGAGCGGACGGATCTCCGGCGCGATCCCATGGCGGCGTGGAAAGAGCGACTGTCGCAACCCAGCGCAGGGCACGCCGCGATTGCGGCGATAAGACCCCTCTTTGAGGAGTGGCTAGAGAGGCGCCACGGCGCCCTCACCTACCGCTTGACGCAGGTCCTCACCGGACACGGAAGTTTCGGGAGGTTCATGCACATCATCAGGCGGGAGGAAACGCCCGGGTGTCACCATTGCCAGGATCGCCCAGAGGACACGGTGGAGGTCTGCCCCGCTTGGGCGGAGCACCGCCGTGTCCTCGTAGAGGCGATCGGCAGCGACGGCGACCTCTCGCGTCCGGCCCTGGTGCAAGCCATGGTCCGGGGCGAGAGGGAGTGGGAGGCAGTCACCTCCTTCTGCGAAGCAGTCATGCTAGCGAAGGAGGTGGCGGGACGGCTCAGGGAGAGAGCCTCCCGTCTCAGCCGCCGCGGGGGACGCCCCCGGCGTCGGGAGCCGCGTGACGACTCCCGGCCACCGCAGGCGCGGGCCTGCGGGCGGAGAGTAATGGATAGCTCACCGTCCGATCAGGACCAGGCCCGTGCCGGAAGGCGCGTACGTGTTCCACGCGCGCCTCAAAGAGATGTCAACATCGAGGAGGGGCCCCTTAGAGCCGAAGCCTGCCGGGCCAGCGGGATTGTCCGAAAGGGTTACCGCTGGCCCGGAACATAAAGGGCTAAGGAAGGAACACGGGTGGGTTTTAGTCAGTAAGAGTCTGACACTCCCTTCCGCTCCACCCAGAGCGGGAGGAGTCATTTGGAGATTTCCCATCAAAAAAATAAAATAAAAAAAGTGTCGTCGTTTGTATCTTGTGACTCCAATGGAAATCCAATGGATATATTGGATTATGGGTTTGGGTAGTTAAAGTGAACTGGTTATCTGGGACTACTATGGGAAGGCTATGGCCCCTGCCCGACCAATGTTTTATATAAAATACACAGATAAAATGGCTGGGGGTGACTTGCATACTCAATAATGGGTCCCCGGAAACTGTCACTAGCACGCAGTGACGTAGTGACAAGAGGGGCAACATGTCCTGAGGTACTTAAGGAGTGGAGAGGTATTCCACGGCTATCAGAGCAATCTCAGAGCCTGGAAGATGGTCACCAGCACTTACTAGAATAATTCCTTCCTCTGAGCACGTTTGCTCTTACGAAGCTTCACTCGTGAGGACAAGACTACTCCCGGGAGATAGTGTCCGTGAGGTCGCTACTGCGCAGCAGCTCGCCATATGCAGGTTTATGTATCTCTCTTGGTCTGGCTCCTCACCCTAGAACTTTTCCGTTAAAGGACACAAAGCGACGTCGTACAAGTTCCACCCGATGTTTTTTAGGGTTCCGTAGTCAACTAGGAACCCTTATAGTTTCGCCATGTCTGTCTATCCGTCCGTCTGTCTGTCTGTCCGTCCTCGCTTAATCTCTGTGACCGCTAGCACTAGAAAGCTGAAATTTTGTAGGAGTACGTATATCAGTTACGCCGACAAAGTGGTAAAATAAAATTTTGGAAAATATTTTTTTTTAGGGTAGCTCCCCTACATGTGAAGTGGGGATGAATATTTTTTTCATTATCTACCCCATCGTGTGGGGTATCGTTGAATAGGTCTTCTAAAATGGCTTAGGGGTTGCTAAAATAATTTTTCGATTTAATGCACCATTTACGAAATATTAAACTTTAAAGTGCAATTTTTTGTTCCAGTAGGGCGTCCCCCCCCCCCTCTAAAAGCTAAACTACTGGTGTGAAAAATCTGGGAAAATTCTCGATGAAAGTGCATTTCATGAACTTTAAAGGAAAAGTATAGCGGTTAAGATAACTTTATTAGTTTAGCAGTAATAGTCGTTGAACTTGGGTGTTGGATAATTTTGTACCAAATACAAAATCCTTAGCATTAATCCTTTAAAGTGACTAAGATGAAGTAGTTGCTTGTTTATAATGGGTAAAGACTTGCATTGATAACCAAAATATGTTTTTTTTTTTAGCTATTCAGAATAAAGAACAACAGAATCGTACTACATTGTGATAACGGGCTACTACGGAACCCTACACTGTGCGTGGCCCGACACGCACTTGGCCGGTTTTTTTTAACAGGTAATAAATATAATTAATTAAATAGTATTACATTGTTAATAAAAATAATAAGTATCCGATAACTCCCAAGCAATTTTACTTTAAATAAGACAGCCGCGGAAATAAAACTTCCCGCCTAATGTTAGCGGTGGCGAGCGCCTGGCAGGTGGCAGGTGGCGGGTGGCTCGAGGTGGCTCGAGGTGGCGCAGAGACTGCGTCGGTACAAATCACCAGCACATTATTGAGCCATTACCGCCCTCTCAGAATTTTGATAATCGAGTTAATCCAGTTCGAGGGGCAAAAAATATGGCCCTCGCCCTCGCAGCCCTCAAGACGAATTGTGCGCAAATTGGGTTAGTCTTGTTTAAGGAGGCGTTTACGAAATGACGCGCTTCAATTTTAGGTATTGAGTCTTACTACTACACGTGCACGGCTCACACACACAGCGACATGCGCGAAGCGGTGAAATTATGAGTAAATTGACACGACTTGATACTTGAGCCTAATTTTATTTTATTTTTGCCATGTATTTTTTTTAAGTTTACGGTGATTTGTTTTCAAACAGTTTGTAGGTAATGTGAAGTGTTCATATAAGTAGAATGCTATTTACTTAATTTCACTGGACAGTGATTAATCAAGTACAAGTTGCCAAAGTACCTATGTACATCAGTCTCGCTTGTGCCGCGTTCCGATGCGCACGTGTTTGCATATTCTGTGTTTTGACTAGCGCGGCGCAAGCTGTCGCTCGAATTCTTTTTTCGCCATGAGTAATGAACTTGTGGCGAATGAGCTGCTGGCGTTCCTGCAGCAGAAGCTGGATGTGATGGACGAGGTATCCGCTGTCCAAATCTGCTCAACGAACTTCAGCGAGGAGGACATAGCTGCTGCCAAGCTGTTGTTGTTTAGTGTGCTGAACAAGCGCGACCAGATGGTGTCTCGCCGGCGTGACGGGACTAAGAGAAGCCTGCAAGATATTATCACGCTGCTCAAGGAGACCGACCCGGACGACGTGCCGACGTTTGTGGCGAAGGATCTGCAAAAGCTGCCACCCGTCACCTTCGACCACGTCGATGTAACGAGCCTTCTGAAGGACATTGTTTTTCTGAAGGCCCGCCTCGCGGATGTTCTAGCGAAGTTAGATGCATCCCAAAACACCGTCATAGATTTGCGCAAAGAATTTACCGAGTTGCGCAACAGTATGGCGGTAACTAGGTCATCAGTCGATGCATCTAACGTAAACATGTGTCGCGGAGCCGGCCTCGATTTATCGTCGTCAAATTCCGCGTCAGCAGTTTCGTCGCCAGCGCACCCGTCGTTTGCTGAGATTGCAGAGCGCCCCGCCCGCGCGCACCGCAGCCCCGCACCCGTCATCGCGGCTCCTCCACGCAACGCCGCCCGAGCCCCTCGCCCCGTCCCGCTGCCAGTGTCTGCAGCCCTGGCGAAGCCCCAAAAAATGGAATCCGCTAGCGTCACCGCGAGTGCCCCAGGAGCTCCAAGTAGGAAGCCCATGCCACAAAAGGCACCGAATAGGGCTGATGATGAGGGTTTCGTGACGGTGCAAAGGAGGAAGCGCCGGTCACGAACGAACAAGAACCGCTGCGGCAAAGCTCCTACGGAGCCCGAAGTCAGCTTGCGTGCCGCAAAGCCGAACACACCGGTGTACATCTCCCGCCTACACTACACCACTACGGCGGAGAACATCGTGGAGTACGTGCGCCAGAAGACGAGGTACACACCGAGGGTGCAGTTACTGGAGTCGCACCGCAACGTCAACTTCAAGGCGTTCGTGGTGCGCATACCAACATGCTACCTGCACCTGGTGATGGAAGAAAGCTTTTGGCCGCAGGATGTGGTATTCCGCCGCTTTCGCGGACAAGTGCCACCAGAACGCACAAAGACTTAGTGCAACTAAGTGATACTAACATAGTTATTAAGTTTTATTTACTAACAAAATTGTTACTATATTATTATGTATACTTAGGTTAAGGTATGTATCTATGGGTCTTTGTTACCTGATAATAAATGGTTTATTATTATTATTATTATTATTAACAATTTGCGGACGAGCTTATTGAAAACAAATATAAAACAAGCTTGTTTTATTCGGTTTATTTCGTATTTTATATAATAAATTTGCTATGGTATCAAATGCAAGTAGGTTCTTGTGAGTGTGTGTGTATGTTTATATGTTTGTTCTTCACGCTCAAACGGCTTCACCAATTTTGATAAAATTTTGTATAGAGGTCATCATCATCTAGCCTAGCCTTTTCCCAACTATGTTGGGGTCGGCTTTAAAATTTTGTATAGAGGTAGCTGACACATATAGGCTACTTTTTATCCGATATTCCCACGGGATCGAAACTTATGCGGGTGAAACCGCGGGGCACAGCTAGTTGCTTCATAAATATTTAAAAAATTCGTAAAACAAAAACAACGCAATGGATATTGTTGAACTGTCAAATCGGAATGGATTGCCATTCCAAGTGTGTTACGCAATTAGGATAACGTACTAAGCAGTGTCGTGCATTGCATAAAGGCATATTAGCAGTGGCTACCTCGATAAATCACCATAAGCCTGTCAATTACATTTTTGGCCGTGCAAAGTGACGGATATTGAGATCGCCGATAGTGAGATAAAAACGAAAATCCAAGATGGCGGTTGTAGTTTTTTTTTAATTTTTCATCATGGGTGTCGTTTTTATGGTTTTCAAGGGTGCTAAAACCGATAGTGATGTCCAAATGAAAATCCAAGATGGCGGCTTTAATTTTTTTATCATGGGTGGTCGTTTTTATGGTTTTCAAGGGCGCTAAAGCCGATAGTGAGGTCAAAATGAAAATCCAAGATGGCGGCTGTATTTTTTTTTTATATTTTTCATCATGGGTGTCGTTTTTATGGTTTTCGAGGGTGTTGGAGCCAATAATTAGGTCAAAATGAAAATCTAAGATGGCGGCTGTAATTTATTTTTTATTTTTATCATGGGTGTCGTATTTATGGTTTTCAAGGGCGCTAAAGCAGATAGTGAGGTCAAAATGAAAATCCAAGATGGCGGCTGTAATTTTTTTTTATATTTTTTTATCATGGGTGTCGTTTTCATAGTTTTCGAGGGTGCTGGAGCCGAAAACAAAGTCAAAATGAAAATCCAAGATGGCGGCTCTAATATTTTTTTTTTAGATAAGTACTTTTGTTTTATGTTTCCGATTAGTGACCGCATCTGCCTAGACTAGACCCGGTTTAGTGCCTGCCTACCTATTCTTAAGGTCTCAACAAAACTAACAAAAGAAGCCCAAACTTGGCACACCTAGCTCAGCTCGGCTATTAGTTCCAGTAGCAGTCTTCGAAGTACACCTGCAGGTCACTCCATCAAGTCCGGAGGTAAGGTCTCAACATAACTAAGAAAACGAGCCCATACTCGGCACACCTAGATCAGCTCGGCTATTAGTTCCAGTAGCAGTCTTCGAAGTACACCTGCAGGTCACTCCATCAAGTCCGGAGGTAAGGTCTCAACATAACTAAGAAAACGAGCCCATACTCGGCACACCTAGCTCAGCTCGGCTATTAGTTCCAGTAGCAGTCTTCGGAGTACACCTGCAGGTCACTCCATCAAGTCCGGAGGTAAGGTCTCAACATAACTAAGAAAACGAGCCCATACTCGGCACACCTAGATCTGCTCGGCTGTTAGTTCCAGTAGGAGTCTTCGAAGTACACCTGCAGGTTGTAACAAATATATTTCACAAGCACCATAAAAGGTCGGCAGCGTCCTCTAGTAGAGAATTATATAATCAATCGATACAAATAATTCCTATTTGATAAACCAGATGGCGCTGATGTTGACTTATTAATCTATATTAGAATATTAGATTAGTATTTATATGTGAACAATTAAAAATAATAAGCATATAATTCTAAGATCAAAATGTTACATTAGCTTCAATATTTCAATTTAAAATATAGATTAAGTCGATTTAGTAATAATCGATATAGGAGCATTGCCAACCGAATGAACTATAAATAATGCTTTGACGTTCCAAAGTTGGTAGAACGTTTTCCTTTGAGAATTTGACATTCGGATGGTAATGAGCTCCCATCTGTAATCGGTAGCAAATTAAAGGCAGATAAAAGTTAAATGACGAGAACAAGGAGTGGGTCCAGCGTTAAAATGAAACCTTAAACGATAAAATCGAAAAAAGGATGCTGTGAGTATTAATTTTCAGTCGTCTCATGATGCATACATTGCCTGATGCGGATAGATTGAGGTTTTCAACATGTTTTCTCTTATCGACAGGGTCCCAAGTTAATTTTAGAAAAAATATGGTCAACTCATGAGAATACACTAACAATATTACACCAGATTCAAAGTATTCTACTTGAATCATGGTATTGGCAGTTTGACACCGACTTCAGGTTCCGAAGACAATTGTCCACGTGTCTTGGCGCTCCCAAGGTTGTTAACACAGGACAACGATACTGGATGAAGCAGCACACCTTGGACATTTTGTAACTAAGGGTAATAAGTGCCCCATTTAATGTAAGTGTGCACATGTCTTGGTAGTTCGAGCATGGTGAAGAACTTGAAGTCATCGTAGTATTAGTCAACCCATACTGGATGTAATAAAAAGAGTAATTAAAGTGTATTGAGAAGACCAGAAGAAAGCCTTTATTTTAACCAAACCTCATGCGAGTAAATCCCTGTTCTCATGCATTACTATCACTGGGTAAGTTGGTGAGTAGGGAAAAACCAGCCTTACAAGGTCACTCCATCAAGTCCGGAGGTAAGGTCTCAACATAACTAAGAAAACGAGCCCATACTCGGCACACCTGACTCAGCTCGAATTATTCCGTTCTGATCCCCTGAACCCCCCCTCCACCCCCCCCGCCTCGATCCCCTCCTAGATCGTCTTCTGTTTTAATCTCTGTCTTATCCACTAAAAACTTTCTCATACCGGTTTGAACCGATTTTTCTTTTGTTTTTGATCCTGAAGGATCGTCAGCAACAAAAATAAGTACAGGGTTTATTGAAATACATAAGTTCGTAATTTCTTATTATAACGGATACGTGTATGTTAGTATTGAGGAACAACGACATTTTCGTCTTTGTCAAGTCACCGCACCCGGTTTGAATCCTTTTTAATAATTTTACAGATGGCAGATGTGAAAAGTGTTACAATATTTTCATGATGGGTGTCAATTTCGTGGTTTTCGAGGGTGCTGAAACCGATGGTGAGGTCAAAATGAGAATCCAAGATGGCGGATGTGAAAAATGTTACAATTTTTCATGATGGGTGTCAATTTCGTGGTTTTCGAGGGTGCTAAGTGCTAAACCGACGGTGGGGTCAAAATAAAAATCCAAGATGGCGGATGTGACAAATGTTACAATTTTTCATGATGGGTGTCAATTTCGTGGATTTCGAGTGTGCTGAAACCGACGGTGGGGTCAAAATGAAAATCTAAGATGGCGGATGTGAAAAATTTTATAATTTTCATGATGGGTGTCAATTTCGTGGTTTTCGAGGGTGCTGAAACCGATGGTTGGATTTTTATTTTGACCCCACCATCGGTTTCAGCACCCTCGAAAACCACGAAATTGACACCCATCATGAAAAATTGTAACATTTTTCACATCCGCCATCTTAGATTTTCATTTTGACCCCACCATCGGTTTCAGCACCCTCGAAAACCACGAAATTGACACCCATCATGAAAAATTGTAACATTTTTCACATCCGCCATCTTGGATTTTCATTTTGACCCCACCGTCGGTTTTAGCACCCTCGAAAACCACGAAATTGACACCCATCATGAAAAATTGTAACATTTTTCACATCGGCCATCTTGGATTTTTATTTTGACCCCACCATCGGTTTCAGCACCCTCGAAAATCACGAAATTGACACCCATCATGAAAAATTGTAACATTTTTCACATCGGCCATCTTGGATTTTTATTTTGACCCCACCATCGGTTTCAGCACCCTCGAAAACCACGAAATTGACACCCATCATGAAAAATTGTAACATTTTTCACATCCGCCATCTTGGATTCTCATTTGGACCTCACCATCGGTTTCAGCACCCTCGAAAACCACGAAATTGACACCCATCATGAAAAATTGTAACATTTTTCACATCCGCCATCTTGGATTTTTATTTTGACCCCACCATCGGTTTCAGCACCCTCGAAAATCACGAAATTGACACCCATCAAGAAAAATTATAAAATTTTTCACATCCGCCATCTTGGATTTTTATTTTGACCCAACCATCGGTTTCAGCACCCTCGAAAACCACGAAATTGACACCCATCATGAAAAATTGTAACATTTGTCACATCCGCCATCTTGGATTTTTATTTTGACTCCACCGTCGGTTTCAGCACCCTCGAAAACCACGAAATTGACACCCATCATGAAAAATTGTAACATTTTTCACATCCGCCATCTTGGATTCTCATTTGGACCTCACCATCGGTTTCAGCACCCTCGAAAACCACGAAATTGACACCCATCATGAAATATTGTAAGTCTTCAGGGGATCAGACCGGAATAGTCTTCGAAGTACACCTGCTGTGCAGGTCACTCCAGCAAGTCCGGAACGAAATATGAATTTATAAACCCTACTTACTTCTAGAAAAATTATAAGACTGTGAATCAAATCTTTCCTTGGGTAAT
This sequence comes from Mesoligia furuncula, assembly GCA_916614155.1. Taxonomy (NCBI): domain Eukaryota; kingdom Metazoa; phylum Arthropoda; class Insecta; order Lepidoptera; family Noctuidae; genus Mesoligia; species Mesoligia furuncula. The sequence goes on from OU744805.1 coordinate 234,591, forward strand.
AGGTACATACAGAATGCGTGAAGTATCAAGTTTTGTGTGTCAAATATTTTGTATCCGTACAGCGATCTTCTTTTAGCACAAGCTGCTGCTTACAACCGACACAGAGTCCACTCACAACGGCGGCCGAGCGCAGACTAATATTTCATTACAAATTTTTGTGCAATAAACCGAGACAGTGACCAGTAAAATAACCCTTATTTCAATCCAATAAGATTCACGTATTACAGCTAAATATGTGAAAAAATAGACTCCGATTTTTATTTTTTTCTGAGCTTATTTTTAACATTTTGATAGTTCTTTGGGCTACCTTTTTGAGTTGAACATGTCTGCTTACATAAAATATTTTAAAATAAATATGTTTATGTTATTAAACAGAAGAAAAATGACCCCAAAGACAGCACGATATCGTCGATTTTGTGTGAAGAGGCAACGGAAATTATTTTTTACTATATTATAAACCAACATTTTCGAATAAAAAATGGCTACCATTTGGAGATGAAAGAGTAATCTATCTGTGGTAATTATTAGTTACATTTGGTTTCGTCTCATTTTGCCGCAAAATGCACCGAAAAACGGCTTATTTTTGTCAGATACGTAAAGGCGTCCTTAAGGGCCATTTCGTTTCAAACTTCAGAAAGTAATCATGTTTTTTTTTGCGCTAGGTCCGAGAGGCATCATATCAACATTGGGTAGCGTCGGCGGCGCAGTAGTGTCCGCGGAGTTGCTATTGCAGCACCACTGCTAATTAATTACAGAAAATTACAAATAATAAAAATTATGAATTTACCATTTTGTGTCACATAATGTTATTCCTATCTTAGTCGTATCGTTATCATCATGTTTATTTGAACTCAGACACTATGTTTACATAAGTTTATGGAGGTATTGTGGACCCGAAGTAATAAAAAAAGATTTACGTACCAACAAGGAACATTTCCCTTATCGAAATCAAAGCCAAAGTCATTCCATACAAATAAAATAAGAAAGTTAAGAGTAGGCCTTACTCCATGTTGTTGTTTTCACGCGTATGACAGGCAGTTGAAGTGCGCGCGCTCCCCCCTGCTTGAGTCTAGTTCGCAACTCTCTCACATCTCAACAAATTGCTAAAGTAGCGAATAAAATATGCTAATAGCCGAACTTGTGCTATTATTGTTGCTAAACTGTTGTTTGTCGCGAACTGTTTCCTTGACACCGGACGCGCGTGTCGCAGGGGCCACCAGAGACTACTGTTATATACTGGGGCCATGGGCGGCGCGGCGGCCCACTGCATCGGCGGGCAAAAGCAGACTAAAGCGGTGCGGACCCAAACTCAAACTCAAAGCATTTATTTCAATTAAACCTTTAACAGGCACTTTTGAATTGTCAAGAAGTCGGTCAGTCATAAAATATGAAGCTAGTTGCCCATTCCAAAGCGTAGGTACCTATGGAGAAGAACGGGCAAGAAACTCCATGGACACTCTTTTTAAATTACATTTTACAAAAACATTTGTTACATCATTTCTTTTGAATTTATGATTATATAATGTGAGAACGATGTAAAAAAAAAAAAAAAAGATGTCCGCGTTAAGAGCGTCCAGAATACAACAAATAGTAACAAAACAACAATCCAAAATTAAAACAATTAAAATAAGCCCTGGCGGCTAAGTGATGACCAGTCCCAACTGACGGCGCCCGTTCACGAACATGACGTATATATCAGCACCAAAATCAAAATCAAAATCAAAATGTTTTATTTCACATAAACCTACATGGGCACTTATGAAACGTCAGAAGCTAGGTGCACGGTTCCAATTGGTCGTTTCCTATGGAGAAGAACCGGCAAGAAACTCCATGGTTACTCTTTTTAAAAATAATTGGCTTTTACAATGTTTCCAGATTACAGTAGGTATGGGAGGACAGCGCAGGCCTGTCAACAAGTACCAATTACTTGATAAAATAGAAAATGGTCTACAGATCTAAAGTCTATAAGGCCTACAAAGTCCTCACATTTACAAAATAAGAATCTATCAAAAGGATAGATAATAAAAAAAGAAAAATAATAATAAAAACCTACTAAAACCAAGTGTTATGATTCTCATAAAAACCACTAATAAAGAGGTGAAAAATTTCAAGTGTCTGTATATAATGTCAATTAATAAAGAAATTATGTATAAAAGTATATAATGTCAAATAATAAAGAAATTATGTCAAAAAGTATGTAAAAAAAAAAATATATAATGAAATAAAAATTAAACATCGTAATTTGAGAGCAGTTAATAGACATTTACATAGTTATGCCGTTAATGAGAAGCCAGGGAAGCCACATGTGCAGAAGGAATTATTGCCAGACTAGCTTGTCTTCAACGTAGTCTTTAATCTTATAATATGCTTTTTTGATAAGGACACGTTTGATGAGGGTTTTGAACTTTCCATCGCTAAGTTCTGTAACCGGCTTTGGCAACTTGTTATAAAAACGGATGCTGTTTACAAGAAATGACTTGCTAGTTTTAGTTAATCTAAATTTAGGTAACACAATTTCATTTTTACTGCGTGTATTTATATTATGGAAATCGCTTCTTATTTTGAAGAGTCCTAGGTTTTTGCGAACATACAAAATACTTTCTAAAATATAAAGAGAAGGCAGAGTTAGTATATCAATTTCTTTGAATTTGTTTCTAAGAGACTCGCGAGGACCCATTTTATAGATTGCGCGGATTGCCCTCTTCTGTAAGATGAAAATTGAATCTACGTCAGCTGCCGATCCCCACAGCAGAACACCATAAGACATAATACTGTGGAAATAAGCAAAGTATACTAACCTAGCTGTGGCTATATCTGTCAACTGCCTTATTTTTCTTACTGCATATGCAGCTGAACTTAATCTACTTGAGAGAGCTCTAATGTGTGCGCCCCATTGTAATTTTGAATCTAAAGTAATTCCTAGAAATACAGTTTCCGTAACAGCATCTAGTCTTTTGCCATCAAGTTCTAAATTCAGACCCACTTGAGGTACATTTGGTAATGAAAACTTTAGACATTTAGTTTTGTTCGCATTAAGTAAAAGATTATTAGCTGCAAACCATTTCGAGAGAACAGCCAGACTATCGTTAACATGTAAGACATCCGTATCTTTTCTGTCTATTTTAAAAATAAGGGAAGTGTCATCAGCGAATAAAATGATATCCGACAAGTTAGCCATCATGTAAAGAAGGTCATTAATGTAAACTAGAAATAGGAAAGGGCCAAGAATTGAGCCTTGAGGCACGCCCATCTTAACTAGAGACCCCGAAGACGTCGCCCCGTTAACGTTTACTTTTTGCTGGCGCTCTGACAGATAGGAAAGAACAAGATCAGCAGCTTGTCCACGAATTCCGTAGTGGTATAATTTACAGATCAGTGTATTATGGTCAACGCAGTCAAACGCTTTTGAGAGGTCACAGAAAATGCCAATTGCATCCTGGGACTTCTCCCAGGATTCCAAAATGTGACTGATGAGTTTTACTCCCGCGTCTGTCGTCGACCTACCTTTCGTGAAACCAAACTGGCGACTATGTAAAATCCCATTTGAATTAAAATGTAACAACATCTGGTCCAGCATGATTTTTTCATAGATTTTGCTCAATGCTGGTAGCACAGATATAGGTCTATAATTGGAGGGATCAAACTTACTACCCGATTTGAATATCGGTACTACTTTACTATGTTTCATTAAGTCAGGAAACGTACCGCTGCCTAAACATTGATTAAATATGCCTGTTAGGGCAGGGGCAATTGTGTCAATAATATCTCCAAGAACCTTAACAGATATCCCCCATAAGTCTTCAGTGTTTTTTATGTTAAGACTTTTAAATGCTTTTTTAATTGTGTCAACAGAAATGGGCTTGAATTCAAAGCTTGGAATTTCCCTATTAAAATTTTCCTTAAGAAGGGCTTCAGCTAATATAGGTGATGAGGGGAGAGATTTTGTAACCTCTATTGGGATATTGGTAAAGAAATTTTCTAGTGTCTCAGCAACTTTTAACTTATCTGAAATGGTTTCATTATCAATTTTTAGGGACAACTCATTCTGATCTCGCTGTTTTGTGTTTCCAGTTTCTTTGTTTATTACCTGCCACACAGCTTTTATTTTATTATTAGACATACTAATTTTGTTACTAATTAATTTAGATTTAGCCTCAGCGCAGACTCTTTTGAATATTTTAGAATAGTTCCTTACATAATTATGAAGGGCTTGATCAGAAGTTAATGATTTCTCGTGATACAGATTATATAAAATATCTCTGCTTTTTCTAATGCCAGCAGTGGCCCATTCACTAAATTTTGGTTTAGTATTTATAGTAACTTTTTTTACAGGACATGCTTTATTGAATTCTTGGCATACTGTAGAAAATAATGTACCATAGTTTATGTTGGGGTCTTGTGAATCAAAACTAGCTGTGGAAAGATTGCTAAGAACATTATTATTAAACAGTTTCAATTTATTTTTAGTTAGAGGTCTTAATTGAATGGATTTATCTATGTGTAATCTTTTACCTAAGTCAAATGATACAAGTTGACCCGTATGGTCAGACCTGACGCCAGTAATTAAGGACGAGTCTTTTATTTTACAGTTAGTAAATACATTGTCGATGCATGAAGCTGAAGTTGCTGTTATTCTAGTCGCTTCATTAAATATACATTTTAAATTAAATGATTGAAACAATGATATTAGCTTACATTTTTCTGGTGAATTAACTAATAGATCAATATTTAGGTCACCACAAACAAAAACAAATTTACTATCTTTAAAAAGTTTACTAAGTATTTCTTCCATTATGATCAAAAATGATGACAAATTTGAGGCTGGTGGTCTATAAACGCATAAGAAAGTATGGCCTTCAACTTCTGCACATGCTACCTCACATAAGCGATCAACAGAGCAAGCAGTGATATCCTTTCTTTCTTTATACCTAAAAGAACTATTACATAATATCAAAGTACCACCCCCTATTGAGGACCTGTTGTGCGCACTGGCAACTGAAAAATTATTGACATTAAACAACATTCTATCCGGTTTTAACCAGGTTTCACAAAAACATAAGATATCCATATGATATTTATCTATTAACATTTCCACGTCTAGGATTTTGCCAGAAAAGCGATTTATATTTTGGTGATATAGTAAAATATTCTTATTATGCTTCTCTTTTGTCGAGTCTAAAAGTTTAAAGAATTAATTACAGTATTATTAGAAGTACTAGATAATACTGTTTCGTCACTTAACCTAGTCTCAGTTAAATTATCAATAACTGCGTGTATATTGTAAGCTAACAAAGTAGCCAGTACATGCTGACTTTTCTTGGGGAGAAACATATTATGTTCCTGAACTAATACAAAATCCCTAACAAAATAGTTTGTATCAAAATACAATAAACGGTCACTATGACGACATGTCAAAGTATGCATTAAGTTGTTTAAACTATAAATGTAGTTGTTTTCTGCATCATACAAATTATCAGAATATGGCAATGCACATAATATTAATTTACCTAGTTTTAATTTAAGTAGGGTGTCAATACCATTAACTATGTCCCTTTTTGTTACGTTCAGACTGTTTCCAATTAAAAGGACTACAGTAGTCTGCTCATTCATTTGTGTATGTTTTATTTTATGAACAAGCTCATTAAAATGCAGGTTATGATAACAACAATTAACTATAGTATGTTTAGAGCGGTTATTTAATAATGACCCAAAACCTGATCCTAATCTATCAGAAAATACCAAAACATTACTTTGAGTGGGATAGATAGGTTCTAGTATAGTATGAGTTGAAGTGGGTGAAGTAGCAGGTACAACATGCTGTAACATCTGAGGTGAATCGGGTGGTGTGGTGTTAGTGTGAGTGGGAGCACAACTACAGGTAAGATTGTTGGTCAGTGACTCGTACCTCTCTGCATTGTACTTGACTAGGTCCACCAACTCACAGGCCTCTTGCAAGCGCTCGCTCAGCATAAGTTGACTAGACTCATACTTACAGGATATTTCCTTAAGTGCATTTTCCCTGCTCAGTAATTCCTTTTGAAGGTTTTAGCTCAACCACTTTTAAGGGAGCTAAATGATCCAACATACACGCCACCGCCAGCGAGACATTTGAGTGAGCATGACACACTATCAGCCGCCAGGGAATATTCAAGTCAATGAAAGATATATTATTACCCAGTAAATGGTAGCTATAGATTACATAGAACTCACATCTGTGCTATGCAATTATACAATACAAAGGAAATTGAGTTTATACAATGCAAGGATAGTCTTACGATCTCCAGCAGCTCCAACAGTATTTTCAAGTGTTAGTCAATTAGTTGTGGAGCAGGACTAGCATTGAGCCAGGCATTTTTGTCAGCGATGTAATCCCCTAACTTATAATATGCCTGACTGCATAGTGTGCGTTTTATACAAGATTTAAATTTTGTCTCATTCAGTCAAGACCGCTTTATGAAGTCCCGTCTTCAATAACCATCGTCGACAATGAGAGGGCTTGCTATTAAATACTAATTACCTACGTTATCCTTAATTAAAATATAAGCGTTTCGTGAAATGGTATGAGACGGTGGCTCTGTCTGTGTGTGTGCCGGGTTGCTGACTCCTTCGGACAATATGTAATGAATTAATGATAAACACAAGGTGGAGGTGTAATATTCACCTACAAAGCGACTATCGAACTGATCTCCTAATTATCGAAAACTATAGATACCTAGCACCGTACAGTGCACCGTGTAATGCATTAGGCTGGGTGTCATGGTATGAAGAGCGTGTTGTGTGGAGAGTGCTCAGTGTCGCGCTATCGCCGAGCGGGTGTCGTGCGTGTCGCGGGTGTCGCCGAGTGACGCGGGTGTTGTCGAGTTCCACGAGGTCTTCATGCTAGTCAGCTAGAGAACACTTCGTCAAAGCTTCTTTACTCATAAAAATAGTGGAAATTAGTGGACACTCTAAAGATATTCTTTGTAATTTAAGATAGTAGTACAATAGCATTATCGGTAGCTACCATTGGATCCCATAATAATAATAATACATATGGGGTGCAAAGAGCAATTAATTATTGATTAAACTATTTTAAAATACGTTCAGAGATCTAGAAAGAACTAATACATAGCATACATAGATTACAAGAACGCATTCGACAGCGTTCCTCACTCATGGTCGATCGAAGTATTAAACATTTATAAAACCAATCCATTAATTATACATTTTCTTAAAAATACAATGGGATCCTGGAGAACTATACAAAAATAATTACACACTAAAACTACTTTTTAGTCGCTATTTCGTCTACGGATAAGTTTGTTACTTATCCGTACACGAAATAGCGATATTAAGAACGGTAGGTTAATATTACACCAAATTACACATTTACTATATACGGATGATTTAAAACTATACGCTAATCAAAATACAGATTTACACGATTTATTAAACATAACAACAACATTTTCGAAAGCCGAGGAATGGATTTTGGACTACACACATCAAAAGTGTCTAGGGATCAAGCATTTTTATGCGGATTTCTTGAGATTGAGATGTGGCTTTGTAATAAATTTATGATTTTATAAATTTATATGGATCCTTTTTGGTGCATTTCATAATTTGAATCAGGAACTGTGAATCAAATTCGAGTAAAAGATGAAAATCAGCTGTCAATATTTTCCCTATAAAAACATACAACGCATTGAAGACATTATTAGTGCTACTGTTTCCCTACTACTGGTTAAAACCAACGTTATTATGGAGCGGCGACGTCATTTAAGCAGGGAAGAAATGCTCAGAGCCGTGGGAATGATAGAAGCTTGTTCCCGGCAACGTACTGTGGCTTTAGCTCTGAATACAAGTCAGAGTGTTATCAGTCGACTTTGGACACGTTACCGAAGCACTGGTACCGTGGCTGAGCGCCATGGAGGACGGTATCGCTGCACCACACGGAGACAAGACCGATACATTCAAATCTTAACTCGAAGAGCTCCAACAATAACCGCCATGATGTTAGCCGTGAGGCTTCATCACTCTTCAGGGAACTTAATTAGCGACCAAACAGTCAGAAACCGCTTGCATGAAGTGAACCTTCATTCCCGAAGACCGCTACGGGTACCACCTATAGCAATGCACAATCGTAGGATTCGATATCAATGGGCTCTTGAACACAGAAATTGGGCAGAAGAACAATGGCGTTTCGTGTGCTTTTCTGATGAGTCTCGTTTTGGTATGAGACCGGATACAAGACGTATACGACACTGGAGAACCCCTGGACGCCAACAGCGATTAAAATCCTGCCAGGAAGTCCATCCTTATAGTGGTGGAACCATCATGGTATGGGCGGGTATTTGGATCGGCGGAAGAACTGAGTTGATTTGGATCAGAGGCAACCTCAACGCTCAAATTTATGCTGAGACGATTGTATCAGACGTCATCGTTCCTCTACAAGTGCAAATCAGTCCCTTATTTCAGTTAATGCATGATAATGCACGACCGCACACCGCAAGAGTTGTAAGACAGACTCTCGCCGCAGCTAACATCAATGTCCTGCCCTGACCTGCTCAGTCGCCAGACTTGAACCCGATTGAGCATGCATGGGATATGCTACAGAGAAGAGCTCTGCCGAATATGGAGGGTATCCAGTCGCAAGAAGACCTTTTTTTGTTGTTGCAACGAACATGGGCGGCCATTCCACAGCGTGATTTGGATGAACTCATTTTGAGTATGCCAAACCGATGTTCTTGTGTTGTTAGTGTTCGCGGTAGAAACACGGATTATTAATTGTTTAAGTTACCCAATAAAATTTTAAAGAAAACTGTTATTTCAGTCTTTTTTTCGAACTTTTGTGTTAGTGGTTCAAATGTCAAAAATCCCTTTATTAGGAAAATGGCAAATTTCTTTATTAATGCAAAGGTGACTTGGTTTATCGTTACTGTGACAAACGAAAACACTTTATTTGATGAATCCTTAAAGAAAATTTTAATTAATATCAATCAGGAGAAAAGTTATTGCAAAAATATATGTTGATCCCTAGACACTTTTGATGTGTGTAGATAAATATATATAATAATAAAAACTAAATATAGAGAAAGGTAAGATTATAGAAGGAAACTACTCAACAGATACCGATGAAGTAATAGAAGCGATAAAAGACGAAGAACTATATAAATATTTAGGTTACAATCAAGCACGATTGTTAGAACATAAGATTATTAAGGATAAACTTGAAAAAAATACAATAGTATATCTATATATCGTCTGGCGGCGGCGTGTCCGTCGGACTCCGTCGGGACTCAGGACTATAATTCGCGTAAGAACTTCTGCTACTTCTCCATTTGACGTAACGTTTGTCAGCTCTACATTCAACTGACTAGTATGAGATATGACTGGTATTATGGAGAAATATTTGGCCTAAATAATTTCATTAACAATAAATTTTAAAACCTTACTTACCAATATTTCAATAAGTTCCTCGCAAATCGTTGAAGACAAATATGATTGTTTTCCTGTCCCAACATTATCATAGTTGGCTAAATGCGAACTAAGGAACGAATCGTACTCCGCTAGTAATTCTAAAATTCCCAAATAGTTGCCATTATGTTAAAGAACCAAGAATTTCATCATCAACACGAAATGCTAAATTACTTTTGTGCGCGTACGGGGCCCTTAGCCGATGCGGGGCCCCTAGGCAGTTGCCTACTCTGGCTAATGGTAAATCCGGCCCTGCATTTATGTACACACATATGAACAGACAAGAAAAAAACAGAACAGAAAAATAGGTACAAATGTGATGCTCATTTCATAAGAAATCTCTTCCAGCATACCTGCGATAGGACAATAAATAGTAGTGTGTTACTTAGATCCTTACTGATTACAGAGATACTTGTGGTGAGAACGATGTGTGCATTATCTATTTTTACCCGACTGCGGCGAAGCCCAAAAAGAGGGTAATGTGTTTGACCTGTATGTATGTATAAGTATGTATGTCCGTTTCTTTGTTCCCTCGTAACTTCTAAACGAATGAACGGATTTGGATAAATTATACGTCTTTAGATTTGGCTTGGTGGCGCGAGTGTCACTGGCTACATTAAAATAAAAAACAAAGTAAAATGGCGGATTTAGGGTGCCATAATGTGGAGTTAGAATTTTTTTTTCTTCTAATACCATCGAGTGAAATAACAAAATTAAGGGTTTTAAAAGGTGATTACAAAAATATATATACAACTAGCGGTCGCCCGCGGCTCCGCCCGCGTGAATGTCGGTTTTCGCGACAAAAAGTAGCGTATGTGTTATTCTGATTTATATAACCTATAGCGGTCCCCCGCGGCTCCGCCTGCGTGGATGTCGATTACCGCTACAAAAAGCCTAAGTTTGATCTTATATTCTTACTATACTCTATGGTTTTCATAGACCTAAACTCCCCTCCCGCATCCGCACCCCCGCCTTGGTGACGCCTACTTCGCCTGTATTATATTGATTTCGCCATAACTTTCAAACCAAACGTCCAATTTGAATGAATTAAAGACTAAATATTATCTACATAAACAGTACTTTGTGGCAAAATAGTTTATTTTGATAAGGAGTAATGACAGATAATCAATAATAATAATAAATTAATAATAATAATCCTGTCGCCACGGGCCGCGGACCGCAGAAATAGTATTATATTGATTTCGCCATAACTTTCAAACCAAACGTCCAATTTTAATGAATTAAAGACTAAATATTATCTACGTAAACAGTACCTACTTTGTTGCAAAATAGTTTATTTTGATAAGGAGTAATGACAGATAATTAATAATAATAATAATCAATCAATCAATAAATGCATTTAAATGAAGTCCTAAAAAATTCAAGATTTTTAAATAAAAAAATGGTTGTTATGCTTAACTCGAAATAGATAGGTATAGTATGTCGTGGACGTTTTGTAGATATTTTTAAGGTCTTTAATTAATTAGAACATTTTATGGTTCTATCTTTTATAGTTTAGGCGGCGTACGCTAAATAAGGAACTTTTTGGATGATTTTTTACACCTTGGGTCCGAAAAACCCAAATATCTTACGGACCTCTATTTTTCCTAAAATAAAATATAGCCTATGTTACTCGCAGATAATGTAGCTTTCTAATGGTAAAATAATTTTTAAAATCGGTCCAGTAGTTTTTGAGTTTATCCATTACAAACAAATAAACAAAAATACAAATTTTTCCTCTTTATAATATTAGTGTAGACTTATATGGTCAAATAAAAGTTGGAAGCAGGCGGGACCCATTTGAGTTTGAAAATATAATAAAAAAATGGTATGGGTCCCGCCTGCTTTCAACTTTTGTGTAAATTAAAATGGCCTTGTTTTTAGCTTTTCAGTTTTTTTTAACTTAATTTTTTTACCGCAGTCGGGTTTTTTAGTTTTTTTAATTAAGTACTTGTTTTTTATTCAAGAAAGTACTTTCTTCATTGGGATAATAATGCACGCGCAGAGCTCGGTGGAGGTGATATGTATGGTGACGTCTACAAACAGTTAATTACAAACTTGTTAGTAACGAGTGAATGCTGCAATATCCTGCACTCTTTGTTCGTATGAAATCGTCGTAGACCCCGTAGGTGAAGTAATACGTATTGTTACTAAGTATCGACTCGTGCAGGAAATACTTACGAAGTATTCGGGGTTGTGCGGCAACTGGCGCACAGCGGCGACAAAAATACCCAAAGTTTGTATTCACAGTGCGCACTAACGATAAATTAAAAGTTTAATCCGCACGTTGCGCCTGCACCGCGCGTCCGCGCCGCACCACAACGCGCCGCACCGCGCCGTACCGTCGGGACGACCACGCCACTCTACTCGCCTTTTTAATAAGAAAGAAACACAAGTTTCCAGCTTTCTTCTGAGAGCCTCCCAGAGCGGAGATAAATAAAATATGAACTTGTTAAATTTCACACGTTTCGTGGCACCAGGCCCGCAGGGGCACCATGAGGTGCACCGGAACCTCGCCACACGTCTGTGCACTCCGCGCACCGCTGCAGTACGTGGCGAAATACCTTAATTGATTAAGTACCTATTATTAGTATCTGCAGACACTTCATTAAAAACCAAATGGGAACTAACAAACTCACCAGACAATGTCACATTACTTACACTAATATGTCACGTCAATGGAGAGAGGCGTATTTACTAAACATAATTAAACGGAGAGCTTATGATAAGTTGTAGGTGTAGTGCCTGTAATCCCCCCACCCCCCTCCATCCGGTCAGTGAGTGACCACGGCGTTGTACAATACGCGTCTGACCATGTCGCGCCAGCCGACGCTTCCACCAGCCAGCATGCAAGAGAGCTGCACCACAGCACTGAACCGGCGACCACTGCACGCCATGTGCCGCTGTCTCACGACGACCTTATAGCTCTGTATCTAGTACCTACCTATACCTACAAAGGGTCAGCAAGTACTTCTCAGCGAAAATGTTTTCTCAGTCTGATTTGATAAATTGTTTTATTGAAACTAGCCACCCGCCTCGTACGTGTGCTGTTACTGATATGTCGAGGGCGACATGCCAAAACCAAAACATGTACAGATGATAAAAAACTTCCGCAATAAATTCTTTAAATGATGGTGAAAGTCGCGTCAAATTCAGACACGAAAAGTAGCTTTGTTTTTTATTTGAGAAGAACTAGCACTTTGCCCGCAACTTCGTCCGCGTGGGTTTCATACTTTCCTCTAAAAATTTTAACACCCTCTCCACCTCTCCTTGAAAAATCCCATTCTAAAATTAATGGTTGCGATCTTTATAATTTATTTCGAGAAATAAGTATTCGGGCCAATTTTTAAGTTATACTAAGATTTTTCAAATAAACTGTCCTCCCTTTTCACCACGACAGGGCTTCTTTTTATTAAAAAAGCGTATGGTACAAATAATCTTTAAGTCATAAAAATGGAAACCCATTCATATGACTTAGATTATTTATACCTACCTATTTTCAAGTTAATGGAAGCAAGCAGTAAAATCTACCCCTCTTTATTACCCTTTTCCAGTCCGGTAGGAGTCGATTTTTGAAAGATCTTAAAACACATACTTGTAATTTTAAGTAAGTATTATGTAGGTAACGAATAAAAGAAAAAAAAATGCTTTACTACTAATCACGTTTAATTTTTGATAAAAACAGTCTGGATATAAAAGGTACCTATAAAAAAAAATAGAAAACACAACACTAATGAAAAGAACTTGTCGAATAAGTACAATGGGTTTATTAGAAAGAAACTATGAAATACCTTAGGTGGGTGGTGGTTATGGATACCTTAGGTGGTGGAGGTAGGAATTCCCATACGTAAAAAAAAAAAAAATAAAAATTCCTTAGGTGTGTGTACCATTATTATAATTTTAAAAGCGTGATAGTGTTACGCGACGTGATATGATTCGGTTGCAACCAGATCCCTAAAACGAAGACGTAACTTCAATAGAGAATAGGTACGCCTAAGTGTATTCAAAGTTTTAAATAATACGATATTTCAAACAATTAAAATTAACAGATTTGAAGCGATGTTTTGAACAAAAGGATTGTTATTTTAAAATAGAGTGACTAAATCTACTTAGAAGAAATAAAACATTTCTTTCCTATCTGACAAAGCGGCAGCAAAAAGTAAACGTTAACGGGGCGACGTCTGTGGGGTCTCTAGTTAAGATGGACGTGCCTCAAGGCTGAATTCTTGGCCCTTTCCTATTTCTAGTTTATATTAACCCCTTGTATGTCGTAATTACAGAATTTATTAGAAATTACAGAATTACACAATTAAAAAGCCATTGTGTCTCGCGTAGATCTACGTTCCGGCATACTAAGGGTTAATGACCTTCCTTACAAGATGGCTAACTTGTTGGATATCATTTTATTCGAAGTTGACACTTCCTTTATTTCTAAAATAGATAGAGAAGACACGGATGTCTTACATGTCAACGATAGTCTGCCTGTTCTTTCGAAATGGTTTGCAGCTAATAATCTTTTACTTAATGCGAACAAAACTAAATGTCTTTAGTTCTCATTACCAATTGTACCTCAAGTTGGTCTGAATTTAAAACTTGATGACAAAAAACTAGATGCTGTTACGGAATCTGTATTTCTAGGAATTACTATAGATTCTAAACTACAATGGGGCGCACACATTAAAGCTCTTTCTGGTAGATTAAGTTCAGCTGCATATGCAGTAAGAAAAATGAGGCAGTTGACAGATATAGCCACAGCTAGGTTTGCTTATTTCCACTGTATTATGTCTTTTGGTGTTGTGCTGTGGGGATCGGCAGCTGACGTAGATTCAATCTTCATTTTTCAACTCTATTGTGTTTTCAACTCTGTTGTTATTAAATAAAATGGTTTAACAGATCTCGAAAATAGCTACGAAATTCAGAACTTAGTGACAAACCAAATCAAAAAAAATAAGGAAATTATGAAGGTAGACGGCAAATGGAAAGTTACCGATAACGAAGTTTCAGGTATAGAAGTTTATTATAAATGCTAGCACTGTATTGTACTGAAAACATATTTAACTTCTTAATACGCAATATTATTATATCACTATAAACTTAATACAATAGTGTACCTACTTAAAACATAATTAATTTCTCAATCCGAAATATTATTATTGTACTGTATTGTACTTAAAAATGTAAATGTGAGGGCTTGGTAGGCCTTGTATCGGTAGACTATTTTATTTTATCAAGTACCTGGTACATCTTGATAGGCCTACGCTGTCCTCATACCTACTGTAATTTGAAAACATTGTAAAAGCCAAGTATTTTCAAAAGAGTAGCCGTGGACTTTCTGGCCGGAAACGACCAATTGGAACCATGCACCTAGCTTCTGACGTTTCATAAGTTAACATCTAAATGACATAGTTAACAAATAAAAAGGAAGAGGTGTGATATACATCACACCAGAGCAGTCACCAGTCAGATGGAGGTACTATTAAATGTAGCATACAACTCAATGGCAACACTGCTCGGGTCAGTCCCCGCTTGGGGTATTAGTGTGGGTCAGTCACGCTTTACCCTCCGTGGCCACTGGACGTGTCCTTTGGGTTGTTGTGTACTTACTGATAATAGCCAAAGCCCCTAATAAGAGATCATAGTGAACACCACAGTACTTACCGAGTTTCGAGTTAATCCGACAGCGGGTTATTTTTTTTCTTACCTATTAACTTGGTCACCCTCTAAATCCTCTTTTTGTAAATTAAAAGTGACAATCTTTATTAATTACTGAGGCAAATATTGAGTTTCAAGTTTCTTAACCAAAAAATTCACATCTTTTTGTGTAGATGTGACGCATACTTTCTCTCAAATTGTTATTTTGTTATTTTTTTGTTAGTGTTTTTATTTTTATGTGTCATGTTTGCACAAATAAACGTTTTTCTTTCTTTGAGATTTTTCATATTAACTGTATCCTGCCTTTTCGCCCCCACAGTTTCTATCCCCATAGGTGTGCAATTAAAAAAAAAGTTCAAGCCACGTAATAAAATACTCCTCTGCGAAATTGACTACCCCTCTTCGCACCGTCAGGGGTAGATTTTCGAAAACTCTGCTACACATTATTATTTACCAGCTGTGCCCGCGACTTCGTCCGCGTGGAATAGTGACTTTTCGGGCAGCATATTTTAAATTACATAATATACCGTCTACAGACCGGGCATTTGCTGTCCGAACCCTCTGAGAACTCAGACGAATTTCCCTGTCAGTGAAAGTCTCAGACTCACGCGATAGTGTATGAGCTTCACGATCGGCAGTGAGACGTATTTCCCGTTCGTCCTGTGTCTCCTGGGATCGAGCATTTGTTGTCCGTACTCTCTGGGAGCTCAGGCGGGTTTCCCTGACAGCAAAAGTCTCAGACTCACGCGATAGCGCGTGAGCTTCGCGATCGACAGATAAACGTGCCTTTCGTTGTTCCCCGTTTTCCCTATTTCGAGTTGTCATCATTCGAGAACGATTTGAACTCAGTCGAGATTCTCGCTGAGTCGAAGTTTCTGCAGCACGAAACCTAGCCTGGTGCAGAGAGCCTTTTGCCTCACGACCTTCCTCAGATTCCTGTGATCGAACTAATCTCATCCTTTTAGCATTTCTGCTACATTGGGAGAGGTTGGATCTTCTTCGAGGCATTCTTACAATAAAATAGTACTTACTACTTAACACACAGTTATTTAGTAAACACGTACTATCGTAAACAATTAAATTATAAATACTTGCAGATTATTATATAGTCTGAAATTATCACAGTTTAAGTAATAAGTGTTAAGACGTGTAAACCAAACGTCATTATCATCATCATTTCAGCCGATAGACGTCCACTGCTGGACATAGGCCTCCCCCAATTTTGGGGGGGGTTTGCCATAATCGCCACGCTTGGCAGGCGGGTTGGCGATCGCAGTATGGTATGGTGGTGGAATGCATAGAGAACGCTGCTGCCCATTCTCCGGCGAGACCCTTAGTCGCCTTTTACGACACCCACGGGAAGTAAGGGGTGGTGCTATTCTTCTACACAGACAAACGTAATAACTTTATAAAACAAAAGAATTGCTAGAAAAAATAATTACTAACCTAAGCTAATGAACTTATACTTAATAAAGAAAATCAAGAAAAGAAATGCCTAACCTATACCAAATACTTATAATATTTATATACAAACCCTAATAAATACAAATTAAGATAAGTATACCGAAAATCAGGGAAAGAAATGCCTAACCAATAATAAATGCTTACAATATTTATTTACAAAACCCTAAATAAAAATTAAGATAAGTAAATACCCAAAAATCAAGGAAAGAACCGCCTAACCTATACCAAATACTTACAAAATTTTAAATAAAATTAAGAAAAAGAACCTAACCTACAAACCCTAAAATATAAATAAATGAAATATGCAAACAGTCAGTATTCAAGTGAATCGCAATAATCGAATCCAACTATTCGCCTATACTCTCCAGGATACGTGCGTTCGCTACGAATAACTGAATCCTTATGGCAGCGGCGCGTTTTCTTTTGAAATGGTCATCTCGCAGTTCAACCTGAGGGGTTGTCGACTGCTTAACCTGGCTTTCCTGTGGATGCCTCAATAAATTAAGGCCTCCAGCCAGGGCATAATACACAACTTAACTACACAATATAAACTTAAAAACTAAGCGACTACACGCTAAGGGCACCCCCTGTGGGGTACGGACCTCGGCTTAGGGCGTCGCTGGGAGAGGGCAGCAAGGGACAGGCTGGATCGGAATTATGGCAGCGGCGCGGCTCTCAGCGCGCTTTATACAAGGTGTAACGGAAAGGGGGTATCAACCCTGAAGGAGGTGAATGTGCTCATGAAACTGAACAAATTTCCCCAAAGAACATAGGTCGAAATATGAAAAAAATTTTGGACCTCCCATAGTAATAGTAAATCATTGATGTGCTATTACTATGGGAGGTCCAAATTTTTTTTTTCATCTTCATTCACCTCCTTCAGGGTTGATACCCCCTTTCCGTTACACCTTGTATATATAGCCACGGACGCGTAGGCGCGAGGCGTTTACGTACTCTGATAGAATACCTTAACAAATGTTCGCCGTGATTCTTTAAATTGACATAACTTTTTTATTTATGAACCGTTTGACATGAAATAAACACTAAATGCTAAGTGAAGCTTACTACAATATATTAGTGAAAACCGCATCTAAATCGAATACGCGCTTTCTGATATTAGCGTGCACAAACACAGCAGACAAACAGACAAACAGACAAACAGACAAAAAAAATTAATTACAATTTCGGGTTCGGCATCGATATAATAACAACCCCTGCTACTTTTTTTTAATATATTTCCATTGTACAGACACCACTTTTCTACAATTTTATTATATGTATAGATTTTGGTATTAAGTAGGTATACATATTGAGTTTCAAGTTTATTGGAACGCGTGTTAAAATTCTTCTATACAAACTTTGACACCCCCAATCTCCCTTTGGGGTAGTTTAGAAAAACATAAAATGACAAACTTTCTAATTTATCTATTTAGATAAGTACTTGTGCGGTGTGCCAAGTTTAAAGTTTGAATTTATTTATATAATTTTTTTGAGTTAATAAAGCCACGCACCACAATCCTCCTCTAAAAATCGAATTAGCACTTTTTGCGTAGTCAGGGGTCTATTTTCGAAAGACCCATTTACTTATTATTGTTTCTTTTCTATCAAAGTATTAATACTGAGTTTCGATTTAATCGGACTGCGCGTTAAAATTTTTCCACACTAACTTTAACACCCCCCTTTGAGGGGTAGTTTAAAAAACTATTAATGATAAAATTTATTAGTTACTTAGGCAAATATTCTTGCCAAGTTTCAAGTTTATTAACAAACTAGCTGTGCCCGCGACTTAGTCCGCGTGGAATAGTGACTTTTCTGGCAGCATATTTTAAATTACATATACCGTCTACAGACCGGGCATTTGCTGTCCGAACCCTCTGAGAACTCAGGCGAATTTCAGTGAAAGTCTCAGACTCTAGTGCTTGAGCTTCACGATCGGCAGTGAGACGTATTTCTCGTTCTTCCTGTGTTTCCTGAGACCGAACATTTGCTGTCCGAACCCTCTGAGAACTCAGACGAATTTCCCTATCAGTGAAAGTCTCAGACTCACGCGATAGTGTATGAGCTTCACGATCGGCAGTGAGACGTATTTCCCGTTCGTCCTGTGTCTCCTGGGATCGAGCATTTGTTGTCCGTACTCTCTGGGAGCTCAGGCGGATTTCCCTGACAGCAAAAGTCTCAGACTCACGCGATAGCGCGTGAGCTTCGCGATCGACAGATAAACGTGCCTTTCGTTGTTCCCCGTTTTCCCTATTTCGAGTTGTCATCATTCGAGAACGATTTGAACTCAGTCGAGATTCTCGCTGAGTCGAAGTTTCTGCAGCACGAAACCTAGCCTGGTGCAGAGAGCCTTTTGCCTCACGACCTTCCTCAGATTCCTGTGATCGAACTAATCTCATCCTTTTAGCATTTCTGCTACATTGGGAGAGGTTGGATCTTCTTCGAGGCATTCTTACAATAAAATAGTACTTACTACTTAACACACAGTTATTTAGTAAACACGTACTATCGTAAACAATTAAATTATAAATACTTGCAGATTATTATACAGTCTGAAATTATCACAGTTTAAGTAATAAGTGTTAAGACGTGTAAACCAAACGTCACTATCATCATCATTTCAGCCGATAGACGTCCACTGCTGGACATAGGCCTCCCCCAATTTTGGGGGGGTTTGCCATAATCGCCACGCTTGGCAGGCGGGTTGGCGATCGCAGTATGGTATGGTGGTGGAATGCATAGAGAACGCTGCTGCCCATTCTCCGGCGAGACCCTTAGTCGCCTTTTACGACACCCACGGGAAGTAAGGGGTGGTGCTATTCTTCTACACAGACAAACGTAATAACTTTATAAAACAAAAGAATTGCTAGTAAAAATAATTACTAACCTAAGCTAATGAACTTATACTTAATAAAGAAAATCAAGAAAAGAAATGCCTAACCTATACCAAATACTTATAATATTTATATACAAACCCTAAATACAAATTAAGATAAGTATACCGAAAATCAGGGAAAGAATTGCCTAACCAATAATAAATGCTTACAATATTTATTTACAAAACCCTAAATAAAAATTAAGATAAGTAAATACCCAAAAATCAAGGAAAGAACCGCCTAACCTATACCAAATACTTACAAAATTTTAAATAAAATTAAGAAAAAGAACCTAACCTACAAACCCTAAAATATAAATAAATGAAATATGCAAACAGTCAGTATTTAAGTGAATCGCAATAATCGAATCCAACTATTCGCCTATACTCTCCAGGATACGTGCGTTCGCTACGAATAACTGAATCCTTATGGCAGCGGCGCGTTTTCTTTTGAAATGGTCATCTCGCAGTTCAACCTGAGGGGTTGTCGACTGCTTAACCTGGCTTTCCTGTGGATGCCTCAATAAATTAAAGCCTCCAGCCAGGGCATAATACACAAGTTAACTACACAATATAAACTTAAAAACTAAGCGACTACACGCTAAGGGCACCCCCTGTGGGGTACGGACCTCGGCTTACGGCGTCGCTGGGAGAGGGCAGCAAGGGACAGGCTGGATCGGAATTATGGCAGCGGCGCGGCTCTCAACGCGCTTTATACAAGGTGTAACGGAAAGGGGGTATCAACCCTGAAGGAGGTGAATGTGCTCATGAAACTGAACAAATTTCCCCAAAGAACATAGGTCGAAATATGAAAAAAATTTTGGACCTCCCATAGTAATAGTAAATCATTGATGTGCTATTACTATGGGAGGTCCAAATTTTTTTTTTCATCTTCATTCACCTCCTTCAGGGTTGATACCCCCTTTCCGTTACACCTTGTATATATAGCCACGGACGCGTAGGCGCGAGGCGTTTACGTACTCTGATAGAATACCTTAACAAATGTTCGCCGTGATTCTTTAAATTGACATAACTTTTTTATTTATGAACCGATTGACATGAAATAAACACTAAATGTTAAGTGAAGCTTACTACAATATATCAGTGAAAACCGCATCTAAATCGAATAAGCCGTTTCTGATATTAGCGTGCACAAACACAGCAGACAAACAGACAAACAGACAAAAAAAAATATAATTACAATTTCGGGTTCGGCATCGATATAATAACAACCCCTGCTACTTTTTTTTAATATATTTCCATTGTACAGACACCACTTTTCTACAATTTTATTATATGTATAGATGAATTAGATTTTTCATATAAACTGTATCCCTGCATTTCATTCCCAAAGGGGTGGAATTTTGAAAAATCGTTTGGGATGTGTTCATAACTTGACTCAAAGACCCATACCCATTTTCGAGTTAATGGAAACAAGCAGTAAAATCCACCCCTTAATCTTTATTACCCTTTTCCACCTTGGTAGGAGCCGATTTTTTATAAACCCTAAAACACATACTTTTTGTATTTTTTGTTTTAGTAGTACCGAGTTTCGAGTTAATTCGACGGCGGGTTACTTAAATATTTTTCTAACCTATCAACTTTGTCACCCCCCTAAATCCTCTGTAAGGGGTTTTTCTTAAACTAAAAATGACAATCTTTATTATTTACTGAGCCAAATATTGCCAAGCTTCAAGTTTATTAACCAAATGAATAAGATTTTTGATATAAACTGTATCCCTTCTTTATATCCCCATAGGGAAGG
Source organism: Mesoligia furuncula (assembly GCA_916614155.1). Lineage (NCBI taxonomy): Eukaryota > Metazoa > Arthropoda > Insecta > Lepidoptera > Noctuidae > Mesoligia > Mesoligia furuncula. Next base: position 255,800 of record OU744805.1, read on the forward strand.
GATTTTGAAAAATCGTCTGTGATGTGTCTATAACTTGATCTTAATATTATTTATACCAATTTTCCAGTAATTCAAGCCTCGTAATAAAATACTCCCCTGTGAAATTGACTACCCCTCTACACCGCGTTAGACCCGTAGATTTTCGAAAAACCCTGAACCACTTTATTATTTATTTTGGTCTTACATACTGAGTTTCGAGTTAATTGGAAGGCGCATTAAAATTCTTCCATACTAAATTTGACACCCCCAATCTCTCTTTTAGTAGTTTAGAATTCCAAATAATTACGTACTTTATAATTTACTTAGATAAGTATTTGTGCCAAGTTTTAAGGTTATTAACTCAAGGAATAAGATTTTTCATACAAGCAAAATCCCCCCTTTTCACTCCCTTAAAGGTTGAATTTCCAAAAACCCCTTAGTGGATACCTACTCTTCACAAAGAACACACCCTCCAAAATTCATGTCTCTAGGACTACCGGTTTAGGCTGTGCGTTGATATAATATGATATACTAAAAGTACACTTTGTCAACAAGGATATCACAAATTAAAAAATTAATGGATTACATCTAAGATAAGAATGCTTGGAAACATGCTGGTCCTGCTCCATAGGACTATCTAGAGTCTAGACAAAATCAAACTGGTTCCTAATTTAATTTATATTTTTTTTATTAATTGATTTTTACAATCTGTGACTCACACACTTTTTAAAATTTTAGGAAAATCATCTTCATCTTCTTTTATAATATTTATAAATGATTTGTAAATAATTTGTAAATATGTGAGCACCATGTAGGTATCTATCTCATAATTATTGATTTACCTGTCATTGCTTCATTTTTAATTCTTTTTATCTTTTGTGGTAGACTAATTTTATTCTGGGTGCACCGTCTTCACATATAATTATATTATGTATACAAGACCTTGCAAAACATTTAAAAAGAGTAACGGTGGAGTTTCTTGCCCATTCTTCTCCAAACGAAAACTACCTTTTGAAATGGGCGACTAGAATCAATTCTATTTAGTTGTAATTTTTGACGTTCAAAATTGCCTTTAATGTGCCTATTCGAAACAAATGATTTGTCTATGACTTTGACTTATATCAGTCAGTCAGGACTTTGAATGTTATATTATGTTACCGGTAATGTTAATAATAAGTATGACAACTTTTAATATTTTATAATTTTTTAAAATTGTATAAATCTATTATTTTGCACGTCACGTAGTGACAAACATGTTTGCACTTAATTTACTTTATCATCTTGTATGCACTTTCTATGTTACACACACAAGTTTAAGCAAATTAAAAATTCTCTCTCTTTCTGTCTCTCTCTCACCGGCCAAACCTGATTTTAGAATGTAGCTGTACTAATTTCACCTAGGCCAAACCAGTTCTCCCTCGCTCTTGTATCCTATATCGATATTACTATTTCTATGAAAAAGGTTTAAAGTAACCTAACCATGTTTTTTTTAACGTGGAGAAATGCTCATGTATTGCAATCGCGAGCGCTTAAATACTTTAATATCATTTCAATTAATTAATTTGTGATGCTAATTCGGGACAGGTGTTGCATAAAATATCGTGCATAATAGAATGTCATTATTGATTAATATATTAAAAAATACCGTATTTAGTTTTGTCAGCCAGGCGGGTTGACTTGGTCACTTCGCTTCTTGGCTAGGCGGAGGCCACACACAAATACGTGATCAACAAGTCTTTCCTTTCCAAATTTCAGACAGGCTGCATCCTCCCGAAGCTCACCCGACGTCTTACATTTGACTAGTTTACACCTATAAATGTTCCATATTTTATTATTAACTAGCTTCTGCCCGCGACTTCTTCCGTGTGAAACTAGTTCCCCCGCCCCATCGATCTCGTCACCTGCCTCGCTATCACTTGCGATTTCGTTTAATGTTCTTTCACACTATTTTCTTTTTGCTCGACTCCTAAGGGTCACAGCAGCGTGATGTTAATATTATAGATATTATTATTATATTATTGTCTATAGCCTTCCTCATGAATTGGGATATCAAGCAAGAAGACATTTTCAAATCTGAGTGGTAGTTCCAGAGATTACCTCCTACATACAAACTTACAAACTTTACCTCTTTATAATATTAGTATAGATTAATTAATAATACACTGACCTGCAAAACTAAATACACGCTTTAAAATTTAATTTTTTTCTAAACTATAGAAGTTAGAGATTTAAATTAAAAAAACGTTTTATACCATATTTTATCAGCTTTCTTTGAAACTAGTAAACTATACATTAGTAACATTTTTAACTTAAAAAAACGATAAAACAATAAAAATCGCCATTTTTAGCTTAGTTTCAAAAAACTCAATTACCATTTATAAGTATGTTTTACATGTTATTTAATTTTTAGGGTTCCGTAGTCAACTATATGTCTGTCTGTCCGTCCGTCTGTCTGTCTCTCCGTCCTCGCTTAATCTCTGTGATCGTTAGCACTAGAAAGCAGAAATTTTGTAGGAGTAGGTACGTATATCAGTTACGCCAACAAAGTGGTAAAATAAAATTTTGGAAAATATTTTTTTTTAGGGTAGCTCCCCTACATGTGAAGTGGGGATGAATATTTTTTTCATCATCTACTCCATCGTGTGGGGTATCGTTGAATAGGTCTTCTAAAATGGCTTAGGGGTTGCTAAAATTATTTTTCGATTTAATGCTCCATTTACGAAATATTAAAGTGTAAAGTGCAAATTTTTGTTCCGGTAGGGCGTCCCCCCCTCTAAAAGCTAAACTACTAGCTTGAAAAATCTGGAAAAATTCTCGATGAAAGTGCATTTCATGAACTTTAAGGAAAATTATAGCGGTTAAGATAACTTTATTAGTTTAGCAGTAATAGTCGTTGAACTTGGGTGTTGGATAATTTTGTACCAAATACAAAATCCTTAGCATTAATCCTTTAAAGTGACTAAGATGAAGTAGTTGCTTGTTTATAATGGGTAAAGACTTGCATTGAAAACCAAAATATGTTTTTTTTTTTACCTATTCAGAATAAAGAACAACAGAATCGTACTACATTGTGATAACGGGCTACTACGGAACCCTACACTGTCCGTGGCTCGACACGCACTTGGCCGGTTTTTTTAATAACTGATATTGCCTCCTCGGGCTCTGACTACAGCTTCGAGTCGGTTTGGCATACTGAACACGAGGTTCGGAGCCGATGTTGGGGAATATTCTCCCATTCTTCAATGAGGATCTGTTTTAGTGCCCTGAGAAGCCCAGACCACCACCTTCCGCCTGGGATGACCCAGGCGTGCTCAACCGGGATGAGATCAGGACTTCTTGATGGCCAAGCCCGCTGATATCTACCTCCTGAATATACTCTTGCACGACCTGAGCCGTGTGTGGCCGGGCATTATTATGCATCAGCATCGATCCATCACCCCATCCACACTCGTTAAGAATCTCTTGGGCATATTTTCCCCCAGTCAGAGTGCCATTTTCTATCGCCACTAACTCTGTGCGACCTTCTGAAGATATGCCAGCCCGTACATGTACACTGCCTCCACCGTACTGGACTCTTTCTAAGAAGCAGTTTTGAAGGTATCGCTCACCAGGCCGCCTGTAGACACTTCGCCTTCCATCAGAAGTGTAATAAAGTGAGAATCGAGACTCATTTGTGAACAAAATTCGTGACCACTCTTCTTCATACCACTGTATGTGTTCACGGGCATATCGTAGTCTCGCTACTCGATGCTCTCTCTCGAGTTTGGGGCCACTCGCTGGTCTATCGGGGTTTCAGATTTGCTTCAGCAAGTCTTCTTCTCACTGTACTATCACTAATGTAGTTCTTGCGTGTCTGAAGAAGCTGTTGCTGGACTTCAACTGCATTAAGGTGGTGATTTCTCAACATAATAGAAACAATGTAACAGTCTTCTCGGGCACCCAGGTGTACTGGGGCTGCCATTACAAGGTCTCCTCAGATGGTTTCCAGTCTTTTCTTACCTTCGCTTCACCTTCTGGACCGTTCGTAACGTCACACCCACCATTCTTGCAGTACGACGCATACTGACGCCTAGTTCCAGAAAAGTCATGATCGTAGCACATTCTTCAGGTGATTAAAAAAGAAGAGGTGGTTAAAAAATGTTCTCGACTTCATAGTCCATAATCTTCTTTTGGACTTGAAAACGAGTTTAATTTTATATATAAACACTTCATAGTTTTTATACGCAAAATTAAACTATTTTTCGAGTCCATTTTATTTCGAAAGTATATCTTGTGTACTTAAAAAGTTATTCCAATTTTAAAAGTGTGATTAGTTTTGCAGGCCAGTGTAGTATAAGTTTAGTATAGATATAACGCGTCTTGAGATAGTGTCCGAAACTCCCGACTAATCTGATATTGTTAGTGATTGTGATGGTACGTACCCGGCTCGCTCTCTGGTGCGCGGCAGGACGGCGCTGCTCGGAGTCACCGGCAGATAAGTGAGCAAATTGGCACAACCAGTACAGGAAGCACACTGGAGGCCACGAAAACAACACACGCACTGGTCAACATATACCAATTACAGTAGGACTTTTGCTTTAAATGAAAAGAAATTCAAGTGCCAAAGATCGATTGTTGAAATGAAATGAACAATGGAAGAGCCTAGAAGCGCCCCCAACCGCTGACGTAGAGGCGCCGACGGAAACTTACGCGATCACATTGAATCAACCGCGGCCTGAGATAACTTAACGATTATCTTCGTTTTAATAACGTCCTACCAACTGAACGAAATCCCGGAGCCAACTGTTTCAAATTAAAAATATGCGTTTCGCTCCAAGTATCGGATTTTAAGACAAAAATGTTTTTCGAATTTAATTTGCAGCACAACGGCATTTGGTAATTAGGTTTATTTCTGTTTAGCGGAACGTTTGTGGAATTTAACGTTTTAGGTACAAAATCATTGCAAGTAAGTACTTTAGAATCGTTCTAGAGTCGCTTCCTTTTTTTATCTTTAATTGTTATCCTTTATCTTTCCAAGATTTTCCATCCACGGCAATCTCGGTCACCTAGGTTAGGTAGTAATCTTAGAATTAGTACTTTAGACGCTCATAGAAATTTAGAGACAGAACAGGAGAATAGTAGTAGTTCATTCAGATCGAATATGGCTGACTCAGTGGATCAAGTTCACAAGGCCCTACGGTTGGTTCCGGAAATCGACGGAAACTCGAACGTATTAATTCGATTCATAAAACTATGTGATCAATTAGTAGAAACGTTTATAAGAGATGGACCGGAATTTCAATTAGCTGACTTGGCATTATTAAACGGAATTCTAAATAAGGTAGTGGGTCCCGCATCGCGCACGATTAATTCAAATGGTATCCCGGAAACTTGGGAGGGAATTAGAAGTGCTTTGGTTAATAATTTCGCCGATCAACGCGATGAAACATCCTTGTACAGTCAGCGTTAGAGAAATGGAACCCCCCCAAGACTTAAAGATTATCGCCCGAGCACGCTCGGGCCGCTCGGGCGCAACGTGAACCTTGAGCCCTCCCCACCGCCGCACCCACCTCTGCCCGAGCGCATCCACCGATCCGCCTCAAATATTATTTGCAAGTTTTTAATTATTGTATATGGTATTTTTTCGGCTTCCTTCTGGCCAAACCGTAATACCCAGAATAACTTACAAAAAGACACTTTGCGTGCGATTAAGATTCGAACCCGCATCACCAGGCGCCAGCCGATCATCTAGACCGTGCTTATACCACTAGCCTATTGGCTCAGTTATCAACCTCAACGAAAATTGGAATAGCATTACCTACTCCTTTTATCGAACAATAACCTTGTTCGATAAAAGGAGTAGGTAATGCTATTCCAATTAACGGTCTAATCTTCTAGATATTAAGGTTTAAATTTCAACTTCCGTGTTATATTTAACACTAGCACCTTACTATCTTGTTTTACAAAATGCAATACGATACTCTTCAATTAACTAAAAGATAAGGTTGAAATCAGCATAGATTTCTTGTTTGGTAGAAAAGAACGCGTTGATTCCGATTGTTGCACTACCGTCATTTTACTTCAGAAACTTAACTGCTGTATGAGTTGCGAGTTAAGGTTGAATTTAGAATACTTCTTCGCCTTATTTACTAAACTGTGATTGAATTTCCCTATCAGTGAAAGTCTCAGAATCACGCGATAGTGCTTGAGCTTCACGATCGGCAGTGAGACGTATTTCTCGTTCTTCCTGTGTTTCCTGAGACCGAGCATTTGCTGTCCGAACCCTCTGAGAACTCAGGCGAATTTCCCTATCAGTGAAGGTCTCAGACTCACGCGATAGTGCTTGAGCTTCACGATCGGCAGTGAGACGTATTTCTCGTTCTTCCTGTGTTTCCTGAGACCGAGCATTTGCTGTCCGAACCCTCTGAGAACTCAGACGAATTCCCCTATCAGTAAAAGTCTCAGACTCACGCGATAGTGCATGAGCTTCACTATCAGCAGTGAGACGTATTTCCCGTTCGTCCTGTGTCTCCTGGGATCGAGCATTTGTTGTCCGTACTCTCTGGGAGCTCAGGCGGGTTTCCCTGTCAGCAAAAGTCTCAGACTCACGCGATAGCGCGTGAGCTTCGCGATCGAGAGATAAACGTGCCTTTCGTTGTTCCCCGAGTTGTCATCATTCGAGAAGGATTTGAACTCAGTCGAGATTTTCGCTGAGTCGAAGTTTCTGTAGCACGAAGCCTAGCCTGATGTTCCCAAATTGCAGAGAGCCTTGCCTCACGACCTTCCTCAGATTCCTGTGATTGAACCAATCTCATCCTTTTAGCATTTCTGCTACACTGGGAGAGGTTGGTTCTTCTTCGAGGCATTCTTACAATAAAATAGTACTTACTACTTAACACACAGTTATTTAATAAACACGTACTATCGTAAACAATTAAATTATAAATATTTACAGATTATTATACAGTCTAAAATTATCACATTTTAAGTAATAAGTGTTAAGACGTGTAAACCAAACGTACTAACTTTATAAAACAAAAGAATTGCTAGAAATAGTACATTATGATACATGTGTGCTATGTTGATCATTATGCTCGAGGCGGTATTATTCGCGCGAGCCGCAGGCGAGTGCGATAAGAAAGCCGAGAGTCTAATGATCAATGCACACGCGTTTCATACGACGTTTTTCAACACACTTGCGAGGAAAAAAACAGACTTGTATTGTTAAATATTAACTTGTATGGAAAATGGCGCGCTAGTTTTGTCTTTCCGCATAGCCAGCACTAGCAATGCGCGCGCAAGTGTAAATAAAAGCATTGACCACAGAGCATGTAAAAAAAATTGTAAAAAAAAAAACAATTGTAGTTTAGTTAGTATGGTATTAGAAAGTACTATTGGCATAGAGAAATATACCTACATTAGTTCAGTGAGAATTCGCAATGATAGAACGCCAGTTAGGGTCTTTTCCGTTTGGTTTCGGGTAGGGACCACGGACAATTTAAGGTGGATAATTAAAATTTCTTACATTTTTTGTAATTTGCAGGTCAGTGTCTTAGGTTATTTCGGACAATTTAAGGTGAATGCGCAGTGGTAGACCACTGCGCATTCACCTTAAATTGTCCGAGGTCCCTGCGCATTCACCTTAAGGTAAATAAATATTAGTTAATTTTGGGACCAAGGACAATACAGACTATTAAAAAAAAAAGTGAATTGATGAGATTAAAAAAGCGCGCATCTCCAACTAGTAAATAGTTATCTGTGGAAATAAAGCACATGTGGATTAAAGTAAAGAAAAAGCACGCGTTTTTAATACACTGCATTATGGACCTAAAAGCGGTTCAATAAGAGCCACTTTACGAGCAAGTGTGTTGAAAAATTAATTACTAACCTGAGCTAATGAACTTATACTTAATAAAGAAAATCAAGAAAAGAAATGCCTAACCTATACCAAATACTTATAATATTTATATACAAACCCTAAATACAAATTAAGATAAGTAAATACCCAAAAATCAAGGAAAGAACCGCCTAACCTATACCAAATACTTACAATATTTATTTACAAAATTTTAAAGAAAATTAAGAAAAAGAACCTAACTTACAAACCTTAAAATATTAATAAATGAAATATGCAAACAGTCAGTATTCAAGTGAATCGCAATAATCGAATCCGCCTATACTCTCCAGGATACGTGCGTTCGATACGAATAACTGAATCCTTATGGAAGCGGCAAGTTTTTTTTTTTTTTGAAATGTTCGTCTCATAGTTCTACCTGAGGGGTTATCGACTGCTTAACCGGGCTTTCCTGTGGATGCCTCAATAAATTAAGGCATCCAGCCAGGGCATAATACACTTATAAACTTAACTACACAATATAAACTTAAAAACTAAGCGACTACACGCTAAGGGCACCCCCTGTGGGATACGGACCTCGGCTTAGGGCGTCGCTGGAAGAGGGCAGCAAGGCACAGGCTGGATCGGAATTATGGCAGCGGCGTGGCTCTCAGCGCGCTTTATATAGTCACGGACGCGCAGGTGCGAGGCGTGAACGTACTCTGATAGAATACCTTAACAAATGTTCGCCGTGATTCTTTAAATTGACATAACTTTTTTATTTATGAACCGACTGACATGAAATAAACACTAAATGTTAAGTGAAGCTTATTACAATATATTAGTAAAAACCGCATCTAAATCGAATAAGCCGTTTCTGATATTAGCGTACACAAACACACAGACAAACAGACAATCAGCCAAAAAAAAAAATTAATTATAATTTCGGGTTCGGCATCGATTTAATAACAACCCCTGCTACTTTTTTTTTCATATATTTCCATTGTACCTACAGACACACTTTTCTACAATTTTATTATATGTATAGATTACAGAGAAAAACAGTTCGTAGATGGATACAAAGGTATTAAGCGACAGGTGATGTGAAATGTGATCGCCAAGGCCAGAGTAAATACAAATGGAGCGACAACGTAATATTGTGAAAGTTCACTCAGTGGCACCCTTCAAAACGACGCGTTCAAGTGCAGACCTGACTTCAAGAAGTGATAGACAGTGACACAGGGTCATTTTATTAATTTATTATGTTTTATTTTTCTCTCTGTTCTATTACTTGTTTTTTTTTTTTTTTCTCTCATGGTCTGGCAGTTTGAGTAATTTATGTGGCCTACCCAAATGTCCTTTCTTTGGTATTGTTCGTCGAATCGTTGAGCTCCTTAAGTCTTGAGTTGAGCTGCACGATTTCTGACAAATGCGTGCACTGACTGGACAGGTCCTCTCAATCTGTGTGGTTCTTTCCTCAAAAGACCATCTCAGACATCGATCTACATGGTCTTCATATAACCTGACCAAGATTATGTCTGGACTTTAAAAGAGACTGTGACCTCTGAGTTTGTTTCGGCCTTTCTTCTCAGAGTAGTCAGATAGGAAACGCCGACCTCATCTAGTTTAAAAAAAACATGATTGACGTGTAAAAGTGTTTGTACAAACCTACTTACAAAAATAAAATCATTTATCATTTATCATTGACATCCTCTCCGTTATTAATAGGCAATTTACTCGGCGGATTAATTGTGTAACTTATTTGAAAAAATTTCATTAGGACTTATATGAGCAAGTGTTAATAATTCCTAATATTTGTGGGATCATTATCTCGTAGTTAATCAAAAACAAACAACCTTTATAATTATCAATCCGTTGTATTATTAAGTAAATTGTACTTGTTTACAAGTAGTCTTGTAATGTGTTATCTGACCTCACATATTTTTCTAATGTTGTGATAAATAAGGGTTATCAGAAAATGTGATAAAAGAGAAAGATGTATATTGCAACATTTCATTTTTTAACCAGGCTTTTTCCGATAAGATCATAAAGAGTAAGTAGGTATAAAAATGTATGTTTTCACAACTTTAAATAAATAAATATTATTGTAGTTATGTTTCTAGAAATATCTGTAAACGAACCGTTATCTAATGTTAAAAGTTCTAAGCCTCATTCAGGGTATATATTTTGTGTTTAGTTAATATTCTAATTAAATATCCCCAATTTAACTCAGATAGAAAACTGTATACTCAACCAGGAAGTGGATTCCATGAAGTCCTAGAAATGTAATTAGAAAAATAAATGAATATTGTTTGTCAAAATGCCTAGCTTTTATTACAAACCTCCATTTGATTTCTTAAATAATAATTAACGAAAATCACCTATTAAAGTAAAATATAAAGCACCTATTAAAGGAAAAAATAAATCACCTATTAAAGGAAAATCACCTATTAAGGTAAAATCTTCTGATCCGCGGATTTGAACTCGTAGCCATTGCATTGTCAAACCGCAGTGTTAACCATTAGACCAACACGCCATTTACATTGCATTACAAAAACGAATACGACAGTTCGCAATCCCTTGGCTAGCAGACAAAAGTTAGCTCCACGTTTTACTAAAGACATAGTCCTAGCCGATCTTCCCATACATATTTATACTAGAAAGAAACGAGGCCCTGTCGCAAAATCCCGTCTAAAGAGGAGCCCTAAAGATTCCGTATTGTTACAGGATGCTACTGTTGCTGCTACTCCAAATGACGCAACGACAAGAAGTAACCGTTTAATCTAGGAACAACGCGTATTGTCTCCCACTATCATTCATTTCTTAATTATGTTAATCTCGAAAGTATACAATCTCAGATAGATACAGTTGGTACCAAATAGACTGATTGCAGATATAAATTAAATAATAAGACATCCTTGTTATTTGAACCTTACATCTAAATTAGCTAAAATATCTACACAGCTAGCGTCATTTGAACATAGTCGTCATAAAAGAGGACTTATCGATGGTCTCGGTTCCGTTATCAAGAGCATAATATCCGGTAATCTTGACCAAACTGATGCATCATCATCATCATTATTTCAGCCGAAAGACGTCCACTGCTGGACATAGGCCTCCCCCAAAAGGGGGGGGTTTGCCATAATCGCCACGCTTGGCACGCGGGTTGGCGATCGCAGCATGGTATGGTGGTGGAATGCATAGAGAACGCTGCTGCCCAATCTCCGGTACGCCCCTTAGTCGCCTTTTACGACACCCACGGGAAGTATGGGGTGGTGCTATTCTTTAAGTCCGGCACCACACAGACAAACTGATGCAATTAAATACAATAATGCTATAAAAATCATCCAAGAAAATGAGTATAAGACACAGTGTCAACTTAATCAGCATGTTAGTCTATCTAAAACTCAGAGGACACGGTGGAGCATACGGTGGAGGTCTGCCCCGCATGGGCAGAGCACCGCCGTGTCCTCGTAGAGGCGATCGGCAGCGGCGGCGACCTCTCGCGTCCGGCCCTGGTGCAAGCCATGGTCCGGGGCGAGAGGGAGTAGGAGGCAGTCACCTCCTTCTGCGAAGCAGGCATGCTAGCGAAGGAGGTGGCAGGACGGCTCAGGGAGAGAGCCTCCCGCCCCAGCCGCCGCGGGAGACGCTCCGGGCGTCGGGAGCCGCGTGACGACTCCCGGCCACCGTAGGCGCGGGCCTGCGGGCGGAGAGTAATGGGTAGCTCACCGTCCGATCAGGACCAGGCCCGTGCCGGACGGCGCGTACGTGTTCCACGCGCGCCTCAAAGAGATGTCAGCATCGAGGAGGGGCCCCTTAGGGCCGAAGCCTGCCGGGTCAGCGGGATTGTCCGAAAGGGTTACCGCTGGCCCGGAACGTAAAGGGCTAAGGAAGGAACACGGGTGGGTTTTAGTCAGTATGAGTCTGACACTCCCTTCCGCTCCACCCAGAGCGGGAGGAGTCATTTGATGATTTCCCATCCGCAAAAAGAAAAAAAAGTCTATCTAAAACTTAGTTTCATAAAATGCCAACTTATTAACTAATATAACTAAAAACCAAGAGACAATAGGTAATGTTCTAAATCAGATAATTAATAGTACGGCAAACCTCGATTTCATCCACTACGCCCACATGGCTCAATACTTAACTATCCTAAGTGATAACATAGATGATCTATTAGGAGAACTATTAGAATTATTAATTCTATTTTTAAAGAAATTTCGAAACGGCTGGTTGACACTTCCCGTGACCCAAGGGCTAGCTTTTACCTTAGCCAGGCGCTAAGCATCGCCATACAACGTGGTAATGCCGCCAGTCTCTTGGGTACATTACCAGTCGACAGCGATGCGGATGAGTTTTTCGACGCTATTTTCTAGTTTCTGTATAGTTTTAGTTAAGTTAGAATTTAATTTTGTTATTTTTGTCCGTTCAACCGATTTTGAATTCTATTGCGTTGGTGGCATGACATAATGGCACCTGCAGTAAACAGTTGGTATTGTAACCACTTTTTTGCTTTTAATACCACCCTTATGCCTACGATATAGAAGTCAAAATCGATTGAACGCACTGTAAAAGAAGTTTATTTAAATGTCTAATCTTATTTAAAATCGAGTATAGGTTTCTTTGAGTATTATTATCATATAAACTGAAAGGCATCCTATAAAAATCACAACAACCCTTAAGAGTACTCCATAAACTAGAGTACACTTTAGCCTTTATACTTGCATCAAGCACACCGCATATGATAGTTAGTATAGCTGAAATTAGGAGTATGCTAGATAAATTAAGGATTTTATACTCAAACGATGAAATCCTTGAATTAGAATTAAGAGACTACTACGACGTAATAAAGCTGGGATACTTCTATATAGAAAATCAGATAGTTATAGTATTTAAGGTGCCGAATGCCTTCCCTCCAATCTATAGCCTTTATAAACAGTCCATTGTCCCTAACAAGAATAATAAAATCCTTGTACCTACCTTACCTTTCATTGCGATTTCTGGACATGATTCTATGTATATGGAGGCTGAATACCCGAAGGTAAATTCTCTGTACATACATCTGTGAAGCAAAATCAAAGTACGAGACCCAAGACGATCAGGATTGTATCCAGCATCTGATCTCCAAGCAAGAACTTCTGCCATTCTGTAAGCTGTCTTCAGTCGCTTTGAAGAAAGAAGCTGTAGAAAAACTCGACGAGTTGTTGAGTAGAACCGCGCGAGCTGACGGATACACTTAGTTGTTGAGTAGAACCGCGCGGGCTGACGGATACACTTAGTTGTTGAGTAGAACCGCGCGAGCTGACGGATACACTTAGTTGTTGAGTAGAACCGCGCGGGCTGACGGATACACTTAGTTGTTGAGTAGAACCGCGCGGGCTGACGGATACACTTGTTAGATTGCAAAAACAGTTACATTCAGCTTGTCGCCGGTTCCGCTAACTACCAGCGCGGTTGGCAAATGAACGATAATATCTTGGATAACAACGCGACCGAGCAGTGCGAGAGTTACCAACTTGTTTCGAGTACTCGAGCTGTTACGTGCTCTATACCGTGCATGTAGATGATGCGAACTTGTATGGCGTAGGTTTGAGCTTGGCTACACTGATGGCTATGCACAAGTAGTAGGTGCAACAGTAGCAGCCAGCAAGCAAGAACGTGTCGTCAATCTGTGAGACCGGATGTTTGTATTAAATTGATTCTGTGTACCCCCGACCTTAGTCGACGAAAGATGTTGTTTCGTTCGACCACATCAAAACTGCTACACAGTCAGAGAATCTCTTTCGCAATTTGTAGCGTATGATTGTGTCTAAGGTAAGCGCGTGCGCTGGGAGACGTCGACTTGCTGACAGAAGACTTAGTGCCGCCGCGGGGTGAAGTCATATACACAATTTTAACATATACACAATTTTAACCTGCTGACAGCACCTTATCCATCATAAGTACTAGACGAAAGAACAATCATATTTTTAGATGTTACTCCATTAAGGACAATCCCAAAACATTAATTTGGGGATGTCCTTTTCTCAATACTATTTAAGCGGTCTTCTTCTTAATTGTATTTTAACTACTAACACTAGTAATAAGTTATAATATTGTTTACTAACACGCTGGATCTTTATTGTCCGAAAATAAAGAATATTATTATTATTAAGTTATATTAGACTTCTCAATCTGTATAGGTAATTTAATTTAGTTAACTTGTTTTTTGAAGCGACTATAAATACTTCATCTCGTTGACTTGTCTTGATAATATATTTATAGGACCTAAGCCCGAATTTAAGTCACGTGTTTCTGTGACTTAAGTAGTCCGTTTTTACGCAGAAAAGCGTGACTAAAGTGCGGATTTAGGTCACACAAGCAATAAAATAGTGTACGATACGCGTGACTTAAGTAGTCAATTAATGCACTTCGTTTAGCACCCTCGCTACCCTCGGGTGCTAATTTCACGCAGTGCAATATTGGACCACTTAAGTCACGCGTATCGTAATGATGATGTGTTAGTGATTATGATGGCAAAATAAACTTAACGTCTGACTAATGTGGATTATTGACTAGCTTCCTGCGGCGTTTTATGTATTGACGTAAAAAGTCGCATAAAATATAATGCGGGCCTTACACAGCTAGCCGTGTCAACAAGTATACAAATATAATGCGGGCCTTACACAGCTAGCCGTGTCAACAATTATACAAATAATATAGCTCATACATTTACATCATCTAAAGTACAACACGAAAATCCTAATGAAATCTATGGAGCCATTTTTGATGTTGTTCAAAAAGAATACTCTCAAGACCAAAACCACCTCTGTTGGCTGCCATCAAAGGGCTACTCCAGGTATTTATAAAAAATAAAAATACAGATTTGATACTGCTTTCCTAGAGAATAAAGAATAGAGCGTTTTTATAGTAAAGCTTTGCATTCATTACGACTTAGGTATTTCTAGAAAGTAGAGCACGCCCAGTTTCTTAGAAGCACATATCTGTCACGTTGTGTCTGAATGAAGGGGTTTCTTACCGAGTACCTTAGTTGTATGGGAGGCGCTATGAACAGTATGGGTATACCTGCAACAAACATACATATTCATTAATAAACAACATCATATGAATAGAAACAAAGTCTAAGTAAATTTAATCGTAACATAACTCGTTCTCTAAGTATACAGCGTGGCCCGTGAAATGATGTCCAAAGAAACATTTCAAAAGCCTCTCATACACAATTCTTTATTGCAATCCAATGTAATATATTACATAGCTCTGCTCTAGCTCTAGCTCTCTTGGCTATTTCTACGGGCATCCCGAAGCACTCATTAAAAAAGTCTGAAGTCAAGTGAGAATTTCCCAAAACGTATTAAAAACCGTCTAGTTTCTAAACTATAAATAATAGCTGAACATACGTGTTTCTGGAAGCCAAATATGGAGAGACACTGCAAATTTTTTTCTCTGTTCTGTCTCTTCTCTCTGTTTAATAGTATTGCCTAGCGCGCCTACGCCAGGTTACACAACGGGCCTCGGACACGGATACTATCGTGACCGTATGACATTCATGTGCGTACGAACGCATCTTCCTTCCGATACTGGTCATCACTGGGTATCAAATGGACTGGTTCGATTGCGACGGACTCGGGAGCGCGCGGGCGCGGGCTACTGGCTGGCCGAGCCTTAGCCGACCCCAAGTTTACACAGCATTTACATATTTATATTGTGAGCCATCAATGTTAATGTTACCTAACAAAACAAAAGGCGCGTGTTATTACAGTTGACTCTGAAACGTTATTAAATTAAGAAATAAGCAGGCCTATCTATATTCATGGAGTTTTTTCTTTTGTACTAAACTAATGTAATGGGTCGCGTGGAACAGACAGCTTGAATGAAATGACACAGATTTCGTTTTATGTTTCAAATTGTATTTAGAGGAAATGAGTTCAAAGAAGAGGTTTCTCGCAGGATTTTCAACAAGAAGACTGGACATCAACTATTTCATCATTTATTTTACAGAATTGGTTATTTTTACTTACTTATACTAACACTTCAGGTATTGTAAACATAGCGTTTGGAGGAGTAATGATAGTGTGGTTGTCACAACTCAGTGGAACGTTATCAGAGGGAGCAGCGTGCGACGTGCGTGTGCGTGCCGACGAGACATAAAGCGGCGACAGACGCGCGGGGCGATAGCGGCGTGATGAACACATTCACTGGCTGCACGAGCTGGTGAACTAGTCAGGGAGCTATCGGAGCTGTCATATATATTAGCGTTGCATTTTAGGAATAGACTTTTCAGAATCGCACAATTTTGTCACAGTTTTTCCACCACAAACGCAAAATGGCATTGAGTCCCGAAATAGCTAGTATTTTGAGAATGTTTTATATTAGAGGCATGGAACCATTGATATTATGTAAACCAGAGTAGATTAAGGTATGTATTTATTTAAGCCTACCTACTCTTCCCTGCTGCTTAATTTTACGCAGGTACATAGCTAATCCTAAGGTCTGTCAGTGAGACTCAACACACGATTGTTGTAAGTAATTATTTATTTTACTAAAATACTTGCCTAGGTAACAACAGTGTTATTTCAATAAGGGATGGGTAATTGGGTATGGCTATTACACGTGAGAACCCCCTGCCCTTCAAACTAGGAGTATTCTGTATCTTGAAGGACAGTGTATGAGTGTACTCTTAAGGGATTGACACGTTTAAAAAAACATTCATAATTGCGTAATAACTCTGATGATAACTTGTGACTACGTATTTCATATTCTCGAGCGAGATGCGTGTCACTACTACCTTTGTACAGGCCATCGTGGCATGCATCAGCTCGGCGACTCATTGCGTACATTTGGTAACGCTAAGAAGCAGGAAGTTCGTCCCCGCTTCGCGCTCCATTCATCAACGACTCAAAGTTTGACTCTCATTCCGGTAGCTCCCGCTGCGACGCTATTACCGAATTACATTTATAACTTTTCCGACCTTTGGGCCAAACGTTTTATCATTACTAAAGTTCTTTGGCTTGTGCGTACAATGAAAGAAAACATAAAAAACTGGCCAAGTGTGAGTCGGACTCGCACACGAAGGGTTCCGTACCACAAGGCAAAAACGCCAAAAAAAAACATGTTTGTTGTATGGGAGCCCCCCTTAATTAAATATTTATTTTATTTTAATTTTATTATTTATTATTAAAGTTAAAATACAACTGAGTATTTTGTGAATATTTGAAGTGCCTACCTGTTGCCATTTTTTATATCGAGCAAAAAAGGGCAAAAAAATCGCGTTTGTTGTATGGGAGCCCCCCTTAAATATTTAATTTATTTTGTTTTTAGTATTTGTTGTTATAGCGGCAACAGAAATACATTAAATTGTCAACTGTCAGGCAGCGACACATCAAAATTTTCCGTTTTTACAAAAATTATTTTGAAAAATCATTCAGTCTCAAAAAATCGCAAAGAATGTGCGCAATTTGGATGTAGTACCAATGGAACTGTGGAGGTGATGCGTGTTCCATCGCGCCGCCCGTTCGATGTCCACCGCGCACAGGATGGATAAGCACATGAAGTGATTTTTTGCTCCGTTGGTGTAATTGCTGTATGGCGTTCCAGCAGGAGGATAAATAAATAAATAAATAAATAAGTAATTTGTGAAAATTTCAACTGTCTAGCTATCGCGGTTCTTGAGATACAGCCTGGTGACAGACAGACGGACAGACGGACAGACGGACAGACGGCCAGACGGACAGACAGCGAAGTCTTAGTAATAGGGTTCCGTTTTTACCCTTTGGGTACGGAACCCTAAAAATCACAAACAATAATCTTCTCGTCGATTACACATACAGTATGTACTTACATTATCTTGTCCAAATACTTGGTATAACTAGTATTAAAATGTAATTTGTGTAGATGTAATAAACATTTATTATTATTCTATATATATATAAAATTCAAAGTCCTGACTGATTGACTGACTGACTGACTGATATATCAACGCACAGCCCAAACCGCTGGACCTAGAGACTTGAAACTTAGAAGGTGTGTTCTTTGTGAAGAGTAAGTATCCACTAAGAAAGGATTTTTGGGAATTCAACCCCTAAAGGGTTAAAATAGGGGATGGAAGTTTATATGAAAGTCCGACAGTTTTGAAGTTAGGATCTTCTAATTTTGTATTTAGGCTGACAATTGAAAATTAATTTACACGTGTCTCAGCGTTTTTGATAATTCCACCCCCGAAGGGTTAAAAAGGGGGATGAAGTTGTGTATAGAAAGTCATTAATTTTCGACGTAAAAATCACTACATTTATTATCTAGGCTTATGATTGGAAGCTAACACAACGGTGTTGTTAAAATTTCATCCATTAAGGGAAAAAAAAGAAAAAAAAAAAAAAAAAAAAGTGGTGAAAAGGGGGATGAAATTTTGTCCTAACTGACTGATATACCAACGCACAGCCTAAAACGCTGGTCGGTACCGCTGGTTAGAGAAATTAATTTTGGAGGGTGTGTTCTTTGTGAAGAGTAGATATCCACTAAGAAGGGGTTTGTGGAAATTTAACCTTTAAGGGGTGATAAGAAGGGATTTTGTTTGTATGAAAAATCTTATTCCTTGAGTTAATAACCATGAAACTTGGCACGAATACTTATCTAAATAAATTATGAAGTTTGGCTTTTTTTTTCTAAACTACCCCCTGGAGGGGGATTGGGAGGTGTCAAAGTTTGTATGGAAGAATTTTAACGCGTGGTCCGATTAACTCAAAACTCAGTATTTATACTTAAGACCGAAAATAAAAAATAACGTGTATCATCGTTTTTCAAAAATTTTACCCCAACAGGGTGAAAAGTTAATTTTATAGGGGAAGACTTTACTGCGTGGCTTGATTAACTCGAAAATTGGTATAAACAATCTTTGAGCCGAGTAATGAACACATCCCAAACAATTTTACGAAATTCCACCCCTGTGGGTGTGAAAAACGGGGATACAGTTTATAAGAAAAATCTTATTCATTTGGTTAATAAACTTGGCAAGAATACTTGCCTTAGCAAGTAATAAAGTTTATCATTATTCGTTTATCAAAACACCCCAACACCCCTTGTGTTGGGGTGTTAAAGTTTGTGTGGAAGAATTTTAACGCGCGGTCCGATTTACTCGAAACTCAGTATTAATACTTTTGACAGAAAATAATCAATAATAACAGCCGCACAGATCGATCGATCAGGTTACGCAGGCTACGCTTGCCGCGGTTGGTCTGTAGATAGGTGTCCATCTTTACATACCGTGACCTCTCCGTGCCTCGGAAAGCACACTAAGCCGTTGGTCCCGGCTGTCATTTGTGGATCTTTGACAGTCGCTAGGGATGGTCAGAAGCCCGAAAGTTTGACAACTAGTCTTATCAAGGGGTATCGTATTTGGGTTGTGGAGGTCAGATAGGCAGTCGCTCCATGTAATATACTGGTACTCAGCTGCATCCCGTTGGACTTTAAGCCGACCCCAACATAGTTGGGAAAAGGCTAGGCAGATGAAGAATCAATAGTAAGTGTATGGGGTTTTCAAAAATTATTGACGCCTGACGGGACAAAAAGTGGTAAATCGATTTATAAGGGGATTTTAATGAGTGCCTTGATAAACTCAAAAAAAAATGGTACAAATAAATTTGGACTTGAAACTTGGCACAAATAATTATAATGTTCGAATTTTTTTGGAATTCTAAACTAACCCAAAGAGGAGATTGGGGGTGTCAAATTTAGTATAGAAAAATTTTAATGCGCGGTCCAATTAACTCGAAACTCAGTACCTATCTAAGACCAAAATAAATAATAAAGAGGTTCAGGGATTTTCGAAAATCTACTGCTAATGGGGTGAAGAGGGGTAGTCAATTTCACAGGGCAGAATTTTATTACGAGGCTTGATTAACTGGAAAATTGGTATAAAATTAAATAATCTAGATTATGTTTAGAAATTCCACCCCTATGGGGATAGAAAGACGGGATACAGTTTATATGAAAAATCTTATTCATTTGGTTAATAAATTAGAAACTTGGCAATATTTGGATCAGTAGGTAAATAATAAAGATTGTCACTTTTAGTTTAAAAAAAACCCTCACAGAGGATTTGGGGGGTGACAAAGTTGATGGAGTAGAAAAATATTTTACCCGCTGTCAGATTAACTCGAAACTCGGTACTACTAAAACAAAAAATACTTTAAAAAAGTGATTTAGGGTTTTTCAAAAATTGACTTCTACGAAGGTGGAAAATGCTACTGCTTGCTTCCATTAGGTAACTCGAAAATGGGTATGGGTCTTTGAGTCAAGTTATGAACACATCCCAAACGATTTTTCAAAATTAGGTACTCTCCTGGGGGGGTAAAAAGCTGGGATACAGTTTATTTGAAAAATCTGATCCCTTTGAGCTATAAACTAAAAAATTGGCCCGAATACTTATTTATATCTAAATAATTGATACAAATCATAAACATACATTCTCGAAATTATAAGAGGAAAGTACGAATTTCACGCGGACGAAGTCGCGGGCAGAAGCTAGTCAATATATAAAAAAATTAAATGACGTTTGTTAGTCTCACTAAACCTCGAGAACGTCTGGACCGATTTGGCTAATTTTGGTTTTGAAATATTTTTAGAAGTCCAAGGAAGGTTTAAAAGTTGAGAAAACATGAAGAAGTTGTAAGGAAAATAGTAAAAGCAACAATTTTATTGTCCCATACAAACTGTTCGTACCTGTCACACAAGGTGCGTTCAGAAAGATTATTCGGTTGTATAGTTTGATTTATTCAATTGTTTGGTCTGTCCTTTACTCTCTCATATATCTTTCTAAGTTTAGTCACAAAATAAATTAGATAGAGATAATGATAAATAGTCGTATTGGTATGTCAGAATTGCGTTCTAGAGTGACTGAAAATGATGTGGATAGGCTTAGAATGAAACGAGTTTGTGCACATCGAACACAACTAAAGTGATACATGCTCTGTGAACACAACAACAGCGAGCACGACACAATGAAACTCAACGATTCCGCAGATGCGTGCTCCTGTGATCCTGGAACCAATAGCATTCTACTACGATCCGAAAATAGATTATTGTGCCGATAAATCTGTAACAATTGGGGAAATGACAATCATTTATGAATATTGTAAGGCGTTAAAATACAGCGGGTTATTGAACTTTGTCACATTAATTAATTCTGATTAATTCTGAGGCGGTACAAAGTTCGCCAGGTCAGCTAGTTATATACTAAAAACGGATTTGAGTGACCAATTCAATATCGCTACGCTTTTTCTTTAAGCCTAAGAGCATAGCCTTCTTCAGCTGAATACTTAACACATTAACATACATGACGCTACTGTTCAAAATTGTACTCATCATCATAACAAAGTTATAATTTATTAAACAAATCGAGCCCACACTCGTAGAGGTCACGTAGCACCGTAGCGCGTGGCGTAGCACAGAACATACGGCGTAGCACGTACTACATATAGCACCCTGAATTTCAAAGAGCACTAATGAAATAACGCTGGTTGTTCGTAGGGCGAGAGCGGAGGTCAGCGGGGGATAAACACGCCGCGGTCACTCCAGACTAAACGTCGTGGCAGTTACACACAATGAAATGCTTCAGAAAATCCACTTGCTACGGCGTTTGTAGTCGCTACGGCGTAGCGAAATAGTCGCACATGCGATTCGGTTTTATTCTAACTAAAGTAAGAGCTAGTGTAATTTAGTATGAGGTTGTGACGTACCCTTCTCGAGGCGGCTTATTAGCGCGGCGGATAACAGGTGCGCGCGTTACCCTGCAGGCCTACGGTGATCCCATCCGGAGACATCCGGTCCCGACTTTAATAATTTTACAGTGTGGTTATGCTATTTAGAGTTTTCAGGTTTAAATTAATCGCTGTTATTTTAAATAACGCTTGCCTGATGTTAATAATGCGTCAGCAGTGTGGTGACAGCAAGCTTCCTTCCTACACGTGACACGACCACGTGCGCTATTTTGTTTACATACAGTCATATAAGCTAGAGGCTTTCATATGACGAGCTTTCCAGGCCTATGCGCGTGAAGGTTATGCCCCTTATTTCGAGTCTTAGCGAATTTTAAATAAATCGATCCAATAATAAGAAAACCATAATAAATAAAAATCCAGTTGAGTTTGTGAGTTTGTTACCCGTTGTCCTAGGTGAGCGACGGGACGCGACACTTAGCAACACGACGCGACGCGACGTAATGCGACCACTACTTCACATTCGTGAGCGATATACGCGGCAATCTCACTTCATTATTGTTTTAACCATGGGCATGAATACTGCGTAGGTATGTACCTTTATTCGAAAATTCATATTTTAAATACTTAGCCCTACAAAAACTTCGTAAACAAACAAGGAAGACAAGAAATATCATAATATTTCGAAAGAAATCAGTTTGAAGAGTTTCATCATTTATATCCGAAAGTGCAAAAAATACATTTTTTTTAATTTAATAAATCGTACTCTTTTTTATTAATCTGTACTCTTTATTTACCCTCTCTGAAATCAAATATACTCTACTTATTCTAGAAAAACTACTTACACTGCCTACTTCACACTGCGTCGCGTCTCGTCGCGCAAAAAACAAGTCCGCAATTCGTCGCGTTTCGTCGCTCACTGATTAAGGCCACAACGTAGACCACAACTACGACTAACGACTATTTGATATTTTCGCGTACTCGTTGTCCTAGGAGGACGACGCAGCAGTTTATGCGTGATTGAGTAACCACTCAATCACGCATAAACTGCTGCGTGAATTAGGATGAAACTTGACAACTGCTGCGTGAATTAGGATGAAACTTGACACTTAGATAGATGATTTCCCGAAATAACATCACAAAGGTACACCTTTGTGATGTTATTCAACTCTACTACTAAGTCCGTGCGTTCATGGTTTTTATTTGCATTACAATCGGTCACAGGTCATATTGCATGATGCTAATCTGTTGCCGCGTGTTTGTCCGCGCGGTACACACGTGCGCGGTACACACATGCGCGGTACACACGTGCGCGGTACACACATGCGCGGTTCGCACGCTGAGCCGGTGCACTGCGTGGACTCGCGGGATCAACGTTTACTTTATTATTGATCCTTTCTGCATGTAACCCCGCGTCCTAACCAAAAGCGATAGTCGCACGAGTACGCGATCGACACGAACATATCTTCGGTATGAGTTATTACACTAATTATATCTACAGATATTCCGAACGCTAGTTAACATAACGTATTAATTGAACTGCATTATATTTGTAACATGCAAGCGAGGTAACAAGTTAACGCGGTGGACAAATTATAACATTAACGTATGTTAACGTGATTACTAACTGGCGTCCGGCACGCCGCCGCGCGCCGCCGGCACGGCACATGCCCGACACGCGCGAGCACGTCGCGCTACAAACTACTACATACCGTTCTTAGATCAAATACTTGGTGATAGGCAATTTTTTACAACGATGCGACCTCTTATATTCTTTAAGACTTCGAGAGAAAAGATAAGTAACATAAGTTATCTTCGGCGACGAAGTGGACCTCATTGACCGACGCCTGCAGATCAACGAACAAACTTATGTAAGTGTTTGGCCAGACTGGAACCGCGGGCGCGGGGAACTCAAACATATGAACTTCTTATTGAGTGTCCATAGTGGGCACGCGGGTGCGGTGAGCGGCGCGGGCTGCTCGGCGCGGGGTGCGCACAAGTGGCCGCAGTGGGTCCGCGGTGGGACCGTGGTTCTCAAACTAGTTCGAGCTTTTTTCTAGTAAAAATAAGTCTTCTTCATCCATATTATATTTTGACAAACACTGAACACGACAACACGCAGAACGCAGCCGCGCTCCACTGCGGACAGGCAGACAACACTAAGAGGACTCGCTTACAAAGTAAAGATTTTCGGTAATGATAAGGCAATATTAGAGATTTTAAATGTAACATCAAACATTTTCGACACTCTTGTCCTTGTAACCGCAACAATAACGACCGATAGAGGTGCAGAAAAACCTGTCATCAAATACACGCTGTACATTATTGTTACCTCGCGCTCCGCCCCGGCTCAGCCACTACATTATTGTTACGTCGCGCTCCGCCCCGGATCAGCCGCTTCATTACTGTTACCTCGCGCTCCGCCCCGGCTCAGCCGACCGACGACATTTTATATTTGATCGACGTCTTATTTGCCGTGAAACTGGATTTTCTGAATACCTTTCAAGAGCCCGCGTCCGCAGCCGTACATAACTCACAAGGCTACAAGTTTGCGATATTTTGCTGGGCCACCTCACAATGCCCGCGGGAATCCAATCCACCTGTCAATAGCAAACGCGGCGCCCTGCGACCTTATGACACTTACCAATAAGGGTGATATTTGCGAGTTTATGGCGACGTCTCGACGCCGTGTTTGCGCGGCGGCGTCTGCATACATTTGCATCTACGGGTGATACCGGCGTCGCACTTCATTTCGCAGATTTACTGACAGTTTACATCGCTGTTCCCGCAGAGTGCGCACTCCAGATCTTGTAACTTCGCAGGACATAAACGTGTTTATTACATTTTATTTCACCTTTGAAAATCAGAAGGTTAATTGCCGTATTTTACATTGGTTGGATTTTTAAGTATGAGAATTTGCTTTCAGGAGGCTACAACTACTGTTTGCTGTCTAACTACAAGAACATTAATGGAGCCATGAACGAAGTATGGTAATGTTGATGTTAGGCGAGCAAGCTACTTAGATAGACACCAGAATATTTCAGGCAGCAGTAGTACCTTCAGTGCGAGTAGCAACAAGTGAAGGCATGTACTTAGGAGGCGACTAAAAGCGCTCGGATAAGGATATTGCCCTCTATCGAACTCAATTGACAAGAAATCGGGGAGGGGGGGGGGGTGTTATGTGTGTTTGAGAACTATGCGGGCGCGCGGACGGTATAAACAAACGAAAAAATGAAAGAACGTTTTTAGAAATTCTGGATAATATTTTCTCGGGACCTATTTAATTTTAATGTATAGGTACTATTTACCCGACTGCGCGACGCAAAGGAGTGGTAATGTGTTCATCAGCCTATGTATGTATGTATGTTTATATGTTCCTTTGAAGCACTATACAGACCAAACGCCTGGGCCGATTTTTATGATTCACACGTATCTATACATATAATAAATCTGTAGAAGGATCAATTCTGTACATTGAAAATATTGAAAAAATAAATAGCGGGGTGTGTTGCTGGATCGATACCAAACCCAAATATGTGATTAAAAAAATTTTTGTCTGTCTGTCTGTCTGTCTGTATGTGCAGGCATCACGTGAAAACTAACGGTTCGATTTCGATGAAACTTGGTATAATTATACCTTATTATCCTGGGCATAAAATAGGATACTTTTTATCCTGGAAAAATACGTAGAAAAAAAAATCTTATTTTTCGGTTTTATTCATAGACGTTGTTCTGTAGAACCGCGAACACACGTTGCATTACCCGTAGTGGATAATTTTCTATTTCAATTTAAGAGAATACAGTTTCCTGTAGCTTTTTGTTACGCCATGACAATAAATAAGGCTCAAGGTCAGACCCTAGGAGTTGCTGGCGTAGATCTTACCGCGAGTTGTTTTTCACACGGGCAACTTTACGTAGCTCTTTCCCATGTGATCAGTCCAAGAAATCTTCATGTTCATATTCCGGACGAGCTCACTAACAATGTTGTGTATGCTGAAGCTCTCAATTAACTTTCTGTCGCATTGTCACGATCACTTTTTTATTATTGCAAACTTTTCGTCATTGTCAGTAATTTACTGCTACATGCTACTTATCAAGGTCGGAATTACTATGAAAAAAATACTTACTACAGAACGCGAGCTCAACAGCAGTAGCTCAATAGAGGGATCTCCTTAATTATTATAGGCTTAGCCGTATTTGGGTCCAATAGATATTTATAAGATGTCATTGTCAGAGTTACTCAAAATGGAGAAATAAACCATCCACGCGAAGACCGACATCCGCGCGGACGGAGTCGCGGGCGGAAGCTAGTATAATAATATGATAATCGATTCCTCTTAGTCCGGCGATAACTTACGATGTTTAATTTTTATTTAATTATTATTATTTTTTTTACATACTTTTTGACATAATTTCTTTATTATTTGACATTATATACTTTTTGACATAATTTCTTTATTAATTGACATTATATACAGACACTTGAAATTTTTCACCTCTTTATTAGTGGTTTTAATGAGAATCATAACACTTGATTTTAGTAGGTTTTTATTATTATTTTTCTTTTTTTATTATCTATCCTTTTGATAGATTCTTATTTTGTAAATGTGAGGACTTTGTAGGCCTTATAGACTTTAGATCTGTAGACCATTTTCTATTTTATCAAGTACTTGGTACTTGTTGACAGGCCTGCGCTGTCCTCCCATACCTACTGTAATCTGGAAACATTGTAAAAGCCAATTATTTTTTAAAAGAGTAACCATGGAGTTTCTTGCCGGTTCTTCTCCATAGGAAACGACCAATTGGAACCGTGCACCTAGCTTCTGACGTTTCATAAGTGCCCATGTAGGTTTATGTGAAATAAAACATTTTGATTTTGATTTTTGGCGAGTGTCACTAAAGACATGACGTTAGTGAAAATTCAATATGGCGACTACTGGACGCCATATTAAATTTTTTTTTTCAAAACCTTTCGAGTGGGGTATCAAAATAAAGGGTTTTAAAAGGTGATTACAAAAATATATACAACGTATATACATAAAAGCAATTCGGAGTGACAAATCGCAAAAAAACACCTACCAAGAACTAAATCGTCTGCGAAATCTTTCAAATTTGTAAACTAAAAAGCTGGAAATAAAAAAAAAATATTTAAAAAAATCAAAAAACCCGACTGCGGTAAAAAACTTAAGTTAAAAGAAACTGAAAAGCTAAAAACAAGCCCATTTTAAATTAAATAAAAGTTGGAAGCAGGCGGGACCCATTTGAATTTGAAAATACAATAAAAATGATGTAGGTCCCGCCTGCTTCCAACTTTTATTTAATTTAAAATGGGCTTGTTTTTAGCTTTTCAGTTTCTTTTAACTTAAGTTTTTTACCGCAGTCGGGTTTTTTTATTTTTTTAAATAATTTTTTAACAGGTGAAGATTTTTTATGTTTGCCTTTAAATATGGTTTAAGTTATTTTCAAAATGATCACAATTCTTTTCTTTTTGTGGAATTCAGTTTGGACTAATGAACCTCACACAGTGATGAAAATTATTAACCAAAATATATTTGTACTCTCCTCACACTTTTCAGGACAATTCATTTATTTTATTTAGGTCCACGTCGATTGCTGAAGCACATACTAAAAAATGTATTTTTTAATACAGTTAACCTATTTTTGTTACCATACAAACATCCAGAAGGCGGCATTAGGAAATCAAAATAATTATAAGCAGTATTTTCCACTCCAGACGACAGACATTGAAAATATTCCTATTCGGTTTTGAAGTGAATGTAATATGGAGTGAGTCGGTCCCGCGCCGTCGGCACGCTATCCCATATGGATATTGACGGCCATTGTTGAAAGTTGCACAATGTCCGCAAGATCTCCGGGCGCGCAAGTGCTGTGGATGTTTGCGGGATATTCCGATGTAACGTGAACATTGTTTATATTTCAAACAGAAGCGTTGGTTTTTAGTTGTCAGGAAGTTTTCATGTAAGCTTAAGTATATTTTTGATAAATAATAATAATAATAATAATAATTTTATTAAGCTAAGATAAATGGTATACGTATATATAAAGTCATACGATTACAGTGCCAGGATTGACTGTGGTTTGTGTTACCCTTTTATAGAATGTGTGTCTTCTCGATATAAATTTGAATTCTCAAAAAGCGAATGTTTGTGAGTGTGTGTTTATATGTTTGTGACTTCTTCACAATCAAAGGTCTGGACCAATTTTGATAAAATTTTGTATGGAGGTAGCTGACACCCTTTATAAACATATAGGCTACTTTTTATCCCGATATTCTCACGGGATCGACATTTATGCAGGTGAAACCGCGGGGCGCAGCTAGTAATTTATATAAACGTTAACGAATGAACATAATTATTGTGGTCGTAAATCTGCGTGTGTCACTGTGTGGTGGTGACTACTGAGAGCGCATAAACTCGAGGCGTTCAGTTTCAATAAGGTGTTGACGTTAGTTCTATATCTGTCGCCGCACGACTTATGGTTTCCTAGTAGCTGCGGGGAGGAGGGGCGCGGTCCGTAAAACCCTCGTTTCGGCTTGTCGTTGAGTGTCCCCCACCACATACACTTTCAGGAGCGAGTTTTATTCTTGTTGTACAGATGTTTGACACCTTTTATATTATACATGTTATAACGAGTCAATTCGGCTTAAGTACCGGCCATACACTTATTAAATTGACTTTACTCTCCCACTTCTAGATCGATATTAAAATGGTTATTGTATTTGGTAACACCCCAACCACCCCAATTATCATATTTATAAAGGGCTCTATTTATTTAATTGAAAGGATTTACCGCAGTTCAAGATAAATAATGCGTAATAGGAATCCTAATATCCTTCTAATATTATAAATGTGAATGTTTGTGAAGATGTTTGGATGTTTGTTACTCAATCACGCGTAAACCGTTGAACAGATTTGGATGAAAATTGGCACATAGATAGACCATTTCCTGGATTAACATATAGGATAGAAACTTACGCGGGTGAAACTGCGGGGTGCTGCTGGTATACAATAATTAAAGCAATAGTGTGTCGCTCAGTATTCACAACTCGAATATCGATTTTACGGTGGCACCACTAGCTCTAGCAGTGAACACAGAAAAGTATTTTTAATAAGCGTGTGGATAACAACAACTTGGTTGAGTGCACAACACTTACCGCTATTAAATCATAAATGATTTATTTTCTGTAAGTATGTTTTTACAAACACTTTTACACGTCATCATATTTTTTAAACTAGATGTGGTCGGCGTTTCCTATCTGACTACTCTGAGAAGAAAGGCCGAAACAAACTCAGAGGTCACAGTCTCTTTTAAGGTCCAGACAAAATCTTGGTCAGATCGTGTGAAGACCATGTAGATTGGTGTCTGAAATGGTCTTTTGAGGAAAGAACCACACAGATTGAGCGGACCTGTCCAATCAGTGCACGCATTTGTCATAAATCGTGCAGCTCAACTCAGAAATTGAGGAGCTCAACGATTCGACGAACAATACCAAAGAAAGGACATTTGGGTAAGCCGCGTAAATTACTCAAACTGCCAGATCACGATTAAAACTAAGAAGGAAAACAGAAAAAAAAGACCAACATAGTCCTCACATTAACAATAATTAAATGAAAAATAATAAAAAAAACTTTACAAAGTAAATTTTCATGTTATTGTCTAAATAAAATTCATCAATGTCAATGTGTATATAAAAAATCCGGACATAATCTTTGAGGACCATATAGATTAGTGTCTGAAATGATCTTTTGAGGAAAGAACCACACAGATTGAGTGGACCTGTCCAGTCAGTGTACGCATTTGTCAGTAACCGTGCAGCTCAACTCAGAACTTAAGGAGCTCAACGATTCGACGAACAATACCAAAGACAGGACATTTGGGTAGGCCGCATAAACTACTCAAACTGCCAGACCATGATTAAAATGAAAACAATTACCCACATAGTCCTCACATTCACAATAATTAAAATAATATAATAGGTACTTTATACAGTAAAGGTACAGTCAACAGCAAAAGTAGATGATCAAAATCAGAAATTCAATACTAATGAACGGAGTTCGCATCAGAACTGTGTGGCGTCGAAGTGATTCAAAAGTATGTGATTGTAAATTATACCAAACATTTACTACTAGTATAGCTGCCGTAAATTCGTGATCAGTTTTGACTCCAAAAGTTATAAACTCAATTTGCATCAGAACTAAGAAGTGAACTCTTTTTTCAAAACTAGTGAACAGCTATAATCAAAAATTAAATGATGAAACTGAGGCCACGTAATCATGAGGCAAGTAATTCATCCATACTTATTTTTTAATTATCCCAGTAATTTAATTTGTTATGTTTTACGGAAAAAAACTGGCCAAGTGCGAGTCGGACTCGCACACGAAGGGTTCCGTACCACAAGCCAAAAACGCCGAATAAAACAAGTTTGTTGTATGGGAGCCCCCCTTAAATATTTATTTATATTTTATTATTTGTTATTAAAGTAAAAATACAACTGAGTATTTTGTGAATATTGTAAGTGCTTACCTGTTGCCATTATTGATATCGAGCAAAAAACGGCAAAAAATATCGCGTTTGTTGTATGGGAGCCCCCCCTTTAATATTTATTTTATTTTGTTTTTAGTATTTGTTGTTATAGCGGCAACAGAAATACATAATTTATGAAAATTTTAACTGTCTAGCTACCGTGGTTCTTGAGATACAGCCTGGTGACAGACAGATGGACGGACAGACAGCGAAGTCTTAGTAATAGGGTCCCGATTTTACCCTTTGGGTACGGAACCCTAAACACAGCACGGAGCACGGAGCAGAAAACAAAAATAAAAAACACTCAATGCTAACAGCACAAAATACAGATAGTACCTACAGAAGACATGTATACAGAAGATAATTATGTATAGGTCGCGCTAGGGTTGTCAACTTTGGCTTATGCACAAAAAACTATCGCGGTAGTGGCACTCGTATCTATAGATACGAAAAAAAAAGAAATAAAAAGTGGCTGTGACATACGGTAGGACAAACAGACAGACAGACAGACATGACGAATCTATAAGGGTTCTGTTTTTTGCCATTTGGCTACGGAAACCTAAAAATGAAAAAAAAAAATGAAATGAATAAATGTAAAATTTTATATGTTTTGTTCTGTAAACTACAACTAAATCAAACAACAGTTAGATTCAGTCAGTCAGTCAGTTTGATTTCTTGTTGAGCTTATTCTACAATATTAAAAAAAAACAATAAACATAGTGTAGTGTATGCGCAGGCATTGGCGTGGAGTCGCTTACCGCCGGTAGGCGCGTGCAGACGTTATCTGGGTTTCGCATAGACTACTTCACCTTAACTGATCTGTCAAAGTGTGTTTTATTAACCCAGCGAACATTACAAGTGGCGACGAGGATAAAAGTAAGTGCTGAAAACATTTACCAAAAAAGGGGAAGAATGCACGCTGAAAAATAATGCACGTTGAAAGTTGTTTACGATCTGTTAAGCGACTATATTTCGATAAGGATCGTTTATAGTTGGATACTAAAGTAAAAACAGAACGTAGTCACGCTGTACCTACCTACCTACACGTAAATAAATCGTTACCAAGGTAGATGGTTACAGCTAATGATTGCTTTATTGTCTGTTTCGTATGATTAAGTTACGAAAAATAAATTCTGCTTCGACTGATGTAAACAACAAAAGCGTAGGTAAATGTTAAAAAGGCTATGCAGGGAATATTGTTCACAACAAAACAAAGGGCCATGCCTGAATAGTACGCAATTATTTTAAATGTGCTGTAGGTAATGCAAACAGTAAATTATTGTTAGGTAGTTATTATTATTGAGTAAGTGCTTTCATTTAAATAACAAGATAATTGAGTTATTGCACGCTTCTAATTTTAAATAAAATTAATAACCGATTATTATCATAAATCTTGGACATACTTAACTTTTCTGTTGTAAATAACCTACATACCCACTTATTGTAAATATAAAACAAAATCAGTAGATACTATTTTAATCAGGTCACTGATTTTGCCAGGAAAATTTGCCCCCCTTTTAGAATCCCCTTGTCGCAAAATTCGCGACATGGACAAAAAAAAATGACTATGTTATTTGTACAGCGTTTTAACTTTCTTATGCTTAATATGTACAGTGAATTTATAGTTTTACTTTTATTTCGTATAACCTCATTTGTTGATAGGTGCCAACCCAACTCTTGGTTAACAGAATTGCCTAATATTAGGCAAATAAGATCGCGGAAGTCGCGATACTGATAGATTATGTGGTTCATCGGTATCAAAACATTACGAAGTAATTTGAAGAGGTACACAATCAAATGAATAGTGGGTACCTAAAAGTTAACAATAACTTATACATTGGTATAACCAACCAGTGTATGCAATCAATGGGTGAAAACTCATCAAGTTCATACATTGGAACCTGTGATTGGAACCGACTAGATTACGCAATTTACAAAATAAATCATGGTTAGACATTAAAAAGATTTTGATCTCTATTGCCAATCCTAGGTATGAGGGGCACGTGGCTAAATAATAACAAACGCATAGGTCGATCGATCAGGTTAAGCTACGCTTGCCGCGGTTGGTCTATGGATGGGTGACCATCTTTACATACCGTGTCCCTTCCGTGCCTCGGAAAGCACGTTAAGCCGTTGGTCCCGGCTGTCATTCGTGAATCTTTGACAGTCGTTACGGGTAGTCAGAAGCCCGGAAAGTCTGACAACCAGTCTTATCAAGCGGTATCGTATTACCCAGTAACTGGGCTGTGGAGGTCAGATAGGCAGTCGCTCCATGTAAAATACTGGTATTCAGCTGCATCCGCTAAGACTGGAAGCCGACCCCAACATAGTTGGGAAAAAGGCTAGGCAGATGCCAATACCTAGGTATGGCAGTAGAAATCACAAAAGAGATAAAATTTCCTGACCTGTAAATAATGCGAATTGCATAAAAGGGTAAAAGTTTCCTGCCCTGTAATTAATGCAAATTGCATAAAAGGGTAAAAGTAAAAGATGTAACTTCAGTAAAAATCACAAATGAGATAATAATTCCTTGCCCTGTAATTAATCCAAATTGCAAAAAAGGGTAAACGAAAAACGGTAAACTTAGTAAAAATCGAAAAGTAATAGACTAAGTAAAAATCACAAAATAATAATAACAATAATAATAATCTTTACTTCAAAAAGCCAAGTACAATTTGTCCAACTCAATCAAGCATTAAAAAAAAAAACAAAACAAAACAATGAAGTACAACGCTATGCATTATTTGAGACAGAGTGAACGTCTGTGTCTGTGCTAGTATAAACTGTGTTACAGACACAGGCTGCAAAAGTGATAATAGTTCGTGCCCTAAAATAATGCTAATTGCAAAATTACCTTTAATCTCACTACATTTTGACAAGTTTTGACATTTGTTTGTCGCCGATATGAGACTGAGACTAGATTTTGAACGTTTTAAATTAGTAGAATTGGCCTTCTGGTGTCATACCGCACCGTGTCATACGTAGGCACATACACATAATAATAGCATTTAATTTCAGCACAACAGTGGTGGTGGTCTAGCCCGATTAAGTTCGTGGATTCGAAACCAGGCAGGCATTTTGTGTATTTTCACTCATCACCACTGTTCATCAATGGTGAAGGAAAACACCGTGAGGAAACCGGCATGTCTGAGAACCAATACTTCGAAGACATGTGATTCATTAAATTGGACGCAATGGGCATCCATTAGATTGGACGCATTTGGACATCCATTAAATTGGACATTACAAAATGGTGAAGAAAAACATCGTGAGGACATCGGGAGGACATCATCGTGAGGACATCATCGTGTGGAAGTGGATCGTGCCATATGTAACACTCCATTAAATTGGATTTATCAAAGCGAAAATTCTAGAAAAATCATCTACTTTTACAATATTTGTAAATAATTTGTAAATATGTGAGCACCTGTATCTATCACATAATTGATTTACCTGCCATTGCTTCATTTTAATTCTTTTTACCTTTTGTGGTAGACTAATTTTATTCTAAGTGCATTGTCTTCACATATAATTATATTATATAAACAAGACATTGTAAAACATTTTAAAAGGGTAACGGTGGAGTTTCTTGCCCATTCTTCTCCATACGAAAACTACCTTTTGGAATGGGCGACTAGAATCAATTCAATATTTCAATAAACATGACAACAACAAACATATCAATTCAATAAAAATAAAGGAGGGATGTAGTGTATGCGCAGGCATTGGCGTGGAGTCGCTTACCGCCGGTAGGCGCGTGCAGACGTTATCTGGGTTTCGCATAGACTACTTCACCTTAACTGATCTGTCAAAGTGTGTTTTATTAACCCAGCGAACATTACACATAGTATTACAATACAAAAAGTTTACAGAACAAAACATATAAAATTTTACATTTGTCAATTTTCACCATCGAAAATCCTTAATAACTTCAAAACTGATTAAGTACCCTATTTACACAATTTATTTTGCCCTATACGTTTTAGACCTAAACCTATCAAATTACACTAAAAACAACACAATACCAACACAAACAAAAAATCATGTTTTCAACTTACGTAATAGTTGGTGGCATGAATTTACCTTACAAAAAAGTTACTTCGTTTATACAGATTCAAAATAGGAAACTAATATATAAATCGAGCTTAGATAGCCATTTTTTTGTTGCTCCATTTTTGGACTTCACAGACGCGTCTCAAGCGGATGGCACCCGCGCTCGCACTACTCCCAACCCGTCCGAGATAAGGTGTCCGTGAGCGGTGTCTATGTGTGCATTGCTCGAGCGCACTTTGTATGTAGATTGCCTTCTGTATTATCTGTATTTTGTGCTAACAGTGTAACAAAAGCGCAACAAGTCAATATAATTATAATGCCCTAAAGATAAAAATATCAATCTACCTTCCGGTTTTAATATATTGTAGCCGACTGGGCAAAAGACATCATTAAGTTATGATTTTGTATCGCATCAGCTTCTTTTGAACATTTGACAGAAGTTACAAATAAGTAAAGTTTTTCAATTATATGATTTTTAATGAACATATGCTTTTTCCGGGGTTCAATTGGATGAAATTCGGCATGACATTAATTAATATGCAATAATATCCAATTCAGCTGTATTTCCGTAAAATATGATAAATTAAATTACTGGGATAATTAAAAAATAAGTATGGATGAATTATTTGCCTCATGATTACGTGGCCTCAGTTTCATCTTTTAATTTTTTCTGTTCACTAGTAGTTCTGTTCTGTTCTTTTCAGTAGTAGTTGAAAAATTTTTTCACTTCTTAGTTCTGATGCGAATTGAGTTTATAACTTCTGGAGTCAAAACTGATCACGAATTTACGGCAGCTATACTAGTAGTAAATGTTTGGTATAATTTACAATCACATACTTTTGAATCACTTCGACGCCACACAGTTCTGACGCGAACTCCGTTCATCAGTATTGAATTTCTGATTTTGATCATCTACTTTTGCTGTTGACTGTACATGTCATTGTTTAAGTAAATAGATACTTAAAAAAAAAAAGAAAATATGAAAGTGTAAAATAGCAAAATAACATTCACTGTCTAAACCTATTGGAGCAGCTCAGTCCCAAGCCTTTTTGTCCTCAATATAGTCGTTTACAGTATAATAGGCTTTCTGGTTTAGTTTTCGCTTTATAAAATACTTGAATTTATTAAGGCTTAGTTCTTGAATGTGGCTAGGAAGTGTCTTTGGATTTGTATTTTTGTTTTTTGCCACCGACTTCCGAAATTAAAGTTATTTTTCACTTTTATAGTGTTTTTTGGAAGTCGATTGTTTTTTTTTTGTAAAAAAGTTTTTATTTTTAACCGACTTCAAAATAGGAGGAAGTTTCTCAATTCGACCGTATATATATTTTTTTTTTTTCACTTTTTAGTGGGTCAGTTTGTGATTTGTCTAAGTTACAATAGCCTAATGTCAACTGCTCATCACCTTTTACAAAATATTGCTTTACCCGATGTAGGGACATTAATTGTTGAAGAGTTACCCTAATAAGAACCAGGAGAACTGGAGCTGATTGAGAAGTCACCATCAGCTCCATTTCACCATACGCATTGTAACGAGCATAAATTGCTTAGCGACCATATTAAAGTAATTGAATCGCAACCCGTGAAATATTTGTCATTAAGTAGTTCCGATGGCCATCTGTGGTCTTTATCATGAGCTCCACTTTACCAAATGATGATTTCCGAAAGCAAATGCTCAAGTTACTTTAAAACAAGAATTTTCCAAATCGGTTCGTAAATGACGGAGTTATTCGCGGACAAAAAACGCAATGCAGAGTAAACGAAAAGATCGTTTTTTTTTTATTTTTTATTATCTTTTATAAATTTAGGGGCTTTTGGTCACAACACGACCATGCCAGCCCCATCATAACCTAATACAATAAAAGCTTTACACTATTCCTATTTCAAAACCTTATATACTATTTTATAAAGTAAGATAGCTGCATTCGAGACAGGCTCTGATAATATGCTTTGAACAAAACCAACATCTATCAAATTAATTTTGAAGGTATTCATCAGCGCCTCTCTAGATCGTTAAATCTAGGTCGTAAAAGATCGTTAATGTAGACAATGTAGATATTTTTTAGACTTTTGTTGATTTTTCAAAAACCGCTTGTACGATTTCGATAAAATTTTCATGGGACCATTTGGGAAATATGCCCTTTCCAACAAAAATAATTTTTCAAAAATCGGTTGGGAAGCGACGGAGTTATGCGCGAACAAACATAAAAAAAAACCTCCTCCTTTTTTAGAAGTCGGTTAAAAACGTATGCATTGGCATCTAAACGAGCCACCTATTTTCTTGAGCCTTGTTGTAGGAACAACAAATTTGTGTTTGTTCCTAGTATTTATGTTATGGATATCACTGTATTTTTTAAACAGATTAATATGTTTATGTGCAAACAAAAGATTATCATAAATGTACTGAGAAGGCACAGTCATTATATTAATCTCTTTAAATTTGTCTCTGAGGGAGTGTCTGGGACTTAATTTATAAATGGAACGAATTGCCCTTTTTTGTAAAATAAAAATTGTCTGAATATCGGCGGCATTTCCCCACAACAGAATACCGTACGACATCACACTATGAAAATAACTAAAGTAAACTAAACCGGCTGTCTCTAAATCAGTCAAATCACGAATTTTCCTAACGGCGTATGCTGCAGAGCTAAGCTTTTTTGACAATTTATCTATATGGGGGCCCCATTGAAGCTCGGCATCCAACGTTATGCCTAAGAATACTGTGGTATCTTCGGGTTTTAGCTCTTCAACATTAATGACAACACTAGTTTCTTCTTGTCTAACGTAAACTTAATACATTTAGTTTTTTTTTCCGTTAAGAAGTAGGTTATTGACTTAAACCAGTTAACTACTTTTGCAAGGGCGTTATCTGGGGGCCATTTCGCTACATTCACATGAGCGTAAGGTGAAAAACTCTCATACTGTTAATGGTTCTTGTAGTAACGAAACGGCCAAACCAGATATTTTGACTAAGGTGTAGAGTTTGCGAAGTCAGGCCTTGTAGAGTTAGGGCGTGTAGAGTTAGAAGCTTGGCTCTACATGAGATCTGATTACTTTTTGACAGTGCGAGCTACATGGTCTCGTCTTGGCAACATTTAACATGAAATGTTTTTGTGGGATTTACATTGTCAGTAACCAGCTGCTGACGTTTGATTTTAAACAAAAGAGAAGTGTCATCTGCAAACAACTACCTATACGTATCAAATATTAACTCTCTATTCTACCCGCAAGCACCGTGTCGCTTATCTTACTTTTGAAAACTGCAAGTTATTTTAATATTTCGGATGCGTTGGATAATAATAACAACAATCACACTAATATTATAAATGCGAAAGTTTGTGAGTGTGTGTGTGAGTGTGTGTGTGAGTGTGTGTGTGAGTGTGTGTGTGTGTTTATATGTTTGTTACTTCTTCACGCTCAAACAGCTGGACCAATTTGGATAAAATTTGGTATGGAGGTAGCTGACAACCTGGATTAACATATAGGCCACTTTTTATCCCGATATTCCCACGGGATCGAAACTTATGCGGGTGAAACCGCGGGGCCCAGCTAGTATAATATAATGTAACGGAACGTTACATGACTATTCATGTTTTATTATTAAAAATGCCAAACTTATGCTACGAATGTTGTTCTTTGAGGGTGTACGTCTCGGAACGCAGCGGTATGGAGTGCGGGGAGTGTTCGCTTGATATTAATGTGATTAGCGCGCCCGCGCACCGCGGCCAGTCGCTTCTAGACTGATCTCTGAGCAGACGTATTGACGTCTGCTCAGAGATCAGTCTAGAAGCGCGCGGGCGCATATTACGACCTCTCGAGCGCACTTGCAGAGACGATCGTAATTTTTTTTCGATGTTCGTTTTTATTATATTTACTAGCTGTGCCCGCGACTTCGTCCGCGTGGAATAGTGACTTTTCGGGCAGCATATTTTGAATTACATATACCGTCTACAGACCGGGCATATGCTGTCCGAACCCTCTGAGAACTCAGGCGAATTTCCCTATCAGTGAAAGTCTCAGACTCACGCGATAGTGCTTGAGCTTCACGATCGGCAGTGAGACGTATTTCTCGTTCTTCCTGTGTTTCCTGAGACCGAGCATTTGCTGTCCGAACCCTCTGAGAACTCAAGCGAATTTCCCTGTCAGTGAAAGTCTCAGACTCACGCGATAGTGCTTGAGCTTCACGATCGGCAGTGAGACGTATTTCTCGTTCTTCCTGTGTTTCCTGAGACCGAGCATTTGCTGTCCGAACCCTCTGAGAACTCAAGCGAATTTCCCTGTCAGTGAAAGTCTCAGACTCACGCGATAGTGCTTGAGCTTCACGATCGGCAGTGAGACGTATTTCTCGTTCTTCCTGTTGTAGCGCTTAGGTAGTGTATAAATGATACTCCAGATGTCGTTACGAATTTAGGTATAATCAAGACTAGGATTAGCTTACACAGAAATATGTACAGGTCATATAGAAAAATGCATGGGCACAAGTAGTGGATTTCCTAAGTTGTATTTACAAAATATACAAAAATGTAGTTGCTAAATAATACGTGTGGTGGCGCGCGGGTCGCAGTTGTAGATTGCTTTCCTCGCCCGCGCTAAACTGCGCCGCGTATAAATATCCCCTCTCGGCGCGCGGGGCTCCAGTACACGGTTGGCAGCGGCAGCGGATGGATGTATGACTTGACTTGCAGTGCAGCTACAGTACTCCCCCCCTAGTGAAAACGTACAGGCATCTTTACTAATCGCCCTGATCTGGTGCGGCGCTCGTTGGTGTTGGCCGGGAGTAGGCTGGTGTTATCTTCGCTGGTAGCTGCAGCTGACTGGGGCGTCTCACTACTCATGTGGTCGTGTTCTTCAGTGCTGATAGTGTAAGCCGGTTTGAGTCTATCGATCGATATTGTGCTAGATCTTCCTGGTAGTTGGATGGTGAAGAACTTCTCGTTGCGCTCGATGACCTTGTACGGACCTTTGTATGGCTGTTGTAGCGGTTTGCGGACAGTGTCGTCGCGTAGCATCACGTGGCTACATGTTTGTAGATCATTGTGCACGAACATACATCGCTTGTTGGAATGCGATTTGTATGTTGGTGTTAACTTCGTGATGACGTCATGTAGTTGATCGACGAAGTTGTGATCCATTGACTTCGCTGCTGGTGATGGTGCTATGAAATCCCCAGGCAGTCGCAATGCTTGGCCGTAGGTGAGCTGCGCGGCGCTGGTGTCGGTGTCTGTACGCACGGCGGCTCGTAATCCCATTAGCACTGTAGGTAGCTCGGCGATCCATTTGTTGCTATTTTGTAGGCGAGTCATAAGTGCGGTCTTCAGAGTTCGGTGCCAGCGTTCGACAATGCCATTGCTCTGCGGGTGGTAGGCAGTGGTACGGGTTCGTTCGACTCCCAGTAGTTGTGCGAGGTCTCGGAATAGACAGCTTTCGAACTGTCGTCCTTGGTCAGTCGTTATTCTTACTGGGCACCCGTAGCGAGATATCCACGTTTCATACAGCTTTTTGGCGACTATATCGGCAGTGATTTCCCGTAAAGGTACTGCTTCGGGCCATCGTGTGCAGCGGTCGATCATTGTCAACAGGTAGCGATGTCCGGACGATGAAGTGGGTAGCGGACCAACGATGTCGATGTGTACGTGTTGGAATCGTTCGCTTGGTGGGAACGCTGCAACTTCACTGTGGTTGTGACGTTGAACTTTCGAGCGTTGGCAAGATATGCACGTTTTCGCCCAATTGCCAATATCGGTGTTCATTGCGGGCCAGAAATAGCGTTGTTGCATGAGCTTGCGTGTAGTTCGTAACCCGGAATGACTTGGGTTGTGCACGGCGTTGAAGGCGATGCGACGAAAGTCAGTTGGTAGGTACGGTCGAACGTGTGACGTAGACGTCTCGCAGAATATTGGCTTGTTTGAAGCGGGCATGATGATTTTCTTGAGTCGAATATTTGTTTGCTTCAATAAGTTGGGTATATCGCTGTCCCTTTCTTGTGCTTGAGATACGTCATCGTAGTTAATTGGCGATGGTAGGTCGACGGTTTCGATGCGTGAGAGTGCGTCGGCGACAACATTGTTTACTCCACTCACATGACGAATGTCTGTAGTGAACTCGCTGATGAATAACAATTGCCGAGTGCGTCTTTGTGTGTCGTTGTCTGACGGCGGCTTGCGAATGGCATAGGTCAGCGGCTTATGGTCTGTGTAAATAATGAGTTCTCTTCCTTCGAACATTTTCCGGAAATGTTTGATCGCCATGTAGATGGATAGCAGTTCTCTGTCGAATGTGCTGTATCGCTGTTGTGTGTCGGAGAACTTTTTTGAGAAATAGCCCAATGGTATCCACTTTTTGTTTACTAGTTGTTGTAGTACGGCTCCTGCGCAGGTACTCGATGCGTCACACATTAGGGAGATGGCGTCGTTCGGTGATGGGGATGGATGAGCGAGCAAAGCTGCGTTTTGTATGCCGGCTTTGCACAACTCGAATGCTTGTAAAGCTTCTGTGTTCCACTCGATTTTGGTTTTGTCGCGTTTCTTGGAATTATGCAGGTACGCGTTGAGTGGTGCTTGTATGTGTGCGGCGTTTGGAATGCTGTCGCGATAAAAGTTTACCATTCCGATGAATCGACGTAAGTCATGAATTGTCACTGGTTGGGGGTAGGCAGTGATTGCAGTGACCTTTTCTTGTGGTGGCTTGATTCCGTTACTTGACACGTCGTAGCCCAGGAACTTGACATTTTCTTTGCTGAAGACGCATTTCGATGGATTTATTGTTATTCCATATTCGTCTAATCTACGTAGCACCTTTTGTAAGTCTTCGATGTGGCATGCTTCATTATCTGATGCGACGATGACGTCATCAATGAATGGGAATGCGTAATCTAACCCGATGAGTACTTCATTAATGAAACGTTGGAATGTCTGTCCGGCGTTTCTGAGACCTGGACACATTCGAGGGAATTCGAATAGACCGAATGGAGTGGTGATGGCGGTCTTCTCGATGTCCGGTTCATATACCGGCAGCTGTTGATATGCACGATTCAGGTCAAGCGTAGTAAAGATCTTCTTGCCGTGAAGTAGGTACGTGAAGTCCTTAAGTCGTGGTACTGGATAGCGGTCTGGTTTGGTGACGTCATTGAGTCTGCGGTAGTCGCCACATACGCGAATGTCACCGTTTCTCTTTGGTACGACGTGTAACGGGCTGGACCATGGACTTTTGCTGGGACGACATATTCCTTGCTGCATCATCGTCTCGAACTCCTTCTTCACGGGCAGGTATCGATGTGGTGGTAATGGTCTGGTCTTGCTGTACACTGGTGGGCCGGTAGTTTCAATGTGGTGTTCCACACGGTGCTTTGGAGTGTCCTTCATACATGACGGTCGAAGGATGTCGGGGTACTTGCTGAGTAGCCGGTGATAAGGCTGATCAACATCGATACTTCTCACAGTAGGCTCGGCGGAGTAGGTGACTGGTGCTCTGGCGGTAAGATTGGTTACTTTGTCGACGAGACATCGGCCGGCTACGTCGACAAGAAGTTGATGATGCGTTAGAAAATCGGCGCCAATGATGGGCTTGCTGACTGCGGCGATGATGAACTTCCACGTGTAAGGTCTACGTAGGTTGAGATCCAGTTGTAGTGTCTTCTCACCATACGTTGGAATCACTGTGTTGTTCGCGGCATATAAACAGAAATCGGTTGGTGTTGCGTTCCCGCCTTTTCTCTTCGGTATCACGGATACGTTGGCGCCAGTATCAATCAGGAAAGATAAACGTGAGTTTTTGTCTGTTATAAATAGGCGGTAAGATGAATTGCTTGCGCCGGTTCCCGCCTCGGCCAACGCAGGTGTTAGTTTTCCGAGCGGGCGCTGCTGTCTTCGTAGCTGCACGGCCGCGTGCACCTTCTCGCCTCTTTGCCGAACTTGCGATGGTAAAAACAGATCGCTGATTGGTCGTTTCGCGCGCGATCGTGATTGGTCCGGCTCGACGAACGCGATCGTGAGTGTCGCCTGTTAAACGATCTGCGTCTAAAGCTGTGTTGTTGCGATTGTTTTGCCTTCAACTCAGCAATTTCTCGGGTGAGAGCGTCGATCTTCTCTTCCAGTGACGTAGATGCATGCGAGGTGGTGGGAGTGGAGCTTGCTGCCGCGACAGTGCCGTATGGTTGCGTCTGCTCGAGGATCTTGTCAGCCATCACTGCCAGCTCGTGGATGTCTGATTTTTTAGCGATATTATCGCTGACAGCGAGGACTGCTCGTACGGACTGCGGCAAGTGGTTAGTCCACATGATTCGCAGCGCTGAGTCGGAGATGTTGTCCGCGGCGAGGTTCTTCATTCGACGTAGCAGCTGCGAAGGCTTCATGTCGCCGAGTTCCATCTCAGACAACAATCTTTGTACTTGACGCTGTTCAGATTCATCATACACTTGGAGCAACCGACTCTTCAGTGCGGCATATCTTTGGTTTTCCGGTGGATGGAGAATGATGTCCGATATTTCATCCAGGTCTTGCCTCTCAAGGTGTCCGATAACGAGCTCGAACATGGCTTGATCGCCCTTCTTCTGCGGAGACATGATGGCTTCGAATTGCGCAAACCACAAGCGTATTCTGTCACGCCAGAGGGGTGGAATGCGCAGCGACGTCGACACACCTGATACTTCTGGTTCTCCTTCGTTAGGCATGGTGAATACTTGATCTGGAGGTCTTCACAAAATTAATATCACGTCGGGGTCACCACTGTAGCGCTTAGGTAGTGTATAAATGATACTCCAGATGTCGTTACGAATTTAGGTATAATCAAGACTAGGATTAGCTTACACAGAAATATGTACAGGTCATATAGAAAAATGCATGGGCACAAGTAGTGGATTTCCTAAGTTGTATTTACAAAATATACAAAAATGTAGTTGCTAAATAATACGTGTGGTGGCGCGCGGGTCGCAGTTGTAGATTGCTTTCCTCGCCCGCGCTAAACTGCGCCGCGTATAAATATCCCCTCTCGGCGCGCGGGGCTCCAGTACACGGTTGGCAGCGGCAGCGGATGGATGTATGACTTGACTTGCAGTGCAGCTACACTGTGTTTCCTGAGACCGAGCATTGTTGTCCGTACTCTCTGGGAGCTCAGGCGGGTTTCACTGTCAGCAAAAGTCTCAGACTCACGCGATAGCGCGTGAACTTCGCGATCGAGAGATAAACGTGCCTTTCGTTGTTCCCCGGGCCGTTTTCCCTATTTCGAGTTGTCATCATTCGAGAAGGATTTGAACTCAGTCGAGATTTTCGCTGAGTCGAAGTTTCTGTATCACGAAACTTAGCCTGATGTTCCCGAGTTGCAGAGAGCCTTGCCTCACGACCTTCCTCAGATTCCTGTGATTGAACTAATCTCATCCTTTTAGCATTTCTGCTACACTGGGAGAGGTTGGTTCTTCTTCCAGGCACTCTTACAATAAAATAGTACTTACTACTTAACACACAGTTATTTAATAAACACGTATATCGTAAACAATTAAATTATAAATATTTACAGATTATTATACAGTCTAAAATTATCACAGTTTAAGTAATAAGTGTTAAGACGTGTAAACCAAATGTACTAACTTTATAAAACAAAAGAATTGCTAGAAAAATTAATTACTAACCTGAGCTAATGAACTTATACTTAATAAAGAAAATCAAGAAAAGAAATGCCTAACCTATACCAAATACTTATAATATTTATATACAAACCCTAAATACAAATTAAGATAAGTAAATACCCAAAAATCAAGGAAAGAACCGCCTAACCTATACCAAATACTTACAATAATTATTTACAAAATTTTAAAGAAAATTAAGAAAAAGAACCTAACCTACAAACCTTAAAATATTAATAAATGAAATATGCAAACAGTCAGTATTCAAGTGAATCGCAATAATCGAATCCGCCTATACTCTCCAGGA
Organism: Mesoligia furuncula; assembly: GCA_916614155.1. NCBI lineage: Eukaryota > Metazoa > Arthropoda > Insecta > Lepidoptera > Noctuidae > Mesoligia > Mesoligia furuncula. Next base: position 299,818 of record OU744805.1, read on the forward strand.
TACGTGCGTTCGCTACTAATAACTGAATCCTTATGGCAGCGGCGCGTTTTTTTTTTTTTTTTTTTTTTGAATTGGTCGTCTCATAGTTCAACCTGAGGGGTTATCGACTGCTTAACCGGGCTTTCCTGTGGATGCCTCAATAACGGACCTCGGCTTAGGGCGTCGCTGGGAGAGGGCAGCAAGGGACAGGCTGGATCGGAATTATGGCAGCGGCGTGGCTCTCAGCGCGCTTTATATAGCCACGGACGCGCAGGTGCGAGGCGTGAACGTACTCTGATAGAATACCTTAACAAATATTCGCCGTGATTCTTTAAATTGACTACTTTTTTATTTATGAACCGATTGACATGAAATAAACACTAAATGTTAAGTGAAGCTTATTATAATATATTAGTGAAAACCGCATCTAAATCGAATAAGCCGTTTCTGATATTAGCGTGCACAAACACACAGACAAGCAGACAAAAAAAAATAATTACAATTTCGGGTTCGGCATCGATTTAATAACAACCCCTGCTACTTTTTTTTCATATATTTCCATTGTACAGACACCACTTTTCTACAATTTTATTATATGTATAGAAGAAGATATAGATAGAAGATAGAATAGAAGAAGATAGATGAAATATGCAAACAGTCAGTATTCAAGTGAATCGCAATAATCGAATCCGCCTATACTCTCCAGGATACGTGCGTTCGCTACGAATAACTGGCGCGGTTTTTTTTTTTTTTTTGAAATGGTCGTCTCGTAGTTCAACCTGAGGGGTTATCGACTGCTTAACCGGGCTTTCCTGTGGATGCCTCAATAAATTAAGGCCTCCAGCCAGGGCATAATACACTTATAAAATATAAACTTAAAAACTAAGCGACTACACGCTAAGGGCACCCCCTGTGGGGTACGGACCTCGGCTTAGGGCGTCGCTGGGAGAGGGCAGCAAGGGACAGGCAGGATCGGAATTATGGCAGCGGCGTGGCTCTCAGCGCGCTTTATATAGGCACGGACGCGCAGGTGCGAGGCGTGAACGTACTCTGATAGAATACCTTAACAAATGTTCGCCGTGATTCTTTAAATTGACTTCTTTTTTATTTATGAACCGATTGACATGAAATAAACACTAAATGTTAAGTGAAGCTTACTACAAAATATTAGTGAAAACCGCATCTAAATCGAATAAGCCGTTTCTGATATTAGCGTGCACAAACACACAGACAAACAGACAAAAAAAAATTAATTACAATTTCGGGTTCGGCATCGATTTAATAACAACCCCTGCTACTTTTTTTTCATATATTTCCATTGTACAGACACCACTTTTCTACAATTTTATTATATGTATAGATTAATGAGCAAAATCTACAATCATACGTAATTCTAATAATAAATAATTCCTTGGTGGAGTGTAAGTGCCTGTTATTCCCGAATTAGGGTAAGTTTTGAATAGCAAACAAATCGTATAATTTCATATAGGTAATTTTCTAAGCTGTTGTGTATCTATTTTTGGCAGTAGAACGCATTAAGTATTGCTGTATTCTATAGTTCTTATATCTGCTTTTAACTAGTATGCACCTTTTCAATTCTAAATTGCTAAATTCTACATTTCTGACCGTTAAAAAATATTTCTTCTTCTACCTTAATTTTTTTTTAATATGAAACAATTTAAATATTTTATGAAAATTTTCAAATTCTAACCGCTTTTAGTTTTTACCCGACTGCGGCGTAACCCTAAAGTTGGCACTGTATTTTCTTTTGTGTACCTAGTCGCTTAATTATTTATGTAAACTCCGTTCTGGTCAGTTCCGTCACGTCAATACTACTACGCTATTGCATAGGCATTTCCTTCGGTGACATAGGTGGACCTAGACCAGGACGGAGGCTATAAGCTAGGGCCCATACTAAGACCCGTGAAACCATGGTTTCCAGGATCTACGGCGAGTTTACATCGCACATTATCACATTATTGGTGTCACCGTGCAAGCCAGACAGCCGCGCCGCCGTACGCTTCAAGGTCATCGGCCACCTACCATCCCCGGCCTGGGCGTCTTCTGCGGAATTCTGCAGGGAAGTGCCTATCACTGCAGGACAAACGGGCCTGAACCCACAGTTATAAATTTGTGTGCCTCCATTAGAGCCTGCTGGGTAATAAATTTATATTTGTATGCGCTCGTTTTATTCCACTAACTATTAGGATAAAAACTACAATAATAATAATAAGTTCTTTATTTCTCCTCACAATGACAAGCTTATTCTAGGTTTCACATATTATTTATTTTAATTTTTTTTAGCACTGTGAGGAGCTGGTGCCTGAGTTAAGCGTATAATGCCTGTATTACAAATCACCAGGTCCCCACCCCACGGAAGAATAGAAAGTTTTACTTAGAACAAAATGTGATAAAAACAATGTAACGTTATAGCTATGGAGATTTGAGACTAAAAAACTTAAGTTATTATAATTTTGGGGTAGATACGGTTGCATGTAGGTAATTGTAGGCTGACATGCGTTTTTCTCTTGTGTGAGTGTGTAAGTTATTTAGGTACATGGTTTTAAGTTATCTTGTTGTACAGACGCCAGCACATCAAGTTACTACAATCTGTCAAATTTCTTTAATAGATTTTCAACTTTATCGCTAAAGCATAAGGTTCAAAGTTGATTGGGAAAATTTGACAGTTTCGGGTAGCTTGATGTGCTGGCGTCTGTACCTACTACTAACATTCTAAGGACTTAATAAGTCTGAAATAAATGTTTTGAATTTGAATTTGAGACATTCAACGTCATTGATTTGTGCGTCGACCACTGGGGGCCTAAGCCACGGACCCATTGATTTTAGGCTTATATTTATCTCAGACTAGCTGCGCCCCGCGGTTTCAACCGCGTAATTGTCGATCCCGTGGGAATATCGGGATAAAAAGTAGCCTATATGTTAATCTAGGGTGTCAGCTACCTCCATACAAAATTTTATCAAAATTGGTATAGCCGTTTGAGCGTGAAGAACATATCCGTATAGCCGTTTGAGTGTGTAACAAACATATAAACACACACACACACTCACAAACTTTCGCCTTTATAATATTAGTGTGATGTTGAATTCCAGAACTAAAGTGCTACGCATGCGCGGCGACGAACCTATGCAAGGTCGGTGTTTAGCAGGTCCAGACGTGGTGATGCCGTTAAAAAGCCCGATAAGTGCGGATTACAGTATGGAGTTTCATAAAAAGATTGCTGAACGGCTCGAGCTGAGGCGATGCCGATCCAGTGTCGAGCTGATATGTGTAAGTAGACCGTGAGTTGGTCTATATCACTACATGACATAGCATATTATCAGAGTAGGTTTCTGTAGATATATGCATGCTCTCCGGCGTCCCTCGCAATGATGTAATATTATTCATCTCGTAGCGCAGCTGGAGACTCGCCGGAACATTCAGTGATTATTTATAAATTAATATCTTGCAGTGTTCAAGTGCCACTTTTGTTCGACCGCATCATTACAGGTTTTAACATTTAATATTTTATGTTGAGGACGTGTGTGTCACATGGTCGAGGAAGAGCAAGACATCGAACGTCATAATAGGTACCGGAAAAAAATATCTTAAATATTAAATATCAATTAAAGTGAATGTATAGAGGTAGACGGCGAAATTCAAATTTTCTTACGTTTTTTGGAATTTGCAGGTCAGAGTCAGATGTCAGGGCAATTTACAACCATACAAAAAACTGAATCCCGTGAACCATTTTTTAAAAAGATGAACGTATTAACATTACCGTGTCTATATATTTATGAGGTCGCAGTTTTTGTTAAAAATAATATTGACCTATTTAAATATCGAACGCGTATACGGCATCAGGACAAGCTAGACATAGTGCCTAGTAAGACTGATTTCCTGCACAAAAGTGTTTTTTGCTCGGCTCCGCGTATTTTCAATAACATTCCAAGGCCGATAAGAGCAATTACTGAAATAAAATCATTTAAAAAGAATCTCCAAGAACTGTTAGTGAACAAATGTTATTACTCTGTGAAAGACTTCTTTGCCGACAAATCACTGTTAGAATGCAATCTGCCTAGGTCATGATGCGTTTTTTTGTAGATACATAATGCGTCTTAAACATGATGAAGAACTCTTGAAAAGCATGACGAAGAGAGTCGTTTCATTTATGAACTGTTTTATTTATTGAAATTTATTATTCCAACAAATATTTAATGATTTAAAATTTGTAATGTACTTTGAAATTTGTTTTAATATTATTGTCGACATGCATCTAAACTCATTTTATGTACCTACATTTTATTGTACGCCCTAAGGGCAGGACATAGCTGTTCTCAAAACACAAAATTAAAACCAGCTGTATTATGTACACTTTCCTATGATCCACAATAAAGATGAATTGAATTGAATTGAATTGAATTGAGATTGAGATTGTATCTTGATCAAAATATGATTCGCGACAATAACAGGTACATGAACAGGTAGAGAATTATAATAATTAGAATCATTAATTTTCTAAGTAAGATTTCTACCACCAACCACCAATCTCTTATGGAAAAGTGTTAGTGGTAGAAATCGAACTTAGAAAGATATATTAATGATTCTAATTATTATAATTCTCTAAATATATGTACCTCTAAGTAAGATTTCTACCACCAACCACCAATCTCTTATGGAAAAGTATTAGTGGTAGAAATCTAACTTAGAAAGATATATTAATGATTATAATTCTCTAATTAAGTACCTGTTATTGTCGCGAATCATATTTTGATCAAGATACAATCTGACACTGACCTGCAAATTGCAAAAAACAAAAGAAAATTAGAATTTCGCGGTCTCAACTACCCATTCACCTTAAGTATTACCTCTTGCTACTGCAACGTAAAACAAGGTAATGTATCTTGAAATTGGAGGAGTACTCCTTGACCAAAAGAAAAATAAATTATAATAATTAATTAATCCTTCAGATTATTTCGTTAATACTCGCACTGACAGAAACACGCCACTCGCACTGAACACTGCACGAGTAAGGTGCGCGCCTCCCGCGGGCTGCAGGTGTGTCAGACTGTCAGCCTGTTTGTGCAGCGATCACTGGACACTGCACTAGTACCTAACGTGCGAGCCTCCCGCGGGCTGCAGGTATATCAGACTGTCAGCCTGTTTGTGCAGCGATCACTGGACACTGCACGAATACCTAACGTGCGCGCCTCCCGCGGGCTGCAGGTATATCAGACGTCAGCCTGTTTGTGCAGCGATCACTGGACACTGCACGAGTAAGGTGCGCGCCTCCCGCGGGCTGCAGGTGTGTCAGACTGTCAGCCTGTTTGTGCAGCGATCACTGGACACTGCACGAGTACCTAACGTGCGCGCCTCCCGCGGGCTGCAGGTGTGTAAAACTGTCAGCCTGTTTGTGCAGCGATCACTGGACACTGCACGAGTAAGGTGCGCGCCTCACACGGGCTGCAGGTGTGTCAGACTGTCAGCCTGTTTGTGCAGCGATCACTGAACACTGCACGAGTAACGTGCGCGCCTCTCACGGGCTGTAGGTGTGCCAGACTGTCAGCCTCTTTGTGCAGCGATCACTGAACACTGCACGAGTAACGTGCACGCCTCTCACGGGCTGCAGGTGTGTCAGACTGTCAGCCTGTTTGTGCAGCGATCACTGAACACTGCACGAGTAACGTGCGCGCCTCTCATGGGCTGCAGGTGTGTCAGACTGTCAGCCTGTTTGTGCAGCGATCACTGAACACTGCACGAGTAACGTGCGCGCCTCTCACGAGCTGCAGGTGTGTCAGACTGTCAGCCTGTTTGTGCAGCGATCACTGAACACTGCACGAGTAACATGCGCGCCTCTTGCGGGCTGCAGGTGTGTCAGACTGTCGGCCTGTTTGTGCAGCGATCGCCGAACTTTTCGAATAACCGCCGCGTTGTCTATTAGCGAGGCGCGCCCAACGCTTTGTTTGCAGAGCTAACAACTCGCACCCTCACCGTCGACGCTGCAGGCGAATAACCACTTTGCTTACAAGAACTAAAGCACACATTCGTTTTGTGAAAATAAAGACATCACAGAAAGCGGCCATACGAGCATCTTCGGGATACATACTAAATTTCAAAAATTATGCCGCGAGCTTGCTCGCTCCATGCGAAATGTCTTTATAGCAATCGCTATGTCTGGCGCTGCTGTGAGAACATTGATCCAAGATATTGTAACTAAGAGAGTGAACTCCTACTATCAACCAGTTCCGGGACCAGGTCACTTACATTTTACGGTCATAATTTTTTACGTTTTTCGGTTTTTCGATGTTACGCTGTATGCTCATTAAGAACTTATATAGACAGTGATAAGATGAATACTTCTGCCAATATACCTCACACTTCTCGACTGGGCTGTACTCGAAGGGTGCCGCGGAGCACGGAGGTGAGCTCACGCTGAGCTGGTGAAACTTTGTGCCGACACATAAATCTGTAGGACGGAGTTTTTTCATTACGTTGATTGTGTTTTTTCACCATAGAGCAACTAAGTACAGAAGGACGACAACATACATGTTACGTCGTATAATATCTCGCCGTACAATGGGTGATCAAACGGACTTACCTGTAAGTGATGATCGTCATCATTATAATGAAGTCTATGTCCTTCGATGATCACTAATTATAATATTATGTAGTTTCCAAATTCCATGGAACCGAGTCATGATAATTTAAAGCTTCCCAAAGCAAAAAAAAAGTGAATTGTTATGAACTGATCGCGACCGGGTGTCGCCTTGTAATAGTTTTATCGATTTTCATGGTTTTGTTCGGCTCAGTAATGTGTGAAACTATAGCGACATCCGTTGTGTAGAGTGCGACATCCGCGCCGCCCGCGCCGCCCGCGCCGCCCGCGCCGGCCCAGCTCTAAATTGTCATATTTATGGTCTTAACAGCCTCTCGTGTCGAAGCAAGCGAATTGTATTAGCATGAAATATTCATAAAAGAGCAAAACAGCTGAGTAGTATTAGATACAGTTGCGGTTACCGCAAGTCGCGTCTACGTTGTTTAGACGATTTAAATAAAACAGTTTCTTATCCGTTTGTGGAAGGCAAGATTTCAGACGTAGAGAAGTAAGTCCAAACGGTTTCAGTTATAGGTAGGTCGGTATAGGTTGTTTATAGGGATTTTGTAATATCTTGATTTAAAAGAGTGTCCTTGGATTTCATGCCCGTTCTTCTCCACAGAGATCTACGTTTTGGAATGGGCCACTAGCTTTAACTTTCTAACTAACTAACCACTAACTAACCGAATCTTTGAAAATTCAAAAGTGCCTGTAAATGGTTTAATTGAAGTAAATGTTTTGAGTATATAAATGAACAGTACCTAATTGTAATATACCATTTAAATGTATTGTAAGCGAAAGCAGAACGTTTAGCGCCATTATGTGATTGTTCCCGTTTGCAAGAGACGCGCGCCGCCTTCTAATGACGTGTAGGTACCGACGTGCAGTACGTACAAACATTGTGCGAATCTTAAGGGTGGCGATTATCTTTAAGAGAAATATTGCAGTACCTTTCAAAACAAAAATCTTGAACTCGAATATCGATGTAAGGTTATATCGAGATGTTTAAGATTTGTGGCAAAGTCAAGTATTTGTAGTTACCGTACCTTTGGCACCGGGCATCTAGTTCTAGGTATCCAATGTCTTTGTACCGACTGACCGAAGCTCACCTCGCGTCGTCGCCGACTTGACATGTCACAGCGCGACGCGAGCCTCCGTCACATTCTCAGCGTATCGCGCAGGTTGGTACATCATTTTAAAAAACCTACCGAGCACAGGTACCTAGATACACAATGCTAATGTCGGCGGGTCTTGCCTACCTGCTGGGACAACGAGCTTGAGTTCATGCCGGTGTACGTATGGGGGAGTGTGAAGTGTGTGGGAGATCGGGCGGCACAGCGGCACTCGGCCGCGTATTATTTTATGCAAACGACTCGCCCCCGCCAACTTCACAATTTGTCCAAACAGATTGTTTTCAGAGCAAAATTCAATTCAAATTGATCGCTCGCGTCTGTGGGAGTCTGGGCGCGCACATAATGAAAGGGGCTTAATACGGTATCGGTAAACATTAGCATAAAGTATTCGCAAAAATTGCGTTCCGGGGTTGTGGCAGGCGGCGCGGAATCTTAATATCATCCCCTCCCGCCCCCGCAGCCCGCACGCCCGCCCCCTCGCGCGCCCGGCCTGCGCCCGCACCGCAACCACAAAATACAGATAGTACAGAAGTCAATCTACATACAAAGTGCGCTCGAGCAACGCACACATAGACACCGCTCAAGGACACGTTATCTCGGAGTGGTTGGGAGTAGTGCGAGCGCGGGTACCATTCGCTTCCGCGTCTGTGAAGTGCAACAAAAGGATACAAGAAATGGAGCAACAAAAAAATGGCTATCTAAGCTCGATTTATATACTTAATAATTTCCTATTTTTAATCAGTTTAAATGAAGTCATTTTTAGGGTTCCGTAGCCAAGTGGCAAAAACGGAACCCTTATAGATTCGTCATGTCTGTCTGTCCGTCTGTCTGTCTGTCCGTCTGTCTGTCTGTCCGTCCGTATGTCACAGCCACTTTTCTCCGAAACTATAAGAACTATACTGTTGAAACTTGGTAAGTAGATGTATTCTGTGAACCGCATTAAGATTTTCACACAAAAATAGAAAAAAAACAATAAATTTTAGGGTTCCCCATACTTAGAATTGAAACTAAAAATTTTTTTTTCGTCAAACCCATACGTGTGAGGTATCTATGGATAGGTCTTCAAAAATGATATTGAGGTTTCTTATATCATTCTTTTCTAAACTCAATAGTTTGCGCGAGAGACACTTCCAAAGTGGTAAAATGTGTGCCCCCCCCCCCTGTAACTTCTAAAATAAGAGAATGATAAAACTAAAAAAATATATGATGTACAATACCATGTAAACTTCCACCGAAAATTGGTTTGAACGAGATCTAGTAAGTAGTTTTTTTTTTAATACGTCATAAATCGTAAATCTCAATTTACCTTTTATTCAACCAACTCAAATATATAAAAAAAAAAAAACATTTAATTTCATAAACATAAACCTTATGCATAAACCTGGTTGTTACGGAACCCTCGGTGAGCGAGTCCGACTCGCTCTTGCCCGGTTTTTTTGTAAGGTAAATTTACGCCACCAACTATTACGTAAGTTGAAAACATGATTTTTTGTTTGTTTAGATATTGTGTTGTTTTTAGTGTCATTTGATAGGTTTAAATCTAAAACGGATAGGGCAAAATAAATTGTGTAAATAGGGTAATCATTTTGAAGTTGTAATCAAGTTTGAAGTTTGAGATTTTCGATACTGAAAATTGACAATAATGTAAGATTTTATATGTTTTTGTTCTGTAAACTGTTTTGTTTTAATATTGTAGAATAAGCTCAAAAATAAATGAAACAACTAGATACGAGTGCCACTACCACGATAGTTTTTTGTGCATAAGCCAAGGTTGACAACCCTAGCGCGACCGCCGAGCGTAGGTATGAAAAGTGAAGTACATACCTACATGTGATTTCCTTCTGTACTATCTGTATTTTGTGCCGCAACGTGCCGTCAGCGGTGACTACGACGCGCGTCGGGAGTCACCGATAAGATAGAAGGATCACGACATTATTGTGCAAACATCTTGGAAAGAAAGGCGCTCCTGCTCCGCATTTGTTCCTCAAATGATACCGTATTTTTGGTTTTCGCGCATGTTCAAGATGTTTGCCTCCAACGGGCAGAAGGATGAACTGCAGTGAACAGGTTGGTTACACACTCACAAGCCACAATCACAATCCCTTTCATTTTGATAATTTAACAATATTCTGTGCGTGGTTTTCGTTGTCGAGAAGACGTACTTTTCAAACAGAATGTACTATGTTTATGGTTGTTAATATTGTCAATATTAATGGAATTTTGTGACCAATGTTTGTGTCTGAGTTACGCAATTACGCTGCTATTGAACAGAAAAGTGCGCAATATTTGGGTACATTTAGCTATAAGACTATAAGATCACTAGGTGTTAATTGTTCTTTTCACTGTATCAGCTTGCAACATGCGAGATGGCATGTTGTTAGGAGCGGATCTTCTGACACTCTGTCTGTCGTGTGTGGCGCACTTGATAGCGGTTGCGATTATGTGCAATTTTGTCAACGGGTTCTGAATGTCGCGGCATTTATCAACAGAGTGCCGCTGAACTTCATCGCTTTCAACGATAATGCAGACAGCGCACGGAACGGCTTAGTACTACATAATTATGTCTATAGGCAAACATTTGAGTAAGATTTTCAAGTCTTACGATGTCTTGTCTCAAATAAATAGAGTGTAAATAGAGTGTAGTGAGTGGCAGTATTTAGCAAATGACTGGGCTTGACCTCGCATTGTACCCGTACAAATGTAAGCGCAGTGTCACAATGGGCACGTGAGCCACTGTGCGCTATTCTGCTATCAGTTGTGTCGCTCTCGACGCAGTCGTGCTGCGGCGAACTGAATGATCGTGATATAAGTAGGTTTAGTAAGGCTTTCCCTTTTTGTCTGGACGTTGGTTAATACCTAAATTACATCATTTTCTCGTCGACATATGTGAACGTAAGCGGAATGAGGTGGAATGTAGATAAGAATGTAGGTAAGTAGGTATAACTGTCCACAATCTTACGAGATGAATGTAATCAAATATAATTATAATATTGATGACATAAATGTAGGTACTCAACGATATTACTGTTGCATATATTTCTGGCCTCCTGCGCTACGCTCGAGTGATGCCGTCGGCCCTAGTGATCGCCCCGCGCGATCGCGGTATTTGTCTCGCTACAAACAGATCCGACACCATTTGCATACATTTACATTTCTTCAACTGTTAAAAACAATGCCTTCCCCTCACCGCGCACCGTACGTAGGCCCGGCGTAGATAATTGCTTGCGACGTTATTGTGCGCACACCCTTATTTAAGAGTCGCTCTCGGTGTGGAGAATCACAAGCAGTCGGAATATTAAGTACGAGAGACGTGTTCACGTTGTCAGCTTGTGGCAGCCGCCTAGCCGCCTAGCCGCGACCACGCGGCACATTTTGATAGTCACGGAACATTCTAGCAAGTGGGAAACGTTCGTCGATGGTGGCCTGCCTGCCGCCTGCTGCTGACATTTACTTGGGTCTTCTTAAGAAATAAGGCTAACAATGCAACAACAATGTAATGTTTAGTCTTGCCAATTGTCTTTTTTTTTACCCACGACGGTAATGCGTTTTTCAGTGATGGGTTTTGGTTTGATTGGTGCATGTTCTTAGAAAGGTGTCACGGTGAAAACTCACCAGGGGGCGCTACAGTAAACTTTTGTTTGTGCAAAATCAAAACTACTATTCCGATTTGGATGCGGTTTTCATCATCAATAATGGTTGATTAGTGAAGGTTCTTTAATAGGTGTTACCGTGGAAAATCACTAGGAGGCGCTGCAATATTATATTTTAGCTACTTCATATCTATATTATTATTATATAAAATGGTAAACTGACTGACTGACTGACTGTTGATATACCAACGCACAGCCCAAACCGCTGGTCCTAGAGACATGAAACTTGGTGGGTGTGTTTTTTGTGAAGAGTAAGTATCCACTAAGAAAGGATTTTTCGGAATTCTACCCCTAAAGTGGTTAAATAGGGGATGGAAGTTTATATGAAAGTCCGTCAGTTTCGAAGTTAGGATCTTAAAATTTTGTGTTTAGGCTGAAGATTGAAAATTAATTTATACCTGTCTCAGCATTTTTGACAATTCTATCCCCGAAGGGTTAAAAAGGTGGATGAAATTGTGTATAGAAAGTCCTTAATTTTCGAAGTAAAAATGACTACATTTATTATCTAGGCTTATGGTTGGAAGGTAACGCAACGATGTTGTTAGATTTTCAACCCGTAAGGGGGTGAAAAGGGGGATGAAATTTTGTTTTTAATTAAATAATTAATTGACCAGAGGGCTAGCCTATTTTTAGCCCAAAGAATAAGCCTTGTCAACCAACGTGGTAATGCTGCCAAGTGCCAGCCTTTTGGGCACTTGTGCTATTGACAGCGATGCGGACGATATTTTTGATGCCCAATGAGCTTCTGTCTTTTTCTTTACCTTTTTTTATATATACTTGTATATACTATATAATATGTATATTTTAGTGTAAAATTGTAAAATAGTAACTTTGTACTAAATAATATGAACAATAATTAAATAATTTGATATATCTCTTTATTTATGAGATTTGACTGAGATATCAACGCACAGCCTAAAGACATGAATTTTGGCGGGTGTGTTCTTTGTGAAGAGTAGGTAAAATCCCTGCTTTTCACCTCCTTAAAGGTTGAATTTCCAAAAACCCGTTCTTAGTATCCACTCAATACAAATTCTTCCTTACAAATTTTGACACCCCCAATCCCCCTATAGGGGGTGGGGGTGTCAAAATTTGTAAGGAAGAATTTTAGCGCGCAGTTCGATTAAGAGCAAACTAGTCGCGAGCTCGAACTCACTGGTGGTCATGGCCAAAAATCACGTTGTCTTATCTGGCTTCGTGCCCGACTGAGCTAGTATCAGTGATGAGCAGTTAGACGCTAGTCTACATGAAAAAAGTCTAGTTCTCACCCACAGAAATACCATTCCGAACTGATAGGCGCGGAGAAAAAAATTAAAAGTGCTTCGGAAAAAAGTGTTTTATGAAAAAAATAATGCGTAAATCAATTAAAAATAAAGTTTATTGAACTCTTCGATAACTGAGCTTTGTCGGTACGGACTTGGTTTTGAAGATTTTACAGTTCTTATATTACTTATTTACACCCAAAGTTACGTTAAAAATAGCAAGAAAAACGAATCTTTGTTGGCTCATAACTTTTTAATGGCTTTTTATTTTACTATTCTGTTTCCGTACAGACAACATTAATAATAAGACAAAACGATATCATGCTTAACTTTGGATGCACAATGTCAAACAGTGGAGTAATACACTCCCGAAATTTGTATGGAAAAAATATCGACTAGAGTCACCTTAACTCGAAACTCAGTATTTATACTTAAGACCAAAAATCACACTAATATTATAAAGGCGAAAGTTTGTGAGTGTGCGTGTGAGTGTGTGTGTGAGTGAGTGTGTGTGTTTATATGTTTGTTACTTCTTCACGCTCAAACGGCTGGACCAATTTTGATAAAATTTTGTATGGAGGTAGCTGACACCCTGGATTAACATAAAGGCTACTTTTTATCCCGATATTCCCACGGGATCGACAATTACGCGGGTGAAACCGCGGGGCGCAGCTAGTAAAGAATAACTTATCAGGGTTTTTCGATAATCTACCCCTATCGGGGTGAAGAGGGGTAGTCAATTTCACAGGGGAGTATTTTATTGCGTGGCTTGATTAACTGGAAAATTGGTATAAATAATCCTTAAGTCAAGTCTTAGAAACATCCCAGACGATTTTTCAAAACTCCATTGGGATCCACTCTATGGGGATAAAAAAAGGGGATACAGTTTATATGAAAAATCTTATTTATTTGGTTTATAAAGAAACTTTATAGACTTGCAAAAAAAAAACACGACAAAGTGAAAAATAACTTTAATTTCGGAAGTCGGTGTCTTTGAATCTGTATTTTAGTCGGTCGGTCGGTCGGTAGCCGTAGGAAGTCAGTTTTTTTAATTAAAAAGTTTTTATTTATCGCTTTTTAGTGGGTCTGTTTATAATTTAACTAAGTTACAATAGCCTAATGTCAACTTGCTCATTGCCTTTACCAAAATATTGCTTTTCCCGATGCAGGGACATTAATTATTGAGGAGTTCTCCTGGTATTTCACCATCAGCTCACCATTCGCGTTATGACGAACATAAATTGCTTAGCAACCATATTAAAGTAATCGAACCGTAACTCGTGAAATACTTATTATTAAGTAGTTCCGGTGGCCATCTGTGGTCTTCATCATCAGTTCCACTTCACCAAATAGTGCTTTTCAAGAGCAAATGCACTAGTTACTTTAGATAATACCCAAATCGCTATAGGTGTGCCTATAATATTTGAAGAGTTCCTTTGATTTCTCCAGGATCCCATCATCAAATCCTGACCTGATGACAGGGACCACTTGGAAAGTATACCCTTTCAAACAAATAAATATTTTTTCAAATCGGTCTAGCCGTCTTCGAGTAATCGAGAACATACATAAAAAAAAAGATTCCGACGAACTGAGAACCTCTTCCTTTTATTGAAGTCGGTTAAAAATTAAAAAGGGTATTTCAGGGTTTTTCAAAAACCGACTCCTACCAAGGTGGAAAAGGATAATAAAGTTTAAGGGTTGGATTTTACTGCTTGTTTCCATTAACTCGAAAATGAGTATGGCTCTTTGAATCAAGTTATGAACAAATCTAAAACGATTTTTCAAAATTCCTCCCCTGTGGGGGTGTAAGGCTGGTTTTTCCCTACTCACCAACTTACCCAGTGATAGTAATGCATGAGAACAGGGATTTACTCGCATGAGGTTTGGTTAAAATAAAGGCTTTCTTCTGGTCTTCTCAATACACTTTAATTACTCTTTTTATTACATCCAGTATGGGTTGACTAATACTACGATGACTTCAAGTTCTTCACCATGCTCGAACTACCAAGACATGTGCACACTTACATTAAATGGGGCACTTATTACCCTTAGTTACAAAATGTCCAAGGTGTGCTGCTTCATCCAGTATCGTTGTCCTGTGTTAACAACCTTGGGAGCGCCAAGACACGTGGACAATTGTCTTCGGAACCTGAAGTCGGCGTCAAACTGCCAATACCATGATTCAAGTAGAATACTTTGAATCTGGTGTAATATTGTTAGTGTATTCTCATGAGTTGACCATATTTTTTCTAAAATTAACTTGGGACCCTGTCGATAAGAGAAAACATGTTGAAAACCTCAATCTATCCGCATCAGGCAATGTATGCATCATGAGACGACTCAAAATTAATACTCACAGCATCCTTTTTTCGATTTTATCGTTTAAGGTTTCATTTTAACGCTGGACCCACTCCTTGTTCTCGTCATTTAACTTTTATCTGCCTTTAATTTGCTACCGATTACAGATGGGAGCTCATTACCATCCGAATGTCAAATTCTCAAAGGAAAACGTTCTACCAACTTTGGAACGTCAAAGCATTATTTATAGTTCATTCGGTTGGCAATGCTCCTATATCGATTATTACTAAATCGACTTAATCTATATTTTAAATTGAAATATTGAAGCTAATGTAACATATTGATCTTAGAATTATATGCTTATTATTTTTAATTGTTCACATATAAATACTAATCTAATATTCTAATATAGTTTAATAAGTCAACATCAGCGCCATCTGGTTTATCAAATAGGAATTATTTGTATCGATTGATTATATAATTCTCTACTAGAGGACGCTGCCGACCTTTTATGGTGCTTGTGAAATATATTTGTTACAATACATCTCACCCCGGTTAAAAAAAATTTTAACTTAATTTTTTTTTAAATATTTAAACTATTTTTATGCACATTAAGAGTTTCAACATGTTCCCCGACAGAAGTTGAGGCAGCCCTAAATAAAAGTCAATTAAGACCACACTCAATCAAAGGTTAAGTTTTAATTACTTAAGTACTCAATACTAAATAGTGAGACTAAAGCTATACGAACATTGGTTGCTCCAACCTACAACTACTAAGTACCTATTAACTAAACAATGCAGGTATGCATAACGCCTACCTAATTTAAATTAAATGTTAAGTTTAACCTACTTACTGGTTATGACTTATTTAAATATATTTAAGCTTTAACTAACTTGAAATATCTGGTTTAATATCCATTTATTTCAAGTGCTTAAAGTGTAAGTGTTAATTTAATGAGATTTAGATATTCTCTGTTTTTTAATTGTAGGTGAGTACCTACTTAAGTTAAGTTTTAAGTTTAAGATTTATTAATTAAACACTATCTTAGAATCTAAGTAAGTGTTAAGTACATATTAAGAAGTACCAAATTGTGACTTTGAAGTCTTAAGTCAGAAGAACACTACACAGTCTTTTCATTATTGTGTTACCTATCTTTCATCCTTTCATACATGTTTATTTAAAAAAATTGTTTAAACCTTAATTTTGAAAAAAAAACCTTATACCCTTCCAGCATGCATTCATCCCTTTTTAAATTAAATATTTGTACGTCTATTGTTAATTTCGTGCAAATATTAATTAATTAACACAACAATGTTCTAAACTAGGAGTCTTCATATTTTAAAATGTCTTTTATGTGAAATTTACCTAAGTTTTTACCCTGCATGTCCTTTAAACTGTACACAACAGGTGAGTGTTTAATTGAAACAACACATCTTATAAAACGCGGTGCTAATTTAGAAGTAAAATGCTTACTAGCATCCGACAAGGTAAATGTTCTCTTATAGACTATCTGACCAACCTTATATTCTATAGGTCGCTTCCTTAAATCATACTGCTTTTTATTTTTATCGTGCACGACTTTTAAGTTTTTACTAACTTCCAGAAATATATTTTTAAGTTCTTCTAAGTTATCGCCATGTATTCTGGGATCTACCACGGTTAGATCAGAAACAGGCTGTGGCACTTCAGAGCCATGATGTAATTTTCCATCTACAAACATCTCTCGCCCATGGACGAGAAAGTAAGGTGAAAATTTAGTCGACTCATTAACTGCAGTATTAAGTGCACACTGAATTTCTGGTATGTGATTGTCCCACTGTCTGTGATTTGATTTCACATATGAGGCAATCGCATACAGAATATTTCTGATAGCTCTTTCAGCCTGATTAACCTGTGGATGATATCTTGGATTATAGTAAATATTAGGCACATTATATTTGCACATTAAGTCTCTAAATTGTTTTGAAATGAATTGTGGACCGTTGTCCACATAGACAAACTTAGGTATCCCGTGTACCAGAAACACTTTCTCTTCCAGAATTTTAACTATAGCATTGCCTGTTGCATTCCGTATAGGAAACAACATGACATATTTACTGAAATAATCTGAACAAACTAATAAATTTGTGTTTCTCTTAGTAGATACAGGAAAAGGTCCTAACAAATCGCAACAAATTGCTTCAAATGGTTTATTAACCTGTTTTGGGTTACCCATTAATCCTGGACGTGATGAATTTACCGGCTTGTACTCTTTACAAGTTTGACAACAATTGACATAATTTTCTACATCCTTATACATATTTTTCCAAAAATAGTGTAAAGCTAACCGTTTATGAGTTTTAAATATTCCGAAATGGGCGCCTGTGGGATCATCATGAAATTGTTTTAATAGTTGTCCCACATCTTCACTTGGTATCACCTGTTTCCAAGAGAATTGTGAAGTTAAATTGTATTTATTCTTAGAATGTCTAAACAGTTTATTATCTTTTAATGTGTAATTTGGAAATTTATGGGGGAATTTTTCACAATTTTCTACCATTTTTAAGTACCATTTATCTTGAATGTTGTCTGAGATTTCTATTGATTCTATTTTAATCCTTGAAAGTACATCCGGCAAAACCATTTCTTTGCCCTTTCTATGTATAATATTAAAATCAAATTGACTTAAACGAATACTCCATCGAGCTAACCTACCTGAAGGATTTTTTAATTTATAAAACCATTGTAATGATGCATGATCTGTGACAATATTACATCTTTGACCCTCCACGTACATTCTGAATTGTTCTAAAGCAAACAAAACTGCTAAAAGTTCACGTTCTGTAGTTGTGTAGTTAACTTCATGTTTATTAAGTAACCTACTACAGAATGCAATTGGGTGGTCAAAGGTATCATAAGATTGTGTCAGTACAGCACCAATAGCATAAGCCGAAGCGTCACACTGAATAGAGAAAGGTAAGTTAAAATCTGGACACTTAAGAATTGGAGCTGAAACTAAACATGATTTTAAGGTAGTAAAAGCTTCTTCAGCTTCCTCTGTCCATACAAAAGGGATATTTTTACATGTTAATTTACTAAGTGGCCTACTAATTTTAGAAAAATCTTGTATGAATCTACGGTACCATCCTGCCATGCCTACAAACCTTTTAACTTCCTTGGGTGTGGTGGGTGTAGGATAATTAAGTATCACTTCCACCTTAGAAGGATCGGTACGGAGACCTTGTTTATCCACCATGTATCCAAGATATCTAAGTTCTTTTCTACAAAATTGAGACTTACTCATGTTTATCGTCAAGTTTGCATCTGCTAAACGTTGATATACCTTTTCCAACAACTCAACATGTTTATTAAACTCATTAGAGATGCATATAATGTCATCTTGGAAGACAAACACTTTATTATCAAATTCCGGACCAAACAATTTATCCATGAGACGTTGCATAGTGGCAGATGCTCCAACAAGACCAAATGACATGGTTACATAATGAAAGAGTCCACGTCTAGGGACTGTAAATGCAGTTTTTTCAGCAGACCCCTCACTATCATATTCAATCTGCCAATATGCAGCGCTGAGGTCAATTGATGTCAAATATTTTGCATCTCTCAGGCTATCCAATATTTGATGGATGTAAGGCAAAGGATAAGCATCTGCTTTAGAAACGGCATTAAGTTTTCGACAGTCCAAACAGAGCCTCAAGTCACCATTAGGTTTGGTCACCATGACAACCGGAGAATTCCAAGGTGAGTTGGACGGTACGACAACACCAAGTTGCAACATCCTATCAAGTTCCTTTTCCAAAGCTAATTGTTTGGGTGGAGATAAAGGATAATATCTTTGCTTAATTGGTGGACACTCGCCAGTATCTATTTTATGGGTGATTAATTTTGTCCTACCTAAACCAACTTTTTCTGTATTTATTTTTTCAAATTTGTCAATAACCTTTTGTAAAATTAAATGTTGTTCAGAAGTCAACGATTCATAACATTCTAAGCCTTGGTCAATGTTAACTAAGTTAATGTAATTGTCAGGTAAACTAATAACTTTATTATTGTTAAATGAACTATCAAGTGTTATTAAAAATGTTTTACAAAAATCCATGCCAAAAATGATTGAAGTTACTATGTTGGGAACTATGTAGAACTTAATTATCTTAATTTGATTTAAATAGTTTATTGGTAATTGCATAAAGCCTAAACATTGAATTTTTGAACCATCTGCAGTTCTAACATTTTGTCCTTTGGGTAATTTAACTAATTTAAAACCATAATCCATAAATAATGTATGTGAATTATTTCCCAATATTGAACAAACTGCTCCAGTGTCCAACAAACCATACACTTCTAAATCCAAAATGTTAACCAATAAATGAGGTCTAATGTCACCTGTCTTTGCTTGAAAATGAACCACATTATTATTGTCAGATGAACAAGATGTTATGTTAATTACCAAGTCTTTGTGGTTCAACTCAATTAGTTTTTTGAACACTTTGGACAGTTTACCCTCTTAAAACCTTTTTCACCACACTTAAAACAAACCACCTCCTTTGAAACCTTGCATTGTTGAGTGAAATGATTCGTGCGATTACACCTAAAGCATTTCTTCCCTTTTGCCTCAGAAGTAGATGGAGTGTCAACTGCAGCAACTGGCTCCCCAGACCTATCAGACTTTTGTTTAAGACACTTCTTTGTAGGTTGAGAATCCTGACTAAGTTTTAGTTTTGAGAGGTTAGGTTCTACAAATTGCTCTGACCTAGCACGAGCCAGTTCCAGTTTCTTACCGTATAATTGGAGATCCTTAATGGATTTAATATCAAGTAAAGCCATTTCCTTCATGTATTCAGGTCTAATGTTATGCATTAGGATATCCAACTGTTCATCTTTAGAGAGAGGTTTTGATAATCTATTAAACATACCCTGCATAATAGACAAATAAACAATCATTGATTCTTGCTTTGCCTGTGTACGTGAGCGTATTTCCTGAGTTAATTTATAATCTAAATCTGGTAGATCAAAATCCTCACGTAAACAAGCCAGCAAATGGTTATAAGATGTGAAAGTTTGTTTATTTGATCTGAACCAATGTAAAGCAGACTTCTCTAACAGATCAGAGAAAGCAACCAATGCACGTTCTTCAGGTATACCTCTAGCCTGCCTCAACTCTTCTAAACGTTCTATGAAAACCCTAACACATGTAGTACCATCATATTTTATGTTCAATGAACATAAATTAATTGACCTTTCATTTACAAGAACTACTTGTGGTTTTCCCACCAATTCTTTCTCTGGTGATGATTCATGCGTAGATTGCATTTCCTCATCATCAGAGTCATCTTGTAATGAGGTTATTATATTAATTAACTTATTCTTAAGCTCCAGTAATTCCAGTGAACTATCAGTCACACGTGAAATTCTCATTAAGTAATATTGACAGCGAGCTAATATACGTTTGATAGTTAGACTGTCTCCTGCAGTTAAATCATTATGCAAACGGCACAGCTCAGCAACAGGTTCCGAACACAACTGTACCTCTTCAGCTACTTCTGGCGTTGGATAATCCTCTTGCTTGATACTGCCTCTCCGATATATCCCACAGAGACAACGATACTGCTTGCGCAGCACATCCCTGGTTGCTTTTACATCTGTGGAAATATTAAAGTATTTAAGCTCATGTAACAATTCTTCTTTGCGAAGATAGTCAATCCAAGTTGCTTTATCCATTGTGAATAAAACCATGTAAACAATCTTTGTTAAGTATTAACTAATCTAGTTAATAAGTTAAAGTATAGATACTATTAAGATGTATCCAAATATGAGTCAGAGCTATTCGGCTAAGATAACATTTACTAGTGACAAGGTTTCTAGTTTAAAATATTAAGATGGGCTATAACCTTATTTTAAAACACTGACATTGTAAATTTTTCAAAGTTAAACGACTAAGTTAAGTTAATGATAAAGTTTAAGTTATTTTAAGTACACAAAGTTAATTTAGAAATAAAGCACTAAGTATCTCAATCAATCCTCATGCCCCACGTTGGGCGCCAAATTGTAAGGCTGGTTTTTCCCTACTCACCAACTTACCCAGTGATAGTAATGCATGAGAACAGGGATTTACTCGCATGAGGTTTGGTTAAAATAAAGGCTTTCTCCTGGTCTTCTCAATACACTTTAATTACTCTTTTTATTACATCCAGTATGGGTTGACTAATACTACGATGACTTCAAGTTCTTCACCATGCTCGAACTACCAAGACATGTGCACACTTACATTAAATGGGGCACTTATTACCCTTAGTTACAAAATGTCCAAGGTGTGCTGCTTCATCCAGTATCGTTGTCCTGTGTTAACAACCTTGGGAGCGCCAAGACACGTGGACAATTGTCTTCGGAACCTGAAGTCGGCGTCAAACTGCCAATACCATGATTCAAGTAGAATACTTTGAATCTGGTGTAATATTGTTAGTGTATTCTCATGAGTTGACCATATTTTTTCTAAAATTAACTTGGGACCCTGTCGATAAGAGAAAACATGTTGAAAACCTCAATCTATCCGCATCAGGCAATGTATGCATCATGAGACGACTCAAAATTAATACTCACAGCATCCTTTTTTCGATTTTATCGTTTAAGGTTTCATTTTAACGCTGGACCCACTCCTTGTTCTCGTCATTTAACTTTTATCTGCCTTTAATTTGCTACCGATTACAGATGGGAGCTCATTACCATCCGAATGTCAAATTCTCAAAGGAAAACGTTCTACCAACTTTGGAACGTCAAAGCATTATTTATAGTTCATTCGGTTGGCAATGCTCCTATATCGATTATTACTAAATCGACTTAATCTATATTTTAAATTGAAATATTGAAGCTAATGTAACATATTGATCTTAGAATTATATGCTTATTATTTTTAATTGTTCACATATAAATACTAATCTAATATTCTAATATAGTTTAATAAGTCAACATCAGCGCCATCTGGTTTATCAAATAGGAATTATTTGTATCGATTGATTATATAATTCTCTACTAGAGGACGCTGCCGACCTTTTATGGTGCTTGTGAAATATATTTGTTACAGGGGTGAAAAGCGTGGATACAGTTTATTTGAAAAATACAAAAACCCTTTGATCTATAAACTTAAAAATTGTCCCGAATACTTATTTATCTAAATAAATGATAAGATTTTCGAAATTTTTAGAGGAAAGTACGAATTCCACACGGACGAAGTCGCGGGCAGAAGCTAGTTATGTATAAATGAACCTATGCTCTTTAAAAAGTTTTATATAAAAGTATATAAGCAAGTAGTATATAAGTTTCAGTTTGTTTGGTTTGGTTTGTTTGTTTCTAAATGAAACTGAATTGAATAGAAGGTAGGTATACAGACAATCATATACCACTATCACATACTCACACACTCATTCGCTACTCCTCATGCACACTCCTACACACTCACTCACACTGTACACTTAGCAATGCATACATGGTGCTAACAGTTAACGTCATTCTGTATTTTTTTCTGCTGCATCTATTGTATAGCTATTAAATTGTAAATCCGTAATTGGCTGTAAGACTAGCTTATATATTTTAAGATAAAATTTCCAAGAGCTGTGGATTTTGTGATTAATAAATAAATAAAAAGCAAAATTATTAATTATTATTAATGTATTATTATTATTTTATTTATTTATTTTTTATTATTATTAACTTCTTATGAAATAAGCATCACCTTTGTACTTATTTTTCTGCTCTGTTTTTTTCTTGTCTACTGTTTTGTATATGTGTGTACAAATGTATAAATGGTAAAATAAATAAATAAATGAATAAATTATTTTTTTACGCCGGGTACTTAATAGATACAGAACATATAGTTGTGGCTGGTATTATTTGTGTTATACGAGTAGGTACCTATTAGACATGATACTAGGTGTCAGTAGGTCATCGCAGCTATCATCCGAGTCTGCTGTGCTAATATTATATACGAGTAGGTACCTACTGGACATGATACTAGGTGTCAGTATATCATAGCAGCCATCATCTGAGTCTGCTGAGCTAATATTATATACGAGTAGGTACCTACTGGACATGATACTAGGTGTCAGTAGGTCATCGCAGCCATCATCCGAGTCTGCTGTGCTAATATTATATACGAGTAGGTACCTACTGGACATGATACTAGGTGTCAGTAGATCATAGCAGCCATCTTCCGAGTCTGCTAGGCTATTATTATATACGAGTAGTTACCTACTGGACATGATACTAGGTGTCAGTAGATCATAGCAGCCATCATCCGAGTCTGCTGAGCTAATATTATATACGAGTAGTTACCTACTGGACATGATACTAGGTGTCAGTAGGTCATAGCAGCCATCATCCGAGACTGCTGAGCTAATATTATATACGAGTAGGTACCTACTGGACATGATGCTAGGTGTCAGTAGATCATAGCAGCCATCATCCCAGACTGCTGTCCTAATATTATATACGAGTAGGTACCTACTGGACATGATACTAGGTGTCAGTAGATCATAGCAGCCATCTTCCGAGTCTGCTAGGCTATTATTATATACGAGTAGTTACCTACTGGACATGATACTAGGTGTCAGTAGATCATAGCAGCCATCATCCGAGTCTGCTGAGCTAATATTATATACGAGTAGTTACCTACTGGACATGATACTAGGTGTCAGTAGGTCATAGCAGCCATCATCCGAGACTGCTGAGCTAATATTATATACGAGTAGGTACCTAGTGGACATGATGCTAGGTGTCAGTAGATCATAGCAGCCATCATCCGAGACTGCTGTCCTAATATTATATACGAGTAGGTACCTACTGGACATGATACTAGGTGTCAGTAGATCATAGCAGCCATCATCCGAGTCTGCTGAGCTAATATTATATACAAGTAGTTACCTACTGGACATGATACTAGGTGTCAGTAGGTCATAGCAGCCATCATCCGAGACTGCTGAGCTAATATTATATACGAGTAGGTACCTACTGGACATGATGCTAGGTGTCAGTAGATCATAGCAGCCATCATCCGAGACTGCTGTCCTAATATTATATACGAGTAGGTACCTACTGGACATGATACTAGGTGTCAGTAGATCATAGCAGCCATCATCCGAGTCTGCTGAGCTAATATTATATACAAGTAGTTACCTACTGGACATGATACTAGGTGTCAGTAGGTCATAGCAGCCATCATCCGAGACTGCTGAGCTAATATTATATACGAGTAGGTACCTACTGGACATGATGCTAGGTGTCAGTAGACCATAGCAGCCATCATCCGAGACTGCTGTCCTAATATTATATACGAGTAGGTACCTACTGGACATGATACTAGGTGTCAGTAGATCATAGCAGCCATCATCCGAGACTGCTGTCCTAATATTATATACGAGTGGGTACCTACTGGACATGATACTAGGTGTCAGTAGGTCATAGCAACCATCATCCGAGTCTGCTGTGCTAATATTATATACGAGTAAGTACCTACTGGACATGATACTAGGTGTCAGTAGATCATAGCAGCCATCATCCGAGTCTGCTGAGCTAATATTATATACGAGTAGTTACCTACTGGACATGATACTAGGTGTCAGTAGGTCATAGCAACCATCATCCGAGTCTACTGTGCTAATATTATAAACATAACATAATGAAGAAGGTCCCTAATTTTCTGAGAGCCTCTAACAACATTATGAGCGGCATAAAGCATCACTCCATCGCTTTTAATTATAAATATATAAAACAATTTTTTAAACACTTTTTTATTTAAGTATTCAGAAAGAACTTTTTATGCTTATCTCATTAATAATGACTATTACTGATGCTTGTTAGAGTCGTAAGCAACTTGCACGCTGCGGTAGACAGGGGAGGGGTCGCGGCCGGATGAACTAGTGGAGCAGTGTTTAATACAAGGAGCATGCTATACATCACGACGCGCGACCAATCATTAATATTATATGCAGTGCCGCACGACGCGCGACGCGCAGTTAATGTCATCTCGCTGCAGGACGCAAACGAAACAAAAACGCTCAAACAAATTAAAGTAGACTTTAAGATAATCCGGTAAGATTTAAATTCAGGCGTTAATTAAATGAACGGGCGCGGTATCTCCCGGCTGGCGCTGTGCCAGATGCGGGGGCCGCGGTGTGGCGAAAAATAGCGAAATGCCGCTAAAGGCACTCCACACTGCCTCACGCACTCAATATTAAAACTACAGAAGCTCCACCTCATTTTACTAAAGGCTTGCTAGAAGCGTTGAACAAAATACTTCAATCGCGCGTCTGTACTGAATGTTTGAGGTTCAACGTTGCTCATAGTGCGTCGTCGTGGATCTTCTGTGTTCTGTTCTCTGTGTGTTCTAAAGGCTAGGTCAGCAAGCTCAGCTCCTCCGCTGCTCCGCTGGTCGTGCTGTTAGAACTCGGTTTAGGACAGGTTTACACACAGTTCTCTGATTGTACAAAGCCGTATTACTGTCTCGGCAATATTATCTACTATGAAAACGACTATTGTTGTAATAACTTGTGTTAAATACTTCACAACTAAGTGGTGGTTGCAGGCAGCCAGTGAGTAATTACATATGAGTATAGTATACATATTATACTTAATGATTCCAATGTTGACTTCCTAATAGGAAATGTCAGGCGCCGATACAAAGATCGTCTCCAATCTAGGCTGTTCAGAGAGTCGAGACCAGTGGAGGAAAGGAGTCCGTGCAGTGCCACTTCACAACCTATAATTTCAAGTACGGTTGGCGAACGTCTGGTAATAAAACCTGTATAAGATGCTCTCTTATTGTATTGAAACTTCGCACTATACAAGAGCAGCTCAAGCTCACAGTGTTACTACCGACGCGACGTGCACAGACATATATTATCCTTAGGTACAGATTTAGTGAGGCACAAGATGCAATAGGCGTTTTTTGTGACCTATCCAAGGAATTTGATTGCGTGAATTACGAAACACTGCTCTTGAAACTTGAGCATTACAGACTAGGTAAACTTGCTCTTAGCTTAATAAAATCATATTTAAATGAAAGATTTCAGCAAGTTCAAATTAACGGTGCGAATTCATCGGGCTTAAAAGTCAAAATGGGAGTACCGCAGGGCTCAATATTGGGGCCATTCCTATTTTTAGTATATATAAGTGATTTACCTCATTTACTGAAGAACTAACCACAAATGGTTTGCTGATGACACATCACTGATTTTTAAAGTAAGCCAGATGTGCACAGGAGCTTGACGACGTAAATAACGCTATGCTTATGGTCCATAATTGGTTTACTGTGAATTATTTGGTATTAAATGAGAAAAAAACTAAATGCATTAGATTCGCTTTACCGAATGTTAGAAGTAGTGAATGTCATGTTGTATTGACTAAGGAGATACTTGAATTCGTTGAAAATACGGTTTCCTGGGGATCGCGCTTGACTCAAAGCTACAGTGGGGTCCGCACTTAACATCACTTGCAGGGCGGCTAAGTTCGGCCGCTTACGCTGTTTTGAAAATACGCCAATTAACAGACGTGGATACCGCGAGACTGGTCTATTTTAGATACTTTCATAGCATCATGTCTTACGGTATTTTGTTTTGGGGACGGGCTGCAGATATTGATTCTATCTTCATTCTGCAAAAGAGGGCTGTCAGAGCCATCTACAAGCTCAGCAGACGCGATTCTCTACAAGAACTGTTTAAAGAAATTAACATCATGACGGTTCCTTGTCATGGATGAAGCAAGAAAGGCAGTCCAATGTATGAAAAATGGAAAGGCTATGGACCCAGATGATATACCAGTAGAAGTATGGAAGTGTTTAAAAGAAGATGGATGTATTTATCTGACTTAATTCTTCAATAAGTTGTTGCATGAAGGAGGGATCCCACAAGAATGGTGCAATAGTTCGCTAGTGCCCAAGAATAAAGGTGATGTACAGGACTGCAACAACTATCGAAGGATAAAGCTCATGTCACATAGTATGAAGGTATGGGAGAAAGTAATAGAGAAAAGATTGCGAGAGGAGAGTGAGATTACCCCAAACCAGTTTGGGTTTATGCCAGGTCGAGGAACAATGGACGCCATTTTTGCACTCCCTCAATTGTGCGAGAAGTACAGGCGTGCACACAAGAACTTGCACATGGTGTTCATTGATCTGGAGAAAGCTTATGACAGGGTACCTCGGGATGTGCTGTGGTGGGCCTTGAAAGAGAAAGGTTTGCCCGGGAAGTATGTAGAGTTAATTCGTGCTATGTACAGTCAATCTCGTACCTACGTGCGGTCGGCTGCCGGCAATACCGACGAGTTCAGTGTGGCTGTAGACTTGCACCAGGGATTGGCTTTAAGTCCTTACCTCTTTCTGTTGATTATGGACGCTCTTACGTCGGAAATCCAGGAGGAGGCACCCTGGTGCATGTTGTTTGCCGATGACATTGTCCTTGTCAGTGAAGATGGAACTGAGATCCAGAGCAGGTTGGAGAAATGGCAACAGAAGCTGGAGAATGTTGACTTGAAAATCAGCAGAACCAAAACCGAATAATTATATGTTCTGCGATTTCGGCGGTCTCTCCAGTTCTAAAGCTATAGCACTTGATGGTGCACTTCTCCCAGTCTGTTCCGACACTTCCGACTTTCGGTATCTCGGTTCACTCGTGCAAAGCGATGGCGAAGTAGATCGGACGGTTAAGCACAGAATTAACACTGGATGGATGAAATGGCAGCAGGTCACGGGAACAATCTGCGACTCCCGCATTCCCCTTAAACTTAAGAAGAAGATATATAAAACCATGACTAGACCTGCTGTCTTGTATGAATCAGAATGTTGGGCCACAAAAGGGATGAATGAAAGCAGATGAGAAGAGATGAGAATGCTAAGAGGGATGTGTGGTGTTACACGAATGGATAGAATAAGAAATGAGTACATTAGAGGAAGTTTGAAAGTGGCACCGGTAACTGAAAAGTTGCGTGGAAATCGGTTGTCATGGTATGGGCATGTGTTACGAAGAAATGAGGAAAATGTTGTGAGGAGAGTTTTGAGTATGGATGTCGATGGCTATAAGAGTAGGGGAAGACCAAAGAAATGATGGATGGAATGTGTGAATGATGATATGGTTAGAAAGGGGGATAGATAAGATAAAATACCACTCGATATTCTTCAATTAAATGAGAAGAAATTTAAAACATGCATTACACGCACACTATGTAGACAAGCATATTACAAATTGAATGATTATATCGTAGATAAAAGTGCTTGGCTTAATGCTGGTCCTACTCCACAGGCACTTGGGCTCACTAGTTACATTTTCAATATTTGGAAGAGGTGCTTCCCTTTTTCTTTTTCAATATTTCTGACATTACGAACATAACTTTTTTATTTTATTCAATCCAGTTTTAATTGTTGAATACTGCAATATTAAATATCTCTTCCTGTTTGGTAGTAAATTATTAACATCTTAAATAAATTGCAAACTATAGTTTTGTATAATTTAGAAGCATTTTTTTTTAAATTTTGTAAATGTAAGAACCATGTTTCCGTTTATTATGATTTTTTTGATGTTGACTTGAAAGAGCATGGCAGTTGAGAACGTGTCATGCTCTCTTAAATGTCTCAGCGATGGTGGCGCGTGTGTTGGATCATTTGGTTCCCTGCAAAATGGTTGAGCTGGATGGTGCTGATCCACGCGTCATGTTCGTGAACGGGCGCCGTCGGTTGAGACTGGTCATCTCTTAACTGCCAAGGCTTATTTTTAATCTTATATTTTGGATTGTTTTTTCATTTGTCTTTTTAGGGTTCCGTACCCAAAGGGTAAAAACGGGACCCTATTACTAAGACTTCGCTGTCTGTCCGTCTGTCCGTCTGTCCGTCTGTCTGTCTGTCTGTCACCAGGCTGTATCTCAAGAACCGCGATAGCTAGACAGTTGAAATTTTCACAGATGATGTATTTCTATTGCCGCTATAACAACAAATACTAAAAACAAAATAAAATAAATATTTAAGGGGGGCTCCCATACAACTAACGCGATTTTTTTGCCCTTTTTTGCTCGATATCAAAAATGGCAACAGGTAGGCACTTGAAATATTCACAAAATACTCAGTTGTATTTTAACTTTAATAATGAATAATAAAATTAAAATAAAATAAATATTTAAGGGGGGCTCCCATACAACAAACATGTTTTTTTCGGCGTTTTTGCCTTGCGGTACGGAACCCTTCGTGTGCGAGTCCGACTCGCACTTGGCCAGTTTTTTTACATTGTTCTCACATATGACAAGAATAATGTACCCAGGATGTTGTAATATCTTGATTTAAAAGAGTGTCCATGGAGTTTCTTGGCCGTTCTTCTCCATAGAGATCTACGTTTTGGAATGGGCAACTAGCTTCAACTTTCTGACTAACTGACAGACTATTTAATTTTGACAATTCAAAAGTGCCAAAGTACTTTTTGACTTAATTTCTTTATTGTTTGACATTATATACTTTTTGACATAATTTCTTTATTATTTGACATTATATACAGACAATTCAAATTTTTCATCAATTCAGTTTTAAAGGGAATCACTTCACTTGGTTTTAGTAGGTTTTTATTTTATTTATTTATCCTTTTGATAGATTCTTATTTTGTAAATGTGAGGACTTTGTAGGCCTTGACTTTAGATCTGTAGACCATTTTCTATTTTATCAAGTACTTGGTACTTGTTGACAGGCCTGCGCTGTCCTCGCATACCTACTGTAATCTGGAAACATTGTAAAAGCCAACTATTTTTAAAAAGAGTAACCTTGGAGTTTCTTGCCGGTTCTTCTCCATAGGAAACGACCAATTGGAACCGTGCACCTAGCTTCTGACGTTTCATAAGTGCCCATGTAGGTTTATGTGAAATAAAACATTTTTATTTTGATTTTGCCTGTACAAGGTTTAATTGAAATAAATGCTTTGAGTTTTGAGGTTTTTTTGAGTGGAGTACCTGCAAGCACCCTAAATCTGTGCTTATCAGCATGCCATCGACTGTGATATTTAACTGTAATTGTTTATTAAATGCAGAAGCACTAAGTATCTACTTCATTGCAATACGTATAACTAAAACCTTAACAGCTGCTACTTTCATTAGAAATCAGAAGAGTTGTAAGTTTAGATATCTTTCAATATCTACAAGTAAACACACAGATCACTCCATGTTAAGTCACTCCATGTAAAATTCTGGTATTCAGCTGCATCTGGTTAGACTGGAAGCCAACCCCAACATAGTTGGGAAAAGGCTAGGCAGATAATGATGATCTACAAGTACCTAAATCCACTTTACATGAGAGCATTCTATTTCTGTTCCATCTCATAAATTTTTCTCAACCAACCGTATTAAACTTATAAGTCGCCTCTTCATCAAGCTCCCTAAGGAAGATATTTAAATCTCGTGACAGTCGTGAAATTATAACAGCTTCGACTACTAATACACGTCACGTGGCGGTGCTTTACTTCACACTCACTCATGTATAGCGTGAGTGGCGTGCGGCGGTGACGTCACGTGAGTGACACAGTGCGGTTAATTGGACGCGCGGCTATTTGTCACCTATCACTTAAGAGTTACGGAAGTCGAACAAATAAATCTTTTAGTAATTCCTCATAATATCTTAGGAGAAATAGAGCGGACGGATACTCCACCACGGAAACGTCATTAATCTAATTCCAGATGATATGCAAAGTGCGCGGTAAGTTACGGCGAAGATGACGCTTGACGCGCGGCACGTCATACGTCACACGACGCGTGCGCGCGACAAGCGACGGAACGCGCGGTGAGCGCGCGCCACCTTACTCCTCATGTTTATGTGGGTGAGGCGCGAGAAATTAATATTTGTAGAAAAAGCTCAAGTCATCGACTGCTACCGGGTTAGGGGTGAGAGGGGCGAGGAGACGTGCAGGGGTGGGGCACAAATCGCAATAAAACTGAGATATGGAGCAATAATCCTCCGGCGGCGACATTAAACATTAACAGTGCTCCAATATTTCACAGCGGTGTTGTAACACTGCTTGCGCGGCATCGCTGCAGCGGAGTGGCTGCGGCACGCGAGAGCCCTCGGCGACACTGCACAGAGATGCCAATAGCTGTCCTTACTAAGTTAGGGGAGCAACAAAAAACCATCTTATTGGTAGGTTCTGACCAGCGGGGTAATTGCGTAACCCACTAACAGTAGCAATGGCTTTCATTTTGATAGTTCAATGACATTCATTGCGCTATTTACGTTTTTGAATAGACAACATTTTTTGAACATATAAAACAATGGATTAGCAATATCCTTCAAAATCATTCTGATTGTGATTGATCGTGTGTTACGCGATTAGGTGCTGTCCATCAAACTAAAAGAAGTATGAAGTTGAATTTGCAAGAGGTTAATAAGCTATTTTTAACTACATTTATTCTAGTGACGTAATAACTCGTGATCAAAAGGTGCAACGAACTTGGTTCATTATTAAAAAAAAAAAAACAATCCACTCTTAGGGTCAATCCCCACTGAAAGAGAAGCGGCGCGCAGCGGCCGTAAGAGCAAGTGACTTTCCTCAATTGACTAGTCAATAGTAGGCTCGTGCAGTCTGCGGCCGTAAGAGCAAGTGACTTTCCTCAATTGACTAATCACTAGTAGGCTCGTGCAGTCTGCGGCCGTAAGAGCAAGTGACTTTCCTCAATTGACTAGTCACTAGTAGGCTCGTGCAGTCTGCGGCCGTAAGAGCAAGTGACTTTCCTCAATTGACTAATCACTAGTAGGCTCGTGCAGTCTGCGGCCGTAAGAGCAAGTGACTTTCCTCAATTGACTAGTCACTAGTAGGCTCGTGCAGTCTGCGGCCGTAAGAGCAAGTGACTTTCCTCAATTGACTAATCACTAGTAGGCTCGTGCAGTCTGCGGCCGTAAGAGCAAGTGACTTTCCTCAATTGACTAGTCAATAGTAGGCTCGTGCAGTCTGCGGCCGTAAGAGCAAGTGACTTTCCTCAATTGACTAGTCAATAGTAGGCTCGTGCAGTCTGCGGCCGTAAGAGCAAGTGACTTTCCTCAATTGACTAGTCACTAGTAGGCTCGTGCAGTCTGCGGCCGTAAGAG
Source organism: Mesoligia furuncula (assembly GCA_916614155.1). Taxonomy (NCBI): domain Eukaryota; kingdom Metazoa; phylum Arthropoda; class Insecta; order Lepidoptera; family Noctuidae; genus Mesoligia; species Mesoligia furuncula. The sequence continues at coordinate 331,823 of OU744805.1, forward strand.
CAAGTGACTTTCCTCAATTGACTAGTCACTAGAAGGCTCATGCAAGTCGTGCAGCCTCGCGGCGATGCCGCGCTGCCCCTCCTTTGCCTTCAAATGACTATGGATAATGGCCGCTGCTCTTAAAGCGTTTGCCAGGGAATACCTTTGAATACAATGGTTTATTTTAAAAATCGCCTGAACAGAATGTTTATAAAAATAAAATTAAGTTATTCTAAACAGGTGTCGACATTTTATAATAACTTCTTAATCGAAATTCCTTGTGACGCTGAAAAACAACTAAAAATGTAGTGGTGGGCCAGTTTTGAGATGTAATAAAAAACGAAAATACCGTATGCGTAACGTGGACCGTGCAGCCGGCACAACACGCACGACTGCGACGAGCGAGTCGCTGCGACTGGCGACTAATCGCGACGGGCAGAGTCGCGACCCGCGATGACAGACGCCGTAAATAAGCGCGATGCGAGTTTAATGGCGCTGCGATCCTATTTATGCGCTGCGGTATCTCAACGACGCGGCGACGCGGCGACGCGGCGACGTTTTGTTGGCGCGTTTTTATATGTAAATAAAATGGTAGTCCCACGTATGAAGACGAGTGAGTATGAGAGCAGCCGTGATGAATGGCTGCGAGAGTAGGAGTGACCGAAGTTGACGACAATTGATTGCGCACTTTTCGTTTTTGTCTTCATTACAATTCACCCTTAAAATGTCGTGCGGTCGGCTTTTTTCCGGTTAAGTATGTATAATCTAAATAAATTACAAAGATCAGGGGCCTAAAAGGGCCACTTTGGACAATCATAAAAGGATAACATTATGAATTATAATATGGCGAAGACAGTCCGTGTTTTTCTTTTTTTCGCTGCACTACGTAGGTACAATCAAAGAGATTGGGATTGGATTTGGATTGGATTGATTGGTATTTTAGCACAGACAAAAAAAAATTACTTAAAAATGCTTCACCAATGGGATTTGATATGATTTCAATTTCATTTAATGCTGGCATTGCAGGAGTTGTCTAGATGATATGTTTTAACTAACTCCTTATTTGTGCACAACGTCAGATTGTTACTTTCACGACTCAACCAACGTTCTATGCCAAACTATACATTATTACAAGCGAGAGTATATCTTTGATTTAATAAAAACTTAAACAGATTGCGCGTACATCGCATGCATGCGAAACATTGTTGCTATAACAATGTAGGTGGCGTAATTTATTTAAGTAATGTAGGTAATGTATTGTAGTGCGCACTTCCACATGCATAATATCTCGATGCGTGTATCATAATGAAAGCAAAATATTCATAATGTAGTATGCGCTTCAGAATCAGAAGTCGATCATTGAGCAATCCGGCCGGATATCAGCACGATATCAGTTTCTTTCTACTTTCAAATGCTATAGTTTTAAAGAGGTTTTGTTGCTGGTTAGACATAAGTCACCCACTAAAACAACGGAACACTAGAAAATGAAAATATTGAACAAATATGAAAATTCCAAGACTGCCGCACTTTACAAATGTCACCAGTTTTAATAGTTTGTAGTAAAGCACGGACACGCGATCTGCGTCGGCGCCGGCCGCGTTGGTGTCTCACAGATAATTTGTCGAAGCATGCTGTGGTTGCTTATGTTATGTGATGGTCGTGGCGCGAATAACTTTTTTCAAATGCAAAATTTTGTTGTTGTACTTTAAAATTTTGTTGTTGTACTTTTTCTAACTCGTTTGGGTCAATTGCGGACAAATGGCCGCCATACGCCTGGGGTAAATACGGACGTCCGTAATTACCCCATTATTTATAAAAAACCTTTTATTTTTTAATTATTTTATATCACCCCATTTTTTGTAATTACCCCATTATCTATCAAAACCTGTAGCAATATTTCTATATTCCAGATGCATGTCCGAATTTACTTAATAATTCATGTTGATTTGATAGGTAAATGACTATAGATATTTTTATAGTTTGAGTTTTATTTGTGATTCCGCTTAAGCGTCCGCAATTCCCCCACCTTCCCCTACTTGGTCCTCTTCTTATGTAGTTGGATGCTTGAAGGAAGAGGTCCCTCGACGTCGACTTGAGGTGTCCCTGGTCTTCTTCTTCTGGGTCTGGAGCTGAGGAGTAGGAGGTCTCTCGACGTCGATCTGAAGGGTCAGGAGGAGAAGGTCCCTTGTCTGCAGATGTAACAAACCCGGAGATAAACAAGCCGGAAGGTCGGAGGGCTGATGGAACCGGGCGCAGGTCTTAGTAGGAAGAGGTCGGAGAGCTAAGGCTGGCCTAACCGAGTAGGTGCGACGAACCGACTGAACTAGGAACTCAGACTGAACTAGGTACTCATTCTGAACTAGCAACACAGACTGAACTAGGAATTCAGACTAAACTAGGAATTCAGACTAAACTAGGAATTCAGACTAAACTAGGAATTCAGACTAAACTAGGTACTCAGACTGAACTAGCAACTCAGACTGAACTAGGAACTCAGACTGAATTAGGTACTCAGACTGAACTAGCAACTCAGACTGAACTAGGAACTCAGATTAAACTAGGTACTCAGACTGAACTAGCAACTCAGACTGAACTAGGAACTCAGACTGAACTAGGAACTCAGACTGAACCAGCAACTCAGACTGAACTAGGAACTCAGACTAAACTAGGAACTCAGACTAAACTAGGTACTGAGACTGAACTAGCAATTCAGACTGAACTAGGAACTCAGACTGAACTAACAACTCAGACTGAACTAGGAACTCAGACTAAACTAGGTACTGAGACTGAACTAGCAACTCAGACTGAACTAGGAACTCAGACTGAACTAGCAACTCAGACTGAACTAGCAAGTCAGACTGAACTAGCAACTCAGACTGAACTAGGAACTGAGACTAAACTAGGAACTCAGACCGAACTAGGAACTCAGACCGAACTAGGAACTTCGACTGAACTTAGTCTCTCAAGGTGTACTCCGTGACTGAACTCTTCTGAACTTGGCTGACCTTTGCTTAAGGCAAACGACCGCTTTTATAGTACTGGGACAATGTTCCAGAAGAAACATTTTAAAAATTTCAAAAATAATTTAAAGGTATTGACTGCCTGAAATAATAAAAGCAGTTTACGATATGAACCTGACCTTAAAATATAGTGAAGAACTGGCCTAAACAAGTAAGCTCTATAGAAAAGTAAAACTGACAGATAACAATTTGATGAATATGTCAAAATACGAAAATCACTAAAAATATCAAAAGGAAGGAATTAATAGGTAGTATGAAATACAGATCCCACAAAAACATTTCATATTAAATGTTGCCAAGACGAGACCATGTAGCTCGCACTGTCAAAAAGTAATCAGATCTCATGTAGAGCCAAGCTTCTAACTCTACACGCCCTAACTCTACAAGGCCTGACTTCGCAAACTCTACACCTTAGTCAAAATATCTGGTTTAGCCGTTTCGTTACTACAAGAACCATTAACAGTATGAGAGTTTTTCACCTTACGCTCATGTGAATGTAGCGAAATGGCCAAGCCATATTATTTTGACTAAGGTGTAGAGTTTGCGAAGTCAGGCCTTGTAGAGTTAGGGCGTGTAGAGTTAGAAGCTTGGCTCTACATGAGATCTGATTACTTTTTGACAGTGCGAGCTACATGGTCTCGTTTTGGCAACATTTAACATGAAATGTTTTTGTGGGATTTCATTGCTTTTTGTAAGTTGCTTATAATATTTATACGAGTATTTTTGCTGTTGTTCATTTTTTCTTTCTTTTTTTGGGGTTTATTTATAACAAGGACCCCCTATATAAATTTTCAGACCTCTAGCATCAAAATTTACGAATTTTTTTTTTTTTTTGGGGGGTAAAAGTTTCAAGTTTTAATATTTTTTTGTTGTTTGTGTACTATTACTAGCTTACATACCAAATTTCAGCTTTCTAGGACTTCAGGAAGTACCTTAAGAATTTTGATGATCATCAGTCAGTGAGTCAGTGACGAAATCGGGGTATTTTAGATATCAATAAAATCTAAAGTATAAGAGCTATGCAATTGAAACTTTATAGGTTTAATAAGTCAACCACTGGCATCATATTCCGAAAATTTTGTTTATCTGGTATAATCCAAACCCAAGTTAAGAGGGTTCAAAAATACGACGAAGTGCTTCGAGAAAAGGTAGGTAGTGCCCTTGCGCTTCGCTTGGCTGGTCTTGGCGGGGGCACTCCCGTGCGCCCAGATTTGTATGTAAAAACAATCAAAGGTAACTAAAGGTTTGTTTTACAAAGGTAACAATGTACCTATAAAAGGTGAGTAAACGAGTGTCATAAAATTTTAAAACAGATTTTGGTATTGGATTGGACAATAACAGCTGTATGTGGTTTTGCCATTGACATACATATAATTACTTTTTACTGTAGCAAAATACCATAACATTAATGCACTTTGTGTTTTTTTACAAAGGAAAAATTGATGTTCCTATATCGTATCAACATGCTGATCGAGCTACATTCCAGTGACAATGTGCTGATGCAAGGACAAATTACTCCTACTTATATTAAACTAGGCTGTGCGTTAAGTACCTACCTACGTACCTGTGCTTTAGCTTCAAAGTTTAAGGCATTTTGTGACTTCTGGGTATTTCACCACGAAATTGCGACTAACACTAGTATCCTACTATAAGGCGGAGTTAATTTATAGTAATCTTGTAAGTGTTATTCACGCCTTCCACGGACGCGGGGCGGCGCCGTAGACACGCGCGACTAGAGGAACGTCGCCGCTCCACAAACGTCACCAAGCTGTCACAACAACCACTCGATGTTTCTGTTTGCGTACAATACACACTATGTAGCTACTTGTAGAGTGGGCTGTTAGAGCCGGAGATGGAGGTTAGTGTAGTGTGTCGTAGATTGCGAGATGCAGTTGATATCTTATTGTGGCGAAGCGACAGTTTAGCCGCATCCTTGTTTTACTTACACACTGTATTTCACTTTATTAGTTCTCTACCCAAGATTAGTTGGGAAAATACCTGCTCCTTTACTTGGTCTTATAACGAGCAGAAAAAGTAACCAGCATAAGTAATCCCTCGAATTTTCGCTGAGGTTTATAAAACAATTTGTTCCTTACATAGTGTTACGCCAGGTATAATGGTCGGCCTCGTGGTAGCAGTTTGAAGGAGCGCCCCCTTGCGGAGTAATGAGTAAATTGCTGACCGCGAGGAATTTAATATATCGTCCCCGCGGAGCGACCGCCGAGCGAGCAGGATTGTTTGTTTGTCTTACAACAATGCAAACTGATCCTATCAAATAATAACTAACTTATTAATACTTCTTTAGGCTGCCAGTCTGGCAAATTGTAGCTTTGCTTCAGATGGGACAGTTGTGATGACACTAGAAATAGTATATCGAAGTGGGTTAAACAAAAATAGATAAAATGAGCATCTGGATTAATTATTGTAAGTATTTCACAACGCTAATTAATATAGTAGCAACTGGCAGGTCGACCAATGGTAGAATAAGCTCTAACAAACTATGAACTCAATCACTCAACGATTGCCACATTAACATAAACGAATGTGCTCCAACAAAGTCCATTCCTCTCAGCAAACGATAACACAGCGGCGGACTTTATGAACACGACGACATCATCGATCAAGTGATCCGTATTAATGGACGCACAATTAAAACAAAGGGTTGCGTTGAAAAATATGAAAATGTGCGGAATATCCCGCAGTAAGTTATCTTTATTGCGCGAGCGAGCGGCCCGACCGAGTCGCGCCGCGGGTGATACCAAGCGTTCCAATTAAGCGGCGCGTCGCACTTCACAATAAAATAGGGCGCGATTCCAAAAATCCGGTGCGAATTAAATCCATACGCGCGTGCAATAATACGCGGCGTGCAATGATATGCGGCGTGCAATGGTACGCGGCGTGCAATGATACGCACGCACTTCAACACGGCCTTGTGACGCGCACATCACCGCGTATTGCTGTGTCAGTTTAGGAAAGTATTAAATGCGTCACGGGTTGTGACTCGGCCCCGAACCAGTGCAAAGCTAACGGACTTTTCCATTCCATTTGTTTTAAATCTTTTCATATTGTAAAATAGGATAATTTCCCCCGTTTTATGATATTCCTACCTATGAATACATCGTGTGTGTCGCAGATTTACATTCTTAGTTATTTAAATTATTTATATTCAATAGGTACTTTTATTTCATCAAATGCTAGTTGGGATAAAGGCATTGAAGATGAAATAAAAGCATTGAATAAGCTTAAAAGTGAAAATACACAAGAGGTACAATAGTAAAAAAATGAACTGACTTACAAGTATAAAACGCTCAATAAGGATGCGTTCACATGAGCGATCGCGACCCTCATCGTGCGACGCGACAAAAAGTTTTTCAATTAGTTGACCAAAACCACGCGCCCCTACACTACTGCTATCGCCTGATATGTCCGACTCCATCCACTTTTATACTCCAAATTAAATTAGTTTTCCGCCATACCAATACCTACCTACCTAGTCCATTGGTTTTGTCGGTATACGCTGCTATTTGATCTGCTAAAAGCATTTTAAACTTTCCAGTTGTAGCGGAGTGTATCACGCGACGTCGGCGCCATATGAGACGGGCGCCGCGGTGTGCAGCGGTTTGAGCAAATGTATGAGTGCGTTCGCGTCTTCGTACTAGATAATTCATATTGTTTGACGCAGTTATACTTAATCAAGTAGGTACCTTACATATTTAATACAGAAAAAGTTGTCTTAAAATAACGAAAATGATTAATGTATTTATCAAAATATGATGATGTTTGTAGCGGAATCATAATTATTATCTTTACGCCTGAACCTACTACAAATAATAATATTCTTATTATTTGTAGTTGGTTCAGGCGTACTATCCAATCGTCCGCCGTGCACATAAATTTTCAATATAGCTTCATTTGAGAAAGCTATTAAGATTATAATCGCGGGCGCACATCTTTAATGCGTCAATTTGTATGCGCGCGTGTGATCACCTCCTAATAGATAAGGCCGCCTACGCGCCGCGCGCCGTAACTTCGGCTATTACGATAATTACAACGTTATTTCTTCGTAATTGACATCCGAAGACAAAACAATCTCGAATGCTTGTAAACTTACTAAAGCTGAGTGTTTACACGCAGCGAGCAGCGCACGCCCCGCGGCGACGCCCGCGACCACTGATTGTGTTGTAAACTAAAGGCCTACGCAGACCGGGACGGCATGGCAAGGGATTTAAATTTTTACTAATGGACATTCAAACGTATCGATATAGAAATACGACATAAATTGCTATGCGTTAAAATGATGCCGCGGCATCGAAGGGGATTTCATTGCACTGCATTGAAAGACGCGCCACGGGCTCCCGCGGAGGGATGCCGTGGCGTCCTGCGGTAATAAACGGCATGCCAAGGACTCCGGCGCTCGTTGTGACATACCGCGGGGTGAGGCGGCGGGGGTAGAGAAGCGGGGAAGCCGCTGGAATGCCGCGGTATCTAAACGGCTAGGGTGCGCTGACTGACGGTAAAATCTCTTGCCATGCCGTCCCGGTCTGCGTAGGCCTTTATAATACAGCCTCCAAGTGCATTTACGAAAATTATTTAAATTATAGTCATAAAATATGCAGGAGTGTGCTGTGTGGGTATCGTGTTCTGTTTAATATTATAATTATGAAGACGCCACATGCATTAGGGGGCTTACCAGACCTAAACACAAAAAACGCAAGTTTTAGAAACAATAAAAGTGTGTGATCGACTTTAGTAAACAAAATCAGAAATATATTATATGATATTCTTCAGGATATAATGCGAGGTAGGTAGTGTGTTGAAAACATAATACGAGTACAACAAAGATACGATAAAAAAAAATCATGAAGATACCTCTAAAAACTTTTTTTTTACAATGAAAACCATACTAATATACATCACAGGTACAATCATTATGATTTTTTGTCAGATTAATCTACAAGCAACATACTAAATCACTAGTGTATGAATTTTTTAGTCCAAACAATAGATTTTTGACAATACATAATTGCTTCATATTTTGCAATAAATTACCAGCAATGTGTCATCTCGCTTCTCTTCCTTTTCTATGCAGTCCGACAAAGACCGCGCATTGGGTCATGTAGTCGCCTTAAACTCTTACATTAAAATGTAATTGTTCGTGAAAACAGAAAATTGAAATTTACGTAACGCTACAACTACTTATATTTCAATTTGAATCTAGAGAATTTAGAGTGATTATTGTCTTGCAACGTAATATTATAGGCTTAGATTAAAAAAATGTCCAGATTCCGTGTTCGAAACAAAACGCAACGTTATAAGTGAAGCCACTTTTTTATAAATGTGTGAGTGAGCGCCACGGTCGGGAGTGTATTACGTATCGTAATTGCGTTTGTGTGCAATGTGCGTGTAATACCAGTGGCAGAGATTCACCCTTAAATGTGGGAGATTTTCAATATTTTACGTTTAGCGAAAAATATATCATCAACAGTAATGACATGATTTTTTATTATAACGGTTGTTGAGTTTCAACGTTATTTCTTTAATTTGTATAATTTGTCATGTGCGACTTTATCAGAAATTATTATGTTACGACTTTTTGTGATATTTGCTTGTAAGTTAGTTAAATGTTTGTTGTTTTGGTGTACTTAAATAGGTAGTAAGCAGAAAAAGCACAAACGGTAACTGTTAAATAGTACAAACTTACAAATAATGGGTAAAAAAAAATATGCCCCTGGCAACACTTAACAAATATGGCGTGACAGAAATGTCAAGTTATACTTTTTGTTTACATAAATTTAGAATGCGGTAACAAAGAAATACAAAGTGAAATTGAATACTTACTTGTGAAATGATCACATTCCTTTTTTTTTTAGTGTGATTTCTACACCATTTCACAACACAAACCTTCATTTTAAAATATCAAAACACGGACTCGTGACGTAATTTACGCGGGGAGCGTTACTAGGCGACTGACGTATGGATCGTACGACGCGGGACATTTGTCCCTCGTGTTTTTGGCTTCAATTCTCAGTGGCCTACTATCCATCTGGACATTTTTTAATCTAAGATTATAGGAGATTGAAATGCAAAATATTAGCACATTTAGCACGAAACGAGTGCAGGCGCAGCACGCACCGGCCGTACGACGCACGACGCACGACGCACGACGGACCGCTCCGAATACCGGCGAGTAAATTATGTTATAGGCAACTATGTATTACAGTAAAGGAGTGTCGTGAGCGAGTCATGTTTATAGCCGGTATGATGTATTATAATTCATTACCGGTATAAATTACTCGCCGCCCCGTGTTATTACTGGCTTACATTAATTCGTCAAGTGTGGTCCGGCCCCGCCCACGCGTCAGCTTCAATTAAATAATATTCCACTAGAGTTCACTAGACAGCGGCCGAGCTGCTCCGACCGCTCCGATCGCTCGCGAACACCACGGGGCGAGATGGAGTAGATTCACTTGAATAAGCGTTAACTATGTTATGTTGGCGAATGGTCACAATGATGTAACGCCGCAATCTTGTGTTGTGAATACCTTCCTGGTGATATTCCACAAAACAATTGCAGAAATATTTACCAACAGCGCCCCTGTCTGCAACAGCAGTATAGTGAGAGACAGGTTGGTAATGAAACGGTCTTGAAACATTAGCTCATTTACAATAAACTGGTAATCGAATGACTTTAAAATAACTTAATGATGTCACTTTGTTTACGTAAATGCTCGCATTGCTCGCACAATGAAAAGAGCATACAATTCTGCCGCCAAGGATTGCAAACAGGTCTTACGGAAGGCGCGTTTCGACCATGTTGGACGAATTGGGGCCAAACTGGCTTCTTAACCCTTCGGGTAGGTAGCAAGGAGTTCTGGTCCCTGTCGAAATCGGTTGAGACGAACTTCTGACGTCCTACGCTGCCTCCTATGCTGAAGTCTGATGGAACGCTGGCTCATACCGCGCAAGAGAAGACAATTCATCTTTGCCGAAAATTCACGCCTTGATACGGCCTCTAATATACGAGCCAATATACCTCACTGTGGCTCCGCAATGCCGGAATTTCATTCCATCTCAAAGTGGTCCGTTAGGCCCTTAGCAGTCTAGACGTGAATAAAGCCAGCGGACCTGACGGAATACCAGCGTAGTCAAGAGTCCTGAAGAGCAGACGCTGTGCTCCAGAGTTGTCTCCTGTCTTGACGCGCTTGTTTCGCTTCTCCCTAATAACCGGAGTGGTACCGGGGTTCTGGAAGCCTGCTAATGTGCAGCCGGAGCCCAAAAAGGGTAACCGTGCCGATCCTGTCAACTATAGACCAATCGCCATAACCTACATACTTTGCAAAGTGATGGAAAGGGTACTTAACAATAAGCTGCTGGCATACCTCGAAGACAATGAGCTCCTCAGTGGCCACCAGTATGGCTTCCGTCGTGGTCGTTCAACTGGGAATCTTCTTGTGTATGTTACGCATTCAGATACACGGCGAAGCCCTTGCTGTATCGCTTGATATCTCAAAAGCCTTTGACAGGGTCTGGCACGCCAGTCTGTTGGGTAAGGTTCCTACATTCGGCATTTCTGCTGACTTTTGCAGCTGGATTTCCGACTTCCTGAGTGATCGACCGATCAGAGTGGTCATAGATGGCTGCTCATCGCAACATATGGCCATTGATGGTGTTCCTCAGGGGTGTGTTCTTTCCGCGACTTTATTTCTACTGCACATCAACGAACATATAACAGCTTGGTGCAATTGGGTACTCACATGACAGCACAGTCGCAGAAAGATACCTGTCCAGTGCAAGAGTTAGCAGAGAGGAAGCAGCTACTCTTAGAGAGGCCATGGTGGAGCGAATGAATTTTGACATTAAATCTCGTTTCCCACTGGGGTGCCGACAACCTGGTCAAATTCAATGCTCTGAAAACACAGGCATGTCTTTTCACTGCGAAAAGGAGCCAGTTCCAGTTATGTCCTACTTTCCGAGGTACACCTGTACCGGTTACCGACCGCCTACAGCTTTTGGGCATGGAGTTGACATCTGATCTCAATTTCGGCTCAACCATCGAATCAAAAGCTCAACCTGCAGTCAAGAAGTTGGGCATCCTAAATAAGGTGAGGCGATACTTCACATCAGGACAGCTTTTAAGTCTGTACAAAGCACAGGTGCGTTCTAGTATGGAATATTGCAGCCACTTGTGGGATGGCTCAGCAAAATACCAGCTTGCTGCATTTGACTCGGTGGAACGCAGAGCTAAAAGGCTTATAGGCAACGAGACGTTGGTAGCTACGCTTCACAGCCTAGCTCATCGGCGTAATGTTGCTTGCCTGTCGGTCTTCTACAGATTGTACTTCGGAGAGTGTGCGCAGGAGCTCCACGACCTGATTCTACCGCCCTTTTACCACCGGACAATCAGACGTACTGCAGCGTACCATCCGCACTTGGTTGATATCCCCCACGAGTCGTACTCAGCGCTTCTCCTCCACTTTTATTATGCGCACAGCCAAAGTGTGGAACTCTCTGCCGGTATCTGTGTTCCCTCCCACATTTAACCCGTCTGCCTTCAAAGCAAGAGTGAACAGGCATCTTCTGGGCACGCTCGTTCCATCATAGACCTCATCTATCTGATCTATCGTTTTTCATCAGGCGTGATTGAACAGTGGCACTCCGGGAGTTCTGACAGAAGTGAAAACAAATACATATTAATACTTTACCATTGTATCCTGTATACTTGTGGCTAAGTTTCGCTGGCTAATTTAATTTGATCCTGTACACCTACTTTTGGCTAAGTTTCGCTAGCTAATTTAATTTGATCCTGGTTACTTGTGGCTAAGTTTCGCTAGCTAATTTAATTTGATCCTGTATACTTGTTTTCAATTTTTGATATTTTGGAATCTTACGAATTTTCGATCAGGGTCACGTGTCATGACGAGAGTTTAACATTTTTTGCCCATTACAAAGAAAAAGTGTACAACGCCGCTAAAGAAGTTTTCATTTCAAAAAAAGTTAATTATTCGATCCTATCCATCGCGCATTCTGTCTGGTTTTGTTTTTCTGCTATAGCACGCTCGCTACATGCCCAATAGTAGGAAGTGAACCTTCTGAAGCCGTCATTTTGATATAACACAAGGACCGCTTACTTGACGCAATGCACAGAGTTTGATTAACTGTCCCGGACAGCGGACAGCACGGCAAGACGGCACTCGTCCCGAGGCTGGCATTAATAATAACACGCTATCATTTACTGGTTCGTACTACGAAGCCCTCTTCCGCGCCGCTACGAGCAACTTATCCGATACGTCGCTGAACTATACAGTTTCCGAGACTTAAGAGTATCTGATACCGAGCCCAAACTATATGATGTTCATGACAGCGAGAAAACGGAAATTAATATGTCAAGAAAGCAAACATTATGAGTTACTCGTAGTAATAGTAGTCAGTAGAGTAATGAAAATGGAAAGCAATGCGTGCGTGTAGACAGTCGGTGGTGAGTGTACTGCAGCTAGCTGGGGCACGGTAAGCTGGGGCGTTCCGCGCGGCGAGTTATGTAAGCAAGTCAGAATCTAAGTCTAGGCTAACAATGAACGGCTTGTCTGAGAACCGCCGCAAATATTTCACAAATTCTAAGAACTATTACATAGACATTCAAAATAAATTGATTGACTACCTAGAATCTCTAGCTTCATAAATCATCTACAGGCATAGGAACTCGTATTTACACACACTCTGACGTACTGATGTATCTGGAAGGATACGACCACGGCGTACTTCGCTCATCGAGCTTGTCTCCTCGCAATATTTGGATCTTATCTTGATCTGTGGATCTTATCTTTACTTTCTCGGAACCGATCCCGAGATGATACGAACGTCAGATTCGAATCCGAAATTACTCTTCACAATGTAGATTCTTAGAAAATCTTTATTTCTGTGTCGAAGTGTTTAATGATTGCGAAGCAAAATATTTTATCACAATTCCAGGAGTAAGCTAACCGATTATTATTTTTACTCAATCAACACGTTATACAAATAGAATTTGTATTCAAACGTTTCAATACACATAATTGTTACTTGTATTTACTGGTTATTGGAACAGCTGCGACGTATCGCTGCGACTAAGCATTCGCATGAACTAGCTCCGGCTGCAGTACTCGTCGGCAGCTCCGCTGCACGCTGCACGCCGCGTGCTGGCACGACGGCAGCTGCGCGCCGCGCTCTGCTATTAATCATCGCTGTTTCTTGTTAACCTGTTGTGCTTTGCCAGCGATTACTAAATTAACATCTCTACAGACAGAGACACTATACACGACGTTGTAGAGTTAACGCGATCAGATTGTGACCTATTTGGTACAATACCGATTTACTAGCCTTCTACGTGGTTTATCAGTTTATCACACTAATAATATTATAAAGGCGAAAGTTTGAAAATGTGTTTGTATGTTTGTTACTTCTTCACGCTAAAACTACTGAGCGGATTTGGATGAAATTTGGCACACAAAGAGTTTATAACCAGGATTAACATATAGGATACTTTTTATCCCGATATTCCCACGGGATCAAAACTTACGTGGGTGAAACCGCAGCGCGCGGCTAATAGATACATATATCAATACCAGGATCCTGATGCTGTCTACATACAGCATCATAGTGGTATGTACATACCTACGTATGTATAAAGCAGTCTAATAAACAAACTAAGTACTGGTGAACTGTCCCTTCATTCATTCTTCTATAAAGCCCGGTTTCCACCGCGAAAGAGTAATGAGCCGGAAGCCGGCTAAGCGGAGCGGACTTCGTTTTGATGAAATAGGTTTGCGTTTCCACCAAGATAGAGTTTAGTCGTCTGAGTCCCACCGCAAAAGAGAAATGAGCTCATTTTTACTCTTTTTGCAAGCTGAGTCATTTCCGCTCAACTCTTTGTTGGTGGAAACACATGTAAGCAGTTTTCTCTTGCGAGGTAAAAGAAGTCACTAAAAGGTCCGCTCAGCTCGCGGTGGGAACCGGGCTTAATACCTACGTCTGCAGCGGTAAGCGCAAATATCTACAACTAGCTTCTGCCCGCGACTTCGTCCGCGTGAAATACTTAGGTACTTTTCTCTAAAAATTTGGAAAATGTATGTATAAGTATTATCTTTATCATTAATTTAGAAAAATAAGTATTCGGGCCAATTTTTAAGTTATCAGATCAAATGGATCAGATTTTGCAAATAAACTGTATCCCCGCTTTTCACCCCCACAGGGGTGGAATTTTGAAAAATCGTTTGGGATGTGTTCATAACTTGGCTCAAAGACCCTTAGCCATTTTCGAGTTAATGGAAGCAAGGAGTAAAATCCACCCACCCTTTTCCACCTTGGTAGGAGTCGATTTTTGAAAAACCATACCCATTCCCACCATAACCATAACCATTTTTCAAAAACACAGTTTCCTACTTTTTATTTTTTGTTTAAAATCCTCCTCTGTAAAATGAACTACCCCTTTTCACGTAGTTAGGGGTAGATTTGGAAAAACGCTGTTACACGTTATTCTTTATTTTTGTGTCTTATGTAGATAAATGATAGCTTCGAGTTAATCGGACCGCGCGGTAAAATTCTTCCATACAAATTTTGAGACCCCCAATCCTCATTTAGGGGGTAGTTTAGAAAAACAAAAAAAATGCAAAACTTCATAATTTACTTAGATAAGTACGGTATTCATGCCAAGTTTCAAGTTTATTAACTCAAGGAAAAATATTTTTCATACAAACAAATTCACCCCTTTTCACCCCCTTAAAGTCCCTTCTCTCGAATTTCCAAAAACCCCTTCTTAGTGCTTCCCTACATCATAAAAGGAACTCGTGTGCAAAATTTCACATTCCTAGTCTCAGTAGTTTCGGCTGTGCGTTGTTATATTGGTTAAAAGGCTACTGTAATGCTATTCTGTAAAAATCTCACCGTGAAAACTTAGGTGAGGTGAGCGTGGAGTGAGCTGTCAATAGTGTCAATTCCTAGCAAAAACATACTCACTTCACCTAAGTTTTCACAGTGAGCTTTTTACAGAATCGACTGGCTGAAATCAAAAGCGACCTGCCTGATGTAGGTTTATTCAAACCTGTGTTTCAGACTCTCAGGCCATCACTTGTCTTAACAACGCTGAGTGCTGTAGTGGACTATTATGTTACTGAACATAGAGCTAGCATTGATACATAATAATTATATTTTAAAATAAAAATAAAAATTGACTTAACATTAATAAACTTATTGCATTACTTCTAGCAATTTTTCAGTGCCTGAGTAATTAAATGTCGCTAAGTATTCACTCAACATTTTACTACATTTATTACAATTTACACTATATATACTTAGAGACTTATTGATTTTATTATATAAGAGTGGACCTAAAAATACACAAAATTTATTTATAAAAGTATGTCTAGTTTGAGGCTTTATGCAAACTAAGTCTTTTCTTCTCTTATCTATAGGTATTGGGACATAAGGAAGTTTGCTATGCTGGTGCAGTACTATATTCAATATAAATAGTTGACGCACGGTTAAAACCTTACATGCCGTGTAAAGTTCGTGTGTGGGAAATCTAAATGGGCGAAAGGTGGCTACCTTAAGGATAGCTCTCTGCGCACGTTCTAATGGCAGTAGGATTGATTTAGCAGCCCCACCCCATGAAGTTATGCAATAAGTGAGAATGGATTGACACAAAGCTAAATAGACCTGTTTAATTAATTTGTAGTCCGATATATATCGTAAATTCTTAAAAATGTATATCAGTTTACGTATTCGAGTGCATAACAAATCAATGTGTTTACGGAAGTTCATATTTGTGTCAATCGTTACACCAAGATATTTCATATGATCGGTTTTTGCTAAAGTAGGACAATACATGCATTGTCAGCATACGTGCCGCACTTATGTGCTTAAATGTTTATGTTAGTAGTTGGTAGCTATATGTATAAAGAAGATATAGATGTAGTGCTGCCATAGATAACCTCCTCAGTGCAAAAACACAACAAACATGGAAAATACTATCCGTTAATCATCAAAATATCCTTTCCACCTTTCAGTTGTGAAACACTACATTCGAACTGCTCGTCATCATTCTCACATCGTAAGCCGCGCACGTTTTATTTAGAGTCTGTAGGTATCCAAGTGTCCACTGTGTGGGCGTAGCACGCGCCGCTTCCATACCAGTTAATCCCTCATACCGTAACGGTTCGTTTTAATCCCCGAGGCCGTCCGGCGTCGATTCATCATCAGTCGGTGCCGGACAGCCGTACAGGCGCAGTGTCCGGGCGTCCGGAGCGCGGCCCGAATGTGTCACACTGATCGACTATTCATCAAATCGCTCCGTGTCCCACCGGACCGGTGCGCGATGGCGCTAAATCTTAACGACGCTGGACCTCGTCTGTATGACGTGGGTTCATCATGTTATATCAATCAGCTGCCGTGTTGCGTCTGCAGCACCGGAACTGACGCACGTCTCTCCAGAAGAGGCAGAGATACGTAACTCATCGTAAGACATCAACCTTATTAGTTGGTTGGTTGGTAATCTGTTGATTTAAGTATTTCGTTTACTATACCTAACACGATGGAATGCAACCAATGACTAAGTACACCGAAGTAATCTGTAGTAGACATCAGTAGGTATAATTAACTAGCATCGTATTCAAAGTCAAAGTCAAAGTCAAAGTCAAAACATTTATTTCAAGTAGGCACTTAAAAGGCACTTTTGAACGTCAAAAATTACGAAAAATAGAATTGATTCTAGTCGCCCATTCCAAAAGGTAGTTTTCGTATGGAGAAGAATGGGCAAGAAACTCCACCGTTATTATGTGTTTGTGTTATATTGTTATGTGTTTGTGTTAGTGTGTCGGTACACCTCCGCGATCCGATGACGCGTGCCCGGCGCGCTTGGCATACCGCACGTACGTGCGACACGGTGTGCTATGTCTATCATACGACTACGGTGAGTGACGTAATAAGAACTCGCTATGTTTTTGATCTATGCTTTCGTCGCGAACTCGCGACATACCGTCTGCGAGTCATAAGAAATGCGATATTGACCCAGCAATGCCTAGTGAATGTCGGACTTAATGGGTGCTTTTCACAGGCCGGCCCGGCCACGACACCGCGCACCGATATGGTAAAGATAGAAAAAAAATGAAAATTTATCGTCGCTGCGTTGTCATCCCTGGCAAGTGAAAAAACCGTGTAAGTATTCCCCCCGTACACAGGTAGAATTCGGTGGAACATTTTTCCAATTGTGGAAAGGTTCAAGTTCGTGTTTGTGTTAAAAACACAACCGTTTAGAAAAAAGTAAAGAAAACTGTACTTACATTAAATCAATCTTTGTGAAATATCACCTGTGCTGTAACGGCAAGTTAAACTGAAGTAGGAAATGAAAAACAATGAATATGCATCGGGGAGTGAAATATAGTGGGGCAAGGTCAGTCGAGCCGCGATGTGCCGCGACATGACCCGCCCCCCCCGCGCCCCGCGCCCCGCGCCCCGCACCCCGCGCCCCGCGCCCCGCGCCCCGCGCCCCGCGTCCCTCTCCCTTGCGTCTGGCCACTTACGTTCAGAAGGTGCACTTTGTACAGAAAGGTCATAATAACTCAAAATTAGAATGTGCCAATGTAACTCTTTGGGATACAATAAAGTTTAACGAGAGATACAAAAAAAATAAATAGAAATCATACATTTGCTTATAGTATGAGTTTTTTTAAATGTTTGACATATTATTATCTCGGTACCTTGGGGGGCATTGGGCATTGGGCATACCATTGGGCATCGGGCATACCATTGGGCATTTCCGGAACTTTGGAAGGCGTACGAGTACTAGGGGCCGAAACCAACTCGCGGAGGCCGGATAGACAATTTTAATGAAATGAGGCAACAATCGATGATTATTCCTGTATGCACTACTAGCTTATGCCCGCCACTTCCTTCGCGGAAAATTTCTTGTTTTAACATAAGATCACACTCGGCAATACTGTAGCGGCTCATTAGTGAAATCATTTTTGGAATCGGATCAGTAGTTCCGAAGATTACCGAAGTGTTCTTGTCTGCTTAAGAGCGTTTACGCCGTACGGCATTTTATACAAACTTTCAAGCCCTTATTTTTCGAAATGAATGAACCGATTTTAATGAAACTTCATACGCATAAGCATCCGGTCGATTCTATAAAAATCTCACTGTAAAAACTTAGGTGAAGTGTTTGTTTTTGCTAGGAATTGACACTATTAACAGCTCACTCTACGCTCACTTCACCTAAGTTTTCACGGTGAGATGGTTACAGAATCGCACTGCAGTATAATAAGGTCTAAAAAGTTAGTAGAGAATATTTTGCCACAATGCCAACCAAAGAGAATGTTTGTCCCTGGGACTTGTTAATAGTCAGATCAAATGAAGTTTTTATTGGAAACTGGAGTCGTTTAAACGATATAGGCAGGTCCGTGGGAATCATTGGAATTCTTGGCATGTGCGTCAACCAGCCAGCTCCTGGTCCGAAGAGAATGGTCGCCACAATTAGGTTATCTTTTAAATCTTTTATTAGTAGCCTTGTGCCATTGCACAGGTTAGGTGGGCTTAAATTTTTTTAAAGCATGATAGACGTTCCGATTTTCAATAGTAGCTCACCTCTGCAGCTTCGGCTTGCTGGTCGCCTCCGGCGATCTCTAGGGTAGAAGCCAAAAAACTACGTAAAGTCGGGGTGCTCCGATTCGGTTTTGGAACAGATTCAACCTATTAACTACAAGTCTAGGGTTTAAAGTATCCTAACTAAACCTAAACTCGGGGTGCCCTTTGCTCGCTCTTGCATTCTATATCGACGGAGCCCCGCTTCGCGGGGCCCCTATTTCTGTGTAAAGGGTTTAAAGTAACCTAATCAAACCTAACCTCGGGTGCCCTTCGCTCGGTCTTGCATCCTAAGTCGACGGAGCCCCGCTTTGCGGGGCCCCTATTTCTGTGTAAAGGGTTTAAAGTAACATAACCAAACCGGTTAGGTTTGGTTATGTTACTTTAAACCCTTGTTATGTTACTTTCAAGTGCACTTCGCTCGCTCTTGCATCCTACGTCGCCTATTGCGTTCGTTGAGTTCGGGTGCGGTAACGGTAACATAAGTATATAGCGAAAGAAGGAAAGATAATTCGGAAATAATTCGGAGTATTGAAAATCGGAATGTCGTTTTTCGTTTTAAGGAAATTGTGTAATATGTAAAACGTTTTTATTCCAAACGTTGTTTAAGAGATAAAATTAATAAAAAATTAATTGTTTGTCATAACACGTTATTAAAAAAAAGTTAACCTAAGAATTATTTTGTAAAGTGAATTCTTTGGCAAACTTGTTGTTGTATAATGATGAAATGACAAATCATGTTTTTGCTAATCGTTGCTTGTCAAGTAAAAATTTGTAAATTAATTTTTGGTGAACTGATGGCACCGTTTAAGATCTAATCAGTTTTTCAAAAATAAAAGTAAACATGTTCAATTTATATTATACGTTACTTATAGATTTTGATTATTACAGCAACTGAATATTATATTAATTGAATAATATTTCAAATGTGCATTATATAAACTGTTCATTATACTATATGAAATTAGGTATATTGAAATTATATAAATAATTCAATCATTTGATCGTTATATTAAAAAAAAAAAATTAAATGTAATTACGTTTTATGATCATTAGAACTTTTGTTATTATATCAAACGTTACACACCCGAATAGTTTTTATCCTATAAATTCGAAAGTAACTCTATCTGTCTGTCTGTATGTTATCTTTTCACGCCTAAACCACTGAACGGGTTTCAATTAAATTTGGCAGAGAGATTGCATCCCTGGGAAGGACATAGGATAGTTTTTATCCCGATATTCCCACGGGATCGACATTTATGGGGGTGAAACCGTGGGGTGCTGCTAGTATTCCATATATTCCAACGGCATAAAAAACAATTATCCAATAACGAACTTGTCAGCTTTTTCTTGAACATGGGGATGGGAAGTTCCCTGTAATGTAACTTTTCAGCACATAGTAATACTGTCATTGGTCCTACTACTTAGGCCATATTGAAAGTTTCTGTATTCTGATAAATAAGACTAGTTATAACTTATAAGACTTACGATACATTTTTTTTTTTCAAAAGTATATTCCCTCGCAATTATTGCATTTTTGCATTCGCTGAAACCACTGTGCAAAGCAGGTGGACCAGTCTTCCTTATTATAGAGAGCCAAAGACTGTCCTCCGTTAAACTTTTCTATCATTTTACGGCACCACTGGACACGCAGTCGTTTCTGGTCCTCCGTTAAGTCATGCGGTATCCATTGAGTGCAAAGCTTCCGAACCTTCAGATGCATATGTAAAATGTTTTGCACTTGGCTCATTCCAATGCCTAACAAAGCACAGCTGACAAGTAATTTTTTGTCAGTTTCAATAAGTTGTCGTACAATGTCAATATTAGAGTCTGTAACCGCAGTCGCCGGCCGACCTTCACCTCGTCATGGAGATGATTACGTCCACGTCTAAATTCTCCAAACCACGAATACACAGAGTTGTGACATGGTGCTTCATCACCAAATGCCAATTGAAGTCTCTGGCAAGTCTGGCAACTCTCTTGTTGACTTAAGCCACAACGAAACTCATAAAAAATCATTAAACGAAAATGTTCAAGAGTAAATTCATTTTGACAGCCACACACAATATTCGAAAGGACGTCACAGTGAAAAAACAAATGACAGTCTCGCAAGTTAAAAAGTAAGATGTTCCCAAAGAGTTCCATTTTCGAATTCCATAATCGTTTTTTCATTATTTTATTGTAAGTGGCCAGATCCAAAAACTTTCAGTATGCCCCACGTATGTAGCTATTGTACAAGTATTTACCTACTACCGACTACGTAGCCATCTAGCCATCTGCTATTATACAGGGTGTTTGGTGCATCGTTTGCCAAATGGAATTGGCCGAAAGGAGAGATTATTTTCTATCTCTTAAGGCCCACTAACTAACTGTTACAACGTTTTTTTTATTATGACTTTTTAATTTTTATTTAGAAAAATACAAGAACTCTGCATTTAAGCTTATTTTTTTATTTTTATTTATGAGCCCCTAAGTAATAATTTGTGAGTCACTATCAAAGAAGAAATACGTTTACACACCACTACAGTCGAGATAAGACGAAGATGTCACGCGTGTGTACGCAATAGTGGAGGACAATTTTAACAAAATTTATAATTAGGCACTTATTAAATAAAAGTTTACTTTTTATTTCAAGTTCGAGGAAAGTTAGAACCCTAGAAAGAGATAAAAGACTGCGTAAGAGTGAGATAACACTATCCACCTAAGTACTTAAAGAATGTTATTTATGTGAAACCTAGTGTTCTCACCGTAATATCGAAAATCAGCCTGAGGTGTCTCGATTACACGTTTAGCGAATTACTGAAGTTATTAAAAATGTTTTTTTGGTATATTGCACACCGTTGAAAAGGGGACAAACTAGAGAACTTTTTAAAAGAATTCGAAGATCCCGATCGCTTTTAGTTTTATTTTTACAGAAATTTAAAGTCGAGTGTTAAGTGTATTTTTCCTTTTTTCAATAACTTCGTGAGTTATTAAAAAACTGGCCAAGTGCGAGTCGGACTCACACACGAAGGGTTCCGTACCACAAGGCAAAAACTCCAAAAAAAAAACATGTTTGTTGTATGGGAGCCCTCCTTAAATATTTATTTTATTTTGATTTTATTATTTAATATTAAAGTTAAAATACAACTGAGTATTTTGTGAATATTTCAAGTGCCTACCTGTTGCCATTTTTGATATCGAGCAAACAAGGGCAAAAAAATCGCGTTTATTGTATGGGAGCCCCCCTTAAATATTTAATTTATTTTGTTTTTAGTATTTGTTGTTATAGCGGCAACAGAAATACATAATTTGTGAAAAATTCAACTGTCTAGCTATCGCGGTTCTTGAGATACAGCCTGGTGACAGACAGACGGACAGACGGACAGACGACCAGACGGACAGACAGCGAAGTCTTAGTAATAGGGTTCCGTTTTTACCCTTTGGGTACGGAAAGGAACTAGATGTTATTAGCAAGTGATTTTGAATTTCATAGAACCATACAAGAGTAAACATAAGAATTAAATAAAATTTGAAGCCTATACTCATAACTTTTTTTTAAAATTTAAGCTTAAATGCAGAGTTCTTGTATTTTTCTAAATAAAAATTAAAAAGTCATAATAAATAAACCGGTGTAACAAGGAATGAGTTACTGGTCCTTAAGAGATAGCAAATGACCTCTCCTTTCGGCCAATTCCATTTGGCAAACGATGCACCAAACACCCTGTATATTTATAATATTTTTTTCACAAAGTTGGGACGAATAGCTCTACATTAATCATTCCCTAACCGATGATCAGCACCTATCGGCCTACATCCCGTGGTCCGCTGTCACGGGCTACTTAGCGTTCGTGGTCGAGAGCTAGTAACGCTGACGTCGTGACAGCGGCGCCCTCAGCTGATGGATTAAATACGTCACACCTCTCACCAGCAGCCGTAGCTCACCGCAATGCATCACCTATTCACCTTACATTATTGGTACAGAATAATGACAGAAGTTCCGCTCACTGTTAACATTTTTGCGCAAATAATTCGTCTTTTTGAGGATAGAAAGTTTGTATGCGAACAAAATCGCGTACATCAGCTTGCTCTCTATAAGAGAAAGTGTCCAGCTCCGGTCTCAACAATTCATTTCAGCCAATTTTTGATGATTCAATAGGTTATGTATGTATAATCTGCGATTGCCGTAGTCCACCTACGCCGTAGCCAGTGTTGCAGCACGTTGTTTGTATTAGATCTACTGCATCTGTCTATGTTTTGTAATCAGGTTGTCAGTCGTCTCGCTTCTGATACCGATATCTACTATGCATGAGCTCGTGCGTGCGCATCACACAGCTCGCGACTTAGCGCAGGCGGCGCACTGTGTGCGACTACTAAAGTGAAGTGCCTGACTGGGTTCGAACCTACGACTACAACTCGTAAGTCGCGGCCGTTACCACTGGGCTCCCACTGCTCTCAAAGGTAAGTAAGTATGATCATGGCAAGATGGAATGTTTGACAATCGGTTGAAGTAAGTATGATCAGATGGAATGTTTGGCAATCGGTTGAAGTAAGTATGATCAGATGGAATGTTTGGCAATCGGTTGAAGTAAGGATGATCAGATGGAATGTTTGGCAATCGGTTGAAGTAAGTATGATCAGATGGAATGTTTGGCAATCGGTTGAAGTAAGGATGATCAGATGGAATGTTTGGCAATCGGTTGAAGTAAGTATGATCAGATGGAATGTCTGGCAATCGGTTGAAGTAAGTATGATCAGATGGAATGTTTGGCAATCGGTTGAAGTAAGGATGATCAGATGGAATGTTTGGCAATCGGTTGAAGTAAGTATGATCAGATGGAATGTTTGGCAATCGGTTGAAGTAAGTATGATCAGATGGAATGTTTGGCAATCGGTTGAAGTAAGTATGATCAGATGGAATGTTTGGCAATCGGTTGAAGTAAGGATGATCAGATGGAATGTTTGGCAATCGGTTGAAGTAAGTATGATCAGATGGAATGTTTGGCAATCGGTTGAAGTAAGTATGATCAGATGGAATGTTTGGCAATCGGTTGAAGTAAGGATGATCAGATGGAATGTTTGGCAATCGGTTGAAGTAAGTATGATCAGATGGAATGTTTGGCAATCGGTTGAAGTAAGTATGATCAGATGGAATGTTTGGCAATCGGTTGAAGTAAGGATGATCAGATGGAATGTTTGGCAATCGGTTGAAGTAAGTATGATCAGATGGAATGTTTGGCAATCGGTTGAAGTAAGTATGATCAGATGGAATGTTTGGCAATCGGTTGAAGTAAGGATGATCAGATGGAATGTTTGGCAATCGGTTGAAGTAAGGATGATCAGATGGAATGTTTGGCAATCGGTTGAAGTAAGTATGATCAGATGGAATGTTTGGCAATCGGTTGAAGTAAGGATGATCAGATGGAATGTTTGGCAATCGGTTGAAGTAAGTATGATCAGATGGAATGTTTGGCAATCGGTTGAAGTAAGTATGATCAGATGGAATGTTTGGCAATCGGTTGAAGTAAGGATGATCAGATGGAATGTTTGGCAATCGGTTGAAGTAAGGATGATCAGATGGAATGTTTGGCAATCGGTTGAAGTAAGTATGATCAGATGGAATGTTTGGCAATCGGTCGGTTGCAAAGACGAGGTCTAATATATTATCGATGTCTTTTTATTATGATCTTAGTAGCATGGTGCAGTAGGCGGGCAATTCATATATTTATTTACCAGGTTTTGGTTGATTAGAGATGTGGTTATTTTCTGTTATAGAAATACTTCAAGTATTAAGTTCGTAATAATTAATTAGTATTTTGGTGTTAAGTATTGGTATTTTGGTGTTGGTTTATAACCGGTGAAACGAGGGTGTACTATAGGTACGTCTCTGCCTAGCCCTTCGGGAAATGCAGGCGTGATACTAAGTCGTTATTGTGTACTCTTAACATGAGTAAACGGAAGAGAATTCTAGTTCCATAGTATACAAAGTATCGCCTGTTCACGGTGTCATTGTTCAGTCCGAGTGGAGCGGACGGCGCGTGTCCGAGCTCCGGTGCCGGATGTCCGGGCTGAACGACCGGACGTGCGGCGCACTGCCGGACCAGAAGGTTTAGCTCTTATTTAAACACAACTTGTTGATGAGGACGTCCCTATATATACAATGAAATTTATACTTTAGAGTCTGCGTTGATATATACAATGAAATTTATACTTTAGAGTCTGCGTTGATTATAGTTTCATATTCATTATAGTTTCATAGTTTCATTATAGTTTCATAGTTTTAGAATAGGTGATGATTAATTCTTAAGATAGTTAGTTCTATTATTCGTAAAATAGTGTCTTTAATAGTAATCAAGATCCGTTAACAACAATTGGGTGGTTCTAATTTTATTGTTACGTTTGTATGGTTTTAACTGCATCAACAACTTAAGTAATTCTCATTTACATATGAGTTTTGCTTTTAATTGTGTTAATAACATGTTAAATTAATACTTCCACAGCACAATAGTTTCATAATACAGACTTTAATGATGTGATAGAGCGTCACAGTCTGCGCCGCGTTCAATACATTTATTACAGGATCATTTATTTGAATCACAAACATTTGCTCACTAAATTACCATTCGTAAACAACCATTTACATTGTACTCGTGTTGTACCAGATTTAATTACATTTCCATTCGAGAACGGTCTTTGATGAAAATGATTGAATGAGTATTTATTTGTTCACAAACAGCGTCGCACCGACTACGACTGTTATAAATAGTAAGCGGCTCGTTAATCATTCGTTAATTCACCTCCGCTAAGCACTAACTTAGCGAACTGCGAGAACAACCCGCGGAGTACATTAATCATAAACAAATGAACGAGCTCCACTCTCAAAGTCAATAAAACTATTTGACCCGCGGCGTCCTAATGCTCCGCCTCCCTCGTGTAATCTAATAAATAATATCCGAGTCAAATGCTGCGCCAGTACCGCCAAACAACAAGGATTATAATGTAAATGTATGCAAATGTTAGGAGGGCGCCCGCACCGCACAGCACCGCACCGCACCGCATCGCTCCGCATCCCGCTGGACGGCGGCGGCGGCGCTCAGACTACGCTCAGCTGAAAAAATAGCCATTCGGCGGCGCGCGGCGGTCAGATAACGACAGCTTACGTCGTGAAAACGTGAGGCTTTGCGCTAAATTGTTGAAACATGACTTGTTTCGTAAATTCGTGGAGAGTTAGCCGGTGAAATGTAAATGATACAATAACAAGGGATGTTTTGATGAGTCCCAAAAATTTCAAATTGTACTGTTTTGTACGCGTCGAGAAATTTAAACGGGAAATAGAATGAACACCGATAATTTGGGTCAGCATACATTAGTTTATATCAATCGTCGCTTGTATCAGCGAGTCGCACCGGTTCGGTCCGGATTGGTGCGGATCGGTGCGGATCGGTGCGGATCGGTGCGGATCGGTGCAGACGGCGACTGTTGTTTCCAAACAAAATGAATGTAGATTGCAGAGACTTTCTTTATACCGAGGCATAAATAAAGGAGGTGCGCGGGAGAGGGCGCGGAAGCGGGCGCGGGGGGCGGTGCAATGATTCGATTTAAATGCAGAGTTTACTATCTTGACGGCGGTCTTTGTCGAGCAGACGGGCATTACTGCGGAAAATTTAAACTAGATCTTCATCCGACTGGATAGGTCAATGAAGTAGAAGTGAGGAGTCGGAGTATCAGGTAAATACCTATTGCGATACTCACTATAAGCTTGGAAAAGATATATTATGATTGTCTTCAACCGCCCGCCAAATGCACTTATTTCGACGATGCCGCATCCACGCTGCTCGCCTGCGAGGAGCGCAAGTGGCGAGCGGCGGAATATAAATGTGTGCGCGCCGCGAGTCTTCGGCCATTACGTAAAAACCGGCAGAATCCACAGCTTCTCTACAATTTAAATGGACAATTTGCCGCATCACTTATTTACGCTCACGCTGTCACGCGGCATCCCTCACCCCTCTGGTAATTCCTTCCGAGAAGTTTCTTCGAATAATTTTTCGTTTTTCATCATTTGGTGATCGCTTTCCTTAGCACGGCAATACGTCTCGCATTTTTAATTTACGTGAGTTTAAAAAGAGAATTGAGGCGGTGATGACTCGTTTGACGGAGCTCCGCTTGTTCAGATGTCAAAGTTATTAAAGTTCATCGAAGTTTAAAAAGTGTGTTGTGACGAGCCGACACGGGCCGACACCCGCAGACACGACCACTTGAAGTGGTCGATGCCGCGACGCGCGCCGACGACATGCTTTGTTTTGTCTCATGACTTTGCTTCAGGAAATATAAATATGAGCACACATACTATATTTTCATCCCTTTAATAAAGTCGTTACAAATGGTTGCGTGGAGGCAAGTTGGTGGTAGTTGGATGGCTGTGGACCGCATTAGAGTACACTATTAATTACCGTCTCTTATTGTCCCGGGCGCCGCGACCGCGATCAGACCGGGGCGACCGTCGCGCTCATGAAGGATTAATTTTAGTAGTCCACTTAGTTTTAAACAAGTCAACCCTTAACAAAACTTCCGGGGCGTTATAATGACAGTGCACTATATTAGCCTACTGAACCAGAGAGAGAGCCAAGGTACAACTTCGATCAACAGATTTAAAAGAGTGCTTTAAATAGTTTACATAAAGTTCTAGGGATTTATCTGCGTTTTATTTACATACGATAAAAAAATGGGACCAACATTCTACTTAGACAACCCCAGATAGTCGTAGAAAATTGTAAAAAATGATCGTTGGATGATGCGACTATGCGACCGGTGCGGGTACGCATTGCGGTGTCGCACTGCGTCTGGTCGCAGCTCGCAGCCGGCACCGGACCGGCAGTGAGCCGGCTTGGATCCGGCTGCACAGCCGACACTTTGCAACTAATATTAGTACTCAAGTTTCGGCACTATTTGCATATCGACGCAGCACGCGTCCAAGTTAGCACATACGAGTGTCTGTCACTCAGCGAGGCAGCCGGTGCGCGGGGGTTTATACAACTTTTGGTCCTCCTGACGATATTAGTAACACAATATTATTTTTTAATCTATATTAATTAATTAATTAAGACATAGTAGCTACTAGGTCTATAAATATAAAATTCAAAGTCCTGACTGACTGAATTGACTGATATATCAACGCACAGCCTAAACCTAGACACATGAATTTTGGAGGGTGTGTTCTTTGTGAAGAGTAGGTATCCACTAAGAAGGGGTTTTTGGAAATTCAACCTTTAAGGCGGTGAAAAGGGGGGATTTTGTTTGTATGAAAAATCTTATTCCTTGAGTTAACAACCTTGAAACTTGGCACGAATTGGCTCGGCTTGGCTTGAAACTTATCTAAGTAAATTATGAAGTTTGGCATTTTTTGATTTCCTAAACTACCATCTGAAGGGGCATTGGGAGGTGTCAAAGTTTGTATGGAAGAGTTTTTACTACTCAGTATTTATGGGTAGTTCTTCGAAATTTGATTCTTTGACTGCTTCTTAAGGCCAAAATTTAATTGCGCTTTCAGCTCTGTAACACGGGATCCTGCCGTTTTGCCAAAAAGATTTTGCCAAAATTTCACTACCCAAACAAATTTTGGCAACCTTTATACCAATGCAATGTTTGGAATGATTTTAGTACGCCCATTTTCATTTGGTCAAATTTTTACTTGGCAGAATATTATTAAGGATAATGTCATTTAGGCATTTGGTCTTTAATCAAATGATTTATTACAGCAAACAATCTTTATAGGTACAATAAACGTTTGGTCAAATGATTTGTTATGACAAAAAATATAAAGGCAAAAATAAGATGTTTTGGGAATTATACAATTAAAAAATGCAATTTTATTTTAAAATAATCATTTATTTAATACAAAATATTAGTAACTTACAATTTTATTTTTTTTGGAATGGACATTAGCAATTTTATTTCGGAGAATTCAGAATTGTGTTGCAGAATTCGATTGAATCTGTCGTCTTTATCCATTTTTTTTTCTTTTTTTGCCGGCGGGCGAGAAACGACCAGATTATATGGAAAAACAAAAAATGGAAAAAAGAGATTATTTTTAGCAGGCCACCGAGAACCAAATTAGTTAGACGAAAATTAATTAAAAAAAAAAAATGCTTAGGTTAGGTTAGGCCAAAATCGTGACCTCCTACACACGAGCCGAGCGAGCGAAGCGAGCGGTGCCGCGGCAGCGGCCGGCGAGTGCCAGAAATGACTAAATTATATAGAAAAAAAATATGGCAAAAAAAAACAGGCTACCCGAAACTGAACTAGTCACACGAGATTAATTATTTTAAAAACATGCTACTAACTAAACAAAAAATACTATCAGAATAGTTAATATTAATATGAATTTATATATCTCGGAACCATGGGGTCCCGGTCCTTTGGAAGGCGTACGAGGGGCCGAAGCCAACTCGCAGAGGCCCCTTAGGAAATTTTCATGAAATGCGGCACCAACCGAAGATTATCCCTGTATGCGCTATGCAAGTGCACCCAATGATAACCCCCGGTTGGTGTAGGACTATTGCAGGATATGGAAATATAAAAAGTTGGACTATGGGTTTGGGTGGCTAAAGTGGACTGGTTACCAAGAACTATAGAATAACTATGACCCCTGCCTGATCAATGTTTATAACTATATACACGGATAAAATGGCAGGGGGTGACTTGCACACTCAATAATGGGCCCCCGGAAACGGTCGCTAGCACATAGTGACGTAGCAACAAGGGGGCAACAAGTCCTGAGGTGCTTATGAGGAGTGGAGAGGTATTCCACGGCTATCAGGACAATCCCGGAAGTACGGTCAAGATCCCTACCAGCATCTTACTGGAATACTTCCTTCCTCCGTGCACGTTTGCTCTTGCGAATCTCCACTCAAGTCGGCCAATAAAGGCAAGAATGAGGTAGGAGCTCTGTTCCTCGTCATTGTTCACTCCAGCCGGCCAATAAAGGCAAGCCAGAGGTGAGGAACAAGACTTCTCCCTCAAGATAGGGTCCGTGGGGTCGCTACTGCCCAACAGCTCGCCACATGCTGCGCTGTAGATTTCTGTATCTCTCTTGGTCTGGCTCCTCACCTTAGACCTGTTCCAGGACAGTAAACTCTTCCGGCATAGGCCTAGAGTTCGGAGTGCGCAAGCCCCACCACGGCGTAAACGTAGAGATACGGCGGCGGGGACGTAGAGATACGGCGGCGGGGATATTAATATTATTATTACCTGTTTGTCAAGTGGAAAAAATAGCCTTGTAATAAAACGTCTTCAAAGTTAGATCTTATGCTTGAAATGGCTGCCTTAAAACTGCGAAACCTGACGATACTAAATATTTGGCAAATGTTATTTTGCGTATTTGAGTTATTCCAACTGAAATATTTGACTGAATAACTACTTGGTAAAAGTACTAGTTGGTAAACAAGTTTTTGTTTAAACGTTCACTTGCCGAACATTAGGTTTGGGTTACAATTATTTGTGAAGAGATTTTTTGCTAAGTAATAATTTGGCAAATGAAATTATGCGGAAAATTGTTTGGGAAGTGATAATTTGGCAATTTCTTTTTGGTAAAACAAGGGAGACCCCTGTAACAGATGTTCATATGAAAATAGGTACACCGCATAACATATATTTGAATGAGGGACTCGTTTCTATAAAGTAGTTTACAAGATATTGATTTTGTGCCCAGATGAATCAGAATTTGTTACAAATGAATCAGAAACTAATAAAAAGTAATAAATACACGGTTAGTTATGATTGTAAATACTAAACAATAATTATTAATTCTTAATTCATTATTCAAAAGGGTATAGCTAAGTAAATAATAATAAATAAGACTAAAACTACTGACTTGTACACGGTCAAAAATTGGACAAGGATAATTACGCAACAAAAGCGCTCTTTTTGTGCTGGAGAGGGGAAAAACTAATTTATTTTATTATTCATATGGGGTTTTGATAATACGAATCAGGCACAGCTCAATCAGGATTTTGCCTACAATCATGCATAGCTCAACATACATACAGACTACATTATTTTCATTATTCTACACGAATCTAGAACCCAAAAGCATCACACGAAACACAGATTGAAGTTTTAAAACAATAAAATAAATTTTATAAAGTAGGAATTGTAATCAGAATGCCACCTGAGCCAAACACAGATGAATCAGATGTTTTCCTTCGTAAAACCGGGATCTAAGCCAACCAGCCGCACGTCAACCTTCTAGGTCGTCCGTTGCACGACTGGCTTCCCCCCGCGAGGGAAGCCAGACTCTCATTATTATTACCCGACCAAGTACGGTCAAGCGCAGCTTACGCCACATTAAATAATCAGTATTATACGCCGGACACTTCTTATTTACTTATTTATAAACAGACTAACGTAGATATAACTAATACACATTTTTTTTTGTAAGAGGATAACTCATTTCCTTTCGTTAAAATTATAATTTATATTGATGTATCAAAGGGAAAATGCGACATCGACCATTTCGTTCTGGAAAATGGCAAACGGACGCGTTATATGAATCAGAAGAACAAACTACAAATATTTTTATTTTCTACCTAGACAGCAATTATTAAAAAAAAAAAATTGTCCCAGTAAGGGATAAAACTAAACTGTACAAAAAAATTACATGCCGTTTTGTTAGTTGGTTACAAAATATACCCATAGAAATAGAAAATGTTGTCCCTGAAGAACTACCCTTATACTTAAGACAAAAAATAAAGAATAACGTGTATCAGGGTTTCTCGAAAATCTACCCCTAACAAAAAGGGGCGAAAAGGGGGGTGAAAAGTTAATTTTACAGGGGAATACTTTACTGCGTGGCTTGATTGACTCGAAAATGGTATAAACAATCTTTGAGTCAAGTAATGAACACATCCCAAACTGTGGGTGTGAAAAGCGGTGATCCAGTTTATATGAAAAATCTTATTCATTTAAATGATAAATGATTTTATTTTGTAAGTAGGTTTGTACAAACACTTTTACACGTCAATCATGTTTTTTTTTAAACTAGATGATTTAAAAAAAAAAAAAATTTGAACTTGAAACTTGGCACAAATACTTATCTAAGTTTATATTATGAAGTTCGTAATGTTTGAATATCTAAACTACTGAAAGAGTGATTTATGGGTGTCAAATTGAGTATGGAAGAATTGTAATGTGCGGTCCAATTGACTCGAAACTCAGTATGTAAGACCAAAATAAATAATAAAGTGGTTAAGGGTTTTTCGGAAATCTACCCCTACCGGGGTGAAGCGGGGTAGTCAATTTCACAGGGAAGTATTTTATTAGTATAAATAATCATTAAGTTAAGTTATAGAAACATACCAGACGATTTTTCAAAATTCCACCCCTAAAACGAGGGGATCCAGTTTATATGAAAACTCTTATTCATTTGGTTAATAAACTTGTAACTTTGTAATATTTGGCTCAGTAAATAATAAAGATTGACACTTTCGGCCTTATTACAAAACAAGATTTATCTTTAGACCCAGGTTTAAACCATCCAGCTATTTTTAAATTTCGAACTATAATCCGACGAAGCTAAAGTTCTTATTACAAAAACTGACGTTAAACCCGAATCTAAGTTGTCAATTTTGCATTAAGAACTTTACAGTTCTCGGAATAAAGTTCAAAATTTGAAAATGGCTCGATGGTTTAAACCTGGGTCTAAAGTTAAACCTTGTTTTATAGTAAGGCCGTTTTAGTTAAAAAAAAATCCTTCACAGAGGATTTAGGGGGTGACAAAGTTGATAGGTTAGAAAATATGTAAGTAACCCGCTGTCGGATTAACTCGAAACTCGCTACTACTAAAACAAAAAACAAAAAATGTAAGTGTTTTAGGGGTTTTAAAAAAATGGCTCCTACCAAGGTGGAAAAGGGTAATAAAGTTAGGAGTGGATTTTACTGCTTGCTTCCATTAACTCGAAAATACTTAAGGATCTTTTATTTCGAATTCGTATAGGGAACCATTGAGTCAAGCTATGAACACATCCCAAACGATTTTTCAAAATTCCACCCCCTGTGGGGGTGAAAAGCGGGGAAAGGTACAGTTTATTTGAACAATCTGATCTCTTTGATCTATAAACTTAAAAATTGACCCGAATTTATTTAAGTAAATTATGAGGTTACAATCATTTTCGTTTCTAGAGGAAAGTACGAATTTCACGCGGAAGAAGTCGCGGACAGAAGCTAGTAATAAATAAAATGTTAGCAGATTATTAAAAAAAAATGCAGGAGTCATTTTGTTTTCTCAAAATAATGATCATTCTAAATATATTCTCAAATCTAAATATAAAGATAGTTCAGGATTCAGCTCTTAACATCTGCACGTAGATAAACGTAGGTGCGCGCATTCCGCAACGACTCGTCAGTGTCACGTTACTTTGACCTTTGTTTCTGAATTGCAAAAGGTGATCATGGTATGCCAAAGTGCATGTAGTTTCTATTGACTTTTTTGTTTTCTCTACCAGAATCATCCTACCTATACCTTTTTAGTTCGCGTTTATGAAACGGTGCAAGGATGACTAGCATACATTTTGCCTGTATAGTAGGTACCTACTTATAGTGTAGTGTACGTACATGTATAGGTAATTATGTCCTACCAGGGCTTGGAACCGGTACTTAGCGGTTCTTGCTGTTTTGGTACCTGGGTACCCATTCCAGACATGTTACGGTTCTAGCTAGACTGGTACTGCTACTCCACCTACTTAATTCAGGTATCCGGGGCGTAAGTACCACAAATCTCATATTTGTACGAGAGACCTCGTACGGTTGGCAACCTTCGAAGTTATTTTTCTAATGCCTAATAACTATCCTTTTTACTTATCATATTTGTTTTCTTACTTTATCTTACGGAAATATATGTTTGGTACCGGTACAGTACCAATACTGATTAGAAGTACCAATAGTACAGGTACGTACTACGTCCGGTACTGGTTCCCAAAAATACCTGTGTTTCAAGACCTGGTAGCTAGGTACAGTGAGCGGTGTGACATTGAGACTCGGTGCGCGGGCGCCTGGCGCCGAGCCAGCTCAGTCAGCCCCGGCGACTGCAGGAAGGAAATACTTACGACGCTATTACCACTGTTTTTAATCTCTGCAATAATTATTTTCCAGTTGCCCTTTCCAAAAGGTAGTTTCATATGGAGAAGAATGGACGAGGAAGTAGACCGTTTATTAGTATCGAGCAGTATAAGGTAGACCAGACTGAATCAAAGCAAGCACAGTTCGTGCACGCAGGAGTCTAAGAGATGATAGAAATCTCTCGCAGAGCATTCATCTCCATGCTTCCGAAATAACAGGGAAACTAAAATAATACTTAGGTGTTTCGGATGGCAGCGGCATCCAGGTCGTGGAAATAGAACGGTTACGTCTGCCATCAACTACTATTCGCAGATTAATTTTATTTGTAACTAACTATTTACAATATAGTCCGCGCGGAACTAGTTTGCCGCGCCTTGGGTGGGGACGGGGGTGAGGGCGGCGGGGTTGCCTATTCTTCGCAACGCACGTACTGAGTAATGACAAAGCGCCCCCGCCCCTCCGTCTTACCGCTCACATACCTAAGGCGCGGTCAACTAGTTCCGCGCGGACTATAGATACTAAATAAATGACTAACTAACTTGCTATACAAATAAATACAAAACAAAGGACTGGGGTGCTGTCTGGCTTTAGGCGTCGAAGTGGTCGTTCGCATCGCTGTCATCCGGAAACGTTGACGACTGGCAGCATTGCTACGTTGAATGGCAATGCAAATTCTTTGGCCAAAGAACGACCCAACCTTCTGGTCACGTGAAGTGTCGACCAGCCGGCGAGAAATTTCCTTAAAAAGGAGACGCGCACTCGGGCCCATGACCCGAGCGTTTCGACCCCAAACGCTCAAAGCCAGTTACCCATAAGGTTACAGTATTTGCGCCACTTGAGAGTCTCAGCAGCCGCAGCGGCGGTACCAGGAGGAACAAGAGATGGCGCAAGGGTACCGATTAATATAATGAATTAAAAATTATACTTAATTAATTAATTAATTTGATTACTCGTAGATTAACATGTCACTGAACTTCAATGTACACCGGTATGATATAACACCAAGTCGTAGCATCAGTAGTTAGCATCAGCTTCAGCTTGCGAAAGCGCCAGGGGGCAGGGTAGCCTGCCAAATTCAACAGTTCTAACAGTTTTTTTGATGTGATTAGTGAACGTAACAAATAAATAGGAATATTAACAGAATTATACTCAATTAGGTACTTATTCATAAGTCATTTGTGGTTTATCTAACGACTTGTAGTTGTAAATACATGGTTACCCATGTCTGAAGTCTCGATATTTCTAATGTTACATTTCAAAACTATTCGGATTCCAAACTATTCGGTTGTTCTTCACTCTAAATATTCTTCTCACCAAAACTTGGCCTGCTGTTTAAACAAAATACGAGTATGTATATTGTTCGGCTTCGAATGTAATTATACAAAGTGACGAATCTAATAACAATGTTCGGTAGTGCGGCGCGACACTCGACTTTGTTTTGTGTCGTCGTGTTGGCTGCGGAGCGTAACTCGCGACTTTACAACCGCTCCGATGCTGATTTATACTCGCTAACAAGACCAAAGTGATCTCTGCTTTATGTCTGCACTCGCAAATAAAAACGAGCATCACTGAGCAGTCGACAGAATAGCCACGCTTCACGGAATTAGTAATAATAACGTTACAGTTTAACTTAACAAGCGCCCGCGCCTCGCGACCGGCGACCGGCAGGCGACCGGCCGGCCGACCGACCGAGCCGACTGGTTTAATCCAACAACAAATCTACACCCGATTAGTAGATTTGTACAATTTATCGATTTTAGTTATTGCCGCGCAAACCTGTAGCGATCATTCATCTCGTGCCGCGGATACTTTACTATAAAGTCGTAAAGAGAAAGCTCGTCACCGCAGCGTGTGTCCAATCCGAATGACGTCCTGCATGCATCGCTGATGTGGTCTTTGAATTACCGCGGATTAATGTAATCTTCACCAAATGCTCAGTAAGCCTCCCTAATGTAGTGCATGAGCTCGGCGCACACGCCGCGGTGAACAAAATAAAACGTTGGAAATGTAAAATAAGTAAAAGTCGTTTGTGAACGATGAATTCCTTAGCGGAACGCGGTGATATATAATCGCTTTGAATGCGATCCATTAGTCTTCTTGTCGAGATTGTCGACCCAAATTATTTGTTACGAAAATACTTATGCTCTGAATAAGGATGAGACGATCACGATACCATCGACAAACAAAAAGTTTAACGATAAAAACTTAGAGTTAGTGCCTTCTGCACCCAGCGTGAACAGGGCAGCTATCAGGAGGCATGATATTATATGAACAGTAAAGTGTGCGTATTTATGAACAACACTTACTGTCTGCGTCGTGCATGTCACGAACAAATGAACAGATTTCCATGGAAATGCTACTGTCCGACTTCTTATACCTACTAGCAAAACAAATACAGAGGTTTGTGAGTGACCAACAAGAACAAAAAGCGAATTTATTTAAAGATGGAACTGAAAGAGCAAGAAGCTCAGCAGTGCCAGTTTAAAAGCTTATAAATAGAGAAGATACAGCTTTTTAATATACATTGAGTGTACAGTTAGTTATGTAAAGCCGCGCGCAGTAGCGGGGCGGTATCGGAAGCGCGGCGTGCAATATCGTCGATTGCACATTTCCGCGCGGCGCTCGCCTCATGAATTTGGAAATCAGCAACAGTAATCGCTGTTCACTGCTGCTTTTATTCCTTCCACATTTATACGAGGAAACAACATAAATAAATAAGAATGCCTTTTAAATACGTGCTTTGATTTGTACTCTTGAGAACAATGAATTAGGTACCTAAGTACTTTGAAAGAAGCCGAAGCGAGCGTATTATTGAGAAAAGTAGGAAATATTCTCAGAGTTTTGTTTCTGTCGAGTGCTTTACACGTTTAGTTGACTTTAATTGCCATGGCTAGTGGAGTTGAAGGTTAAGACATGCCTGCTGTAGGTATAGAAAATACTAATGTTATTCCAATAAACGCCTAGTTTTGAAAACTAATCGGTCCATATGGTAAGTGTTCCTACGTGTTGGCCAGCAGTGCTTTGTCGCGTGATCGTATCGCATCATGCATGTCTCGCCGCGCGATGACAACGCAATCTTGTGCGCCCGACCTTACTCCTGTGACCTGTCGCAGATGTCCCAACGAGCGACAGAGCACACGCTGTGACTGTACTCTGCTATGTTTGAGACTCGCTTGAATTTACCTT
Source organism: Mesoligia furuncula (assembly GCA_916614155.1). NCBI lineage: Eukaryota > Metazoa > Arthropoda > Insecta > Lepidoptera > Noctuidae > Mesoligia > Mesoligia furuncula. The sequence goes on from OU744805.1 coordinate 368,707, forward strand.
TTTTATGTTGTAGGTACTTCAAAGAGTTTCGCTATAGGTTGGAAAATAATCTGCCTCATTTAACGTATGTACCTCAAAAAACATGGATGACAGATTAAATGAATATGGAGACGTGACGTCAGTCGCGCAGAACAATACTCAGTTGCTAAAAAAAAAAAGTATGTGAAAGGAATTGTCGATCTGTGTTAATAATTTGATTAATAGAAAAAAATATGTTAGGCATAAATAGTCTAAGTGTGACAGTAGTACCATGTTTCACAACTCTCTGTGCATGTGTTGTCTTCGCCGTTCTGAGTTAACTGTCGAACTACCCACCATAGTGAGCGAGTGAGCCGTCAGCCTGTAATGCAAGAGACGTGTAAACGTTTCTCTCCATTAACATGCAAATCGTTGCAGCGGACAATTTTATAACATTAACGGTGACACTTGTAACTTACTTTACGACGAGGTTTAATTTGTAGTTCATTAAGATAACCGTGTGATGGAACACCTGGATTGTGGATACTGCGCAGTTACTTGTTAATTTGCAAGTTGGCTGATGTTTGTGATTGACATCAAGTTGTTGCATAGTGAGCTCACTAGTTAGTCACATGTTAATGGTTCACAAAGCATCGAGCTACATCAAAGCAGAGAGACGAGAGAGCAGTGGTGGCCAAGTGGTAAACTGGTAACGGCCGCGACTTACGAGTTGTAGGTCGTAGGTTCGAACCCAGACAGGCGCTTTACTTTGTGTAAATTATTTCATTACCACTGCTCTCAAAACGGTGAAGGAAAACATCGTGAGGAAACCGGCATGTCCTAGAACCAAAAATTCGAAGACATGTGACATCTGCCAATCCGCACTGGTGGATTACGGCCCACTCCCTCTCACCGAGAGGAGGCCTGTGTCCCAGCAGTGGGAACATTATAGGCTGATTATGGTAATGGTATGTGAATGTTCGTCCAAGTAGCACCAACAGTCACGTAACACGTTGCCCAACCCACCGCCCACTGAAGCTGGTCTGTAGTAGGCATAGGTGAAAGTTCAATGAACGTCGTAGCAATTGGCTTCATAAAAACGATAAATTGGAGCTGTATATCTCAGACATGATTTCATTAACAATCATTGAAGATAAAGCGTTATGTGCTATCCGTACGAGATGCGGTCATAATCGGTTACCGCCCACACATGCCCTCGCCTCATAATGTGTACCTAACACTAAACACGAACTACGGCGCGGTGTAAGAGTACCGAGAAAACAAAACGATTGTAATATAAATGAAAGGTTTCGCGACATGATCGAACGTAACATCAGTAACATGTTGCTAGTTATGTTTGTGTCGCTGTAATGATAATGTCCATTACTCACTCTCAATGACAGCTATATAAATGCATGGCTCAAAATATTCAAAGTGTCCGGTGGTGTGCTCGCGACCCCCTCAGGGGGGCAGGGGGAGCAGGGGGGGAGGCGCGTGACTCGACTGTGAAGCCCCGAATGAAGACGAGTTATCTACTCGAGTGACCCCCATAAAAAGAAACGTTCCTTTAGGATTGTGCCCCACGCCTCATCGTTGAATTTTAAACAAACACGCTACGAGTATTTCAGTGATTTCCGAAACGTATTTCAACCGACTGGAAGTGCCGGCTGCCGACTGCCGGCGACGCGCGACCGAGCGAGGGGAATGTGTAATGCGTTTGTCACACGCGCTACTGTTTATGCGTCTGTGTCTTCAAACATTGAAAACCTAATGAAATACTACGTCTGAATCATTAAACTTTCAGGAACACAGTTTTATCATTATGAAATGATAATATCCAAACAAACAGAAGGGTATTTCATTAATATCCTCTTGCCCCACAGAACTAGATACATATCACATAAATTATTAACATGCGACGTGTCGATTCAATAAATAATTCGATGAATTTGTATCTGTCGCCGCGAGGAACACACTTGGTATGAATCATAACTCAATTTCATGCATATCAATTTGGAGGTACCTACAGATAATATTTATTTATTTATTTATTTATTTATTTATTTAATTGTGGCACTCCAACGACTTATTCACTATTACATTTATTCGGGTACTGTAACAATTGAACTTTAAGTCTAGAGTGAATTTGTCACTTACAGGTGTGCACAGCATTTTATATATTTCAAGTTTTAGAATTTACATAGAGTAGGTACATATAGGTTAAAAAAAAACAAATCTACATGAAAACAAAATTGAAAACTAAAAAAAGAAAAGAAATAACTAGGTACTTAAATCTATTTTGTTGCTCTCTAAATAATAATAATAATACTATTTAATGACAAATAATAAATAAGTAAGTAATAGTATATAAGCAAGTAATAATATCAACAATATAGATATTAACTGTGGCCACTGTGGGTCAATAACAATTGTTTGCGAAATTGCGATAGCTTGCTGGCGAAGATGTCGATGCTATTGGTACGTGTATGTAGCTCATTGTACGTCCTCATCAACCTGTTCATTGGTGCCGAATGTCCGAGGTTAGTTCTTGATGGGCATGGAGTGAATACATCTAGGATGCGTTGAGATCTAGGTGAACTATGGCGAGGGACAGTTATATTTATTTCGACGAGAAGCTTCGGAACTTGTATAGATCCATTAATGATTTTGTGTAGCAAAATCAGGTCGTTAGTATGCCTTCGCTGTTTTAATGTTATCATTTTAAAGTGACCTAGCCTTTGCGAGTAATCAGCGTCCAGAGGGCAGCTATTGGATTTGTACCGCAGATAGCGTGTAAAGCTTTTTTGGACCCGTTCTATGCGATTCACATGTGTACCATAAATTGGATTCCAAACAGGTGACGCGTATTCCAAAACAGTTCGTACAAATGAATTATACAGTACCGTTAAGGTTTGGACAGTTTTGAAATCATAACAGGTTCTTTTTATGAATCCCAGTGTTTTAGCAGCCCTAGAAACAATAGAGTCGATGTGAGGTATGAAGGTGAGCTTACTGTCAAGCTGAACGCCTAAGTCTCGGATTTTGTCGACTTTTTGAAGTACTCTTCCGTTAAGCGAATATGAAGAAGTAAGCGTGATGTGTTTTTTTGTGAATGTCATTTGGTAACACTTATCGGCATTAAGAAGCATATGATTTTTGGTACACCAACTATATAAAGAATTGAGATCCTCCTGGAGTAGGGCAATGTCTGTACTCGAGTCAATGACCCGATACAATTTCAAGTCATCTGCGAAGATGGAACATGTACTGTGTTTAATACTGTTTGCTATATCATTTACGAATATAATAAAGTGTATCGGGCCCAAATGGGAACCTTGTGGGACTCCGGATGTTGAAGGGTATGGTACAGACCGATGACCCTTTACTACAACTCTCTGTTTTCTGTCGATCAGATAAGATTTAAACCACAGCCAAAGTTGACCAAATATTCCGAGGTTTGACAGCTTTTGCAGCAATATTTTGTGGTCTACCTTGTCGAACGCACTACTAAAATCGGTGTAGATAGAGTCGACTTGCTTGCGCGAGTCTACTAATTTGCAAAGATCATTAACGTAATGAACTAAGTTGGTCGTTGTGGATTTTTGAGCGCAAAAACCATGTTGTTGCGGAGCTATCTCTATCTTCGAATGAGCGGTTAAAATAGGACACAAGAGAGACTCAAAAACTTTTGAAAATACAGACAAAATAGAGATGGGTCGGTAATTCTTTACGTCATCAGCCTTCCCTTTTTTAAAAACGGGAACTACATGTGCTAACTTCCACTTGTCAGGAAATAGAGAAGTTTTAATAGAGTGGTTAAATATTATTTTGAGTGGAAGAGATAGACTGACTGCACATTTTTTGACAAATATAGGTGGTAAACCGTCTGGACCTGCACCTTTGCATACATTAAGCTTTCTTAGTGCTGTGATTACGTCTTTTTCCGAGAAAGCAACGCTGCCCAACGTATTACAAGAGTAGATGTGTGTGTCATCAGAGCGATGCTCAGAGTGTAAGGCGCCAGATTGAATAAATGTCGACGAAAAGTGACGCGCGAAAAGATCGCAGATGCCGTCGCCCGAAGCGGCTACCTCAGTGCCCAACTTCAATTCCGACGGCATTTCACTTGAGCCCGATTTTTTTGCTTTGACGAAGGACCAGAAGAGTTTGGGATTGTGGGTTATGCCCTCCTCCATCTTTCTAGAAAAGTTATCATAGCTACTTTTGATAACTTGATTGGCTCTCTGGCTCAATAATTTATATTCATAGTCGTCACGGGGATTTTTATACTTTTTGTAACGCCTTCTAAGTTTTTCCTTTTCGTTCAGAATTTTTATAAGACTTTTAGGGAACCATATGGGGTATTTGTTACATTTAAATTTGGATTTAGGCACAAATGAACCTATGATGTTGTCCAATATCTTATAGAGCTCTTCTACCATAGCATTGGCATCCTGACATTGGGCAAAGTTTTCAATCCAATTAACCTGATTTATTCTCTCGTTAATTATTTGGTAATTTGCTTTGCGGAAGTTAAACTTTGCAGAGAACTTGCATTTTAGAAATGTTGGTGATACAGTGGTAATCTCAATACACAAGGGGGGATGGTAAGGGTCTATTGTTGACAAAGGTTCAGTACATTCATGGACTAGTACACCATGAAAGTTAGACAATATTAGGTCTAGGGATTTACATTGGTGATTTTTTACATGATTTAGCTGCTGTAAGCTGTTAAGAGATATACAATCTACAAGGGAATAGCCTAACGAGTTATTATAGTTACTTGCGGACATACTTGCAGACTGAGGGTTAGTGTTATCTAGCTCCCACTTGATGAATCCCAAATTGAAGTCTCCAGCTATAAGTGTATGGCTACCCGTTAAATCAATTACAGAGGTAACCTTATCCAGGAACGCGTCCAGTGTTTGTAGTTGTACTGGTGGAGGCAAGTATACTGCACAGATGTTTAAGTATTGTGTCCTTTTTCCTTCCGTAATCATTAACCTCAGCCACAGATTTTCGGAGTCAGTTTCCCATTTTGCCATGCGAATACTACCGATTGTCTTCAATACAGCGATTAACACGCCTCCGCCCTTTTTATGTCCCAAGAGAGTTGAGGATCTATCTCTACGATATATTGTGTATCTAGAGTCTAATATTTCGCCGTCATTTATTGCATCATCAAGCCAAGTTTCTGTAGCAATAATAACGTCATGTTGATGGCGTTGCGCTGCGAGCATAATGTTTCTCAGTTTGGTTCTTATTCCTCTAAAATTTTGGTAGTAGATCTTGAATGGGAGTTTTAAAATCAAAGGTAATGTATTATTTGTTTTGAAGTTTTTGTGTTTTTTTGCACTTATTTTCACATAACACAGTTAATATCCGTATTGATCGATTGGGCGTAAAACACTGAATGATACTATGTAAGTTTTTAGTTGTGTTATCCACTTTTTGTTCACTTTGTTAATTTTATTTACGGAACGTTTAGCAACACGACCGACTTGAACAAGTACGTACGACGGAGTTGAATCTTATGTAAGTAAATATAATAAAGGGTAGGCTGGAATCTGACTTGCATTGGAAGAAGTTATTATTACAATAAAAAAACTAAAAAACCTGACTGCGGTAAAAAAATTAAGTTAAAAAAAACTGAAAAGCTAAAAACAAGGCCATTTTAAATTAAATAAAAGTTGGAAGCAGGCGGGACCCATTTGAGTAATAATAAAATGGTATGGGTCTCCCGCCTGCTTCCAACTTTTATTTAATTTAAAATGGCCTTGTTTTTAGCTTTTCAGTTTTTGCACAAAAAAAAAATTGAAAAATTGTGCTACAGCCAAATTAGACCGATTTTAACTTTTCAATAGAAACAGAGATTTCCAGTTATCTTTTTTTAAATAAGACATTTCAAAAATGTTCTCTACTAACTTTTTAGACCTTTGTATCCTGCTCATGCGTATGAAGTTTCATTTAAATCGGTTCATTCATTTCGAAAAATAAGGGCTTGAAAGCTTGTATGAAATGCCGTACGGCGTAAACGCTCTTAACACAAATTATGATTAGAAAGATTCGAAGGACCGTATTCAATAGAGCTTGAGATTTCAATTGTATCTATATCATTAACTGTTTGGACTGTTACAACTCATACCGCATATTTTTAAGTAGAATTATAGTCGCGGCTCGAACGTAGAAAATACCCCTGATTGATAGGCGAGTGCAGTCTATTATTATTGTAACATAGTGTTTGTGTAATATTATTGTAAATGTTGTGTGAGTGTGTATTACTATTTCGTATATAAACTATGTTATGATATATTTTCTTATACAATTTTTGAGGCGTATGTGTATATTTAGTGACTTGTGTTTGAGTTTTGTATACTGAAGCTATGTATGAGTTAGTATTAAATATTCTTAGAAATGTACTGGAGTGAGTGTCCGTGTGAGTACTTAAGTTTATATAACTTGCAAAAAAATATCTTATAACTATTGCATTAAGATTACACAGTGTGAACTGGTATTCAGTGGGAATATAATCAAGGAGGTACGTAAGCAAATTGAAACTACACATGAACATGACGTCACTGACACTGCACTAGTGCTTCATTCATCGGCTAATTAACTGCTGTCTCTTTCATACGCGGTACGAGTGCACGAGACAGTGAATAGCACCGCACACAGAACTAGCACAGGTGACGAAACTCACATGTCTGTGGAACTCAATGGAGTGTCTACGAGGACTTTACCATCGATCAGCTGGGACATCTAGCGGTTTGTTTGAGTGACTTGACAAAAGCTCCTGTCATAGTCATAGAAATGTTTGCCGAGTTTATTCAAGTACCTATCGATTCAATCAGACTCATTTGTTTATCATGACCAGTCGAGCTATCGTAAACGTCTCCCCGTGAAGACTTGGTTGAAGTGAGCTGTCAGTAGTGGCAATCCTCGTCAGTGGAATTACGGTTAACTTAAGTAGGATTTTCACGGTGAGATTTTTCGACGTGCTACGAACACGATGGCTACGAAGCTACGAAATCTACTGATGCCAAGAAGAAATTTAGAAAATGCCAGAGAACTAGTCGCAAGCGTTTTATGAGCATGAAATCTGTACGAATCAAAATGAGTTTTTAAAATACCTATGTAATAAGAATGGGCTAAAAGCTAGTATTATTTATAACGTATAAGTGCAAGTTGCATAAAACTCGTGTAAGTATAATTGCGCTTTAAGTATGCTGTGGCGACCAGGTAGTGAAATAGTAATTCGTTGATGCTTTAAAAATAGAAAATAAATTATAATGGTTAGGTGAGGCATTATGCTACCTTGCTTATAAAGACATAAATACATGTGTCACTTAGATAAAATGTGTAAAAAGCAATATACTATCATGGCTACAACCTCCCCCCCTCTCACATAGTCAACCTCGCAGTTAGTTCTAGGTCATAGGTTTTTATTTAAGTTTTTCTTCTGGCGTGACGTTTCTCATTTTCCGGGACGTTGGCCAGAGGCGATTGTATGTCTTGCTTCACTTTACAACTACTCTTTGCAGATTCTGTAATAGAAAATGATTTAAAATACCAAAGTACCTACCAGTTCAATCTGCTATTACTCTTGTTAATTATAAACTTAAACATTTGTAATAGTTATAGCCTGCGTAACATTTTATTTCACGAGCGGTGTAAGGCTTGTTGGCCGGCGCATGCGGCGTCACGTAGCTATAATTGATCGCTCGCTAATGATAATTACAATCAATAGCGCCGCGTTGGGTGCGTGTTGCTAAAGTTCCACGTGTAATGTATTGTAAGTGATGCTGTGATCGCGATGAGTTACTGTAACGAGGCCAAGGGCGTCGTGACTGAGACTAACTAGATGACTGCTTGTTATGATATTAGTGCTACGCGGAAGGCGGAACTAACTGTTACTATTGCAGGTGAAAGAAAAATTGGAGTGCTAAAGGAGTGAACATCGGGTTAGCTGTCAGACGAAAGCCTTTCTCTCCGGCCTAAGAGGCCAATCAATATTTTAAGTGATTTGTTTTACTATTATTATTTCAGCAAACATTGTGCATCATTATGTAACAGTAACAGTCAATCACTGCAGTTCACATGAGATTGACAATCTGCGATGTTAAGAGTTACTTTAAGGTAGGACGCTCACGATCTACGTAAAACATAACTCTTTAATCAGCTAAAGTGTTATTAAGAAGCATTTGCTAATATCTGGTGTCCTATCTGACTACCTACTTTCTACTCCTCCATATTTTCTTAATTTCTTCGTACACCTTAGTGCAAGTAGTCTTAGGTGGCATAAGTATAACCGCATGTCAGGCCATGTCATCAGTACATGCGCGCGCATAACGGAGCGTCCAAGATAATAATTTTTTTTTACCCTGGACTCTCCAACAGGGAATATAGGTATTTTCTAAAACATAATATTCTAACCCTCCCCTGTATTTACATTATAGAAATATGTAAATTTGTCCGTAAGCATCAAGAGTTCTACACAAAATGCGAAGTCATCCAATCACAGTACACACTTAGGCACCGATCTAGGCTAAACATACCAACATCCGAGATAAAAATGCATTCTACAAGTCCCTACGTAATGTCTATAAAAATATATAACAAAGTAGGTACCTGACATAATAAAGGAAGTAGAACAGTTAAATATATTTATTAAAAAAAAAACTTAAATAATTATTGATATACAAATGTTAGATGAATATGATGATCGAATATTTAAATGAGAAAAATAAATAAAACAAAAAAATAATAAAATTAATGATAATCACGCAATTTATATGAATGTTTAAAATATATTAAAGATACGGTAATTATTAATAAATAATAAAATAATTAATACATAATATAACAAAAATAATAATCTCTCCTACCCTTTTGCTGTGCCCTACAGGGTCCATAATGATCTAAATTACTTATATAGTTACCACCTAAGTACACATTATGGTAAAGCAATAAAGATATTAAGTACCTATTGAGTATCCAGAGGCATTTATGTAGACAATTAATGATGTCTCTTCGGTATACAAATGTGGGTAGGAACGTTAAGTACATTTATGACTGTTTTGCAAGTAATGACAGTAAAGAAAATTAGAACTTATATAAATAAAATATAAATGTATACCTACTATCTGCAATACTTCACTCATGTACGCGGAAATACTAACCAGATAGTTAAACGTTTTTATCATTCAATATAGTATTTAACTAGCTTCAATGTTAACGGCACATTAAATATGACTACAGAAGAGTTTCCTGTAAGACATACTTACACGGCACGAGCATACGTCCGGTGAGTCAGGTAAGTTGTCGGTAAAGTTAATGTAGTCGCAGTTTAGTCTTTAGAGTAATTACAGGTTACAGCTGACTGATTCACGCAAGTTGCGCGAGTGAAGTGCGGCGCGGGGGCGGACATGACGATTTTAACTGTTTCGTATATCAACCTCTTTTATTTCAACAGCTCTCTGTGAATTATTCAGTCTACCAGGTAAACAGTACGTAGTCAGAACCAATGTGTCACTGAGTATGACGACACTTATTAACCCCCGACGCAAAAACGACGGGTGTTATAAGTTTGACGTGTCTGTGTGTGTGTGTGTGTGTGTCTGTCCGTGGCATCGTAGCTCCCGAACGGATGAACCGTTTTTTAATTTTGTTTTTTTTTTTGTTTGAAAGGTGAATTAGTCGGGAGTGTTCTTAGCTATGTTTGATGAAAATCGGTCTAAGATGGCCGCCGCCACAAAATGGCGGAGTACATATTTTTTCACAACTCCCTTATTAAGGGTATCAAATGAAAAGGCTTGAATAGTAGAATACTATACACTATGATAAATTTCAAATCCAAGATGGCCGCCACCACAAAGTGGCGAATTATTTTTTTTTTTTCACAACTCCTTCAATATAGGTATCAAATGCAAGGGCTTGACATGTAGAATAATGTATACTATATTGAAAGGGAATGAGGAATATTAACTAACGAAATGAAAACTAAAAACTTGAAAATATTTTTTTGTCTGATCAATGCACTAGAATGATGAGGAAAGTGGAGTGATGACTGGTGCATACGACCACTGAGTTTGACTATTTTTACGAATGGAATTATCCTACTTAAAAAGCGCAGGTACTTCTACATCGGATAGTGTCGCAGTCCCATTTTATATTATGTCTAATAGCTATGAAATACTTGTACGAAAATTGAATAACTAAAGGAAGAACTAGAAAAAGGATATAATAAAACAAAAAAATCCGTTTAGTCTTAAAAAGTATTCTTCAACTATATATTAATAATTAATTTTTGACGGATAAAAAACCTGATTAAACACCAAATTACCTGAATCTTAAAACGCAAGAAAATAAAAGAAATGAAATACAAAAATTAAGGAGTCCCTACAAAAAGCATGAAATAAAAAATTAAATAAAAAATTTAAAAAACCCCCGACACAAAAAAATAATAAAATTAAATGTAAGTAATTGGAAAAGGATCAAATAATTTAAAAACCCCCAACTTAAAGAATCTAGGTAACGAGACTAAAACAGATAAATTCATATGGCAGTCGGGGGACCTCTTAGCATAGAAGGTCATTCCACAGAACGGTTTTTGTGTCGGGGGTTTTTTAAATTTTAAATTTTATTTTTTATTTTTCATTAACGCGTTTAAATAATATCAGAAATCATTCAGAAAATATGATCGTGATTAGTCGAATCTGTATTCAATAAATAAGTAGTAAGTCAATTCTGTATTAATCGTTTTGTATTGACATCGAGTGTGCGGCGGGTGAAATGTCACCCGCACCAGCACGTACAGGTGAGGCAGGTGCGAGACGGACGCTAACGCAATAGTCCGACCGCATCGTGTACCTAGGGCGATGGAGACAGAAGGTCTAAGCCATGCAATGCTAACAACGGCGGTGCCCTCCGGCACTTGAGCGTGTGTTCTATTTCTATTTTACTTTTAGAAAACTATGCTTGAACTATGTATTACGCGACTTTATAATATCTCTGCAATGTCAATTTCTCCTGCATGCGCCAATATTACTAAATCTTATTACTTATTAGAAAAAACTCGTGTATCGGTGGCCATGAACTATAAAAATCTGGACTCCTGAAGTCCTATAAATCTGAAGCACAAGAAACTCCGAAGAGAAGATATTTTGAAAATATTGAGAGAAGGGCAGGTGAACCTTACCCTACTTGTAAGAACTGCTATCACTCAGTGTTCTACGTAATATCTAAACGATAATTTAATAAGAATTTAATTTAAATTGAATTGCATGTATTCATAAATGTAGGTATTTGTACTTGATAAATTACCTTTAAGGTGCTTATATCTATAATTTTCTAATATTACAGAAACTATGCACAATTATTTGAAAATTCATACATATTAAAAAACGCCCATAACATTAGATACTATAGTTTACAAGACTGATCCTCTCTCCAATTATTTTGCCGTGGCCGATAGGGTCCATAATGATGTCATTCAATTATAAGTTATCACCTAAGTGTACATTATGGATCATCATGATTACGAGTATTCAGTATGTAGGATAGTGTCGCGCAGTATAAGTGTGTAATATCGGGCGTTGTCCTTCTGCACGGAGTTGTTAGAGCGTCGTTACACGGGCGCGCGATAATTGCGTTAACGCGGCCTTCGCGACTCCGAGTCACTCCAGACAATCGCATCACGCACATACTGACGTCACGGGACGCTTATGAACATCACACGAGTGTTTATTTTGTTTGAAAGTATCGAAAATAAGAACAGCTTGGCATAAATTATTGCGTTATATACAAATACTTACCTACAACTTACTAACCTTACTGACCTCATCATTTCGCTATTAATAGTTTATTCTGTAATAGAATAGAACGTAGTTGATACTCATTTATTCAATTAAGACATGGAGCAATAAGTTGTAATAGGAACAACTTGATTACAAACGCGGAAAGTTTATTAATACTCGTAATTAACGTTTAAGTATCTGACCGTTATCTCCATGACACCCCCCACATGGAACGTGCGTAAAGTTTATCTTTGATGCATGTAAGTAATATAGGGAATTAAAGTTGTAACAGCCCAACAAACAAAAATTGCTCTTGTAGCGGCTTATATTGCCAAAAATAATATTCTTATAGGAGCCGCATTATCGTTAATAAGGGTGCGTTTGGGCACAAATTATAAAGACAATAACCTTATACCCCCCTTATGGTTGCTTTATTGTCCACTTTTGTTCCTTATACGTGTTATATTATGACAAGGAACAAGGAAGTTAAACTTATAATGGCAAGAAAAAAGCTCCTAAAAAGCCGACACACTTGAAAGAAAGATATAGAAAGCGTTAATACGGGCGATCACCCTTATACTTGTTTTATTATGGCCCGATACAAGGGAGTTAAACTCATTACGGCATATCAAAGGCTCTTAAAAAGCCGTAGGCCCTTATAACCGTCTGTTTATGATTCTGCAATAAGTTTTTTTTCTTAGTGATTATTACATTTTTGCAACAGTTTGGCGAATAAAGAGAAACGTCAACCATTTTACTGAAAAGTGTACGGTAAGTTATTATTTTATGTAGTTTATTTACCGGATTTATGTGGTCGTTTATAGTGAAAAGTGTATGGGAATTCAAATGCATGATAAAATGTGGTACGCTGTGTGTTGTAGTATCAACCCGCCCTTGCTTTTAAGCTGTTTCGTGCTACAAACGTTATGAATTATTTAGTCATGTTATAAATAGTGCTATTTTATGAGGGCAAAACGATTCACACATCGTCTACAAGGAGTCTATGAGACTGAAGACTTTATAATGGCCACATTTGTTGCTTATGCTATCGCCATTTTACATACTGTCAGGGTTCATTTCTCACGAACAAAATCCTGTCCCTAGCAAGTCTTGTTCCCATACGTATAAAATTTATGTTTCACTATGGTTGGGTTGGCTGGAAGAGATCTCTTTATAGGGACAAGCTTGCTTTTATGCACTAATTTTAAATTTTAAATATAATTACAATAAAATTGTAAGTACACAATAAAGAATATAATTATATATAGAATATGTTTGTCCGCAGATATTGCAATGGTAGTATGCATATTGGCAGATGAGAAGATTTGATGAAGAGATTTGAGAACCATTCTTGCTCTGGACTTTGATATACGGCGGCATGAGAGCCTATAAAAAATGATAACTTTAATAAAAATACGTGATTTTTAAATTAGTTGTTTTATTTTACAAAGTATGGATTAATGGTGTAATATTCCAATAATGTCCAGTACCAATTTCAGTAATGCATATTTCAACTTTATTTGTTTTGAGCAATGTACGCGCATCCATAGGCATTTTGTTTGGCATTTCATTTAGGATGTAATATTTTTAATAAGTCACTTAAAGTGATATGGGAAATGTTGAATTTCACTGTCCATTCTCTGATGTCACTAGGAATATCAATATTCTTCAACTCTTCATTTAAAAATATGTCTATATTACTATCACTACAATTATATTCTTCCTCACTGGTTTCCTTTTCATTCTCATATTCTATAAAATAATTCTCTGCGGAACCACTGGCTGATTCGTTGGTATCGGCTTGGTCATTTTGTAGCATCATAGGAGTAGAGGTGGTGGGTGTAATGCTCCCAACCATGTTTTCGTAGACTATTTTTACTTTTCTTCTGTAACAACCGCTTCTTTTAAACTTCTTCCAGTATTTTAAATCCATTTTTTTAATGTAAAAGCCAATCCGCAATAAATTCACACAATCTGCTGTACTTTCAAAATGGCGAATCTAGTTATGTAAAACATTTATTTTACCATGTAGAGAATAATATCTTTATAATCACTGTATAAGGGAATACGGATTGCTTTCATCCTTGTAAAGATCATATACAATGTTAGAATTCGTTTATTGGATAGACGTTTCATCAAATGCTCCTTTAAGTTAAAAAGCATTATAGTTACCTTGTGCATTACTTTTCTAAGAATAATTGATCATATTAAAATCCTTTATATGACTTTGAATATTATATGGCTAAAAAGCAATGTAACTAGCCTCTATAAGAAGAACACACTTCGAACCCTTATTGTAGCCGTATTAATTGGTTTTATTAACGTTTACCCAGCCAAATTATAAGAATAAAGGTAATATTAGCCAAATCTTCTAATAATGTGCCACTATAAGGAACATTAACATAATAAATGCTCTTTTATAACAAATATAAGAGTTTAGACCTTATAGGCTTAATTTTATAAGCTTACTTTGTTTGTTGGGAGTAATCGTAAGTTCCAGAAACTTACAAAGCTCATTATCTTAACGCACTAAGTAGACAGTTAGACATGTTTTGTTTTCAAAGCCGTGGCGGAGGCATAACTTCCAATAATCAGCCATCTAAAGTATAAACTACTTGGGATCTAAGAAGGTGCTTAACACCGTATACTAAAGCGCTTAAGGTAGTAAAGATTTTCTGTGGGAGTATTTAACGTAGGTAGTAGGAAAATGATAACGACAAGTGAATAGGAATACGTTTTTGAATACCCGGAGTGTTAAAAGACCTGAAATCAATCATAGTTAGCCCCGCGCCAACAATGAAAGTCTGACATGTGAGGCGAAATGTTGATGGATGGTAACCTACAGACGCGGCGCGGTGCGGCGCGGTGACGCGCGGGTACGGCGGGTACAAGCGCCGCTGTAATCCGCGTGGTGAGCCGTACTGCTTAATAACGTCGGCCGTACGACGCGACGTAATCCACTCCGCGTAATACTGGCTTTTGTTTATAACTATTCACCTCCAAGCGATCCGCTGCGCCATGAGCGGCGCGTCACCGCGTCACCGGCGGCTGGGCGAGCCATAATACCGCCCTTAATCTGCCCATCTTATTTTATGCTTCAGTATATTTTTCAATCTGAATTAAAAAGACCTTTTCGTTATGGAAAGTAACTCTGACACAATAAGGTTGAGCTCGCATTGTTTTCTAATAAAAAGTTCGTCGACTCGCGAATTTAGCGTTATGACCGAGTCGCGCGGACGTGCCCGCATTAGGGATGCCGCCCTCGCACCGCGCGGTGCTTGAGAATGTCAATTGCACAAATTATTGGCACTCGGCTATTATTCCTGTAGCAGATAATATGGACATCCTCCTCCCGCCCCGTCTGGCAGGTCACAGGCCGCTACCTATGGTCCTAGAATTGCCTAATTGAGAATGCAGACACCTAGCCGTGCCGCTATCTTCGGCTCGTCCCACAACTCAGTACATGTTTAGTATCCATTACTGGGCGCGTGCACGTAGCTATCTCCAATTACCGTTCACGGGCGGCTACGTACGTGGAGAGCACGCGGGATCGTCGCCGGGAGCGTACCTGTGTAGCGGGTGCAGTAATTGAAATAGCGCGAGTTAGGTAGACACGGCGCACTGAATTCATTAGACGGATATCATCGGCGCGGCTCGGCGGGTGTCGGGGGCGGTCGGCTGCGGCCGGCGGCGGTCGACTGCGGTCGGCTGCTAATCAGCTTGTTTTGTCGTCTAGTTAGCATTGTTTACGGCCGCACGATATGTATTTACAGCTGTGTGAACCACTCGTATTGGAGTTACTTTAAGTTCATTTAGAAAGGGCGGCTAAGGGGCAGGGCTAACGAGAGAAATCGTATTCCGACATTCACGGAACATAATTCTGAGGCAAAACGAGAACTAAGGAAAAGGTATGTCAGCCGGGTATAATAATAGGCACTTGTGGCTTTATAGTACATAACATAATAATAATTTAATTATGGTAAGCTTGTGTTCGCCCCGCGACTCCCCGCGGCAAGCAGCGTGAGATGTAATGATGATGGGCCGTCATTACATTATTCCCAGAAACAGTTTGCTGTGAGAAGCGGTTCACAGATTATAATATTTAGAATGAAGTAATAAGAACAGTAACACTGTATACTAATAGCATATATCAGTAAGTGAGGCTGACACATGTAATACGTAATCAAATATGAATTAGGGCGGGAGCGCCGAGCGCCGAGCGCACCACTCACTAGGAAAAAAATCAGAAATTCCAACTCAAACGTGTATTTTTAACCCCCGACGCAAAAACGACGGGGTGTTATAAGTTTGACGTGTCTGTGTGTGTGTGTGTGTGTGTCTGTCTGTGGCATCGTAGCTCCTGAACGGATGAACCGATTTTGATTTTGTTTTTTTTGTTTGAAAGGTGAATTAGTCGGGAGTGTTCTTAGCTATGTTTGATGAAAATCGGTCCAAGATGGCCGCCGCCACAAAATGGCGGATTACATATTTTTTCACAACTCCCTTAATATGGGTATCAAATGAAAGGGCTTGAATAGTAGAATACTATACACTATGATAAATTTCAAATCCAAGATGGCCGCCACCACAAAGTGGCGAATTACATTGTTTTTTCACAACTCCCTCAATATGGGTATCAAATGAAAGGGCTTGACTAGTAGAATACTATACGCTATTACAAATTTCAAATCCAAGATGGCCGCCACCACAAAATGGTGAATTATATATTTTTTTCACAACTCCTTTAATATAAGTAGGTATCAAATGCAAGGGCTTGACAAATAGAATAATGTACACTATATTGAAAGGGAATGAGGAAAATTAACTAACGAAATGAAAACTAAAAACTTAAAAATATTTTTTTTGTCTGATCAATGCTCTAGAATGATGAGGAAAGTGGAGTGATGACTGGTACCTACGACCACTGAGTTTGACTATTTTTATTACGAATGGAATTATCCTACTTAAAAAGCGTAGGTATTTCTACATCAGATCGTGTCACAGTCCCATTTTATAAACTAGATCTGAAATACCTAAGATATCTAATAGCTATGAAATACTTGTACGAAAGTTGAATAACTAGAAAAAGGATAAAACAAAACCAAAAAATCTGTTTAGTCTTAAAAATTATTCTTCAACTACTTATAAATTAATAATTATTTTTTGACGGATAAAATTCCTGATTAAACACCAAATTACCTGAATCTTAAAACGCAAGAAAATAAAAGAAATGAAATACAAAAATTAAGGAGTCCCTACAAAAACATGAAACAAAAAATTCAATTAAAAATTTAAAAAACCCCCGACACAAAATAATAATTTTTAATTTAATTTTTCTAGTGCTTACAAACAAAAAAAAAACACTCACAAGGTTTTACGGAATACAGATAAATAATGTTCCGAAAAAATATATTCCAGCTTGTTTATTGTTAAATCTTGTATAACTTGCTTTTGAAAAAAAAAATTACACACGAATTGAGAACCTTCTCCTTTTTTTGAAGTCATAAAAAAAATTAAAATAGATACCTAACATTATTATTAGGTATAATTATTATGACTGTGTTTCTTATCGCTGGTCCTTCTGCCCGTTATGTTGCGTGGTCGCCGCAGCTTGACTCCAGTCGAATTATAATAGGTCGTTTTAAGGCGAAGTTATCCGGGATTAAGATTAAGTATGAACCTGGGTAAGTTGCCGGCGGTTCTAACACCGCCACGCCGCGCCACGCCGCGCTGGTGAGGCGAAACGATCGCATTCACTTACCGCCATCTAGCGGCTAACTTTGTGACTTATTATCATGCAATTTAGCACTGGAATTACGCTAGGGAGTTAATATTATTTAAAGTAGAAGCAAGAACATTGTTTAGTAAGTAATCATTAACTTTACAAAGAGAAACACAGACATGTTTTTGCTAATTGAAATTCACCGCAACCAAAACCGTAACATTTTCTTATAATAACGCAGTGAGCTGCGCCAACTGACGCCATGATCTATCTCAATGCTTGACGAAGAGCTATGTAGCACTGACAAAGGAGAGCGTACTATGAAAAAATACCGAGAAAAGTCATGCCAAGCAGTAGGACATTTAATATAGGAGATGAAATAACACGAAGGTTAATATTGTTTTATAGTAAGGTAGTCTGTACCTTAACACGTCACCGCAGTTGCGTCGCCGTGACGTTCAGTGACGCGTCGCGCGTGTAATCGCGTCGTCAATCATAGTCGCGCGCTAAATATTAAAATCCCCGCCGCGACTTATTATGACACCCTGTACTAATCTGATAGGAGGAAGGTCTCAAGGTGCCATCTCTCAAAGGGGAAAGGTAAATTACGTTGTTGATTTTTTTTTGTTAAGAATATTTTGTGCCAAGCACAGCAAGATGCAAAGATTGATCACTGAAAGGATACCAAAGTTAATTAAACAATCATCATCATCTCATATAGCAGTCCACTGTTGGAGATAGGCCTCTCCTATTGCACGCCATTCAACTCAAATAATAATTTATTTAAACAATACCTACTGACAAATCTATTAACAGCAATTTATCAGATTCATAATGAGTCAGATCCGCAGTTAAGTGGAAACTAGGTTTCCGAGCAAACTTTCCAATAATTCGACTGACGGAATGCGGAGCAGACTCCGATGCAGCAGCAAGCACTGGTCACAGGTCAACATTTTTGTGAACTGTGGGCGACATCCGCCAATTATATTAATATTGTATTCCTGTTTACGTTAATAGCCGCTGCAGTCCAATAATTACCGGCTCGTTGCCAGCAATCCTGACCGGCAGATGAGCCGCTGATCAGGATACACCCACGCACGTCATTACGTTATTCTCTACGATGAGATAATTGTGTGTTAATTAAATTACTGCCTCGTTGGTCTAGCGGTTGTGAGGTAGACTGCTGAGCAAGCACCAAGGTTCAATTCCTAAATCGAGGAAGTCCATGGAGCTTCTTGTCCGTTCTTTTCCATAGGAACCTAGCAACCTACTATGCTATGGAATGCGCAGCTTCATCTTTCTGACTGACCGACACTCACTTGACAATTCAAGAGTGCCTGTAAATGGTTTAATTTAAATTAATGCTTTTGTTTGAAGAAAATCTCATTGGGTATTCCTCCGGCAGCAGTCCAGAGGCTGGCTATGTGGCCTGCTAATGGCGATAGACTGTTACTCTTCTACACACCTCTGCCTACCTACATTGTGTCAATATAATGGAACTTTAAGGTGAGCTGAAGCACTGTGCTGCAGATCATAGTTCATTGCTTGTTCAGTGTGTCATAAATCGCTGAGGCCTGCAGCTAACCGGCAATGTACCGCGTCGTGAGGATTCATTACGAGCGCGTGTTACGACTAGAGCTGGGTAATTGAAATATCTGCAAACGTGACATGTACTGTGAAATAAATACCGTGTCCGTACTGTTTCAAAGCTGGTTTACAACACATTATAAAGGATTAAAAATAATGTTGTAACACTAGCGACCCTTTATATCGTTTCAGTAGACATGCAAATCGATGAAAAAGCATGACTTAAAAAGCAAAGGGCTACTTATGGATTATAATCTAGATACAACTATTTCATCCATTTCAATCCTACGATAAAGTAATTCGTTGCATTCGGCAAGACTTCATGTAACCAACCAACCAAGTCCTTGAATCATGTTCATTATATCTTTGCCCCACATCTGAACTTACAGCTTCTGATCTTTATAATGTGTGTTTGTTCTAAGTTATTTACATAAATATACAACGTTACGACTTGCGATTACATGAAGTCACTACAAGAGTTTTGATTAACAAAAGTAATTATTTTGTAAACACACCACGCCGCGCTTAACTTTCCTTAGTCGCCTTTTACGAGCCCAATTAGTGTATAAAATTGTACTGCAGTGTATCATTTCCCGCCACAATGATTATTAAATCCGAAACGCGATACCGCGGAAGCTTGCAATACCGTAATTCAGGCGAACCTTTATCTCTCGCGGCTGAAAAGACGGCGCTAGCGTAAAGTATGCTGCGTAGTGGATGTAAGCTTGCGGCCGAGGTGCGTGCAGTCGCGGAGGTTATCGTTTGTCGGCCGCCATCATTAACGCGAGCTCCGGCCAATTACACCGCGCACACCTGCACCACAACACACAGGAACGGACAGAAGGACCACTGATAACAAAGCACACACACACAAAAACGTAAGTGTTGGTGAAACCAAACAGTCTCATTACTACAGCCTGCAATATTTTTACTTCGTCCATGTTCTGTGCATGTGTACATCGCTATAGGTAAGTATGTGTAGCGTTACAAACGGGAGCGTTCCCAAACGGGAGTGACCCATCTCTATAACCATCGACCTTTTGTTTGTTCCAATGGTGTGCTCTCTATACGGCGTGGTGTTCACACAGAGCACGCCGCGCGAATACTTTCCGATTGAGCAGAGGATAACCACCTCGCAGCTTATTAGATACACCGCTCTAATAAGCATGAGTGTGTTAATTAAACTTATCAACTAACGGGAGTTTACGGTCAACGCGGCTTTCAGGGCAGACCTTCATAATGATACAGTAGTATCTAGGCATGGCACAGGCTAGGCACTTTGCTGCGAGCAAAGGTTTGCAAAATAATCGTACAATGATAATTCGGTACAACGTCCTAAGGATGACATATGTTTCTGGGCTGTTTTATCAATTAGCAGAATCTTATATTAAGTGGGCTTTGGTCACACTACAGTTTTGGTCACGAAATAACGGTCGAAAGTAGAGAAAAAAAAACTGTGTCGCGAGTTCAATGGTTTTTCCAATCTCAAAAAATTCTCCCAACGCGCCTAAAGAAGTTTTCACTTCAAAAACATTTTAGAGTAAAATAATCGAATCACTCGATCACGAAGTGTGAAGTTTTGCGTTATCACGAGTAGTGTTTTGCTCACGATAATAACGTCGGACTTTCTTACGTTTGATCAGTGATCGTATTTACAACTAGCTGTGCCCGCGACTTCGTCCGCGTGGAATAGTGACTTTTCGGGCAGCATATTTTGAATTACATATACCGTCTACAGACCGGGCATTTGCTGTCCGAACCCTCTGAGAACTCAGGCGAACTTCAGTGAAAGTCTCAGACTCTAGTGCTTGAGCTTCATGATCGGCAGTGAGACGTATTTCTCGTTCTTCCTGTGTTTCCTGAGACCGAACATTTGCTGTCCGAACCCTCTGAGAACTCAGACGAATTTCCCTATCAGTGAAAGTCTCAGACTCACGCGATAGTGTATGAGCTTCACGATCGGCAGTGAGACGTATTTCCCGTTCGTCCTGTGTCTCCTGGGATCGAGCATTTGTTGTCCGTACTCTCTGGGAGCTCAGGCGGGTTTCCCTGACAGCAAAAGTCTCAGACTCACGCGATAGCGCGTGAGCTTCGCGATCGACAGATAAACGTGCCTTTCGTTGTTCCCCGTTTTCCCTATTTCGAGTTGTCATCATTCGAGAACGATTTGAACTCAGTCGAGATTCTCGCTGTGTCGAAGTTTCTGCAGCACGAAACCTAGCCTGGTGCAGAGAGCCTTTTGCCTCACGACCTTCCTCAGATTCCTGTGATCGAACTAATCTCATCATTTTAGCATTTCTGCTACATTGGGAGAGGTTGGATCTTCTTCGAGGCATTCTTACAATAAAATAGTACTTACTACTTAACACACAGTTATTTAGTAAACACGTACTATCGTAAACAATTAAATTATAAATACTTACAGATTATTATACAGTCTAAAATTATCACAGTTTAAGTAATAGGTAAGTGTTAAGACGTGTAAACCAAACGTCATTATCATCATCATTTCAGCCGATAGACGTCCACTGCTGGACATAGGCCTCCCCCAATTTTGGGGGGGTTTGCCATAATCGCCACGCTTGGCAGGCGGGTTGGCGATCGCAGTATGGTATGGTGGTGGAATGCATAGAAAACACTGCTGCCCATTCTCCGGTGAGACCCTTAGTCGCCTTTTACGACACCCACGGGAAGTAAGGGGTGGTGCTATTCTTCTACACAGACAAACGTACTAACTTTATAAAACAAAAGAATTGCTAGAAAAAATAATTACTAACCTAAGCTAATGAACTTATACTTAATAAAGAAAATCAAGAAAAGAAATGCCTAACCTACACCAAATACTTATAATATTTATATACAAACCCTAAATACAAATTAAGATAAGTATGTATACTTACCAAAAATCAGGGAAAGAAATGCCCAACCAATAATAAATGCTTACAATATTTATTTACAAAACCCTAAATAAAAATTAAGATAAGTAAATACCCAAAAATCAAGGAAAGAACCGCCTAACCTATACCAAATACAAAATTTTAAAGAAAATTAAGAAAAAGAACCTAACCTACAAATCCTAAAATATAAATAAATGAAATATGCAAACAGTCAGTATTCAAGTGAATCGCAATAATCGAATCCAACTATTCGCCTATACTCTCCAGGATACGTGCGTTCGCTACGAATAACTGAATCCTTATGGCAGCGGCGCGTTTTCTTTTGAAATGGTCATCTCGCAGTTCAACCTGAGGGGTTGTCGACTGCTTAACCTGGCTTTCCTGTGGATGCCTCAATAAATTAAGGCCTCCAGCCAGGGCATAATACACAACTTGACTACACAATATAAACTTAAAAACTAAGCGACTACACGCTAAGGGCACCCCCTGTGGGGTACGGACCTCGGCTTAGGGCGTCGCTGGGAGAGGGCAGCAAGGGACAGGCTGGATCGGAATTATGGCAGCGGCGCGGCTCTCAGCGCGCTTTATACAAGGTGTATCGGAAAGGGGGTATCAACCCTGAAGGAGGTGAATGTGCTCATGAAACTGAACAAATTTCCCCAAAGAACATAGGTCGAAATATGAAAAAAATTTTGGACCTCCCATAGTAATAGTAAATCATTGATGTGCTATTACTATGGGAGGTCCAATTTTTTTTTTTCATCTTCATTTACCTCCTTCAGGGTTGATACCCCCTTTCCGTTACACCTTGTATATATAGCCACGGACGCGCAGGCGCGAGGCGTTTACGTACACTGATAGAATACCTTAACAAATGTTCGCCGTGATTCTTTAAATTGACATAACTTTTTCATTTATGAACCGATTGACATGAAATAAACACTAAATGTTAAGTGAAGCTTACTACAATATATTAGTGGAAACCGCATCTAAATCGAATAAGCCGTTTCTGATATTAGCGTGCACAAACACAGCAGACAAACAGACAAACAGACAAAAAAAAAATTAATTACAATTTCGGGTTCGGCATCGATATAATAACAACCCCTGCTACTTTTTTTTAATATATTTCCATTGTACAGACACCACTTTTCTACAATTTTATTATATGTATAGATAATAAGGTAGAAATTACACATACATTACCTACATGGATATTATTTACTATTGCCACTACCCTGAATCAGTTCCCCGCTGCTGCTCGCTGCTGGTAACTCAGTTGGTAGCTACAGATAACATTGTAGTGTCGCGCGCGCTCGGCGCCGCCGCCACTAGGTATGTTACAGGCAAGTCTGGCTGTACTAGGAAAGTACCAAGTTCCAAGTGCTAACTACGTAACTTAACTAGGTGTTGAGCTGTGAATTACTGTCTTGTTCTAACGTGTATTCTGTTAACATTAGTTAGGGCGTCTACCGTTCCAACACTATGTTGTCTGTTCCAAAATTATCTGACAAAAATGTAAACAAATATATTAGAAAAACGGGAGTATTCCCGTTAGGTACCGTCGACGCCAATATGTAGTGCTACATATAAATTGAGTGCCATGATTTGATTATATGATTTAATACTTAAACTCGAAATTATAATATAAATATTTTTCTTACTCGTATTCAAATGTAGGTTAATTTGATTACCTCAATTTAAATTAATAATGTTATTCAATCAATCATTGTTGGAAAAAGTGGACAGTTAAGAATTTACAACGAAGTTGTTAAGGGAATTTATTATTGCGTGATTGCGTAAGAAATTAAGAATTTAACTTGAACAAGCTTTGTTTACAGTTTAATCAGATACTTTTGGAACAGACCATACCTAACAACCTACATTGGTCGCGGTTATTTAGATGTGATAGAAAATAAGATATTGTAACTGAATTCCCATAATGTTGCAACCCACATGGATAGGTAGATAGACCATTAATTATTATGTAACAAAGAGAATAAAGTCTTTGGTATGGTATACCCACCATAAACATACACACACACAGCTACACATAGCTTTTCGAATTATAAATAACTAGCATGTCATCAAGTGAATATATCAGTAAATAACACCTTTAAAATTAGGTTGATGATAGATGGTAGATTCAAAAGTGAACGGAAATACGTCAAGGCAAAGGTAGGAAATTAACTGAACAAAATATGAGTATGAGATGGTCGCATGGTGTGCAGCGTGCCTATCAGAGGGGCGGGCCCGGCCGCACGGCGCGGCGCGCGGCGCGCCAGACACATCGGCTCTTGTCGCTAATTGACAGAATTAATTCTCGTTACGCTTGTGAATATACTCGTGGCCAGTGAAATAGACCCACGACTTATGACGTGCACTCATTTATCAAAACGTTCGCGCATAGCTTCCGCCAGATTTCTTAGAAGTTGCTCTGAGCCAGTTTGTAACGTCAATATTTCAGTCTTCACTTCCTAAATAATATTTTTCATTCAATACTTTTGCTACGTGGATATAATATGGGTTGATGCCGTCTTACACATAGTCTACAGACACTGAATCCATACTTAATATCATAAATGCGAAAGTGTGTCTGTCTGTCTGTTACCTCTTCACGCTTAAACGGCTGAACAGATTTAGATGGAATTTAGCATTAAAGCACTAGCAGCGCCCCACGGTTTCACCCGCATAAGTGTCGATCCCGTGGGAATGTCGGGATAAAAACTATCCTTTGTGCTTTTCCGGGACTCAAACTATCCCTATAAAAAATTTCATCTAAATCGGTTCAGAAGTTTAAGCGTGAAAAGGTAACAGAGAGACAGACACACACTCTTTCGCATTTATAATATTATACTAGCAGGGCCCCGCGGTTTCACCCGCTTAAGTATGGATCCCGTGGGAATATCGGGATAAAAACTATCCTATGTCCTTTCGCGGGACTCAAACTATCTCTACATTGAAATCGGCTCAGCGGTTTAAGCGTGAAGAGGTAAAGACACACTTTCGCATTTATAATATTAGTATGGATGGATAAAATATAATAATTATGATTATTTTTCAGCTGTAATTGTTATAATATCAAGTGTATAATCCTGCCGGTGGAGTTATAACTCATGCGGCTGATTTCCCTGAAGATTGTGCGGTAATTACGTTAAAATGAATAAGGGAGTTATTAGTGGGCTTATTAATATTAGCATGTTTCCGCTTACGTGTACCTGTAATCTCAATAAAAGCCTTTATTATACAACATCCTTGATACTTAGCTCCTTCGTTACTCGCAGCGACAAGCACGCTTCACGGTACTGAGGTACTAGATTCGATATCCGGTTTGGGCAAAGTTTGATTTTAGTTTTTCCGTTTGGGGTTTCTAATTGTAAGTTGCTTCTCATTGTGTAAACAGCTGTATACATAGGGATCTTATTTATTACAGGGTCTAAATACAGCTCCGGCGATATTGATGTAGATCAGTAGGTACAGCCCTGCCCTAACGTTCGGGAACGGACTCGACACACAAAGTATGAATAGGTGTTCGTTGACAATAAGAAACCACTGCAGTACAACGTTGAAGGCTGCTTTGAACTTCAAAAGGTTTCCTCTCATTACAATGGCCCAGTGCCAAGAACGAGATCAATGAACTTGGAATAAACATGTTTTTCAAATATTTCGTAAACAACTGTAGCCGCGCAGGTAACAACTTATGTAGGTGGCTACAACCTAGTTACTTTAAGTAGTTTTAATTAACTTTTTCCGAAGTTGCTACAATGCAGTGAATACCGATCTCCATGTACTTACAGTGTACACAACTGCATATTGATGGGGGCTTCCACAAGATTAATGTGAAAGCTTTACTTTCATACGATTTCCTTAAAAACAAAGCAATGCAGAGCACTGCGGCGCTGAAAATTTAAAATAGACAAAAAGTAGGAGCGGCTCGGAGAGCGGGAACATCTCTCTCGAAGCTTTGCGAATATAAATTACTATTGTGCGGCAAAAAATTAAACTAGTAAGATAAACGGGCAGTAATAAATTTGATCACGTCCTGGAGGACCACTGCACCCCGCGCCCCTGGCTCTGGGCCCCGGGCCCCGGCTGTAGCGATAGAGACGATTGTCTTTGTTCCTAAGGGTGGGCAGAAAAAGTTAACGCGCGATGATCCCTGCCTCGAGTGTGCTCACACAGGATAACTGAATACAGTAGGCTCACTCCGGAACTGAGCGACCTCAGCGAAACTAAACAAAGGATACTGTCACAGTTTCGGAATTGGAATTTTGCGATTCTTTCGTTTGGTTTGGCAGACATTGTACAGTTGTCTTCCAGAACTTTAAACTTTCACAAACGATGCATTCTGTGTTATTATAATAAGCGACCAACGAGGATTCGTTGACGGATAAATGGTTGAACAATAGCCAACTTTCGAGCTAGAAAAATGCCTTCAGGCTGGTAATTGAAAGCAGCGATATCATGCGAATCAACTAGTTTGTAAATTGTAGTGAGCTAACTAACGACAATAGGAGTTGAACCTAAGTGCACCTTCTGTGCAAACTTATCTAATGTCCCGGCGAATAACGCGCGGCCCGACGACGCGCCGCGCGTACCAAATTACAAATCAGTACACACCCTTGTCCCGACGGACTGGAGGCGAGGCAGGGGGTGACGCGAGCCACGGGATTGGAGGGGGGATGCCGTTTATTGATGGCTCGTGTTGCTGAACGCGGTTACCTTGATTATCTGTGTGTCCGCGTGTGTGACGTGACAGTTACAAAGTAAGAAATACGACCGGCCACACAATGGAGGGTCAGCTTTCGATGTTGTTAACTCGACAATTTGTTCAGCAGAATTTGTCAAGCATTTTTTATGTGTGCCAAATCATTTTGGGTTCCTACTAGGAGTTAACTTTAAGCGTACCTACTTGATTAGGTGACAGTGTTAATGTAGCTATTAAACTTATTTTGATTTCTTTAATCAATCAATAATTTCATTGGTGAATGTAACCTAATCAAACGTTAACGTGTGTACAGCGGTGTTGCGCGGTGTGCGATTACGTACGATGGTGTGCGGGCGGCCTCGGTGCGACGACGTGATAGATCGCTCTCGTTGACGACTGCACAGCGTCGCGCCGCGTGCCGTATGTGCCATTTTATTAAAAAAGTAAATAAATTGCCGCCATTCGACGCCCGCTACACGATCGAGTGAAGTTCTTCGCTAAATGAAATTGAAACTTCTCACATCTGATTTCCTCGCTTTTCCGAGGGATCAATACGGCGGCGGAGGGTAAAAAATACGGTGGTATTTGTTATTAATCAAGGCGTGTCAATAGTACGCTCGTCCTGTGCAAACAGACGCGGCATCGATCACAAATCGCGCGGCCGCGCGGCTCAGCGGTCCTGCCCGACTCAGCCCGATCAGGCGCGATGATGATGATGTGGACATCACACAGTCTTGTGTACACAACTTGCTGCTGTTACCCCCCGGCCACAGCCAAGCGCGGCGCGGATTGCGGCGCGGCGTGAGGCGCGGCAAGCGGTGAGCGGCGAAAACAAAATAATAGTAGACAACCTATGAAGTATGCCACAGCTACCGGCGACGCGAACTGCGGTGCGACCTGCGGCGCGGGGAGGGAGAGTCGCGCGGCACGCGGCGGCGACGGGCTGCGCGGTGTGCGAGTGAAACAAATGTACTAGCGAGTATCGAGGTGGCCACAGCTCTGAGCGGCGCACGCGGCGGCATTGGTGGACGCATTCAGGCATCGCACGACCGAAACAAATAATTTTGTTTTTAACACGCGTTGAGCTCATAAAAATAATGGAAACGGATGAATTTATTAGTGAAATACTGAGTAGACCAGCAATATGGATGCCAAGACATCCACATCATAAATATAACATGTTAACTATAAAAAAATTGTGGGAAGAAATAAAACAACAATTCCTAGAAATTCCTATGCTTGCCCACGTATATTCAAAAAATTTATCGGGAAGCTCCTATTTTCATCATAAAGAGTGTGAAATTCGCCAAGTTCTCTCATTTTCTGGTTAACTGGGTGCGCTCCTATTCTTGACTGAATGATACCTTGAGCTAAGAACGCACATGTTTCAAGGCAATACCGTGTCACTTTTGATAGGGCCATTTTAATAGTTTAGCCGTTCTCTAAATACGTCCACCGCTGACGTCCGTCGCCATGGTCGCAACTAGTCGAGCTGTGGCATACCACCGCAAATCGCGCCGCCCGCCGCGCCTCCCGTCGCACCGCGCGCCGCGCCTCCCGTCGCACCGCGCGCCGCACCGCCAGAAGCTGTGGCCAGGCCCTTAGCAGTCTTGTAGAAAATATGTACCAAAAAGTGGATTGTATTTTTATTGATTTGGGTTGATTGTATTTGTCTTTTGTTATTTTACCGATTTTGATATAATTATTAAAAAAATAGAGCTTAATTCCTTGAAATCGTTTCACGAGAGTTTTGGTGTCTGAATGTGTAGGTGCAGGTAGGGACATCAATTATAGTCAGGTCGTATCTGTGAGGATATATCGTTTGTCTTGCGTCCCCTCGGCCGTCGGCTCTCGGCCCTCGCCTTAACGCCATGTGTGCACTCTTAAATAGGATTAAGGAAATAAAAAGTGGTATTACTTACGGAGTGTAATACAGACAAATGGGTCTAAATATTTTGTAGACGTACCTGAAACAGACATTTGATATTTATTACACGGCATAAAGTGTCGCTTGATCCTTATTAGAAGGTTTGGTGGTAATACATCGCTCAAGGGACACGATGCTTAATAAATTATATACTTAAGAGGAAACGCGGTCACGTGGTCGCAGGCGTTCATTCTTCTATACCAACGAATTCCTGTTTTCTCCCTGATTGATGATACGAGTCCCAATTATGTTTTACGATACAATGTATATCTACCACTACCATGTCCCTATGTTTTGTTTTATATATACTTGTATTATAAACCGTACCGACCGCGTTTCCTCTTAATCACATGAGATACGATATGAAACCAATTTAATCAGACCTTATCAATTTAGGTAAGCTTCTTAAAAGAAGTTAATATTAACTAATTAGGTGCCGAATAGGATTATTGAAAACGAATATCAGTTAAATGAATTCATAGTATGAAATTGGACAACCCCGATCCTTTCATAAGAAACAGAGTGTGGCGAGGTGTGTGGACCTTTAATGGCACATTGACGGTGTGGCGATGGCGGCGCGCTGGGCGGCAACAAGTGCAGCCACCCGCTCATTACACGCCGCTGTCTGCTTACACCTCACACTGCTCGACTACTTGATGATGCGGCATTGTTTGAGATTGACACGTCTGACCGACGCGTCACCGAGCGAATGCGTAGCCCGTGCTCTCATAGTAGGTACCAACAGGTGCAACGAACGTGCTACTTAGGTGCAACGAATGTTATAAAGTTAGTTTATCACTGGTAGTAATGTCGTTTTAAATCTATCGTTATTAGCGCCTTATGAATATATCTAAATTCCATCTTTATTTGTAATAAGATTTTTTTTTTGTTCATAATAATGTAGGTACATGAAAAACGCTTGAGGATGACTGTGACTGTACGCCTTTGAAGGAGAGAATACGTTAAGGTGTCTAACTAAATCATTATTAGGAGGATAGAAAAAGACGAAGTTTTCCATTCCGCAAACAATAATGACGTAATAATATTGCAGGCAACGTATTGGTCCGTTGTCTACGCGCGATGTCTACGCCGTAGGCGTCGTAGCAGCGGCCTACGAGACTACGAGGGAGCCACAAACATTTCATGTTTCACTTTCTCAGGACCTGTTTGTGTCTACTTAGTTAAAATCTGAAATAAAAGTATAGGTATGTTTTTTGAAGCAAGGTTGCGTAATGGTTGCTATAATTCTTTACTTTAAAAAGTCCTATATGAATGGCTCGAGTCCTCCTCCTTCATTCCTTCCTTTTTCATTGACTGAGAAAAATCTACTAATTTTTATTATTTGCCACTGAAGAAGTTTGACCATTCGCAATTAGTTTATTTACGCCGCCAGGTAATCGGGGCACATTTAACAAAAGCCGCTTTCATTAACTTGGGTACAAACAGTCGCGTGGAGTTATTTATTACATCTACAACCTACCTCAGTACTTACTAATTATTTTTTTCCTCTAAAATATACCTCCCGAGCCTTCGAGTTCCGCCCTAAAGATATTATTTCTGTTCCGACAAAAGTCCATGTAATGGAAACATTTAATCCTTTGAAATCTCTTTGGGTGCTTTGTCGCGGGCTCCTAATTGCGCCGGGCAAAAAGTACCACAAAGTCTAGATTAAAATGTGCATCCTTCCTGCAACGGAAGCCATCAAATTTCTACTCTAATTACTAAGAACTAGAGCTCGTTTTCGCAAAACGGTGGTAATAACAGACAGCGCTTCTTAATGTACGGAGCTTCTAGGAGCAATTAAACGTAGAGAGGTCATATTCCGTCCACGATATTAAAAATATACGGAAAGAGCGCTTACAGGCGGAATGTGCCTTTAATAGAACTGACACTTTGCAATGGAAATATACGCAGAGTAAGTTTCATTATGTTAAACACAATGAGCACGGCGACCGGCACCGGTCCGGCACACAGCGGCACAGCGGCACATCCGGCCGGACTGCCGTGCCGTGACTGATCACTCGTATAAATTACACAACACGTTAAAACTTCACAAAAATATGTCCCAACTTTGATGCATCGGCGCGCACCGGGAGGCCAAATAAATAAATAATTGTATACGGACAACAACGGTCCATATTTCCATCAGTATGGAAACATGCTGGCGATGTGGACCGTGGCGTCTGTGGCAGAATATCTGACTTTATGTGGCGTGCATAAATAACGCAAATGATTTTATTGTCGGTGGCTGAAAAGTTGACGTCGTAAAGTTTAATGTGCGCTGAAATATATTCTGCGCTGGGGCGGGGACACGCGAGCCGCGCGGGGCGGGGGTGCTATAAAGTGGAGCCGACTTGATCCACGCTGTCTGCCCGACTCGATAATGTGGGAAAATAGCGGACTTTATACTGCGCCCTGCGGGACTGCACTTCGCTATTAATTCTTGTGGAGGAAGGTCATTTGCATTTATTTGTTTTCTTCCTACTTCTATCAGAAAATAGACAAAGTTCTAATACAACCACATTTCACACCTGCATTCGTCCTACTTGCCGCACATCAAATAACTCAGCAAAATGTATCATTGTACACATAAAGAGATGCGTTTGTTTATCAAGTCGTAGTAATCTTATAATAAAATTAGTACTGTCATTAGTGTCCTCATCGGTAATGTTTATTTATTTATTTATTTATTTATTACTTTTAAGAAGGCTTACAGACTAATTACATATCATAGGTAACAACAATACATTGACAAGTTGCTAATAACAAGCCTCCACAGATATATAGCATATCGATTACTCAAAGCCGAACAATTAAAGTACATTGTGTAGGTACATAAGTAAGCAGGTTAAGCTAGTT
Organism: Mesoligia furuncula; assembly: GCA_916614155.1. Classification (NCBI taxonomy): domain Eukaryota; kingdom Metazoa; phylum Arthropoda; class Insecta; order Lepidoptera; family Noctuidae; genus Mesoligia; species Mesoligia furuncula. The sequence goes on from OU744805.1 coordinate 400,160, forward strand.
TTATTTACTTAAGTAAGTATTTGTGTCGCTACATATGAGTTTAAGAACCACTAGCTGGCGCATCATTCACAAAAAACGATTTGGCTAAGAGCGTCCTTGCTGTGCTTATCTTAGTGCAAAATAAGTCAACATCATGTTTGGAAGATACATCATTGAAGCTTCGAGCGCTTCTTATAAGAAACGCATTACGCCTATAATTAGTAGTGGCAGAAGGCACACCTAGAAGCGGCCTTTTACGTAATCCAATAGTATTAGTGCGTAATGCTACCTTTGATAATAGTTCAGGGCAGTCGATCGAGCCATTCGCTATATTAATCAAAAAACACACATCATTAATGAGTCGCCTACGATCCAATGGAAGAAAATGGTACCTCTTGCAACGGTGACTGTAATCTTTGGAAACTTGGTGTGCCTTATAATCAAGATATCTCAGAAACCTTTTCTGGATACCCCCAATGCGCGAATTGTAGATCCCATATTGAGGGTTCCAGACTTGCGATGCGTACTCCAAGTGCTGCGCACGAACGAACAGTACAATACCTTAATCGGCTTCAGAGAACGGAAACAGGCTGAGGCTCTGATTACAAATCCTAGTGCTTTCGAGGCTCTGCACACGATACTGTCAATGTGTTGATCAAATAGTAATTTGCTATCCTGTATAATACCTAAATCCCTAATGCTGTCAACCTTGCCCAAGGTTAGTCGGTTGAGACTATAGGATGAATTTACTATAGACTTCTGGCGTGTGAAGGTCATTTGAAAGCATTTAGAGGCATTCAATTGTAGCAAATTAAGTTTGCAATATTCTTCAAACCTATTAAGATCAGCTTGCAACTGGTTAGTATCAGAGATATCACGTATAATCTTATGGACCTTCATGTCATCAGCGTATAGCAACACGTAAGAGTGCTTGAAGCAGTTTACAACATCAGCAATAAATATAATGAAAAGCAAACTCCCCAAAACTGAACCCTGTGGTACACCCGAAGGGACCGAGGTCCAACCCGAAGTGTAACCCTGGAGAACCACAGCCTGACTCCGATTCTCAATGTAAGATGAAAACCATCTATAAAGGTCGCCATGTATACCGGCTTTGAGCAACTTCTCCAGCAGCAGACGATGGTCGATACGATCGAAGCACTTGCTGTAGTCGGTATAAATGACATCCACCTGCGCGCGTTGTTCCATACCACCCGATATAAACTCATGCGATAACACCAAGTTAGACGTAGTGGATCGCTTTTTGAGAAAACCATGTTGTTCACCCCCAAAGTTACTTTCCATAGCCGCATACACGTCATTATACACTATACGTTCAAGGATCTTTGAAAACAGACATAATTTAGATATCGGGCGATAGTTTGTAACATCAGATTTGTTTCCTTTCTTGTGAACTGGGGTGATGAATGCTGATTTCCAGATTTTAGGAACTATACCCTCATTGATGGATCGATGGAATAGGATACATAACGGGGCAACCAAACTGTCAGCACATTGTACTATAAACACCGGGGGTATGAGATCCGGGCCACCTGATTTGGAAAGGTCCAAGGACTTGAGCAACTTTAATACTCTAGAATGAGATATTTCCAACGTACTGATAAATGCAACACTATCAACACCACTCGCACCAGTATAAGTCTGCGAAGATGTACCAGGGACTGGTACAGGTTCCTGAAAAGTGGAGTGAAAATACGCTGCAAATAAATTGCTGATATCCTCACCACTACTCGCGGTGACGTCACCATATTGCATGAACTTAGGCATTGCATTAGAGTTTCTCTTACTTTTCATGAAGGACCAGAAAGATTTTGGGTTTTTAACTATCGATGATTCTATTTTTTCCATGTATATATCAAAACATGTCTTTTCCAAGTTAGTAGCTCTACTCCGTAAGAGGGAAAAAGAATGAAAATCGGAGATATTACCATACGTTTTATACTTACGATGATACTTATATTTCTCCCTCAATACTTTTATTAGAGCAGAACTATACCATACTGGATACGAAGATTTTTTAACACATTTAAGTGGGATGTACTTGTCCCTAAGTTCATATAATTTACTGTAAAAGACTTCAACAGCGCTGTCCATTGACTCCGAATTTAAGAGATCAGTCCAGTTTACTTTGTCCAATTCAGATCTAATGGCCACATAGTCACCCCTAGAAAATATATGTCGACGTGTTATGTTATCCGCCAATTTATGAATTTCAACAAAATCAGCTTGAATTGATATCGGTTTGTGATGCAAATCAACTGGCAAAGCTAATGGATCATGACATTCACTAACACTCAGCGAGTCGTTAGAAAAAACTAAGTCCAATATCCTTCCGTTGATATTCCTCTCACCGTTATATTGAGACAAGTTAGAAGTAAGAATGGCATCAAAAAAATCACTCAAGTGTTGACACTTAACGTTTTGCGAAATTAATTCATTGCTACCAGTGTCGGTACTCACTATCCAGTCTACACTATTGCCGAAGTTAAAATCACCCAATATTATGAATTTGTCCAACGGGTGTGTTAAAATTAAGTGTGTCATGTTATCAGTGAAATTATTTAATTGAATGCTATATGAATTGCCAAGATTTTCCTTACAAAGATAAAGGGCGCAAATGTGCAACTTATAAGTAGTAGCCGGCCTAGACCTCTTGAGAGCCAGCGATACCCAAATGTCCTCAGCAGAACTACACCAATCACGTCTCTCAACTACAGCATGCTCGCTTCTCACCGCTATTAAAACACCACCACCGCGCTGTTGAGCAGTACGAGAGTAATCACGATCTCGTCTTATCACCATGTATCGACCATCAAACATCTCACTGCTGAATATATCATCCACCAGCCACGTCTCGGTAAAAACAATAACATCATATGAATTAAGTAGTATTTTACGAAAGATATTGTTCGTTTTCGTACGCAGGCCACGTACGTTCTGATAATAGATGTTAAGAGTAGCCATTTCTCAATCTAACCACTATAAAATAGATAGTAAAAACAATTAAAACGTATAGTAAAAGTTCAAAAGTTGATTTTACCATAAGAAATAAGTAAACTACGAAGGTAGGAGCTAATAACTCACGATAATGTAATAGGCACAGTAATGCACAGTGTCCGACAAATAGTATGTTTAAGAAATGTACGCCCAACGACTTATGAATAGAAACAAAAGGTGACGATGTAAAATAAGATAAGAAACGCTCGGTGCAGACGGCATTAACAAACACGATGTTGCATTCAAAATTATGCCGGAACACAGTAAACAAAAGATCATAATTACATTGGAACAAATTATATGAGTAAAAATAATATTTAGAAGACTTACTCTTTAGCACTATGCAATGACACAATGTTAATTGGAAAACACTAATAGCACGCTGCTTTGTGTGGTTCTCAAACCTTGTATGCAATGAAATGTGTTTAAAGTATTTTATGAAGTTTTCTATCTGAGTTATACAATTTTTGTGAGATCCTTTTCCGACTTGACAAATATTACCGGAGCGGTGTCCATTTTCCTCGCGTGGATTTTCGCATGCTTGACCCATACGTATTGAAAATCCATTTCCGCAGCCATTTTTTTGGTTTTCGATAACAGGAGCTTATTTTTCGTTGTAAGGTGATCATTAATGAATACTCTTTGATTCCCAGATAGACCAAATTGGCTTGCCGTTATAGGCGAAGTCTTGAGAACGTATCTCGCGGCAGCAACAAAATCCTCCTTCACGTAGCGGCTACAGAAACAAACTATTATTGGCTTCGAACGATCTTTTTCCCTCGCCGGCACCCTGGTGACAAAGTTGATTTGTGTCTTGGTAATTGGATAATTTATCTTGGCGGCAATTTTGGTAATAATTTCAAATAGGTTTTCATTATTTACTTGTGGCAACCCTTTTATTTCAACGTTATTCGATCGTGACCATTGATCCCTAATGTCAGATTCTTCTTCCAACTTGTCCAGACGATCCTGAAGTCGATTCACTTGCTCCTTAACCGTTTCCATCACGACAATACGCTGTTCCATTTCGCAGATCTTATGTCTAAATTCATTGACCGTCTCCTCAAACTGCTGGTGTAAGGACGATTTTAGTTCAGCAAATTCAGTTCTTAGTGCCAAAATCTCCTCTTTTAAACCATCCAAGGGAGCAAGCTTCGCAGCCAACGCTCGTATTTCCTGTAAGACTGCGGATTCCGGGTCCTGTCTTGACAATTCCGGTTCAAACATTGGTGATCGAGGTGCGCCAGTAGGATTGACAGTAACTGCACTGTTTAGATACTTAATTTGAGATTTGAAGTTTCAGTTTATATCTTTGGGTTTATCGTCGACCTTTTCGGTAAGTGGTAAATGGCTGTATTAAACCGATATACATTAATTAAGTACTTATTCGTCCGCTTAATTTTCCATAACCAGATCCGGACGAACTTTCCTAAACAAACATTTTTAATTTTATTATGGTAATATTTACAACGTTTCATGTTTATTAACTTTTAGTGAAAGTGGAACAGATACAATTAATAAAAGTTAGTTAGGTATAATTAATGTCTGACCCGATCTTTGATAGCGGACGACTCGTCAGTACAATGTCATGGAACAAGTATTTACTTATTTAGTAATTTGCGTCCACGTTTGCTACGATTAGGCGACTAAAACGATCAGTTTAATTTTACGGAGAGAGTCGAGAGGATGCTTCCACTGTGTGAGCCCTAGCCACACACTCGTGCTTAGCGCCATACTCTAAACGTATGACGTGATTCACTACGATGCTCATTCATAGTAACTGAATATATCACCTACCTTTGTTTAAAAGTTTACAATATTTTAATATCTCAATGTAAATGAGTCACGAGTCACTTAGTTATCCGTGCGTAAACGAAACAAAATAGGAAATAGGAAGCACTTGAGCACTTATCAAACAAGCACTTACCGAAACTTGGAGTTCTTTACAAAAACTTTTCACTTCACGTCATTTGAATATTTATCAATATGAAGTATAATTAACATAAATTATAAGCTAATGTAGATGAAGTTACAAAGTTACGGCTACGAGGGAAATTCCCATTGTTATTATAATCACATTGACTTGTTAGAATTTATAATTATAAATGGAAAATCTCATGAAAATTCATAATATTGTGAGCTTTGGAGCGGCTATCGCGAGATTATGTGAAGAGAAGGCGTGGAGACACACGTTCTCTTAAATATTCATTATCTTAAGCACCAATCATTTGATAACGTGAAGGTTACGGAAAACAGCTTTCGAAATCTTTAATTTCAATAGTTTAGATGGCCATGCTAAGCAGCGGCAGTTTACATAATGTTATGTAGGTGAGCATGTGTTCAATACGTAGTTGTGTCGAACACTCAGTAACAAATGACAGTCGCATGCTCCGCAGTGGTCCGCGCACTCGCTAGCTAATTTCACGCGGCTCTGCCCGTTATTTATAGCTGTTAGTCGTTTGTATCACCGCCCTTTGTCACTACTAGTATTTCCGTACCTTCTTTAACTACATGATAAAGACTTTCATATATTATACATAATTACATCATTTTGTATCATCCATTTCTGGTTTTGGTTAACTAACTTAAAAATAAACTGAGTAAATGCCGCAACGTAATTTAAAATAATAATAGGAATCCCATTTAACTTGCGTTTCGTTTTAAAGTCTGTGTGTGCTAGTAACAGGCAAGCTTGTTATTTAAGAAAACAATAACGTTAATTACGAGGGGACTCGAAAATAATACACGATAAGTTATAGCTCTTGTTTGAGTCTTGGTTACTCCAATAAAGAAATTCTATTCTATAGCATTATTTGCTATAGAAACACAGCTGATTATACCAAGTTGTGCTCTGAGACTCACATCTAACTAATATTTGCTATAGAAACACAGCTAATTGTACCAAGTTGTGCTCTAAGACTCACATCTAACTAATATTTGCTATTGAAACACAGCTAATTGTACGAAGTTGTGCTCTGAGACTCACATCTAACTAATATTTGCTATAGAAACACAGCTAATTGTACCAAGTTGTGCTCTAAGACTCATATCTAACTAATATTTGCTATAGAAACACAGCTAATTGTACCAAGTTGTGCTCTAAGACTCACATCTAACTAATATTTGCTATAGAAACACAGCTAATTGTACCAAGTTGTGCTCTAAGACACACATCTAACTAATATTTGCTATAGAAACACAGCTAATTGTACCAAGTTGTGCTCTAAGACCCTCATCTAACTAATATTTGCCATAGAAACACAGCTAATTGTACCAAGTTGTGCTCTAAGACTCACATCTAACTAATATTTGCTATAGAAACACAGCTAATCGTACCAAGTTGTGCTCTAAGACTCACATCTAACTAATATTTGCTATAGAAACACAGCTAATTGTACCAAGTTGTGCTCTAAGACTCACATCTAACTAATATTTGCTATAGAAACACAGCTAATTGTACCAAGTTGTGCACTAAGACTCACGTCTAACTAATATTTAGTATTTACTTCTCAGAAGTACTCATCATTTTATTTAGCTTTTAATGAAGGTAGGTAAAAACAATATTTACTAGCCTTCAAGACACTGTGCCAATTGTATTTCAGGATTGTGTTAGTGTTTCATCTAAACGAAGTTTTGTTTGGTAAATAACAAATGAGATGTTATTATTATTCGGTGAGTTTTCAGGAGAGCTGTATACGTAAATTGGGATAATGTATTTTAGCCTACATAATACATAATTATGCATTTTAAACAAACTTATCTACAACCTCTTGCCAGGGCCCGATCTAGCTATTTAGCCGCTCCGGGGTTTTATTTTTTTACATGCTGTTTGACATAATTTCTTTATTATTTGACATTATATGTATACTTTTTGACTTAATTTCTTTATTCATTAATTCATTTCATTTATTCATTAACAATTAACAAATTGTATCTGAACTATTACAAAAATAATATTTGAAGCTAAAAATAATATTCAATTAAAAACCAATCATAATTATAAAACATGCATAAAAAAAAATAAAAAACTAAAAATATATCACAATCAATAGGAAAAATAAAAAAATATGCAACAATGTCAACACAATAAAATTAAACAAAATACCAGGTTAGTTTCATTTCATTTCGCAACAAAAACAAAACAAAAAAAAATCGCATTTAAATAAAAAACTATCGATAAAATCTTTTGCATAGACACCTATAGATTATCATTATTGCAATAATTTGGAAACATGTCATAAAAGAATAAATATTGTTTGACATTATATACTTTTTGACATAATTTCTTTATTATTTGACATTATATACAGACAATTCAAATTTTTCACCTCTTTATTAGTGGTTTTAATGGGAATCATAACACTAGGTTTTAGTAGCTTTTTATTTTATTAATTTTTTTAATTTATCCTTTTGATAGATTCTTATTTTGTAAATGTGAGGACTTTGTAGGCCTTATAGACTTTAGATCTGTAGACCATTTTCTATTTTATCAAGTACTTGGTACTTGTTGACAGGCCAGCTCTGTCCTCCCATACCTACTGTAATCTGGAAACATTGTAAAAGCCAATTATTTTTAAAAAGAGTAACCGTTGAGTTTCTTGCTGGTTCTTCTCCATAGGAAACGACCAATTGGAACCGTGCACCTAGCTTCTGACGTTTCCTAAGTGCCCATGTAGGTTTATGTGAAATAAAACATTTTGATTTTGATTTTGGGCAAAAAATACATTCGCCGCCCTTTACACTAACTCCTTATCTCAATTCAAAAATCATTACTTAAACACAGAATAACTAATATGACATAGCAAAAGGGTTTGTCCCTTCTTTTCTATTTAGGTATTTCTTCTTTTTTCTTTCGACTTGGCTTGCTTAATGTTTTATAATTGTCTCAGGAGACAGCATTAAGCAAATTATAAGACACTATCACTTTTCCGGTGACTTCGTCCGCGTGTAGGTATTTCGTACTTTTCTCAAAAGATTTCGAAAATGTATGTTTTTGATCTCTATCACTTATTTAGATAAATAATAAGTATGTATTCGGGCCAATTTTCTAGTTTATTAACCATAAGATTTTTCATATAAACTGGATCCCCTCTTTTTATCCCTATAGAGGAGGAATTTTGAAAAATCGTCTGGGATGTTTATATAACTTGACTTAAAGATTATTTATATCAATTTTCCAGTTAATGCCATGTTATAAAGTACTCCCCTGTGAAATTAGCTACCTGTCTTCAAAACGCTAGGGGTAGATTTTTGAAAAACCCTCATACACTTTATTATTTACTAGCAGTGCCCCGCGGTTTCACCCGCGTAAGTCCCGTGAGAATATCGGAATAAAAAGTATCCTATGTGTTAATCCAGGAAATAGTCTATCTATGTGCCAATTTTCATCCAAATCTGTTCAATGGTTTACGCATGATTGGGTAACAAACATCCAAACATCTTCACAAACTTTTATAATAGTAGGTAGGATTTTGGCTCCATCTAAAAATTTACAGCCGTAAAAATAGCATTTTTTTAAAAGAAAAACTATTAAAAATACTTTTTTGTCGGTTTGATAAGCATGGTAATTTTTGTAAGATTTTTCTCTGCTAGTGAGAAAATTAAGGACTCCGTGCAACCGCCCGGTGTCCGGGCACTTGCCCGGCTGCCCTGCTCTTGCACTTAGGTAACTGTTTACTTCCCTTTAACCAGAATCACTTATACAAAGCCTTACTGCTCGGCCTGTCAAATATTCTTAAATCAGGTAAAGCTAAATCTACAGCTATTATTTCCAAAGGTTTTATAACGAAGTAACCCGTGAGCGATGTAAGCTTTTATGATACTTTCCAAAAGAGACGATTCATAGTGTTGTTAAAACGTTGTTTTGGTTCAACCAAGTGAGCTGAGGAGCACTTTTACGTAATTTCATGTTCAGTTAATAACGCGAATGTGTCTACTTCTAAATAATCTCGCAACAAAATTAAATTTTCTTAAAAGCACGCTTATTTAATGAATAACAAACTCAATTAGTCGCGTCGTACCAAATATTGTATAATTATGACAACATAATGTCTTTGTGTTTACACGAAGCAGATAATTATGAGCAGAAGGACAACCTTGCGATATAGCGCGATATCACACTCACGTAGACAATTCTTGAAATAAAGATATGAAATACGTGCCAACTGCAATAATTCCAGTGCTGCGGGGCTGTTGCAAATGGTGTACCTCTCGATTTAAATAATGGGCAATTCCGTCACTGCAAGATAGCAACATACTACCTACCTTGTAGATATTTCATCGGCAAATTCTGCTTGTGCAATTCTGCGCACAAGATTGTCCAAGTAACTAGTTCTTGGACAATATTGTGCATAAGTGTCTCAGCATGTGTGTTATGAGCCTACTGCCCCTGTCTCCTTTATGGTCAATGCGAGTGTAGCCCCGCCTCACCCCCCCTCGTCCGCACGTCAGAGTCCTGCACTTAATTGCTGTGAAAAGCGCCACTTGATAATAAGCAGCGACGGACAAAAGACGTGGTTTCCACTCGATTATGACGCGAAAATCTGAGATCCATGTAGTGGTCTGAAGCGGGTGTAATGTGTTGAAGCGGGGATTTAAAGTCAAATTGAATTGTCACACTCAATTTCATTGTAACTCAGTGCCTGCAATAGCTTTTTGACAAGCAAAATTAATGAAAGATTAATTAATTAAATTGAGTTATGAGTACCTAAATCGAGGCTTTTCAAAGGTCAGTTTAAACGATTTTCAATTAAAAAACTGTTCTAAGTTAGAATTAATGTTGTTGTTGCTCTGAAAACAACACAGAATTACAAGAGCACATACTCTGTTCGTAGTCAAAGCTATGAATATTGTTTTGTAGAAACATTGAACTCGCTTGAGCTCACAACTTGTGCCCGACTGGCATCTCGTCCTATTGTGAGGTGACGATGTCGGCGGCGCGGCGCGGATTTAATTATAAAATTATTAAGCACACTAAATAATCCGCCATTCTCTGCCATCCCACGCCATCACTTAAACAGTGGTGTCATTGAAAACATAATATCAGAAACCTCATTAAACGTCGAACAAGCAAAAAGTTTCCTCTCGAGCTTGTAAATAAGTAGTTAGCCGGAGTGACCATCGGTATTTATCAAAAAGATCATGTTATGAGGTCGGAAAACTTTCTTGTTATATGATCGGAATCGCTTTCAACCCTTTAGGCACTTTAGGTATCGCCTGGTATAATAAAAAAATAATTATTTTAATTATTGCAACTTTATTAACCCTTCCGCAGCTGACGTCATGTATTTTGTTATACGACAACCGGCGCGTTGGTAATCGGTTTAGAGTAGATGAGCGGTGATCAATTTTTGATTAATACATCCAATGCCGTAATTAGACACGCAATAGAAAGACAATTGCTTATGTCGAACTGTGTAACTTAAGACATTCAAAAGGTTAACTAGTGCTTAATACGAGATTATAATTGAATAATAACTAATAACCAGATTACTGTAATCTATCTATATTTATAAAACTTTAAAAAAAATCGAAAAGAAAGAAAACATTACAAAGTGAAAAATAACTTTAATTTAGGAAGTCCGTGTCTTTGGATCTGTATTTTAGTTTTTGCCACCGACTTCCGAAATTAAAGTTATTTTTCACTTTGTAGTGTTTTTTTGGAAGTTGGTTTTTTTTTTTTGTTAAAAAGTTTTTATTTCTCGCTTTTTAGTGGGTCTGTTTATAATGTATTTAATTTACAATAGCCTAATGTTAACTTGCCCATCGCCTTTTAAGACAAAATATTGCTTTTCCCGATGCAGGGACGTTAATTATTGAGAAGTTCTCCTGGTAATCCATCATCAGCTCTATTTCACCATTCGCATTGTGACGAGCATACATTGCTTAGCGACCATATTAAAGTAATAGATTCGCAACCCGCGAAATACTTATTATTGAGTAGTTTCGGTGGTCATCTGTGGTCTTGTTCATCAGTTCCACCTCTATTAAATAAAAAAATAATTTTCCAAATCGGTTTATAAATGACGGCGTACTGAGGTAAAAATACAAACGAATTGAGAACCTCCTTCCTTTTTTTTTGAAGTCGGTATAAATGGTAAACTGACTGACTGTCTGACTGACTGACTGGGTGATATATCAACGCACAGCGGAAACTCGTGGGACTAGGAATGTGAAATTTCGCACACAGCTTCCTTTTTACCCGACTGCGTCAGAAGGAGGGTTATGTTTTTCGAGTGTATGTATGTATGTATGTAAGTATGTATGTATGTATGTATGTATGTATATTTCTTTGGCACGCTCTGTAGCCTAAACGGCTTGATCGATTTCAGCTTGAGAGGTGCCGTTAGATTCGTCTTAATTGTGAGAGTGACACTGGGTATATCAAAATTGAAAAAAAATAAAATGGCCGATTTTTTGGGCAATATTATGTCTTCAAAAAAAATTATTTTCTCAAAACCTATCAAGTGGGGTATCAAAATAAAGGGTATTAAAAGGTGATTACAAAAATATATACAACTTATACGGTTAAAAGTAATTCGAAATGAAAAATCGTAAAAAACACGAACTAAACTAAATCGTCTGCGAAATCTTTCACATTTATTTTGTAAACTAAAAAGCTGGAAATAAAAAAGTTATTTAAAAAAATAAAAAACCCGACTGCGGTAAAAAACTGAAAAGCTAAAAACAAGCCCATTTTAAATTAAATAAAAGTTGGAAGCAGGCGGGACCCATATCATTTTTATTATATTTTCAAATTCAAATGGGTCCCGCCTGCTTCCAACTTTTATTTAATTTAAAATGGGCTTGTTTTTAGCTTTTCAGTTTTTTACCGCAGTCGGGTTTTTATTTTTTTAAATAACTTTTTTATATGATGTAGAGAAGCACTAAGAAGAGGTTTTTGGACATTCAACCTTTAAGGGGGTAAAAAGCGGGGATACAGTTTATATGAAAAATCTTATTCATTTAAACTTGGCACGAATACTTAACTAAGTAAATTATGAAGTTTGGCATTTTTTGTTTTTCTAAACTACCCCCTTAACGATTGGGGGATTGAGGGGTGTAAAATTTTGTATGGAAGAATTTTAACGCGCGGTCCAATTAACTCGAAACTCAGTATGTAAGACCAAAATAGACAATAAAATGTATCTGGATTTTTAGAAAATCTACCCCTAACGGGGTGAAGAGTGATAGTCAATTTCACAGGGGAGTATTTTATTACGTGGCTTGATTGGAAAATTGGTATAAATAATCATTTAGTCAAGTTATAGAAACATCTTACACATTTTATATGAAAAATCTTATTCATTTGGTTAATAATCTTGAAACTTGGCAATATTTGGCTCAGTAAATAATAAAGAATGACACTTTTAGTTTAAAAAAATCCGCACAGAGGATTTAGGGGGTGACAAAGTTAATAGGTTAGAAAAATACCCGCTGTCGGATTAACTCGAAACTCCGTATTACTAAAACAAAAAATTAAAAAAGTAGGTATGCGTTTTAGGGTTTTTCAAAAATCGACTCCTACCAAGGTGGAAAAGGGTAATAAAGTTTAAGTGGTGGATTTTACTACTTGCTTCCATTAACTCTAAAATGGGTATCGGTCTTTGAGTCAAGTTATGAATACATCCCAAACGATTTTTCAAAATTCCACAGTGTGGGGGTGAAAAGCGGAGATACAGTTTATTATTCCTTTTATCTATAAACATAAAAATTGCCCAAATACTTATTTATCTAAATAAATGATAAAGATCATAACCAAGACTTTCGAAATTTTTAGAGGAAAGTACGAAATACACGCAGATGAGGTCGCGGACAAAGTGCTAGTAGAATTATAAAGATGTTTTTAACGAATATCTTTTTCAATATAAAACTACATACAAGAGCTGTCTGGTTCAATTCAAAGCGGTAAACATAAGTCCTCCTAAGAATATTGATTCGGGAACACGTTTGAAGTGAAGTCCCCATTCGATCTTCAACAACTTCAACATAAATAAAAGTGTCACGGAAGGAAGACGGTTGGTAAAAATCTCCGGCGGAGTGTGTGCGCCCCCTCCACGCCGCACCGCACCGCACCACGCCGCGCCGCAGCGGGCCGTGCGACATCGCGCGAAACAATTCAAATCTGATGACGCGTCACATTCGCACGTGATCGGCTCCACTCGACGAGATCCACAACACGCCCGTGAAACCTCCGATATATGCCACAGTCGAACAAATAAAACGTCTGACTTGTAGAGCCGTGCACGGGCGCGGCGGTCTGCCATCAGAACACAATTTATACGTTTATCTGTTGTTCGGATGCAAATATCTGCAGTTATCTACGTACTAGGACAGAGGGAGGTCGTAAAAAGCAATTAAGATAAAACACACGTAGCAATTGGATCGTTATTAGAGGGTTGTGTTAAATGTATTCGGTACAGCGCCGCTGCGTGCGGATAAGATACCGCGGGACGCTAACTTACGGCCGTCTATTCAGTTATTTAGTAAATATGTAGTTGTGTGCATCCATGCTGATAAATCTGTGTGTTTACGAATTGCTTCCAGTGAATATGTGCGGTTTAATTGAGTGGAATGATGTTGATGATGTGATGTTGATACTTGATGCTGATGTTTTAGTTTATCTCTTCTGGCCTCACATTTAATTTGTGTTGATAAAGGTGAACACTATTGATAGATAAGCATTATGGCGTCGCAAGTTCCGCTTTATTCACAAATTCTTCTCAAGCTTTCCGAAACCAATAATTATATTTTCAACAAACCAAAAAAATCTTGTGCTCTCCACGTATAAAATATTCATAGTATTGAAATGATTTCCTGCACAGTGATCTGAGGGTAAAAAGAAATGTATGTGGAATGTATCAGCTGCTTAATATCCCGTACACGTCGTAAATTCCCAATCGTCGTAAACTTGAAGGGAGGGTGAATACTGTCATAGTCGAAGAAAAGGGGAGTCAACTATTTGACTCTACGATTTAATATTTAATAATGTTTAAATATTTTTTTTATGTTCAAAATCCGTTGTTGTTTTCAGATTTGTAAATAACTTATGTAGGTATGTAGTTGTTTGTAATGTTAAATGTTAAAATATACTTACAGACAGAGATGTTAAGAGGGAATTTTCTTGTAAGAAAATAAAATAGAATACTTAAACACAACTAAATAACAAAAAATACATTCCTCTGATACGCGAGGTCTCGTAAATGAGCAATACGTATGCACATATTCCATGTATTCACAATATCGTCCGATTTGCTGTCAGTGGGTGCACGTAGTGACGTCTGAGTGAGTGCGTTAGTGCGCGGCTCACGTGTGGATTACCATCGGTATTGGAGCGCCACGTCACGCGTCACATGTATGACTCACATGGTTATCAGCCGGTTTTTTCTGCGAAAATCTCACCGCGAAAACTTAGGTGAAGTGAGCATGAATTGAGTTGTCAATAGTGTCAATCCTAGTGGAATGACAGCTCGCTTCACCTAAGTTTTACCGTGGGATTTTTATAAAATAGACCGGCTAGAGATGTTGTTACAGTGAGAACCTACATAAACTTGTATCTTTTCTACCTTATCATAATCAGATGGGCTTATAGGTAGCCTAGCTTGCCTGTACAATGTGTTAATTAACGAGCCTTGCGTAGTGAAACTTCTTATTTTTCTTCATGTGCTTTGTTCCTGATTAGATAGTATTTAATGTAAATGCACTCGTATTCATTCTTCGTACAGTCAGTACCAGTGTAATGATTATAAAGTTATTCCGCAATACTGATTCGTTAACATTATTGGCAAATTAGGTACATTGAAATGAGCCGTACGGACTTAGTTACGTTAGAGTTGTGTCACTTGATTTGTGAATACTTACAGGGTTGTTGTTGAGCTACGTTTATTGACTGCAAATGTCAACAGAATCTTGTAATTTGCTTTAATTGACATTTGAGATATGGAGAGGACAAGCTGAGGGAATTATTTTGATTGCAGCCGCGAGATTAGCTCACTTGATATGCACGCCGCTAATAGTGCGTGTGCACGTGAACCACGCGCCAGGCTTTAGTTTGTAGGTTATTGAAAACCTTTTATGGATAATGTTGCCATCCCTCGTCTCTATCTGCTCTGGCTCTAAATCAGCAAGCGGTATTGTTAGAAATGAAACTGTTACAAACAGTCTTCTTTGTAAACATTTAAGACGATTTTGTTAGACCATCGAACAGACGATGCCTTAAACAAAGATCCGTTACTAAACTACGAACTAATATGAATATATAGCAATGAAGCATGTTAAGCTGAAACAGACTCGAGGCTATAACTCAAAAATGATGTCGCAGTGACGCAGTGACCGGTTATGAATGAACGAACGAGGTGGCTCCGACGGCGCGCGGTACGCAGCGACCGGGATGAACGAATGAATGGATGAGGTGCAGGCGACGCGCCGCCGGGATTTATCGGCGCAGCCCACCGGAGCCGAATTATAATATATTGCTGGTTGACACCATGAAAGACATAGGACAAAAGGACCACTACATTTACTGAAGGATAACCAGAAATCAAGGAGAGAAAGAATCTATGTAATTTATTGCTACAAATCGTACAGAACCAGCAGGGTGGTTTGTTTATGTTTCACCTATCTAGCTAGAACAACATGGAACTACCTAAATGCATCAACACGACCGTCTGGTGAAAAACCAAATATTCTGCTGCATCTAATGTACCTACCTAGGCAAACAGGAAGATGCACTTGACATAATTCAAATGTTTGCTGAGCGCAGATTCTTTATTTTATTAAGTATTATAAGGACTGGTCCTTTTGTCTTCATCTTTACATGGACCAGGATAGCAGGGAAAGTAGTAAAAGTTATCGGCCCGCGATTTGTCAGCGCGTGCGCTGGACTGCTGATATTTTTATCGCACGCATATATTCCAGCGAGGCTATATTTCATCGCGTCGCACTCAGCCGCTCGCGATGCGTTTCCTGTTGTTCTTGGTCACTGATCATTAACTTTTGATCAACGGAAATTCCAACATTTTTGACATTTTTATGGGAAAAGTTGTCCGTTTTGCTTTTTTCGGATTCAATGGTGGAAAAAGAATGGACAAGAAAATGCTTTCCTAGTCCATCTATACTAATACAGTGAAACTTGGTTAAGTGGGACCTGGATAAGTGAGAAACCTCCATAACTGGAACTCATGCTGAGGTCCCAACACTTTGGCACTGAATTACCTCTGTTAGTGGGACGAGGTAAGCCTCTATATCTGGGATTTGTTCTTTCGATTTATCATCATAGTTACCTCTATAACTGAGACAGCGAGTACATTTTATATGCATAAACCTCTGTAACTGAGATAACATTGTTTGTTTACTTATTCTTATTCTACCCACAAATTCCACACGTAATTCCAAGTACGTTAGTAATTTTGAGCTTCAATTACCTTCAGTTTTAGTTTCGCTTTACTATCATACAGATGTTTATTTGAAAAATGCCAAAACGAAAGCTACAATCGTTATCATTACGTGAAAAACTGAAGTTAATATCCGTTTATGAAAGTGGGAAGACTTGAGATTACCTTTAAGTATGTACTGATTTTTTTTTATTAAAACTCATTTACATACATAACACGTTATTTTATTTAATGATCGCACCTGTATAACTGAAATAACCTGTATTCTCACCTCTATTAATGGAACCCTCTGCAAATGAGACAGATATTTATTTATACCTGTATATCTGAGACACTGGGTAAGTGGAACACCTCTATAAGTGAAACGACATTGCAGGTCCCTTGATGTCTCACTTAACCAGGTTTCACTGTATTATAAAGAGGTAACATTGTTTGTATGTTTGTAAGTTTGTAAGTTTGTATGTAGGGGGTAATCTCCGGAAGTAATGAACCAATTTTAAAAATTATTTCACTGGTAGAAAGCTACATTATTCGTGAGTGCTATAGGCTATAAATTATAAAGATATCATGCATATTAGCCGAACTATCTCAATTTTTGTCTAGCCAGGCGGAAAAAAATAGCTCTCACAACAGAGTTATTTGCATGCGCTGCCTTAACAGTTGTATATAATTGAAAACAATGTATGGCAACCTGGTCCGCTTTGAATAGTTCTACAAAAAAGTCCGCGACACCATATTTCTATCTTTTATATTTTAGCAGATATAGTAGCTTTTATGTGTTAAAAAAAAGTAGTGTTCGACGTACTTACCTTTGGACGATTTTTTAAACAACAAAATATTAAAGCTTATCGAAAAAAATATTATTTTGAGCACAAGAACATCATAGAGATACGATTTGCCCAAAACAGTATGCCAATTGGTTAAATAGTTTCGAAGATAATATAAAATTACTAAATCACAAAATGCCGCCGTCCATTCACGAACCGCATTACAACAAGCTTTGTACGGACGTTTTATCCATTTACCCATAGATGGCATTGTTTAACTTTCGTCGTTAGGTAGTTGTGTTGTACGCGGTTGGTTGGATGTCGTTGTTCTTTAAAATTGTTTTGGTTGTTGGTCTTAAAATTGTTTTGGTTGCTCGGTTTCTTAAAACACAAACACTACTTCGTTCTCATTCTTCGAGTTCGAAGCTGTGCCAGCTGTGGTATTTCTGTTTTTGGGATATCGGAAGGTTTCAGCGATTGTTTGTCATGCCTAAAAGGAAATCACAACTTTCCCGTCAGATATCCCAGACAAGAGCAGCTCGAGTACGCCGTACGGAAGAGTCTACTCTTGAAAATTATCAGCGCCTTTCGAGGAATAGAGAAAATATTTCGCAAGCACGCGTTGGGGAATCTAGCTCCGAGCGTTCACAGCGGCTTGCTAACCAAAGCTGGAGAACATCGCAGGTCCGTGCTCGGGAATCTAGCGCTGAATGTGCGCAGCGTCTTTCTGATTTAAGGCAGCATGTCTCTGCAACAAGGGATAGGGAGTCTAGCGCTGAGCGCTTGCAGTGGCTCGCTAGCCAAAGCGCGAGAACATCGCAGGCCCGTGCTCGGGAATCTAGCGCTGAACGTGCGCAGCGTCTTTCTGATTTAAGGCAGCATGTCTCAGCAACAAGGTATAGGGAGTCTAGCGCTGAGCGCTCGCAGCGGCTCGCTAGCCAAAGCGCGAGAACATCCATAAGTCCCAGGGTCAAACATTCTCTCTGGTGGGCATTGACCTGAGAAAGCAGTGTTTTTCCCATGGGCAGTTATATGTTGGCTTATCTCGGGTTGGAACTCCTGAAAGACAATATATTTTGGTACCAAATAATAGCATTACATCTAATATAGTATACAGAGAAGTTTTGAATAATTAAATTTAACATAATTTATTCAATCATAATCATTTCATTTACTCATTTAAAACCCGGTAATATAGCCAAAGTGGCATGCAAATACATACATACATATATTATATGCAATAAAAACAAAACCCTCCTTTTGGCAGTCAGGAAATACATCATAGCACTCAGTACTAACCGAACCACACTCATAATTTCATCACAAGTTAAAATGTTTACCGCCCAACGAAGTGGGCGCGGGTCAGCTAGTCGTTAATAAATTGGACTGACTTTTATCAGTTTCAGCCTTAAACAACGATTACAACTACACATTGTTCTCACTGTAATGAATCGTTCAACAATGTAGCACAACTTGCGCCACGATCATAAACGCGGCAGCAAAGTAAACAATAAATTAGCCGGCGTTATCTCCAATCAATCAAATCAATCACGAGTATCAACGTCGATCAAGTTTAACATTACAACGTGTCTGCGTGGGTGACGGGCGTGTTGGCACGTGGGTCGGTTGCCACATAAAGGTTGTCTGTTTTTAGGGCAGGTGGAAAAACGGAAAATAACCTGTTAGGGTTGGGTATAGAAAACGTATTGTAATATTTAGCCTTTTTGCTGTACAAGATCTTTGTATACCTAATAAGTACAAACAATACATAGACGCACGAACAATACATATTAAGAAATTACAATACATAGACGCTGGAACAGAAAATAAAATGAAAGATTTTCTTTTCTTACTTGCCTTGGAAAGAAACAGGTTATAGTAGGTACACCGAATGTATGAATAAAATAGTTTGGGACGTTAATTTGTTTACAAGACGATTTAATTTTTCGGTGGGATCTAAACAGCTGAAGAAACAAACTGAGTTTGAAAACGAAAAAAAGGAAATAATAAAGTTTAAAGTGTAGTTAGATTGTATTACGTGGGGTGGGCTGAAAGTTTCTGGATCTGACCACTTACAATAAAAGAATGAAAAACTGGCCAAGTGCCGTTTTTCATTCTTTTATTCCGGGTTCCGTATCACAAGGCAAAACGCTGAAAAAATATTATGTTGTTATAGCGGCAACTGAAATACATCATCTGTGAAAATTTCAACTGTCTAGCTATCACGGTTCATAAGATACAGCCTGGTGACAGACAGACAGACAGACAAACTGACAGTGGAGCTTTAGTAATAGAGTCCCGTTTTTACCCTTTGGGTACGGAACCCTAAAAACAATTATGGAATTCTTTGGGGACGTTACTTTTTAATTTGTGAGACTGTCATTTGTTTTTTCATTGTGATGGCATCCTTTCGATTTTATGTGTGGCTATCAAAATGAATTTAACTCGTGAACATTTTCGTTCAATGGTTTTTTATCACTTTAGTTGTGGCTTAAGTCAACAAGAGAGTTGCCAGAGACTTCAATTGGCATTTGGTGATGAAACACCATATCACAGCTCTGTGTATGCGTGGTTTGGAGAATATAGACGTGGACGTGATCATCTCCATGACGAGGTACGTAAAGGTCGGCCGGCGACTGCGGTTACAGACTCTAATATTGACATTGTACGACAACTTATTGAAACTGACAAAAAAATTACTTGTCAGCTGTGCTTTGTTAGGCATTGGAATGAGCCAAGTGCAAACCATTTTACATATGCATCTGAAGGTTCGGAAGCTTTGTACTCGATGGATACCTCATAACATTTAACGGAGGACCAGAAACGACTGCGTGTATAGTGATGCCGTAAAATGATAAAAAAATTTAACGGAGGACAGTCATTGGCTGTCTATAATATCGTGACTGGTGACAAAACATGGGTGTACTGCTTTGAACCCGAAATAAAAAGCCAGTCGGCAGAGTCTTTCCTTTTGAAGATTTGCCGACGAAAGTTAAGAAAAGTCGGAGCATTGTTGGTAAAAAGTTGATTGCTTCTTTTTTCGGCAAATCAGGACATTACACTACAGTATCGCTTGAAGATCAAAGGACAGTGACTGCAAATTGGTACGTCAACACTTGCTTGCCCAGAGTCTTAGAAAAAGTTCGCGATAAGCGTCCTCGAAGCAATGTCCTCCTTCACCACGATAACGCATCCTCACATTCCGCTAAGGTCACAGAAGCCTATTTGAAGGCTGCAAATGTGAAACTGATGACGTATACGCCTTACACCCCGCGCACCCTGCGACTTCTTTTTGTTTCCAAAAATTAAAGACAAACTTAGAGGCACACGTTTTACAAGCCCTGAATCGGCGGTGAATGCATTCCATGAAGTCATTGAAGAGGTCCCTAAGGAAGAATGCTGTACAGTGGTTTCAGCGAATGCAAAAATGCATTAATTGCGGGGGAATATACTTTGAAAACAATAAATGTATCGCAAGTCCTAGACTAGTCTTATTTATCAGAATCCAGAAACTTTTAGTACCTATGCCCTAAGTATGAATTTCAATCTAAATCCATGTGGTACTTACTTTACAAGCGGACCAGTATGGAAAAGCGCTACAATTTAAATATTTCATAACAAGACATTACCATTGTGCGTCAAGAAGTCAGGCCATGCGTAGAAATCAGCATACCTTCCCATGTCTATCACACAGTTGTGTCTACCGTACACCTAGCCACTTACACCTTTTCGTTAATAGAAACACGTCAACCTCCCGCAAAGTTACAAGTACTCCCCGTCTCCGTGTGAACATAGCTAATCCTAGAGCCGACCCGGGCGGCGCCGCGCGGCGCTGCGGTGCCCTCACGCGCCGCGCCGGCTATCTGATTATTGCGCTATTCACGCGCGCTGCTCGTTTAATCTCTTCTTCGCGTGGATGAACTTTAAAAACACATTTCTGTCGCGTAATGTAAAAAGATTTGCTGATAGAGACTATGGGTTACTTTCAAAGAGGTTTAAAATGAAATGTCTCTCTGTAAAAAAACAGGACGCATACATAACGCCGAGCTCGTTCACAGTTTGTGAAATATAAAACAATAATTGTAGACTAACTAACTAACTCGACTGGAGTAAGCGTTACGATTGATAGTATCATTTACTAATGTATTCAAAGCAAACCAGTTACTGGTTAGGTGGTTAGGTATAAGTGCTAAATAAGTTGTTTCAAATGGCTGTAATTACTATTACAAATGGACGCTTTACTGCAAAGCCTTCGGAATGAGTTTAATGCCGTCCAAGTAAACCGTTGTGACAAGCCCAATTATAATGTTAAATAGCTTTAAAGTGCGTCGATTAATTTGGCGGGATCCGTAGCGGCACGCTCCGGCAGGCGCGCCGGCCGGCGGCCCCCAGCTCGCAGGCGGCCGCGGGGGCCCAGGACTGCGGAGTTCTATTAATCGGTACGTGACCCGGAATCAAATGACCATCGCGTCGTCGTAAATAACCTAACAGATATGATAATTCACCCCTCAGCCTTCTAATAAATTAAAAATACTGAAGAATTTAATAAAAGCAGTCGTCGACTCACACTTCCACACGGACGATGTAACCGCGAGCGAATAGATTTCAATTGAACGAGCAGACTGCGGCCGGTGCCACGGGGCGGGTGCCCGGGTGGGTGTTCATGTACTAAGATAAATTATATTCGTACTGTTACTCTTCTTTTTCAATCGGTAAAGACTTTAACCGATGTGTGTAATAAGATCGGATTTTTTTATGTCGCTTTGGTTTACAGGATTTTGCATAAATACTCAATTAATCTTCATCTTGTAAGTACAACGATTCATTTCTTATCGGTCTGCCATTTCACAGAGTACTCATATTATTTCAAAATCATCATCTGCCTAGCCTTTCCCAACTATGTTGGGGTCGGCTTCTAGTCTAACCGGATGCAGCTGAATACCAGTATTTTACATGGAGCGACTGCCTATCTGACCTACACAACCCAGTTACTGGGTAATACGATACCCCTTGGATAGACTGGTTGTCAGACTTTCGGGCTTCTGACTACCCGTAACGACTGTCAAAGATCCACGAATGACAGCCGGGACCAACGGCTTAACGTGCATTCCGAGGCACGGAGGGGTCTCGGTATCTAAAGATGGTCACCCATCCACAGACCAACCGCGGCAAGCGTAGCTTTACCTGATCGATCGACCTGTGCGGCTGATAATATTTAACCATATTATTTCAAAATGTTCGAAATATATTATTTCTCCTATTTCCTGGGCTGAAAATGACCCCGTGATTGTAAAGTAACCATCCAAAACACGCGCTCGTATCTATGTACATCACACACGATAACGCAAACACGTTTAATGTTGATAGTACCACTCCTAATGATGATGTACTGGAATTATGGTGAAGCCATCGTAAAATCAACCAATTTGTAGCTAGTTTTAATCTGTTTTCCGGAAGCTATTCCCGAAATAAAAACTATTTGTACACAGTGACATGGTCGCATGCAAGTACGTTACGGCATGCGTGGTCCGGTGCCCGGGGACCGGCGGCCGCCATGTCACTCCGAATCAAGATTTAATGTCAATAAAGTTTTACGCGGCCCCGTCCACCGCTCGCACGCTCGTAAAAATTATATTCATTCGGACATCGGCGGACGAACCGCGACCGGACGGCGACCGGACGCCGGCCACACACCGGAAGGGAATGCACGATTATGTTACAATTAGCGAGACTACGTAATTGTGTGTACTGCTTTTATTTTACGAGGGGAAGTGTGGATGGGACGGTTTAACAGGAAGGGCACGCCATTGTTGTGTTTGAGCTAATATCGTTTGAAAGGAATCATACCATCGTTTAGAGGGGACACGGCTCTGTAAGCATGTTCTGAAATTCCTGCGCAGGTACCAGCGCGTCGGCAATAACTCCAAGCGCTTGAAACAATAGACTAAAGTTATGTTCCCGCCGCCACTAACAAATGTTCTATTTAGCAACACTTAGCTCCATAAACGGCTCGCAAATTGCTTTTAACCATTTCGACTGAACTAGATTAGATAAATGTGATCGTTTTATCTAAAGTTCAATTAGAAATAAACAGTACTGCCTAGCTAGCGCCAGGCTTACGTTCCTAGTTCGAAGGTACCCGTTCCGCCTGCACCCGTACAATATCTCTTTATCAAAATGTCTGCTTAATTAATGTTGATACTATTTATCCGAAAATGAACGAACTAGAATGTTCTCCTTATTATAAAATAAATTAGCCCCAGAATGTTTTATTACCTATATCGCTCGAATACAATTAAATAGCAAGTTGTTACAGAATGTCGTGGTAGTATACATAGACCGACGCTCGTTCGTGGGGAGGGACTGTAAGAGGTTTGGCCTCTTGGAGCGGAACGTTTCAGTCTTCATTTTATTGAGGCAAATTGAAACGAGTTGTTATGCCAACGCCGCGCTGATCAGAACGAAAAATACTTAAATGCTGAGATCTGTCAGATGTTTTTCATATTTCGCCCAAACCTCTGAACCGATCATCCTGAAATTATGCATATACGTTGTTAAGTGTACAGAAATAGACATAGAGTACCTTTCATTCCGAAAAAAACTGCTGTTCCCGAGGAAAACAACAATAACGTTATTATGATAACAGATGGCGCCACGTGTTGCAGAGTACACCCCGAATTGACTCTCAAATTCTAAATTAACGCGAGGGAAGCCGCGGGCAAAAGCTAGTTTTTCTATAAAAATACTTTAAGAGTAAAATAAATTCTTTGATGTACGAGTACTTAACAAGATTGTGTTTTCACTACTGGTTATAACATGCGTTCTTTGCGTCGGTGTACAAGAGATACCTACACTCGGTGCATCACAAGCCGTATCTCGCCGACAACGGAGGATGCGACGCGCGACGTGCCGCGAGAGGTGACGCGAGCCCTCTTCATAACCACATCGGTTTAACAAATACTCTGCCGTCCGTTCAGCCGGCCATAACACCGCCTCCTGTATGAATACGAGTCTCCACTGAATGGTACTGAATCAGCAGTTCGTACAATCCCGGGATATAAACCATCCCATTCGCGGAACGACGGCGACGTCTCTTTGACGACGCGAGCCAAAACGATTTTTCCATTATTGCTTTATGGTGAAAAGAAAAAAAAGGAAATACATTTTACGATTAAAGGAAGTTAGCGGTAGATGTACCTATATTCGGTAAATATTATAGAGTATTACAAGTACAGCGGCACTGAAGTTTAGAGTAGTGAGTAATATAGGTCCCAAGTTGGCCGTTTCGTATGTAGAACAGGTACCCAACTTCTCTGCAGGAATATTATGAGGAGCGTTTCGAATGTTCTATGTACTAGTACATGAAATAGGTACCTTCCTGTTACTTAAACGTCTGCCTCCATATTATAGTCAGGTTTATCGATGCTATTTGACTTAAAACCAACCGTAATAACATTAAACTCTTTTCAGTAATTTAGGAGAACTTAATGAACCTAATGTGCACAATTACAACTTATAAACACATTAGCATTAATTCAAGTTAATAGAGTACAGTGAGATAATCGCCGTACATCCGAGTTAGTAGTGCTTCATTAAATACAATATATAGTAGTTCGCAGCGAATGCAGCGCGGTGCCACGAAATAGATTGATACAGAAGGTCAGCTTCATACAACGAGTGAAAACTCACGCAAACAAACTAGACACGCGTCTGCGTCCAGACGAATGCCAGTCGCGACTGGTACTCGTTTGACAAGGTTTGAAATCGCTGGCATGTGTGCATGCACCTGTTCTCGCTCGTTGTATGGAGCCGGGCTTCTAAACTTATCTATTCTGTGGCGGTGCCGGTGGTGGTGGTGCGGTGGGGAGATGAATCAATTGCTATTGCGGGCCACAGATCAACTGCAGAGCGATCACAGCTACACGGACGTTGGTACGTGCGAGTGATAAGCGATGGCTCACTGAAGCAGGTATCAAACATTTACTTTTTGTATTTTTTCTATGATTCGGTTCTATACTCGAAGTAAAATGTTTGAACATAAAAGGAATCAAAAGTATAAAATTAATTCCACCAAAACATTTTCATGGTTGCCAAGACGAGACTACATAAATGGCTCGCACTAAAAGTTTAAAAGTTATTAGATCTCATGTAGAGCCAAGCTTCTAACTCTACACGCCCTAACTCTACAAGCCTTAACTTCACAAACTCTACACCTTAGTCAAAATATGAAGCTTGGCCGTTTCGTTACAACAAGACTGTTTACCAGAAAAGTAATGAACAGTGAATAAATTTTTCACCTTACGCCCATGTGATGGTAGCGAATTGGCCAAGCCACATATTTTGACTAAGACTAAGTTAGGGCTTGTAGAGCTAGGGCGTGTAGAGTTAAAAGCTTGGCTCTCCATGAGATCTGATAACTTTTTAACTTTTGTGCGAGCCATATATTATGTGGTCTCGTCTTGCCAACATTTTACATGAAAATGTTTTTGGTAGGATTTCACATCTTTTTGTAAGTTGCTTATAAAAATAAAATGTTTTTTTTTAGGGTGATTTACTAAAAATCCTACAAATATTTATGTAATGTAAATGTAATATGTATTTTATTATTTATAACAAAGATTCCCTACCTATATCAATTTTCAGTCCTCTAGTATCAAAATTTGCGGAAGTCTCATACAAACTTCCGTCCCCTAGTTTGAGGGGCTGAGGGGTAAAAATTTCAAGTTTTAGATTTTTGTTGTCGTTTGTGTACTAATACTAGCTTACATACCAAATTTCAGCTTTCTAGGACTTCAGGAAGTGCACTATGAGTTTTGATGATTATCTGCAGTCACTGACGAAATCGGGGTTTTTTAGATATCAATAAAATCTAAAGTATAAGATGCAATTAAAATTTAGATTTAATATTTTATAGTTATATATGTTTAATAAATCTACTATTGACATCATATCCCGAGAATTTTGTTTATCTGGTATAATCCAAACCCATGTTATGAGGGTTCAAAAAAACGACGAAGCGCTTCGAGAAAAGGTAGGTAGTGCCCTTGAGCTTCGCTTGGCTCGTCTTGGCGGGGGCACTACCGTGCCCTCAGATTTATCAGTCACGATATTTATGATCGAGAAATGAAATGAAATAATTATACATAATAATATGAACGTTCATTCCTATGTCATTTGGTAGGTATCATGTGAACGTGGGCCTTATTAGAAGGCTAAAAGTCACCCAAAGGGCAATGGAGCGGGCTATGTTTGGAGCTCCTGCGAGATCGAATCAGAAATGAAGAGATCCACAGGAGAACTAGGGTAACCGACATAGCCCGAAGAATTGCTAAACTTAAGTGGCAGTCGGCAATTGCTCGCAGAGCAGATGGCCGATGGAGCTGCAAGGTTCTGGATTGGCGATCGCGTACCGGAAGACGTAGCGTTGGAAGTCCTTCCACAAGGTGGTCCGACGACCTCGTGAAGGCCGCAGGAACTCGTTGGATGCGAGAAGCACAGAACCGGTCGAAGTGGAGGTACTTGGGGAGGCCTATGTCGAGCAGTGGACGTCTTTCGGCTGAAATGATGAAGATGATGAAGATGTGAACGTGGAATGAACCAAAGAAGAACATCTGATTCAGCTTTACATTAAAAAAAAGTGAACTGGTCAACGTAATGCTGAAAAGCCTTTTTCGCAGTTATTTGTTAATTACGTATTATTGAACGAGGTAAGAACATAACTTGAATTAAATTAAGGGAGAGAGCCCTTTTATAGTGAGAACATACCTGTCGTGTCATTGCGGTGAAGTTGTAATGTTGCTCCTTTAGTAGGTGATCATTTGAATGTATAACATAATGAGTTTTGCTAACATTGATCTTATTTATTTCGGCCCTTTGAGGTTAGTAATTTGCTAAGTACATAAAATAATACGTGAAACGCTAAGCTTGTATCTTGCGCCACACCGCCAGAAGCGATAGCGGTCACATAACTCGGCCGTATCGGGTGTTAGGCGTGAAATATCGTTCCGCCTAATTACTTCTCGGGCCGTATCTACAAAAAACGCGTGCAACCGGACCGCGGCCCTACAGCGGCACAATTAGATACTGTTTTAATTGCGTCGGATTAAGATATGGCTGCTGATGACCGCCATTACGTGCTGTTATTGATCTATCGCTGTTCCGGGTTGTATACTAGAGGATTACACGGACAAGCGTGACCGGCGCGGCAGTTTAGTTCGATGTTATTTGCATGACTGTGGTTTAATTATGGTCCTTAGGTCGTGTGTCCGTGATCGTTCGGTCTCTTATTTCCCTACAATAATAACACCTGAAGGCCAAATCTTTGTCAAAATGTAGGGAAATAAGAGACCGAACGATCACGAGTTCTACGGTTCTACGGTTGCGGCTACCTATCGCTATCACACTGTGACGTGCATTGGTTCTAGAATAAGAGTGATTCTGTTAGCCTTTTATACATTACCGCCGGCCAAAGACCTCCCTTTAAAAATTGTTAACTATTAATCCAGCCTACCTAGGTCATTATCTGCCTAGCCTGTTCCCAACTTCGTTGGGGTCGGCTTCCAGTCTGCCTAGGTATACGTATTATTCAGTTTCACAGTAATTCTAGTACGTAATAGGTGATATTAAAAGTCAATGAAATTAAGCAATTAAGCAGCCTTTGTATCACAGGCATGCAGAAAGTAACTATCCTGACTTGTAATGTAACGTAATAACTACGCGAGCTGTAATGTAACGTAATAACTATGACGTGAGTCGTGCGTGCCCGTTAGCCACGCGAGCTGTAATGTAACGTAATAACTATGACGTGAGTCGTGCGTGCCAGTTAGCCACACGAGCCGTAATGTAACGTAATAACTATGACGTGAGTCGTGCGTGCCAGTTAGCCACACGAGCTGTAATGTAACATAATAACTATGACGTGAGTCGTGCGTGCCAGTTAGCCACGCGAGCTGTAATGTAACGTAATAACTATGACGTGAGTCGTACGTGCCAGTTAGCCACACGAGCTGTAATGTAACGTAATAACTAATGCGTTTTGTATAATAACAGGATAACACCGGGAGCTCATTGCCACGGGACGAAGGGCCAGAGTCGTTTGAGTGGTCTTTCCTTACACTTTATTTAGTTCATTTTGGATGGCTATGTACATGAATGGTGCTGCCGTTTTTGTCCACACAGTACCACATAAAATGTTCACATCAATGTTACCAACTTTCATGGGGTCGGCTTCCAGTTTAACAGGATGCAGCTGAACACCAGTATTTTACATGGAGCGACTGCCTATCTGACCTCCACAACCCAGTTACTGGGTAAGGCTGTATACAGAAAGAAAGCTGGAAACTTATAAGCGCTTACCGGCGCTTGACAGCGCTGGTCCGTTCTACACAAAGGAAGAAGGTTAAATCAGACCAAGCAAAATGTCGGCAATTAATTTTAAATGCCAGCGCCCAGCGCTGACCAGCGCGTGTTGAAGCTTGTCGGAACTTGTCGGCACCGTTCAGTGCTTATCGGCGCGCGTTCATATATTTTCATGCGCGGGTTACCAGCGCTGTCAAGCGCCGGTAAGCGCTTATAAGTTTCCAGCTTTCTTTTTGTATACAGCCTTATACGATACCCCTTGGTAGGACTGGCTGTCAGACTTTCGTTCTACTGACGATCCGTAACGACTGTCAAAGATCCACGAATGACAGCCGGGACCAATGGCTTAACGTGCTTTCCGAGGCACGGATAAAATAAATAAATATCACATATATTTTGAAAAATTATTTATTTGTAATAATTAATTTTTTTTTTTTTTTTGTAATAGAAAGTCTTTTTTGACCCGAGCGTTTTTGTATAAAATTGAAGCGACACAGTGACATTTAAAATTTAATATAATCGCCTCGTTGTGACGAAGGACGGCCAGACCAAAGGCGAGGGGCGCGCGGTCAAATTCATCACGCTAATAGCGTTTGCGTTGCGTTGATCGGGTTACCGCCCGACGAGCAAACACGCTGGGCACACGCTGGCAACACGCACCCTGCCGCGGAAGAGCGGGGCGCCGGGGCGGTTCATATCAAGTAGTTCAGCGTGGTTGTCACCTAGACCTTAAATATAGGAGCCTTAATATCACTGAAAGCTTGCATAGTATTCACGTGCTCAAACGCTTTTGGTACTTATACATATTTCGTCGATACGCCGAATTAAATGATAAATCGGAAACGTCTCTACGAAAGTATAATTTATTGTAACTGCCTAAGGAAGTCCCCTGAAGAATTTTGATGATGAAGACGGAGGAGGAGTCAATGACAATATATTCGGTAGATCACCTTCCTTCATAGCAATTTTAGTAATAGAATTAGGTATACAAGCTTCTGACATGCTGTCATTGAAAATATTGCATTGTTTACTTAAACTAATTAAGAAGTCGCATAGTGGCTAGAACAATGCAAACCATGAACAACACATACGTTATATAATAAGACGCTGAAACGAGCAACAAACGCTATGGTTTACTTCTCACCAACTTCACAAAGTTTGTTCTCAAGCCGCTAGTTTATAATGAAATAAACCACATACACTTTTATTTCATTCACAAATGAAAGAAAACTTTGTTTTACAAATATTTCCAACTCAAGTTATGTTTCCTAATTCACATCGCTTCGTTTACATTTCATGTAGAGTCGTATGTATATGTGTATAGACTCAAATATTTGTCAGACAATTCAATTACGGGTGTACATAATACATAATATAACAAAGTTTGAGCTAAACAAACTCGCCGCCACTTCGCAGCGATTGTTTGTTCCGACCGTCTGTGCACACACCACATCTACAGCCTATACGTAAGACCTATACATTTATATAGCAGAAGGTCTGAAAACGATGACTTAAGAAGTAGTGCCTGTTTTTGGATAAGGATCTCATTCATTGATTCGCTAAATGTATGTCGGCGCATTTACTTAGCGCAGGCAAAATCATGCAATAACAAAATCATAAAATTGTCTCCCAAATTGTGATAAGTTCTGATAGTAAGTCTCTAAATACCATGTATTTATATTGCAAGGAATGTAATCAGAATGTCAAAATAATAATACACGTTAGTCTTCACCAAAACATTATTAACCCTGTTTTCAGTAGTCGTTGTACGGGCTCTAACACCTGCATGGGTGGCGTGCTTATCACTATAATTACGAACGTAGTACAAATATCAATGTACCTGCAACCTCGTGATATAAAGTTAGTAATTGTTCAATTATGTATCGCCAACTGAATGTTGATTTATTGGCCGACGTAGTTGTGCAACTCGCGGTTTGTTAGCCATTAGTCGCGCTCGATGCAGACGTGAATAAGATACAGCTATAACATTTGAAATGTAAATTATACATAATTTCGTTTAATCCCAACTCTGTTAACTTTATTAATTTATTAATTAATCAAGTCTCGTTCGGACTCGTTATTTATGTGCAGTTTCACAATAGCTTTCATAATTTTGTGTCAGCTCTGGGAGAGAAACAAAGTTTTATTGGGGTCGCTAGTTTAGCAGAAAACAGTACCTACCTAAATAATTTTGATTGTTACAGGTTCACAATATGGATGTTTATATATAATATTATATATATTATCTTCTTCTATTATACAGGATATTTTTTATGCATTGCGCAAATTTTCACAGGGTGTTCTACCCATGAATATGAATAACTTTCACTATGGGACGAAGTCTGAAATCACGAAAAAAAATCAGCTGTTTCGTACATTTTGGTCGAGTAGGTACTGTGATTTCAGAGTTTGTTTGTGAAAAGTGGGGATTTTGTTTGTATAAAAAATCTTATTCCTTGAGTTAATAACCTTGAAACTTGCACTAATACTTATCTAAGTAAATTATGAAGTTTGGCATTTTTTGTTTTTCTAAACTATCCTCTAAAGCGAGATTGGGGGTTGTCAAAATTTTTATGGAAGAATTTAACACGCTGTCCGATTAACTCAAAACTGAGTATGTAACTTCAAACTAAAAATAAAGAATAACGTGTATCAGGGTTTTTTGAAAATCTGCCACTAACTGTCACGCAGTTAGTGATAGATTTTCAAAAAATCAAGAAGTTCCTTCGATTTCTCCAGGATCCCATCATCAGATCCTGACCTGATAACAATGGGACCACCTGGAAAGTATACCCTTTCAAACAAACGAATATTCTCTCTTCGATTCTCTGTCGTTGAATCCGCATTTTCGTTTTTTGACGTTTTAAAGGTTTTTTCATTTTGTAGATTACTTTGTAGTGTTTTTTTGGAAGTCAGTTGTTTTTTTTTGGAAAAAAGTTTTTATTTGTCAATCCGAATATAGTGAAGAGAATTTGTGACGAATTCGGTACTGAGATTACATCGAGTAAGTATCAAACAAACATGAGTCAAATGCTGGACGACGAACGCTGCATGGGATGAAGTTGTGTAAACTATTGTACCCCACCCGCGCAGCCCTACCTACCGACTACGCGACATGCGGGTCGCGATGCGCGGAGGTTCGCCGGCGGCCGCGGGAGAAAGGACCATGTTATTAAATTATTGCCGATCGAGTGCAATTTATGCGATGCACGCGGATGTATGAACGACGCGCGGACTTCATACATTGTGCAGAGTTGTTACGCTAACTTGCACTGTTACCCAGATTTGTAGGCGCTGCAAATCGTATTGACATGCTATTCATCGAGAGAGTGTGAAAGTAAAAAAATAATACCGGGGTATCTTTTTCAGTTGAAAATCGCTATTATACTTCGCTATTATATTTCTAAACTAACTGTAAAATTTAAAATTCACATTATTAAAGTAACATCACACTAATATTATAAAGCCGAAAGTTTGTGAGTGTGTGTGGGGGTGTGTGTGTGTGTTTATATGTTTGTTACTTCTTCACGCTCAAACGGCTGGACCCATTTGGATAAAATTTGGTATGGAGGTAGCTGACAACCTGGATTAACATATACTTTTTATCCCGATATTCCCACGGGATCGACATTTACGCGGGTGAAACCGCGGGGCGCAGCTAGTTTCAAGAATAAAACTCGTTGTACTGTTCATCTCAAGACTTTTTAGTAGTTATTTCGCTATAATCTTTCTCAGTTTAATTAATTTCACGATCTTTTCCTGTGTGTGGACCGTTAGTGACCTATCAGCCCATCTGCCTCGCCCTGTAATGGATACCTCCTCCGCGCGATGTACCAGGGCACCAGAACCGGTGCAGAGGCGCATGCTATTCGCGACGCGTGTAATCAGCGGCTCCCGGAGGTCCGCCACAGCCTGACATCTCAATTGAACTGCGCGCCTGGTAGGGCCGCCACTGAATATCGCCGTAAGATTATTATTAATCAGGTTTAACTGTTAAGAGGACACTGTAATATATTATATTGTAGTGTCCAAGCTTATTAGCTAGATATAGTGTCTAAAGCTACTGATAAATCATTTGCTTTACTCTACGTTCTAAATAAATATGGGAAATGGCGGCTAGGGTCCATCAAGTTATGATTAAACTGCAAGCATATTTATGTGCCCCAGTTTCCTTATAAAAGAGTCTCTTTATTCTATTCCAAACTCTAAGAAAAAAGGAAGCTGCGATCGTTTTGAGTCTTTGTGTAGCTAACTAACACACAAATCTTAAACAAGTAAGCGCAAGCAAATAGTGCGCCTACTTGAAGAGATTCGATGAGTGTATTCATTCTGTAACTGTAATCTACCGTGAAAACTGAAATCGCACGGAAAACCAATTTAAATTACTCAAATGCATCAGTGTGTATCAGTCCCCTACATATTAGGCTCCGGGCAAGGGGTCGCCTGCGCGGGGCACTGCGGGCTCTTGCGGGCCGCCCGCGCCCGCCCGCGACACTCGCTTAGACAACTTAGTAATTATGTCTTCCGGCTGTTGCCAATATCGCAGACGTATTGAGCACGGCTTAGACAACTTTATGTTCCTGGATAATAATGTAATAAATAATTCTTTTTGTGTATATAAACGTGTAATAAACGTATAAAGCTTGTTAGAGTACAATATTACGTGAACCTGCATTAATAAACTGCCTAAAGGCATGTATTTACGAACAATTAAGGTTCAGTTTAAATCACAATTTTATTCTGAGCTTAATTTTGGTGGGTTCGTAGAATTCCGATCCGGAATAATTTGTTCATTTACTTAAATATCATGACTACACTTATATACGAATTTCTACAAATGATTAAAGAAGAGTAAGTAATGAGAGCAAGCGTTTATTACATTAATTTGCAGATGACTTGTTTCAGGGCTGCACGGGGCGGCGCGGTGCGCGGCGGCGGCAACCCTGTGTACATTACCGTGCCTGTGTGCTCGCGGATGATTTACCGGCGTTGTTTCAACGGGGAGGGTCCGGCACAAGTCGACGAGATCGCATTACCCGTGATGTACAGCCCGAGGATTATCATTACATTCTGTTTACGTTGCTGATTCAATGGAGAACGACGCGCCGCGTATTGTAGTCGATTGTGAAGTAACGGTCATTGCATATGTGGAGGCTGTACAGTGTACGGATTTATTTGCAGACGCAAACGCTACGCGTAGAAAGTGTATGTGAATGTAAATACAGTGGAATTAACAGTGAAGGAAATATCGCGAGGAAACCGGCATGTCCAAAACCAAAATTTGAAGACATATTGTGACAACTACCAACCCGCATTGTAGTAGATTACAGACCACTCCCTCTCGAAAAGAGGAGGCCTGCGTCCCAGCAGTAGGGACACTATAGGCTGATTATGGAAAGCGCCCTTGTTCAGCTCCCACTCCAGTATGTGTCCAGATCAGAGACTTTACAACTATACGCTGATATTACGTAGTGCGGAAAATTGCCCAGGAAGTTTTTCTACGTGTCCAAAGCAGAAAATGCCTTTCTAATGTAAACGTGTCTACGTGTCTAATGTAGTTGTTTATTGAAAAGTTGTTTGAACTGCTTGACTGCAGGAACCCTAAGACATTTTGCGTAACAATGTCATGTTATGTAAACGTCATTATGGTTATAATGTCGGATAATAACCGTTGCTTGGTAGCGGGAGGAGGGCTAAAGGTGTAAGATCAATTGCGTACCACGTAGCACATTCTGTCGCGTCACTAGAGGAGTTGTGCTAGTCGTGACACGTATGTTAACTCGATCTTAATATACATGGGAATTATTGATTTTCAGTTTTCACATGGCAGGAAGAAACAAGTACCTAAATATTTTATAGCTTTTTGAGTAAGCAGATTGCAGATAAGTTATTGGTTATGGCAATTCTTTTTCTTAACCCCGGATTGGTCCTAAAGTACATATAAAATATTTAAAAAAAAATGTGTTCAACATTCTTCGAGAATCGGATACTAATTGTAATTTTTCCATCGATTCCACAGCATTTATTATCATCATTTTATTACACCAAAAATCCCGTTAAATGCAAATAAATATGTCGGAATGACGCAGCTAACATTAAGCCGCCTGTCGACGGCTGTGATATACGTCTTCATAATAAAGCGGATCGTCTTGTCGCAATCAACGTTTTCTCTTGTATTTCCATACGGCGGCCATTTTGCCGTGTAGTCTACCAGTACCAGTACCTAATAGATTAGTTAATTCATACAATATTAATCGCTTACGAGCCGATGAAAGAAATGGACGCTGTGCAAGCGATGAGCAACGAGCGGTATGGCTGCATGTGATTTAGATTTATATTTTGAATGATGTAAACCAAAACTAATCTAACAAAAATAATTTCACCCACGGATCCATTAACTGCTTTGAGCTGTGTAAGTGTACAGATATAGTCAACTCACTGTTATTTACCATTATTGAATTCGAAACTGAAATGTGAAAATAATGTAATTAAAGTTAGCAGTCCAGCCGCTTAACATAGCGTAGTTAATAGTGATTCAATTTAAATGTGAATCATTTCAACAGTCATTTGGTGAATGTAATTATTCAGCGTTTACTACGTAATAATTATTTGAGATAAAATTGTTCAATAATAATCAAATTGCTTTTAACGGCTGTATTTAATAAACGAGTTAATTAATTTGATGTCACCCGTGCCCATTTCAATTTTAATTACCTCCCTAGTTATAAAACGCTACTTACTACCTAGTTAGTAAATAATTTCTAATAGTATCTAAATGTTTTCTAGTAGTTAATAACTTTTATGATTTTATATTTACTTTTATAAGTAGGAAACGAGAATAAAACTAGGAGTCAACAAATAATGAAACAGTGAAGTTTCAATGATAAATAATAAACACAAGATATGCAATATCCTTGGGACCCCGAACCGATCATCAATAAAAAGATACTGGATGTTGATGAAAATAGTTTTTGAATTCCGCTAGAGCTCGAGACTTGGGACCATAGCCTGTCGTCTGTAGTTGTCGGGGGCGTTTCACAGCTGGAATGTCTTCATAACGACGATGTCATTACGACCAACAGATAGATACGGACAATTAATACTGCGCCTGCCCCTCGTCCGCGCCTGCCCCGCGCCCGCGCCTGCCCCTCGCCCGTCCGACACAGCTTAGGAAACAGCAGTTAGACAGTCTATGAGCTTAGCTCCTCAGAACATCATGAGTTTGAACGACTTAAACTGTGCTGGTTTTAAAATGTTGAAGGCAAGATACATTTATATTAGATACATATCATTCGTACTGGATAACATTTATTGAATTTAATTTATTGATCATACTAAGATTGGCTAAGTATTAATATTGGCAATCCGCTTTAATCAAATAATAATAAAATAGTCATAACATCTTCATAAGCTTTAAGTCTGTAGCTGGTGCTAATATAGCCAGTACTAAGACTGGTTATTGTAACCACATGCAGAAACTTACATCTAGCAGCCTCACCTTTGCAATGTAAGAATACATAATGTAGCACAAATTATGATCCTACTGTATAATTGTATACTGTGGCTTGTAGTAATAACATCTTTCAACCAGTGCACAGTGGTATTACAACTCTCATTCAATGAAACATTAATACTGAAATAAATCGTCGTCGGCTAAACGGATGTCGGTTTACATCATCTCATCTTAAGGCGTCCATACACTGTCGATATTCGGAAATACATTATAATTATATATCTGTTGTCGCTAATGTGCGTAAATCAGTTAGAGTGCAGATTTGAGGTTGAGTCCGTAAAAGTGGAAAATAATGTTTATTACCGGCCAAACCCGGTTTGAGGATGAACTAGTTTCGCCTAGGCCAAACCAGTTCTCCCTTCACGGGTTACATAACTCCCCCAAAGTGGGTTCCCGCATTATTAAAAAAAAAATGGCTAGGTTACTTTAAACCCTTGCGGGGCTCCGTCAACATAGGATGCAAGAGCGAGCGAATGAGAACTGGT
The DNA here is from genome assembly GCA_916614155.1 of Mesoligia furuncula. Classification (NCBI taxonomy): domain Eukaryota; kingdom Metazoa; phylum Arthropoda; class Insecta; order Lepidoptera; family Noctuidae; genus Mesoligia; species Mesoligia furuncula. Next base: position 436,671 of record OU744805.1, read on the forward strand.
TTGGCCTGGGCGAAACTAGTTCATCCTAAAATCGGGTTTGGTCGGTAACATATTTCACACTTTAACGGATTGTACCCGGTAATTTTCAGATTACCTAGTTAATGCGCATATTAACGTATTCCGTATTCTAACGGGTACATATCCACAGATAGTATTAACAATGGGCAGAAACTTAACTGTCAAGTTTATGGCGAACTATACAGGGGAGTCGACTGTGTCCGTGGTCTCTCATTGTGTGTGTGTCATGCATGGCATCAGCTCATCGCCTTGTCGGCTTGCATTAATAGCTTTTATAACAAGTTAGTACCTACACTTCGGTCAGTACCTAATCAGCTTATTTTAAAGCCAATACAGGTGTCGTTGAAATAATTGCAGTAGAATGCAGAAATCGTAATTCATTACGATTTTCAATGGTGGTCGAAAAATTATCACCCACAGAAGCATTGAAGTTGTAATTGACGAAGAAACTAGTCCCACATAACATTATTTATTAATCGACCTATCATGTCGGCACAGATGAGGAGGCAAAATGAAAAAAAAGTGTGGTTAAAGTCAGGTATCATAATTCATAAGTACAGAAACAAACTGGTCTCGTCTGAAAGGACCAAGTTGCAGCATCGCGGTGAGATTACTCAGATATAAGTTCTGCGCTCGACTTTGGTAGGCCTAAGCCAGGAAAAGGTCAAACTTAGCCAAACGCGTAAGCTGACACTGAAGAATTTGGAACACAACATTATTACTTAAGAAGTTGAGAAACGTTCACATCTTATGTATACTAAAACATAATTATTTAACAAAGGTAATATGAAAGATGGAGAAATAAATAACACAAGGCGCACAATATAACCCCTTGTTCTCAAGACGTAGTATTCTGAACAAACAAAGTAATGGACAAACGTATCATCAATCTTAATAACATTACGTTGTAACAAAGCAGTATTATATTACAGCGATAAGTAGCAGCAGCAGGCACGAGACACAAACTCAACAGAAATGGAGAAACAGACAAAAGCTGCGACGATTAAGATGAGGACAGAAACACGGTCAATAATAACATACACTAATGCCCATTCATCACTGATGAACGTCAGAACGAGACGACAGACCCGTAGACTAGTGGGTGCAACAGAGATGGAGTTAATTGTGATATAATAAAAGAGAGATTTAGCGGGGAAGCTTTAGTATTGAGTAATGAAGTCGCTTCCAGTGGAGATAAGGCAGGCAGTCGTTAGATGTAGATACGTTCTTCACAAAGTTGCGCTCCTCCGCTGAATGGTAATTGCTGGTACATTGGAGTTGCGAAGTTGTGCGTGTTTTATGTGGATCAGTCGGATTTATCTTGAATGAATGTTCGACGATCGCAAATCAATGTTATTTGAAACTAGCTTCCGCCCGCGACTCCGTCCGCGCGGATGTCGGTCTTCGCGTGGATGGTTTATTTCTCCATTTTGAGTAAGGCTTTTCGCACATGGGTCGTAGGCGTAGTTGTCTCGTGCGCGTATCGTAATTACGCTACGCGCACGAGACGCGGAGTGTTCTACAAACGAATCGTCGCGTAGACGTATCGTTTTGTAATATCTCAGTTGAAATCATGGCGAAAATCGTACCAGATGTGTTTGGGGAATTTATTGATGACCTTACCTTCTCTTCAGACGAAGAGGATTTCTTGTTACTTATTTGATTTCGCTAGAAGTAGAAAGCGACGTGCTCATTGGATCCATCCATAGGTACATCGCAAATAATTACAAGAAAATATTGTTTGTTGCTGCACGTGAACTGTCCGTTTTACGCCAGTACGCTACGACTATCGTAATGACAATGAACACCTCATACGATACGCTGCAACACCGCCTCGTGTGCGGACTTGTTTGAACATGTTCCTGCTCGTATTGCTCTCGTACTTCGCGCGTTCTACGATACGCTTACGATACGACGCCATGTGCGAAGGGGCTTACTCTGACAATGACATCTTATACCCAATCTTATTCTCCATCTTATTGGACCCAAATACGGCTAAGCCTATAATAATTAAGGAGATCCCTCTATTGAGCTACTGCTGTTGAGCTCGGGTTCTGTAGTAAGTATTTTTTTCATAGTAATTCCGACCTTGATAAGTAGCATGTAGCAGTAAATTACTGACAGTGACGAAAAGTTTGCAATAATAAAAAAGTGATCGTGACAATGCGACAGAAAGTTAATTGAGAGCTTCAGCATACACAACATTGTTAGTGAGCTCGTCCGGAATATGAACATGAAGATTTCTTGGACTGCTCACACGGGAAAGAGCTACGTAAAGTTGCCCGTGTGAAACAGTTACGGCGCTGAATCCACTGCGGGTAATGCAACGTGTGTTCGCGGTTCTACAGAACAACGTCTATGAATAAAACTGAAAAATAATAATTTTTTTTCTACGTATTTTTCCAGGATAAAAAGTATCCCATTTTATGCCCAGGATAATAAGGTATAATTATACCAAGTTTCATCGAAATCGAACCGTTAGTTTTCACGTGATGCCTGCATATACAGACAGACAGACAGACAGACAGACAGACAAAAATTTTTTTAATCACATATTTGGGTTTGGTATCGATCCAGCAACACCCCCCGCTATTTATTTTTTCAATATTTTCAATGTACAGAATTGACCCTTCTACAGATTTATTATATATATATAGATAGTATGTGTTCAGCACATACATAATGCATAATTTAGTTTGAAAATCACACTAATACGTTCCTCCTTTATGTAGGTATATAAATATATAAGTATACAAATGTATTATATGCGACTGCAGATGCTCGTCTGTCAGCAAGCCCTCATTATAAGTTGCCTCCTTGATACTTTGTCATAAATCAATTTGATAAATGTATCGCTGATGGTTTATTATTATTTATGGCGAGAACATACCTTATAGTACTGTCGACAAAAACATTTTGATCTGTGCTGTTAATAAAAACATTAAATTATAGTAAATTCCAATTCATCATCATCATTTAAGCCGAAAGACGTCCACTGCTGGACATAGGCCTCCCCCAAGCATCTCCACTTCGACCAGTTTTGTGCTTCTTGCATCCAATGAGTTCCTGCGGCCTTCACAAGATCGTCGGTCCACCTTGTGGGAGGCTTTCCAACGCTACGTCTTCCGGTACGCGGTCGCCACTCCAGAACCTTTCGGCCCCATCGGCCATCTGTTCTGCGAGCAATGTGCCCTGCCCACTGCCACTTAAGTTTGGCAATTCTTCGGGCTATGTCGGTAATTAATTGGCCAGCCAAATAAGATGATGGGTGTGACTGTCCAGGATGCGCCGAGCGCTCGGTTCAGTTGAGTAGCTGGCGGAACTAACTGCGGTACACAAGGAGGCTTCTTCATGCATCCCGAAAAATAATAAATATATATACATATATATAACAAACAATACATATATATAGTAAACATACTCGTCCACGACTTCGAGTGTGGCGTCGCCGATCTTCATGAGAGTGGGTGTTAAATGGGCATTTGACATAACTTTCGTTTTGTCCATATTCATTTACAGACCCGATCTTTCGGAGGATCTACTGAGGTCATCGAGCATTGTACTGAGGTCCTTCATAGTCTCAGCCATGACTTCGATATCATCGGCAAACCAAAGGTGAGTTATATACTCGCCATTGATGTTAATGCCAGCCCCTTTCCAATCCAGAACCTTGAAGACATCCTCCAGTGCAGCGGTGAACAGTTTCGGAGAGATAACGTCTCCCTGTCTCACGCCTCGCTGCAGAGGGATAGGTTTCGAGGTCTGGTCCTGGTCCAATTCAAATTATATACACAATATTAATAAAAAAGCACTTTGTGAACTGTTACCATAATAACCACTTAGTATTCATGATCAATGTTAATCCTATTAATAGTAATTAAAATAAATACGTTGCTACATAGATGAATGTTTGTTCGTGAACAGGTGTTTATTTGTTAGATCTGAAGACAAATTCCTGTAAGTAATTAAAAACGTTCAAAATGTAGTCGCAATCTCGTCTCAGCGACAATCAATGTCAAAAATGTGGGAAATTAGACGTGTTTCTGATAGATTGAGACTGAGATCAGACTGTGGGCGTTCTTAAAATAACACGAATAGCCCCTCTAGAGTAAAAAGAACAATATCACCCAACAGGAAGACGCCAATTTCTCTCAGTTTTGATATTAATACGCTTAGCTCCGGTTGCCATGGCAACAGAGGCATGTTAGTTCAGTAACCCACTTCGCGGAGTCGCGTGGGAAGATAATCACCTGATATCGTGTTATTCTTATCCTTGTTGAGTACGATACATTATGGTACGGCTAATATTATTTTTTTAACCCCCGAAAAAAACAGAGGGGTGTTATAAGTTTGACGTGTGTATCAGTGTGTCTGTGTATTTGTGAGTCTGTGTATCTGTGTGTCTGTCTGTGCCATTGTAGTTCCCAAACGGCTGAACCGATTTCGATTGTTTTTTTTTGTTTGAAAGGTGACTTGATCGAAAGTGTTCTCAACTATGATTCAAGAAAGTCGGTTCAGCCGTTTGAAGATTATCAGCTCTTTTCTAGTTGATGAATTGATGTGAGCATCTTTCACAGGTCTGATTGGAAATCTGGCATTTTGTTAATTCAATGATAGTAGAAAAACATAGTAACCTTGAACTGCTGCTACAGCATCACCTGGAATTTGCAGGATACCCAACTCCCTTAACTTACAGCAGAGGTATCGTGTTTGCGCTCCTTGGGATGGTCTCAATGAATAGGTTATAGATAGATGCAGACCAGGGTCTGATGATGGATTAGGAAAGAGAAATAAAGGAGGACCGGACAAAATGGTCCCCATGGCCAATAGCAACCAAACCTTATGTTATAGGCATTTTAATAAAGAGCAATAACTACTATGGCGGTTCTTATCAAATTGTTGTATGAAAAAAGTTATGGTGATGTTCCGGACGGACGGTACGGTAGGTAGGACGGACCTGGACGGTAGATAACGGAATTCTTGAATAGTAATTTGCGAATATTCAAACTAAGACCAATGCATTCAGATGATAACAAAATAAAATAGTACCATCAAGCTGGTCAGATGATAGACCTGGACGCTAGAGAACGGAACTCTTGAATAACTGCTGGTAAACCCATCGAGTGTGGGCTCATTAGATATGTCTCAACGAGTACTGTTCCTTTTACCAAATGACGAGGTCCTCATAACTGACCTGGAGACTAAATAACGGAACTATTGAATAGCTATTAGTAAACCCCTCGAATGTGTTATCTCTACGAGTCCTGTCATTGTACCTGATAACTGACCAGGGTGCTACATAATTAAACTATTAATTAACGATTTACATAGAGAAAACAGAGGCATACTTTAGTATGGAACGAACGCCAACGACCACGAGTAACTATAGCTCCACTGTGGTAAAATTGGGTAAGTAATATATGATATAATTACAAAACATCTAATATTTACAAGATAGGTATAACAACTGAACGTAAAATTTTATTAGATATAATGATCAGTTAATATAATAAACGATTGATATAATTTTAAAGTAACTAATTTCTATAAGCATAACAGACAATTAATATAAAATCATTGGATAAAACACTCAAAAGACATAAAACCTATTTAGTCTATAAAAACTGACAAAAATAAGAATTGTACTTACTTAAAATATTAAATATACTGCCTAAAATACTAATTTTCAGTCTACTTTTGTCCGAATAAAAGTGACGAAACGACCGAATGAGATACCGAAATCTTCGAAAAATGAACATGACTGTTTATTGCCATAATACTTTTCTACCAGCTTAAATTTCGTTGTACTGAAAACTATGTGGTTCTAATCAATTAATATTTACCTAGGTAAAGGTATTTGTATACGCTCACGGAGCCCCACTTGGCGGGGCTCCTATTTCTGTGTAAAGGGTTTAAAGTAACCTAACCAAACCGAACTTCAGGGTGCCCTTCGCTCGCTCTTGCATCCTATGTCGACGTAGCCCCGCTTCGCGGGGCTCCTATTTCTGTGTAAAGGGTTTGAAGTAACCTAACCAAACCGAACCTCGGAGTGCCCTTCGCTCGTACTTGCATCCTATGTCGACGTAGCCCCGCTTCGCGGGGCTCCTATTTCTGTGTAAAGGGTTTGAAGTAACTTAACCAAACCGAACCTCAGGGTGCCCTTCGCTCGCTCTTGCATCGTATGTCGACGTAGCGCCGCTTCGCGTGGCTCCTATTTCTGTGTAAAGGGTTTCAAGTAATCTAAATAAACCTAAGCCAAAGCCACGAAGGCCTCGTAACCTAACCTATCCGAGTCGGAATTATATGTTTTAAACGATATACCTTATTATGTTCGATTAAATAAACGATATATCCCAATAACGTTATATAAGTATATAAATGTTATATGTAAAAAATTATATCAACAGTTGGTATGTCTCACGTTTATTATATCCTGTGAACGTTATTGAAATGAAAATATACTAAATAACTTTATATGATATGGGACGCACCCGGTAAAACTACGTACAGCGGCGCAGATTTCGGCGAGTCTCGTGTCCATCGTAGCATCTTTAGTAATAATATAATATTATAAAGCAAGAAATAATAGTTAAATTTTAAATTTTAAAAACCCCGACTCAAAAAAAAAACCTTTAAAAACTAAAATAATAATAAATTGGTCCTCTAAGTTTAATATAAGTTCTAAGAAATATATTGATCCAAGCGTCCTCGCATCGGGGGACGGCTAATGAAAACGCCAAACAAGGGACCTAAAAAGGCCACTTTGGCAGAATCATAAAAGGATACACACAACACTACGAATCATAATATGACAAAGACAGTCCGTGTTTTTCTTTTTTCGCTGGTATAATCAAAGAGATTGAAATTGGATTTGGATTGGATTGATTGGTATTTTAGCACAGACAAAAAAAAATACTGAAAAATCCTTCACCAATGGGATTTGTTACGATCAACTTAAGAGTTAACTGTCCATTATGATTCATAATACTATCCTTTTATGATTCTGCCAAAAGGGCCTTTTTAGGCCCCTAAATGAGGCCTAAACCCAGCAATAATGAATGTAAGCTATTGTAGAAAACATAGCTTGCTGTTAACTTCCAATTTCCATCAGCCGTCTGCCGACGCGATGACGCTTGGATCAAAATATTTCCTACAACTTAAAATATATTAATAGCTGCGCCCTATATACATAATAATATATTACTAGCTGCGCATCGCGGTTTCACCCGCGTAAATGTCGATCCCGTGGGAATACGGGATAAAAAGTAGCCTATATGTTAATCCAGGGTGTCAGCTACCTCCATACAAATTCTTATTAAAATTGGTCCAGCCATTTGAGCGTGAAGAAGTATCAAACGGATAAACACACACACACTCACAAACTTTCACCTTTATAATACGAGTATTAGTGTGATTGTTTTAGTTTTTAGAGGTTTTTTTTGAGTTGAGAGTTTTTAAATTTTTAATTTAATTTCTAAGAAAAACTTCTGAGTTTTTAGATTCTTGGAGCGTAAATACACACATCAAAAGTGTCTAGGGATCAAGCATTTTTATGCGGATTTCTTGAGATTGAGATGTGGCTTTGTAATAAATTTATGATTTTATAAATTTATATGGATCCTTTTTGGTGCATTTCATAATTTGAATCAGGAACTGTGAATCAAATTCGAGTAAAAGATGAAAATCAGCTGTCAATATTTTCCCTATAAAAACATACAACGCATTGAAGACATTATTAGTGCTACTGTTTCCCTACTACTGATTAAAACCAACGTTATTATGGAGCGGCGACGTCATTTAAGCAGGGAAGAAATGCTCAGAGCCGTGGGAATGATAGAAGCTGGTTCCCGGCAACGTACTGTGGCTTTAGCTCTGAATACAAGTCAGAGTGTTATCAGTCGACTTTGGACACGTTACCGAAGCACTGGTACCGTGGCTGAGCGCCATGGAGGACGGTATCGCTGCACCACACGGAGACAAGACCGATACATTCAAATCTTAACTCGAAGAGCTCCAACAATAACCGCCATGATGTTAGCCGTGAGGCTTCATCACTCTTCAGGGAACTTAATTAGCGACCAAACAGTCAGAAACCGCTTGCATGAAGTGAACCTTCATTCCCGAAGACCGCTACGGGTACCACCTATAGCAATGCACAATCGTAGGATTCGATATCAATGGGCTCTTGAACACAGAAATTGGGCAGAAGAATGGCGTTTCGTGTGCTTTTCTGATGAGTCTCGTTTTGGTATGAGACCGGATACAAGACGTATACGACACTGGAGAACCCCTGGACGCCAACAGCGATTAAAATCCTGCCAGGAAGTCCATCCTTATAGTGGTGGAACCATCATGGTATGGGCGGGTATTTGGATCGGCGGAAGAACTGAGTTGATTTGGATCAGAGGCAACCTCAACGCTCAAATTTATGCTGAGACGATTGTATCAGACGTCATCGTTCCTCTACAAGTGCAAATCGGTCCCTTATTTCAGTTAATGCATGATAATGCACGACCGCACACCGCAAGAGTTGTAAGACAGACTCTCGCCGCAGCTAACATCAATGTCCTGCCCTGGCCTGCTCAGTCGCCAGACTTGAACCCGATTGAGCATGCATGGGATATGCTACAGAGAAGAGCTCTGCCGAATATGGAGGGTATCCAGTCGCAAGAAGACCTTTTTTTGTTGTTGCAACGAACATGGGCGGCCATTCCACAGCGTGATTTGGATGAACTCATTTTGAGTATGCCAAACCGATGTTCTTGTGTTGTTAGTGTTCGCGGTAGAAACACGGATTATTAATTGTTTAAGTTACCCAATAAAATTTTAAAGAAAACTGTTATTTCAGTCTTTTTTTCGAACTTTTGTGTTAGTGGTTCAAATGTCAAAAATCCCTTTATTAGGAAAATGGCAAATTTCTTTATTAATGCAAAGGTGACTTGGTTTATCGTTACTGTGACAAACGAAAACACTTTATTTGATGAATCCTTAAAGATAATTTTAATTAATATCAATCAGGAGAAAAGTTATTGCAAAAATATATGTTGATCCCTAGACACTTTTGATGTGTGTATATATATCATTCTTTCAAAATGTTTCAGTCAAATCTATACTAATAATAAAGCTGAAGAGTTTGTTTGTCTGAACGCGCTAATCTCTGGAACTGCCGGTCGGATTTGAAAAATAATTTTTGTATTTGATAGCCCAATTATTGAGGAAGGCTATAGGCTATTTAACATCACGCTAGGACCCTTAAGAGCCGAGCAAAATGAAAAAAAGAACGCTAAGCGACAACGAAGTAATAGTAGAGAGTAAGAGTCTTTGCTTAAAGAAAACGTTTCAGTTTGTGATTCTGAATTTCACTTTGAATATGTAACCTGTAACGATATAATTAAAACCTTTCACACGTTAAATGTTAAAAAGACCGCAGATCTATGGGGTAATTCTGTGGATGTTGCTAAGTCGATTATAAACATTGTAGCACCTACTTTAGCTGTTATATTTAATAATTGTATTGACCGTGGTGAGTTTCCTGATCTTATGAAAAACAGTAAAATAATACCGTTGTTTAAATCGGGTAGTACATCAGACCCTACTAATTATAGACCTATTTCAGTACTGCCTACCTTTAGTAAAATTTTTGAAAAACTTATTTTAAATGAATTGCAAAGATTTTTTTATAAAAATAAATTACTGCATAACAAACAGTTCGGTTTTACAAGGGGTCGTTCGACTACCGATGCCGGAGTTGAACTTTTAGGACATATTTATAATGCATGGGAGGACAAATGCGATGCCTTGGGTGTCTTTTGCGATTTGTCCAAGGCATTCGATTGTGTTCTTCATGAAACATTAATCAGGAAACTGCACCACTACGGAATCCGGAACGCCTCTCTGGATCTTCTTACTTCTTACTTGAGTGATAGGATTCAGAGAGTTGATGTTAATGGAAAAAGGTCACCCGGATCTGTAGTAAGAATGGGGGTCCCCCAGGGCTCAATTCTTGGTCCTTTCTTGTTCCTTATTTATATTAATGACTTGCCGTACCTCATAAAGGATAATCATGATATAGTGTTGTTTGCAGATGACACTTCTCTTTTGTTTAAAATCAAACGTCAGCAGCTGGTTACTGACAATGTAAATAACGCCCTTGCAAAAGTACTTAACTGGTTTAATGTCAATAACCTACTTCTTAACGGAAAAAAAACGAAATGTATTAAGTTTACGATACCCCACGTTAGACAAGTAGAAACTAGTGTTCTCATTAAGGATGAAGAGTTAAAACCCGAAGATAGCACAGTATTCTTAGGCATAACGTTGGATGCGAAGCTTCAATGGGGCCCCCATATAGATAAATTGTCAAAAAAGCTTAGCTCTGCAGCATACGCCGTTAGGAAAATTCGTGATTTGACTGATTTAGAGACAGCCCGTTTAGTTTACTTTAGTTATTTTCATAGTGTGATGTCGTACGGTATTCCGTTGTGGGGAAATGCCACCGATATTCAGACAATTTTTATTTTACAAAAAAGGGCAATTCGTTCCATTTATAAATTAAGTCCCAGACACTCCCTCAGAGACAAATTTAAAGAGATTAATATAATGACTGTGCCTTCTCAGTACATTTATGATAATCTTTTGTATGCACATAAAAATATTAATCTGTTTAAAAAATACAGTGATATCCATAATATAAATACTAGGAACAAACACAAATTTGTTGTTCCTACAACAAGGCTCAAGAAAATAGGTGGCTCGTTTAGATGCCAATGTATACGTTTTTATAATAAACTTCCTAGCCACATTCAAGAACTAAGCCTTAATAAATTCAAATCTTTTATAAAGCGAAAACTATGCCAGAAAGCCTATTATACTGTAAAAGACTATATTGAGGACAAAAAGGCTTGGGATTGAGCTGCTCCAATAGGTTTGGACAGTGAATGTTATTTTGCTATTTTACACTTTAATATTTTTTTTTTTTAAGTATCTATTTACTTAAACAATGACATGTACATTTACTGTATAAAGTATTATATTATTTTAATTATTGTGAATGTGAGGACTATGTGGGTCATTGTTTTCATTTTAATCATGGTCTGGCAGTTTGAGTAGTTTATGCGGCCTACCCAAATGTCCTGTCTTTGGTATTGTTCGTCGAATCGTTGAGCTCCTTAAGTTCTGAGTTGAGCTGCACGGTTACTGACAAATGCGTGCACTGACTGGACAGGTCCACTCAATCTGTGTGGTTCTTTCCTCAAAAGTTCATTTCAGACACTAATCTACATGGTCCTCAAAGATTATGTCCGGATTTTTTTATATACACATTGACATTGATGAATTTTATTTAGACAAAGACATGAATATTTACTTTGTAAAGTATTTTTATTTTTTTTATTTTTCATTTAATTATTGTGAATGTGAGGACTATGTGGGTCATTTTTTATCTGTTTTCCTTCTTAGTTTTAATCATGATCTGGTAGTTTGAGTAATTTACGCGGCCTACCCAAATGTCCTTTCTTTGGTATTGTTCGTCGAATCGTTGAGCTCCTCAATTTCTGAGTTGAGCTGCACGATTTTTGACAAATGCGTGCACTGATTGGACAGGTCCGCTCAATCTGTGTGGTTCTTTACTCAAAAGACCATTTCAGACATCAATCTACATGGTCTTCACACGATCTGACCAAGTTTTTGTCTGGACTTTAAAAGAGACTGTGACCTCTGAGTTTGTTTCGGCCTTTCTTCTCAGAGTAGTCAGATAGGAAACGCCGACCACATCTAGTTTAAAAAATATGATGACGTGTAAAAGTGTTTGTAAAAACCTACTTACAGAAAATAAATCATTTATCATTTATCATTTAGTGCGAAATTTCACGCGAAGTCGCGGGAGAAGCTAGTTAATTATAATAAGGCCTTGTGACGTAACTGACTTTTTAATTTAGACATTTTGGTTGTAGACAAATAAAGGCGTATGCTTAACACGTATTGGTCAGCTAGGGCTACACTACGGTGTGTCATTGAATGAGGTGCCTTAGTATCAGCCACTCGAGATAGTCTGAAGTGCGATATTAGGTGAAGATGCGGCGCGCTAGGTGGCCGGCTCTCGGCCATGTTGTGCGCTGAATAGTTGTTACAACTGCCAAATATTTGCACGACCAAAAAACATCTAGGAAAGTTAAAACAATGTGAAAATTTGTCACAGTAATATTCTTGAGTGCTCCAAAAAGGACATCCAACATTAAGGTTAGCGTCGCGGTCGTATTTTATGAGTAAGAAACACTGCAGAACATTATAATACTGTTAGGGGCTTTTAAAGAAAACCTAAAGGTGCTTCCCCAAAAAATCCTGACTTTCACAACGATTGTAAACCTACCATTTTAATTAATTTGCTAAAATCTAAATAAAAAACGTTGTACCCACCTCGTGCTCATTATGATATCATCTCTCGTGCATATTATGATATCAGTAAAGGTATATCAGAAGACTTAAGACGTACACTGTCTCGGATTTCGCATCATCCTATTACGATTTTACATTCCAGAGAAACACATCAATGAGCTCGATTGAACCACAGACTACCGACATCATAGGCGGATTAATGGTTTAACTGGGTAATTGCGTCTTAACTCAGTTCAGTTTAGGATCTTCTGTGTAAAATTCGAGCTAAGAAAGTCGAGTGGTAGGTAAGTGAGTAAAGTGACGCTAGGGTGAGTGAGAATAAAGCTCTCTATTGTATCTACAGCGCTGAACTGATCTACTTACGCGCGGCTGCAGTGTGCGAATCTGAATTGCACTAACTTTATAGCACTGTTGTGTTTGGCTACTGTCCGTGGCTAATTTGTTTTGGCAATCGCTCAAATAATCTTTTGAATTAATATTGAATGCAGTATTTGCAAGTGTAAATGGAGCAGAGTTAGAATACAATAATCCAGTTTCCATCATCATCCAATACCCATCTATTTATTCTATTTTTTGGATTAATACATAGGCAATACGTATATATCTATTCATAGCAACATAAAACTTTAAGCTCACTGGTGGACGTTTGTTTTCGATGACCAGAGTAATTTAGGAAGAAGTTATTGGTTACTATAATAAGCTTACTTACAATTTCATGTAGGTACATACAGTAATTTTGTTACCAACTTCCAATTATCGGCTCGATGATCTTAGGTCTGAGGATACATACCTGAAACAAACAAACACCAAGATTAATTGCCATGAAATAAATTAACAACTGATTAATTTTGCGATGGGCGGTCAAATATATACAGATTTAATTACAAGACACTTTTCTAATTTGAATCTTAGGTCAAATTAGTAAGCTGTCTTGATATTTACAATTTATGATTTATGGTATTGTTTCTCTCAACGATCGTCCGTGGGTACCAGGGTCGCATACACGGCGAGTGGTCAGCGCGTGGGCGCTCGTCAGCTACTGGAACAATAGGCCCCACGCCTAATTGACAACCTTACCTAACAATAACTCTATGCAAAGCGTTGCCTTCATCTGTCTCGTTATTTTTGATGGCATCACGTCTTTGTCTCATTACAGCTCAAAGTGACAACGAATTAGCATTTTACAAATAATTTGTGAAAAAAATGTGAATTGGCAAAATTTACGCAACGTAAGAATGTAACAATTAATGTCATTGTCTTTATTATTAATTTCTGCTTACAAAGGTGAAAGGCACCATTTTTTGAAGTGAAAACTTTTTGTAATGTGTCAGGACACGTGACCCTGATCGTAAGATTCGTAAGATGACACGTGCTGTAGATGGGCAATCCACCGGGTTTAAACCCGGTGCTTTTGATAAACACCCGTAAACACCAATAAACACCCACAAAATTGGGTGTTTATCAAAGCACCGGGTTTAAACCCGGGTGGATTGCACATCTAAAGACGTGACTCTGATCGTAAGATGACACGTGACCCTCATCAAAAATTCGTAAGATTCCAAAATATCAAAAATTGAAAACAAGTATACAGGATCAAATTACAGACAGACAGTTACAGTTACAGTAAACAACGTTAATATTTAAGTTTTCACTTCTGCCGGCACTCCCGGAGTGCAACCCGTCTTTTTTTTTTATGATTACACCCGTAATCTTTCCAAAGATGCATCGATAAAATCTCACGAACATAAGGCCGGAGACGTGTATTTAAACTACAATGTGTTACAATAATCCCTGCCCTGCCCACAGTACACGGCACACAGTAGGCACAGGCACACCGCACGACAAACATACACTGGAACACATTTAAGTTCACATTCAGTACAATGAGGCGCAACGAAATTGTAGCAGTACTACACAACGAGTGCGGGAGAATGGTGCAGTTGAGGCATGATGCAGCGACGTGCAGAATACCCAGGAGAAATACATAAGCAGAGTGTTGGGTAAGCGCGACAATTTTAAAGTAATACTAGGATAACTTTAGAACAAATGCATTTTGCATTTGTTTTAAAAATAAGCTAGAGTGTTATTTCGAAATTGTCACACACTTGCACCTTTCTATGAAAGCGTCATATCACGTAACATAATCAGTTCTATGGTAAGACAGCCATTTATAATAATACTACATAGACAGAGCCTTTACATCCCTAGTTAGTGGTCGTCTTACTGAAAACATTTATTCAAGAGCTCGTTCAAGTTGGCAAGAAAAATATCGAATGGTGGTCACCAGGACATGGCAGTAGGTCGTCGGTCAACGGTCGTTGGTCGCCGTGGTAGAGGTGAAGCTATGGGCGAACGGTTTAATACACTGTCGTACCATCGACACGAAGACGAAGAAGACCAGGACACGTCTATCCAACATACGAGTTCTATCAACGGTTTTGGAACGACCGTGGATAGTACAGAACGAGCCTTCTGTACCGGCCTGTATAGCCTCAAAATCAGATTGGCCTTTAGCAGCTCGGTGCGTCGCGCGGTCAGGCAGCACGGCACGGCCGCGGTGCGTGGCGCTGGATTAGCTGGGTAATCCGCGCGCTACGAGTACAACTGCTATTGACGTCATTGTGCTCGCTAAGCATGTGTGCATGCGGCTTGCTTACGAATTGCGATGGTTTTAGTTGAAGAACTATTTACAAGCACACTACTAAGCCATAGACATTGGATTGCCATTCGTATTAAGAACATTCGTTTCAAAGACTAGGTAGTTCATACTTTAAAGTTACGGTGATATTTATATAATAATAATAATTTTTTTGGAACAATTTCCTAACGGAGCTTGAAGTAGGAGTAAACTTGGAGAAATCGAGTATGGCGAATTTAAACACTTATTAATAGAAAGAGACAGAGAAAGAGAGATATTGTTGTAATGGATTTCAAGAGTGCTGATGCAAATAGCGAGGTCAAAATGAAAATCCAAGATGGCGGCTGCGAAAATTTTCGAATTTTCATCATGGGAGTCGTTTTCATAGTTTTCGAGGGTGTTGAAGCTGATAGTCATCTGCCTAGCCTTTTCCCAACTATGTTGGGGTCGGCTTTCGGTTTAACCGGATGCAGCTGAATACCAGTGTTAGTGTTGAAACCGATAATGAGGTCATAATAAAAATCCAAGATGGCGGCTGCGAAAATTGACAAAATTTTCGTCATTTTGAAATTTTCGCAGCCACAATCTTGGATTTTCATTTTGAACTTCGTTCCTGCCGGTGATCCCCGACCCTACACGTATTATTTACAAGAAACACACTTTGTGAGAGACTGGTGCCTGAAGTAAGTTATTATAACCTGTATTAAAGGTCATCAGGGCCTTTAATCGCAATCGCAAAATAGTAGCGTATAGATAGTATTGAGAACCTATAACTGCTCTAGCTAAAGTGTTCCTTCCTCTATGTCTATGGCGTAAGTATCCTCCACACATAAGTACAAACTGTCACGGCTCTCCGTCGTCGCCGCACGTCCAAGTTGCTCACTAACAAACAATACACAATAGTTAGTTCCCGCACAATGAGGAGAGTGCGGTCGGTCAAAGCGCGTATTAGCCGGGTAATCCCGTCTTACTGTCACACCGCGTGGCGTCAGGGCCGTCATTGTGGCGCTAACAAAACATTAATAATACCTGTATAGGTGCTGGAGGACAAGAGAGCAGCTCATCTTAAGGCTGAACTCACACTGCACACGAAGCGCACCTCAAGCAAACAATAACTCATCTTGAGATAGTCCCAAATAACTAAGAAAGAAAAAAGGATGAAACCTATTGATTAACCTTATAATAAGCATGAATTTTAAGCATTTTTGCAGATGATTAAATTGTAGGGTAATTTCGTTTGTGATGGCGAATGGCGAACAGATCGTCTTTACGCAAATGTTAGAGCTTATATTATTATTTTGTATCTGATGAGGCACATAAAACATTACTAATGAACAAATTGATAGACAAATGTTTGATTGCATCAAGCGCTAGTTGATGAGCATGTAGTGCACACAACTCGAACATGTAACACCTCCGTTATGCATTTGCTGCGTGTTGAATCTTGTGTACAATTTGTGTCCCTCACAACACATATTATCGTTGTTCGTTCGTTTCACGAAATTGCTCCGAGTGCAGACAAGGCTTTATGCCTTTGCCGTCAAGCAGTACCTACAACGTACAATGAAGGCTCGTGCGGTAAGCCACCGGCGCGCGGTAATCCGCGCCGTCACAACACGAGCGTGACGTCACAACACGAGCGTGACGTCCGCTGTCGTTATACACTGATTAAACAATACGTGACTTTGATATGATACTACAGAGCAGTGCACGGTGATTGCTCTGTGAGATATTTATTATTTATTCCTAATCAAATTACGATGTTGGGCTTTGTTAGGTGATCGAGCAGTGTTTTCGTCCCGACGTATAGTTTGTTTCGGGTAGATTTTCCATAGAATTCTAAACTGTGGAATGTTAACTCTCATAAACATTTAACGCCAAATCATAATATGCCAGTACGTGAATATAATAAACCTTCAGAGCACTTTCAGATAGATCGTACAACAGCACGTGGAGTCTGAAGGATTTATTTATAAACTGTTGGTCCAGTGAACCTCGCAGTTTAGTAAACAATGGCGGTCACACCGTAATAATACGAGTGACACCGACGGCTCGCGCCTTTATCAGGACCGCACAAAGGCACCGCCGAAATCTTAGCGACGACGATCGACGCGGCAACTGTGGACTTGGACAATGTGGGAGGACAGTTGTGGACACACAGACTTCACCTAAGTAATCATACTTAGGTGAAGTCTGTGTGTCCACAACTGTCTGTATGTTTGTTTGACTTTACACTATCAAGTGTAAAGTCAAACAAACTAGTCTATAAATAATCGCATGAAATGTTTACTGATGGTCAAAAGTATCAAATTTTTTTCAAAATCATTAAAACATTATTAAGAAAAGGTCTTCCTTTAGAAAGACTTGTCGAGAGAAAAAAAGACCCATTATTTAATTCATGAATGGAATCGTTTATAATACACGCATGAATTTGTATACTAACTATTTCCGAGAAACTCAATGTTCGTAAGTCAATGTGATTCACGCTGGAACCTCCACTTCATTCATGCTCATGTGAGTCATTGCTTAAACACGTTAAACCAATTTCACTTTTTCTATTTCAATTTTCCCTTTAGTCACTAAATTGCTGAAAATATTGCCAGTAAGTTGACGTTATTCGACCATGAGCAGTTTCGCAAACTAATATTGTTGTAGCACATGTCTTGAACACTTGGGAAGTTCGCAGTATCAGTAGCTTAGTTATATCCTTACAATAAAGGAGCAGCGGGTCGGATTACCCTGACTTAGACCCCGAGTGGCCCGCAATATGTTTAGTTACACCCCTCTCCCCCGCCACCATTTTCGTCTTCACCCCCTGGCACACCCACACACCCGCTCTGCAAATTGTCTACGTCTTGAGCCCGTAATTGAATTTATAATGGGTTAGTTTAAGAGGTATTTAGTGTTTTGCACGGGAGATATACGGGATTCAGTGCGGAGTGTATAAACGGCTCGTTGTTCAACTGACGACGTCAGGCAAGTGGGCGGGAGCTGAATGAAATATACAGAAGCAGATGGAATAAACAAAAGACGGCTTATACCTAGCAAGGGGTAGACATTATGGGATTTGAATGGTAATGTTAAACTGACTTAATTCATGAAACAAGATCAGTGAGGAAGATGAGAGAAGCTCACGCGAACACACAAGTGTATATACTTATGTCTAAAATAAAAAATTGGTATCTTCCAGCATCTATAACCGACCCGTTGCCCTGTTGGTCTCGTGGTCGCAAGCGCGACTGCTGAGCGTGGGGTCCTGGGTTCGATTCCTGGGCCGGGAAAAGTGTCATTGAGTTTTTCCATTAGGAATTTCTTAGTAACAGCCCCGAGTTTGGAAGTTGGCGGTGTGATAGGTACCCCCATGCCTCAGAAAGCACGTCAAGCCGTTGGTCCTGCGCCTGATCTCTCTCCGATCGTGTCGGATTGCCGTGAAGGAAGAGGGAGTGCACCTGTGTCTGCCACACCCTTGTGCATTACAATAACCACTCCGCCGAAGGCCAGTTCTCCGTTGAGATTGACCGAAATACTGTCTAGAGGACTTTAATTGTCAATATTTAGATTCTTGAGTTAACCGCGGACTAATATTAGTATCGCTGGAGTACGACCGGTCCCCAGGTCCGCTGGCTGGACCTTTGTTTGTGAAGACACTGAGCTTGGCTAAATAAACTCTCCGTAATGAAGTTTTGTTAATTAGTTTTCTTTGGTGAGTGGAAGAGCGAATACAAAACATTCCGCTTCTCGGAGGATTTACGAAATAACAAACAAGTGGCGATTGTAAGAGTTTTAGATGTTGCGCCGGACTTGATTTCCTGTTTATTGAGACTTATGTTTTATAACAAGATGCTGCAAACT
This sequence comes from Mesoligia furuncula, assembly GCA_916614155.1. Lineage (NCBI taxonomy): Eukaryota > Metazoa > Arthropoda > Insecta > Lepidoptera > Noctuidae > Mesoligia > Mesoligia furuncula. The sequence goes on from OU744805.1 coordinate 455,572, forward strand.
TCTTAAATGCTATTTTGCCCCCTTCTGTTATCATTTTATTTTAACATGTCTATGTATTGTTGATTCTAAAGTCACGGTCATTTTTTGTCGCTTTATCTGCTTTGTGTTTGTTCTAGCTTATTCGCTTCTTCACCTTTATACCATCTTCTGCTGTATACCGCACTTCAACCACACGCGATTACGTCCCAACCTCAGCGCATGGGCTAATGTTACTTTCTTCCCTCCTCCCAACATAACAAGAAACTGCAAGATAGCAGAACAGCTTTTCAATGCAAGATGTTCGCAGCAACTCCGCCATAATTCCATAACAGCATTAGCGCGCAATATGCTAAGATATTCATCACGGCAGCACGGCCGCCATGCGCCGCCGCCATGCGCCGCCTGTCCAACGAGCTAATTGCGTTACTAAACAAGGCGAGCTACCCATTAGCTTTATTACTGATCATCTAGTTTCTGTATTAGTTTTAAACCTGCAGCCATTGTGACCTTTTGTGTGGAAGTGGGAAGTGGGTTAGTGGTCAGTTATGTGTGCACAAACATATTTTTAGGCGTTGGAGAATGTATCCATATCAGTCGGGTACTTTATCTTTTCTGTCTTACTCATTTAGTGTGTTTTTAGGGTTCCGTACCTGCGGCGGGGGTTACGGATGAGCGCTGACACGTGCCAGTGTTCCCGCCGTAAGCGGAAGAGGAGGACACCGTGGAGTTTTAGTGGGTTAGAGTCCCACATAACTGCACTATCTCTCCGTGGTAGTGCAGAATGCATGAGCATTTCTCCACGTAAAAAAAAGGGTTCAGCCCAAAGGGTAAAAACGGGACCTTATTACTAAGACTCCACGGTCCGTCTGTCTGTCACCAGGCTGTATCTCATGAACTGTGATAGCTAGACAGTTGAAATTTTCACAGATGGTGTATTTCTGTTGCCGCTTTATCAACAAATAATAAAATAATGTTAAAATTTAAAGGTATGTATGTATAAAAGAAACGTTTTTTTCGGGGTTTTATGCCATGTGGTACGGAAGCCTTCGTGCGCGAGTCCGACTTGCACTTGGCCAGTGTTTTATTATTATCAGGTAACGTAGAGTACTCTCTACGTTGCTAGATTATCTGCAGTAATAATAACCAGAAAGTGGGACATCTAATAAATAATAATTTGTTTCGGCAGTAATGATAACGCAGAAAGTCTTGGGATTTCCAAGGTGTCCTTCTATTTATAATATTCCATTGTACTGAATTTGAAGCTCATCGCCACCTATGTACAGCGCACGTAGCTATCCAGTTGTTCACTCCGCAACGCAACCCGAGCCATAGCAACGAGTCAGTACGCCGATGTGACGCACTCACAGACGCGCAGTCTCGCTAATGGTGCGTGACACGACACCGTGACGGACATTGACGGGGACGTGACGGACCCGAGGTGATATCGTCTGGAGTGTACGAAGTATCATTCGGTTGATAATATTGTAATACGAACTTCAATGAATGGTTTGAGTCGGTCTAAATCGTATAACAAATCCATCACCAACAACCGAACAATTTCATCAACATTACTCATGTATCCTCTCGTACCTCATAATTAAACTACCTGGAGAGCATCTCAGTACAAAAAACTAAGGAGCGAACAGAAACGTCGTCTGTTTTTAAAGAAACCACTCAACCGCTCAACACGAAACTTTCGCATTAACCGACTCGGATCAGACTTCCTCACCGAAGTAATATTTCATGTTTCTCAAATTATATTTGCGAGATGCAAATCAGAGCATCACAAAGTCGAGCAAAATTAAGGGCTAAAAGTTGCTAAGTCGGTCCTTGTAGTCCCTGAAGACGTGTAGCTCAACCTGGCGCTTTAGTAAACTGAATAATTTATCGGACTTAACAAGGATTAATACGTCCTGGGAGCGTTTAAATATGATCCCGGGGGCGCCGACGAGGGTTGCGCGACAGTCTTCTGATCAAAGTGCTCCGGTATGACGTACTGTGATTCGTTTCAACGATACGTCGTGTCGGAGTTCATTAAAGGTTTCAGAGGATCCGCTGAAGAGTTGTGCTAAAGGGATGACGTTGATGTACTGTTTTGACGGAGAATCAAATTGTTGTTTTAATATAACGGGCGTGTTAGGGCTTATTACAGATGCGTGAAGGTGTCGGCTTTAGAAATCAGAACGTTTAATTTAATCAAATGTAAGCTTGAACGTAATGCTATCTGCCGCCTCCATGGCGCGTGGCGGCTCAGACGGATTATAGTAATTATTCCGACGGATCAGATAGCTGAACTTAAAGCATGATATCATGCCCAGACCTGGTTTGTAAACCTGGGGCTTCTGACACCAGCTGAGTTTAAGAGAGCGCTTTGCATAGTTTTAAGAACTCATTATAATATAACAGATCAAAATAATGATTCGCCGCGAGGTAAAATAATGAACGATTCTCTGAAAGGTCCGAGACACAGTCGACGGATAAGTTTAAACTGAACCTCGCGAGAAAAAAAAATGTGTCCGAACCTTATTTCAATAGTTTGGTACTTATTTTAAATAACAAAATTGTCGGGTCAAAATTCCCTGAGTTTTATGTTACGTGAAGCAGAAAAGAAGATTATAAAACGAAATCTTTCGAAATTCGATCTCAGAATTTCCGTTTCATTAAAATCTTTTAAGTTAAAATGTCCAAGCGTGAAATCTGTGAGTGTGAGTCGGGAGGGCTCGGTGCGGCTCGGTGCGGCTCGGTGCGGCTCGGTGCGGCTCGGAATGGTATGGAACGTTATGGAAGGCTGCGACGTCGCCTCGGAGTGACGTTATCAGCATCCGGGACTCAAACCTAGACCCCTGTGACGCATTCACACGAAAATGTAGCAGCAAAAATATACGCGATATTTGAGTTGAAATGTGTTGAAAACATTTTATTTTGATGGTGTTTGAATGAGATGAGGTAAAAGGAGAACAGCGACGGTGAGGTAAAGAGTGGCTGTGATAACATGTCAAACACATTACGTTAACGGGCGACTTGATAATTATTTCGATTTCCTCGATAAACAATGAAATATATAACAACATTTCCATTGCAAATTGCGATTTCTCAGTAATAACCGTATGTCTGCTGGATATACAGATACATCCCGATTTATCTAGCAGTTATTTATTCTATCTGATCGTCACGATCACCATCAAATACACTTTGTGTGAACTGTCAGGATTATAAAGCTGTCAAAATGAATATATTGCTGTGCCTACTGTGTCGCATGGTGAACCTTTGCTCCCTATTCCGTAACACATAAAGATCATAATCTGGAAGCAGTAGGGCAACTTATAAGGAATTATAAGTGCAGGTGTCAGGTGTCGGCATTCCAGTCTGTATGTGCATTTTGTGTGGCGTGTTTGTCGCGCGAGTGACGCGTCACCTCACGTCTTTGCACCTATTGTCCAGTCGGGCTCATGTTTGTCCACCACCGCTCGGCTTCCAGGCTATATCTACACTCGCAGGTATTCTTATTATCTGTTTATATTTGCATATCGTCTGACGAATATTTTGTTACGTAGTACCAGGTGTGCATAGAATATTTTCACGATGTAACAAAAACTTCAACATAGCATTCCGCTGTTGTAGCTCCAATGTATTTCATTCATGCTACATTAATGCTCGTAAATATTTATACAAATGTTTTTATTGAGCTGACCTTTTACCCAATATTTGTGTAGAAATAAAATTAAACGAGGTTAGCTACATAATTTGAACAGTAATGACAAATGATAAATGACTTTATCTTTGTAAGTAGGTGTGTAAGTGTTTGTACGTCATCACGCACGTCAATCATGTTTTTTTTTAAACTAGATGAGGTCGGCGTTTCCTATCTGACTACTCTGAGAAGAAAGGCCGAAACAAACTCTAATCTTGGTCCATATGAAGACCATGTAGATCGATGCCTGAGATGGTCCTTTGAGGAAAGAACCACACAGATTGAGAGGATCTGTCCAGTCAGTGCACGCATTTGTCAGAAATCGTGCAGCTCAACTCAAGACTTAAGGAGCTCAATGATTCGACGAACAATACCAAAGAAAGGACATTTGGATAGGCCACATAAATAACTCAAACTGCCAGTCAATGAAAAAAAAAACTAACAGAACAGAGAAAATAATAAAAAATATAAAATTAATAAAATGACCCACATCTTCTTCACATTCACAAATCACAATAAATAAAATAATATACTTTACAAAGTAAGTAAGCAAATGTCATTGTTTATAAAAAAATCATTAATGTCAATGTGTATATAAAAAAAAAACATTGAAAATACAGAAATTGGAAGCAGCTCAATCCCAAGCCTTTTTGTCCTCAATATAATCTTTAACTGTAACTCAATATAATCATTGCTTTCTGGCACAACTTACGTTTATTGAATGATTTGAATTTATTAAGGCTTAGATCTTGAACGTGGCTTGGTAGCTTATTATAAAAGCGTATATATTGGCATCTGAACGAGCCACCTATTTTTTTGAGCCTTGTTGTAGGTACAACAAACCTTTGTTTTTTTTCTTTGTGTAGTATTTATATTATGAATATCACTGTATTTTTTAAACAATTTAAGTATTTTATGGGCATATGAAAGATTTTCTTAAATATACTGAGACATAAATTTACACAGTCATTATTACATTAGGTAATCTCTTTAAATTTGTCTCTGAGAGAGTGTCTCGTACTAAATTTATAAATTGATCGAACAGCTCGCTTCTGCGAAACAAAGATAGTCATTTCCCCACAATAGAATACCGTACGACATTACACTATGAAAATAGCTAAAGTACACTAAACGGGCAGTCTCTATACATATAGTTAAATTACGAATTTTTCTAACAGCGTATGCTGCGGAACTTAGCTTTTTTGACAATTTATATACATGTGGACCCCATTGAAGCTTAGCATCCAAAGTTATGCCCAAGAATACGGTGTTGTCTACAGGATTAAATTCTTCGCCCTTTATTAACACATTGTATATTTCATAATTATGACTTACCTACTACGTTAACAAAAAATATTAAAATGTCGTGATGTATTCCAGTGCTTCAAGTGCCTGCGAACAAATTGAGTTATTCAAAACAATACGATCCATAAAGCGTAGTGGACACTTGCCAACAGCGGGCGACGGGCGAGACGGCGCGGCTCGGCGCGGCGCGGCAACAAATAATCGCGGCGCGGTTACGAGCGACGCAGATGTGTGGAGAGGCGCGATAAAATTTAACGACAAGCGCGGACGACACGCAAACGCTGACGCCGCGACAATGCGAACACCGCCTTACGTTCACATCGAATTTTCACTGTCTCATAAAACGGATTTTTGAGCAGTAAAATATCTGATTAGTCGAATTTTTAATAGCAAATAAAACTTTTCATGCTAATAGTGTCTGTTCCGGGAGCGGGACTACGGATATCAGTATAATAGTAGATTGTTGCATCGAGCGCAAAGTGAGTTATTAATGCACGAGTGTTCACGCGAGGGCACTAAATAAATCACGAGTGCATTAATTACTCACTTTAGCAAGGTAAGTAATCTACTTTTCTTTCAACTACCAATCCAAATACCGTGATAAAATATACCTACTTAAAATAAAATCTCAAGTTAATGAAAACAAAGTTTTCATAAGCTTTTAAATATTTATCCCGCGACTTTTGCGCAATTTCATTTGCAGCTGTTTTTATACTTTCTGGAGTTGAATTCATATCGCTGTCTATTTCCATTTTTTTAAACTTTTCTTGCTAAATATGAAGTATAAAAGTTTTACAATGGTACAAAATGCGCACCGTTTGTTTTTTTTTTCATCAAGTCGGTTTTATTCAGCCGATTTTTATTTTTTGCATTTGATATTGATGATGCTTTTTGATCTAATGCATACATTTTATATTAAACTTAATGGGAGACATTAAACCTCTGTGGTAAATTTTATCTAAATAAAAAATCAAAATCAGTGCTTTAATAAAAACCGTGCAACCGTGGGATTTCATTTATCATTTCTGCACTGTTTTGGTTCCAAGCAAAAAATACGTTCTTTGTGATCGGATTTGTAATGATTAATGATAACAGTACTAAGTAGTTGAAAGAATAAATAATTTTCTGGCATGCGCTCGGGCACCAACATAACACTCGTGTGTTATAACTCACTTTGCGCTCGATGCAACAATCTACTATTTATTACACTGATGCTGGCCTGTAAAATATTTAGATGTCTATTATTCGTGAAATCATTGCACAAGTCACCACGGAGGCTACATACGGAATATTACATTGACACAAGCATCATCAGATAATGCTAATACCACAGTATGAGTACATTAGTTGTAACATAACTACATTGTCTTCTCAGCAAGTGATGTGTTAACCTTTCACGATTTTCGTCGGAATATTTATCTATTGCCATCTTCATTACTATACTACATTTGTCAGTGCTACTAATAAAGTGAATTTATTACAAACACTAGTGTGAGTGGAGTGGTGGGCCGCACAGCACCGGCTGAACGAGGCTCCGAGGAGAGTCTGCTTGACATTCAAGTGGCCATAAGGATTTTAGGGCTAATTCATTTTAAGTTATTACATCCAGTGTCATATTTTGTGTGAGATGTACCTAACCTTTTGTGTACAGTTTAGCATATTGCCAAGCGAGCAACATTCTGGCTGCTAGAATGTTGTCTTTTGTAGTGTTTCGACGAATTTGTTTAAGAATATCTTAAGTGGTTTCGCTGCACTTAACTCAGTATGTGTGCAAATGTCTACAAACTGTTTGTTTAGACTACTTATTTACGCGCAGTACTTACAGCAGTGTTCAGTATAACCGGTAACAATACTTTATGGAACGACATTGGATAACAGTAGTTGTGAAAATCGGTCGCTGATTCAGATGTATCGCAGCTTAAGTGCTACTTTATTTGAGAGCTAGTGTAGTGCGACCACAGATATAGATATACCTAGATAACGCAAGAGTAACTACTTCGCGTGCCAAAAATTGCACCAACTTATGATTACAAATCATAAGCCGCTCCTTTCGCGCTCAGTCCTTTGTATTGCTGGCTGGGTAAGTGTGAGCGAGAGCGCGAGCTTGTGACGTCATAGTAGGTAGTCAAAAAAATGGCACGCTTGGTTTTCATACAGTTCGTGATACTTGCGTTATCTAGGTATATCTATATCTGTGAGTGCGACAGTGTACAGAGCAGTGCAGTCGACGCCGGGCGGCAGGTGTCAGTGCGGGGATGTGATGGCCGCTCGGCCGTGCGACGCCTCGTGTGCAGCGCGCCCGACCGTGAAAGTGAACTGGCTAAAAATATGTTTGTACTTACGAGTTAAAAATCTACTGAGATTTTGTGTAAGATGGTATTTTTAGAGCTTGAAACAAAAGTATTTTCTCTCAAAGATCTAGCTTCACGAACAGCACTAGAGTGCTTTCTTATACAATCATGACTGAGATTTGTTATTGACAAGTATTGTGTACCAATTCATTTCACCAATATCGATCACGAATGAATGTCGTCGTAGTCAATCATAAATTGATGTGCTCCACATTTCAATGAATGCGTCGCTTCGATTCCATTTGTGTTATAAATCGAGTTTATAAAGTTATATTAGAAATGGGGTCGGAACGACACATTATTTTTATTTTCCTCGCACGTTTGGGCTCCATCAATTTGCGGTAGGTGGCAGACGATTTCAATCAAATTGTAAATATGTTCGCATATTTGATCATGTCAGGCACTTCTATTTATGGTGTGTCACATTCTGTGTGCTTCCTCGAAGCGTAGATCACTACCTTCATCATCTTCAACGTTTCATTTATACAAATTCGCACCTTTAGAATTATAGAGACCTAACTCGAAATTTGAAGATTTCAACTTTGACTCATAAAATTACCTTGCACGACCATCTCCATCGAATCTTAATAAAACAGAGACTTAATATGTGTCTTGTATGTTAGAGTTGTCTAACCTAACTTAATATATTTTATTAAGATTCAATGAAGATGGTTGTCCAAGGTTTTTATGAGTCAAGTTGAAATCTTCAAATTTCGAATTAGGTCTCTAAATGTATACTATTGGGTAACACACATACTCAATGTATGTTTGTAGAATTGTAGCCAACAAAACCAGTGTAGATTAGTGATCTCTTAAATTAGCCCAAAACGCTACTGTTCATTCATTAAAATGTCAGACGAGACTGTCAACGTAAACCAAAACAACGCATCGGTAACCGATAGGGGCGAACTGAATGGTATAAGTTTCCAAAAATACACGCGATGCGACAAGTCGTAAATTAGCGCGACAGATTGACGCGGCGCGACACCGCGACACCGCCTGTCAAGCACTGACAAACTTTATTTTTGTCACTTGTGTGCCGCTGATTATTGCATTGTTTTGTACGAGACGAGGAAAGAATGTCGCTTGTGACCGGAATAACTTTTTACAGTTACCGAAGATTTGTATCTTTACTTGATAATTAGTGATTAATATAATCCACTCAATATTTAACTGCGCTATTTTTATATTCAATTTCTTAGCTGAACTACTTCACACAGATGTCGAGATAACAAACTGGCTTATTTATCGCTTCCGCTGCAGCTACAAACACTAAGGTTCGCAAAAGATTGCCGTGGCAAAAGCTTTGCTAACGAAGTTTGACAGCGAACGCAACGTCGCCGTGTGTGGCGACCAACGGTGTACGAACCCAAGTGCACGAACATAGAGATTAAGTAAGGTTTTTCACACATTTTTTATGCATAACATTGGCACATTAGAATCCCCATCTGTCACGCTGAAGACGAGAATAGCTCCAAGTTACACAAACACGTGGGGTGCAAACAGGAATGCTTTTAAACGCCCCATTGAATGCGTTGACGTATGTAATTTCAGATTCTTTACAAAAAGTAAGTGCGACCGTCATCGACAACGCCTGTTTCGCCGTGTCACAGTTTTTGTTGAACTTAAAGAGCGTGTTTCCGAACACTTTCGGGGGAGATTTTATCGCGAGAAACAGCTTTTGATAAAGTCCATGGGAAGGTAATAATACCCTAAAAGGGGCACGGAATTTGAAGTAGATTTAATCAAAACTACCAAGTGCTCCCTAAGTTGGAGTGATTTATTTACAGTTTAAAGTTTGCGCCGAGTATGGAGTGTAAGCGATCCGAGTTGTTCTGGATATAGACGCCGTCGTGCATTTTAATGAGGAGCTGGTCAATTTGGCTGACAATTCACTTTGACTAAGGATCATTTAGACGAGAATTATCTTCCATTTAAATAGCGTATTTGTGCAGTAGGATCAAAGAGTGATGTGCCCTAACATTGCACTTCCTCCATAAAGTCAGGAGCTACAATAGTCACTTGACTGTATAGATGGACCGGTTGATGTCAAGTGTCGCGGGCTGCAACTCTGAACCCCTCTATGACGTTTATTTGTTTGTCCTCTTTCCGATTTGAGTTATTTTATAGCAACGCCTTTGAAAGTGCCATCTCTTGGGCTTTCAACTTTTAACTTCCTCATAATTTTATGGCTGATTTATAACGAGCACTGATGACCCAGTTAATGGCACATTAAATATGTCTAATTTTAGAATCGACGTTTATTTTATAGCAGCAATAAAACTTGATTTGTCGCGCAGTCGGTTACCACTATAAATACGTGAAAATATGAGCATCGTTATCGAGACGAGATCAGTAATCAATGTGGGACGGTATCGTGTAGGACGGGGGTTATTTCATAATCACGATCTACATCAGTCCTGGATTTATACATGTCACCTGGAAAACTCTTGCAAAGCTAATATTAAAGGCGAACAAGCTTCCCTCTTGATAAGTATAATGAATTGCAGCAATCCATTACGAAATCAAGACAACGTGGACTGTAAGTAAGGCAATAACTGATAAAGCATGATTAACTATGACAGTAACATTATCAACAAATGCAAATATTTAGATAACAGCGGAATAAGCAATATTCAGCCGGAGAGAGCAGTTCTAAGTTTGTGAGCCAATTCAACAGTTAATAAAGTAATAAGTGATTTCCATATAGATGACTCGCCAAAACACTTCTACGCTGAGAGAAACCTCATTGCGCACTAATATAGATGTAAATTCACCTTCATTAGATATGAACCCTATAGGTAAATATACTTTTGTATTTACAAATGTATAGCAGGACACCAGTGTTGCTGAACATTGAAACTGATGTGGAATATTTAATATTTGGGTACATTTTGTTACTCTTTATCATCAACGAAAGTGATTGTTTTTGCAACGTGGTGTAATTTCTCAGTAAGTTCATTTAACTATTGAATAAATACAATATAAATTATTTACTTATTTCATTCAGAGGAAATCCTTATTTCAGACAAAATAATAGTGATTAAATGAAATACATCATGCAATCTTCAGAGCGTCAGAAAGCATAAGCGTCGAAGACCGTGGCTCAGGGGACAATGCACCTCGCATGAATAAAGATCCTCCATTTTTGTCATAAAAACCGCAAGTCTTTACTTTAGACTGGTGACCGTAACGTCAACGTGATGCTCTAGGCTGATACGAAATTTGTTACACAGCTGAACTTGGAAACCAATCTCTACAACCATGTAGTATATAGTATTGGTAACTTGCCTAGATCAAGCGCGGCCGCACGTTACAGCGACTAATAAAACGCATGCAAATGTGACAAGTGTCGTACAACGATCGCCGGCGACTATCGGATGACATTGCGGTGATTCCCGTTTACGATCCGTTTTACTGGAGGCCGCGTCCTCCGGTTTACAGCGCGTGCCACTATTTAGTGCCGTGGGACTAGTTAGTGCCGATATGTGAACACGAGGCAAGTTTGTTGAGTGTTTGTACGGTTGAAAGGCAAATTGGCTAGGCTAAACATGTTTTAATTAAACAGTAAGTACAACCGTTCTTTGTAAGCAAAATTATGTTATAAACGTATTTTACCATTCAGCGCAGATCACGTCAGATAATTTCGTAACTGAAAAACCTAATAAATAGTTAGGCTTTTTATATCTGGGTTCGGAATAAAATGCAGGCATTTCCCTTCATCCGATCGAGCAAGATTTTGTTTTTTTGCTATTAGCAGTCTTAATGAATGCAAGCCACAGCAGAAGCAACGGTCTGCTCTAGTATTTACAACAGGTAAACTCTCAGTATCAAGCTGTTTACCAGCGATTTATTGCGATCTTTAAACTCTATCTTATCGACTGTGTAAGTTAGTGTTGCGTGCGGCTTTGAGGTGCCCGACAGACCGACACTCGGTTAATGCTGTGCATAGTAGGTACGCCAAAGCAACCTACCAATAGCAGAATTTATTCTCAAAATTAAAAAGAGCACAGTTGATTTCGTATAGAACGGTATCCGTATAGGTTACTTGACGTTGGATTCAATTTTTGGTCACAGACGGGCGATACGGGCCGATTATAAAGAATTTCATAAATTCCTTTCCTTTGTTCAGTGCTACCACAAATAAACATACAACATGTTTTAAAAAGTACAGTAATAGTAGTAATATTTACAATTCTGATCATAAAGTAATTCATAACATATAATAAAGAGAACGATAGCACAATAAAACCCGCTTCGGGGAAACAAACAGAAGTAACAACAAACGCAGCAGTTAGATAGAACAATAACAAAACAGTTATTAGGGCTAACATGCGCTATTTTAAGATTCTTGTGCAGGCACGGAGCCAGATACAGACTAAATTACAGGTTAGACGTTAACTCGCTGAAACGGTGTTAAATTAAAGGCTAGCGCGAGTGCCCGAGCGCCTATTGACAACGATTTTCACCTGAAAAAGGAGCGTAGAAGTGTCCATGACACAAATCTGTGGGGACTAGCTATTGGAGGCTAGGTTCAATAATGATTTCTAAAATATGAATAGATAAGAAGGTATTGTTGATAAACCAACACATACGCGTACATGTAAATCATTTGAGTGACAAAGTTCAATGTTTCTAAAAAAGTGACGTTAAAAAATATTGGTGATGTAATAAAATAATTTTACCGTGCTTATAATACAAGGCGAAACTAATTTCAAACCGTGGACAATGGAAACACTACATCAACCTTTACAAGCCAGGTTTATAAATTTCAATTCCATATTTACAAGAAACAATAAACAAGGCTGCGCGAGCACTCGAAGTCAAGACGAGCACAGATTCGTACCACAAGTTCTCAACGAAACTGACGGAGCTGTTGAAAAATTCATTAGCTTGAGGTATCACCCTCGTAAAATTACATCGTTCCCTCTGCGCCGGCGCCGCACTTAAAACACAAGCTTTTTTAACGCGTCATAACGCGTGTCAGTGTTGAATCTTTCATGTGAATAATAAGTACATTTTCTTTAAGTCCTTCGAGCTAAGAATATAAAAAGTGATTTTTATGTCCCAGTCTACCAGTTACTGTTGTCAAGTTTTGCACATTGTTAAGTAGCCACTGATCAATTTGCACCTAATGTAGAGAGCGAGTTATGGTCCAACCACTATATTATGAATTTGACATGGGTCTATATAGATTAAACTTTCTCCACTCCTAATAGAGAAAACGCATAAAGATTTGCGCCATCCGAGACTAGCGGAGCAACTTTTACGAAACATGACAAATTTATTGTTAGGAAAGTTGACGAGTCGATTTGATAGTTGTATGGAAATTGAAGGCAAAATCAACGCCAATCACATGAGGAGCGAAGGGGTCGGGACGAGAGGCACAGAGGGTCTAAAGGTACACGTCCCAGAGGACTAACCCCTCTCCAAGCTCGTGACCAACATTTCTGCGTATTTTTGACTCCGATCGCGCACAAACGAAGGAATAGACAGCTGTTTATAATACACAGATGCGGAACTCTGACGTGCAAGATAGAGATTATGAATTAAAGATTTGATATTAAAATGGGAATCACGATGCAAGATGCAAAAATTGCTCTAGAGGAAAATAAAATGCTTTTATATTCACGATATTAGAGGTTCTTTTAGGTGAAGGGTAGTAGCCTCGATGATAATAAAACTTAAATCCCAAAAACATATTAGAAGGTTTGTGGCTTACTGCAGTGACATCCACAGTTTAAAAACAGCCATTTACTTGAGCCCCTCTGTTCGTGGATTGTACGCGCGGCTAACGTCAGTTCACTGAGTTATAAAAACTTTTCTTTGTTTCAGTTGCGAGCCGCGAGGGATGCTATTGAAGCCGTTGCCGCCGATACCGGCGATACCGTCTGGACTCCCAAATCGTTTTCCGATAGTATTTTATATGTAATGGACAATAACACATGCTCGAGGGCCTATTGTAACACGCGAGTCTTATATTGGAAAACTTCCTCCATACTTGCTCCCTGAATTTATAATAGGGATTTTTTCTTTTTCTGTCCAAGTCGACCCCAAACATTGGGTGGCAGTAAATTGTTGTTTTATTTTAAACGATACGCGGTTAAAGGATTTTCCGGATCCAAATAATGGAGATAGGGTTGCGGATTATATTGTTACCGATTGTAAAGGGTACTGGACTACGGTTGCGATTACTTGTGATTTCCTCTACGGACAGATTGAGTTTATTTGTGATATTCTTGTCGGTAAAACTGAAATTGGGGTATACCTTTAGGTACGAAAGGGAAAGATATTTATTACTTAGACGTAAACCAGTACTTCTATTTTACAAATAAAATACTTCTCGTAGTCTGCATAACACGAACCGCGGGTTAATCAATATTTGATTGTTGGAAATACGTCAAATCGTTTTGTCAAAGTTTCCCCCAAGGGCAAGGGCGTGTTGCACACTTTCATAAACATATGATTATAACTCCTGAATGCCTATTATTTGCCGGGCCTTAACCGTGGCCCTATAAATAGCGTCCACGGCGCGGCGGCGCCACACACTCGCTGCAACAGACTGACAGACAGTAAGTTCCCAACAGTCAGACGTCATATAACATTCATAATGGCCTCCGGAAGGATTTTAAAATGTACGCCAAGGAAATGCGCCGCCCCAGTCGAGTTTACGATTAGTTCTGACATTGTGATCACATTATGGAAATCATAATTCAAAACGGTTCTAAAGTGGTCAGGTATTATTAGAGCGAGCTTGTTCCTCCTTTGATGTCTGTGGCTTTTTAATTCAAAAATGTTGTCTCAAAATGAGAGCTAGAAAAAACGATCTTATAAGGAAAAGCTGTTTCGGAAATTCAGATGCCTTTCAGTAGGGTATGGTGCCGCCCTAGCAGGCAGGCTATCAACTTTTAAACCGACGTCTGTAATCAACACTAGACCGTTATAGTACGGCAGCAATTTGCTTGAAACTCTAGCTACACCGCAAGGTCAAAATAAACTCGGAAAGTTATAGCTCATAAGCAATAATAACCTTTAGCAAAAATTCTGTGGTAGTATCGGCACGCAACCACCGCGCTCCGGGGCCGGAGTGCAGTTGTGACGTTAACTGCATTAGAGAATTGATAGCGGTGAAGGGTTATGGCGGTTTTATTGTCTGTAGAGCGGAGCCGGGGCGGTGCCTTGTTCAGTTGTTCCGCACTCGGAACGTTCCGCGCTTTCAATGTTCCGTTGAAAGCAGCGCGACGTGCTGGTTGTTGTTGAATTGTTTTATTATCTTCATAGATTGTGTAGAAAAATACTACTTTAAATAAAATCTCAAAGTAAATAATATTTTTGTAATAAAACAAAGTTATACTGTTTGAGGATGTCACCCGAAGGTCTAAGCAATGCCCATAAAAACGATAGCTCTATCATCTCATTTTTTATCGAGTTTTAGTTGTATACCAACTTTCGCTGAGACAGCCATCAATCATTCTTTTAGCGCTCACGGGTATGAAGACGGACTCTCCTTACTTTCCCCCGGGACAAGCAGTAAAGTTGCACTATAAGCTCCGACAATATCCCGGGGTTCGACATCACTACCAAACCCATGTACCAAAATGTTGTTAGTCAAGAATACCCAATCACTGTACGATTGACGTTTATCGTCGCTCACCATAAACATTAGTAGGTAGTTGTATGTGGTGCTTTATTTATTTCAGTGACTACCGCTATTTCCACGCACCGAGTGCGCGCGTGTTCAACTGGTGTCAATTAGCCACCATGATTAATTACATTTAACGGGTAATGAAAATCGTTGCCTCTAATTAGAAGTACCATTCGTCATACTCCCAATTCTGTGCGGCACTCGAGCTATTTTGTTCAAGTGTTCGTTATGAACTTATGTAAGAGTGAGTCAGTCATTACCGCGTTAATATAGATTGCTCGCTGAACTCCTGAGATTGGCTGCGGCTCCCACGCA
Source organism: Mesoligia furuncula (assembly GCA_916614155.1). Taxonomy (NCBI): domain Eukaryota; kingdom Metazoa; phylum Arthropoda; class Insecta; order Lepidoptera; family Noctuidae; genus Mesoligia; species Mesoligia furuncula. The sequence goes on from OU744805.1 coordinate 470,858, forward strand.
AATACCGTCCTAATGGATCCTTTAACGACATCCCATTTGAGAATAAAGCAGTGCTAATTAGAGAACCCCTGACATAAAGTGATGGTCCTATGTGGTGGGGCGCGAGGAGCCGATCGATTGCCGAGGGGTCGCGCTTCGGACGCGCAGTGGCGCGCTGTGACGCGCTGTGACGCGCTGTGACGCGCTGTCCTCCCCACACACAAACATTACAATGTCCCTATTACTTAAGCTGGGAACTTGCGACATAAAAACCCAATATCATTAACAGAGCTTAGATTTTCTAGGATGACAATTGTGTGGGGTTACGTACGGGTAATAAAATGTTTCACGAAAAATACTTTTATGTGAAGGATAATACAGGATTACCTCTGTTTGCTTCGCCTTTAAAATGATTGAGACGTAAAGCATAACAAGTGCTCGGCAAGGGTATATTACAAAACATGGTTTATTTTAAAACTGTTTAGTAAAGTGCAACTAGTGCAAGTGCTTTGTTTACAAAAATAGGCAAGTTCATAATTGCTTTTATGAGCTTTTTTAAAAGTCCACTTTCAGGAAGTGATCTCCTCTAGCGGACGAACATTTGCGGTTGCTAATATCTTTTAAGATTCTAAGATTTTTTTTACTTGTTTTGTTTTGCAACAAACCGAGTTGTTCTAGTTAGATGTTTTAGGTTGAAATGTTACTGTTGCTGTTAAAAAGACAGTGGTTGCAGTATCCAAGAAAACAGTGTGTGCGAAATACACACACTGTTAGCTTGGTTCCTTCCTTTGATAGTTAGGGAACTCCCTTCAATTTCGTCCTTGTAATCTCATCATTACTGACCGTAGTCCATGTTTGAAAGAGTAGCCTTTCATTTTGGCCATATGCAACAGAGTTGCAATGTTTTACTTGATTACATATATTACATAATATAATCTGGGGGCACGGTAGTGCCCCCGCCAAGTCGAGCAAAAAGCGGCACGGCCGTACCATTCTTTTCTCGAAGCAGTTCAGGCCATTTTCGACCTAACTATTTTAAACATAACTTAATTTTACTAAGTATAGAAAATAAATAATATCAGTCGTTCCTAAAATCAATTTCACTTTGGTTGGCATTTAACGTTAACTTACTTCATTCTAAGCGGCGCCACGCGACGGTCAACTAAGGAAATATATACTTTTGTGAAATAAGATTACAAACTTTTCTTTTAAATGTTACCATTATAAAGGGTTACATCGTCATAGAGTAAATTCGGTTACTTAACACCACTTTGGTTGCGTGGCAATAACAATAGAAGTGGAGCCTGCCTAGGGGAGCCCTAGGCTTATTAACTTCCCGGCTGCTCCGTTATGGACCTCCGGAGACCGACTGTTTGTGAGGGCCGAGGATTTACTCTGACCTTTATAATCGGTCGATACTTGACTCAGCGCTCATAGCTAAACAACAATACTAGGTAAGTTTATTTGTATCCCTGCCATTGTTTTTAATGATAAATTTCTTATTTTTTGAGACCTTAATGTTTTTAACTTGTTTCTATTACGTAACGTCTCAAGTTTCTCAGTAATAGTAATTGGCCAGTAAATAAACTGGTTTGTAGGTAGATACCTAAATAAAATACTGCTTAAAGTCCGATACTCAAATCCTCACATATAATAAATTAAATCCAGCGTGAAATCTCGTTCGAAGTCAAGAAGTTAACAAACCAATAAGACATAAACAGTGATGAGGGTATAAAGAAGCCATAACTCAAGTAATACATTCGGTTGTGGTCCAATCATGCGCCGCGACAGTTAACACCTCCATAACTGGAATAACTCGGCCAGTTATAAACTTATTTGATGCTGCACTCACACTGGCCACAGTCCCGCCGCGACCACAGACCACGACCACAGTGACCACAACGCTGTGGTCGCTCTGAGGGACGAGTGATTGTCGGATAACTACATTTGCGTGAATGAGCTATCCTTTCCATTAAAGTGCCGGTTCAACAGAGAATTGTGGAATATATTGAAGTAACTTTGTCAGTAAATAACAACATTTATCACAAATTAGATTGAAACAACTTCATAAAGAAAAACTAAAGTTTTCATTCAAGAAGTAGAACAGAATAGCGACAGAAAGTCACAGCAGAAGAAGCCGACGAAACAAGTCTGAAGTCTAATAACTTTAAACCTAAGTTTATACATAACTAACTAGATTCGCAAGACGAGCGCGATATGAACGCTGTGAAACAACAGGCCAACACTCTGACCACAAAACTTTTTAATTGTGGCCCGTGTGCGTAGGCTACATCTTGGAGCCAAGCTTTGTCCAAACTTTACGATGGCGGACATAAAGCCGTAATAAAGTATCTCATCAACACTAACTCGCTGCACTCGAATAAAAGTTTAGAACCAGTAAAAATATATGAAATTGTCGCAAACACGACGAGAGCTGCAGAGTAGAAAGTTTGAAATGAAACATGCTTCGAGAATCTGTGCACTTTACGTACCTACTCATCAGAAATACATGGGAATGGAATGCTTGGTAAAGTTAATGGAATCAAAGAGATTGAATGAAGAATAAATTATTGTATGATATTGCTCAAAATACTATATTAGATTAATTTGGAAGTACTGGTAGAATGGTAGTACAAAATCACGATACTGAAGAGTCCACGATTTTAACTGAATTTTTCTGCAGCAAAACATCTCATCTCATTGGTAATCTTCTTTATGAGCGATCAAAAGACTCAGAAGAATATCCAATGATCCATTATTAACGCAACAACGATTTACTTAATGAAAATTGTGCCGGCAGTACAACTTTAATAAAGTTTGTACAACAAAGAATACACATAAAAAGTGTAAAAAGAGCCGTTTATAGACGAAGTTTGCTCCGAGGGACTCCGGGGACAGAGTAAGGAGAAGTGAGCACAAAGGAGATAAGACGACGGCTTACAATACACGGGATACCAAATTATAGGCAGCTATAACTTACTTAACTTGTCAAACAGGAAAAAAAAGTATTGACATAAAACGTTCTCGCAAGAACATCAAAATGTTGGCACAAAATATGAGCGGAAATCTCTTTTTAAATCATTCTCACCTTTGAAAATTCGATACTGTAATCCCGGCAAACAATTTATGCGCTGTAAGTAATCCGAGCCGTCGCTTTTTAATGTATTTTAATGTTATTTCTCTTCGGCGGTTTGTCATGGGATTAAAAGGTAATTCGATCCGTATCCTGTCGTTTGTCCAAGTATTTACAGTGGCGGGTGCGTCCACAAACACACAAATATTGATTCGTGGCACCCGCCATTCAACCGTTATGCTTACAACGGTCGCGGGCACAATGCTCACTCGCGCTCACCACCAAGACCAACACATTCCGATGTAAAGCGCACGTCAGCGCCAATTTTTAGCTTGAGACCTGTTTCATTTGCTGAGAACACATAAAAGTACTCGCTTCTGAATCTGAACCGTGCACTGCAGGTATCACAGCGTACTATAATGTTTAAACCAAACATTGGTACGTAAACACTCACGCTGTAATATTGGTATAAACTCTCAAGAATTCAAATAATCTCGTGGAGTATTAGAAGCAAGTTAAGTACGCAAGGTGTTGATTGCGATTAAAGACTTAAGACGAAACTTTGCTTGCAAGTTACTGACGTATCTCGAACAGTGAACTAAGTTTGTTCAGTACTTCAGGAACAATGACTACGGGAATTTCTATCGAACATTAGTGAGGAAGTCCACGGTGAAGGAACGTAACAAAATGTATGGTTATTTGTTTGCGTGCTCCGAGGGAAATTAACTGATCGCGTGTTCACACCTCTTTACTTTAACTCTACCGTAATTGAATTACTTTTTTCTAACTTACGGCCGAAGGTAGTATTGCTAAATGCTGCAGTGTGTTTGGTCGTGAACTTTTCGAGAAAATCTCAACTCTGGAATATTACGGTGATATCTCAGTGGCATAAAACTAGTTGACGGATAAAGCCGTAGAATAAAACTGCAGCATAAAGTGACAAAATAAATTCCGTCCTGAGGCGGACAAGACGGAAGCGGGTATTGATTACGTCATTTCCCCACGCCTGTCGTATTGTGTTGCTGCAATTTCCTCAAAAAGCCGGTGAACAAGTATTATGTAGGTACACAACATTTTCTTTACAAAAACATTGTTTCCGCGCTCCCCCGAAACAGGGTGGTAACTGCTAACTTATTCATGGTACAGAGAATCATCGATGCGTACAAACTGTTTCATACTATCCGATTCTCACTACACTCATTCATGCACGCGATTGTAAACCTTATACTTACGAAGTAAGAACTACAAACGCACCGATGCTCCGTTGAATACATTTGGAAGACTACATGAGGAAAAGTCTCCACCTGCGCCGCGTATATCAATGTAAAATATACGTAGATTAAAAAAAAGACTTAAACGTGATGCGAGAAATAAGCAGCTCCCGTAAAATAAATATTTCGTGGTTCCGTACCCTTGTGAGACAGAACGTACAGATGTAGGCACTACACGTGTTGAAAAGTTTTGCTTACAAGTTCTTTTCACACCTGAAACTGTGTAATATATTCCCGCGCTTGAACTTCTTATAATATAGAGGGAGGCAACATTTGCCTTGCTACTAGATACAACACGTAAATTGAACGAGAAATTCTCCACAAAGAAGCTATTGTGCAGCTAAAACTTTAATATGAGCAACGTTTTTAGGGAATCATCTCATAAACCGGGAACGACCCCAATTCCTGCGGAGCCCTCGGTAACGACGTCGATATGAAGGTTTTTATACCGCTTATGACATATAGAATATATTGCACATGTGATATGCACGCGGGCACATACACACTCGGCTTAAAACACCTATAAACGGTCTACGTGACGCCAGAGAGCGTGTAATATGAAATGTAAGTCCAGAAGATAGAACTCGTAGCATTTACAAGACTCTTAGCTTTGCCGATGAAAATCGAGACTAAGTTTATGAAAGTCTTTAGTTACATTATCCCCTTTGATGGGAAAAGTTCTCGTCTTATAGGCATCTGAGTAAACAAAAATGTCAAGACAATAAGGAACACTGTACTAGTGTATAAGTAATATATTAACACAATCAGTTGAATCGCGACAAATACCTACCCCTCTGTCTAACCTTTCGGTGATGTACGCGTGAGGTTATTTATATTGTTTGATATAGAAATATTAGTCTTTGTTTTCTTTATCATATCACTGGCAGGATCTGTGGATGGAAGAAAAACATGGGGAGTGCGGAGTGCGCCGGCTGCAGCGTTCCCACGCAAGGAGGAGCGGCTAATTTATGACAAGTGCGCAATACCGATGTCATAAGCTTGCATATGGAATATGTGCTGATGCATCGTGTGCTAGGCGAAGAGATAAAGTTATTTGAGCCTTAATAGGCCGTGGTGGATGAGACGGATTTTTGGCCTTCGATAAAAATACAGGTGTTTTCTGTTAAATTTACCACCAGCGCTCACTTGTATACAGTTGTCCATTTTCTTTGGTCACATTAAAGGATTTGCCTAATTACGGAAACATTGAAATGGCAAATAAGCTGTAGAGCAAAAATTTTTATTATGACAATAAGAACACTGCAGTGTACTTTATTGTCTTCATAGACAAAATAATCTGATACTGTTGACTAACTACTCCGTAGCGTCTCATCCATCAGATAACTGAAACTTGTGCAGCAAGTTAACCAGCATCTAATAAGTTATTTAATAAATTATTTTCTTTATAGCTCCACACGACGCTACAGCGTTGTCCAATATATTTGAACTCGGCAGTGGATGCACGCCGAGCTGTATACCGCCACTTACGGCTAGTCCGAGCAATCAAGTTTACTCATTAAGTTGTGACTGTGAACCAAGTGAGCTTTTATTAACACTTTTATTTTGAAACTTCACGTTACTAACGGTAGTAAAAAGAAAAAAATACTTTTTATGTATATGTATTACTTAAACTTTATAGACTATTGATAATGCGTTTTTAGGTTTCCGTACGTCAAAAGGAAAAACGGAACCCTTATAAGATCACTTCGTTGTTCGTCTGTCTGTCCATCTGTCAAGACCCTTTTTGTCAGGAATGTATCAAGTTAAAATTAATATCAAATACTCAATGCTGCAATCCCTTGAATTAGTGAAAAACTGGCCGAGTGCGAGTCGGACTCGCATACGAAGGGTTCCGTACCACAAGGCGAAAACGACGAAAAAACACGTTTGTTGTATGGGAGCCCCCTTAAATATTAATTTTATTTTGTTTTTAGCATTTATTGTTATAGTGGCAACAGAAATACTCGTACATAATTTGTGAAAATTTCAACTGTCTAGCTACCGCGGTTCTTGAGATACGCCTGGTGACAGACAGACGGACAAACGGACAGACAACGAAGTCTAAGTAATAGGGTCCCGTTTTTACCCTTTGGGTACGGAACCCTAAAAATCAAACGTCTAAGTTAAGGCAATCAAAAGATACGGGCGTTTATGTTCCATATAAGCCGCATATTTTGACACCCGCACGAGAATCAAAACCTATAGGGTACTTCCTGTTGACTTAGAATCACGAAATTTCTCAAGAAGCAATGTCATGTAGCATAAGTAAAGGGAAAAATCCGAAAACCGTAAATTTGTAGTTACATACCTATAAATTTGTACGGAACCCTCGGTGCGTGAGTCAGACTCGCACTTGAGCGGTTTTTTTATCTTTAATTAGTGCCACATGGGTTTGGCTTAACGATGGTAAGTATTTGTGAAACTGTTGGCTGACCTTACAAAAAAAAAAAAACAAGTATGTACGCTTTTTATTTTCACCTGACCACCTCATCCATCACCTCTGTTAGCTCCGATCCGAGAGATAGCCATAACAATATTCCCACATTTCCAATTACTCTTATTCCAAAATGCAGACGACCACTTCAACAATAACAATTGTGTAATAGCCTCGTATCACTTAAAGTTCCCCACGCGGCTATGTAATTAAACAAAGCTGTAACAATAGTCGACAGGTCTAAGTGCAACTCCTACGCAGGGCGTCGTGCGTTTGCGTGGGCCACGGAGGCCACACAATGGTCGCCAACAAAAGACCCATTCCTTACATAACAGGAAACGATAGCCGCAGATTAATCGCCCCTACATTATCGATAAGCTTTTGCAGTCCACTGCGTTACATAGTCAAGTTTGAAATCAGAAATCAGAAATATTTTATTTGTGATACATAGGTAGGTACAGTGGTTGGACATGTTTTAGGTTAATGTGCGCTATGATCAGCCTATTATAGGCATACAAAAATAATTAATTACAATTTTTACATGCAAATAAAGAGCTTACTCGTACTAAACACAAATTAACTACATACGTGATTGCATTATTTGATTACTCTATGAACAGAAGTGAAAATAATCACATCACACTAATATTATAAAGGCGAAAGTTTGTGAGTGTGTGAGTGTGTTTATATGTTTGTTACTTCTTCACGCTCAAAAGGCTGAACCAATTTTGATAAAATTTGGTATGGAGGTAGCTGACACCGTGGATTAACATATAGCTTACTTTTTATCCCGATTTTCCCACGGGATCGACATTTACGCGGGTGGAACCGCGGGGCGCAGCTAGTTTGTTAGATAAATGTCAAAATAATTTGTTAGGTAAATGTCAAAAATAATTCAGATTTAGATAATTAGTTACAATAAAGTCAAAGAAGCAAATTACATTACATTACAAATGTCAAAATTTATCTGATAAAAAATCCGATACACTATAATAACATTTTTGACACAGCAAACTTCTCAGTTTTGGTTTAAATAAGTTATTATGTTGATTTTTTAGTTCTTTTGGCAATTTATTAAATAGAACTGTTGCCATGTGAAAGACACTTTTATACATCAAGGCAGTATTCGTTTTTGGAACGCATAGACGGCTTTCGTCTCTTTGGGTCCGATTGAAAGCTGCTAAAGTAAATAAATGAGGATTTTGTTTAACTATTATAGTGACGGTAATGAAAGGATACTGCGCTTTTTGAAAAAAGGCACACACTGCTCTTCTTTGATTTTAAACCAAACATAGTTTCTGTGCCTTAAAAACAAGATCTTCGTCGGTGGAATTCCCCCAAAAAATTATGCCATATCTGAGAACAGATGCCACTAGGCCAAGATACGCAATTAAAATGGCACTGGAATTTATTTTGCTTGCAAGTGTATGTAAGGCATAGGCAGATTTACTAACTCGCTTGCATAGTTGTTGAATATGCGGTTTAACGAAGATTGAACGGTTTTTGAAGAAGGACGCCTATGAAACTGCCAAACACAATCATTTCAGCCGACAGACGCCCACTGCTGGACATAGGCCTTCCCCAATTTTGGGGGGAGGTTTGCCATAATCGCCACGCTTGGCAGGCGGGTTGGCAATCGCAGTATGGTATGATGGTGGAATGCATAGAGAACGCTGCTGCCCATTCTCCGGTACGACCCTTAGTAGCCAAACACAACGAAACATCAAAATCTTTGGATCTTCAATCTTTATTAAGCTATATGTATAATATAATAAATCTGAAGAGTTTCTTTGATTGAACGCGCTAATCTCTGAAATTACTAGTCGAGCTTGAATTTTTTTTTACACTTGTTAGCACACCCTGTTCTTGAGGAACAGATTTAACATTGAAAGGATTTAAATATGACCCTTAGGAGCCGAGCTAAACGAGAAAAAGTCAGAAAGAACGCTAAGTGAAAAAGTAATAGCGCACGCGGAAAATGTGGCTGTTATTGTAGTATATTGTGGTGCTTTAGGACTTCCACGCGAACCAAGACGCGTACTGAAGCGAGTATTGAATAAAACAATTGAAAATTTACAAGGTTAAGAGAACCCAAAACTAACATAATTAAGTTGTTTCACATACACAAGTTGATAATCAAATAGAGGGATTAAATTAGTAGAGGGATTAAATTAGTTTTCTACGTCGATTGTTATTTATCTAAAATAACAAAGAGTAAACATTCTGTACCGACCTGTGTTGTGGCTGAACTGAAGCGAACTCTTAGAACACAATTAACCTCGCCAGCTCTCGCCTTTTTTGGATAACCCGCTTGACTTTCTAGTGTTAGGGTTAACTGTTGTTCTCTATCTGGTGAAATTGTACCGCGTTTAGCTACTAAAGATCTTAATGACGATCTGTTAATTACATTGCTTGAGGAATTTACGGACCGATAGAACAAGGTGAACTACCAGTTACTACCTAAACTATTTCTTGTATCCAAACTGAACAAATACAAATATTTCAAAATCAAAATTAGGCAAATCGGTTCAGCCCTTCTCGAGTTTTTGTGAAACTAACAAACGTCAAGTCATTTATATAGTATATATAGGTTGCTAGATAGATTATGTTTAAAATTATTATTATGTTGCCGAGCCCTAATCGGGTTTCATGTTGGGACTTACTTAAGTATATTGTAACAACGAAATGCACACATGAATGCAATAAAGAGTTCGAGTTTGAATTTTTTTTTTTTTTTTAATTTCTGTATTATTTGGTTCATTGCAATACACTGGGTAATTGAAATAATTAAAAGCTAACCCAAGAAACTTCATTTGGGAAGACTATCACAACCAATGTTATTTCCGTTTAGGTACTTGCTTCGCTAATAGCTTATTCTCAGGCCCTTATTTCTACATAATGATAAATGTTCCACGAAGTTGTTTTAGCGACTCCCAAAGTAAATGTGATCTATAATACGTTTGAAGTAGCTAATAATATGTCCCCTCTCTTTGAATATCAACTTGTGTATGTGAAACAACTTAACTCCCGTAACTCTAACTCTTGAATATACCCCTAAGTACTATACAAACAGAATTCTATTTACTGTCCCTTTTCGACAAAACTTTTACAAAGTTGATCGTTTTATTTACAGAAATGTAGAGAAAAAACTCTAGTAGAATGTTTTAGAGAGCTCTACAAATAACATTTGGTCGTTCGCGTACTTGCTATGACAATTTTCCATATAAAAGGATGTCGTATGTTCGGTCCACTTGACGGTAAGTCCACAAAGCCGCAGTCATCCACCAGCGTCTAGGACAAGAGGATACTTTTGATGTTACTGTTGTTACACAACGTGACACACTTTTGTATTCCTACCGTATTCCAAAACATATTTGTCTAACATGTTCTGGATATGTATTTACTATATACTACGTATTTACTTTCACAATTTCTGTTGTAGTTTTTCTTTTTGAAAACCATTCTTAACTCTCTGATTAGATAGCTTTTAAATGAAAATTTAAAGTCAGCAATTACTATCTAAATATCAAACCAAAATGGCCACTTCGGCCAGCTTGCTGCATAAAACCTCTCTAATGTAACGTGTTAAATTTGGAATTGAGTTGCAGAAGCATGACATTTGCGGCCACCAACATTATAGTAGGAATAAAATTTTTACAACAGGTTGCTGGCTTAATGTTGCTTTGTGCGGTTTAACCGCGACGAACAGAACGCGTAAAACCTAAAATTTATCAGCAGAGTGTTTCTTCGACGCAAGAACAAAGACGAAATGTTACTCAAGTTAATCAGGGACGCATAAAGTTAAAATTTTCTCAATTTATACGCTAATAAACTTTTCTTAAGCTTTACAAGGAAAAAATGAGTTGAGAACGTAAAATAAAATTAATTACCCTAGGACTTTGAAACGGAAGGTGTTTGGTTAGAATTTAGAGTACAGAGCTATTCAAATTAAGAATTCTGGTGATTAGGTAGGTAACAGCTTTTTATAGCTTTTGGTAGTAAAATTCTATTAATCTCTTAAATAAATTGCAAACTATAGTTTTGTGTAATTTAGAAGCATTTTTTTTAATTTTGCAAATGTAAGAACCATGTATCGGTTTATTATGATTTTTTGGTGTTGACTTGAAAGAGCATGTCAGTTGAGAACGTGTCATGCTCCCTTAAATGTCTCAACGATGCATGGTGGCGCGTGTGTTGGATCATTCGGTTCCCTACAAAATAGTTGAGCTGGATGGTGCTGATCCGCGCGTCATGTTCGTTACCTACTGTAATCTGGAAACATTGTAAAAGCCAATTATTTTTAAAAAGAGTAACCATGGAGTTTCTTGCCGGTTCTTCTCCATAGGAAACGACCAATTGGAACCGTGCACCTAGCTTCTGACGTTTCATAAGTGCCCATGTAGGTTTATGTGAAATAAAACATTTTGATTTTGATTTTGTACGGGCGCCGTCGGTTGAGACTGGTCATCTCTTAACTGCCAAGGCTTATTTTTAATCTTATATTTTGAATTGTTTCTTCATTTGTGTCTTTTTTAGGGTTCCGTAGTTCCTACAAGGAACCCTTATTTTGTCATATCCGTCCGTCTGTCTGTCCGAGGTTTTGCTAAGAGACCGTTAGTACTAGAAAGCTGTAATGTTGTAGGAGTGTGTATATCAATTACGCCGACAAAGTGGTAAAATAAAATTTTGAAAAAAAATTTTTTTTAGGGTAGCTCCCCGATATGTGAAGTGGGGATGAATATTTTTTCGTCGTCTACATCGTGTGAGGTATCGATGAATAGGTCTTCTAAAATAACTTGGGGGTAGCTAAAATTATTTTTCGATTTAATGCTCCATTTACGAAATATTAAACTTTAAAGTACAAATTTTTGTTCCAGTAGGGCGTCCCCCCCTCTAAAAGCTAAACTGCTGGATTGAAAAATCTGGAAAAATTAACGATGATAGTGCATTTTATGAACTTTAAAGGAAAATTATAAAGGTTAAGATATCTTTATTGGTTTAGCAGTAATAGTCGTTGAACTGGAGTGTTGGATAATTTTGTACCAAATACTTTCAAAAAACTTTCTGACTGACAGATTATTTAATTTTGACAATTGAAAAGTGCCTGTAAAAGGTTTAATAGAAATAAATGCTTTGAGTTTGATTTTATAAGATTTCATATAATGTACCTACTTATTTACAAACATTTTAATAATGAACAAGAATATTTCTAGACTTGACCTTTAAAAGTTCCTCTACTTTACGTACAAAGGTGAGTGGAGTTCAAAGTTGTGAAGGTCAAGAAGAGGTGCGCTATTCGGAAATATTTAAGTATTCGGGATTTAAGTACACGCTAGTCCTGACCCTTTTCAGCGGTACATCACGTCACACGGAACAAACTTTGTGCGTTCACCCCCCCCCCTCCGCTCCCTCCACACGTACCTGCAGGTTAGTACACTACCTGCCTTCACCACTAAGCTTTATGACTCGGAAACACTACAAGTCTTTGTTGTCCACAGAAACACGGATTTGCTCCGACGGTGACGTATGCAAAACGTGCACGATTGTACTTTAAGTGTTCTCAGTTTGGTTGCAATGGTTGATTGAAATGGAATGGATGGATTCTATTACATTTCTCGTAGAATAGATATTATGATTTACGGACTTGTTCTCTAAGATATTCTTGATCGTGATGTACCTAACTCGTAATAGATGTCTTAAATAAGAGATATTTTTTGCAAAATACATTTATTTTAGTACCGTTTTCTTAGGACATCTACGGTAACTCTAAGTCAGGTCCTTTTATAGTCGCATCCGTAATGAATCATTTAGTGTCATGCATTTTAATTGTGCAGAATTGAATATCTAAGAAAAGCCGCTTTTAAAAGCACCTCGTAACTCGTACCATCAGAATTATACGAATGATTTTTATGACTTTTTTCAACTGCATTTTGCGAATGTTTAGTAATAGTTACATTAGAATTACGTGTTTAACGACTGCAGGCAACACCAAGTAGGCATCGACCGGGTATCGTGTAATTTTTGTTATGTATCACCTTAGAATTCATATTAAGAAATGCTCTATGATTTATTTGATTATTCTACATTTACGTATTGTATTTTGCCTAAAATTGTAAAAGTATGAATAGGGTAGAACATAATAATTGTGACAGTGTGTCTTAGAAATTACTTTGCAAAGAATGTGACTCTGTTGAAAATTATACCGTTGTGTTAAAAGTATTCAAGTATTTTATTCGGCCAAACGCCTGTTTCGTTACATATTCATTCATAAATCGTTGAGCTCCTCAATTTCTGAGTTGAGCTGCACGATTTTTGACAAATGCGTGCACTGATTGGACAGGTCCGCTCAATCTGTGTGGTTCTTTCCTCAAAAGACCATTTCAGACATCAATCTACATGGTCATCACACGATGTGACCAAGATTTTGTCTGGACTTTAAAAGAGACTGTGACCTCTGAGTTTGTTTCGGCCTTTCTTCTCAGAGTAGTCGGATAGGAAACGCCGACCACATCTAGTTTAAAAAATATGATGACGTGTAAAAGTGTTTCTAAAAACCTATTTACAGAAAATAAATAATTTATCATTTATATGGTATTAATATTCATATTCCTGTTGATCTGCTAAACTACCAAAGCCATAATCATTCGATATGCTCTCAACGTTTCAAATATGTATACTTTTCTTTGCTCATTGTTCTTGTACGAAACATAATACCGGTTTCAATACAATTCATTGTGACTTGTTGTTCCGTGGCGGAAGATTCTGCGGATCTTGATGGAACGCAATAAATAAATATGTAGTAGATCCGGGATGATCCTGATTGATGTATTGTCTGGGATCTCCAGTTACTGCACTTAACCTTGGCAGGAGGAGTCTTCAATCAACCCACTCACTATTCGGATTATTCCGCACTCATGAACCTCGAAGTGGCGTTTATTTTTAAATATATCTTGTGTGATGGATTGCAGAAGCGTTTGTTACACGGAAAAGTCTAATTTTGTTGTAGAAACAGTAATACGAAAAGATAAGCTTTATCAAACAATCAGCATTTTGTTTGATAGCACTGTGTTTAAGTCTATCTTCTCTTCGCCTGCTTTTAGTCAACGTTTATGGGCACTGGAAATAAACATTTAACAAAACAATTATAACAAATAGAGAATTTGTTACAATTATTTTGTAGTGTCGTAACTTGTGACAAAATTACATATTATGTGAGACGACAAGTTTTTTTAGTTAATTCGGTATCGATAGGCGAACATACGCGCCTGACTTTGACAAAGGTCGGACAGGATACTTAGGAAGATCACATTTAACCGGATTCGCTTCCACGTAGTAAATATGTATCACAATTAAACCCTTTGGGAACAACGTGGATTTCTCTCCGCAGCCCTTTTCTCTAATATATGGATTGCTGTTAGACTTCTTGCCACACTGATAATTAATTTTCCAACTGTCTTTTGTAATGCGTCATGTTGTGTTACCGACAAAAGCTGGTAGCAGTAATTTTTAATGCGCCATTACATCATGACTCGAGTCACAACATTGTACACCCACATCGATTTAAGTCTACACATTGTTTAGTCGAAAAGGAAATACGAAAATTATTGTTTGCAAATGTCAAATTGGATATAAAGCAAAGACTACAAATATACAGCAATTGTATGAGAGATCTGACATTGATATCTTATGGATTTCGTTTCTGACGAGACGGCTGTACTGGTTTTTAATGACGTGTAGGGTACACACCATTACCATAGATTTTTGTACAACACATAAACCTTTCAAATCTATTTTGTGGTTTCCATGGTGATTGAGTTTTATTGACGACAACGTCAGGCCTAGAAAAAATATTTCTAGTTTTCTTTTAATTTGTTTTTATCATCTAGACTATTGTGACTATATGTGCGAATTATAATCTCTTCAATTCTTCTTCTGATTCTTTTCCCCTTAAATCCCTAAACTGGTGACCCCGAGCAGAACACTATAATAAAATAATGAGTAGTAGTGAGTCCGAGCACACCGCGTCGTCACAGCCGGCGAAACACGTCAGGACGTGCCCAGTGAAGCCCGTTTCAATTGAGCACGACATTTACCGTGTGTCGATGAAGTTGCCACCATTTTGGCCAGAAGAGCCGAATATCTGGTTCGCTCAATTAGAAGCGCAGTTTGCGAATGCGGGGGTGACGAGTGACGTCACCAAATTTAATTATGTGGTCGGTCACCTCGACCCACAATTTTCAAAGGAGGTAAAGGACGTCATCATGTCCCCTCCTGCCACTAACCGATACGTCAAGCTGAAGACGGAATTAGTGAAGCGCCTCTCGGCCTCTCAAGAGCGGAAGGTAAAGCAGCTACTGATGCACGAAGAGCTGGGAGACCGGAAGCCGTCACAGTTCCTTCGCCACCTGCAGGGATTGGCAGGGCCAACTGTGCCCGAGGACTTCGTACGCACCATTTGGTGTAGCCGACTCCCCACCAGCATCCAGCCCCTCCTGGCATCGCAGCCCCACAACACCCTGGAGGCGCTAGCCGAACTGGCTGTCCAGGACATCGTCAAGCCGGCAAGCCACATCGCAGCAACTTCGGCAGCAGGACCCACGGTTAGTGAGATGGCAGCCGAGATCGCCGAGCTGAAGCGCGCCATGAAGGACCTGACGCTGCAGCTGCGTGACAGCCGTTCGCGAAACCGCTCCCACAGCCGTGGTCGAGATGCGCGACGGAACTTACGTAATCGCTTATCAACCCGCTCGGATTCCAGCTACAGGCAGCATCCTGTGTGCTGGTACCACGCGATGCACGGTGGGAAGGCGAGGCGCTGCATCAAGCCCTGCGACTACCGGCAGGAAAACTCCGCGGGCAGTCGGTAATGGCGACAAACGATTGCCCTCGCTCGACTGGTCGCCTGTTCGTCACGTACCGGAGCAGCAAACGCAGTTTTTGGTCGACACTGGTAGCGACCTCTGCGTCTACCCCCGTCGTCTGCTGTGACCGTCGTGCGTGTACAAACTACCATCTTGTGGCCGCGAATGGGACGCCCATTAAGACATTTGGTTTCATGGAATTAAATTTAAATTTAGGACTCCGTAGAGACTTTAAGTGGCGTTTTGTGGTTGCCGAGATAACCAAACCGATCATCGGTGTGGACTTTTTAAGTTTTTATTCGCTACTCGTTGACTGTCGTAATCAACGACTAGTCGACAGTAGTACAAATATTTACTCTGTAGCCTCGAGTCACTCAGACTCATCTTTATACTCTGTAAAAATTTCTTCTGGTGATTCCAGGTACCACAAAATTTTAGACGGGTTTCCCGACATCACCCGACCTGCCGGTACACTACGCATTACACCACACACCACCGTACACCACATCCGCACGACCCCAGGCCCTCCAGTTTCATCTCCATTTCGGCGACTAGCGCCAGACAAATTGAAAATTGCCCAGCAGGAGTTCCAGGTGATGCTGACCAATGGAACTGCTAGACCGTCGGAGAGTCCATGGGCATCACCACTGCATCTCGCCCCCAAAAAGGATAACGGTTGTAGACCCTGTGGCGATTACCGGATGCTCAACGCCCGGACCGTCCCTGATAGGTGTCCGATTAGGCACATCCATGACTTCTCACACAGCATCTCTGGTTACAAAGTTTTCAGCAAAATAGACCTTGTGAAAGCCTATAATCAGATACCAGTCAGTCCAGACGATATTCCGAAGACGGCGATAACCACACCGTTTGGCCTATATGAATTCCCATATATGACGTTTGGTCTGCGTAACGCAGGCCAAACTTTTCAGCGTTTTGTGGACGGTATGACTAGAGGTTTGGACTTTTGCTACAGTTACTTGGATGACTTCTTAATTTTTTCAAGGTCACAGACTGAGCATGATGAGCACCTTCGCATTATCTTCGGTAGGATGAAGGATTTTGGTATGCTGGTCAACACGTCCAAGTGTGTTTTCGGTGTTCCCGAGATAACCTTCCTAGGTTACCACATCTCCGAGAAGGGCACCAAACCGCTTGACTCCAAAGTCGATGCCATCAACAACTTTCCGCTGCCCAAAGATATCCGTCAGTTGCGCCGATTCCTGGGTATGATTAATTTTTACAGGCGTTTCATACCCCACGCAGCTCAGATCCAGGCGCCGCTTCACAACCTCTTAATTGGCAACGTAAAGGGCTCGCAGTCTATGTCTTGCTGAGAATACTTTGTAAGCATTTGAGGATTGCAAGGCAAGCTTAGCTAACGCTGCTCTAATAGCTCACCCCGATTGGAATGCCAAAATCGCGTTGGTTACTGTTGCGTCAGATGCCGCAATCGGGGCGGTGTTACAGCAGCTTAGCGATGATGGCAGCCATTAACTTTCTTTTCCAGGAAGCTCAGCCCTACGCAAACAAGGTATTCTCCCTATGACAGGGAACTGCTGGCCATTTACGAGGCCATCAAATACTTTCGCCACATGCTCGAGGCCAGACACTTCGTCGTTTACACGCACCACAAGCCGATCAGTTTCGCATTCCATGAGAGGAAGAAAAACTGCTCGCCCAGGCAATTCCGGTACCTAGACTTCATTGCCCAGTTCACCACCAACATAAGGCATATTTCCGGCAAGGACAATGTCGTAGCCGACCCCTTATCTCCCGTGGAAGCACTGCAAGTACCGGTCAGCTTCGACACTCTTGTGGAATCGCAAACTTCGGATCCAGAGCTGTCCAAGCTACTCCAGGAAGGATCATCGTTGGTTTTAGAGAAGGTGCAGGTCCCAAGGGAGCGTACATCTGTGTACTGTGACGTCAGTACAACGCCTCCCAGACCATTTGTGCTCGTTATGCTGCGAAAGCAAGTCTTCGATAGCCTGCATTCCCTCAGCCACCCCGGTGTCTCAGCGTCTGCCAAATGAATCGCAGAGCGCTTCGTTTGGCCAGGCATTAGGAAGGACTGCAGAGAGTGGGTACGAGCTTGTCTTGAGTGCCAGCGGGCCAAAGTGAGCCGACACGTTTCTGCGCCATTAGGGTCGTATCACCTCCCAGCTCCCACGTGTCAGGTTCACCATTGTCCACATCGACCTTGTGGGCCCGCTCCCAATTTCGCAAGGGTTTAGGTACTGTCTGACGGCAGTCGACCGTTTAACCTGCGTTTTGGCCGGAGCTTGTAACTATTGTCGACATAACTGCCGAGACAGTAGTTAAAGCGCTGCTATCCGGATGCATTGCCCGGTTTGGCTGTCCCGCAGACATTGTCACGGACAGGGGTCGACAGTTCGAATCAGCCCTGTTTGAACAATTTGTCCAAATTGCTTGGTTTTCAGTACAAGCGGACAACGGCATACCATCCAGCATATAATGGCATGGAGGAGCGATTTCACCGGCAACTCAAGGCGTCCATCACGTGCCATGCAAATGACAAGTGGACAGAGTCCCTGCCGTGGGTATTGCTTTGTATACGGAGCACATTTAAAAAGGATATCCAAGCGTCTTCAGCCGAAATTGTATATGGCGAACCGCTTAGGCTCCCGGGTGAATTTTTCACCCCTAGTGACGATGGAACGACCGACGTCACAGATTTCACTGCGTGCATTCGCAAATTCGTTCAAAACCTTAAACCTACACCAGCATCCCGTCACAGCAAGACCAGCATTTTCTTTTTTAAGGATCTGCAGACCACTGATCACGTGTTCCTTCGTGAAGGCGCATTACGTGGCTCGCTACAACCAGCGTACACAAGTCCCCACAAAGTGCTACATAGGGGAGACAAAGTCTTCAGATTTTTAATCAAGGGCTACGGTCTCAATTGACCGCCTTAAGCCAGCTTACATTCTGGCAGACAAAGCTGACCCTGAAAAAGTCACTCCATCTAGCAGTAGCAAAGAGTATACTACTCGCTCTGGTCGTCATGTCAGGTTTCCTGATTTTTATCGCCCTTGACGGTCTCTGGAGGGGGGTGGTGTAGGGTACATACCATTACCACATATTTTTGTACAACACATAAATTTCAAATCTATTTTGTGGTTTCCATGGTGATTGAGTTTTATTGACGACAACGTCAGGCCTAGAAAAATTATTTCTAGTTTTCTTTTAATTTGTTTTTATCATCTAGACTATTGTGACTATATGTGCGAATTATAATCTGTTCAATTCTTCTTCTGATTCTTTTCCCCTTAAATCCCTAAAGACGAAACAAACCTAACAATCTTATTTTGTAAAATATTTACTGTGACCCTATACCTAAAACAGAAATCTGAGTCGAAAAACTTACAAAAACTACAAACGAACCAAACAAAATAGAAAAAACAAACAACAGATAATCATGTTCAGTTAGGGTTGTCAGCTGTCACGCACGCGATGCGACTACGTGGCGGATTGGGCCAGCAATTACCTAATTGTGAGTATAACTGGCCAAGTTATTACTGCGTTCAATTGCACTTGACGCGATAACCTATTGGTCGGTAATTATACTGCAGCCGAGCTCGTTAGCTTAGGGGATAAATGTGGGAACTCATGGTGACACGTCGCCGTGAGGGCTCTCCAGCCGACGCCTGATGGCTCGATGGGATTAGTACCTACTCACATTTTATGATCGTTAATTCGATTTTATATTTGACTCTTGACCTCGTTCGTATTGAATGGGGTGAATAAGAGAGCCGTGTTGCCAGTCTACTGAAGCGTTGAGTGTTATTGCCAATTCATTTTCATTAATGATGACATAACTCGTTGAATTAATGTTACTGGCGCTTTTTTATCAAATTGAGCTCCTCTATATTTTTAGATTGTCTCCGCTTGTCATCTCTACAATGTCATGTCAGGTCATGTTTCTCTTCTTTACTATCACGGCACGGCAGTGTCCCCACCATCAATTTTACAAAAACTGTTAAAACGAAATATCAATCCATCGAGATAAAAGTTATCAATAATAATAATCATATTATCGTCTGATCCCTTTAAAGGAGCTCAGTGCTTCAGATGATTTATTACGTCTTTTTGAGAATTAATATTGTTACGATTCAACTTAATTTGATTGATAGACACGGTTTTAAAACATCTTTTATGAACGAGTTATTTAAATCGAGTGTGAGTCAGAAGTTTAATAAACAAAAAGTTTAAGTATCACTTTGTACTCAAACTTTTCGTTTGTCACGTATGACAAACGAACATACGTTATGAAGCTTAGTCACAGTATTACAGTATTGCAGAATGATGGTCTATTCGTAGGTATCATTTGACACTTGCTAACTACGCAATGTGGATATAATGTAGTTAATAATATAGTGCCCGCATAGTCGCCAATTAACAGTGTGGCACCTAATGAAGTAATTAGCGCGCGGTCGATACAACGTGTTCCATTGTGCGATCCATTGCGTTCATGAACGAGTGCTGTCTCATTACATACTATACAACATCATGCGCATGGTTAATCAGGAGCATTAGCGGTCAGAGGTGACCGGCCAGCGCGCATTACTTATTGATGATGTCATAGATCAAACAAAAGCTCGCCAGTGTAAATTTAATAATTAATTCACTGCTAGTTGTGTCCAACAACAGATTCTAGTACTAGTCGTTGTAGGTACTCTATTTTCACAGGCATTGTAATCAGCAAAAAGTGGGTAAACCCGAAACAGAAAGCTTTACTATTAATTAATGATCGCGATAGGAAAGATTGATGAGTCTAGGACCTAAATGTTGGGACAAAAACCATCGCGAAGGCTGTAATGAAAGCAAATCGATAAAAAAGTGTGTTTACAGAATGATTTATTTCTTCCCAACACATCGGAATATCGGAGTCGTAGCGCGCTAGGGTCCCATTTGTTAACAGGATTTAAACCGTTGGGATTTTCCAATAAGGATTGTCTCACTTCTCACTCGATTCCTGATTGCTTTTTTGCTAATAACGGACGCGTATAAAAGTCGCGAGCGAACGCATCGCCCGTGATATATGTGCGGAGGGGCGGACCCCCCCCCAAGGACCCCCCGGGGGCCCGGACCACCAAAGTGGACCTCTTGCTGCGCGGACCCGCGGACTTAGCCCGCAATACTATCAGACCGCTATCGAATAGTCTTTATTTTTTCTTATACATCCTCTATTAGAACAAAGAATCGAGTTATGATTGAAAAATTGGCCTATCGAGTTTGATTTGTTGTTGATCATATTCGTGAATGGGACCAATCGAGTGGATAATTGAGATATTTATTTAATTGCGTGGGCTTATAAAAAAGCTTCCTAAATAGAAATTAGTTTGATAGCTATCATTATTTTATTTTTTATTATATTTTTGATGGTATGATTGTCGTGTATATTAAAATAAAACAGCGTGCTATCAGCTGCACGATTGAATAAAAACCTTGACACATGCACTTTCGAATAGCTGCATTAACATTGCCTACTTTGCTACGTTACCCTATAATTTCCCCGTAATCAGGCTCCACATGAGTGCGTCTGTATTCTTACCCTCGCGATACTATCGTGCACATTGTGCGCTGGCTCGTCGGTGCAAGGATACAATACATTGGCCCGCGCTGGCCCGCGGGGTTCCAGCCCTCTATATCTGCCTCGAAAAAATGTTCAGTGAGCATGCTTCCTCCGCAGTGATTTATAATGTTTTGTTCAGTTCCGGGAGTCAATGGTGTTTTTATTGGTTACGACGTCATTATGACATGGTGCGACAAAAAATTAACTCCCGTTGTGTATTGTAAGTTTTTCACAAGTTGAACGTATGGTGATACATAGTTCAAACAGATGAATGTCGCGTCAGGGAGCGGAATTATATTTGTGATGATGTTGTGAATGCGGTAATGATAAATATTATTGTGTGTCCTGGGAAATATATGAGCGTAAAGAAAAGTAGGCCTTAATAAGCAACAGTTTAAGGTTAAGGTGATCAATCAACGATTTTATCCAAGTATTGAATGTTATCTCCAATAAAAGCTAATAAAAATATGATACTGTACAAATAGCTTAGTTTATCTAGTGATGCTCTCACAAACGACACAGAATATCGGTTTCACCGCGTTGAACTGTCCGTAGTTGTTTGATAATTTAACTTTTTATTAGAATGGAGGCTGCGCAAGTGTTTGTGTTCGGAATCGTCGGATAATCTCGTTTTATCGTTGTTTTATTACAAACAACGGCCGCACGTATATCTATATCGAGAATCAAAAAGCGAAACTGTGTTTATACCACAGTTTTCGATAACGCCTTGTAGGGCGCGGGACGGGCTCGGCGGGACGCGACGCGGGACCACTCACAAAAACAAAGTGATTTGTTGCTCCGATGAAGACCTCAGTTTGTTTTTATTTACATTTCCAAAAATGGGACCGAGTTTTTGTTGTTTATGTCCCGAGTCATATTATGTTGGTTCTACTTCATTATTAGTTTAGCGGTGAAAGTTCTGAGAACGATTAAAACGTTATTATGTTAGGGATCGCATTCGCTACTCGATGAAGGGCCAATAAAAATATTATTGTAAGCTATTCGACTGGATGACGGGACGGTAAACAAACCCGAGTCCAATGATAGGACCACCCACGCAGTTATGATACAGAGTCAAAACATTGCAGTGGACACAATGTTTTTATTTCGTTTTGTGGCATTCGAAATAGAAAAAAAAAGTAATTTAAAGAAATTAAACAGACTTCAAAAATAAGTTAACTCAAAATTATGAAATACTTAACTTTAATTTCGGAAGTCGGTGTCTTGAGTTTTATTTTTTTGCCGTAGCTCGTATCAATAGGCCAGGCCGTCACACTTACACGTATTAGTCCATATCTTGAAAATTACTGAATTTATTTTGATGAAATTTGCAGTGTTCCCTTAGTTGAATAAATGTAAGCCAATAAAAAAAATGGTTACGATCCGATTAATAGTTGCGGAGAAATGCGTGGAAAAACAATACATAGGTACTTACATACATATATAAAATTTTGTATATTTGTTTGTAAGCTCTAATAAATTGTCATAATTATGTGAATATAATGCAGTTCCAATAATATTACATACATACGTGTCGAATTGATAACCTCCTTTTTTTAAGTCGGTAAAAAGATACTTATTGATGGGGCAGAACGTACCTACTTTTGTTATGTACTCCAAGATCAGCAGTCTCAAAATATCCAGTAGGTACTAGGTACACATTCTGACCGCAGTCACGAGAGATCACGACGCGTCCCTCGTGTACTGGCGATGTTTCACGAATGTATTAGTTTCCAGTTCGGCGGACATTATGCAGCCACGTCAATCACACGTGGTCCAAATATTACATTGAATATTTACTATGTTGTTATACCGAACTGGTTGGATACATTATTCATGTTAAAATATTTATGTAGGTATATTTGTATGTGAGAGCTACAAACATAAAGTTTTTATTTACTGTGATGTAGTTTCGCATACCTATCGTAAACACAACAGTTTGACGGTTGCTCATAAATACCTACATGCGACGACGGTATCGATCAATAATAACGCCCAGAAACTCTCATTGAATTTTAACTGCATTAAGATTTTTGATTTATATCGCGAGGATAAATTAATTGTATTTGCAGTAAGCAACCCGAACTGGGCTCGCGTGGTGGATTACGGCCCACTCCCCGTAGGAGGCCTCTGTCTCAGTAGTGGGAACATTAAACGTTGATTATGCAGTAAGCAAGTAAGGTGTAATGTGTAATGCTGGTTATTTTTTCTTTATAAAGATAAGACCTTTGCGCTGAAGTGGCATCATTTACAACCTAGTAGGTATAGTATAGGTATTACAAAGCAACACTTATTGTTAACTAGTTTCAAACTTGTACTCAAAGCAGACAAAATTAATATTACATATTGCTACACCGATGATGACTGGGCGCTCAATAAGAATTAATTACTGCTAACCACCGCATACCTCTCAATATCTAATTAATTTGAACGACGCTTACCAACTGTGTGTGTAAATTAGCGCAATAATATTCAATGCTATGCCAAATTACACATGAATAGTAAACACACAGATAAGCTATTAAGCATGGCTTCTATGTCAGAACGGAATATTACACTAACCTAGTATTTGCAATGAATTTCAATTTGTCGATATCTCTCAGTTATTGCGTTAAGTCACGAAATAGGATAGCATAGAAGGTAAAAAAAAATTACTAAAAGGAAAATGTTCACGAATAATTACCGTTGAGTCGTCGCCGTCGCGCGTCGCCGCGTCGACTGACAACCACAAACATAGGTAAAGCGCGAGTGGATGGATATCATCCACGACTGCATTTCGATGCTGTTCTGTTATTGCTTCACCGTTTTGTACGTAAATAAACAAAACGTCTTCCACCCACAGTTCAACGTTAGTTTCGATGTAGGTAGGTAGTTAACTTACCTATTGTTTCCCGTTATGTGGGTGCCATGACGTTGCTCAACTAAGCACACAAAATGTATCAAAACAAGGAAAACACATTTTTTTACGTTGGCTGCTATCCTTGTTTTTTTTTTTTTTGGAATTTACTTGGTAACGTAGTATTGTTCTGCGAAGTTGAAATAGTTTAGCAGCTTGCGTTTCGTGTCTGTGGATCTTCTGCAAGTTGCTACTCTGTGGCCTAGTAGTAATATACCCGTGTGCCACAGTAGCGACAAATCAAGATTAACCGCGCCGCGCCGCGACGCGGTGCGGCGCGATCTAAATCTGTGCCCTAATTAACGGGTAGAGACAGTTTCGGAGCGAGCGATGTAATCTCGCGTTAGTGGGTTTTTTAATCGATAGTGGCTTAGTGTCGAACTTAATAGAAGGCTGTTTACACGTTGCTAATATGTAGTTGTAATCCTGAAGAAATTGTTCGTGGAATACAATGATCTAGTTGTCTAATGGTCTAGTGGTGGCTGACGACCTTGTCGGTCTAGTGACAGCTGAGCACGAGGACCTGGGTTCGATTCCCAGGTCGGGCAAAGGGTTAGTAAGTACTACTGTCTGGGTCTTTTCTATGAGCCCGGAGGATAGCAATAGGCTCGCGCCCATATTACATGGGACTTAAACATAATTGTGGATGCAATATAGGTAGGTACGGTGGGCTGCATCAATTGGGTACCCCAGTTGTATTAAAATGTTCATACAACTGGGGTACTCAATTGATGAAGCCCACTGTACATACAGGCATCAGGTTATGCTGTGTGGTGTGGTGTGTGCGTGAGTGTCACTATTCTGTATGGTGTGGTATGTGAGTGTCACTATTCGCTGACGTTTTCTTTGATCTACTTAGTATATCGTTGTAGTATTCCTTTGATGTGCTATTAACATTGGCTTCTTGTACTTAAAAAACAGGACGACAAGCAATCAAGTTTGCTCCCTAAGGAGCTTTAAGATTCTTAGGAAGCAAAAACGAAAGTAAAGTCAAGGCATTATAATGAGCATGTCTTTATATGAAACAAGTAATGTTAACATACGGTACTACTGGCCCGGCACTAGAATGGCTCTGTGGTTAGAGCCCTTGTAAGCGGTGAGGAGTATGACCACTTTTTGTGATAGCCTGATAGCCTCATGTCAAGACAAGACATGATAACTTGTTCGCAATTTGTAGCCGAGCTGCCTCATTGGCTTAGTAATATCAACAATAAGTACCTGTGAACTAAAAACCTGGTTCGAATTCCTAAGTTTAGTTCTGCCTAATTTTCTGTCATATAATTTCGGCTATGTTTAATGTTACCACATATTTTTGTTATTACGAGTATGTTGTTGGCTGTATACATATGTTGTTGTTTTCTTTTGTTGTATTGTCAATGAACGCATTTTTCTTTTCTTTCTTTCTTTTACCAAGTCTGAAAAAAGGCCAGCAAGATTTGTGTTGCAATATTTTGCGGCAGTTTGGAATAGAACATTATATTTACAGTGAAAGGTTTCTTTATACCTTAAAAAAAAAGTTCCCATAACTCTGGTTATACCATTACCAGTCAATCACGTGATTTGTATAATTTATACATTTAATAAATGCAGCGATTGGCGTCACTTTATAAGTATTATAAAATGAATGTATTTACACGTAACGTTACTCCTCTATTGTAAGTTTACGATGCACCGTTACCCGTTTTTTAAGAATTCAATAAAAGATAGATTTCATGGGCTTTTTATGATTATTAACAAACATAACGAGGTTGTAATATCACATGAAGTTTTATAGTAGGTAATTGCATATTGAATTTATTATTCAAGAAAACGATAAATCATAAACTTTGAATGGACTGACATTAATGTACTTTTAGTTAAATAATATTATCACAGCATCACACTGACTTTGAACGGTTTTTCTAAATGATTTAAGTTCGCCTACCTTAAGTCATTCATCTTCAACTCAGCTGTTATCCCGTTTTGGTTGATAAATCATGTCATTATTTTGATTTCAAGCATTAAGGGCTCCCGCAGACAGGCGCAATGCGACGGTGCAACACGATTCTGGGAAAACAAATTCCACAAAGTTTTCATAGAACTTCTTCTACTAGTCTACAGCGAAGTGCCAATACCTCCTAACTGACATTTTCTGAGAAATTCACTTTTTTATCGTTTTGAATCGTTATTCGCGTTTTAGTGAAATCGCCTAAGTGTATTTTTAGTTGCAACAGCATTCAATTAAAATGATGAAATATGTACCTCCCAACTAAACCAACGCAACGTGTCTATTTTTGGACGTTTTTTTCAGTTTTTGTAAATTTTTTAATTTGTCAGTTAGGAGGTATTGGCACTTCGCCGTCGTAGTGTCGCGTCGCGCCTGTCTGCGGGAGCCTTAAAACATTCAAGAATTATTTATTAATCACTGCGGGCACAGCTCTGCCTACCCCAGGCTAACATCGCACAGTATAGCGGTGTGTGCTCTACACTCTACACTGCAGTCTACAACAGGGATGGCGAACCTTTTTTTATCTGCATGCCGATCTAACGAAATTTTATTTTAGACAAGTCGTGCTAATGACGCGACGTCTGATAAAAAAAAAATACTCTTAAGTATAAAAAAATCTACCTATCATGAACGATTCCTTACACAAATCGATAAGAATGACATTATGCAATCAATGTGTTGATCTGTAGTAATGAAAATTGTTTAAAGTGCTGAAAAAAAAAACCTAAATCAAACTTATTTTTTCAAATTAGGCTGAGAATCATAATTGTTGAACATTATAATTACATATGACAGTTCCCCATAACATGGGCCCTTCATCACTTCCTAGTGCTTTAGTTGGAAAGAAAAAGTGGCGCAATAGACTCCCCAACAGCACATTTGTCTGACAAGTTAAAAGAACTTTATTTTACTTACAGCATGCAAAGTAATTTATACCACAAAACAAAGAAACGAAAGGTTTGCCATCCCTGGTGTACAGCCTAGTTTTATTTCGTGGGAACAGAGCAGGTGAATATTTGATACTAATAACTAACGGCTGCACGTGTAGGTACCGGCAACATATACAAATATACCGGTTCCTGCCCGGTACCTGCCTGGGAGCGAGTACTGGAACTTATTAGTGACTAGCTTCCGCCCGCGACTCCGTCCGCGCGGATGTCGGTCTTCACGTGGATGGTTTATTTCTCCATTTTGAGTAAATCTGACAATGACATCTTATAAATATCTATTGGACCCAAATACGGCTAAGCCTATAATAATTAAGGAGATCCCTCTATTGAGCTACTGCTGTTGAGCTCGCGTTCTGTAGTAAGTATTTTTTTCATAGTAATTCCGACCTTGATAAGTAGCATGTAGCAGTAAATTACTGACAGTGACGAAAAGTTTGCAATAATAAAAAAGTGATCGTGACAATGCGACAGAAAGTTAATTGAGAGCTTCAGCATACACAACATTGTTAGTGAGCTCGTCCGGAATATGAACATGAAGATTTCTTGGACTGCTCACACGGGAAAGAGCTACGTAAAGTTGCCCGTGTGAAAAACAACTCGCGGTAAGATCTACGCCAGCAACTCCTAGGGTCTGACCTTGAGCCTTATTTATTGTCAGGGTGTAACACAAAGCTACAGGAAACTGTATTCTCTTAAATTGAAATGGAAAATTATCCACTGCGGGTAATGCAACGTGTGTTCGCGGTTCTACAGAACAACGTCTATGAATAAAACTGAAAAATAAGATTTTTTTTTTCTACGTATTTTTCCAGGATAAAAAGTATCCTATTTTATGCCCAGGATAATAAGGTATAATTATACCAAGTTTCATCGAAATCGAACCGTTAGTTTTCACGTGATGCCTGCATATACAGACAGACAGACAGACAAAAAATTTTTTAATCACATATTTGGGTTTGGTATCGATCCAGCAACACCCCCCGCTATTTATTTTTTCAATATTTTCAATGTACAGAATTGACCCTTCTACAGATTTATTATATGTATAGATGGCGACTTTTATTATTTCCTACGTAGTAACTGCAAGCATACCTGCTTACTTCTATCTAAAAATCTTTTGCCTAAAATGTGGTTAGCTTAACATTATTTTTAAATTCAGTATTTACTCAGTCTATTTACAGACCTGTTATCGTATTAAGTTTTCCAAATAAGTACCTACCTAACGACAAATCGTTTCAAAGTGTATTTTGTACGTTGGCGTTGTAAGTAACTAACAGATATTAGAATGTAATAAACTTTGTTTCTTAACTCAGATGTCTTTAAGACGCAGTTTAGTTTGGGTGTGTAATGTTTGGTATAACAACAGATAGTCTAATTTCATTTGACATACCGTTCATATGATATAATTTTCATATCCTATAAAAACCTTTAACCTAATTTCATATGATCTAATGTTATAGGTATTTGATATAATTTTATTTTTCTCTAATTTTATTTAGTATAACGTTCATTTCATATAATTTTCATATTGTATAATGCTCCCTTTATATAATGTTCATTTGTCCTAACATTCATACTCGTATTACTTAACTAATTTTCTGCCCTTCGCTCGCTCTTGCATTCTATGTCGACGGAGCCCCGCTTCGCGGGGCCCCTATTTCTGTCTACAGGGTTTAAAGGAACCTAACACGAAGGGCTAGCTCACTCGAGCCCCCGTCATCCCTTTCGAACCTAACCTGTCCAAGTCGGGATGCCCCAAGTCCCGAGCTCGCTTCGCTCGCTCTTGCGTCCTAAGTTGTCATTACAAATGTGTTACTTTTGTATATTATGTTGGTTTAGTGTGAAGTGTAATCAGAAACATAAAAAAAAACAAAAATAATATAAAACGACGAATGACAACTGTCAAACGTCAACGTCCCTCACTTACATTCGATTACGCACAAAAGTGACAGGCGTTTAAAATCTAATCAATTTTGCAAAAATAAAAGTAGACATTTCGTAATTATATTAAACGTTACTTATAGAATTTGAATATTATAGGAACTGAATATTATATTATGTGAATATTATTTCAAATGTTCATTATATAAACTGTTCATTATATCATATGAAATTAGGTAAAATGAAATTATGTCAATAATTCATTATATCATTTCATCGTTATAGTAAAAAAATATATATTAAATGAAATTAGGTCTTTTGATCGTTAGAACTTTTGTTATTATATCAAACGTTACACACCCGTTTAGTTTCAAACTAAAAAGTTGGTTGTCTTAGTCTCACAACCCAATTTTCATTATTTTTTGTTGGAACTCGAGTGTACGCAACTCTGTTTTCTTTAAGAACTTTCCCTAATTATTGAACTAACAAGAAATCTTCAAATACTTGGAATAAGTTCGCGAGTGCTACACAACTTCGTTCAAAGAAAACTTCCAACTTACTACAAATTAGTTCACGTGAAGTGGAGTTTACAGAAAAGGGTCAATTTACCCTTAATGGCTGTTTACAATGGGTTTATTTTTGTACAACATGAAGTGATAGTCTTTACTTGTTCACCATAATAACTAGGTACATCCCGTACATCAGCAGCGTCTTAAGTACCTAGGTAATTCCGGACATATTATCAGTAGTTATTAGCCCATGGTGACTCGTCGCAGAACAATGAGATAAGCCTCTTACAGTTTCAAATATCGATGATTAATTACAGTAAGTAATCATTATCTCGCAAACACAAATTATAATTAGCAGACAAGCTCGCCTGTCTGTGTGTCTATTCAAATAACTACGTCTGCGCAGGATAGGTCACAATGTCAGCACTAATTGAAAACATGTTGCTTCAATATTTATCACCAAATTAAAAGTTGAAATAGCAATAACATTGCTTTTCATTAAATATTTGCCAAACGTTTCGAGACGGGTTGTTATAATGAAGTATAAAATACTTGAACCAAACCTTTTCCGATTAAATTACTGGCATAAAATTAGGGGTACCACGAATATATCCCTTTTAAATAATTGTCCTTCCATTTGAAACGTAAAAGGAATTACTAAAATTAACTAATTACACTCGATAAAATATTCAAGCAAGCAAAGTGCCTCTTAATAAACGACAATTAGTAAAATGTACGTACGAAGAAGTTATTCATAGATATCTAATTTATAAGTTGAGAATGAATTGGGTAAGGCTGTAAGTGGAACTCTTACCTAGTTACGAATTCAGTTCCATGTTAATGTGTCTATTTACAGTCGATAGAAGAAAGATAACCTGCGAGGTCATTGTGTAACGCACTAACAATAGCAATCGCTTTCATTTTGGCAGTTCAACAACATTCATTGCGTTATTTACGTTATTGAGCAGACAAATTTTTCAAACATATGCAGCAATGGATTAGCAATATCCTTAAAAATGATTCAGATTGAGATTGATAGTGTGTCGCGCAAGTGGGTGCTGGTTTGAACTGAACTGTACAAATGTAGAAAATGAATGTTGGAGGAACTTGTGGGTAAACTAATAACACACAATTCCAAGTAAAGATTGAACACCAGTGAACCTCTGTAAACTCTGAGCAACATTAAGCTCCGTATTACGAAACAGCGCCAAGAAAAGTGCACAAAGTACTGGCAACAATAACTGTTGATAAGGCGAAGTATCGGCGAGGGAATTATTCATGAGGCGCTTAGCGCCGCCATCGACAACTATTAACATTTTAATCATCTACTTTATTGAAACACTACTCAAAAAGTACAGAAGGACCAACTTCATGAGTAAACGTATACAAATAATAAAGCTGAAGAGTTTCTGTCTCTTTGTTTGTTTGTGTGAACGCGCTATACTTCGGCACTGCCTGTAATTAGTAAAAACATGAGACAGAACTAGATCAATGCAGTCCAAGGTTCACCCAGTTTTCAACAAGCACATTCCTACTATTCCATATTCCATATTAGACCTACTATTGATAATAATCGGCGGCGCTTTCACAACACTGTCTTGCTGAGCTTGTGAAAATGTCGACTCCATGGTCGCGATTTCCAATTAGAGAGTTACATACATAATATCAAATGTACGACGATACTGATATTTTTTCAGTTACCGTACCTACCTACAAATGTGTACATCTCCTGATGTTCGTTCTACAGAGAAGAAGATAATGCAATTACTTCATTTCTCTTTTGTGCCTTTCGTTCTTTTACTGAAACTTCTGTGTTCTTTTATTTGGTGTCGCTGAAACTGGAGCGCGGTAACTATAAGCTTCAGCTGACAGTTTGAGTATTCAATTTTGTGGCAAAGTAGATCGGAAGTAAACGAAGATTACATGTTACCACACTTTAATTTATATTTTGGGCAATTGTGACTAGTTAGGAAATTGGCAATCTAAAGGAAATTACGCTCATGCTTATGACAGCATATTAGTAGGTGTATTATTTCACAAGAATGACATGTTTAGATTGGTAATATGTAAAAAAAATCTTGCACATTTAATTTATTGAGCAAATATTTGACGAAAACGATTACCGTTTATTCTCATTATGTAAACATTCCCAAAACCACCTACTGGTATAATTCAAAAGAATAAAAAACTGAAATATGCAAACTGCGATATTATTCCACGACTAATATAATATTATTATAATAAATCGTCGATTTCGATGCAACGACAGTCCATAAGCGTTTATATAACGTCTTATTGTTAAAGCCAGTTCCCTGAGTTATGTCTCGGGAGCTTTGTTCACCGTGCAGGCTCGTAACTTCACACAATTGTACAATATTATGGAAGTATTTATTTATTTATTGCTGCATTACATGTAGTATTCGTATAAAATATATTCAAAATCCTATGGCACATGCAGGTGTGCGTCCAAACGAGCCAGCAAGTGTCAGTGAATGTGTTCGGACAGTGAATGGGAATGTTTTGTACACTCGATAATGTTGAGGAGCAATTAATAATGTGTGGTTGTGATTAATGTTATTGATGAGACTTTTGTTGCTTTAAAATAAACTGAAGTTATAGACATCGACCATCCTCTCGGGATGGTCGATGTCTATAACTTCAGTTAATAGTGTTCAGTAGTATAGCTATAGTGTTCAAAATAATGATGAATTTTCGTAACGAACGAACGCGGTAAATATAAAAAAAAAATTGAAGAGTTGTACTTACAATCGCAACATGGCAGAACAAATCGCCTTTTATTTTGATATGAACTAGCTTTTCTCCGCGCTTGTAACTATAACTCTACTAATAGGTTTAGGGCGCGACGCACGCCAGTAAAACTCCCAGTCGACATGATTTTTGCCGATATCTTCAACAATAATTGTCAAATTTCAGCCACCTCAATGAATTATACACTTAAGCCTTCCTCATGAATCACTCCGCTCATTGGTGAAAACCGTATCCGTAACCATTCGGAAGTTTCGGAGTTCATCGCGTTCAGACATACAGACAAAGGCAGCGGGGGGACTTTGTTTTATAATAAGTAGTGCTGGATGTTTGGATGTTTGTCCTTCACAACAGTTCCAGGTATTCCAACAGTATTATGGGCGATGTCTACTTGACGTCTGACTACATGAGCCTAGAATCATTCATTAACTATATATTGGTACACTCAATTCCTTCCGAGAGTTCGTTATTCTATCCCGTCAACATTCGAACGTAAAGCGAAACGTGCGAAAATCAACATTCCAATCAGGATCACCCACTGAAACAGGAGACATTAAGGCTGCGTGTGACGTAATGCGTTGAGCAAGCAGTTTCATCTCATCCTGTGCTGCAAGCTTGAACGGCGAGTTAATTGGACTAGTCTTTCCTTCCCCCTATAATTCACTGTTAACGAGCCAGATTCGATTTCAAAATCAAGTGTCTGTATATTAAGTAATCTGGTCTACTAAACGCGCTATCTAATCAAGTGGTCAGTATTCTAAACGCGGCGCGCACGTGCGAACGCCGACACATTCGTAGGCGTCGTCTGCGCCCCGTCTGTCAGGGCTGGCGGGGCGCCAACAGTCCCGGCCCCCGGCCTCCGACCTCCGCTAGCACCCAGGCCCCGAGAGACTCCGGAAGGAAAGAATCTCTTTAGCTTATTGTGAACATTTATGATAATGGCATGGCCTGTCTGCGAGCTGGTAATCAACTTTTGATAATGGTGGAATGACAATATGCCACAAGTGTTCACGGCTTTTTCTTGTTCATTTGGTGCGTTGTGTGATCGTGGATCTTCGTAAAACGTTTTCGTCTAAGTGGTGTTGTGATCTTTCTGCACCCATGTCTAAAGAAAGAGTTTAAAGGTTGGCAGCAATTCACTAAACATTTTATTAGTCTTTTACCAACTAAATGAACTGACAGACTGATGAAACAGTACCGTATTTACGATACTAAGCCAGACTTAGGCAAGATGGATAAACTAGCATCATCAATCACCAGCCTAAACGAAAAGTGAAGTTAAGCTATTTACTGTATAACAGCATTTTCTGGTCTTTTGCTGGCTTTTGAAGTAAGTAAATAAAAAAAATAAAGAGCTGTATTTATAGTTAGATACGACTATATTTTCAACCACAAGATGAAATTCCAACATCTTATCCAAAACTAATCACTTTCCTCCAATTAAAATAACATAGCAGTAGATAATAAATAACAGTTCTTTGCCCATCAATATCGAAGTGGTATTTTAATATTTCACAGTTCGTTCCTCGGAACAGTTCCACGTGAGAGTCACAGATAAATTATTCACTATCACATATGAACTCCAATTAATTTGTTACAAAAGAGTATGTTGAACATGTGGGATGTCTTGTTATATTTTGAGACGGAATACATTAGTCTTCAACTGTGATTTCTTGTGGTAATTAAAATTTTAATTATAATAGCGGTTATTATGGCTCTAATAAACGTAAGTATTGCTCAATGATTAATAGAAATTTTCTAGTAGCTGGGAACTAAAAAACGTAAGGGGGACGCGGCATTTTTTACTTCCTAGTTACTAAATTCTATTAATGATTGAGCAATACTTACGTTTATTAAAAAAACGTAAGGGGACGAGGCACCAGTGTCGCGGGTCATTCGAGAGAGATACCGTGGCCCCTGGCATAGGCAACTGAAGGAACACGGTTCTCTACCTGGAAGGACGGTCCTGTCATGGAACTGGATCTTAATCTCTGCAGTGCTGTTCATATAAATATTTTTTAGAAGATAAGTGGTGCATAATAATAATAACACAACAACTTGTTATCTGACACAACCTTGTAGCCAGGATAATCCATCAGCAGCTTGCTTTGAAATACAGCCTTGTGCAATCGGAGGTGCCGTACTATAGGTATGTGCCCGACCCAGTTCTCGAAAATGGTAATATCACATTGTATTGATGGCACAATGATTGTTGACATCACCGTCCCGCATGATGAGAACCTCGTGAAAGCCGAGAAAGATAAACAGATCAAGTATCATGACTTGGCTCGCGAGGTTGTCGACATGTGGGATGTGGACTCAGCGATCATTGTGCCGATAGTCGTAGACAGCCAATGGGTTAATAGCCAAGAGCCTCGACCAACACCTAAGGAGGCTCTATTTGGGCAGCTGGATCAAGGGCTTGATTTAGAAAGCGGTACTTCTATCCACGGCCCGTATTGTTAGGAGGTTCCTCTCTCAGGAGCCCTGACCGCCGGTAGCTTGGAGCCTGTTCCCGATACCGGTGGGCTACTACTATTTTTTATTTTTTTAAATGTTTTTATATTTTCTATATCCTAATATTTAAAAATATAATAATTAAGTTAATAATAATAATTATTTATTTATTTGACAGACAACAAAAGGCCCACACTGACAAAAACAAAAAATAC
Organism: Mesoligia furuncula; assembly: GCA_916614155.1. NCBI lineage: Eukaryota > Metazoa > Arthropoda > Insecta > Lepidoptera > Noctuidae > Mesoligia > Mesoligia furuncula. The sequence goes on from OU744805.1 coordinate 505,736, forward strand.
ATAAAAGATGTTAGTAACAATATATCCTATGTTAGTACTTATATACTAGTATGTTAGTAACAATGTGGCTTATATGATCTATGTTAATACTTATACTCTACGACAGACAGTGTTGTTTTGACGAGATGTCCCATTATGGAGCTCACATTAAGCCTATCAACTATCACCTTCAGGAGGCTGTTGCCACTGCCACGCAATCTGGCGAGCAGAGACGCACTTTTCTTCCCTACGATAGGTGAGAAGCTGTCGACTCGGGCTTTTGACGCACTGCAGTAACATGGCAGCTGCATCAGCGCCCTGAAGGCGTTATTGTATTGGACGCGCATCGCATTGACGGCACGTTTGGTACAGCTGATCCATAGGGCGCTCGAGTACAGAGATGTGCAGTATGCTTTAAATAGCGTATGTATAACCGCTTCTGTACATCGAGCGAACCTGCGTGCCAACATGTTCGCCCGTACCGCCAATGCCCTGCGTTTCCGTTCAAAATCAGCATCATCTTTAAGGTTGTTAGCAATCAAATGTCCCAAGTATTTAAACTGATGTACCCGATGAATCGGGACATCGTAAATTTTTATTCGTGGCACATTTACTGGACATTTCTTGCCAACAGCCTCAAAGACCATGAGCTCGGACTTCTGCACATTATACAGCAACCCATGGCTGGCAGCATAGTTCTCACTGTACATCCACCCTTAACAGACGTCACGTAAGGCCGCAATACTGTCAAAGGTGTGACGGTACATGAAAGTATACGATAAGTTAAAGGAACCTACAAAGACCTACAAGCCTAACAGTCCCTACGACCCTAAGCCCTACAAGCCCTACAGCCCTAACCTATCATATACCTAGTGCGTGATAAATAAATATATAAATAAGTTCAGGATGTCTGCACCATGCGACCTAAGGTTACAGACGGATAGTAGCGGCTTTACGTGACGTCTGTTAAGGGTGGATGTACACTCACAGATTTTTTACATGTTTTCTGAGTGCACTAACCGAGGGAGCCAACAGCACCATATCATCTGCGTGGCTGATGTTATTAAAACACAACCCGTTCTCAAAACAGCCCACACGCATGTGGCCTGTTTTTTTTTTTCTGCTGAGTCCCCCGATCAATGCATTCAGATACAAGTTAAAAAGATTAGGGGAGGTTAAGCCCCCCTGCCTCACGCCACACTCCAACCTGTAAGGCAGAGAACATCCATTCCCCCACCTTACAACGTTAGCTTGGCTGTCGTACCAGTACCTAAAAACGCTCAGGAACTCATTGGGTATCCCTGTTTCCTTTAATTAATCCCAAAGAATGTCATATGAGACCAGTTCGAAGGCCTTGGAGAGATCCAGGAACGCCGCGTAAACTGGTGTACTCCTGTCAGCGTCGTATCTGACAGTGTGCTTGAGGAACGCGATTGCACTTTCGGTGGATATGCGCATCGTGCAAAGATATATATTTCTCCAGCTGTACGTTAAGCACACTGTCAAGCACCTTAGCGACAATCTTTGCCAGGCAATTTTTTTAAATAGGCCTATAATTCGACCGATCTGATGAGTCTCCTGTTCTGTTTTTAATTACTGGCACGACCACCGTCCTCATCGTACTGTCAGGCAAGTAGGAGTGTGCGATACAAAAATTAAACAGTAATGCCAAAACTATGGGCAAGTGGCAACCGGCATGCTGCAAGTGCTCGATACTGAGTCCGTCGTGACCTGGGGATTTCCCTCTTTTCATATTTTTAAGAGCTATATTAACATGTTGTTTGGGTCTCATCATCCGCTGCTGGTCCCAACGGTGACCGAACCATGAAGTGGTCTTTGAACACCTCGGCTATTAGTTGCGGTTCAGTAACGCCCTCAACGCTCACGGGAAGGCCCTGAGCCGCGCTCATCTTATTGGTACATTTCCAGAAACTACGAAAATCGGAATTTGCGTGATGTGAGGCTAAGATGTCCATTTTAATGGCCTCTTGGTGATTTTGACACCACTTCAGCTTCCCCTTAAAAACTTTCAGCGCTTCTATCAAATCAATGTACAAAGTACCTGATGACGGTCGGCCGTGCCAGTCCCATAAAGTGAACTTAGCCCGCGCCTCCCCGTGCGCGTCACGGACGTGCCTGTTCCACCCTGCTACACATTTGCGATACCTAGGCTTTTTCCGGTGTGTGGAACTCGCTGTCAACGTTAAGCAGTGTACTATGTTACTGTACAGCTCATCAATCATCACCCTATGGCTGGTGTCAGTGCAAAACTTCTCACTACAAGATTCCATTTGCACTGGAAAGTCTATCTCGCTTAGGTACTCGTAATTACTACACAAATGTGAAAACTGCGCTATTTGCGCGGACGATGTGGGAAACATCGTCCGCGCAAATAGCGCAGTTTTCACACTTGACACCATCGGATATTTGTGCAGGCGGTTCAACAAGTTTTTGCTTCACTAAATCAAAATTACACTTGATTTTAAGTGGAAAATAGTCGGACCAATATATGTCATAATTAACGTTTACACTAGTAGTTAGCGGTAAAGCTGCTTTAGTAATTATACAATGGTCCAGCCATCTTCGACTTCCGTTTGCCTCACTTATAAATGTATAGCTGTCCGGACTCATTTTATTTACATCTACACATAGCCATTCCTGATCACAACAAAAGCTCTGTAACTCGGTCAAAAACAATGTTCCAGGGTGTGAATTAAAATCCCCCAGGACAAACACCGATTCCACTCCACTCTCCTCTATAATTGCACTTATAGTTCCTAAACAATCCGAAAATTCGGTTAAATAGTTCGCATTGTCTACAGGTCAGGACATATTTAATGTCTAAATCAACACGCAACGGTCAGATAACTAGGAACTTCTTCAGTTTGTGTTTTGGCACAAACAGTTTGTTCGCATTATGTCTCTCATTCCTAATCTTTAGTTTTATAACCGTAACATTTTCCTGTGATTTTCTGCATAATTATATAATCAGTTATATGTTGCTCGCTGGTTCTTTATGGATGTTGGTTATAAAAAGTAGGATTTTACTACCCATAGCCGCTTTAATGTTTATTTCGAGACTATCGGAACCACATAACAAAGACACCACTTATTTCCTAAAAAATATTTCTGTCTTTCTTGATTCTTCAGGGCGTTAGAAATTAAGCTACGGGTGATACTATCAAAAGCTTTTGAAGTGTTTCTCGATAATTTGGTTGATGGAGTGGTGGTCAGTAGTAGATATTAGTAATAGGTAATAGTGCTTTTTAAATAGCTCATTGCGAATGAAGTTTGTTTTATTTAGAAATGTACACTAAAGAATTTCAAATTCCATATTTTAAATTTCATTACTGCCATTTCGGAATCTTACAAAGCCAACTTTAATAACAAAGACAATGGAAACATATTTCCCACTTCATCGTAGGTGGCGAAATTATGGTAACCGTTTAGCGCACTACATTTCCCTTCGTAGCTCGTAGGAGGATAAACATGACAGTTTGTGTTTCACGCTGAACTAATAGCGGGGCTTACGCATTACTCGCGGACAACATCGCTAAGCGACCATAGAACCATGTAACTGTACCAGGCTAAGTGATTTAGAAGTATTCGCAAATGTAATAACACGGCTTTCGCTCGGTTCCTATACCTTACTAACCGTTATTAGTTGATTTGCAAGTCACAAAGTGATGATGATGGTATGAATAATTACAGAAATTGAAGAGTAAATAAGGAAGGTTTACATTACACATTTAATAACTAGGTTTGTTAAAGTACTAAGTACCTAGTTTACGTTCAATAAAATTGTCTTTTATAACTATGAGACAGTTTGGCTGTACAGTCATAGACACCATTCGTAACCTCAACAATGCGTATTAAGTACTTTACAGGAACCGGACATTAATAAAAGCAAGGTTCAGACATCATGTTAATTCGTGAGCATTTCGCTTGCAAATTGGATGTAAGTGAAAACAGACGCCGGTAGTCATTTGCATGCGCCGCGGTATGAGAGAGTAAACACACGTGCGCTCGGTGCGGCCCGGCGGACTGGCTGGCTAGGTGACTGGAAGAAGAAGCCATTAAGTTTTTATGACTGCGTGGAAAAGAAAAACGGATTATCCGGAATTAAATTTTCAGTGTTCTCAGAATGGAAAACAGTCTTAAAAGTATTGTCATGGAAAGTCTCAACAAGGTTTTGAAGCAGTGATTATATTCTTATAGAATTCTCCGTTCAACAGCTATAGTGTCACTTCACCACGACAAACTATACGCGAATAGATATATAGATTTATCTATAACTACGAACTATTCACAAAAGAAAATGTTAATAAAGACATCTACACCACCCAAACACCATAAAACATCCCATAAAACTCAGCCGTGTGTACAAAGCCCCATCACCCGAGTTAGCATACACTAAATAAATTACCGGCGAGTTAGAGGGATGCATAGTAATGTGTTTACTCGCACTATAGCAGTATCAGCAGAACGTTAGCGCCTAAGAGATTGCGAACCTCCAGCGACTCCAGCAGATCCTATTTAGTTAAGTGGAAAGTGTTCAAATAATAGAATGGTACTTGCTGATAGTTTAGCGTTACGGGAATTAGAAACGTAAGCTGAAATTCTATTGTGTTGGCTGAGACAACAACTCGCGGTAATGGGTTCCGTAGTGTGCGCAGTGTGCGCTGGTTTGATCACTATTGTTTCTTGTGGGATTGTATCTATATCTACTGTCTCATTTACAAAGAATGCTTTAAATAAGGACCCGAAAAAGTTGTTCCTTATTAACATCATATATTATCATTCTTTATTTGTTTTTCTTGTTGCTGTTCCCACGAGTTTCCTCGGAATTGAGGAGTGATCTAGTTAGAGCTATGAGGTGGTATTGTAGGCGTATCAATTGGACAAGATTAGATCATGTCAGACCTGAAACCATCTACTGTTTGGATGGTATAGATGTGATCGTATTGCAAGTTTTTGGGCTTCTAAATTCCTGTAACAAACATCCTTACTCACAGCAAGTTCTAATTATTGTAGACCGAAAATCTGGTCATGTTGCTCTATATGTGTTGTGTGCTCGGTGTTGGGAACACATGTTGTTCTATGTGTGTTGTGTCCTCGGTGTTGGGATGTTACACATGTTGCTCTGTATGTGTATTGTGTGCTCGGTGTTAGGATGTTACACATGTTGCTTTGTATGTGTATTGTGTGCTCGGTGTTAGGATGTTACACATGTTGCTCTGTATGTGTATTGTGTGCTCGGTGTTAGGATGTTACACATGTTGCTCTGTGTGTGTATTGTGTGCTCGGTGTTAGGATGTTACACATGTTGCTCTATGTGTGTTGTGTGCTCGGTGTTAGGATTTTACACATCTTGCTCTGTATGTGTATTGTGTGCTCGGTGTTAGGATGTCACACATGTTGCTCTATGTGTGTTGTGTGCTCGGTGTTAGGATGTTACACATGTCGCTCTGTATGTGTATTGTGTGCTCGGTTTTAGGATGTTACACATGTTGCTCTATGTGTGTTGCGTGCTCGGTGTTAGGATGTTACACATGTTGCTCTATGTGTGTTGTGTGCTCGGTGTTAGGATGTTACACATGTTGCTCTATGTGTATTGTGTGCTCGATGTTAGGATGTTACACATGTTGCTCTATGTGTGTTGTGTGCTCGGTGTTAGGATGTTACACATGTTGCTCTATGTGTGTTGTGTGCTCGGTGTTAGGATGTTACACATGTTGCTCTATGTGTGTTGTGTGCTCGGTGTTAGGATGTTACACATGTTGCTCTATGTGTGTTGCGTGCTCGGTGTTAGGATGTTACACATGTTGCTCTATATGTGTTGTGTGCTCGGTGTTAGGATGTTACACATGTTGCTCTATGTGTGTTGTGTGCTCGGTGTTAGGATGTAACACATGTTGCTCTATGTGTGTTGTGTGCTCGGTGTTAGGATGTTACACATGTTGCTGTGTATGTGTTGTGTGCTCGGTGTTAGGATGTAACACATGTTGCTCTGTATGTGTTGTGTGCTCGGTGTTAGGATGTTACACATGTTTGTGATTCATTCAATTTAATTTACTACACTTCTCCCGGCATTTCCGTAATTATGTCAAGTCGAATAGTTTGCCCCTGCATGTATTTGAAAAACGGCTGTGAATCATTTCTAAATAATTTAAAACTACGCTAATGGTGGCATGTGTTTGTCGGCACGGTTGGCGCAGTGGTTAAGCGGTTGACTACTGCGCCGCGTGTCGCGGGTTCGATTCCTGTACGGAACAAATATTTTTGTATGACCTACAAGTAGTTGTTCCGGGTCTGGCTGTTTGTGTATGTGAGTTTAAATGTTTGTAAACGCACCCACGATACAGGAGAAATTCCTAGTGTGGGGCAACGTTTAAAAAAAAAAGGTAGATTGGTTTATAAATCAAAGTTAGTAAGATTAAGTCAATATAAAGTTTGAAAAGATACTGACAGTGTAACTGGGGAGAAGTATTATTTAGTGTAAACAAGTTTTAATTGATTAGAGAACAAAAACAATGGCGTTGTTCGTAACGCCGCTAAAATATTTATTTTACCAAACAATATGTGATCACCAACAAGAACACTCACAATCTAAAGTCAACAACAAAAGGAACCGATATTTATTCAAAGACTGGAGTATGCTGCGCGCGTGTTCGATCACACCATGGCATAAACTAAGTATGAGCACAGAAGGTGAGGACAACATAACAGTTTTGTGCCACCGTACGACTACAGCCATCACTGCTTCCATTAATCTGTCTTTGAACCTTCAATAACTTTCATTAAGTTCTCGCTCTGTAGCATAGTTTTTTGATAACTGTTGTTGAAATATTTTCACTGACAAAAGAAGTCAAACAGGACTATAAAAACCTTATCAACATTCTGAACTTGTTTGTTATTTCTGTCTAAGCTAGGTTTAAGAGCTAATTTATCCGTGTCGGCTTAGGCAGACATTGTAGTAAGCTAGAAGACTTTCGATATAATCCCTTATTTATGGCCCGCGTGAAATCTGTACATCAGTTACTTAATGTACCGCGGTGCGTCGACAAGCGTTACAGTGTCATTTCGAGTGTAATCCTTGAAGACAAATTCTAAAAGGATTGATACGGGTATATACTTGGTAGTGTAGTAATTAAAGTTTTAGTTGATGATAACATGAAGTGTTTCCCCTAAGCTCTAACTATTATGAGATTTCCACCAAAAGGCCATAAAATCAAATTGTCTCCCAAACACAAAAGCTCATAGTTCCAAACCCCCGTTGTCATTCCCCATGGTCCCAGAAGATTTTACCTTTTGACCCTGAAATCAACATAGTTATCGAAACGCTAAATCCCCGCCGACCCCGTAATTAATTGTCAGCGCCGTGTCCGGGGTTCCATTTCCGGTTGGAAGTGGTTAATTTAGGGTTCGCGATAAGGGCTCGTTAATTTCCGTTGCAACTCACTTGTCATAGGCGCCACCTTGTGAAGCTTTTTGACATTATTTTTATCATACTCATTTCCTGCGTGTGTTTTGGCGGGGCACAGAAATGAATGACATTTGGGGTTTGGGTGGTCCTTTTGTTTGTTTAAGTAAATTATGTGTTTGATAAAACGATAAATAATATGACGCTTAGTAATAATTTTAAAAAGAAACATGAAAGTTATGAAAATAAATCGCAATAAGTTTCAGTAGTTATTTAAAAATAAATAGAAACAATTAATTTCATCAAATTATACGCTCAACGAGCTGTATTCAGTGACGTCACAAAGGCGCTGATGGCAAAAAATAAATTCTGAAAGCCTAAATCGTGAAAATTGGATAAAATTCCAACAACGAAGGAATTACTCTGTAGTGAGGGCATGATTCTGTCGAACTCGTAACAATTTACATTGGACCCCCTGAACCCTGACTCGCCCCGCGCGTCATTACGTCTCCATTGTCGATTGTTATCATCACGCCGACTCATTTGAGGGCGATCGCTCGACAGATCTCCTAACTCAATAATAGGCGACAAATTCACCCAAGATTAAACGAGACGCCGAACGGATATTGAAATTTTACGATCTTTCCCCTTTAAAGTTTATTTTAGGACGATGCTCTTTGTTTGAGAGATAATGTTCCCCGTTATGTTGGGGTGACATTATGTGTAAACATAGGATCCCTTTGTTACTTTCCCCGAACGTGTTCACTGTAATCAAGTTCAAACAATTGACTAATTAGCCGAAGGCGACGTTTTTGTGACAGTGAATCCTTATTAACCTTAATAGATATTTCAGTGTCAAATATATTAGTCTGTGCAGTACATAATTAGGTCGTCCATAGTGTCTTTGTATTTGTCCATAGTATTTGTGACAATCACCCAAGCGATAGGGTTTATTACCGTTTACTTCATGTCTATTTTTGACGATGTTTTTCCTTTGGTCATAGAGACCAACGTACCCATTATAACCTTTTCCGTTTGTAATATATTATAGGTACGTACACAAGACTGTATTCTACATTCAACCGAATGTAAAATCCTTGTATTTTACTCTGGCTACCAGTCTTTCCTTGCCTATCTCGCATCATGAAGATAAACTACATACTTAGCTACTAGATGCAGCGATGCAATATATAACATTTATGAATACATAACTGGGCACATAAATAACGCCAGATAAGCAGATTTTAATTCAGCAGATAAGTGGCTGGGTCCCGCGGGCCTGCCGTTTTGTATGCCAAAGAGTAGTAAGGTACAGAGTGCTCACTTCCAAAAACTGCTGTACCTACGTTGAGTGGATGACTGACACTTTCTTAGACACACATTTTGGGATACTGGATAAATCCTGTTACATTACAGCTATGTTTTTAACGATTATAATCTGCAATTCGTGTGCCCTTCGTACCTTTATCATATACTTACACTTTAAATCGTTAATTGTAGCGGTTTTTGAGAAAACTTATCTTTAGCAGTAAATAATTTCTGGCAAATATTATGATAATCATGCTGTATGCTGGTTTAGTTGGTATTTTCTGCGCACCTTAATTTCGCACATTGAATGAAGTGAACCTCCTGTCCGATCTACTTTGTGACGTGGTTCCGTATCTGCCATGTTATAGCCTGCGGATCCCTACTGCTCGAGGGCGACTGTCCCTGCTACACTGTTCCAGATAATGCTTTGTTTGTTTATTACCATGACGCGCTGTAATTTTAGAACATTTCTTTGGAAACAGGCTGAGTGAGGTCGGCGCTTGTCTCTTTACAAGTATAAATACAATGTTTTTGAAATGCTACTGACAAGACCACGATTATGTAGATTATAGGTTTATAGGTCTTACATCCAATAAACAACGTCGTAAAAATATGACTCATAAAGTTAAACAAGTTCGGCTAATTAACACTAGATGCTATGTTTTTAGGGTTTCGTACCAAAATTGTAAAACGGAACCCTTATAGTGAGACTCTGTCTGTCTGTCTGTCTGTCACAGCTGGATATCTCAAGAACTACTAATGCTATCAACTTGAAATTTGGAATAGTTTTAGATGACGTTTGCCCAACTATTTTGCAAATAAGAAAGAAATAAAAATATTTTTATATTTTTGCAACAGGGACTGAAAGGGGGTCTGAAAAATTCGAAGTGGGGCTACTAGGACATGTGGGGTATCATATGAAAGAGTGCAGTTTGCACATTCTCAAACATTTTTTTTTTAGGTCGCATAGGCTCGACTTTTGATGATAAATGTAAAAAAAATACCGTCCCCTATCTCCGAAGTTTGCAAAGAGAAAAATCTGAAATTATTCTATGTGATAGACGTTTATGTAAAGATAAAACGAAGTCTCTAAATCGCAAACTTTTTCAGAAATCATCAACAAAAGTTACATTAGTTCCACTATCGGTCAAGAGATGGCGCTGACATAAAACTGCAATATTCTACACCGCAGTGCAGTGTTAAAATTCTCTGACGAATATAGGCCTCGCCGTTGAAAAATTAAAAACATGATGGTACGGAACACTCGGTGCGCGAGTCCGACTCGCTCTTGACCGTTTTTATTTTAAAGTTGATTTTATACCTTACTTATATGATATTTTAGGCCAACAAGGTAAAATTTTGTTAGTCCGATGAAAGTTTCTTATAAAAAAACTAAAAATAAAATTCATTCACAAGATTGTGGCCACTAGAATAAATTCTCTCTGTATTACCTTATTACTGAGAGCAATACTAAGATACAAAGTAGCCCCACTCAATACGAAATAAGGCCAGCGACAAATGAAGCAGATGTTATTAGCTATCAAGCAGATGAATTCGACTGAAGAAATAACGAACGCTACAATGGAAGGCAACTTAATAAAGAAAGTGGAAACAAACGGGAAAGAAAAGAAAAAGTATTGAAAACAAACATCTGTCGCGAACGAAACTAAACGAAACCGACATATTTAGGCGACGTTCTGTTGTGCCAATTTTTCTAAAACATGTTTTGTACGTAAGATTAATAACAAGGTTTCTAGGCACCTTTGACTGTTTTCTTGCACTAGAAGGATATAGAAAAACAGGCAAAAGGTTAATAAACATGTTAACGAATGACGTAAGTTTCCTGCCTAAGCCGCTACATTTAACTAATCCAAATAATATAAAAACTGCAGAAAAATATTAAATAATAACTCAAAGGAACTTGTTAGGAATGGATAGCGGATATAAATGAAACCAGTTACGCGCGCCAATAACACTTCTAATTGATACCGATGATTAAGGTGAATTTATTCCCTTTAAGGCAAATGCTAGTCCAGATGCGTCTGAAACTATAAAGCAAGCATTATTTTGCGCTCATTTTACCCCAGTCCGTGACCAGTGGATAATGAACCTTCTGCAACAAGCCAGGGGGTTAACGTTCATACAGTTAAGCACGTTAATGCTATGTCTGTCGCCCCCGGCCAGACTGAGGGACGAGATTACAACACTATTAAATTTGGGGGATGAAAAATAAGAGCTGTTTTTGATTTCGATTTGCGAACATAAACGAAACTATTTATTCTTTGAAGATTAAAAGGGTTTTGGAATTACAAGACTATTTATTTTGAATGGGGAGCGGAATGACACAGATATAGTTATAAATATGTGTAAGTTGTGGGATATGGATTGTTGAATGGTGCTCGTTATGCGTCAATTGTAAATAGACCCTGTACTGTTATATTAGTATCGCCAATGAGCTAGAACCTGCCACTTTAAACAGTTTCAAAGAATAAAGATTTTGTAATATTCACGTCGCCTAAAAATACACCTTGTTATAATATTTGGGTCTTCATCCAAAGGTAAAAAGCGTGGGGGTGACACGTTGGTGAAATCCTAAATAATGATGATAATGTACGCAAACAATGAAAGTGTTATACCGGCGCGACATGTTCGTGTTAAAAAATGTCACAAAAATAAAGTCCTCTCAAACAAAAGGTTGGATGAAACGAAAGTATAATAAATTAACTGAGCCCTTTAAAGACATCGCATCGTAAAACATTGGGAAACAATGATTTGTTGTAACGCTCGTATGTGAAGGAATTGAAGACAAACTATACATACGGACGGTTCTATAGTAACGAAGTATGCGTTGCGAATTGTTACTGCCAGGGTCAGAATATTGGCTTTAGAGTTTTTGTTAAGATATAACATTCTTTTTTCTGAGGACCAATAAGATCCGGCTATGTAGTCTTAATGAAATTCATGGCATTTCCTACAAAATCTGGCGGAAATATAATAAGTCAAGCTTACGGCCTATTGTGCTATCTCGAAGTAATTTAATATAGTAAGTCCAAGGCTAATCCTACTTATGGCCTCCTATATTACCAGGGCACAATAAAAAAGAGACAGCCAAGCTTTCATGGCGTCGCGGCAAGTGGCGTCAAGTAGCAAAATGTAACGTAAAGCGTAGTTGGCATTGTGAGATATACAATGGTCGGTAATGCAGGCCTGCCTAATGGCTCATTTACATTATTCAAAGCTGCGGGAAGCGTTAGATGTCTAATGTCATGCAAGGAGGCCACATAATGTATCGGTGTCTTGTGTCGGTGGACCATCCATATGCGTATTTCCATCTCCTTAAATATTTTTCGCATTTCCCAATTACGTTAGTTCCAGCTTCAAGATCCACTAGATATGGCTGTATATCAGTATCATTTTCTATTGGTACAAAACTTTTGTTAATATCGGTTGTTCAGGTAATCTATGGATACAACCCGTATTCTGGAACTACGGAAGTCATACGAAACGACCGACCCATCGACTTTCGTCGTTTTCCTGAATGTGAAACCTCCCTGCATGCTTTATAGCGCTCGAGTTGTCGACTAATGTAAACGGTTCACAATGTAACCGGGACATAGTTTGCGCGAGCATAAAATACCGCGCGGAGTTGTTGAACCACTGCTTTAGAATTAACTAGTCATTAAGGTACATTAGTCACTGCGGGAGTTCATTAGTCAAAGCAGGGTTTAGTGGTGTGTTTGCTGGAGTTTTAAAGATGGGAGTGAAAAGTTGTTTTCCTTTTGGGTAAACGCGGATTTAGTAAGGGAATCTTGACAATCGAGTTTGTTAAGACAGTGTTTTTTTAAGGATGATGCTGTATTCACGCGAAATAAAGTTGATAAAAAGAAAGAAAAATATATATGAGACATAAGAAAACAATAAGAAAATTACTCGTTTTTCAATAGCTGTGACGAACAGAATTCGAAGCGTGTCAGTCGTTGACGAGTTGACGCTGCATAAATGAAAACATAAAATTACGTTTATTACATCGGCGGGCCTGTACGGCTCATGTCGCGCACGACGAGAGCGTGAAACGCGACGAATACAATACACGGCCCATTGAACACACTCGTGGAACGAATGCCGGTCACACACGTCCCACCTGTACCTAAGGTGGGATGTGTGTTGTGGTGGAAGAACACTCCTTCAGATGGTTTGTTATGAAGATCAAATCATTGAATTGTGGTTATGAGGTAATTAGACTATTAGCGACAATTATATTGTAGCACAATAAAAAATGTCTGTGTGGTGCCGGACTTAAAGAATTCCACCACCCCTTACTTCCCGTGGGTGTCGTAAAAGGCGACTAAGGGTCTTACCGGAGAATGGGCAGCAGCGTTCTCTATTTCGCTCTAGGTCGCTCAGCGCGCTATGGAGCGAGCTATGCTCGGAGTCTCTTTAAAGAATAAAATCAGGAATGAAATTATCCGGAAAAGAACCGGAGTTACCAACATAGCTTGCAGAGTAAGCAAACTGAAGTGGCAGTGGGCTGGCCATGTCTGTCGAAGGACCGATGGCCGGTGGAGCAGACGAGTCCTGGAGTGGAGACCGCGTATCGGCAAGCGTAGTGTGGGACGCCCCCCAGCTAGATAGACGGACGACCTAAAGAAGGTGGCTGGGGTAGACTGGATGCGGAAGGCGGAGGACAGGGTGCTGTGGCGCAGTCTGGGAGAGGCCTATGTCCAGCAGTGGACTGCGATAGGCTGAGTTGATTGTTCTCTATTTATTCCACCATCATACCATACTGCGATCGCCAACCCGCCTGCCAAGCGTGGCGATAATGGCAAACCCCCCCCAAAATTGGTGGAGGCCTATGTCCAGCAGTGGACGTCTATCGTCTGAAACGACGACGACGATATTGTAGCACGTGAAATTATTAAAAACCCTGGATAACTTAGTAAGTAAGATTTGGTACCTACACGGAATGTTTTGAGATTAATATGCTAGTAGAAGTATTAGACTATTATTATTATTAATCAATTTATTTCAGACAACACCAAATGTAATTGTATTTACAAATACAAAGAAATAAATAAAACACAGAGAAATAAATTATTACAATTATTTATAGGTTACACTATGTTATTCACGATGGGTGAATAAATAATATGCATCCATTTGTTCAGGATAGGGCAATCCGCACGAGATACAACCATCTGCTACTGACCTATACAAAGAATGGGACACTCTTACTGTCAGACAAACATTCATACTACTTATATTACGTAAAAAACATTCTCAATTGCAGTTTGACGTTAAGCTACCCGAAGACAACCGACGAAAGGGTAGGGTATGTCCCACGGCTCAATTCAAAACAACACTCCCTAAAAGATTTTATTGCTTCCTTGGGCATTATCTCTACAATAAACTGAATAAATTCCTAAACCTATATCCAAAAACCCGATCAAGCTGTATTAAAGAAATTAAAAAATACTTAAAAACCCTAGACTATCATAAAACTGAGAATCTTTTGACCGTTCTAAAATAAAAGTAAATTTGACCAACCCCACACAATCATAGCTGTTCCTCGCCTCCTTGAAAAACAACTCTCGCTGCACTAACTCCACAAAAGTCACCTTCACTCGTCTGAATTACTCACATTCGTCTCCTACTTGTCTAACACTTCACACAAGATGAACACTCACTCACACATCATCTCACAACACGACTCAAAAACTTCTGCAGAATTATAGGTAGGTATTTTTAATTGTTATTCCTTCATCTTTTATTTGCTTTATACATATTGTTTAAATTCAACTCTTACACGGTATCTCTGTAAAAGCTAATTCTAGCCTTGGAAGGGGCCTGGTGACCTGTAACACAGGTTTTTCCCAAAAACCTATATCAGGCACCAGTCTCTCACAAAGGTGGAATACAGCTGAGACATTTTTTTGTACCATTAACTTTAAGTCAGCTTTGTGAAGAGAGAATAAATGATAAATAATAATAATAATAATCTGCAGGATACCTAGGTACTGTTGCTACTGCCTCGCACGCGCCGCAACAAGGAGGCTACTTTCTTTCGTATAAAAGTATGAAAGCCGTCCGTACGCGCCTCCGCAAACATTCCGGACGCATTACAATAGCGAGGCAGCCGCATCAGTATCCTAAAGACATTGTTGACGACTATAATCATCGCTCGGTAAAAACGAAAAATTATTTACAGTTTTAAAATGCGAAGTGCCTATTAACTGCTAGACCCTTTAATACAATAGTTATGCTTGCTAAATTTTACAAAACTCTATCGTGACTATCCCTTACAAGTTTACGTAACACATTAGTAAGCTCAACGCAACGAGTCTCCAGCTGAGACAATAAAGGGATTTTCTCAAACGTTTCACAACGCCCCCGCGAGCCGGCCGTCAGCACAGATTAAATAAACTATTAATCTCTATCCAAAAGGTGTATTTGCATAGCGATTATAGTTAAGATCCGGAATATCTCGCAACAAAGGGTCTGCACAAACTGATATGTAAATTGTTATACAAGGACTTGCAAAAGCGTTATGACTACGGAATTGTTAG
Organism: Mesoligia furuncula; assembly: GCA_916614155.1. Lineage (NCBI taxonomy): Eukaryota > Metazoa > Arthropoda > Insecta > Lepidoptera > Noctuidae > Mesoligia > Mesoligia furuncula. The sequence goes on from OU744805.1 coordinate 521,009, forward strand.
CAACTGGAGCAGTATGCATCTACATCGCAGAAACGCATTTAAAGTGGTCCAGAACATAAAGGGCTAAGGAAGGAACACGTGTGGGTTTTAGTCAGTAAGAGTCTGACACTCCCTTTCGCTCTACCCAGAGCGGGAGGAGTCATTTGATGATTTCCCATCCAAAAAAAAGTGGTCCAGCAACCGACTAGGTAAAAACGATGAATGTAAATTGAAAAGCCTGTATAGTGAAAATGACAAATTGCATCTGGGGGCACGGGAGTGCCCCCGCCAAGTCGAGCAAAAAAAGCGGCACGGCCGTACCATCCTTTTCTCGAAGCAGTTCAGGCCATTTTCGACACCCTATAACTTCGTTGTGGATAAAACTAGAGACCTGAATTTTCAGTAATCAAGCAGGCATTGTATCAACATGCTATATTTCAAATTTCATTCAATTTGAACCAGTAGTTTAAGAATTATAACTAGTCAAAGTTTCTTAATTTTGTCACTCACTGACTGACTGACTGACTGACTGACTGACTGACTGACCGATCATCAAAACTCTAAGGCACTTCTAGCAGACATAGAAGCTTCAAATTTAAAATACAATTAGTGTTTAGTGTATAAACCAAGGAAAAACTAAAATATTTTGCAATTTCGTTCCACTTTTCTAGATACGTAAACTGCATAAATAACTTTGTAATCCCATATAAATATATAGGATTACAAAGTTACATTTGCAGTTAATGAATAAATGGTCAACGGATTATGTTCAAAGGTAACTTGTAATAAAATAGTAGAATGAAAATGCAAGAATGGGACATGTCTTATGAAGTTGTAACAAAATCCCGCAAAGTATTAAGGCTGGTTTTAGAGTCGCGCTGACAGCACGCTCACCGTCGGCGCTGACAGCCGAAACGTATGAAACGCACGCGCTGATAGCTACGCGTTATTCTAAAACGCTTCCTAGAAGTTCATACGTTTCAAGCTGTCAGCGCCGACGGTCAGCGTGCGGTCAGCGCGACTCTAAAACCAGCCTAAGTAGACTAAATTGCCCGATGCCCGAAATTGCTATGAAAGTAAAAATTAAAATAAATAACACGACGCGGCCGCTCTCGTCTCGTATGATGAGTGTTGCCATGCTAGCCACGTACGTGCGTATTCATGAGTGGGCAAGTAAGATTCTAAATAAGGTTGTGCCTAGAAATCTTACCTATAAGTTTGCGATTTTCGTTCATAATTTCGATTGCTATTATTATTTTAACGATTGGAAGGCTTACTCATTGGATTACTATATTATTTGCCAACAATTTGGACGTTGTTTGGATAATTTTAAAATAAAATATTATCACGGTTTAAGTACTTTTAAGTCACGTTTATCTATTAATCGTATTCCTGCACAAAAAAACTCTTGTGTTCATGAAGAACCGATAGTGATTATTGTAAAGTTCAAAGGTTTGAGGTCAAGCTCGATAGATGGCGTTGGCGTCGAAATAGATCTCGCTATGGTTTCGTTACCACGATTTGGTTAGGGTCTCGCAATTTTAATTAAATATACCAGCTTAAATCAGGACACAATTGTGGTGTAATTTTCAACCTTATTAGTGTTCTCACAAGTGCGTTAGTCCAACCTAGACATGGGTCGGATTAGGTAAAAACGATACCTAATCCACCTAATCCTAGTATTTAAAAATACCTAATCCATTTACCTAATCCGAATATTTATTCAAGAGCCGCTGGCCTGTTACCGATATTATGGTATTGTATGTGGAATTGTGGATTGGGTAAGAAATATTCGGAATGGAGTATGGACGTTCCGTTTCTGATATATTGTGGAATGGTGGATTATATTAATTCCGTTTTTTTTATGGGCAAACGGTACTTTAACGTGAATACTTTTGTTTTTAACATTTAAAAAGGTAGTGATCAAAATTACCCTTCAACTTTGTACAATGATTGAGATGGGTACTTTTTTACCATTTTTTTATTGGTATATATTTTTTTAAGGTTAAAGTTCATTGTAGAGAACAACACAAATGACATTTCTTTTTGTCTTTTTTTACCGTAACATGGCATGGAAATTAAAACTGGTGTTCTATGAACAGAATTCAATAAAAAGACGTCAAAGTTTTGTTATTTTTCTTCGAGATTATTTAAAATAACGCCACCTAAAGACGACTATATTCGTTACGACATAAATCGCTAGAGCTTACTAACTAGTCCAGTGGTATTTTACAAAGATGGCGCTGGCGGCAGTGCTAATTAAACTTGAAACTTAACTCCCGCATTTTAAGGTTCAAAATACCTTCTGTGTAGACTGTGTACGAATATTTTGTGCCATACCTAATCCTCGACGCTTTGGATTAGGTACGGACTCGCATCGAAAAATACCTAATCCACATACCTGTTCTAATATTTATGCCTCACGTCTAGTCCAACCTAGACATGGGTCGGATTAGGTAAAAACGATACCTAATCCACCTAATCCTAGTATTTAAAAATACCTAATCCATTTACCTAATCCGAATATTTATTCAGTAGAGCCGCTGGCCTGTTACCGATATTATGGTATCGTATGTGGATTGGGTAAGAAATATTCGGCATGGAGTATGGACGTTCCGTTTCTGATATATTGTGGAATGGTGGATTATATTAATTTCGTTTTTTTATGGGCAAACGGTACTTTAACATAAATACTTTTGTTTTTAACGTTTAATAAAGGTAGTGATCAAAATTACCCTTTAACTTTGTACAATGATCAACTTTGTACAACGATTGAGATGGGTACTTTTTTACCATTTTTTTTTATTGAATTTTATTTATATAGTTTTTTTAAGGTTAAAGTTCATTGTAGAGAACAACTCAAATTACATTTTTTTTGTTTTTTTTTACCGTAACGTGGCATAGAAATTAAAACTGGTGTTCTATGAATAGAAACGAGAGCATTATTATATTAACATGCATTTGACCCATTTATCTGATTTTTACACATTTATTTTTAATAAAAAAACGTTAAAGTTTTGTTATTTTTCTTCGAGATTATTTAAAATAACGCCACCTAACGACGACTATATTCGTTACGACATAAATCGCTAGAGCCCACTAACTAGGCTAGTGGTATTTTACAAAGATGGCGCTGGCGGCAGTGCTAATTAAACTTGAAACTTAACTCCCACATTTTAAGGTACAAAATACCTTCTGTGTAGACTGTGTACGAATATTTTGTGCCATACCTAATCCTCGACGCTTTGGATTAGGTACGGACTCGCATCGAAAAATACCTAATCCACATACCTGTTCTAATATTTATGCCTCACGTCTAGTCCAATCAACGTATTACCAGCTCGGTAGTAAACATCTTGTCTTGTTGTCTTGTCTTGTGTTGTAGTGTACTAGTAGTCGCAATGGATTCGGAAATACTGTATGTGAATGACCATCCTTGTCCACACTGGGTTGTCCCTATACCTGGCGATGGTTCGTGTTTATTTCATTCTTTGTCGTTCTCTATGTATGGGAATATTGAGTCGTCATATGAGATTAGACTTGCTATAGTCGAGTATGTGGTAGCGCATTGGGATGAGTTACAACTGTATACTTGTGACGAGCGTGGAGACCCCTACATTAACGCTGTTTGTACACGACAGCAATGGTAAAAACAACTACCTATGGTTCCGTGTCTGAACTTATGGCGGTTGCCGGTTTGTATCCGTATGCTTTTGAGGTTTACGAAAACGGCTTTTTGAGAGGATCATTCGGTGGTGATTCTGGTAATCCGGTAAAACGTTTACGATTTTCTGGAAGTTTCTTAGGCGGCCATTATGAAGTGCTGCTTCCAGAAGTGCCTCCGAATGATGATGATACGAATAAAAATAATAAAAACTTACCTAAAAAGGGCGGAAGACCTAAAAAGGTTAATAAAGGAATACCTAGAACTTCGGCGCTATCCCGTTCTCAACAAATGAAAGAAGCAGCGGCTCGTTATCGCCAGAACATCCCCGAAAAACGTAAGGAGACATTAACTCGTTACAGTTCTTCATGCCCGGAAGTTCACAGAGCAGCTGTAGCGCGTTACACTGCGTCTCATCCCGAAGTTCACCGAAAAGCAGTGTCACGTTATACTGCTTCTCATCCTGAAGTTCATCGAGAAGCAGTGTCACGATACACTGCTTCTCAACCTGAAGTTCATCGAGAAGCAGTGTCACGTTACACTGCTTCTCATCCTGAAGTTCATCGAGAAGCAGTGTCACGTTACACTGCTTCTCATCCTGAAGTTCATCGAGAAGCAGTGTCACGTTACACTGCTTCTCATCCTGAAGTTCATCGAGAAGCAGTGTCACGTTACACTGCTTCTCATCCTGAAGTTCATCGAGAAGCAGTGTCACGTTACACTGCTTCTCATCCTGAAGTTCACCGAGAAGCAGTGTCACGTTACACTCCTTCTCACCCCGAAGTTAACCGAGAAGCTGTCGCACGTTATAAAGCTTTACACCCTGAGCTAAATCTTGAATCTGTTCAAAGGAAAAGATCAAACGAAAAATTACAATTTCGACTAAAAAATTTAGAAACAATTACTCAAGCGCTAACAAATAAAATTAAGAACAGATTAGAAGCGGAGAAACTAATTAAATGGGCAGTTCATAACAGGCAGCAAACATTAGGAAACTTTAATAAAACTATTGATAAATTGAAAGATAAATTTAAAGTATCGTTAGAAAAAATAAGTTCGTGCCCTCCTGATAGTTCTTTAAATGACAAATTAGAATGTTTTCTTGGAAAATCAGAGCATAGAAGTAACCAGGAGCCATATTACGCAGAAGAAGCTTACAATTTATTTGAAAACAAAGTCAAAGCCATCGAAATTGACGATACAGGAAAAGCGGTCTTTGGGAATGTAAAAAAGCATTGCCATAGTTTAGTTTGGTCTTGTAATGATCTGTGTGCACTAGATGAGAACGTAATCATACAATTAATTAATATTTTCGAAAGCTTGGTGAACAAAAGTGCAGCTCAGTATTACACATTAATTGAAAAAGAAAAAATATTAGAGTATTTAAATTATATTAACACTCTCAAAGCGCATTTTCCTCGTTTAAGGACAATTTCAAGAGAAATGTATCAAGTACAGAGTATTTTTAACATTTTAAAAGATATTGATGAATCCTTAGAAAAATCTGACGTAAAAAGAATAAAAGAACACGGAAAACAACAAAAAGTTGGCAGTATTGTTGTAGAAAGTGAAGAGTCACATGAAATTGTAGAAGATGAGGTCATAGATAAACATAAGGCTGCTTTTAAATCTCTAAAACTAAAGTGTCTTGATACTCCAAAGCTTGAGTGCATGTCGTGTATAAAACTCTGTTATTCAAGAGATATTTCATCTCTGAACAGATTAAGGAAAACTATAGACACCAGTATTTGGAGTAATCTTCTCAATTATTACAAAACCAACAATCTAGATCACAGCCCATACATTTGTCACTCGTGTTTACAAAAAATTAGAGAAAATCAACTGCCAGCAGCCTGTGTTCTAAATTATCTACACGTTAGTACTGTTCCACCACAGATAACCGAGTTAAATGACTATGAAAAGATATTAATTCAACGCGCCAAAGCATTTCAGGTAGTGATGCTAATGAATCCCGTTGCAAACAAACATTTACCTAATAGGCATATGGTGAAAAAAGTGAAAGGCAGAACTTTCCACCTTCCTTTGCCTCTTGAAGAAACTTTAAAAAAGCTGCCTAAACCAGAACACCCGATTACTAACCCTGAAATGTATATTATGGTACGAGGTATGCCAACAAAATCTAAAATAGTGTGGGAGGATATTGTAGATGTCAATAAGGTTTACCAAGCCTTACAATATTTAAAACGTGTTAATGCTCTTTACTTTCAAATACAACTTCCACATTCACCTCAACAATTGATTGATTATATTAACGAAGAGGACAATATCCATCATTTAGTAGACCAATTAGAATCTCAAGTAGATAACGTTGTAGAAGGAAACGATGGGCTACTAACACAAGTTACATCAGAAAAAGAGGCTGACTATGAACAATACACTATTTACCCCTTGCATGAAAGGAGGAGAAACGCTCCTATTTCAGAACTCTACCAAATGCTCAAAGTCAACGCTGCTCCAATTGATTCTAGAGATAAAGATTTAGATGTAAAGTGCTTTCCTGATCTTTATGTTGAAGGTAAATATGGGCAGTTTTATGTTCGGCAGCAAAAGTTAACATCTAGTGAATATATCAAAGCAAGACTAATGTCAAAACACTCTCAATTCCGCCTAAATCAACAATATTTATTTTTTCTACTTAATGATGCTAATCTACGTCAAATAAATGCAGGCATATTCTATAAAATGAATTGCGTTAATCAAAAACAAAAAATTACAGCTGAACAGTATTTTGAGATGCTTAATAAAGATGAGTTAGAAGGTGACTTAACAGCGATATTTGGTAGGTTAAGAAATACGGAACAGTTTTGGAAAAAACCGAGAAATGATGTCAACTGTATGACACAACACTACGGGCCAGCAACCTGGTTTCTCACAATCAGTCCTTCAGAATGGATGTGGGATGATTTAGGTGAGTATCTTAAGGAAGTTAATGGTCCTGAAATGGCGAACAAGAGCATTAGTGAATTAGTTGCACTAGATCCTGTCTCCACTTCTCGATTTATTGATAACAAATTTAAAGCTATGTTGGACTTCATTATGTCATCCGATGAGCCGCTTGGAAAAGTAATACATTACTTTTGGAGACGAGAATATCAATCGCGTGGAGCGCAACACTTTCATTTAATGTTATGGGTAAAAGACGCCCCCATACTTCACGAGTCCTCGCTTGATGAGGTTGCATCATTCATTTCAAAGTACGTAACTTGTGCTATACCTGACAAGAATGTTTCACCAACACTCTATCAACGAGTTACGTCATATCAGACCCATAAACATAATAAGTATTGCATGCGCCAAAAGAAAACAAGAAGAGGTTTCGTAAAAGTTTGTCGTTTCGGATTCCCCCGCCCGGTCACAGAAGTACTTACTATTAGAGATATAATAGAATCAATAGCTGCAAGAAAAACATTGTCGCCTAACAGTAGACTTTACTATATTGTGCGCAAAAAAGAATGGGTTATGGTTAATGATTATAATCCCGCGATTTTGCTAGCATGGAATGGCAATACAGACATTCAATATGTAGGCGAAAAAACAGCTATTTTAAATTATTACGTCACTAAATATACCACCAAAAGCGAGAAAACTCACGTTGCTGATATGTTTCAAGACATAAATTCTACAAAACCTTTAAGAAGCCGCCTGTTTAACATTGGCCTTAGAGTTTTATCTAATAGAGAATGCGGCTCTTTGGAAGCCAGTGACGCTCTACTTAGTATTCCTTTGCATGGTACAGATCCTACCACAACTATTCGATGGCTGGACGTCAACATCTTTCGTAACCGGCGCGTTAAATCTAAATCTGATATGATGATGCTAGAACCGGAGTGCACCGATATTTATTACGAGTCTTGGATTGATGACCACTATCCTAAACGGCCTAAAGAGTTGGAGACTACTAACTTGTACAGTTTTGCTCAAAATTACGATATTGTTAAAACACGCCCAGTCTCCTCTAAAGTCGAGTGCTACGAGATAAATGACGGTAAAAAGTTCCTGAAAAGAAGAGCTAGCCCATATTTAGTCAATCACTATTTCTACGACGGAGAACAAGTACCAGAGAAATACTTCTTCTCTTTACTTCTTTTATTAGAGATTAAACGAACTTACCTGTGAGTGAAGTTCGATCCTAATTATATGAAGGCTTCGTCCGAAGAGATTAGCATTTATACACATGTAGTAACGCGTAGTACACACCATTCCACACTATTTTGAGAATTTTTTGATTTCTTCTGCATTTTCAACTTTTTTTTTTTTTTTTTTTTTGTGGGTAAGTTAGTCCACTTGATTCCTGCGCCCGCAATCCGTGTCATTTAGTTTAGAGTCTAGCCCATTTACTTTATATTTTACGATTGATAAGGGTAGAGACTGAACGAGAGGGTGGGAGGGTTGCTAATCTCTTCGGACGAAGCCTTCATATAATTAGGATCGAACTTCACTCACAGGTAAGTTCGTTTAATCTCTAATTATACTTCAGGCTTCGTCCTCGAGATTAGCATTTATACACATGTAGACTTTTAGAGATAAGAATCGTAAAATATAATTAAATGAAATACATGAGTTATGGTTGCAAAGTATTTTGTATTGCTGTAACGAAAAAACAAAAATCACATCATTTTACAATTGCTGTAATTAACTAAAAGGTTTACTTGTTAATTGAATCATTCATAATTGCCATACCAAAACAATCATTAGACATATTATTAACAGGTCTATTATAGAATTTTGCAAATGTTTGGGAGCTAGGGCTCCAACCAGCAGCTTTCCTAATTTGATCAATATTAACTCCTAATCTTTGCGCAGCAGATGTGGCAGCATGCCGAGTGCTATGCGCAGTGAACGTGGAAGTATCAATTCCGCTTAAACTTAGGGTATGTTTTATCCATCTAGATAAAGTTTGTGCACCTACCGACTTATGCGGCCTTTTAAAACTGATAAATAAAGTATCCGTATTAATACGAAGCCCTTCAGTCATTGCAAGATAATCGAGTATTGCTTTTGCTGGACAAATCTCTGGTTTTTTATCAAAAAACGGAATGACGAGCATGGGTTGAGATGCCCCAATTCTAGATGTTTTTATAAGGTCGGGAATTTTAATTTTGATTTCATTTGGAAACTTTTCAATATTACAAATTTTAATTTTTGATAATGTTTGCACCCTATGTGCAGTGACGAGAGCTAACAGAGTAACTAATTTTTTGGAAATTTTTTCAAGGCTTATGTCTTCATTAGGGTACCATTTTTCCAGATAATTTAATACCAAAGACGTGTCCCAGGTTTCGTTATACTTAGGCAGAGGGGGTCTAGAACGAAATACTCCTTTAAAGAATCTTTTCATATCTTCATTCCCGGAAATGTTTTCTTTAGTAATTAAACTCAAAGCGGACCGGTATGAATTTAATGTTCCGTATTGGGCACCACTATTATACGCAATAGTTAAGAAGTTCATAATATTTGGAATTGATACCTCATACATGTTCAATTTATTCTCACTACAATAAATGAACCACTTTTTATAGCACCCTTCATATTGTTTATAAGAGTTCTCCGAGAGGGAGTTAAGCACTATATCCATAGATGAAAGTGGGATACCTCTTCTTATCATCGCCTTGCGGATAAGATCCCTGCCACCAGTGTAATGCTGTTGCGCATGTGGAGATGACTGAAATCAGTAGATAAAATTAAATTATCATTAGCCCTGAACATTACCATTTCTGACACTAAAAGACTTTTAAATAATGGGTACCACGGCTGTGTTAGCCAGTGTGGGACAACCATGATACCTTCGGCGTTATCAGACTGAATTTTTCGTAATGATTTTAATATCATGGTAAACGGAGGAAACGCATAAAAATAAAATTCTGACCATGAAATTGTAAAAGCATTTACTGCGTATGCATCCGGATCTCTGTGCCAGGAGACGTACCTTGGGCACTTATTATTTAACCGACTGGCAAAAAGATCTATATTTGGGGGACCAAATTTTTTAATAATTTTACGATAGGCATAGTCTGCAAGTTGCCACTCAATATCAGGATGCGTACGTCTCGACTCCTTATCTGCTTCAAAGTTCTCTGAAGAGGTAATATATGAAGCGAAAACATATAAATTTCTATGTTCGCACCATTGCCAAAGTTGCTTCGTAACGTCTGTCAAATGGGGGAACTGGATGCCTCCCATCCTGTTGACGTAGGAAACAGCGGTCGTATTGTCAATTCGAAGAAGAATCTGCGAGTTAGATATATCTTTAGCAAATATTTTAAGGCCAATATAAGCAGCCATAATTTCTAAATAGTTAATATGCCGGCTGAGTTCAACGTCTCCCCACAGGCCACTAACTCTCTGATCACCACACGCAATTCCCCACCCCGTTTTTGAGGCATCAGAGAAAATTTCAAGGTCATATTTATCCATTTTGATTTTACAAACAGAATGATCGATAGCATGATTCCACCATTCAAAGTCTATTTTTAATGAATTAGGTATATTCATAACTGTTTCATAATTATTGTTTGAATTTTTTAAATTAAGGTATTTACATCTTTCAAATAGTTTGGTATAGAGCCAGCCATACTCCACAGCTGGGCAGGCAGATACCAAAAGACCAATAAAGCTAGCGAAAGCTCTGATTTTACATTGTTTTAAATTCGAGATTCTTTTAATTTCCAATTTTATTCTATTAATTTTTTCTTTTGGTAATGTGACCTGAAATTTTCTTGTATTTACAACGTATCCTAAATATCTGCAAGTGTGTGAAGGGTTGAAATTACTTTTTTCCTTATTTATGATAAAACCAAGGCTTGTAAGGAGGTTTTGAGTTTCTTGCAGGTTTTTATAACATGTTTGTTGATCATGACCAATAAGGCAAATGTCATCTAAATATATAGTAGATAAGTATCCACATGTTCTCAATAATTTCATCACTGTTTTCATTTCATAACCTTTGTAAACACAAACGGAGCAGTATTCAAGCCGAAAGGTAAGATATTAAATTCATAAATAGAATGCTCAAACTGGAACCTGAGATATTTTCGATCATCTTCATCAATATTAATTAAATAATATGCGTCTTTTAAGTCGATAGTGCATAAGTAACAATTTCGTGATATCAGTTTTAGTACAGTTCTTAAGTCTTCCAGTTTGAAGTGATTTGTATCAATAAATTTATTTAAAGATTTTAAGTTTAAGATAAAACGCATCTTTCCGTTAGGCTTGGGTATTAAAAAGACATTTGACAAATATTGGTCGGACCGAGCTTCAATGAAGTGTGCCCTTTCTGACTCAGAATATTTCCGAATGTTAGGAGGTACTGATTGAATTGGTAACCGAGTAAAGGGAATTTTATAACCCTTTATATATGAAAGGATCATTGGATCATGAGTGATCATTGACCATTCTTTATAAAATAAGGACAATCGACCTGCAGGTTTTACCGTGTTTAGCGACGTCTGTAGTTCTGTCGCTGCTGCGGATGCTGAGACTGCTTGGATGAGCCGGCTGGCCGATTGGGCGTCGAAGTCATCGCAGGCTCCTTCATCCTTGGTGGACCCGTCGGCCTGCGAGCCGGACCCGGATTCCTCCAGTTTAAATTCCTTGAAGGATTAGCTGTGCTCTGTGTAAACTTCTTATTGGCAGGTTTAGGTGCCGGTGGTTTAAGATCTGTACCAGATTTATTGATGGCTTTCGCAGTTTTTATGGTTTCGGCTAAGTTCTCACCGAAAAGAAGCTTATCAATTTTTGTATTCTGTAGCTGCTCTCTAACTTCTTTCTTTACAGCATTCAATAGGAAGTTTCTCCGCGTCACCGAGTCAGCGTGTTGGCAGTCGCAGATGATACGAGTAGAATCCATCAGAAGTTTGAGTAAAGCTGTGTTTTTATCCTTAGCAGACAATATAAGCGTGATGGCTTCTCCTAAGGATGTAATGGCTAAGGTAAGTTGTTTTTGTTTACTTTCAATAGCTTTATCGCGTTTAGCAATAACATCTGACACAGCTGCTTTAATTTCTGCATTCAATTCTGGAGGATCAATCAACTTGGCATTTTCAGGAGTTAAATAATTTTCTTTAAGCTCCTTACGCATATCTTTCGTTATCCCCACCGTAGTCCAATGTTGAAATCTAATCGATAAATCTTTTTGTATATTTTTTCCATATTTTTTATCTGTTGTAGGATCAGTGCCTAATATATCCAACAGTTCATTATCAAGTCCTGAGTCTTCTATTGCAGGTATCATCGCGTCTTCAAGCGGAACAGGCTCTGGGACTACGGGTGGTGAAGGGTCCGCGGGATCTGGCGCAACTATCGCGACAGACTGAATTTGGGCAGAGTTTTCATCGCGTGATGTGGTGGGGAGTGGATCTGGTTCCAGCTCCACCTCGGGTTGCGTTAAGTCTACATCTGTTTGTAGCCCCGGAGAAGGCTGATCCAGGTCTGACATGACCGCTTCATTGTTAAACAACCCCATATATTCTCCGTCTGAAAAGGAGACAAAGTCCCATGTAGCCTGGCAATGCGAGTCAATATTATATTGTAAGTGACAGTCCCAAGTTTTGATAACACGTACTGTCCACAAACAATTTTATTTAGCACCATGAGACAGTCCCATTTGTACTTCTCGGCGGGCCGGGAAATGACTGCATTATTATCGTAACAATAAAATAGAACTAGTTACATAATAGTCTAAAAGACTGAACTGAATTGTTAGAAATTAACAGTAAGAAACAGTCCCAATGCAAGCAAGTACTGTTCGCAAACTATTATTTCGTAAAGAATAATTAAATCTTGTTTTGTCTGGCTCGTATTAGTGAAAAAACAGTCCCATTGTACTGTCCGTAACACTAATTCCTCGAGTAGAAAAAACTATGAAGTATGTACCTAGGTACATTGTTGTTGGTAGGTATATACGATGTTAAACAAAGTAAACAAGACGTGTAATCTCGTATACTTACATTTTAATAACAGATGAAGATCGTTATGCAATCAAATTGAAAAAAAAATAACTAAGTATGTCGTGGGTAGTAAGTCACCCACTGATTAATATGTATATAGTTCGAAAATAAAACATACCTTGATCATCTAACGGAGAACGGCGGCACAAACTTGTTGTTGACGATAACTGTGAGTCATCCGAATAATATGAATCACGCGATCGACGCCGTTTGCGTCTTAATTTTCTTTGTAATCTTCTAATTTTATGTTTTATACGATCACAATCATCACCTTTTCTTTTAGGCATTATTATAATATAACAATAACACTAGATAATAACTTTTTAAATAACTGTAATCGCGAGCGAGTGTGGAACGGCGCAGCACTAAAAAGCGTATGACACGGATTGCGGGCGCAGGAATCAAGTGGACTAACTTACCCACAAAAAAAAAAAAAAAAAAAAAGTTGAAAATGCAGAAGAAATCAAAAAATTCTCAAAATAGTGTGGAATGGTGTGTACTACGCGTTACTACATGTGTATAAATGCTAATCTCGAGGACGAAGCCTGAAGTATAATTCAAGCCATGGCGTTCCTTAGGTGAACTCAAAATGGGGTGTGATACTTACACAGAGGCCTTTAATTTGGCGAAAGAAGATTTAAAAGAAGGAGTCGATTATGGTAATTCAATGGTAGAGTCAAGATACAAGATACAAAAAACTTTTTTTCAAAAAAAAAACAACCGACTTCCGAAAAACACTATAAAGTGAAAAATAACTTTAATTTCGGAAGTCGGTGTCTTTGGATTTGTATTTTAGTTTTTTGTCACCGACTTCCGAAATTAAAGTTATTTTTCACTTTATAGTGTTTTTCGGAAGTCGGTTGTTTTTTTTTTGAAAAAAAGTTTTTATTTTTCACTTTTTAGTGGGTCAGTTTGTAATTTATCTAAGTTACAATAACCTAATGTCAACTGCTCATCACCTTTTACAAAATATTGCTTTACCCGATGCAGGGACGTTAATTGTTGAGCAGTTCCCCTAATAAGAGCCAGGAGAACTGGAGCTGTTTGAGATGACTTCTCATCAGCTCCATTTCACCATATGCATTGTAACGAGCATAAATTGCTTAGCAACCATATTAAAGTAATCGAATCGCAACCCGTGAAATATTTGTTATTGAGTAGTTCCGATAGCCATCTGTGGTCTTTATCATCAGCTCCACTTTACCAAATGATGATTTTCGAGAGCAAATGCTCAAAAAAGTATTTTCCAAATCGGTTCGTAAATGACGGAGTTATGAAATATGAAAAGATCGTTAATGTAGATATTTTTTTTTGGTTTTTGTTGATTTTTCAAAAACGGCTTGTCCGATTTCGATAAAATTTTCATGGGACCATTTGGAAAGCATACCCTTTCCAACAAAAAAAGAATTTTTCAAATCGGTTGGCAAGCGACGGAGTTATGCGCGAACAAACATAAAAAAAAAAAAAAATACAAACATCCGAATTGAGAACCTCCTCCTTTTTTAGAAGTCGGTTAAAAAGCATTTGAAATTATAGGATCTAAAGTTGCTGAGATAAACGAAGAAAGGGAAATTGTTGATGATGACGATGGTCCTGAAAACCCTTTAGACTTTGAAACTGTGGAAGCTGCAAACGCAATGGACGACTTTCAGAGAATCAATCGGGTAGAAGAAGAGCAGACTGATCTTCAAAGTATGATCGCAAAACTTAATGCCGATCAAAAAAGAGTCTTCGATATGATCATAAATAAAATGGACACAACTGATAATAACGCTGACGTTTTACGCTGTTTTGTGAGTGGAACTGGTGGCACTGGAAAGAGCTTTTTAATAAAAACTCTGAAAGTTTGGGTTAAGACGTATTTAAACAAAAAAGTGGCAGTTAGTGCTCCAACAGGAATAGCTGCATTCATTGTGAATGGATTGACCATACATAGACTATTGCAGCTGCCTGTGGAACACAAGCAAACACCAAAGTACAAGCCACTTTCTGATGAAGTGCTCCAAGTTCTGAGATCAGATTTGAAAGAAGTAGCGTTGTTTATCATAGACGAAGTGTCGATGATATCCAATGTTACTTTGACATATATCCATTTACGCTTGTCTGAGATATTCGACACAAGCGACGATCAGAATGGGTGGTTTGGAAAAAAACATCTTGTAGTTTTCGGGGATCTCTTACAGCTTCCGCCGGTAAGAGAAAAGTCACCTTTTGAAAAACTGTCAACTGCTGAAACTAACAAGTTGTTAGGTTCCCTCAGTATACCGAATCTGTGGATTGAACTGTTCATATACGATGAACTTACTATTAACATGCGACAGCTCAATGATTCTGACTTTGTTGAAATGCTAAATAGAATAAGATTAGGTGTGACTACACAAAATGACCGCGACTTACTCTCGACTAGATTAATAACTCTAAAATCCGATTCAAATGAAAACAGGTTAATTGAAATAATTGAACACCTCTCGAAACTTCCTGATGATACCGTTTGCTTATTACCTACAAAAAACATGTGTCAACAATTAAATACTGCAATGCTTAAATCTCTCCCACATCCCGAAATAAAACTTACAGCTGTAGATAGCATAGATTGCCCCAGATACTTAACAAAAAGAGCTCGTGAATGCATAAAAAAATATGAAGACGATGCTTCTATGACTGCGGGCTTGGAAGAGAACATAATTATAAAAATAGGAGCAAAAGTCATGTTAAGGCGAAATATTGACGTGAGTCTTGGTTTAGTTAATGGTTCTATTGGTATAGTGCAAAGAGTAAAGGTTGATCCGGAAAATACAAAAATAATTAAGAAAATATACATTACATTCAATGAAGAACATGTTTACGTGCTTGGTCCGGTCAAAACTAAATTTGAAATTATTAATAGAGCTTATGTTCATCGCAAACAGTTTCCCATATGTATAGCCTATGCTATAACTATACACAAAAGTCAGGGCTTAAGTCTAAATAACGCGCTGATGGATATCGGTTCTTCAGTATTCACATCCGGTCAAGCTTACGTGGCACTTTCGAGAGTTACATGTCTGGGCGGCTTACATTTAATTAATGTCGACTTTGGAAGTATTAAAGCGCAGGATTCCTCAATTTGTGAATATAACAGACTAAGAAGCATTTACCGTCCAGACTTGACAAAAATTGTTACATCAAAACCTCCGAGAAAAACCCATAGAGACAGGGAGTGGGCTTTGAGAAAAACTGTAGCTGAAGCTCAAGAAGTAGTACCGGAAAAGAAAAAGAGGAAGACTACCTACAAAAATAAGAAAAGCTCATAAGACAGAGAGTGGGCTTTAAGAAAATCCGTTGTTGGTATTCAAGAAGTAGAAGGTACCGGAATGGAAAAAAAGTAGGACTATCTACAAAAAGAAGTGAGATGCCATCAAAAACATAACTTGTAAAAAAAGCCAAGTCTCGCGACTCAGTTCTTCTACCGTAAAAAGTTGTGAGATCCATGTAATACCAAGTCGGTTAAAGTATTCAGTCCCTACTTAAGGGACCTTCTGTCTTAAGTTATTACGTAATTAGCTAACCTAACAACATCATATAGTGACCATATCAATATTAAAAATCTTTTATGTTTTAAATAAATAGATTGACTTGGCCATCGCATGAAAACACAATGTATCTCACAGTGCGATTGCCAAGTCAATCTATGTATTTAAAACATAAAAGATTTTTAATATTGATATGGTCACTATATGATGTTGTTAGGTTAGCTAATTACGTCATAACTTAAGACAGAAGGTCCCTTAAGTAGGGACTGAATACTTTAACCGACTTGGTATTACATGGATCTCACAACTTTTTACGGTAGAAGAACTGAGTCGCGAGACTTGGCTTTTTTTACAAGTTATGTTTTTGATGGCATTTATTTGAACATTTATGACTTTAATTTCAGTATCTACCTTAGCACTCCATTTACTATTAATCTGTGGTTATGACGCAATGTTCGGGAAATTTTAATAGTAGCTTGTGCAGCTCGTTCGCAGAATTGTAAAGTAAGGAATTTAGATTGATACAGCTCCGATTGAGTGCAATCAGCTGATTGATTCACTTCATTTGAACGTGAACCGCGATCGCGACTGGTTTTATTGTAAAAGAGTATTTTAAAATTGAATCGTTTCGGTTCTGCGTTTGTTTGGATTGGATCCAATAAAACTGAAGTATTCCACGATTCAAAATAAACACGTAAACTAAATCCTGTTTGCTTATTTATACGATCCTGAGGCTTAAACTGTTAGCTGTTCACTTATTTATTTATGTTCATTACAGAAGCCGTGTAACCTGTATTTAAAGTTTCTGTAATCGTTTTTTATAGACCTCCCGCAGTTGCGTATAAAGTTTAAGGGACGCAAAAAAATACTTTACACAGATGCAATTACGTTCGGCAGCGGAACAAAATACATAAATTAAATACAACTTAATATTCACAAAGGAGTCTGTGTCGATTGAATGTTGAATAAAAGTGCGTTTCCAACAATAACATGCGGTGAGCGGGCGGCGCCATTGTGTACAAACAGTGGGCCAAGCTGGGCATTTTATCATGCAAATGGGCTTTGGACATTGTGCTATATAGTCATGTAGTGCATAGGGCAGCTGCGCGTGCGATGAAGTGAGACGGACGACATATTGTTTACAAAAAACATAAAGATACACACACATAAACAAGGTGTACTTAAATTGTTCGACTCGGTTCACTAAATGATACAGGTGACGATAAACGTATGCAGCAATAACTCACTGCTGTTTGAATTTAAATTGGGTGTTAAAAAGACATTAACATAAAGTATCATAATACCAGCTTAAAATAAAATCGTAAAATAAAAATCCAGGCTATAAGGTTTGCAATAAAAAACTTCGTCATTAGGGGACAGCATGGTTTATGGATTAGATACATTTCCAACAACTTCCCACACAAACTTGTAACCAAAAGCAAACAAATGGAAACAAACAATCAAACGTCTCTATTCAAATACAAAACAAAATCGTAAAACCGAACTCATTTTAAACTCGAGTTAAACTATTGACACAACGGTGCCATCAAAACAAAAACATCCCTATTCAATGAAAAAGGGTTGAAGCGTTGTCCGAATGCACCCCTTTTTTTCAAAGGGCGTGATTCTGAGGTCATTGTGAGGGGTGACAGGGGGTGACATAGAGTAGCATCAGCTAGAGAAGTGACTGTTGGAACATTGCAATGATTAGCTTGGCAGGCCCAGACGGAGATGGCGGGATGAGCTGGACTTCCTTAATACAAAATATTAGCTTGCATTAAAAAGTAATCGGTTTCGGTGCATATTACTATGCACATAGTACCTATAATAGGAGCTTTTAGCAGGTAGTTTAAGTAGTGTAAGTTCGATAGTTCTGGGGTCAAATGACTATATGAAAAAGTTCGCGACTACTGTTGTTAAGTATTCCTTCTAAATTAAAAAACTTAAGTTAAATTCTACTCTTCTAATAATTTTGATCTGAGCTTTTACTAGTTACCTTTTTTCTAAAATCCCAGATCCTTCTAGAGAACCCATGTATGGAATGGAGTGGGCTCTCTGTGGCTACTTATTCGGTGGTCATATTGCATCGGTTAGCCAAACTGGCACGCGAGCACGTGCTGTGCTGTGCCAAGTCGCCGGCATATTGCGGATGCGTGAGAAATTGTCTGCACAGTCCGTACGGGGGCTGAGGACTTTTTTGTTTATTTATGAAATGAAAGGTTCTATATAGTTTTCTTTGTACAAGGATATAATACATATACGGAACTAAAATAACGACATTATTTGCATTGTTGGTTGATCACTTTGAAGACTGTTCGAAACTAAACATTGTTCAAAACAATAGAAAGAACCACTACAACCTATTCTAACGTTAACGTCGTTAAATATAAATTAAGTGAAAACGCATCCATCTTCATTATTAAGAGATCCAAGAGCCGTGATACGGAAGCTTAGCTGTAATCTTTAGTACCGAGCGCCGGCGCCGGGGGGACAACCACATCAAGTAACATTTGTTATTACTGGCTTTTTGCTGGTCCTTCCATAAGAATGCCAATTAAAATCGCAAAGCTGTAATAGAGCCCGCAACCGAATAAAAACTTAATACAAATATAAAGCAAGCCGAATAAAACTTGGAACAACAATGGGCTTAACGACGCAAATTCAGCTAATAGTTAATCTGTAACCATTGCGTAGTAACAGAGGCGTCGTTAGTCCGCCACGGTGCGCAAACAAGCAATCAGCGTGGAGAAATAAAACAAACAGATGCGGTCGTGTCGCGCCTATCAATGTGTTACCGTGATGGCGACTCGCTTTTATTTTTATGAGCGTTTTACGAGCCTCGAAAGGATTTGTTTTAGAGCCGTACGTGATAAATGCACCGCTGGGATTGAATAACGTTTGGTTCGGTTCCTACTTGCGACGCTTGCGAACATTGTCGATGAGTGCAGCACTGGGACAGATGTTTATCGTGCCATCTACTCGTGTACAGATGTTTGTACGACTGATGGATGCCTCGCATTTGAAGGGGAGAGTTGCTAATCAAATTTCTAGTTGTAGTTGTGAACTTTTGATGGGAAAGTTTTGTAAATTGCAGAGTTTGTCATTACAAACCCGAAATAAGATAATCCCGAAATTTTAAATTTCCGTAATAAATATAGTTTAGATTAAGTTTTGGTGGAACAATATTTTTTTTTACAAAACCTATTTTATATTTAATTGCGCACCTACCACACTCAGCAGAGAAACGGATGACTTGAGTAAGATGATGCTGCTACTCATCAGTAGCGAAGGGTAAATTTTTGTAAGAGGGAAGCCGGAGATCTTTAATATGATATTTGTCTCTAAAATACTGACTGTGCCATTTTTAAAGGGAAGCCGGTAGGAATCGAGTTGTATGGAACCTTCGCTACTGCTACTCATATTCCATCTCAACCTGTTTCAATCTTTTACAACCCACGAAAAGATACATTTTTCAAATGAAAGTTGGTAGTAGCACCTACTTCGATACCACAGCTAATTTGTGGCGGTGAGATTCGTTGCACGGAATGGCCGTGCAACGAATCTCACCACCACAAATTAGCTAATCACGATTGTAATTATCATAAGTCTAGCCCTCATTACAACACTATGATACGCACGTGCGAGTGGTCAGTCTGACTCTGTAGACCCGTCTGGTGGGGCCATTAGACCACGTGCACCGTTCTGGGGCGCCGCCGATCGACCGATAACACAACAAACACCAATAATCCCTAACTTGGTGTTAAAGTAATTAATGCAAAGTATTCGAAACATTAGTCTGCGCATAATTGAGTGGTATAAGTGGCTGTTTCAACGGGAAACAATATAAATCAATTTATTGTACCTAAGGCTCCAATTGTAGGGTACCTATGCGAGTTTTGATCAGAGAAAGATTCTATCGGTTTGTGGTTAGAAGTAGACACTGTAGTGCACTGTGACTAAAGTATTACTATGATCTAACGCATTTCCAGCTAAGTAATTGCGTAAGACACTATCAGTATCAATAGCTTTCATTTTGACAGTTCAACAACGACCATATGAAGCAATGGATTAGCAATATCCTTCAAAATTATTCACATTTGTGATTGATAGTGTGTTACGCAATTAGGGTACTGGTCTAGCACAAATATATTACCTACTTATGCTTAGAGTATTTTAAAAAAATCAAAATGTAATCCACATCCACATCAGACGTCGTAACAATCAGTTTAAAGATACTTAAATCCGTTTGTAACTGAATTAGTTAGTTTTATATAGTCCAGGAAGAAAGGAGAAAGTCTCGCAAATAAACTTCATAGCAGCCATAACAAACCGATCCGTGTACAAATCACCCAGCGCACCTACCTCAGGACGTGTAAACGCGCGGCTATAAATATAAACGCGCCGTAACGCGCGATACCCGCGTCTATTACCAACCAACAGCTTTCCGTTCAATTCCTAACCAAACGGCTCTAAGTGCTTACACCAATAGCATCTCATACAAATAGTTCAGAACGATCCCCCTGCTACACTTATTAAGACCAGAAGACCATCCTATAAGCTTCTGCCTAAGGACACAACTTGTACCGTTGTTTTCTAAACATTACTCACTTTGAGGCTTAAATCAACGATGACTTATTTATTTTTTATGGTCACTTGAATGAGGTTCAATGTGATGTTGCAGAATAGCGCTTCTGAACTAATTAACATAGCAGAATATATAGCGCGTGGCGCCTCGAAAAAAAATGTTCTGGGACATTCTAGACGACGACGTCACGCGGAGAGCGGGACATAGCAGTGATTATTCGGGCCTGTCGAGGGCTAATGACTCTATCGAGGATCACACCTCCCAACGCTTGCCAACCTCATTAGCAGCCGACTACTGCTCACAAAAATATGCAATGTAAAAAAATGTGTACGTAAGTAACAAGTGTGTTGTCCAGATTACCAGTGTGTTTGCTCTTTTGTTTGCTGGAATGACTGAAGTTTGGGACGACCAAATAGAAACGAGCTTCATCTTTTCCTAAGTTCTTCTTGAATTTTCGTTCGAACTACTTCTAATAAATTTAAGAAAAAGTAAGCTTTACTGTTTTTTGAAGTCAAAAGTAATTTCGTGCTTACTAACCGAAAAAAAGCAATTTACCATTTAGAACGAATAAGGGCAAAGTAATCAAACAATCGAGCTTAGCATTTTAATTAAGGAAATTAAACAAAGAGACAATTTAATTGAAACGTATCAAGCAACAACTCGAGACGCGCATCGAAAGCAATTTCCCTATTACCGAACAAAGTCAACAAAGACAGGAATTTTAAGTAAAGGAACGTATGGTATACGTACTCGTAAGGCATTAATTAGGGGCTCACGGACGACAGAATTGAGGTACAGGAGAGACAGACACAGAAGGTGTATATGCGATAGCTAAAGTATGGATTAGATAAGTATAGACTAGGCCGCGAAACAAAGCAAAACTGATTGTTGCTGTTTCAGCGGCAAATAAAACCACTCCGGTAGTCTAGGCCTGCGTGGTAGATTACAGCCCACTCCCTCTCTAAGAGGCTGGTTATATTATTGATGGATGTTGAACAAACAGTAAATATCCCAGTGGTCTTTATTATTCTTTTGAAACTGACCTTCTAATCCGTTCTTTAGAACATCTGTTGATTCCCTATACAAACATACTCATCAAGCACCAAGCTGATCTCCTATTATTTCCGCTGTCAGAACCCGTCAAGACTTCGTTTAGACACGACTATAACTTGGCCTTCTGTATCTCCTCATACTATGTTTGAGCTCTCAATTACTGAGGAACGAAACTTGAAGCGTGCTCAATGCTTGCTGCTCAACAATTGATTGAGTCAACACCGCTTATGAGCATCACTGCCCTTTTTGTTTTGAGTGTTTAACTAAATTAGTAAGCAGGTACCTGTTTACTTTACCTTTTAACCAACAGTATTTGATTTTGAGAAAGACGTTTAAGAACATGAGATGACAAAATATTTTAAAGTTCAAAACAACTTTAGTAGAAGTAAAATATTAAAACTTCATTTTCAAAATGGTTAGACGTGCGATGCGACAGCCAATTCAATAAGGGCAAACTCGTGTGTAAAATATTTTGTAGAAAACGTTGAGCAAATAGGTTCGTTTTTGAAATGCAAAGTTCAATCTTGTAATATTCGTAAATCTTTCACACTGTATTACCCTGAGTAATGCAGCTTCGTTAACATTGCTCTAACGTGCGGCCACTTAGTAAGGCAGGCGCGTACGCACCTCGGACGAATCAATTAGTTTGTTCCCGCTCCGACATTACAACCGCTTTCCCTCACGTTGAGCAGTTGAGCTAAAGGTAAAGTTATTAATTTTACGAATGTTGTACTTTCATAGGACATTGCGATCGGAGCACAGGTCGGAGCAAGATTATAACTTGTAAGATGTCATTTCTATTTGAATGGTCTATGAGAGCGCAAGCTTTAGTACGGCACTAATTAGTATGCCAGTTCTTTTATTATTAATATTTTTACTTTTGGCTAAATAATAACATCCGCACGAGTCGATTGAAGGTTGTGGATGGGTGACCACACATTACATATCGAGACCCTTCCGTGGCTCGGAAAGCACGTTAAGCCATTGTTCTCGGCTGTCGTTTGTAGATCCATGTAAAATACTGGTATGCAGCTGCATCTGGTTCGACTGGAAGCCCACTCCAACGTAGATGGGAAAAGGCTAGGCAGATTGACTTGTATTTACAGGCTTTTCCCAGATCTTTTTTTTTCTTTAGATTTTCAGGCTCTGTGTCGTACATTATTTTTAGTATTTAGTCATTAGAAGTACGACAGTCTTTCATTTGGGTCAATTTCTGACATCAACCTTGAAGTATATAATTGTGTTTCATTCAGCTATATCTAAGATTCTACGGTACGTATAAATTCAAGCTCTCAAAATAGCTGCTTAGCTCATCAGCTTCATAACCGTTGTAAGGCATCTCTAAGATATCGCTATCTTCTAAACTAACTGAACTGTTATAAACTTTCTCGTCTTCTCGTATAGTAATAAAGTTATCAATACCATTTAAACAGTGCATCACTCAGCCGAAGAACGTTCACATTTATTTTACTTTGAGTTACATTTAACTTGGTTCTATAAGAAATTGATTAGTTTTAACATGCTCTGCAGTTATAGATATTCTTTCTTTTCCTTTTATATAGTGCTACATGAATGTTGTTTAGTGTTGCATCACCTAATATATGATTATCACCATAAGGATGAGGATAACAAAAATTAAATAAGTTTACAAACTGGTTTAATCTTCCACTATTTAAATCCTTGCACGTCTAAAACAATCCTCTGAAACTAGCCAAAGATATACTCAAACCCACAAAGGAATTGATTAGTTCTATCTAATCTGCCACAGTGTTAGTAGGTTGTCCTTATAAGTTACATGAAGTTATAATCAATTCCACATAGATGTTGAGACTTTCGGATCTGGATCTGGAGGGGAATGTGTTAAATGTGTTAGTATCAGCTCTAAAGTTTCGTCTCAAAGGAATCAATTTACTAAAGTCTGTTACTATAAGCGTAGAAACTTTCCCTCTATGCGGCTTATTATTATAGAATTATCGGTGTATAATTAGCATGTTAGAGATAACAGCGTCTACTCCATTACTCCACGGAAGGTACCTCGCGTAGTAATCAATTAGCTTTGAACCACTTCTATTGGAGACTTTCCCTGACTTATTAGACTACATTTTACAAATAGAACCGACCTCTTCGCTCAAACTTACAGACTTATTTTATGTATGAACTAAAGTTTTTATAGTGGCTTTTGCTCATGCCATTATAATAATAATAATATAGCCAAGAGCCTCGACCAACACCTGAGGAGGCTCTCGTTGGGCAGCTGGATCAAGGGCTTGATCCAGAAAGCAGTACTTCTGGACACGGCCCGCATTGTTAGGAGGTTCCTCTCTCTGGAGCCCTGACCGCCGGTAGCTTGGACCCTGTTCCCGATACCTGTGGGCTACTATTTTTTATATTTTTAAATGTTTTAATTTTTTTTTTATACTAATATTTAAAAATATAATTTATATGTATTTAGTTTAATAAAGGAATAATAATATTATAATTTAATTGTCCGATATTACAATCCATTATTGTTAGTAACGACATAAACATCTTACAAACTAGTGTTAGTACACTAGTGTTAGTATTATAAAAACTATATTTTTATGAAGAGGTATTATAATGATGCTGCCGTGGAAGGTGTGTTTCCCGCATGTCGGTGCCTCGGGAGCTGGGAGTCGGTTCGTGCGGTGCCGGCGACGAATCAATTAGGTCGACACCGCGCCGCCATTACCGACGCCCGGAGACTCCGCTACCAAGTGATCCCAGTCACGAAAGCTGAGCGAAAGCAAATACTTCAGGAACGACTTCGTAAAGAATTTTGTAAAAAATTAAGGAAATAAGGATTCCTTAAATCTTTTGGCAAGGACCTGGAAGCTATTTTTAACACCAGTATTGTTTCCAATTGGCTAGATAAGGATTAAAAAAAATTATAAATTTCGAGTGTAGATGGTAGTCAGGTCAAGGGTCATCATTATATTGTCAACGAAAAGGTTATTATTAAACGATCAACTCGTATCCATCGCTACTGCTTATGATTCGCAACCTGCTATATTTTGTCGCGCATAACTCAGACTCCGGCGGGATTCGCGGTTCGATTCCATCCGACTCAGTATCTCCTATACTTCCTGTATATCTTCACGTTCAGGTTCGTTCCACGTGTAATGAGCAGGTAGTACTGGTACATATTCTAGATCAATCGCAACATCGTTGTTAATATTTGTAAGCTATGATTGGATATGAATTATTGTTGATCTGTCCTCAGTATCATTCTAATGTTTATCACGTTAAGATAATTTTTGTGAGATGAACCTAATATTATTAGGCTGAGACTTAGCAGACAGCTCTAATATTGTGTATGGAAGACCTTTACGTCTAGTGAGCGCCCACAGCTGGTATGTCTTTAAATAGAAATAATTTGAATTCTCCTGTAACAAATCTTAAGCTGTCAGCAGATGATATACGTAAGACACTGCGAGAATGGACACTTTCTGTAATAATAGTGCACACGGAACACAAACGGATCAGGTCACTATAACTAAGTTGTAGTGTAATATTAGTTTACCAGGAACTAGTGAATGACTGCCGCACATCATGTTACCTACTTTAGAGTGACGAAGTACACGGTGGACGTAAATCATTACTCGAATAGTGCAGTTCACTTGCAGATGCTTCGGGTAGAAAGCTTTCGAGCTATACTTAGACGATGAATTTCAAAAACCAGTCTTTGATAGTCTACCATTTTAGTATCTAATTGACATAGTGATTGACAGCTATGCTATTGAAAGCTATTATGAGAAATAGAGAAGCAGGATATCCAAGAGTGGGAATTTGGAATCGGGTCCCGGAAAGCTGTTTGATTAGGTCTCAAATGGGAGCCTAAAACGTAGTAATATTTTTATTTTGTTCATCTTCAATCCCTTCATCCTTCATGTATGAGACACACGCCCAGCAGTGGGTAGTGGGTTGCAGGATTTGTTACTTTTATAAAACGACTGCAATTACAAATATTGACAGAACAAATCAAATAGAAATGATTGTCATTACGTACAAACAAACGGCGTAGATGTGAGGGTCGTAATTTCCTTGATGTCACTCGCGTGTAATGTACCCGCGAGTCTCGGTAAATATTCAATTAGGTTCGTTTGAACCACGGCCGCGCGGCGTGCTGGGTGGAGGCACTAATATTAAAATTGCTTTGCTGATCATATGTAGATTTTGAGGTACTTTGCATTGTGATTGCAATAAATTTTGTTATTGGTCTTGTTACAATTTGGCGGAAAGGCAGTCCGTAGGTATTATGACGATTTCCATCGTTTCCATTATCTATCTATGCGTATGTAAGTTTACGGTACGGTACCTAAGTTTACTATTCTGTATACACATTGGTATATACGTAAACTTATGCTTTATTCCCACGGGGGCAGGCAACTACAGAACGCTGCCTGCTACGATCCTTACATACTCCTTTTGCTTCGTTTACGTTCATACATCGTCACACAAGCACCCTCCGCAGCTGGTTGCGAGTTCCACGCAAGTAAACTTTCCGAAGAACATCACCAATAAGGTCTGTATAATAAGTACAATCACGAGCAATAATATGTCAACACTTGGCAACTTTCAATTGCGATTTTTTCACAAAATAACGAATGCAAAGTTGAAATACGACACTTTACATAAACCTATGGGATCGAATATACTATGTTCCTAATAATATAAAATTTCATTCAAAAATAAAGGAGAAAATCGCCTTTGAATAAAGCCAAGTGTACACATACTTATGCTCGTGACTGCCAAAATTTGATTACCTCAAGACTTGAGAATGGAATCAAAATAGACCTCACCTCTCGGTCATGTAATCACTAGACTTTTTCATCCAGCTATCTATCGCCCCGACTTCATCTAAGTGAAAGCCATCGCGGAAGCCAAGACTCAGGGGATTTGCAGAAGATTTTGTAATCGAATTTAATGTGTTTTAAGTCTTTATTTTTTACGGGGCTGGTGTAAACCTCATATAAAGAGAGGAAAGAAGACATTATTAATTGCGTGTCGACATTTTTATTTGCCGGAATGTAACGCACAAGTTATTTCTCGTCTAATTGATGTTGGTAAAGAAATTGCGTGTTAAATTGATAGGGAAAAGATCAAATCTTAGTTTTCCAGTAGCTAGGTAGGTACTACATTGGTATATTTTATTAATCTGACTAATAATGCTGTCATTGATTATAAACCCATGATCACACAGAGCGCATCCCAGTGCAGCAAAAGGACCCACTCTTGGATTTTTAACTCTCGGAGCTAAGAAGTGCGTCAAAAATCCAGTACACAAAAAAACGCCGCGGGAAATACACGCCCGTGCGTATCTTGGCTTACAGAGTATGGGACTGCAACTGATTTTAGAATCATTTTGCCGGTTGCACCACAAGACTTATGTGAACACTGAAAGACCAACATACATTGAAACAATGTAGAATGTTGAAAAATAAGTAGATACTTATATGATTTTTATGAAAAAAAAAAACGTTAACAAAATGTCATAAATATTCGTCGCCCGCTCTAATATCTTCTCCCTAAGTAGTGCTTATCTCAACATCTTCACAAAGCAGCCTGGTTAACATGCATGTATGCAAAACGCATCCGACGGCGGCGGCGGTAGCGTTACTTCGCAACAACTGGACAACCAGTTGCACTGCGATTATGTAACGATAGCGCGGCGATTATCGTTAATTTCAGTTATTAATTATTTTCAATTATCTAATAGAATTACTGCTAATTTGTTGGCTAGTCGGCAATTTTCTGTGGTCACGGTTGTAATGAGAAATCCAACGAGTATTAGAGTGGAAGTCTGGAAGCAGCGCCCTGGGTTGCGATAAAAATAAACTGAAAAGTACCAGTTTTAGTTTTTAGAGTGATTGAAAATTAGAGTTATCCTTGGTTTTACCTCAATTTCTAAGTAGAAACAAATGACTATCACACTGTACTATGGACGGATATGAGAACATCTGAAAACGCGATACTTATAATTAACTACATAGATTATTCTTCACAAAAATATTCTTCGACAAGCTGGGCTATTTGTTAAGGCAATCATAATTTTATTTCATTTCGTTTGATGTCTTCATACCCGTATGTGACGAAATGACACTATTTCGTAGGGGAGTAGGGGAGATCATAATTACCTATATATCTCATTTTCTAATTCTGTCTCGTTTAGATAGGGACTTATTAAACAATTTATAGCACTTACTCTAATACCAGTATTTTAACTTGTTAAGATAAACAAATAATCATTTGTCTTGTTTTATTACCGCTTATTAGTCAAACATGTCGCTTATTTATGAGTTTTTAAATCAGGCGAAGATCGAAGATGAACAGAACGACGATTTTTAATTTCACAGAAAATAATATTTCAGATTTAATATGCAAAATACGTATATTCAAACTCTCGACTACTCACTCAAATAAAAAATAATGCAGTTACGATTCTATGCATAAACTCGAAATATAATTACCTATACGGAACCAGTGAACACATACGTAGTGCAACTCGGCCGCTGCCCCATTCATTCATTCCAGTAGTGAGCTAACAATGGAGCTAGACCCAACGGATTAGTTATGCCTAAGTCGAGGAACAAAAAGCTGGATAATTGCACTGGCGAGTAGTCGCGCCAGTCACTCGCGCTAACTGGTGTAGATAGTGGCACGTGTGAGCGGATGTGTGGCTGTTCGGTAGACGTTATTGTTGGTGGTAATAACTGTGTGCTTTGTACAACTTAGTGCTATTGTTAAGTTTCAAGTTAGCTGTGAAATATTTACCTTGCATGAAGTTTTGCTATCAAGTCTACAACATAAAGCAGTTCTTAAAGAACTGTCAACATGCGTGATGTTTCTTTAAATCAGAATCTATGAATCCTGATTTCCATGACTGTTTTTTAAGTTTAGGTATGCAAATCCAAACAAAGGGCCTTACCTACCGAAAAAGTTTTATCAAATAGCTCTAAAAGTCCGTGAACATCTATTTTCGTAAGCAGTGCAGGTCATAAAATACTCTCTATCGAAGCAATTCCACTGAGTTACAATCTCTAAGAATATAATATATTAAGTCTAAGCCTTTATTTCTCGGACTCGGTAACTATTTATGTGCCAAAACACCTTATAAATCGCTGGCACAGATTAAAGTTTACAAGCCAATGTTGACATAGGCTTCTAATGACTTCAATGTATTTAGGAATTATTGGGAGAATAAGCAATCACTATGTATTAACTCAAACTTAATGGGATATTGTTGGTAGAGGATCATTTACATAATAGTAATTTGTTGGACACTCACCGCGCGGTGGACATCGACTAAACTTTAGATGGAAGTGTGTCACGTCATGCTTCAGACTTGAATGTGGTTTCGATAGCAATGTATTTGATGTCTTTTGCCTCCCACACGCACAAACCCCCTTTTAAAGATTCTCCTACATTTATCTATTCTGATTTTGAATGATCGGTGAATACATTAATCTGATTTCTAGAATCAGATTAATAATCAGTATTAAGTCTCTCTATCTCTCTCTAGCTTAGGTACTGAACCGAACCCACTATCAATTCTAGTAAATCTTCGTTCCGTGTATAGTGACGGTTGTGACATTTGCTCAGCCAATCAGTTTTGTCGATCGTTTGGCCCTTTACGACGTCAGTGACTCAGTATTGAATTTTGGTTTGCTCTGTCTGTGTTCCTACATTAGTTCATGTTATGTTACTTACATTGTTTGTACAGAATTTATATTATATGCACCGATTTTTTGTTGACAATATTGTATTTGTTGAAATAGATAGGTAATTTGTTACTCAAATGGCTGAGGACTCGCCATCAATTAATTTGAACGCACAATATTAACAGCCTACAATATCCTAATTTTCCATCCACTGCACATATTTAAACGAGTTCGAATCAATTACGTGTTTTCACAACGAGTACATAAAGGGATCAGCACAATGAGTGTTCCACGCCTGGCGCCGGCCACGGAGGGCCGGCCAGCTATACAACCGTCAATAGCGCGCCGCCAATAGCCAGCCGGCCACTCCACAGCACCCAATAATCCAAATAAACACGGCGCTGTCAACGACACGCGACACTTTTATCGCTCTAGTCACCACCCCGGACCGGGGGACCCACCACTATGTTTTATTGATTGAACATTGGTTCCCATATTACGCTGCTAACTCACCCAAATTAACGGATGAACACGTAAGCTCAAATATTGTTGAAACGCACCATTAAACTTTATTACGCAACGAAAGTGACCCCAACCAAACGATCCCGCTGTAACAAACGTTTGCAATACTAACTTTTCTTATTATAAATTATGAGATATAAAAACAAAAACAAAAGATTCGTGATCATCAAAATAAACTGGCGGACCGCGAACAGAATACTAACGACATAATTCAAATTCAACAGCAATATCGGGCCAAACAACAACTCGTAATAAAAGCTCAACTCCTTTATTATCCAGAGCTGTGGGCCCCAAGCCGGCGCGGCGGGTCCCGGAGACCCTCGAACTGAGCCGTCACCCCGACACGTATTCGCGCCATCCGGCGTTTATCATTTTTTCCATCTCGAGCCGCATCGTCTGATAACCATGGGGTTAGTGACAGCTTTCAACTCCGGATTAACTTCGTATTGCGGCTGAGAGGGAAAAAAATTAATAGCTCCGAAAAGATTGGCTCGAACCCCTCGCGTGAAATGTTAGTTACTTGAAGGGATCCTTTGGACCCTACAATTTAAAAACTATACGCCTTAATTGGCAATCTGTGTAAAATACGATCGTTCCTTTAACTAAATGACGGTTATTTGAAAATTTAGCTAACACCGGACGCGTTGAATACATTATAAATTATTACCAGTTTAATTTAGCTCATGACTTCATGAGTGATCAGCTGGTTATTTCAATATCGTCATTAATAACACAATCATTATCAATAATAATTGTGATGAATACGAGATGGGCTCCCATGATGTGCAAGTAACAAACGTAGCTGATGAATGTTTACAAATCGAGGACGATGCAAAATTTACACAGAATTGAGAGATGATTAAATCTGGGAATGTTTTGTTAAACAATGTTGATTAAGTTGATCAGTTGAATGTTGGAATTGGTATAGGTAGATGGAGTAAATACAATCGGGGATGGTTGCCAAATAAACAGGCTTATTATAAATGTTTGCCTAATATTCAAAACAATATTTTATGATTTCGAGAACATTTTTCAACCGTAGGAAAATCAAATATGGTGGTTTCCTTTTTGTTTGTTATAAAAAAAAAAAATTACATTCAAAACGTTTTAGTTACAAAATATCGAATTTAAAAAAATGCTGTAAGTGCATTCATTACGCATAAGTGATTCAATTTCGTATGTATGACAGTTCACTTGCCTGGTGGACAGACGCAGTCTCCGTAGTCGCGGATACTCCTCCTTGGGCGCCAGTACATGGGTGGCCTTGCCAACACCTCGCGCCGCAGCCGCTCCACCAGCGGCTGCTGCGGCTCCAACACCGCGCTACGCAGCGCCAGGTGCTGCTCCTCCAGCAGTGACAGCCGCCCCTGCAGCCCCTGCTGCTTGTAGAGGCTGTATCCGCTCGAGATCAGGCTCATGGCACAAGCACACCATAACACCACACAGTAAGCCCACGGATCCCCCGGACATCTCTCCTCACATTTCTCCCATTTCTTTTTAATCGTCTCTTTCTTCTCTTCTTTTTTTCCCTCTTTCTCCACCGTCTTCACACCCGGAGGCGACTTCCCTCCCATTTTCAAAATCATTTTTCCTGAATTGTATATCTCATGAATCGCATCTATTATACCAATGGAATGTTAGCCGCATCGTCTTCGATATTCTCATCGTAAATGTTCAACCCGATCTGCGTTAAGGCGATACATTGTACTCACAATAGATGCGTCCGGCCCGAAGCTTTTCACGGTAACAACCTCCTCTATTCTTTAACGAAATCGGATAAAAGATCTCAGACAGTATACGAAACACAAACAAAAAAACACACTAAAGAAAATTTAGTGAAAATCAAAGGAACACGGAAAATATAATTAGAATGTTGTGTAGCGGTCGTAGTTGTCAGCGATGAGATCGTGTTTGAATTCGTTGCGTTCGCGCGCGAGAAGCGTAGAGGCGTACCGTCTGGTCGGCAGGCAGAGCGCCACTGAGGCACTGACTGCGAGCAGTGGATCAAGTCGCCGCGGCTCCGCAGACAAGCCGGCGTGCGCCGAATGTCGGCACCGGCATCGTTTGGGAATTCTCCTTGAATATGTTGTTAGTCTGTTTGTATTTTTTCCTTTGAATGTATAATTTCGTAAAAGCTTGTAGATTTCTTAATTTACCTCGAATTTCGAATCGCGTTTTATATATCGGAGAGAAATGTATTTCTGATGTCTCTTTCCATTAATCTGTTAGTTTTGTTGGCACGGAAACAAGTAAAATTACTGAAAAAACGGAGAAAATCCAACTTTGCATGCGAATTTAATTAATGATATTGGAATGACAACTGAACAGAAAGTTGTAGATCATTAACCTCTCCCATGCTTTGGAAACGATTTCGAGAATCGAACTGGCGCTTTTATTGGTGAAGTTTTTTTCATCGCAATCAAGTTACACAGCGTGCCGGGGCATGTTTTATAGTCGGTAGTTGCGAGTACGTCGGAAGGTCCATATTAAGGGGATGCGTGCAAAAACGTGCAGGCCCGAGCAAGCCGCCAAATTGGGCGCTAGCTCGCGCGGAAGAACCGAGGGGGACGCCAATCCAGTTAGTCGCTCACCCCCGGCACCCGGACCCGGTTCCCGGTCCCGGTCTACGCAGACACTGAATCGTAACACCGGTTTAACTCCAACTTACGCTGTCTCATCTTTTAATACGAATTGAAGCTAAAGCTAACGATGAATTTACATTCCTAGTACGGAGACAAAGTATTGTACTGCGTAATTCAAACTAAACAAATGTAAATTGATGCAAGAGAGCTTTCAATTTGTAAACGTGATACTGTTTGTTAATGTAATTTTGATAAAACGTTGAGTTGTTGATGATGAGAGATGAATGCTTCTTTTTAACGATGAATTAATATTCTTAACGCATGGTTACCCAGCCGGAGTTAAGTGTAATTTAGTATTGAACCAGTCTCATTTGTGTTAGTATAGAGTTTCGCATTATTACAACACAGGGTATAAAATACAATGAGCAGCAAAATACACACATGCACGTGCGGTGTCTCGAATACGTAAATTTCATAATCGAACAAGTCCTTTTAAGGCGATAAAGGCAATCAATTTTGATAAAATATGGGGCAAAAAATAGTAACCACCAAAATCCTTGCCGTCCTAAACACTGGCCCGGTTAAAAGATCCATATCGACATTAATTAAATTTGTAAAGAATGAAAAAAGTACGGATGTTTTTTAAGCGATAGACGCTATTAATCTCTTTAATAGAGTCATTAAAAGCGGAGTGGCAGCCGCAAGCGCCGACTGCCACAAAAACGCCTCGCCACTTGAGCCTGACGTGCGTTACGAGCCTTTGTAATAAAGCACTCATAATAAAATTAAAAGATAATCCTGATAAGGGCTCATACGCGCATACCGATTAACCGATCTTATAAGGCACTGTGCCTCTAATGTCCATCCTAATCAATACTATACACATCTAAATGGTCATTTCAAAAATTTTATTATTGTTATTTACGATCGCCATTACAATTCAGTTTAAAGTTACGACTCCATAATTGGATTTCATAAAATTTGAATACAATATTTACAGGATTGAAAAGAGCGTTTTGAAGTTCAATGTGGCATTATTTTTGATGCGTCGTTCGAGTGGTTTAAATGCTCGCTCCCAGCTCGTCTTTGTGAATATTTAAACACTGATCAGAGGTGCAAGAGACGAGACGTGATTATAACACTAAGTATACGATTGTGTGGATCATTTAAAAACTCGAAGAATTGGAGTTCACTTTTTATATGTGCTGTAATTAATACGTTAAGAGCATGCAAAATTGGTCCATTGGCGACGCAATCTGCAACATCAGAGCGGAGACAAATAGCTGCAATTAAAACTAGATTGTCGTTATTTAGCTCCGCGTTGTGTCGCTCGAGCCGCGCTGGACGTGTGCGGGTGTGCGCACATCTATCTCCGCTCGCTTCTATAAATTTAATTTAAACTTTTGTACTTCGTCAAACGCTGAGTTTAAGACACCCTCCCGCGCTGACAGTTTATATTTTTTTAATTTAATCTCGTACTCTTTTGAATAATTGAGCAGCGCGATGGCTCCCTCGCAGCCGACTGTGTTCGTAGAACATTCTTGTTTAACTTCAAGTTTGTCTAATTATTATAGAAGTCGATGAGTGTCGAGGGAAATCTTTGGAGGTGAATTAAAATTATGTTCGTTCTCGACTCAACTGAAAACCGCTAAAGTTAAAAACTCTTTTATAATATTTAATAGAAAACTTATAAATACGTTATGGTAGAGTTTAAGAATAATTCCAAAAACTTACACTAAACTAAGTTAAGTTAGCTGAGTCAACTTAGCTAAGAATGTATTCTAGACATCTTTTGGGACAAAACTCGGAGAAGCCTTTTAGCGTTTCGTATTCTCGTTTGGCTCAATTTAATTTGCTTCACATAAAATTTTTGTACTAAGTATATTTTTCGACGATATTATTCTGCAATTTTTCGAATTGTTCCCATTCACTGCTAAATTAATTGTATTATGAAAATGAAAACTTTTAAACAGAACGATGTTATCAAACTCATTTTGTTCATTCCATATTGATTTTCGTTTCACATGCTGATGTGAATGAAAAGAGTAATTTGCCACCATTAGGGAAGTCACATTTCCACCTTTTCCTTATAACTTAATTCGAAATCAATTCAAGTCAATTAATCAGAAGCGGCTACTCTCCGGGGCTCTCATAATTGTTTGTAGGAACATTCAATTTCCTTCAAGCAATCAGAATCGGCGTGACCTTGTTAAATCCATTCCAATTTCAATGGAATGAAGGCGTAAATATTACCAGCAGTGGCGCGAAATGTAAATAGCTTAGTATCGCCGAAACGAAAGTGAAATATCCCTTCGTCCGTGCACCAAATTGGAGCAGCCACGTTATCGGATCGTTTGCTTTATTTACAGTTTGTGGTGGAATTGGGAAAAGTTGCGAAGGGGAGAGGCGAGGAAGTGGGGGCGAGGGTGTGAACTGAGGCACTTCCTCCACTTTATGAATTGTCGGCGAGCGGTCACCTACTTGCGAGTTGGCGACACCAATACCGAGTCTCGACTCCCGATGTTTCGAGCTCGTAAATATTGAACTCGGAAAAAAATTGCAGTCCGCACTGCGGTGCGCGATATTTACTGTTATTACTTGTTTGTTCTGCGATACTGATTAAAACTCTCATTTGTATTTATTTGAAACAAGATTGTAATCGGAAAAGTTCAAGAAATATTTCGTGCTTAAAGTTTTCCTGGCTTTTAGAATTGGGATCGCAGAACAAATAAGTTTTAAATTCATAAAGTGGTATTTCTGTAGAAACTGTTATCAATACTGGAACAGAAACACGAACATGGAGCAGTAAATGTCGTCGACAAAGGCACACGTAGTATATGAAGAGCGACCACAGTCACAGATTAGTATGCGAAGAGCTGAACCGAAAGCAATTAGACGTTTCGATTCCATCTGAATTCCAAATGGGTTTCGATTGGGACAAATAGTTTGGACCCTTCAAATTGGAGTCGAGGTGACGCGTGATGTTCTAATGTAATCACTCCGAGCCTCCGGCGAGCTCCAATTTGCGGCCTTACAGCCAAACTTCGATCTGTGTGATTTTGCGAATTGTAATTGTGAAGTATTAGGAAAGCGGTTAGTTATTCCAGCCTCTGTTCCTGGATATGAAACTTGTTATTGGATGTGTGCGGATGTTGGTCACGTTTGTGTCTCGTAAGTGGTGATTAGAGTTTCGACTGGTGTCACACCTCACACAGTCGACTGACCTCAATACTGTAATGTAGACTGAAGTCACGAACAAAAGTTACGTATCGTAGATATTTCTCGACCATTGCTAAACCGATTCTGAACAACCATTACCACTTAAAAGGTAACATAAAGTTTGAATTTATCAAGAAAACTTGATATTTATTAGGGCGATATGGAAGGGGAGTGCTATCTGAACAGTTCATAATTTTAAAATGGTACAATAGTTTGTAAACAGTGAAGATTAGAACAATAAAGATATAACGCTCCGGGGGCGAGCCGCAGACGAACGCTGAGCTATAAATCACAACGAGCAGCACGACGCAATGTTGAAGTTGCAAGGTCCTGAATCTAGGACAAATATTTCGTCAAAAATAAGATAGCACAGATTAGGGCCATCATTATTTATAGGGCACATAAATAATGTTTGTGTAGTTATACAATATTGGTAGGTAAGTATAGGTACCTGGAAATGGAAAGCTGGTAAAGCTCGTTCACTAAACGTAAACGAAAAGGACATAAATTATAGTCTTTAATTGTGTTAGTGTTTCCATCCCTACTTTGTTTGTTAATTACAGAAAAGGACCTACTTTACATAAAGTTAAAGTTGTCCGGCACACACTGAAAACTAAACAACGTGTAAATTCACAACAGATTACAAACTACACGCGAAATAAGCGGCAAACAACAAGTAACGCAATAAAATTATTCAGCGAAGAGGAGGTTGGATGGGTAAAACATAAAGAGTAACTTCGTTCTCGTGTCGATTCCCGCATTTCCCACCGAAATAGTGCGGCGGGGATAGTTCCCGCAGTTGTCGGAATCGTGACCGCGGACTGCGGGACTGGTGCACAGCCGCCCAAGTGTTTATTGTTGCTCTTCCTGACGCCCGGTGACGCGTGACGCGCCAATGAGCTCGCTTTCTAATGCCCTCTCGTAATGGGAAACAACACATTGTTGCACCTTAATGATCACTCTATATGGCTTCCTTGATTACCTGTTCTCTTAGTTGCCTGTTTTCTTTATCCTAATCTCGATCTGTGATTTGACTAAAATAGAGCAACGTGTTTGGTCTGTTATGGAGTTAAAAAATGAGGATTTCCCATTTAGGAATTATATGTTGCAAAATAGTTTAAAGCGTGGGTTGATAATTTAACTAAATATAAAGTAAACTTAACGGTTTCAGTCACAATAGAAGTCGAACAAACAATAACCCTGCGGCCACATCCCTCGGCTCGTCAACACTAAACTTGGGGCTGTGATATAAACTGATAAAGAAACTATGCAAGCGGAAACTTTAACACCGCTGAAGTTTGAACAAATTATCTGTCCGCAGAGGGGTGTGTGTGTTTAGGACCGGCGTGTGGCACCGACTGGGCTGTTAAGAAAATTTACCTCGACCAGCCTAATGAGACCTTCGACCGTTCATTAAACTCCTCCGGTAATAGCTGACGTCTCGGTGACGTGTGAAGATGTGTGAGGGGTCAGGTCACGCCGGCCACGTCAGCACTTGCACGCGACATTTGCGGCCCGGCCTTTAATTTTCCTGAGTCGCTTGTTGTTGTTTGTGGAATTTATACACGCATATGTTTTGATGATTTTACGTTTTAGGATTGCGTCAGGTTTATTTTGGTAACAGATTTTAAAAAGGTCTATCTGTCTGCCTCGTTATGTTTCGTGTAATGACGATCGAGTTTCAATTCAAAGTCACAAAGGAGACTTTTGAAAAGTCCGGTATAAGCATCACGTTCCATTTTGCTTATTTCGTCAGAATTTTAAAACTCATAAAAAAAAGTTTAAATAATATATTATCCACATATTTCATTTCATTCCAAGAATGAGAAGGTCATTTAAAATATTCTATAGGTACGTCTACTCAATTTTACTGGTCAATTGATCTTATCCCTCCGAACATTTATCACTGGACCGAATCAAGCAATATCATCAGAACTCAGAATTATTCTATAAATTTATCAATCTCGATCCAAGTTTGATTGAAGCGAAGTCCTGAAATTCCCTGAGTTTATTGAAGCCCACGCTTCGTTGACTCATTTAGTTAAATTTATCATCAAGTCGAGTTATTACTGATTTGTGTAGCCGCCGCCATCGTAAACTGTCTCCTTTATTATAGTCGTGATATTATTTTGAGTTAATCTTATTTACTTTCATTGCCTTGAGAATTTATTACGTTTAGATGTAACGATTAGTATTTAGATGTATAAACAATATCTGTGGTACCCACTATTAGATGAGAGATATTGTGATAAATTATATTAATAGGTGGGCTCAAGCAAGTATTTTAATGGTTATCGATGTAACATAATATGATGTTACATGGATAATCATTTAAAACTTATTATGGCATTATTGGATACTTATAAAGGTACCTACTATAAAATGTGGAGTCCCTTGAGAGAAACTAGTCAATTAATGGCCACTTATACTTGATATTGTATAGAATTTATTTAACAGTTGAAAAGATTACGTGCTTTCCGAGTAGGTAAATGTTCACACTGCCAATAGAAGGACGAAATACTCGTAGCAGTTAATGATTATATAATTCTGATTGTAATCAACCATACTTTCACCATACATTAAACAGTTTCTTATCAGCAATGCTTCAGAGGATATCTCGTAATTCAGTGGCGTTACACGCCCAGCGTTCACGTCACAAAGTCACAACAGTAGTAAACACCAGTACACAGCAAAGCAATAAATATTAGTAGAGAAAATGAATCGAGATAAGGAAGCAAAGGGGACGGACGGCCGGCGCGCGGCGGTCCGGTGCCGGTCGCGGCGGTCCGGCGGGCGGACAGGCCGCGCATATCGCCGACTTTGTTCGCACTCATTGAACTGTGTAAAAA
This sequence comes from Mesoligia furuncula, assembly GCA_916614155.1. Taxonomy (NCBI): domain Eukaryota; kingdom Metazoa; phylum Arthropoda; class Insecta; order Lepidoptera; family Noctuidae; genus Mesoligia; species Mesoligia furuncula. Next base: position 559,622 of record OU744805.1, read on the forward strand.
GATACAGCACCCCTATTTCATTTATACCAGCCTGTTTATCTAGCCTTTATAAATTGCTTTCATTTGCCCAGTAATCTTCTTTTTCGCTTTGATCTCAGTTTGTTTATTCAAAAAGCGCTTTTAAAAATTCAATTTGTTTCAATGAGCTACCCGCTCTCTAACACTTGCACTCGTAAAACGTGTTTGATTTTACAATCAATAAAATGAAAAGTTGAATAAAATTGTTTCCTCGTTTCTTGTAAATTACGAGTACATTTATGAATGAAGGCAGTAATAAAATTACTTGGTTAGTTATCTCTACGGCGGTCATCTTGATATTATAATGGTGATTGTAAAACAGAAATAAACAGCCATTTAGATGGTTGTTGACGATTAGGAATACACGTAAAGCGATATCTCGAGGTTGATTTAAAGATGTACAAACGTTTCGTAAGTCAGTCATTAATAAGCGATATGCAAGTTTAGTAATCATTAGTAAGACATTGTGGCATTCCTACAATGTTACAATATGGGACCAAGTTAAATAAAATTAAGTTCATATTGTGGTCAAAGGCAAGAACACATATGACTTTCGTGTCAGGTAACATAAGAAACGTAATTCACAAAGCTCTAAAAGAAAATAAGGAAAAAAGTAACAGTAAGAAAAACTGACGAAGCAAAGAAACCGTACACCGTGACAATGACAAATAAAGTAGCGAAGGTAGCGAAGTAACAAATGTCATAGGAGAGCGACAAATCCGCGCCCGCACCAATCCGATCTACCGAACGATTCCTTGCTCCCCACCATCGCGCCATTCGCCTCCGACGACATTTATTTTCCACCGTTTGATTTCTACAGGTATTTCCCTTTATCAGGCAGACTCATTCATGATAGCAACGGCTTCGGAACCATTCTTTAACCAACTGATGTCGGATCAGCAATCGATACTTATAATAAAACTTTACGGGACCTTTTGTCCGTGATTTCTTATGGTTACAAATCCAAAGTAATAGTTCGTGTAACTTAGATTTAGCTCCAAGCAAACTCATTGTTCGGAAACTTAAGATTAAAGATGCTTACGCAATATTCGGGAAGATTAATGCTTCCGAAAGCACATTTGGTCGACAAACTTCCCCAACATTATTCTATCAACGCTTCATGGGATGCCCTAAATTACAGCCATCAACGGGTCTATGACAAATTACGAGGGACAAACTAATAAACATGAGAACATCTAAATAGCATCTGGTGTTAAACGGGACGTCTCAATAATTCAGCGGAGTCGGTCCTGGAGGCAGCGGGTAATGTTTGGGCAAATGTTTGCGCATGACCCATCTCGGCCCCTAATATGGAGGAAATTGTATGCGAATTGCGAAAGTCTTGTTCAGACTGCTCGGCTTCAAGCGGGCCACAGTCTAAAATATTACTATAGAATATTCAAATAAAATAGGCGGTGAGCTTGAGGTAAGTTTATAAAGTTGTTAGTCTATGCAAACACATTTGCCGGTAGCCAAATAAAGGTTGGTATCAAAACACGTGGATTATGTGAAGCGGCAAATATAACGCTGGACTTAACTTCTTTCAGCACGTAGCGCACTTCTGTCGGTATTGGTATTGCACGCTCGGCTGGCACTAAATTGTAGGCTCAGCGTTCTCAGTGCCAGTAATTTGTTGAATGTGCGTTCAGAATTGATGTTATTACATTGAAGTTTAAATGTGTACAGTTCCGCGGTATTTGTAGGCTTTATGATAAACCAAAATTTAGTGACGGAAGTAGCAATAAAGTAGGCTCAACTATTGTTGTAGAAGACTTGTTTATTAGGTCATTTCATTTATTTATTTTTGAACCCAGTTCAGAACTCGGTTTTTAGTTTAGGTCAGTCTTAAAGACACGGAGGTAAACAACCTTTGCAAAATAATTATTCAAAAAGAAACTCAAATGAAATGGTATGAAACTTTCACGACATCCTGAAACGTAAATAACAACAAACAAAGTATGAAATTTGTGTCCAGTTTGAATTTAAAAACGAACTGTCCAAAGATACAAATTGGAATCCTGCTCGCGCCGTGACCAAAATATTATGCGACTTGCAGGATCATAAATTATGTCTGTTTTGGAGATAGGCAAAGGACCAGCACATAGAAGAGAAAAGACAAGATCATTCATAAAATTATGATAGTTGTTCTATTTTAACAAAGATAACAATCACTTATCTCGATGAGTGCCTATTGTATCTTTATTCCAACCCACCGAAGACGTCTTGTTTTACAGTTACAGTTCCGCAATGTCATTCGACTCGTTACACCTTTTTGCAATCTAATACTGCGAGCACGACGCGACATAGATTTATTTAAATCAGAGTGACAAAATATACAGAGCGAAGCTTATAAATATCAATAGGATGGTACACTTCAATGTAATAATTAGTTATTTGGACAAAGCATGACATGCATGTTTGAATGGTCAGAAGCGTACAAAAGCTTTTGTCGCAAAAAGTATTATGTTGAGTTATGTAATACAAATACTTACTTCTGAAACAGATCGTGAGTTCAGTAGGTATTACCATTATTTATACGAAAATGTGTAGAAGCAAACTGAAAAAGAGAAACACCTAAAAGTCAGTACATCCATGAATAGCTTAAGGAAAAGGAAAGCTTAGGAAGCAGCAGAAACAATTGCATCGGATGTCGATACATTGAAGTTGAGGTTGCTATACCGACTAGTGAAAAAATTAAAATACATTTAAAATTTGGAGGATCGTTAATAGGATTTACACCCACGACAATTTCAAACTAAACCAAAATTAATAGCCGCCATTCAGAACTATAGTAGACAAACAAAAACTTGTAAGTTTCCTTCGATTACCCAAACTCTGTACATTAGATAACCGATGGCTTCACTTTCACCCACATCCCTCGTCAAACAAGTGGAAACAATGGCGGGGAGCAAACAGCGGGAAATAGACACGTTTGTCTTGGAATCTACATTACAACAAACATTACACCCTACAACATAATAGCGTGGTGGTAGCAGCGTTGAGGAAGTATCCCTTTATTCCAATATCGGGATTTGGTTTGGGGTTGGCCGATAATAAAGTGGTGATAGCATAAAATATAAATAAATAACGTCAATGAATGAGACTGTTATATTTTAAAGTGATGTTTATATTGTATATATATTCCTGGTTAAAGTTCACTAGTTTAAAACTGAAATATAACCTTTTCTGCATAAACAGCCTATAATGTTCCTACTGCTGGTACACAGGCCTCCTCTTGGAGACAGGGAGTGGGCCGTAATCCACCACGCGGACCCAGTGCTGGTTGGTAGATCTCATCATGCCTTCGAAAGTCTGTCAACGCCTGTCTGTGTGCGAACCAACGACCTACAACTCGTTTGCTGCGCGAGTGCAATTCTCACGCGTCTATTAACTCGAATTACATATATTGTGAAAGGCAAAAAACATACTCATCATCATCATCATTTCAGCCGAAAGACGTCCACTGCTGGACACAGGCCTCCCCCAATTTTGGGGGGGTTTGCTATAATCGCCACGCTTGGCAGGCGGGTTGGCGATCGCAGTATGGTATGATGGTGTAATGCATAGAGAACGCTGCTGCCCATTCTTCGGTCTCCCTTAGTCGCTATTTACGACACCCACGGGAAGTATGGGGTGGTGCTATTCTTTAAGTCCGGCACCACACAGACGTCCGGCACCACACAGACTGAAAACATACTAATACAAACATACTAATTGTAGTTGATAGTCACAAGTATATAAAGGGATCTTCTGTTTGTATCCGACATTGCCAGCCCCGTTGAGAATGTGACTACTATTGATGACGCAGTGTACTGTAGCTGTAGGTACTACTACAGTAGTGGTGACGTCAATAATTCTTGTTGGCACAAAGAAAATGGTGAAAGTACCTAAAGCTTTTAAAATTGTTTCTTTTGTTCAAAGGAAAAACAAAGGAAAAGCGAACTGGTCAGTTTGTAGGCGATGTAACACAAGATGTGAAACAAATTAACATTTACTTAAAACGTAAATGAAATGAACAAAACAACTGAAAATTACCAGAATTTCGTTATTTAGCCAAGTGTCCTGATCCTGAGGGACATTAAAACTAAAGCTGAGACAAGTCGTCACTAAGACTTGCTTTTTAACCGATTTCAAAAAAAAAAGGAGGAGGGAAGGAGGTCCATTCGACTGTATGTTTCTTTTTTTTTATTTATTTGTATGTTTGTTACGCGATATCTCCGGCAATTGTAAATCGATTTCAAAAATTCTCTTTTTACCGACTTCAAAAAAAAGGAGGTTATCAATTCGACACGTATGTATGGAATATTATTGGAATTGCATTATATTCACATATGACAATCTATTAGGGCTTCCAAACAAATATACAACATTTTATAGACGTATGTATGTATGTTTGTCCACGCATTTCTCCGCAACTATTAATCTGATTTATTGCCTTACATTTACTTCAACTTAGGGAACAGTGCAAGTTTCATCAAAATCGATTCAGTAATTTTTAAGATATGGACAAATACGTGTAAGTGTGACGGCCTGTCTTATTGATACGAGTTACGGGTGTAGTGTCAAAGGGAAAACTACTCAAAACCTTGGTCTCAACCAATATTCCAGTTTTTACTTAAAACTAATAATTACGAAATAAAAATTATTTAAAAAAATTAAACCGGCTTCAAAAAGAAATTAACTCAAAATTATGAAATAACTTTAATTTCTGAAGTCGGTGGCAAAAAACTAAAACTATAAAATACAGATCCCAAAGACACCGACTTTAGAAATTAAAGTTATTTCATAATTTTGAGTTAATTTCTTTTTGAAGTCGGTTTAATTTCATAAAATTACTTTTTTTTAGATTACTTTTTTTAATGGGTGCCTCAGGGGTGGTGGTCCCATATAAATTGTATTAACTTTGCTTGGGTAGTTTTTGAGTTAGCTTCAATAATACGTATTTTTGTCACTTAGTTATTGATGATGTTACCAGCTGATGATAATAACTTTCGGTCACTGACATTTACATAGCAAGCAAAACTTTTTACAAAAAAAAAACAGATTTCCAAAAAAGACACTACAAAGTCAAAAATAACTTTAACTCGGAATTCGGTGGCAAACAACGAAAATACGAAGGACAGGGACACCGACTTCCGAAGTTAAAGTTATTTTTCACTTTGTAGTTTCTTTTTTGGAAGTCGGTTGTTTTTTTTTTTTTGTAAAAATGTTTTAATTTTTAGTTTGTAGCAACCAATGAGATTGGTAACAACATGTTATTTTTGACCTTGGACCCACAAAATATGAAGATGTGGTCAGTAGGTACTTGGTACTTAGTACGTTTATATACCTTCTACCAAAGTTGTATACCTAACACGCCATTCTAAAACGTTGTCATACTATTTAGTGGTTTCGACACAACTGAAGCGTCAACACATTCATTGCTGGCTGGTAGATACTTTATATTTCAACTTCACAATTTATCACCATCGCACAAAGCTCGGGGCGATCACCATTGATTAATATCACCATTTCTGCATATTTTGTCTCCAAACACAATTGTTAAACGGGAAGCGTGCTCTAAAACAGCACAGCTCGTGTTTTGCAAGTGGCAAATTTATTGCTGGTCGGATCTTATCTGCAATCGTTTATCTATTCAATCTCGTATCATAAATCTGTATTGTATTGTAAATCTATTGGACTCTTGTCTGTATTATAATGTTTTACATATTAATACACAAAAATCACGAACTGGTCTTGCAAATTGGAACATGACAATGAGCTAAGAAGGTAGCATGAAGGTCGCATGAAGGCGATACATAATATACCAAACCATTCTCGAGACACTCGAGTCAAAAGCTATTCGAATAACCGAGAACAAACCCTCCAAGTTAAACAAAACATCGTGAGGGAAAACTGTACATTTCTAATAACACAATACCGAGAGTAGAAAAGATAGCATCGTTTTATACATTGGACATAAATTACGAACGAACAAACCTCAGCGGCACGGAAGGCGATGTATCCGAACGATACTAAAGTGTTTTAATACGAGCAATATTTGAACAAAACTCATATCAAGAATTAATAACAATATAACGTAGTCAAATATGTACGTAGTTGGTAATGGAATGTACCGAATAGAACAATCTAATGGCGGGATCAGACGAGCGATGGTCGGCGACGATACGGCACGCATTGCGACTGTTCCCGCGCTGTTGACGCTGTTGACGCACCCGCGCCGCGCGCGCCCTCCTCGATCGCAGATAAACGATCCTCCTTGTTCGATTCCGATTGTTAACATTGTTATATAATTGTGTCTTGAGAGATGTCTGGTTCGAGATGACTGTTATTTATTAAGATTTATTTGAAGGTGAATCATTGACAGTTGACGACTCTTTGTTTTGGTTTGCCTTTGTTTGTTCTGCACCTGAGGAATGCTTACAATGTTAGAATTTTATCCACTAATTGAAGGACTACCATAGATACATCAGTTAGTAAAAAATTAGATTAATCCGGTTGTAAAGTTAGGATAGTAACACTATAGACAATATTACCGTGGTAACAGTGATCGTAGGTTTATATTTGCTGAAATTTTTATATTGTATAACATTTTTAACATTCAGTACTTTTATTAACATACATTATTTTCTGGTTTAATACAGCAAATATAATGATATTGTTTATCAAGAATTACCTATACAGGGTGGCAGCACATCGACGCGCAACTTGTTACCATGGCTTCTGTGTGGATATGTGTGTGCATATAGACATTTTACGTATATTATTTGAAAAAAATTCCTGTTCCATGCCTTTAGACTGCGTAGATATTGCACTCATAAGAAACAACAGATTTTTTTTTCTACTGTAGCGGGGCAGAATCACGTGCTGAATTTATGGTTTCAATTAGGTAGTCGTGTAATATGTTTAAGTAATACCTTCTTACAAAATAAATAAGTCTCGGTAGAAATATCGTATAATCTGTCTTATCTAGTGTAATGTACACTTTGTGTGAAATTCTCAGTGAAAGCAGCTTTACAGAGAGGTAAGTAAGGGCAAGACGGTGGAAAGCGACCGGCTCCCGAAATAATACACGGCAATGCATTCTGGTCTAGATTAGATCTAACAAAGACAGGTGAACAATATGGGAACACGTTTCAACTTAGGTGGGTAAAGGTAGAACACAGTTTGAGGAGGAGATAAGTACGTTACTAACTGCTTTCGCAAATACGAAACGGTACGATAGAGAGATTACAATTTATCCACGCTTAGATAAGACGAGACTTTATAAGACCCACTGAAATATGCATACTGAAATCCTGATTAATCATTTCTTCATAATTCACAATGTATGATACCACAGTACAAGTGATATACATGAGTACCCACATGGAACATTATGCCCGCAATTATCTCCCACCGCGCCACATGTATGAAGCCCAATCAATCGAAAACCACGCGATTGTCAATCAATTAACCGTGTGGTGTGGGCCACTAAAAAGAGCTACTAAACCAGCTGCGAGATGAAAAGATTAACCAGCTTCCGACATCAATTGTAACCGAATTACGATCAGCAACGAATTGGGGACTAACGAAACAAAGACACGTAGTGCAATGTACACAGTGAGTCAACTCGTTGACATTTTTTAACATAGCCTTACTAAAAGTATCTATGATGTCTAGAATTATAGACCGCATTAACATAAATATTATGCACATATAATTATATTGCAGAAATCTTACAAAATATGGGACGTGTTCTCGCGTCGTTGCTTTGTTTCTATTTCATTTGTCAACTCAACTCGGTAAAGCTGGAATCACCTACTTAGCATAAGTGAGTCGCTTATGCTCGTAAACTACGCGGCACTGAACAGACTACTCAAACTTTGTAATACAACAAACTTTGCAGATTATTTCGAGAACTGTTGTTCGTGTGACAGCGCTGATTTCAACCGCTAAAAAGACCGTGGAGTAAAAAAGTTAAAGAGTAAACGTAAGTGCTGATTACGTAGATGCAAAGTACTTTATATTTAATACCACATTTTGCCTAATTTATTGTGTTGTTTTTAATCTTGCGCATAGTGAACTTTTGAAAGGCACCACCGAATTGATTCACTGCCTTTAACGTCACTGGACCGATTATCTAGTATCGGAACAGCCGTAAATAAATTCACGTAGATAAGCCCCGTAACACCCGCATCCAATCGAGATGTCACACGATCGCGATCGTTATCAATCGATTGTTGACTAGATTATAAATTCGAATACAATACAATCCATGTTTGTGTTGTAACAAATTGAATGGCTCGTTCTCGGAATTCGTAATTGGTATTAGACGATTGAATGAATCGAAATTATGGTCAATTATTTTTTTATGATATTTTAGAGATTGTGTTTATAAAAAGTTGATTTGTAGTCGTTTGTCTAAATTGAAGTTTAGGGGTGAATTCTTCGACGTATTATTTAAAATATCTGAGGGTAAATTATAGGGTATGAACACATAGTTAAGTTAATAACGTAAGTAACAATTTTGGTCACTCTATTACGGGATCTTTTTTAGTGTGAACGATATCAGAGCAATTTATTTAGAGCCGGGTCGGTTCACGTCTCTTTTTCAGTAAGTCATAAATGTGTTATTTTGTGATAGAGCACGTTTTGAATAATCTTTTTTTGTGCGCATGTTTTTTAATGTATTGTGAATGTATACGTCATATTTCTGTTCAATCTGGGCTTTTTCGTGAGTTCCACATATTACATAGGCTAGGAGCTGCTTGGTTATTTTAAACTTTTCCATTATATTGCATTACACCTTTTATCCAAAGTCAAAGTCAAAGCATTTATTTAAAGTAGGCTCATGAAAGGCACTTTTGAACGTCAAAAATTACAATAAAATTGAATTGATTCTAGTCGCCCAAAGGTGGTTTTCGTATGGAGAAGAATGGGCAAGAAACTCCACCGTTACTCTTTTAAAATGTTTAACAATATTTTGCATACATTAATTATATCCAAAACTATAAATTTTATAATCTACGATGTTTTACACCATTATATAGTGCGTGCCCCTTACCTTTGTGTTCCCATTTAGAATTAAGTCATCCTGACCTGCTGAAAATCCACATATCTACACATCTCCGAGTTTGTCGTAATGACACTAATCACAACAACAACTTTAAGGAATTTATACATTATTTATTACGTATTAAAGTTATCATGATTATAATTAAAATTTGCGTGACTCACAGGTGAGATAATCAAGTTATTATTTAAATGTAAAATCAAAAATTATTTTCTCTAGGACAGATTTGCGCACTGATATCAGATTTTTTTTTGTGTTTTACCTTTGTGCGCGTCGGTGACGCAACAAATTGTTGCCATTTTAAATATTATTTAGTGCAATTATTATTCTTGTTCTATAATTTGTTTATCTATACTCCATTGGCTTAGGTAATTAACTAAAGATAAACAAATCGAAAAAGGGATTTTTATAGATGACACTTTCTTGTCAAAAATACGTTATAGCCAAATTAAATTTATTTTCGATTTTTACCACAGTTTCCTCGTTTATTATTGTATGTTAAACTTTATCATTTATTCTTAAAGTACTTTACGTATCTATATCTGCTTGAGCACATATTTTTGTTAGATTTATATTAACAATGTAATATTTTGTAATCTGTCTATTCTAAAGAGCCCAAAAAGACAGGTTCTACCATTTTAGGGTACGTACCAAAATGGTAAAACGGAATCTTATGGTGAGACTTAGTCTGTCTGTTTGACTGTCTGCCGGACTGTCACAGCAGGATATCTCAAGACCTACTAATGCTATCAACTTGAAATTTGGAATAGTTTTAGATGACCTTTGCCTTATTTTGGAAATAAGAAAGAAATAATAATATGTATATATATTTTTTGCAACAAGGACTGAAAGGGGGTCTGAAAAATTCGAAGTGGGGCTACTAGGACATTGGGGTATCATATTAAAGAGCGCAGTTTGCACATTCTCAAACTTTTTTTTTTGGGCTGCATAGTGTTCGACTTTTGATGAAAAATGTAAAAAAAAATACCGTTCTTCCACCCTTATCTCCGAAGTTTGCAACGAAAAAAATCTGAAATAATTCTATGTGACAGAAGTTTATGTAAGGATTATAGGAAAAATAAAACGATGTCTCTAAATAGCACACTTTTTCAGAAATCATCAACAAAAGTTACACTAGTTCAACTATCGGTCAAGAGACGGCGCTGACCTAAAACTGCAATATTCTACACCGCAGTGCGCAGTCTTAAAATTCTCTAACGAATATTAGCCTCGCCGATGAAAATTTAAGAACAGACGATGGCACGGAACCCTCGGTGCGCGAGTGCGACTCGCTCTTGCCCGGTTTTTTAGAATACAATGGATTAGATAACGTTGCTAAAGATTACAACTGTGACGTAGCATGACAACTGAAGGGACACGTGTTACGTTTAGTCGGTTAACCAGACGCCTTTCACAGCTCTTTATATGCTACACCGGTCGACGTCATCAAGTCTGACAAGCATTTTGCTGAGCGATGGCCGATTTGCTCAAATGTGGCGTCCCCATGATTGTTTCTTTAACCCCCGATAAAAACAGAGGGGTGGTATAATTACCTACTATTATTATATAGCGACTCAGTTTAAAAACTTACATTTGTGCTATAATAACTCCTGTTATGTAAAAGTTTCATAAACTACTATTTCCTTCTTTTGTTTGATTATTAGGCATAGCTGACAGGCATAAACATAACCTATAACTAAGAGACTACCAGGCGCCCATAAGCTCGGAGGTGATCGCCAAATTCGCATGATTATTGCGTCCCCATAAACAACGGCTCGTTAATGGTGTGTTATCCGCGGCATTGCACGGCGGCAGTTTGGCACGCGGCCGGCACATGGAACATCAAATGTGTACTATAAGCCTGGTTAGGCTGCGTTCATGGGACGACTATTGGTAGGCTACAAAGGTTAGTTGCACACTTGGTTACTATCTACTTAAGAGATAATGTCGTTCGAAGAAGTACTTGTAATTTTTCTAAACTTAAAGGCCGACCAAAACCAATTGGCATGCGGCAGTCGCAAACCGCATTTGTTATTTCAGGGAATAAAGTTGAATAAACATTTCATGCTAAATTTTATGTAGGTAGTATATTACGAGCAGGATTTTGCTTCTTTAGTTACAGCCAGGGAAATTAATTATTAAGCAAAGTGACACCCTATTTGCCATGATAAAGCCATTTCATACAAATGTCAAAGAATTATAGCTTTGATTTGGTAGTAAATTTGCTGAACAAGTAATTTCTCTGACTATACAGTTTTCTGAGAAAAAATAAAAGTTACCCAGGACATCAAGAACGTGTCCAGTCTCGGATAACATTTAGCCCACCGCTCATGTGCCCGCGGCCTACCTGAAGCCTGGCTCTGCGTTTATTTACGCAGTAAACGTATGCTGGTTTATTGTCCTCTAACGTTGTGGCCTGACTTTTTATCTGCGACGGTACCTGACAGCGTTTACAGACGGCGGAAAAAGTTGTAGCTTCTAGCCAAAATGTTTGGTTTACTGCCGTTTTGTAGCTTTGAGGAACTGACGTGTTGTATGACTGGTCGTTTAATAACTCTTTATTTTTAATTAGAAAATAAAAAAGATCCTGGTGTGAGAAAAGATAAGGGACAAATTGATTTCATTCAAATCTCATATTTAGAAATCAAACAGATAGTGGAGTACAAAAGGCGTGATACATAAAATAAACAATTAAGGTACTGTCAATATTTCAGTTCGCCCTAGAAACCGTTAACTAAACTGTTCGCATCAGAGCCTTCAGCCGAACAAATTGTTCAAAAACGTCCTATTTTATCTAAACCCTCAATCTCATTTCCTCGGTTCCGTGTACCGCTTTAGTAGAAAATGGCGTCTATTCCAAACAACCGATACTACTACAAAGCCTGCTATTAACGTAATGCTCATATAAATAGTGTGATTTCCTACAAACCGTGTATCGCACGAGCGTTCCTTAAACTGAATCCTTCGGTGATGGGATCAATTTGTATAGCTTCCCTCGAAACCTCCGAACAACTCGCAATCGAACAAATTACGACCTTAATGGGACCACTTAGAGCTATGTTTCGCTCATAAAGTGCTGGTGGTGAGCAGTCACAATAAACCGGCGGATGGGTTGGCGAGGGATCATTACATTTTGATCCTTAATTCGTCTGCGCGAATCCCGCGCGGTCAGTTAAGGTGACGTAAATGTTGAGTAGCTTTGTGAGTTTGCTAGATGACCAGTCTTGGCTGGATTGTCTATATATTTAATGCAACCAATGTGTTTTTGAATTAATTAGTTTTTAGCATGTGATTTTTTTACTGCATGAAATACATACTAATATTGTAAATTCGAAATCGGGATTGTATGTTACCTTTTCACGCCTAAACCACTGACCGGATTTCGATGAAATTTGGCAGAGAGATAGATTGCATCCCGGGAAAGGATATTGTTTATCGACATGCCTCGCGGACAAAACCGCGGGCGGAAGCTAGTAGATTATAAAACTAACTATACTTAAGTGTATATTTTGGGAATAAATTACTTGATTATTATTTACAGGGTTTTAACTGCAAGGATAATGCTACCATGGAACTTGAAACTTCCCAAATGCGTTATTATTCTAGTAATTATGGCAATAGTGTGAAAAAACTTGCATAATTTTTATTCAACAAAACTTCAGCTCTGCTTCCCCCATATTTCCATCATTTAGGCTATACCGAGTGGTCATTATTTGAGCTCGTATAATTTGTGCGCATGAGTGGCGCTCGCAAGGGCTCGTTAGCATCGATATGCGAGCATGCTAATGGAGCAGCTGGCCGGCTAATAGGCGCGCCCTAATAAAGTAACGCAGGTTGTATACCAGCGTGTGAAGGACGGTGTTAGGGTGTGATAACACGCTCTTGTGCTACTGGGTTTTATAGCTAGTGAAGCGACCAAGTTCCGTATTATCTAGTCAGTTAAAATTATGAAATGAACCTGTGTGAGTGTAGAATTATATAACAATTTTATTTTCAAAAAATTTCGTACGTTCAGTTCTAAGTAAAAACTTACAACTTAGTTTGACGTAAACGTTACGAACGTTAGGTACGTTTATGAAGTAAACGTTAAAAATGTTTAAGTGACTGACGGAATTGTAGATAAAATTCAAATGTTTGTTGCATTTGAACTTTGTCTTTAATTTCAGTAACATACGGATAACATACCGTTTCTATACATTTGAATTACACAAAATAATCCTAAATGCCTTAAAAGCAAAAGGTTAATCGGTCCATTTTTCATAATTTTATGAAGTTGACCTCAACATAATATTTCGTTGTTAGCGATGACATGTTGAATAAATGTTGACCACGTAGGCTAGCCGGTTCCTCATAAATTCCCCAAGTGATCGCTAACTGCATTTATTGCACTTCGATTTCTTGAAATATGCAGTTACAGGTGAAAAGTTATTTCACATGTTTTTGCAGCAATTATATATTAGCTTTTAGTTAAATAATGACGGGCTAGATTCAGATGCATATTTTAAAATACTGGTATTCAGCTGCATCTGGTTAGACTGGAAGCCGACCTCATCATAGTTGAGAAAAGACTAGGCAGATAATAATAATAATAATAATATATTCGACAACTATCACACAACGCCGTCTAGTCCCAAGCTAAGCAGAGCTTGTGTTATGGGTACTAGACAACTGATAAACATACTTATATATTTCTAAATACATACATATTATAGATAAATTACACCCAGACACAGAACAAATGATCATGCTCATCACACAAACATTTGTCCTGGGTGGGAATCGAACCCACGACCTCCGGCATAGCAGTCAGGGCCACTAACCACTAGACCAACGGGCCAGTCAAGATGAGTGACAGGCTAGATCCAGATTAATATTTTCAAAATATTGTGTCTATAAAATTAAATAACTCGTTGGTGGTGGCCCAGTGGTAAAAGACGCGACTTTCGTGGAGCCCAGACAGGCGCTTCGTGTTAATGATTCCATCACCTCTGAAGGAAAACATCGTAAGGATACCGGCTTGTCCTAAAATCGAAAATTCAAGAGAAGGGATATCAAGACATTTGACATTTACTAACCCGCACTGGGCCCGCGTGATGGATTACGGCCCACTCCCTCCCACAAAGAGGATGCCTGTGTCCCAGCAGTGATGCACATTATAGGCTGATTATGCTTTATGCGTAATTGACTCGTCCGTATTCAGGATTTGGAAATATACCTACGTTAACAGAAGTACAATCTTATTTTAAGTTCAAATATTCAAATTTCCAATCAAACCATTAATCCACAAGGACGACGTCACTCGATACTTCGACAAAGTTCTATTAGCGAAACGACTTTATCTTTCGCGTGACTTTAACAAATTAAGCTCATTTAGCGACCCGGCCCGCTTATCAACTCCCACTGCATTCAACAACTTATTTCCTAGTCCTCTCCGCTCCACAATAAAAACTTTTCATAAAGGAAAATAATTGAAAAGAAAGGAAAAGATTATGGCAAGTTCCCGCCGACCTCTTGCTACTGACACTTCTTTATACAATAGGAGACTTTATAAATAAGTCTGTTGGGGATTTAAAGATCATGTTTTATATATAAGGTAAGTTAAAAGGTGTTAATGTATCTACTATATAACTTTGTTTTAGGATAAGAACAGAATAATTAAATATTTTTTTTTATCTTCAACTATTTCCTGGTTCATGAAGCGGAAACGAAACAAAGTGCTTAATCAGCATATTATGATGTTCCCACTGCTGGGACACGTCCTACTCTTGGTGACTCTCCCTCGTGGGCCATGTTCCCACTGCTGGGACACAGGCCTACTCTTGGTGACTCTCCCTCGTGGGCCATGTTCCACATGGGTCGCGTGCGGGTTGATAGATGCCGGTTTCCTCATGATGTTTTCCTACACCGTTTTGAGAGCAGTGGTGATGAGATAATTTACACAAAGTAAAGCGCCTGTCTGGGTTCGAACTTACAACTCGTAAGTCGTGGTCGATACTGAAACGCTACTAAACGATAATTACTGTCCCACTGCGGGGCAAACGCTTTTCCCATTCAGAGAAACAGTTATCGATCACCCGCGTTGGTGATTTCAGACCAGCCCAGATTTTATCTCGTTTCCCTATACCGTAAGTAGACTCCAATAACAATAGACTAAAATGTAATGTCAAACAGTTCTTATAGAGATAGCTTGCATAAAGCGTTACACCTTTTGCGCCATTGCGGATAAGAAAGTTGTACAATTTTAAATTCTTCACGACGAGCGGAGGAAATTTAAAGAAAATGAGCTCGAATATGTGTGCGAACTCGGAACTGTTATAAAATTATAGTTTTTACAAGTATAGGAACATTTTTACGTGGTCTGAATATGCAGGATGGGCATAATGTACTACTTTATTTTTACTGGAGAGTTTTAGAGGTTTACAGACAAAATGTTTTTCCGGATGCCGTTATAGGTACTTACTGAAGCAACATGTGTTTAAACGGATATGTGAGAAACGTGCATTTGCACATTGATCACGGTTTTTACTCCAAAACCTCCTCAAAGAATACTTTCATGCTGGTTACTGGACAAAGGGTACTCTATAATTTGTTTGCTAGGTACCGCAAGGTGTGAGGTAGGAATCTTAATATATCTTACAAGTACCACTGCGCGTGCTCAATGTCAATAGTTTTATTTCCCGCTTTCTTTTTACTTATCGAGGGTGGTCTACAATCACAGAAGGCCACACGCAAAATCATTTTCAGCACTCAATATTCATACACATCCCTCTTTCTTTACACGATATCTATCTCCACAATACTATTGTTATTTATTCACCTTTTCGAACATTTCGTCACGATCAGCAGCCATTCGGTCAGGTCATAAACGGCGATTTACAATCAACGCTTTCCAAAACTGTCGAGCATAGAGTTTTATGTCTTTACTGTGATTACCATAAATGGTTTAATATTCATAGGTGATGGCACCGTTATTATGTTTTACTACGCTAGTGAACATACCTCGATTTGCTTGGAGAAATGATGCACGGTGTAAGTACCTACTGTACTTTTATGAATAGTTAACTAGGACAGCCTTTCCTAGTAAATAATTTTCCAGCTAAATTATTAAATTGATCCTTAGTTATACACGGTGTAAGGAACATCGACGCGCATGTTGTTACCATAAATTCAGCACATGATTCTAGAATTTTTTAGTTATTTTAAAAAAAATCTGCTGTTTCATAAGTGCAATCAATACCTCATCATCATTATCATTTCAGCCAAAAGACGTCCAATGCTGGACAAAGGCCTCCCCGCCACCACCCACCCACCTCTACTTCGACCGGTTCTGTGCTTCTCGCATCCAACGGGTTCCTGCGGCCTTCACAAGGTCGTCAGACCGCCTTGTGGGAGACCTTCCAACGTTACGTCTTCCGATACTGGGTCGCCACTCCGCAACCTCTCGGCCCTATCGGCCATCTGTTCTGCGAGCAATGTGCCCTGCCCACTGCCACTTAAGTTTGGCAATTCTTCGAGCTATGTCGGTTACCTTGGTTCTCCTGCGGATCTCCACATTTCTGATTCGATCACGCAGGGAAACTCTAAGCACAGCCCTCTTCATTGCCCTTTGGGTGACTTTTAGCCTTCGTATAAGGCCCATTGTGAGCAACCACGTTTCAGTGCCATATTATGTCATCACTTGCAACACACACTGGTCAAAGACTTTCGTCTTGAGACACTGCGGTATGTGGGACCAGAAGATATTGTGTAGCTTGTATTCGACGATTGACCTCTTTTGCGAAGTTAGACCTACCTAACTGGACAGTTTGTCCTAGGTAAACATTCTTACTCGTCCACGAGTTCGAGTGTAGCGTCTCCGAACTTTATGAGAGTGGGTGTTACATGGGCCTTTGACATGACCTTCGTTTTGTCCAAGTTAATTTTAAGAAAAACTCTTTCAGAGGCTCTATATAATAGGGGTCATCGAGCATTGTACCGAGGTCCTCCATAGTCTCAGCCATGACTACGATATCGTCGGCAAACCGAAGGTGAGTTATGTACTCGCCATTGATGTTAATGCCAATCAATACCTACACGGTCAAAATCTATGGAACACCTGAGTTTGATAACCGAAGAAAAAAAACAACGTTGATAGGTCTAAACTCACGTACCTACTGAATTAATGGTAACTTTTTGCGCGTCGAAATAGTTTACTAGGAAAGACTGTCTTAATTTACCATTCATAAAAGTTTTCAAGGTATTAGTTAATCAGATTTTCGTCTTGAAGCCATAATGAGCTTTTCTGAGCACCGTATCAAAGTATGTTATAAACTTAGTTAGTTCTTAGTAAGTATCTAATATTGGATCTTTGTTACAGAAACAGAGAGGTACGTAGATTATAACTCTAGCAAATTGCACGGTTTAGTCCATGTTCAACCACGAAGTTCAATTCTAAGTCTGTAAAATATTAGCTCTGTCTGTCAGCTATTTAAGTTGATATTATTATATCTGCTAAATATCATACCCAAACATACTTATTGGAAAGCTCCTACAGATTGACCAAACACAGACAAACTCATTATTTAAATGTAATGTAGAAAATATTAAAAAAAAATAACACATAACATTTTATATTACCTCATTACAAGCTTTACCGCTTCATTATATTTTATCTAACTGTAAAACACACTTGTAACTCCCTTTTAATTCCGAGCTCGACCGATAACGGGCTATCATCGCTCTGGAGCGGTGTCGCGCCACAACTGACGTTTATGACTCCGCGGCGCCCGCGCAGCCGTATAATACTTATTAAATAAGAAAGCTTATTTATCGTCCAATTATGAATTTCTTAAACGGAATATTAACGTCGGGGCTGTGATATTGTATTAGTGTTATTGGGGTCACGTTATTTAATGTGACATCGATGTACTGTGAAGGAATTCAACTATGTATCTCGGGACGTTTGTCGGGAAATTAGACGCTTTCTACTCGGTGTTTATGATTTAATAAGCGTGGAATTATCTTCAATATTCATAAATCACATAGCAACGAAGTGGTAATGAGTATAATTTAATCAAGTAGACGTAGAAGCGACCTAATTGTGTGAAACACTCGCAGTCGTAGACGCTAGCAACAAAACGAAAGCTAGCGAGATTGAGAGTGGTTGCCATAAAGTGTTCTAACATGATAAGCTCATGATTAGTCGTTTGAAATCCAGTCGGTTCGATATAAGCTGATAAAGACGTAGCCGTAGGTGTGTTGTACAGAAAGATCCCAATAATCGTAAATCGAATTGAAACTTTAACATTTCAATCATTGGGACCCTATAATTCATTCACAAGTACTAAATCAAGTTCTTCAGCCGAAGCCCGCCTCAGCTTACTAATTGATAAATTTCCACAATATAACATTAACATAATAAAGACATAATCCTCTGATTTATGACCCCCAAGTACATAACGTTTGAACGTTTTCACTAGCCTCGCTAATTAATATTACGATAATTGTAATTTATGTACAAAATATTTATGCATCGGTTTATTTGAAATGGTACTTAGTATATAAAATGAAATAAAACTGTTTTGAAAATAATTCTGGGTTTGTATGTTGTGAGAGCTTGTAGAGCAATCGATTTTATGTTTAATGGTGCCATTGGAAATAATTATGATTAATGAAACCGCCGGAAATGACGTAGATATATACTGGACTATTATATCTGGAGGTTGGGTTGATCCTATTCAAACATGCAGCTTTAGAATAAGCATTCAATGGAACATTCATAGTGGGTATCCACTACGTTGGCGGATTGGCCACTATTCCCGTTGAGACGATATCAGAATGTAGGTCAGGAATGTACGTAGTACTTGTGTTTGCATAAAGTGGCCAACGTTTAAAGATTGCCAACACAACACCATGTTTAAATCTATTTTAAGGGGCCTAGAAATGATGGTATATTTTCGTTGATCCCACTTTTGAAACCCGTTTTTTAGGCATTAACGATGGGTCCCACTTGCTATTTCCATTGAATCCCATGTTATTAAGGTACCAAGTAGTAAAAAGGTCGAAATACTTGGCGGAGCAAAAAAAAAACGATAGCCTCGCGAATCTCTTTTTACCGCTCCTTCCTTTTATCCTAACTCCAACACTCGGAGCCTTAAGCAAGAAGTAGTCATACATAATAGACACACGGGTGTAAAGCCATCCATTGTGAGGACCCTTGGCTTCATGGGTGTTGGCAGAAGTGCATTAATCATCGCGGAGGCGGATACAACGCTGAGTTTTTATTACCACTCCATGGCTCTGGGGATCAATGAGGTGGCGTTAAAGAGGCAAGATGTAGAAGGTTCACTTGGGTACTGACCATGACTATAGAAAGAAAAGAGTTTTCACCCATACATACCATAAATATAAACATCATTATTCTGCCTGTATCCATATTCAAACGGAACACTTTGAATAAGGATACATGCAGCATAATGATGTTTATCCCAATAAAAAACTTCTGTACGAAGCAGCAAGGTAAGAATTACCGACCTATATTTTTTTTATTTTTCCCACAGAAGATAATCATTATCATCATAATTTTATCATTTCTTTGTAGTCTGATAAAATAAAGTTTATTATTAGAATCATTATTTATTTTGTGAACATAGGATCGCTTCCGAACATTCTCTTGCTGACAAAAAACTTTGAGACACCACCGTGGTGCAAAATACCAGTTGCTTTAAAACTTAAAACACCACAGAGGTGCAAAGTACCAGTTGCTTTCGAAATATGAGACACCACTGTGGTGCAAAGTACCAGTTGCTCTAAAACTTGAGACACCACTGTGGTGCAAAGTACCAGTTGCTTTAAAAATTTGAGACACCACGGTGGTGCAAAGTACCAGTTGTTGTAAAACTTTGAGACACCACCGTGGTGCAAAGTTGCTTTAAAAGTTTGAGACACCACTGTGGTGCAAAGTACCAGTTGTTTTAAAACTTAGAGACACCACCGTGGTGCCAAGTACGAGTTGCTTTAAAAAATTGAGACACAACAGTGGTGCAAAGTACCAGTTGCTTTAAAAATTTGAGACACCACTGTGGTGCAAAGTACCAGTTGTTTTAAAACTTTGAGACACCACCGTGGTGCAAAGTACCAGTTGCTTTAAAATTTTGAGACACCACAGTGGTGCAAAGTACCAGTTGCTTTGAGACACCCCGTGGTGCAAAGTACCAGTTGCTTTAAAACAAAAAAACGTGGTAGTGAAAAAGTTAAAGTGCTAGAACCGCGCATTGCATTACGCATTATTCTGAGTCCACACATAATTACGTTATAATTCACGATTATATGACTCAAGTCTGCACCCACCAGCCTCACACATTACGTTCGACTCCTACCACTCGTAATTTAGTGCTTACTAGTAGTAGCAGGTAACACTTACCGAGATTTGCATGTTTGCATAATATCAGAGCAATTCCTGAAGCTACCGCCGCGAAAGGTGGGTTTACGTACCTGAAACAATAAAAATACTCATGTCAGGGATATTTTTACAAATACACGCCATTTTTATTAAAATATTGTATTTTCTGCGAATGTAAAGTTGCTGCCCGTTGTGGTTTCCAATCTAGTCGTAACTTCATGCACTATTTGAATAAATTATGATAACACAAATGGATGATGAATCCTAAAAGATCTATGCTTTATTTTTCTTGATAGCGGCTTGATAGCAACTTGAAAGCGGCAAGAAATGTGTAACTGCATTCCTAGATTTAAAAAAAGGCCTTCGACACCGTCTCTGTCCCACTCTTAGCAAATAAGCTAGAAGCTACTCGAGTTCGTGGGCTGCCGTTAAATCCCCTCAAAGATTATCTCAGCAATCGAAAGCAAAAGATTAGAGTGGGTCAGTATATTAGTGGGGACACGGCAGTGTCTTACGGAGTCCCCCAAGGGAGCGTATTGGGGCCCACTTTGTTCCTTATTTATGTGAACGAATTCTGTAACATGCGTATTGCAAACGCAAGATTTTTTTCATCCGCTGACGACACCACAGTAGTGTTCACGGGTAACTCTTGGCGAGACGTTCAGCTTAGCGCGGAATTGGTATTATCTGAGATTGCTGGATGGCTGGGACTGAATTTGCTCACACTGAACATATCTAAAACTAACTACATATGTTTCAGTGCATCCAATCGCAATCGCAATCGTACACAACCCAGTACTGACTTTAATTTTAAAGTTCACCTATGCGATGCTGGAAATCACTCACACTGCAGCTGCTCAACTATAAACAGAGTACCTCATATCAAATATTTGGGTATTATCGTCGACCAGAGATTATCTTGGCATCCCTACATTGATCAAGTTGCTAACAGAATCAGAAAACTAAGCTGGATTTTCAGGACACTTAGACATATAATACCTATAAATGTATGTACTCCTTCAGACAGGAACAATAACTTCCTAAATTTAGCGCTTGCACAATAAGTATTGCTATACTGCATACCTATTGTTGGGGCTTCTAAAACAAAAATTTTAGAATTAGAGCGAGCAAAACGGGCTCTCATCAAGTGCATGTATTTTAAGAAACGGACATATTGTACAGAAAAACTTTATCAAAACAGTAACCTTTTAACGGTCCGAAAGCTTTACGTTACTCAAGTTGTTCTCACAAAACATAAAACACTAACTTATGATCCCAGAATATTGGCTAGAAGAAGAAAAGACATTAGGTATATTAAAAATACCACAAACAAGAACACAACTTGCCAGTATTCAACTTTGTAAACGATCTGCTCAGCTTTATAATGCTATTAATAAACACATTTACATCTAGGGTAGATGTAAATGTGTTTATTAATAGCATTATAAAGCTGAGCAAGAATTGTTATGAATGCAAAAACATACTAACGGAATGGATAAGAAAGCTAACCTATAGTGAGAATGAATCACTTCTACAACAGATACACTAACACTATACTAACACAATACTCCACACAAACACACACACCCTCGCACACAACCCTACACCCTCACTTACACACACCCTTATTCACTAAAATCACTTTGTTTTTGATTATGTACTCGTATTGTATAGTTTACACTTCTTGTTTTTGAAAGAGTGGAGTCTCCTAATACAGGCATCTTTTGCTTAAAAGGAGGCTCCAATCTCAAATTTTGTTGTACGTTTAAGGTTATCAAATAAACTGTTTTATTTATTTATTTATTATTTATTACATGTAGTTATTTTGGTCATTCGTGGATCTTTGACAGTCGTTACGGGTAGTCAGAAGCCCGAAAGTCTGACAACCAGTCTTACCAAGGGGTATCATATTACCCAGTAGCTGGGTTGTGGAGGTCAGATAGGCAGTCGCTCCATGTAAAATACTGGTATTCAGCTGCATTCGGTTAGACTGGAAGCAGACCCCAACATAGTTGGGAAAAGGCTAGGCAGATGATCATGATGACATGTAGTTATTTTGGTAAAGAGAAATTAGAGAGTAAACAGACTTGCTTTTCCAGTGCAGCGGTGGTTCTGAAACTGAAATCCAACTGTATTTCTGTCGTTCCTCTTCGTCACGTAAGGTCTAAGGGGTGTTATTCGGTCGAGTGAAGATAGCCGCCGGCGCGGGATGATTTACTGACGAACACGACGTGTGATGAAACGCTCGGAGATCATTGGGTGCCGAGCAGAAACGGTAAAAAATAGCCGCGATAACGCGTATAAAAGGAAGCTGGCTTTCAATGAATGTAGTTTGGTGATTGATAGTTGTGGAAAGTTTGATTGATATCGTATGGAAATTGTGGATATTTAAGTTGAATAATTGTTGATTTGTGGTGAAATAACCAAATTTAGAGTCTATTTTCCACAACTTTAAGTTTTGCCGCTCGATAGCCGACCAGAAATAATAAACAAAAGCTACTTAAGGCTGATTGAACATCTCTAGACTTAATACATTTAGATGATATCCGTTAACAATTAAATATGAAAACTGTTATATAACAGGAGTTATTAAAACACGGGTAGAGTTTTCACGCAATTACATCAAACACATAATAAACAATATCATAAATATACCGCTCCGCACCAACATTCTACCGCGTGGGTTCGCTCCGCAGCAGCCTCTACCCCAGATATTACTAAAATAATTGACTAAATAATGTAAAGCATTATTAAATAACTTTTTTCTATTAACGCTGCAATTTGATAGAAAAACATATTTTAAAGCTTATTTTTTAAGGAAAAGCGTGTCCTAATAAAACTCATTTATTTCACTCGAATAAAGTCTGTCATTATGATACAATTTACATTTCATAATTAGAACTTCAGGATATGAGTGTAAATAAAGGTGTTCTATCCCTGAACAGCAGTAGAAGGTACCACAACCACAAATCTAATATTGTCACCACAATTCCCTCAACTAACTGATCTTCACCCAAATCGTGCGTAATATTGCCATACAAACCGCGTCGCCTTATTACAAGCAGCATTATGTGCGAGTGTGTATGTGTATGGTGGAGGCGCCGAGAACCACGGAGTCTTAATTAATAACACTAGTATGAACAGTATTACGCGACACGTCGCTTGACATGAGGACATGTTATTGTATTAATAGCTTAACTTAACCCTCTGCTCAAAGGGTTTGGTTAAGCGATTGGATTTGTGGGTGATCTTTATGAATTGCATTACCTATTGTTAATTATTATAAGGGTCGTCATTATTATGTTTAGCCGAGAAAAATTGCAATCTTTTGGTTTACAGGAAAATTTCTGTTTATTTTTACTGGTATACTTACAATATTTCTTGTTTTAGAGACCCAAAGTTAGATAAGGTCCAAAACGCACTCGAATATATCTAGATATAGTCATCATCATCATTTCAGCCGAAAGACGCCCAGTACTGGACATAGGCCTCCCCCAAAAGGGGGGGGGGGTTTACCATAATCGCCACGCTTGGCAGGCGGGTTGGCGATCGCGTAGTCTGTGTGGTGCCGGACTTAAAGAATAGCACCATCCCATACTTCCCGTGGGTATCGTAAAAGGCGACTAAGGGGCATACCAGAGAATGGGCAGCAGCGTTCTCTATGCATTCCACCACCATACCATACTAGATATAGTAATTAGAGAGAATACTCAACTATCGGCTCTCAAAATGTTTCGATTAAATAGAAATAAAATTAAAACGTAAATAAAGACTTGTCCGGGTTAGTCGACGTCACTAGTACGACTACCCAATTAATACCAATACGGAACTTAATACCCCTCTCTAATAACCCTCGCATGAGCCCACCCGTCGTACCACAGATAATCTAAATGAAACATATAAACCAGATTTTCCGTTACACTACCCGGTCATATATCAGGCGGTATGAGTCGAGTCGATAAGAGAATCCTCAAGGGATGAGAGGGATATAAATCGCCCTCCTTTGCCCTCCTTCCCTCCGGTACTGTTGACCGCAAAGCAGTTTTTGCGAGAAATCAGCGAAAAAGCCTAATGTACATTTTTAGTCCAATAGTCGGCAAGAAATGCGGATAATTAGCGGTTAACTTGGAAACTTGGAATTCGGACGCCGGCCGACGGTCATTACGATATTGCTGATAAGGAAAATCTGAAAATATTAGGTTCCCAAACCGTAATTGGTATTTTAGGGATTTTTTGCAATATTAATCGACATTGCTTTAGCGCTAGATAAATACCTGAAATAAGAAAAAGTACTGAAGGTAACGATAGGTACCTTGAGTGAAAGCGCAGATATCATAAACATTGGTACAATTGAGGATAAATTCTCATCCTCAATTCCTGAATAACTTCCGTATCAAATAACCGCTTTTTCCATCTTTATAACTAACTCTATCTTAAGTTAATCTTAATAAAAGTGCGAAGTTCGTAACAGTGCACATTAGACAAAGCTTGTCGAGACCAGCGAACAGCGAACAGCGAACAAGACGAACTTAAATGAAAGCTACGGTAACGAGATAACACCGGCTATTATAGACATTCGCCGACGTGCTCGGGGCTACTTGCGGGCAAACTTGCACAATGTGTACACTGTTGTACTGTATTTACTGTATCTGAGTTTAACGGTGGGTTTGTGGTAGTTTTTTTTGTTTAGGCAGTAAGCTAATAAAAGGACAGCCTTTCTCCACCCGTGGTTAGAATTGAATCAGGAATTCTTGAAATATGTAAAATCTTATTTGGATTGCCAATTAAAAGTACCCAGACTTAAATCTTCAGGCGAAATATTTAATCTGTCTCTGCCAATCAAGAAAAATTTAAAGTTTTTCTTAAGTCTTTTTTTGTTTAGATACATAGTGTTCAGAATAGTGTGGTAAGAATAATCTGCTAAATCGTTGCTGGGGAGGAAAGTTTTCTTTCTTATTTGTCGAATTAACACTCTAACTACTTAGGCTAAAATAATTAAGGTCCGTCGATGAAACAGCAGCATTCATAAATATACCCTGTTTTTCCACGGGATTGCCTTCGCAAACGGTGTGCTAAGAGTTTTCGCTTAAGCCAAATTGCGCGGCCTACGACATGCCTCCATTTGCAAATTAGACATTTGCAGAGTTCCTAAATTCACACAAGCCAAATTCAACCTTGGTAACTTCAAAATAGGGTGCCTAATCGTGGTTGGTATGAATAAAAAGTTTTTGGCGTGCTCGCAAATGATATTAACGGACACTTAAGTTTTTTATTTGAAGGCTAAAAGAGTTATGAGTTTAAGTAATTAAATTATTGGAACGAAGATCTTCTCTTCGGAGTTGGATGTCTGCTAACCTTTACGTTAAAATAATTCAATAGGACATGCCAGAAAGTTGCGAGTTGTTTTGTGAAGAGGTTAGAGAAAAGTATAAATACGAGTACACGGTGGGCGGGAACATCGTAACGGCTTTCAGGATTTACATTTTTCGTCGGATTAAAAAAGCCGATGTTCCGTACATTTTGATCGTTTGATCAAAATGTACGGAGCATCGGCTTTTGAAAATTAGAAACATGTATTGCAATTTTCTATTTCTATTGAACAGCTAATTTATGTTTATCATCGAACAATTTCAGCTTTACAAATGAGCAAAACGTAAATCAAAAACTCTTCAGGAAACTGCACCTTATCAGTCCAAATAATGTATAATTGAAAGGATTCACAAAAGCAACAGTGTTTGTGAAAGAAAGTCAGTGGAAACGTCTCAGTTTAAACTGAGGGCAAATATTTATTTAGCCAATGCAAATGCTGGGACGTTGCAGCCGGCACTATGAGGCAATAAATTCTAAAGACAAGATTAAACTTGTCATGGGACCCCATTTACTTAACGCAAATTTATGCAAATACCGACTCGTCTCGTTGAGACCTCTGCAAATCGCTGAGATGTTTTTGTTTCGGTGAGATAAGGGCCCCTGAATAGTTCAGTAAATAGTTGATAAATTGTGCCATCCATCACAGTAGTGGCTCGCTTTGTCAACGCGCTTGTCGCCTCACTAATATATCGCCGTGCTTGTTCGGCGAGCACATAAGAACGCCTCGCTATGTACTGATACATTGGGCTTTGATATCAAAGGAAATACGGTTAAGGCTCCGTAAACAAAGCCTGCAATATATGGAGGCGTCTGTTTATATTATTCGTAACGAGTTCTTGATGGTGTGTATTCAAATGAAGAAATAAATTATTATACTTGAGAATAGCTTTAGTTGTTTTGCTTTGACTATTGCATAGTCTCGTGTTACACTGATCACAGAATAAGTCTATCAGATTGCCCGTACTTAAGTTCAAACTAAGCTAATCCTTGGGTTTAGTTCAATTATATTATCGACATCACGTAGCAGCAGTTCTGAACGTTGCTAAGCACATTTGAAAGCTTCAACAGTTATCTCGGCAAATCCTCCCAGACATGTAGCAAGAAAACTCCAAACGGAGTTTAAACTGAAATAAGAAAATAATTTCCGCGCAACGTCTGGGTATCGCCGTTTACATAAAAACATAAAATGTCCGCCTCTGGATTATTAGCAGGAAACATTTGTTTCTAATGAGCATTACTTCTTATAACCTCGGAAAGAAGCTTTATTTCGCATTTGTCTTATCAATGTTCCCGCGTTAGATCTATGTTTTCCTGCATTGTCTCACATAGATTTATGGCTCTCCGCAAAGATTAAAACGTTCTCCTTCTGTAAGTCTTCTTTAAAAAGACTTTTTTAAGGGAGTGCCGTTATTATTTGAACTAATACATCAATGTAACGATTAAACACCTCCCCGGGTACATTGAGATCTGTTTCATTAATCACGTCAATGTGGGTACTTAGCGCATGTTCAGCTATCAAAGTAAATGTATCCTTAATTCCTTCAACACAGGGTTCATTATCACTCGTTCGTGTGTGGCCATGTAGTACAGAATGCGGTGTTTAGTAGGATCAAGTTGATTGATTGGCATTGGTCAGGTCAGAGATCACTGCGCCTCCACTAATTCGTTTGTGTCGATTATTATGATGAATCGTTATGTTCATTACTTTTGTTACCATTTCACACTTATGTTTCTTTATGACTTGTAGTACTAAAAACAGTTTACTGATGTTTTCCGACGGTAATCGTTCTTAGGCATTTGCATAACTGACACTTGTCATCTTCTCATCGTCGAGAGGAAACTGTTCAAAGCATAAGCCGGTAGTGTTTACTCAAACAACACAAACGATAAGTAAAGTTTAAATTACCCGAAACTTATAGCAACCTCTGAGGTTTAATGGAATTTACTGTAAGTAGGAAGTCTTTAAAATCCACTGACCGCTAAGTTAAGAACACTGAACAGGGCCAAGTTACAGGCGACATGGTAGTTCTTTATATTGTTAAAGATATAGATAATTAATGTATTTGAGAGAATAATAAATGAAGCAGTGGCTGTCCTCCAGTGCTGGGTAGAAAGAAGACATTGCGAAATTGATAACAATAAACATTTCAATACACTACTAGAATAATAATATAGTTCTATTGAAATTGTGCTTTCCCGAAGAGATGCAAAAACAGAAACTGTACATAACATGGAAATACTTTCTAAAGAAGCATTCAGACTTGGATGGTCTGAACAAAACTTGATCCCCAACTCATGGGTTGCGCCAGCGCCGTCCGTACAATCTCAATTGTATCCTAGCTTAACCCGCGATCTCTAAACTGAAAACTAACAATGTCGAGCTCCGGCCAACTTCGCGAGCTGCCGTATCTTTGAAAATGTGAAAACTTCACTAAACTAGCGATTTATTTTTCGACTGACGATTGTTTTAGCGTTCCTTGAGAGGAACTGCTAAAGCACATTTTGATACTAAGTTCAATATTTCAAAACAAAAGTTTTAGGTTGTGTTGTGCTGGGACACTTTTTAAAATATTGAGTAAACTTCTAACTAGTAGATCTTGTCCGGTCTGGCTATAATTAAGGACGCTTCGAGCTATATTTCTGTGATTTAAGAGTGAAAGATTTCTAAGAAGATGTTTATTTAATATTTAGTTAAATAATATTTTTGATACTGATATTACTTGTAGGTAATTACGTCACGAAGCGAACTTCAAATGTACTAAATAAAAATCAACTGCAAAGAAAATAATTTGTTTGAGAGCTGAAACTTTTACCCCGCTTGGTCCTAAAGGTCAGGACGATACCGTGTGTGTGTGTCTGTGTGTGTGTGAGTGGTGCGCTCTCCCAGGTCAATCAGCTGCTAAGTGGCTAACGAAATAAGTTGTTACTTCCACATTCGTTCACGTGCGGCATGATGGGGCTGCTGCTGTTTCAACAGCTATCGTTATGTTGTTGGCCTATTTGTGGCTCCATTGACCTAGTGACCCAGTGACGGCATATGTACTATATGGCCTATGTACTGTGTTCTACATCCCATTGACACACGCATTGATTACTACGCTTGTAAAACTTGAAGATTTGTGTCTCAAAAGTTCTATTGACTATTTACCTGGCCCAAATGTATGATGAGTGTATGGTAATGGTTTTCCATTTAAATAATGAGATGGTCATTAAATCATACGCTATGCTATTGTTTACACGATCCTTATTCAAATCCCAGCGCCAAGTTACCCCTGACGAAGAGAAACCTCCCGAGGAAATCCAAACATTGCATTTCATTATGACTGCAAACACTGAAGCTACAGTTCACCGAGTCAAAAATATGAACGTCTGTCGTAATAGGGCCCCTCGTCTACATTTTGCATAAAATCACAAGTCTTAGATTAGTCTAAGATATCCGTATGGGGTCGTCGACCTTCGTCAGTCTAAGTCGGATCCCTCATAATGGATCTTAATCCCCTGGCGTCTAAGTGTAATGAGCGTTTACAAAAAATCCCACTTCTCCCCATTCGGATTAAGATAGCGAATGCAAAGTGTAACTGCACAAGTTTGTGCGGAGAGATTCGTTCAGTAGCCAAACTTGTTATAATCTTTGAAGAAAAGGGGAATCACTTGACTTTTATGTAAATTTTACTGCTTTGCATATTTGTAAACCGAACACGTTACCTAAAAAGTTTCAACCTTTCAGTCGTTTATTGACTGTCTAAATAATACTAAAATGCTGGTTAAATTTACATAGGTGGCTATGGCCGCACGCTTTTCGCCGCACGTCGATAACCGACTGTCTAAACGGTAATTTGGCTAGGCCCAGGTGATCTAGACTTTTGTCGTGGGGCGACAGGTTACTAAAATCGACCGTGAAAATGCTCAGTCGCAGGCTATCGTCTGCCGCATTAAGGTCGAATTATTGTTCCAAAATGAACTAGTTGCCTGCGATTTTTATCAAACAAAGTAAATGGGTGGCGATTTGGCTTGTGAGGCAATTTGGTAAGCGATTAGCCAGGCAGTCGCTTACCAAGTTGCCTCACAAGTCGGCAAGCACGGCGAAAATCAGTGTAGTGTAAATCCCCCATAAAAAAACCGTGTAAAAGCTGTCAATAATGATTGTACATATCGCAAAAGTTATTCTCTCGGCTCCTACTTGGATAGTTTTGTCTAATGTCGCGTTATATAAACACTATGTTGCACACATAGATTAATTGGCGTGCTAATTGCAAAAGGATAGTTTTCTAGTTATACATATGGTATTAGATCCTAATAAACGTTCTTATTCTCACTGTATTAATTTTCTTCCGCAACTTGTGCGGAATCCCAAGCGTTTGATTAGATTTGGTTAGACATGGTTTTCCTTATGTCTTTAGATTAATTTGTGAAAATTGCTTCCAATTTCCTCAGACTATAGCAAGGCATTGCTGAAAATAATAAACCCTTTCCAACGATTCCAAATACCCTTCTCTTCCCCATTAGTAATACTTCTGACATGGCACAGGACATAACTTGCTCTGCGCTATACCTCAATACTGCATTGCTAGGGTTAGTTCAGGCGGGCCTTGATAAGATCGTCGCGTCACCGGCCCGCGGCGCACACCGGTACGAGATCGGGACGAGGACGGGGACTGCACGAGGCGGCCACAGAGGGGGACGCGACCTCCACGAATTAATATTATTTTAATGCCACTTCCTCTCTCATAATTTATTCTTATCTCCAGTTTTTAGCGATTTCATTCTTTAAAGAAACTGGGAGCCCTTTTATGAATTTTTAACCGTGTTCTGTCGGAAAATTATGTTCGTATGAATAATGTACGTTGTATACGATTTATTGGCGAATAAATTCTCGTTATGGCGCCAAAAAGGTTTTTATTAAGAGAGATAATAAATCTTCCGAGTATTGTTAATAAGATTCCAAAAATATTATCTTCTGATGTAATATTCCTTAGCTAACGTACTTATCTTTTTACGCTTTATTTTCGTACACGAAAATGTGAAAATAAGTAGACATTTTCGCCTAACAGTAACACAGAAGCCAATTTTCCTTATAACATGTGTTAGATGATAATATTCTTTTGATAAATGTCTTATTGTTGTGTGCCATGTGGCACATAGCTATAAAGGCCTAGCCTATTTTTCTCCGCAATGTCCGTGGCGTTAGGAAATTTTTGGTATTAGTTACAATAATAGTTGTACTTACTTACTTTTTTCACTCCCAAACTTTCACATGGAAAAACAACCAAATATGCTGAAGTAACACAACCCTAGCAAGTACTTAAGAGATGTCTCCAATGCCGAAACATTTTCCGGTCGGCAGGATTGTGGGAAGTAGGGAGGGAGGACTTGACTTCCAGATCACCACAGACCAAAATATCTTGACTCAATAATCAATAGATTCTCATTAATTCGGCAGGTCAGCTTATACTGGTGATTAACTGAACTAGTTTCTGAAATAGTACTCAATTTCGTTTTTTAAATTAACTTTTTAATTTCATTATCGTCTTCATTAGTGCTTTTGAACTTTGACTGTTCAGCAAAGGCCTTTTCTGAGGTAATCCATTATCTAATTATGACTGGAACTACACAATGGAAATACTTTTCATGAAAATAAATGATACATGTACCCTACAGACTGTCAAATATACTTCCTCACACTTAAAGATGCAATATAAGTAGGTACCTACCTATTCACCTAACATGTACTCACGATCACATTAAAACCATTTGGTACTGGTACTGGGAAGTTCAAAAACTCTTTCTTGGATTTGAAAAAAGTGTACGTCAAGCTCAATTAGGCAGAACTAAATCAAAATATTTTATCATTATTAAACTCTTTGATGATGAAGCAGTGTAAAGCTGTGTGATTGTGTACTTAAGTTGGACAAATTGTATGCCATCTGAAGCCATGCGTATGCGGCGTGTTTTCGCAAGGCGTTGAGCCGCCGTGGAGCCGGCTCATTAGGGAACGCTTTGATCGTGGCCCGCGGCGCAGTAATGCACTACTTGTGTTTTCTTAAAAACCACTTACACACACATTTATACGGTGTAATAGTCGACTTATTTTCATTTGGTCAAAGTGGTAAAATAAATTCTGGATTAATATAATATTTTTCCAAGAAAAACAACGTAATTTTGGGTCAGATTTCAGTAGGGTACGTAATGAAAATAGTTCAATGCCAGAAATGTTTAAATGTACTCTACATTTACATAGTAGAACCTGGCATTTTGACAGATAATATCATCCAGAACTTATCAAATATATGTATGTAGACTAAAATCAATGGCATTGTAGCTTTATTCATGCTAGGTAAACCTTCTAAAGAAAAAATGGCCACGCCATCACTGCAGCACACATGGACATGTTCAAGGCACGTTATGTGTGTGTTTATCTGCGTGTGTGCAGTAGTTAGTCGTGAGTTAGGGATGTGAATTAAATAAAGTAATGAAATAGCTTTTAACTTTCTGCTTTAGAGTTTTATCTTAAGTAGAAAGTTAAGTAGTAGTGCTGCTTCTATCCAATTGTCTGGCAAAGATTCAGGGTATCTGAGCAAGTAACTAAGTACTAAGTTAATTGAAAAGAGAGAAAAAGAGTATAAACTTAGAAATAAAACGTTTCTAGCTAGTTAGTAGTAGTAGTAGGTAATTGGATTTTCATTGGCTTGGATTTTTCTGTCTAGCCGCAGAAAAAAGTTTTGCCTTTCGAATAAACTGTTTGGCTGAAGTCAGAATACTATGGCAGTGATTTTAAAGTGTAGTCTCATTGACGGGACGCCAGACGCGGCAATGTCACGGCAAATATTTGTGTAACCCGACAGCCGTGCAGGGTGCACTGTATGCTAAGTGAATCAAGTCTGCTCAAGTTATTTTTACTTGGATGGTTTTCGTGTTAAACATCTACCGAAAATTACATGAACAATGTTTTGCTTGCCAATAAACTTATTTCGATAATAAGTACTCTAAAACTTGGTATTGATACAATTTTGTTGTAAGAACAATTCATTTAGTACTTGGCCTGTGCGTTATAACATTTGTGTTTTAATTTTCAGCACACCTACATAACATGATATTCTCCCTTCCGGGCTAAAAGTAACATAATATAACTGAGAACCAGCAAATTCTCTAAAACCCAGCAAAACATTAGCAAATCAATTCTTTTATAAATTCAGTCAACTCCAACCCTTTCAATTAGCTTCACGTGTGACTAAATCCAAACACGACTCCACATCCACAGGTATGGTATGGCAAAGTTTTATCTCGTCTCCCGTTTGTGAACACGTCTGTCTGTCATGTCAATTGAACGAGTGCAAACACGTCGCCACAGAATAGATAGCTTCAGAAAGTCAGCTTCATATAAGGAGCGAAAACGCACGCACACATAGACACGAGTCTACGTACAGCGAATGTAAGCGCACTCGCCAATGTCAATTGTTTGAGATGCCGTACGTGCGCATCTACGTGTGCGTGTGCCTTATGTTGTGTGGAACTAGCCTTCTGTATCTGTCTGTTTAGTGATGTCGCGATCCAGACGCGTACGTTCCGCAAACTCACGAGCCTTCATCAACTGCATCACCCCCTAATTAACCCTCTTCCCCCACCATTCCCTTCATACCGCCCATAGATCATTAACGATCTGTATATTTACACAATGTGGATGCTACAGTCTACACCTATCATCATAGATGAGACGTGGTGCTGAAAGGTCGCGCGTCTCGGTAATTATATTCTATAGTTTGAACTCTGTTGGTGTATTATTTACATTGAATGGTGAACGTGAAATCTGTTGATTAATTTTGCTTATAATTATATCATTATTTATATTTGTTCCAAAAGTGTTTGACTTTGCAATTATCTCTAACATGCTTTCAATTTATTTGCGAATGTATCCTACATAAAGTCACTCAAGTTTATAGACTACAGACTTATGAATTACTTTCGAAGTCTGGTTATTTTATTTTTCCACTTCAGTGTAATTGTAATTACTATGACATCTTTGTCTAAGTATATCAAAATAAGGAACAGTGTTTAGTTGGCCTATCACGTTCTGGTTTACACTAATGTATAATGTCAGGTTACCATAACATTATATCACTGCTCACAATTACTGCTGTCTTGAACAAATTGCACGACACGATAACTAGTTACAATTTTATTTTAACTATTGTTGTCTCTTAAGTCATCATCATCATCAGCTCTTAAATTAAAGTCTTTTGTTGGAAAGTTTAGTTCGTCTTAGTCTAACACAAAGCTTAGTATAATCTTAAATAATTCAAATTAAATGGCGCTGATCCTCGCCCTCTCTGGAACACTTGAAAGTCCTCTATTTCGGTCCCTCCCCGACCTGTCGTTATTTACACGCCCAGATTAACTAGATTGATGGAATAGTTTAAAGAAACGTTTAATCTTTGACTTTTTTAACCAAATTCCGAGGGTTTTTTTCGGATTTACTTTGATTTGGTTTCAAAGGGACGTTCGTTAGAGCGTTTCGGAAATAGTAATCTGCTGCTTGAGTGTTGAAACTGGCTCTAACGATGCTTTACAAAGGAGTTATGAGTTTGTTTTTTTTTGTAAATAAGAATAATATGTCTTTGGAATTTTGTTTATGGAGTTCGTGAGTATTTTTATTATTATTAAAACTTGACCTAATTATTGAGACTGAAAATAATTTAATTTTATGCTCTCAACTATTCAGTGGCTAACTGATTGATATGCTTACCTATTTCTATATCCTAAGTGCGAAGAGGAAGTGAAAGCATATGATTTATTTATCGAAACATTTCTTAGAATATCAGAAGCGTAATTTCCTGTGCTGTTCATGGAAGAGCCTAAAGTAAATTTCGGTTTAATTTGTTTAGGAGCGACACGTAGATACTATCACCACAACATACAGAAGTGCAGAAGGTCTGTTCTCTGCAAACTGGGGCATAATTTCCACGTTATTAGATTATGTCTGAGAAAAGGCGCTCGGTAGCTCATTACAAGGGTGTATGAGGAAAAGCCCGAAGTTCGAAGTTCCGAACTCATTACGACGCAGTAGGTACACTATACCTACTAAATACTTTTTTTTGAGTTATTCCGGTCTGATCCCCTGAACACCCCTCCACCCCCCCACCTCGATCCCCTCCTGGATCGTCTCCTGTTTTAATCTTTGTCTTATCCACATTATGTAAGTTTACTCTTTATGACAGGTAAGTACAGTCAAAAGAAATTAGAAGTTTCATGATTTACGAAATTATAGCATCACTAAAATTTGGGAGTCACAGATATTAAAAGGACAAATGCAAGATAAAGAAGAAGTATTATGTACGTATTCGAGTGCATGTTAAATTCTGCCACTCTATAAACATATTAGGAAAGTCGGAGTATTTTTTTATCCTATAGGTACTGTAGCACTCCTACTGCTGGGCAAAGGCCTTCCCCAAGTCCAAGTCTTCCAGGAATTATTTTCCCGCCCACCTCGAACCAGCCGTCGCGGTAAGATAGAGATCCTTAATGTCTTTTAATAATGGGCATCGTTAGATATTAAGCAGGTACTCCTCACTTATACAGGAGACCACAGTATTGAGGAGTCAGCTATTGTTAAAGCAAAGGCCCTTCTGAACTTCTCTGCGACGTATTTCTATCGCAGTGCGGACGCAACGACAATGAGTGTAGGTTGCACGGTCCCAATAATTCGGGTGCGACCGTTGTAACGGTCTACTACCGGCCTGACTCCCGGACGTCCGAGCGGACGACCGGTGGGCCATCCTCGTACACTCTCTACAGGGATGTTCGGAAACTGGATGAGATCTTTTAGTTGAGATTTCAGGTTAATTTTAGTGCCTAGATCATACATACACACGAGTATAATGACGTTCGATTTATTCGTCTGCTTGGAATGGAAGTTGATTTTCAGTTCAGTTTCAATACAGGGCGGCATCGGCAGGGATGTCGACGTACAATATGTTACAATACAGGGCGGCATCGGCAGGGATATCGACGTACAATATGTTACAATACAGGGCGGCATCGGCAGGGATATCGACGTACAATATGTTACAATACAGGGCGGCATCGGCAGGGATATCGACGTACAATATGTTACAATACAGGGCGGCATCGGCAGGGATATCGACGTACAATATGTTACAATACAGGGCGGCATCGGCAGGGATATCGACGTACAATATGTTATTACACCTACCACAATATGTTACTACCTGCCGATGCCGCCCTGTATTGTAACATATTGTGCGTCGATATCCCTGCCGATGCCGCCCTATATTGTAACATATTGTGCGTCGATATTCCTGCCGATGCCGCCCTGTATTGTAACATATTGTGCGTCGATATCCCTGCTGATGCCGCCCTGTATTGTAACATATTGTGCGTCGATATTCTTGCCGATGCCGCCCTGTATTGTAACATATTGTGCGTCGATATCCCTGCCGATGCCGCCCTGTATTGTAACATATTGTGCGTCGATATTCCTGCCGATGCCGCCCTGTATTGTAACATATTGTGCGTCGATATCCCTGCCGATGCCGCCCTGTATTGTAACATATTGTGCGTCGATATTCCTGCCGATGCCGCCCTGTATTGTAACATATTGTGCGTCGACATCCCTGCCGATGCCGCCCTGTATATTAACTGCTTTACAGTTCTACTGCAGTTTAATCAACTCTGGAATGTATTCTCAAATACTCTATACAACAATAAATAGTGAATAATAATAATAATAATTTATTTAATAAAACGTTTACAAAAGTTGTACATTTAGCCAAGAGTAGAAAATTTTCCATACACTTATAGTGCCTAAAAATAAAGTAAAACTACAATACTTCTTTTTTATTACATGTGCAATTAGTGCAATGCAATTATCATGCAAGTATCTATTTGCAAACTAATTGTTATCACGATATTTTGAATGATAATTTTTAGTTCTCTTTTAATTAGTTGGTGGTTCACGGCTAAAAGTAGTTCAACAACCGACTTGTCCGTCCATTCGTTGCCAAGAATTTTGCAATAAATTATCAAGGACAAGGATTATGTGACCGCAAGAGGAATGAGGATGGGCGGTAGAAACGATCACCAATCCAGTTGCCAAACGTGATTACTGTAGAATGGTCTGAATTGTAATTTATCACGGGGCACATATTCAGCAAAGTGTTTCCTATAAGTTTTGACCGCGAATGTTTCCATTGTCATATCCATTAGTTCGATATCTAGGAGATCCTGTGCTGTACGCGAGAATATCTGACAAAAGGGCCCGAATTACCAACGGATTAAATTATCGTGAAAGGGTGTTGAGTTATGACCGGCTCCACGGAAACTCGTTTAAGGGTTGAATGGGATGTACTTGTAAATACACTGCCATGTATTATGTACTCTTATTACTTGTGCAAGAGGGTTTTATATTATGAGAGGAAGCTGGAGGTAATGTCTTCAAGATATTGTTTGGGGATTGAGTGGTTATTAAACAGATTATGTTGTCTTTTGTAAGACATCTGAAAATATGTATATAGTAGATAGGTACATTTTATGTTGAAAGAGTAAGATTATTTTTTTGATACATCAAAGATTGTACTAAGAGCGACGTATGCTCGTATTTGGTATTTTAAGCCATTCAGTCCAGCCATTTCATTATTACGTGTCACTTCAATATCAAACCTCATAAAATTTCAAGTTATACAGTACAGCTGCAAGATCACTTTCTAAATCATCGGCAGTTGCAATCGTAGATATGATACTCCTCGCAGTTATAATTTCCCACAACTGTCAGCGCCGCGCAGGCATACATTCGATTATGATATCGGTATCGAACCGATAGGGTACGGCACGCCTGTCGCTTGCCTCACTCCATACATTTCGTATCCGCACGCTTCCTGTTCGCGAGCCGCCTGATTCCGTGTTGGTTACATATTGAAGCTGTCAGGCTCATGCTAATTTTACTACATTTCCTACAAATCATCATAGCCTGCTGAATGTTGCTTCTTGTTTTCTCTGAATTTAATACATAACTTTTGACGTATAATCATAAAGTTTTAGTACTTCGTAACTACATTCTAATAGGTCCACTCAGTTATTAACTATATTATACGTTAGGTAACTATGAGGATCTACAGAACATCTAAGCATAAAGTTGCATGACCTCAAGCACTGCAACATTATCGGACTTCGGCGAAGATTCGCATCGACGTGATAATTATAGCCAACTGATTCGTTAGAGAAATACTGTGTACATTTCTAATATTAAACTTAGACAAGAATATTTTCTGAAGCTCGATACTGTTTGACCTCACAACGAAGAGATGATTACGCAAATACGAAGTCATTTTCATAGTAGTATATGCGGAAATCCTCACGTCTAATCAAAATACTCACGCCCACTTAATCATAACTCCAATCTTTCCATATCAGACGAATTTCATCACTAGAATCAAGCAGTTAAACCCAATTGTGTCGGTCATTAAGCTAGTATGCCAGACGCACACAATCGCCTCAACAGTGGACTTCCTCCATGTCTGGTTCCCGGAAACCCGTCGACAGTTAACTCCACTATTTTTGTAATGGACTCTGTCCATTAGCAATAAATCGTTGGGACGCATGTGTGGGTGCGTCTAGACATCTCATCCTTTGTTTGCGAGATGTCTTAGAACGTACCAGGACTAAATGAATGGCCAGAGTAAATATTGCGTTGATGCAAATGTATGGTCGTGCTGAGTTGTTTATAGAACTGTTGTCGGCAGTTTTGCTGTAATTAAATGGATGTCCAAATGGGAGTTATTTGTGATCTTATTGAGGTGTTATTTTATCAAAATCAAAAGTCATTTATTCAAACTAGGCTGAGAATCAGCACTTTTCGAAAGTCAAAATTACAAAAGACAATCCCCTTCACCACTTCCTAGTGCTTTATGTTTCTAGGGATCTTTGTTTCATCGTGAAAAGTGATTAATTTAACCCGCAAAATTACAATATGATACTAGAGAGAGTTGCTGGGACACAGGCCTCCTCTCAGTGGGAGGGAGTGGGCCGTAATCCACCACGCGGGTCTAGTGCGGGTTGGTAGATGTCACATGTCTTAGAATTTTTGGTTCTGGAACATGCCCATTTCCTCACGATGTTTTCTTTGACCGTTTGGAAAGCAGTGGTGATGACATTTATTTACACAAAGTAAAATGCCTGTTTGTTACTACTGGGCCACTCCTGCTAGAACGATGCAAGCTAATCATGTTAGTTTTAATATCGACCTTCGTAACTAGGTTACCTTTGTCTTCAGTATCCCGCTTACCTAGAGGAAATCTACCATTGACAAATGATTCTCATTATCTCTCTTATAAGCCTCATCTGCTACATTAGCCGCACTATCAGGCGCTTGCTATGCCTATTATATGAAACGTGTTGATCGATAGCGCTTTCATTATTTCTTTGTTTAGTCCTAATGTGACTATCTATCGTTAGACCAGTGATGATAATTACAAGATGTTTGTGTAATATGTTGCTGATTTCTATACATTTTCCTATCGCAGACATCTTAATTATTATGTAATTTGGTAGCTGATAGTACAAGGTTTGCAAGACTATTAGTTAGGTGTCATATCAATGGGAGTCACTATACTACTAATATTTTTAATCTTCAATTATCATGAATAGAAATGTGTCCTAAAATTCAACGTTAGCTACCTATCGACCCCGTCTTATAACCGTTTGATATGAATATTAATAATAGTCTTATCTCTATAGTAATACGAGTTGGAATTCCTAGCATCAGCAAATAAATGATATCCTATCTTAATGCTAGGAACACAGTAACATTGAATGCCAAGATATCCTCATCCTCATTGTTGCTGAAACAACTACAATAGCTTACATTTCATTAAATGTCTCCGCCATTCCATAGAATACAATAACATCCCTTACTATGAAGAAATAATGGAATCCGATACTCCTACGCTATAACCTTTGAAATATCAATACGCAACAAAACTGTAAAGCCACATAATATTTAGATACAGAAGGCAAAATCCATACAACGAGCGAAAACAGGCACACGGTCACGGTCACGGGCACGGATCTATGGTAACAATTTGACTTGACAGCGCCCGTATGTCGTATCAGAAAAAGCATTTACATAGTTTCGTTAGTGTTACCTCTGACGTGTAGACTGTATAAAAGGCGATCTCAAACTATTTTTACCCGACTGCGGCGAAGCCCAAAAAGAGGGTTATGTATGTATGTTTTTATGTATGTATGTATGTCCGTTTCTTTGTTCCCTCGTAACTTCTAAACGAATAAACGGATTTGGATAAATTATACGTCTTTAGATTTGTCTTGATAGCGTGAGTGTCACAAACCTATCGAGTGGGGTATCAAAATAAAGGGTTTTTAAAGGTGATAACAAAAATATATACAACTTATATGGTTAAAAATAATTCAAATTGACAAATCGTAAAAAACACGTAGGTACCAAGAACTAAATCGTCTGCGAAATCTTTCAAATTTGTATACTAAAAAGCTGGAAATAAAAAACAAGTAATTAAAAAAACTAAAAAACCCGACTGTGGTAAAAAAATAAGTTAAAAAAAACTGAAAAGCTAAAAACAAGGCCATTTTAAATTAAATAAAAGTTGGAAGCAGGCGGGACCCATACCATTTTTTTTATTATATTTTATAACTCAAATGGGTCCCGCCTGCTTCCAACTTTTATTTAATTTAAAATGGCCTTATTTTTTTACCACAGTCGGGTTTTTTAGTTTTTTTATTTTATTTTATCATTTAAGTAGGTACACACATCTTTATTATAAAAACTGGCCAAGTGCGAGTCGGACTCGCACACGAAGGGTTCCGTACCACAAGGCAAAAACGCCGAAAAAAACATGTTTGTTGTATGGGAGCCCCCCTTAAATATTTATTTTATTTTAATTTTATTATTTATTATTAAAGTTAAAATACAACTGAGTATTTTGTGAATATTTCAAGTGCCTATCTGTTGCCATTTTTGATATCGAGCAAAAAAGGGCAAAAAAATCGCGTTTGTTGTATGGGAGCCCCCCTTAAATATTTATTTTATTTTGTTTTTAGTATTTGTTGTTATAGCGGCAACAGAAATACATCATGTGTGAAAATTTCAACTGTCTAGTTATCGGTTCTTGAGATACAGCCTGGTGACAGACAGACAGACAGACGGACAGACGGACAGACAGCGAAGTCTTAGTAATAGGGTCCCGTTTTTACCCTTTGGGTACGGAACCCTAATAAGACAAAAAAGAATAGAAAAATAGATACAAAGGTGATGCTTATTTCTATAGAAATCTCTCCCAGCATACCTGCGATAGGAAAGTAGATAAAGAGATGTAGACAGCGTGTGAAACTGTAATAGATAATATAAAATACATAAAATCAAAAACAATTTACATAATAAAATAAAACAAATAATATGAGAATATTATACTTATATATACCTGATAAATGATTTATTTTCTCTAAGTAGGTTTGTACAAACACTTTTACACGTCAATCATATTTTTTTAAACTAGATGAGGTTGGTGTTTCCTATCTGACTATTCTGAGAAGAAAGGCCGAAACAAACTCAGAGGGCACAGTCTCTTTTAAAGTCCAGACAAAATTTTCGTTAGATCATGTGAAGACCATGTAGATTGGTGTCTGAAATGGTATTTTGAGGAAAGAACCACACAGATTGTGCGGACCAGTCAGTACACGCATTTGCCAAAAATCGTGCAGCTGAACTCAGAACTTGAGGAGCTCAACGATTCGATGAACGAAACGACGTAGGTTTTTATTATTATTTTTATTTTTTTATTATTTATCCTTTTGATAGATTCTTATTTTGTAAATGTGAGGACTTTGTAGGCCTTATAGACTTTAGATCTGTAGACCATTTTCTATTTTATCAAGTACTTGGTACTTGTTGACAGGCCTGCGCTGTCCTCCCATACCTACTGTAATCTGGAAACATTGTAAAAGCCAATTATTTTTAAAAAGAGTAACCATGGAGTTTCTTGCCGGTTCTTCTCCATAGGAAACGACCAATTGGAACCGTGCACCTAGCTTCTGACGTTTCATAAGTGCCCTTGTAGGTTTATGTGAAATAAAACATTTTGATTTTGATTTTGAACAATACAAAGAAAGGACATTTGGGTAGGCCGCGTAAATTGCTCAAACTGCCAGATACAAAAACCCTGCTATACAAATATATACATACATACATACTTCTAAAATAAATATCACTAGAATGTTAATATGTCAAACGACGAATACTCGTAACGAGTGCGCTTGCTCTCGCTGAACGTAGACATATGTTTATGAGTGCGTGCGTTTTCGCTCGTTGGATGGAGCCAACCTTCTGTACTTATCATATTTTCTGTATTAAAGGTCTGCACGCCCACATTTGAAGAATGCAGTAGTAATGAGGGGTTTTTAGCCCAGCTTACTTGTTCGGCTATCATCGGGTCTTGTCGTGACTTACTCGGCTTTCGAACGCGTTTCCGTCACGAATTGGAAATTGTCAGTGTCTTGTGCGATTTTGTTTGATTGTCTGTCATTATAATGTCAGAGGCAAGAGGTTGGTATTTTGATGCTTTATTAATAATACGGTGGTTGGTTTTATTAAAGGTTGTAATTACCAAAATTATTGCATTAATTAGAGCCTACTGTGTTGTTCGTGCAGGGGAGTTGTGTAGTTTTCTTAGACAGAGGGACCACACGGATTGTCAAAGAAAACTACACACTCCACGAACGTATCAATTTTAGAATTTTTCAGGGAATTAATCATAAATTATTTGAATCAAAATCATCGCATTGGCTTAATTTAAAGTTTTAGCTATACGAGTACATGGTTTTGTTTCCTCCTATAGTATGTATAAAGAGTACTACGCATTTAACGTCATACGACACCTCAATAATAACAAAAGCGTACGAATTAGCAACAGTCAGTGGCAGCCCCGACTACTGGCCCCGATATGATCAGCACTGAATACCTCTGCCGACAATGAGTGCTGAACAAAGAGATACACAGCGACACGTGTAGCGTGCACACTAGTGCCACAGAGTAGACGGGAACAGAAGTGACACTTGCACAAGTTTATAAAACACCTTACATTGTAAGATACTAAAGCCAAAATATTGAAGTGAGTATTGTTTGTGGAACCAGTTAACTGAAGACTCACAAAAGGCAAGACAACACACGCTGTACTGTTGTTAATCCAAGATTGATAAAGCTAAATCGCTAAAATGGTCATCGATTCATCATTCAACGGCGGCGGTGAGGTCGGTTACATTAGCAGTAGATTGCCTTACGGTCAGTAAGATTGTCAATAATTAATTGCGGAAACTAATCTTAGCTTTTCCTACTTCCTCTCGTGAAGGAATCTTTCGTCGAATCGAATCCAACCGCTGAAGTCAAAAATGCTATTCGGCGGTTGCAAGATACTAGGTGAAGTCTACCTTCTGGTATTCCTGATGTCCTAGTACAGTCTGTGCCAGTATTTGTGCGATACGTGTTACTTTGATTGGCTGAAAGCTGTTGTGTAATGTCGTTGAGTGACAATATAAATAGAGCTGGAAGGTCGACGGTATTGTGCGTAGTTTTGCGAGAGGTTAGCACAAAGGCATGTTCTGTTGCTAAACTCATTTGAGGTGATGCTGGGTAAAAAGTGGGTCAGCACAAAGATGGAAATCTCCTGAGATATTGAGTATAGTATACTGGGTTATTCAGTTGCATCTGGAGTTTGAAGGCAGGTTAAAGAGGTGTACGTAAAGCTTAACTATTTAGTAATCTGTGAAGCTGTGCAAGTTCTTTTCTGTCAATAAAATCAGATGCAATTGATTTCATTTTGAGAGTCATCAACATTCATTGCGTTGTTGAGTCGACAAATTGGAATATATCAAGCACTGGATTAGCAATATCTTTAATAAGTTAGTTAGGTAGGTAAAGGTTGCCTGTGGCCAACGGATGCAAGTGGATTAAAACAGTGCGATAAATCTTTGGAGTAGGTAGTCCAGCAATAAACATACTGAACACGCTCGGTAAACCTATCTATCTGTACTAACAATGAAGCTGAAGAGTTTGTTTGAAGGTGTTAATCTCTGACTTACTCTGGACCTACCATTTGATAACCCAATTATTGAGGAAGGCAATAGGCTATTTAACATCACGCTATGATCCTTAGGAGTCAAGCAAAAAAAAAAAAGAATGCTAAGAGAAAACGAAGTGCTAGCGCGAGCAGGTGATGCGATGCGAGGGGGTGGGTTCGGGAACAAGAAATTTTACACGGACAAACTCGCGGGTATAATATAAGCTAGTGTTTAATATTGTCAGATGGCTCACATCTTAATTCCTGTAATTCCTATTGGTGCCTACCGACATAGCTAGGTACCCGTTATTTAGTACTTTTTCTGTTTGATTGAACAGCTTAGCTGGCTTAGTGTAACTCTCACTGAGTAATAAACTCAGCACATTACTGTTACTTTCAATTGCGACAATAATAAGATACAAATTTCTGTCGCGTTGGCGCTATAAATGATAAATAATGGCGCCATTACTTTTAAAATCAAGATAATATGCAATGCTCAACAATATATTGACAATTACAAACAAACTAAAGCTTTCTAACTGATTCTAAATATAAACTTAACGTAATCAATTGTCTTAGGTGAGCTCCAATGCGAAGCTGAGTAATTGTCTTAGGTGAGCTCCAATGCGAAGCTGAGTAATTGTCTTAGGTGAGCTCCAATGCGAAGCTGAGTAAATTGTGTCAGGTGAGCTCCAATGCGAAGCTGAGTAATTGTCTTAGGTGAGCTCCAATGCGAAGCTGAGTAATTGTCTTAGGTGAGCTCCAATGCGAAGCTGAGTAATTGTCTTAGGTGAGCTCCAATGCGAAGCTGAGTAAATTGTGTCAGGTGAGCTCCAATGCGAAGCTGAGTAATTGTCTTAGGTGAGCTCCAATGCGAAGCTGAGTAAT
The DNA here is from genome assembly GCA_916614155.1 of Mesoligia furuncula. Classification (NCBI taxonomy): domain Eukaryota; kingdom Metazoa; phylum Arthropoda; class Insecta; order Lepidoptera; family Noctuidae; genus Mesoligia; species Mesoligia furuncula. The sequence goes on from OU744805.1 coordinate 604,428, forward strand.
TGTCTTAGGTGAGCTCCAATGCGAAGCTGAGTAATTGTCTTAGGTGAGCTCCAATGCGAAGCTGAGTAAATTGTGTCAGGTGAGCTCCAATGCGAAGCTGAGTAATTGTCTTAGGTGAGCTCCAATGCGAAGCTGAGTAAATTGTGTCAGGTGAGCTCCAATGCGAAGCTGAGTAATTGTCTTAGGTGAGCTCCAATGCGAAGCTGAGTAATTGTCTTAGGTGAGCTCCAATGCGAAGCTGAGTAAATTGTGTCAGGTGAGCTCCAATGCGAAGCTGAGTAATTGTCTTAGGTGAGCTCCAATGCGAAGCTGAGTAAATTGTGTCAGGTGAGCTCCAATGCGAAGCTGAGTAATTGTCTTAGGTGAGCTCCAATGCGAAGCTGAGTAAATTGTGTCAGGTGAGCTCCAATGCGAAGCTGAGTAATTGTCTTAGGTGAGCTCCAATGCGAAGCTGAGTAATTGTCTTAGGTGAGCTCCAATGCAAAGCTGAGTAAATTGTGTCAGGTGAGCTCCAATGCGAAGCTGAGTAATTGTCTTAGGTGAGCTCCAATGCGAAGCTGAGTAATTGTCTTAGGTGAGCTCCAATGCGAAGCTGAGTAATTGTCTTAGGTGAGCTCCAATGCGAAGCTGAGTAAATTGTGTCAGGTGAGCTCCAATGCGAAGCTGAGTAATTGTCTTAGGTGAGCTCCAATGCGAAGCTGAGTAATTGTCTTAGGTGAGCTCCAATGCGAAGCTGAGTAAATTGTGTCAGGTGAGCTCCAATGCGAAGCTGAGTAATTGTCTTAGGTGAGCTCCAATGCGAAGCTGAGTAAATTGTGTCAGGTGAGCTCCAATGCGAAGCTGAGTAATTGTCTTAGGTGAGCTCCAATGCGAAGCTGAGTAATTTTTAGTGACAAATACTCAACTCGAGAAACAACACATAGAAACTTCCGTTTTGTCGAATTGCATCGCATCGCATAATTTGCTACCCTCGTAGGACGATATTTCTGTCGAAAGGAAGTACTAGAAAGGTGTGATCATATTTAAGGGTTTTGTACAAACCATCACACTGGTCAACCTTTTCCATAGGACCAACATTGTAATCGCGAAAAAATTATCAAGTGTCTTATACAAAACTTTAACACCTACTCGACCCAAATGTATGGGACAGCTTATTATTTTTTTGCTATTACGAAGATGGTCCCGTGGATAAAGTTGTACAGTTTAGTGGTCTGCAGCACACCCTACATTTGACCACACCTTTCTAGTACACCTTGTATAAGCAAGCACTGAATTTTACTACACAGCTACAGCTTAATCCTACTATACTCGTATGTACATATATCACACTAATATTATAAAGGCGAAAGTTTGTGAAGATGTTTGCATGTTTGTTACTCAATCACCCATAAACCGTTGAACAGATTTGGATGAAAATTGGCACATAGATAGACCATTTCCTGGATTAACACATAGGATACTTTCTATCCCGATATTCCAACGAAATCGAAACTTACATGGGTGAAACCGCGGGGCGCTGCTAGTTTCCTATAATTTTAACAGTTCCTTAAGACCAGTGTCGGACACTAGTATCCATTCAACAACACGTAATGACGGTTTGCATCGACTTTTCAACATGATACTCCGTTGATAGTGTGACACCGGCTTTATTACTGGGCGGTGGTACAAGGGGAAGTAAATTGAATTAGTGGAGTTTTGTTTTTACCCTTTTCGCGTGTTATTGCAGAGGGGAAGTGTTATCAGCACTATACAAACATTGGTTGATGTTATAAGCGGGGAAATGTTAAATTATAGGTTTTGATATTGTGTCCTAGTTTACTGTTTGTTTTGTATGTTGTGTTGTTATGAAGGTATTGGCAGTGTTATGTGTTTGTATACCTTCGCAACTTCTATGACAGGATGAAGTGGCACGAACATTCATGGTGTAAATGCAAGCCGCAATTTAGAATAACAAAATGAGAGGCAGCAGGGGACACAAGACTTTACTCATAAAAAATCTGAATTTGAAAGGTAAACCTCTACAAGCGTGATTGAGGTACTTACGAAAAGTTATGATATATTTCTATTATACCCATAAAAGCAATTTTTTACTCTGTCAATATAGGATTACCAGCTTCTGCTCGTGACTTCGTCTGTTCATCTCGTTTTAACATAAAAAATATCCCATGACAGCTATACTGTAGCTTCCCATTAGTGAAAGAATTTTTCGTAAGTAGTTCCGAAAATAATACCCCTCATAGAATCTTACAAATTTACTTTATAATATTAGTAAAGATTTATTTAAAGCATCATTAGCTATATATCCGATCTTCGCTCCTAACTTAATTCTTTATGTAATTGAAGTCGGAACTAACTTATCAAATATCGGAGAACATTAAGTTTTATTGAAGTGTTGCTAAGTAGGTCGGCTCTCATTAGTGCGTCGTATCAGAGATTTCGTTGTCGATGTTGTTAGAGTGGTGTAGCACTTGTTACTGTGGTTTTAGTGTAGATAGCTTGGTGGTTTAGTTGGGATTACGAGTCTTGATTGATTAAATTGCATGTTCTACAAGTAGCAACGATTTTCACCCAGTGGTCTAGTTGAGTGCTAGGGCAATTGCTCAGTATAAGGTTCAGAGTTCGACTTTTAGGACAACAAAATACCATAATTTTTTTGTTAGCAATACATTCGTGGTATACAATATAAAAAATAAAAGCATTCTCATTCGATCAAATCTCTTCCGACGATACCTTTACGATTTTTTCTACACAAAACTCTTTTGTGTTTTCACCAATTTTCTCTTTTTCATATTAAAACATTTGGTCGTGTATTCCGAGTGGTGTATCTCAAAAACTCGTTCTGTATTTGATTAGTAATTATATTTGGATCAGTTATTGTGTGTGATACACACATATACCCATTTCGATAACTAGGCTAACTGTGCTTGTACTGGGTTTGTGCCAAATGTTATCCAATTTGGCTTATGTTACCATATTAATATTAATCCAATGCACTCTTAGTTTAAGATTATGAGGGTAACTTATGTATGATTCTTGGTCAGTCAAGCTATTGTCGGACAGTTTGATAAGATAGGATTACATCTATCCAGATGAAACATGGTTGCGCTGGTAACTAATAAAACAGATTAATATTCAATGGACCTGTGTGTGCTTTGTGAGCATCTTCATCTTTATTTCAGAACTAGCTGCGCCCCGCGGTTTCACCCGCGTAATTGTCGATCCCGTGGGAATATCGGGATAAAACGTAGCCTGTATGTTAATCCAGGGTGTCAGCTACCTCCATACAAAATTTTATCAAAATTGGTCCAGCCGTTTGAGCGTGAAGAAGTAACAAACATATAAACACACACACACACCCCCACACACACTCACAAACTTTCGCCTTTATAATATTAGTGTGATATAATGACCACAGCTCCTCCTTTCCGTCGTACTTCCTAGTTCCGTGCATCCTTTCCTTATGTTACGTGGGCCACATAAAATACACATTTTAAGTAAGTACCACTCATCTAGGTGGTACAGATGTGAAAAATATTGCTTCGACGCTCATCTCACCCGCATCAACATCCCAGACTAGTTATCACCTAGATTGACCTTCCAAAAGCCTCTATAACTGTAAAAAAAGAAAAACCCCGTTACCTACTAACAATTCACAATAGTGTTATGATAGCGGTGGCGCGGCGGAAGTGGCTCGTATAACACAATCAGTTTGACAGCGTCGCGTAATGCGGCGCTTATTGGTGTGTGGGGGCACGTCGCCACTGCCGCATAACGCACTACTCAAAGTGCATTCCATTTTTATTAAAAATATTATAAAACTGCGGTTTTTGCATGTCCTCTTCAAAACTTACATTTATCTTGCTAAGACAAGAGTTTGGCCATTGATTATAGATTGGAGATTGGATTGGATGTCTTGACCCACCCTATTATAATATTCTCTCATGAATACAACAAACACTACTAATAAATTTAACAGCTTCACGAATTCATTGCGTTAAGTAACTTCTAAACGGTTACGTTAAAACGCCTCGCCAAAGGTAATTGAACCACAAGAATCAAAGCAACAGCAGAAGCGACAAACCGTGTTAAATTATTCAAAGAAAAAAACCAAGAATCTAACATTTGCATACGAACACTTCATAAACTCGTTCGTTTCGGGTCCCGCCCACGCGGCGTACTCAAAAGGATCATTATACCTATATAAACAAAGCACATAATCCTTTGACAGCCTTTGGAAGTAAACTTGCAGAAGTGGAACTGAAAAATACCACATTAATTGGTTCCATTTTTGAAAGCTCGCTTCAGGGATTTCAATTGTATTCCGTTGTGATAAGGGTGACTTGTAAGTGAATTTTGGAAATATAAAGGTAGTGTTAGACTGGCGGTTGTATATGAGTGAAATAGTTAGTGTTGCCGCGTGAGTGCAGTGTAAATTTGCCGATCTCGTTGTGTGGCAAGCCGTTTATTTCGTCCCTACAGAGGGCTTTGTGATTTGTTTTATTGATATTGCCTTATGTTTGATGGCTGGTGCGGGGACAACTGGAGTATTCTCGTGTTGTGTGTTTTATCTGGAGAGAACGTGGAAGACAGGCTTGGGACATGAGGTGCATAAAATATCGTCATGCTTTACTTATGTGTAATTTATGCACAAAGAGAAAAAATAATATGTGAGGAGTTAAAACGCCTCATGTTAAAAAAATTGTTAAGTTTGTTTTAAGGACTAGGCAAAGTTTCGTTAGTCCTAACACTTTAGTGTGGTGCTTCTGCGCATCCGTCAATGGCAGCGTAACGGAATGTTGCCATTTTAAATATTATATTTCGTACGTATTACTATGGTTCTATTATTTAATTTACAGCAGTGTGAACCTAAGCCCGCACTTAAGTTACGCTGTTCTGTGACTTAAGTAGTCCATTTTTACACAGAAAAGCGTGACTTAAGTTCGGGTTTAGGTCACATGAGCAATAAAATGGTATACGATACGTGTGACTTAAGTAGTATTATTGCACGGCGTTTACCACCCTCGCTATTTTTAAATGCTGCACCGGTCAACGTCATCAAGTCAACACCATTTTGTGATTATATCCAGCGCTGCGGCTCTGTTTTGCACATAAGTCGCAGCATTACGCTGTGCGATGGCCATTTTGCGCGGATGTGACGCAATCTTTTATACGGGTTGTAATAGATGTAAAAAACTTATTTACTTTCTTTCTTGCAATCCCATACTTCGGAAACTTTGTATCGAAAACAAAACAAAGTTCATAAATTCATGTTGTTAACACCCTCGACTTACATAACCACTTAGTAACAGGCGAAGTAATTTAGAAAGTAATCGTTCCCCACCTTGAAACACTAACTAATTTAGTACACACAACTTGTAAATAAACTTCACCTCCGTAACTTGGAAATGAAAATGTTACAAAACAAATGTTAGTTCCAAGCGCGCGGTACAACGTGGAGTTACTAAATAATGACATAAGTGCCTGTTGGGGCTGGCAACTTATATTATAAGTATTACTGAGTACATTTAGTTTGTTCTTTACGATACTTCTACGCAAAGTAAAATGATGAATTGAAATAAGTTGACAAAGTTTTGCGATAGATGGAGTTTTTCCAATTTTAAATGGAGAAAAGAAACGACTACTTAAAGTTTAGAGTAAGGTTAAGTTACCATTTCGGGCACTACAAAGCAAATAAAAAATAGGTACTATTAAAAGGATATAGCTTTTCTTCTTCATCGTATCGATGGGACGACAGAGAATTAGATTTTGCCCCAAAACTGCACCACTTCCATGGCATCGTCTTCGGTGGCAGCGCAGAGGTCACTGTGGATGGCTGCATGTTTTAGTCAAAGAGGGCAGGCAGAAGAGGGATATATGTTGGCTTATAACGTTATTTTATTTTATTTATTAGGGACAATAAACGGCTACGTTAGGTGTTGGAACAGATAACAGATAATAATCCATACTTAATATTATAAATGCGAAAGTGTGTCTGTCTGTTACCTCTTCACGCTTAAACCGCTTAACCGATTTAGATGAAATTTGGTACAGAGATACTTTGAGTCCCGGAAAAGGACATAGGAGTTTTAATCCCGATATTCTCACGGGATATTCTCACTTATGCGGGTACCGCGGGGCGCTGCTAGTTAATAATAATCAATTAATTAAACTCAAACTCAAACTCAAAGCATTTATTTCAATTAAACCTTGTACAGGCACTTTTGAATTGTCAAAATTAAATAGTCTGTCAGTTAGTCCGAAAGTTGAAGCTAGTTGCCCATTCCAAAACGTAGATCTCTATGGAGAAGAACGGGCAAGAAACTCCATGGACACTCTTTTAAATCAAGATATTACAAAATCCTGGGTACATTATTCTTGTTGATTCTATAAGTGAGAACAATGTAAAAAAAGACCCAAATGAAGAAATAATTCAAAATATACGAGTAAGATTAAACATTTAACAACAAATATTTACATCATGCAAAATAGAAATTTTAATTGATTCCTTGATTGAGGAATCTCTTAATAATGTACAACATAATAATATGAATTACAAATATAAATGTAGAAATTTTACATAGGGTCACACAATGAGCGATCTCATCGTTAAAAGCATTTTTTATAAGATAAATGAAAAAGAAATGGATGGATTTAAAAGAAGAAGGAGAGTTAGTATATGGTGTTACTATGTTCTATATTCTATGTTATGGGTTTGGTTTCCGCACTTAGTCCTTCAGTGGACCACTGTGCGTGACTATTTACATGTACAAGAAATACATACATACATAACGCATATAATTATCTATGGACATATAAGAACAGAAACAACACACACCACAACATTCAGATCGACAAGGGAAATGTGAAAGTATCTACATGTTCTTACATAGAACACGTAGGTATACATGCATTTAATTGTTTCATTATTGATTGGTAAAACAAAGGTCAATGAAGTCAGCTGTTTTATTTCCCGTGTGCAAACAAAGCTAATCAGAAAACGTCGTGGCGGCGGCGGCGCACAGTGGATCGACTCCATACAAACTGGCGGACATAGGACTATAAAAATATAATTTCAAGATTTTTGAAAAACAAATGATGCCAATGTGCTCTCCTCAGTAATCTAAATTGAAAGTACTCTTATGTTTTTTTCGATTAAACCCTAATTTTAGGAGTAATATGAGTAAAACTGATTGCAATGTATGGAAAATTATATAAAAAAAATGTTTTCCTGCGATTCCCGCACATTTTCCGGTTTTGACGCTTATAATATATTTTGGCATAATATTTAGGAGATTTCGTCCGAACATACTTATGTCCCCTAGTGTCCCCCCTTGGAGATATACGACAAATATATGATTTTTATTTTTTGTATCAATAACTCTTCTTGTTGTTATATGATTTTAGTGCATGAGGATTTAGTTTTGTACAAGATATAATAATAACAATCGCAACATTACACAATGTGAGTATTGTTAGTAAATAAGTATGAACATCAACAGCCGGCTAGCAAGATAATCGCAATTAGTTAATTGGATTACCATTTGTGATTTGTGAATGTGAAGACGATGTGGGTCATTTTATTAATTTTTTATGTTTTATTTTTCTCTCTGTTCTATTACTTGTTTTTTTTTTTTTTTTCTCTCATGGTCTGGCAGTTTGAGTAATTTATGTGGCCTACCCAAATGTCCTTTCTTTGGTATTGTTCGTCGAATCGTTGAGCTCCTTAAGTCTTGAGTTGAGCTGCACGATTTCTGACAAATGCGTGCACTGACTGGACAGGTCCTCTCAATCTGTGTGGTTCTTTCCTCAAAAGACCATCTCAGACATCGATCTACATGGTCTTCATATAACCTGACCAAGATTATGTCTGGACTTTAAAAGAGACTGTGACCTCTGAGTTTGTTTCGGCCTTTCTTCTCAGAGTAGTCAGATAGGAAACGCCGACCTCATCTAGTTTAAAAAAAAACATGATTGACGTGTAAAAGTGTTTGTACAAACCTACTTACAAAAATAAAATCATTTATCATTTATCATTTATCATTACCATTACCATCATTAGTCAACTTTCCAAATCCTTCTTGTAGTCCTTTGTCCATTAGTTAGTTTTGTACAAGATATAATAACAATCGCAACATTACACAATGTGAGTGTTGTTAGCATTAGATACAGGAAATATTTTTCTAATGTTTTATATGACATTTAATGGAGAAATTCAGATGAAATAAAAGGATATGTTTTCATGGTTTTTTTGTAGGAATTAAAACCAAAGAATATAAGTGTAAATGGATGTGTAATAACTAACCAGAAAACATAAAATATACTAATTAATTAGTTCTATTGATCAAATTGATAATACACTATAATCTCAAAATACATACAAAATAAAACGTATGAATTACTTTTTATACCGCTAAACTTCTGCATCCTAATCATTATCCGGAACCACGGAAGGCCATAATGATTTTAATGGGAGGAAATTGCAATTTTAATTGTAATGAGTAAGTACACTTATTCATTACAAGACCTTAGTATATTGCCTTATGTTTTAAAATACGTAACTACCCTCATTTATCTACATCTCTTCATAATCTCATTTATCTTTTTTTTTACAATAAATGCGTAATTATCTAAGTATTCTTAATGGACAAAGGACTACAAGAAGGATTTGGAAAGTTGACTAATGATGGTAATGGTAATGGTAATCCAATTAACTAATTGCGATTATCTTGCTAGCCGGCCGCTGTCGATGTTCATACTTATTTACTAACAATACTCACATTGTGTAATGTTGCGATTGTTATTATTATATCTTGTACAAAACTAAAGCCTCATTTGCACTAAAATCATATAACAACAAGAAGAGTTATTGATACAAAAAATAAAAATCATATATTTGTCGTATATCTCCAAGGGGGGACACTAGGGGACATAAGTATGTTCGGACGAAATCTTCTAAATATTATGCCAAAATATATTATAAGCGTCAAAACCGGAAAATGTGCGGGAATCGCAGGAAAACATTTTTTTTATATAATTTTCCATACATTGCAATCAGTTTTACTCATATTACTCCTAAAATTAGGGTTTAATCGAAAAAACCATAAGAGTACTTTCAATTTAGATTACTGAGGAGAGCACATTGGCATCATTTGTTTTTCAAAAATCTTGAAATTATATTTTTATAGTCCTATGTCCGCCAGTTTGTATGGAGTCGATCCACTGTGCGGCGGCGGCACGCAGTCTGTCAATCAACCAACGTGTATTTGCTCGCCAAGTTCACGAACATCGTGTACCTACTTTTCGAAAAGTTTGCACCAGTTTCACACTCAGAGAAAAGGATTCTGATAATGCCTAGTTTATGTAAAACAGGGATTTGTTATAATTTATCAATTGGTTTGAAAAAGGCTCGTAGGAAATTAACGACTTCTTCTTATTCGAAAGCCTAAACATTCAACATTATTTTATTATTTTAAACCAATAACGTCGCTTCATTTTCATAGTTTGAACTAAGTTAGCGTTGCTATTGGTTAGTTTTACACACATTCCTCGCTACGCATCCTCGCTTTCTTTTATTCTACTAATTGTTATTCAATATTCACTGCAATTATTGCCACAATCGCAAACCTTTAAGATATTAACAATCTGTTGATATTCTCAAGGCGTAAAATTATTAAATCGAAAATACAAGTGATGTTCTCAGGTCAGGCAGTCGACGGGGCGGCGACACACTTGACACGCGCCTACGCAGCCGCCGCAAACAATCGCACGCACATAAATCTCTTTACGAAACAAATGCACCGCGTGCGCACGTGCCCTGTTTGCGGGATAAGGCGTTTTATTTGAAGCGATTGCGATGCTTATAAATGTGACGTAATATCATGATATACTTAGTAGCAATTTTGGAATAGAAGGTAAACCTATCCTGGCAAATAACGAAATATTTTTTGCAACATAACGGAAATCTTCTACCACTGCATAATACTCTTACACAATTTTCTTTAAACATACATCAAGACCGCATCGGATTTTCCTATCAGACTGTACTTGACAAACTCAGAGGCACTGTCTTATCTAGAGTCCAAATATCATAGAAGACCTACATTATGAATTTATTTATTTTGAGGAAAGCACCAGAGTTAAGTAAATCTTTGGCTGGCGCTCGTATGCATCTGTCATCGACTGGCTCAACCATATTTCACACAGCTCAACGACCCGACACACACCCTAGTTCTTCTGCCTTCCCTGGTTAGTGTGAAGGTGATCTCCATTCCAGTGGGTCATTATTAAGAGTCAACGGGGCGGCGAAGTAGTTAACATGCGCCCACGCACAGTGGACAATGAGCTCGCGCTCGTATTTCAACTTATGCACTGCTTTTGTTAGGAATACGGTGAGAATAAATTTTGTTGTCTTCGGGATATAGGAAATAAGAGAGCTTGTTGGTCTTCATTTCAGAAAATATTATTGTCTTGTACGAGAAAATTAACATGCATACATAATTATCTGTAAACTACGCTGTCTCTACAACGCCACTAACTTAAAGTGATGATGTTCATAAGATTATATTTACTGGCTCCACTAACCACAAAATGCATTTAGCATTAAACGAATTTAAAATATCTTTCTATCTCTGTAACCATCGAGTGATGTTTTAAATACGTGTAGCCGTACAATGTATTTAGTGATGATTTTGTGATGCAAGTGGGCCTAAGTCAGTGGCGTTTAGAATATTTTAGTTGATAAGTATGGAAAATCAGACATAATTGTTTGATTTTGCAATAAACATTTCTTTTCTGTTTGAACAAGAGACATTTTCACTGCAGTGCAAAATAGTGAAAGCTGTTATAAAGATTCCCTCTATCGATGTTATGGTTCACTAGCTTTTGGCCGCAGGTTCGCCCGCTTGGATGTCGGAAAATATCAGTCGGCATCGATATCCGTGGTCGGCATGATTTTTTCCGAAATCTTCAACAATCATCGTCATATAACAGCCAATTTACACAAAACCCTAATGAATTATACACTTAAACCTTCCCCATGAATCACTCCGTCCATCGGTGACAACCGTATGAAAATTCGTTCCATCCTAAAGCAAAAAAGGTTCACAGTCACATAACATAATTTGTATATTATACCTACCAACACCAACACATACTACTTATATATATACCATTTTACTCGATACACAATTGCACATCCCCCCATGCCCCCATGACATCAATCATCCAGTCCCCTTTCAATACTTACTCAATTTACTGTGAGTTGAGTCCAACTTGATTTAACTTTCTAGACAGTTATCCTAAGTGTTTCTCCGTGTTCGTAATATCAATGTTTACTTTTAAACTTTCAATCCAAGGAAATATACTTATAGGTACTTAAGAATTCATGGTAGAATTCTAAGACTGCTTAATATGCCACAAAACGTTTGGTTAGCTTACTACCTCTTAGAAAAAAATAGAGCAACCTTTAAATAATTGTCCAGTTATTGAATTTACCGTTTCTAATCTTTATAATCTACCAATGCATACTACTTACAGAAGTTACTTTGTAGGAAAATAGAAATATTATACATATTTAAAAATGTAGGACATTTTAAATTGTGATAAATAAATGCAACAAAATTGATTTAAGATGCAAAATATGAATTAAAGAAGGATGCCCATTTTTCACCTGACAATGTATAGAAATGAAATAAATATTAAAATTCAGCTAGTTTAATTGTACATTCATTAGGCTAATCACAATTTTAAAAGAAGGCCAGGAAAAGAATATTTATTCATTTTTCTTTATGCTAACTCTATGTCTTATTACCTTATTATGAACGCATCTCAATTACCCTGAACGCATCCAACTACTCATTTTTTACAACGTTCCGTTTTGCACACTGCTTGTTGACTTTATTGAACCCTTTTTCTGAGTTTTATATATTATTTTAAGTTTTATTTAATCAATAACTATTTTTTATTAGTCTGTGCATAATACAGATCAATACAAAATAACATGATAATTAAATTAATTAATTATGCAGATTATAATTGAGTTCGCACGAGTGAAACGAATTTTTTAGATATTTTGACAGTTCTGCGACTTCGTTGTTGCGCTTGCGTCTCGTTGTGTATTGTGCCATTTTGTGTGTGTAATTACTGAGATGGGCTAGGTTTCAAGACAATATCTCTGCTCTAGCAGAATTTTTGGATGACGTAGTAGTATTGCGGTCAACGAAATGGGTAGGCAAGTAATCACTTTTGAGAATACAATAGCAAAGTTAGACTTTTTATATGTAAACAAACTATCGTAAAGGCAAATCCTAACCTAAAAGTAACATTCATATTTTTTGGCCTTTGTAGACTTTAAATCGTAAAAATGACTATATGACATTATTTTCTAATCTTACAGGTACTCTTTCTACTATACCTTATAACTATACATTAACTTTCATTGTCAGGTTTTTCAATGTATGGAAAGTGGGCATTGTTCTTTTGGGCGAACAAGGAACTTTTGTGTGGTGCGAAACTTCGTAAGGCGAATGCGGAATAAATCGTTAAATCTAAAAAGTTTAATTTACCTTTTGTCCATCTCCATTCATCCAGACTATAATACATATCCACTAGGTAGGTACTGTACTCAATCCCGATCGCCCCTATCATGATACTCCCCCCAGCGATACATCAACGCCTGCGCATCCCCGCCGCACTAATTACTGAAACACCGCCGACAACGGACAACGCTAAATAATCAACTGTTATGTACCTATAAATACCTACATACAGATATGGGCCTTCTCTGAATCAGGACTTAGTGCTTTATATTTGCTACATACATTCACGCACGCAGTAGGGATGTACCTACGTTGGAAGTATTTTTATATTTTTTTTTATAAAGGGACAAAAAACAGTTACCTACACGTTACAATTTTGGTAAATAACAAACTAGGGTAATAGAGGTAAGCATGTAACCCACACCAATGTCCTCGGAATAAACTTTTATGGAGAAAGAAACAAAACCAAGTACGACGTGTGTTATTTTTCTCTCGTATGGATACGTACTGTGTAGGTAACTATAGGTATAGTATAGAGGTATGAGGAACAAGGTGTGAAGTTCACTTATCCTCCATAGAAAAGGGAGGATCCTCCGACCAGACGGGTGTTGTGTCTGGCGGGCAACTGCCCGACGGTTGATGTCGGGCCGTTGTAGATATTATTATGCTCGCAGCATTTTGCGTGACGTCAGGATGACACATAGTTCGCATGTGGCGTTGTAGATACCGCTACAATAGGATGGCTGATGCTGTGGTATCAATTGACAGTGCTGCATACTGTGCTGCATCCTAAAGTTTAAGGTGTACACCTACTTAATACCTGATTTTGCACATTTAAATGATGAAAATTATGCTTTTACAGCCGACGCGCGACGGGTCCATACTAGTCAAGTTTCAAGCTAAATTAAACTATGTACAATAATGTACCTATTCTAGATACAAGTTACTTCATAATACTCCTACGTGAATATTAGGTAACCGTGTTTCCTAACTTCATCATTATTATATTCTGCGAGAAAATAAACACGCTGTTATTCTTTAATTTTCGCGACTCCCCGGAACAAGACGTTGTGTTTATAATAAATAATAATACGGTAGGAAGATGTTTCCTAAATGTGCTGAGCTTTAAGATCAGGTCGTTTTATTAAACTGTTGTATAAGTGGAGACATGTGTAGATGTCATTAATTGGTTTTAGAACTATAAGGCTGACCTTGTTATAGTTTTTATATACAATTTTGCAGTAACAGCCCTCAGTCTGGATTCACGAGTGTATAGTGAGTAAATTAGACATTTATTTATAAATAAATATATGCGCAACATTATTGTAACAAATATTTGAAATCTGGCACAACCTTCTTCAAATATTTATGATTGTATTTATAAATTTTAAATAAGCTTCGACCAAAATTCGGCCACTTTGATAGCGTCAGCGTCTGCACAACCTAAACAGAACTACTAAATCTTTTCACCATGGCTTATCATTCAGCTCATTGCAAAACGAGAGAAGCACTGAAAACTAACAAAACACATCAAATCTTTAAAAACAACACAGGTATCTACTCCGAATTCAACCAATCTTTCAATAACAATGTTGGTTTATCTTACTAGCTATAAAAATAATAGCTTAATGTTGTGTCGATCGGAACTCGTGCCCCCGTGAGTAAGTCGTACGGAGCGGGAGGTAGTCCCGACTATTAGTTGACGAGTACTTCACTATAGCCGCGGTAACGAGCCGACTTGAGAATCACTTGGGACGTGGCCAGGGGACGAGCGACTGTACTGCACTATTGGTATTTAGTGGTGGCTTTGAATTTCGTAGTTGAAGTAAGATCATTTCTATAGCCACTGGTGATACAAAGTCACTCCAGAAACAAACGTACGCACTGAAGAATTTGTATTTGATTCTCGTGAGCATCGCAACATAATTCATTTGGTATTTAACTACAAAACCGCTTGGTATTGGAAAAAATAAGATTAAGTGCAGGATTATGAGTTCTAACCATGACAGAATGTCAAAGACAAAAACAAACTTACCTACGTGCAAACAAGCCTACGTCACCTTATTTCCATGGCAGTATTTTAATACCCAATCAGAAGAAATCCGCTGGTATTAAGTCAGCTACCAAGAAATCCTTAAGATAAGGATTATTTTTTTTATTAAAATAAACTTGGGAACACAGACGACACATAAATTACTTTTCCTGAAATATGTATTTTACTAAAACGTTCCAAGAAATTTACTTAGAGAGACAATAATTTAACCCGCAGGCTCTGAGGAAACTGGAATTGGTTTTTAACCGACTTCTTCAAAAGGAGGAGGTTTCTCAATTCGACCGTATATATGTTTTTTTTTTTTTTTTTTTATGTGTGTTCGCGGATAACTTCGTCGTTTATGAACCGATTTTGATTATTCTTTTTTTGTTGGAATGGGGATATGCCAAGGGTGGTCCCATGATAAGGAAACCAGGATCTGATGATGGCATCCCAGTGAAATCGAGGGGAGCTTTCGAAAATCGTAGGAGCGACTAGTGCGTTTGTTAATTTTTTCATTAAGTATTTTAAAGCACTACAATTTGATGAAGGCCTGGAGTCGATCTGATGATGGAGCCGAAAGACAGTCGAGGGGACTCCTCAACGATTTACAGCAGTTACCTTGTGTTTGGGCTTGATTAATTTGTATTGATGTGAACTTTACACCTAGATGGGTTGCGACTGTCATTAGGGGTCTGATGATGAAGACGAAGGACAGTTAAGGGAACTCCTCAACAGATTACAGTAGCTACCTTGTGTATGTTCACCGATTACTCGAAGACGGCTAGACCGATTCCAAAAGTTATTTTTTTATTTGAAAGGGTATACTCTCGAGGTGGTCCCATTATCATCAAGTTGGAATCTGATGAGAGGATTCCATGGAAATCGAGGGCAACCCTCAAATTTTATAGGCAAAGCTACAGCGATTTGGATATTTTTTAAAGTAACTTGAGCATTTGCTCTCGAAAATCATCACTTGGTAAAGTGGAGCTGATGATGAAGATCACAGATGGCCATCGGAACTACTCACTGACAAATATTTCACGGGTTGCGATTCGATTACTTTAATATGGTTGCTAAGCAATTTATGCTCGTCACAATGCGTATTGCGAGTGATTGTTGAGGATCTCCTGGTTCTTACCGGGAGAACTCCTCAACAATTAACGTCCCAGCATCGGGAAAAGCAATATTTTGTAAAAGGTGATGAACAGTTGGCATTAGGCTTTTGTAACTTAGATAAATTACAAACTGACCCACTAAAAAGTGAAAAATAAAAACATTTTTACAAAAAAAAAACAACCGACTTCCAAAAAAAACACTACAAATTGAAAAATAACTTTAATTTCGGAAGTCGGTGTCAATAAACGAAAACGCGGAACCAAAGACACCGACTTCCGAAATTAAAGTTATTTTTCAATTTGTAGTGTTTTTTTAAACATTTTAATTTGAATAAGAAAATTAGAAATTAGTCAGTGCGGGGGTGACTTTCTTGTCAAAGACTGCAAACAATGCCTTGCGGTGGTTTCGGATTAGATTATGTGTCTCAAATGGGATGTCTAAATTATAGACACCAATTGTGAGTATTTGCGGTGACAAAAAACTTCGTGAGGCCTTAAGACCTTACGTCGGTACCAAAATCGCTGACGCAATGAGCTACCGTGGTTATTAATGGTTGTGTCTTCTCTGACTAGCAGGCATTTGACTAGTAGGTGTTATTCCCGTGCAACCTGGGTAAGAGCCGTCACTAACCTGCTGCCTTGCAATTTTTTTCTACTACATGAGATTTTCGCAAAACTTGTGTCGATTCAAGAGAAATAATGCTTAATGTTATCAAAAGCCAAAACTGTCTGTGCAAGCAAAACAAATAAGCAAATACAGCTCGAAGTGCCGGAAAAGAGCACTTACATCAGCAAGCACTCCCTATTTACAAGAGGGGTGTTCCTCTTAACCCTTCCGCAAGTTTCGTGGCTCCTCACTGCGGGGAGGTTTCTCCGTAAGTCAATATTTGAAGTTACACACGACGATTGGAAATAAACTGTGTCTATACGAGGGTAGAAGAGGTGCTATCGATCACTGCAGACATGATAGTTTGCGTTACGTACCGATGTTGGTTTAGATTCGTGAGTGACAAGTGTGGCTTAAGGGGTGCTGGGAAGGGTTTCTGGGTACTTCAAGATGGATACTATTTAGACAAGTTGTGGTATTCCCAACGGCATGAGTACGGTACGTTCGTACAACATATCTGATAAATGTATCTATACATATAGATGGTATAAAACGGCTTGTAGATGGGAGATGGTTGGATGGCTGGACGACTCCTCTAATAAAATCAAAATCAAAATCAAAATGTTTTATTTCACATAAACCTACATGGGCACTTATGAAACGTCAGAAGCTAGGTGCACGGTTCCAATTGGTCGTTTCCTATGGAGAAGAACCGGCAAGAAACTCCATAGTTACTCTTTTTAAAAATAATTGGCTTTTACAATGTTTCCAGATTACAGTAGGTATGGGAGGACAGCGCAGGCCTGTCAACAAGTACCAATTACTTGATAAAATAGAAAATGGTCTACGATCTAAAGTCTATAAGGCCTACAAAGTCCTCACATTTACAAAATAAGAATCTATCAAAAGGATAGATATTCAAAAAAAGAAAAATAATAATAAAAACCTACTAAAACCAAGTGTTATGATTCTCATAAAAACCACTAACAAAGAGGTGAAAAATTTCAAGTGTCTGTATATAATGTCAATTAATAAAGAAATTATGTATAAAAGTATATAATGTCAAATAATAAAGAAATTATGTCAAAAAGTATGTAAAAAAAATATATAATGAAATAAAAATTAAACATCGTAATTTGAGAGCAGTTAATAGACATTTACATAGTTATGCCGGTAATGAGAAGCCAGGGAAGCCACATGTGCAGAAGGAATTATTGCCAGACTAGCTTGTCTTCAACGTAGTCTTTAATCTTATAATATGCTTTTTTGATAAGGACACGTTTGATGAGGGTTTTGAACTTTCCATCGCTAAGTTCTGTAACCGGCTGTGGCAACTGGTTATAAAAACGGATGCTGTTTACAAGAAATGACTTGCTAGTTTTAGTTAATCTAAATTTAGGTAACACAATTTCATTTTTACTGCGGAAAAGATTGCCCAGCAGTGAGACATTAATGGCTGAATAAAAAAATAGATGGGAGAGCCTATTTCATCCAACAGAAAAAAACTTAAAACCCGAAGTTCCCAGTAAAACATCCTAACAGAGAAATCTAGTTTTACTGCTCTGCAGCCACGCTTGCGAATAGTTTGTGTAATCCCCGTTACTCAGTTATGTGTCATTCTAATGATTTCGAAATCCCATAATATCTGTTATCAGATGGAGGTAGACAACGATTATTAGGTAGTTAATAGGCAGTCACGCTGTGCAGTCAGGTGAGGTACCAGATCCGACACGAAATACTTTATCATCAGCTGATCTGCAAATTACTGTCATGTTTCTAACTATTTTGATAGGTATTATTTTAAGGTGCACAGAGTCAAGATAAAGTTGACGTTAGGCAACATGCGAATCAGCATCAAAAATCGCACGGCATTTATGACTTGACCAAACATAAAGATTCCTTTATTATGTGTAAGTTTTATTTTATTTTACTTATAAGGGAAAACAAACAGTGACACATTACATTTTGTAGGAAGAAATACAAAAAAAGATAACGTCCAAATGTGTAACCAGCAACATTTTCCACGGAATACACATACAAAATAATAATCTTTACAAACCATGATATTTAAAGTTAAACTAAAACCTAGAAAAACATTTCTTTTGGTAAATAGTAAAACAAGAGTAAATTTAGCCAACAAAACAAAAACTCAGAAGGTACATACAAATCTTAATTAAAATGACTCGTGACTAAGTATTTAGAGTACTTACAATATTTTTGAAACTACCAGCAGAAAGAGCAAATTATCGATATGATGGAATTTTTTCTGCGACAAGAGGTAACTGCAAACAGCGGCCGTACGCGCACCCCACGACAAACTTGTCGTTCTAGGAACTACGTAACTTATTTTATTACGGATATCAATACAGTCATATACATTGCTACACAAATCAAACAAAAATACCGTCTCCGACTTGATTTTAGTTCAAGTAATTTATGCTTCTTAAGGGGACTACGATATGTCGGACTGCACAGAAAAGAAAGAAAAGCGCGATGACACAGCAACGCTGCTAATTTATTGCAAAATATGAAGCAATTATCTATTTACAAAAGATCTATTGTTTGGACTAAAAAATTAAAACACTAGTGCTTTGTTAGTATGTTGCTTGTAGAACAATCTGACAAAAAATCAAAAAGATTGTATGTAGGTAGGTATATATTAGCATGGTATTTATTGTAAAAATAAAGTTTTTAGAGGTAGCTTCATTTTTTTTTTTTCTATCGTACTAACTAGTATATATCCTGAAAATATCATATATTTTTTCTGATTTTGTTTACTGTAGTCGATTATATACTTTTTGGCATTATAAAACTTGCGTTTTTTGCTTAGGTTCTGTTGTCCCCAAGTTTGTTGTAAGCTTTAAATAAATCTAAATATATAAATCTTTGTGGAAAAGAGAAGTTAAATAGTATCTAATGTATTATTATACACTACAAATAATGGTAGCAACCGCATAGAAATCCGTTGCGTTTGTTTAGAAGAACAACAGGGTCACACAGCCAGATACGAAAAGCGACTTTAATTTTATGCATAGATATATAATTTGTCAGACAATGATTGCGATATCTATAATATTTATTCCACGCGTCGTTTTTTGTTGAAACTGAAATATTTGGCGGATTATCCTTCAAAAACATAATTTATCGTCTAAGAGCAAAGACCAATCGATTGACAACTTTATATCGATTTTCCGATGACGTCGCGTAAAATAAATAAACCGTTAACACGTGCGCTTTCAATAAATAACTTCAAACAAACTGGAACCAACTGTTGTATCGATCAAATTGTCACTCACTCAGCAGGTGATATTTTCTCTAGTTTCGTTACAATACCGATAAGTTCAGAAGGATCAGGCTCAAACACGCTCTAGTTACTTTCAGAGGTTGCCTGCCACTAGAGATTTCTTCCACATTCTGAATGTGGAACACGTTACACAAATCTTATTTATTTGTGTAGGAACACATTCATATTAACCCAGATTCAAAACACTTGAATTAATCGTGAATCATGTATTTGATTAATTTCAGTTTGATTTATTGTCACGGAGAGTAGCGAAAATGTTTGCTGAGAAACTTAGGGTTCTAACATTAAACCATTGTTCATTTATTTTCTTTAAAACCATACTCTTTAACTGAAATTATTATTATCATCATCAGTGGCAGCCTTGTTCCAGCATGATATGCCTACCTGGTCTGTGCGGGTCAGGTCTTACTTAGTTAAAACATAGTAATTAATCACTGCAATCATAATCGAGTAGTCCATGACAGTTTCGTTTTGTTTCTCGTTTCTCTCAAGTCTCAATTTGTTTCTTAATGAATTTTGTGGGAAGTGATTCTTCTGCCCTTTTCATTTCTCCGTTTAGCTGTTGACTCAGAATGATTATCTAGCAGTGATTGACAAGAGTTTAAGATAAATAGCGAGTGTCGGAGCAGCTGGATATGTGTGTTTATGTGCTTATACAGTACTTGGTGACGGCTGTCCGGTAGAAGAGATTTGAGAGATTTAGTGTTGAGTGATACGAATTATTGTGCTTGAGAATATTTTATTGTTCGGTCGTTTTGGAAGTGGGGCAGGCTACCTAAGGGCAGTCGGCATGAATAGGGTAAATAGTTAATTGCCTTTTTAGGAAATCCTATGAGTCGCTATATCTATATAAGGTCCCATTAAAATAGGTGGACAAACTTTTACGAATCATTCAGACCACCAAAATAAGGACGATGGTAAAAATATATAAAAGAAAAACGCATAGATACTCACAAGAAAAATAAAATCAGCTAACGAAAATACACTAATGTGCCGGCAATTTATTATTTTAGGTCAAAATAAAATCACTTTAATCGGTGTTTTTTTTTGCTTGGATATGTTTAGTTAGACGTACTGAGCGCTGTGTTAAAATTTGTCCATCTATTTTAATGGGACCCTGTATATATCTATATCGTAGTCGCTGTTACTAATGCTTGACACGAATGTAACCATTGTTTTTTAGTGATATACAATTCTGTATAGGCTATTTAAGTGTTGACTTCGACGTTATCCAGTTATCTAGTAAATCGTTAACTTAACTGCCTGTAAATTAACCTTAGCTTATCTGCCAATGAAATGCTCACGTTAATGATTTTGAATAAGATATTTAATACCTGAGCATAAATTACCTTTGACTTGAATAGAGTCAAGCAAAACAAGTCCATTTTCTAAGAAATATAATAACAATTCCATTCTGTTTCACCACGCACCGCGCCATTTACCAAAACGCCCATAAACCACAAACAAACAAAAAACATTCACAAGTAATCTATGCAGGTATAAATATCATTGTGTTGTCACCACACGCTAAAGTTAATTTAACTTGAACAATACCCACGCAGCTAACCACGCGAATTGAAATTACAAAACAGTGATTGCAATACGTTATATAGTCATTTCGCTATAGATTGATGACTATGTGTGGGAAATATATAGGCATACAGTGCGGAGCGCGCAATGTATTTAGTCAACATGCAAGTAATTGGTTCACGATTTGTACACGTGTGTTGTTAGAATTTGTTTTGGTGTGGTGCAAGTTGCTACCTGACGCGGGTCTTAGGTTATTAATATGAAAACAAATCAATAATACGACTTATTTTCGTTGGATCCCAGTTTTGAATCCCAGTTTAATATTTTTGGTGTTGGATCTCATAAAACATTATTATGTATTTCCGTTGGATTTACGTTTTATTATCGTTTAATCCCAAAAACTATTTCTAGTCACAATAATATTACCTTCATTTACATTTTGCCACCACTGAGCTTTTCCAAAATGCTCATGAAATTACAGGCACCACAGGTGAGTGGTTTCGTGGGCTCCAGGCTGTTTGCAGCATGTAGGTATACAAATTGCTAAAGGAACGCAAACTCTGTGTCGTAAGTTGCATGACAGAAAAAATGACATAGACATTAGGAAGCGTGTTGCTAAGTAAAGCCAATAATATTACAGTCATTAGGCCTAATAGGCCTATTTATCAAAGCTCTCCCGCAGACTTCCGCTCACTACTTACCCCACACTCCAGCTCCTGATAAATGTGGGCACAACAGGCAATTAGGCGTAACATGAAAATAATAAAGGACACTCGCTCTGGACAGTGTCTACACGATTTATAAGTGTGGTCACAGACGGCGCAGTTATATTCCAGGCTAATCGTCTAACTGGCTTTAGTAGAATCATCAAGGAGACTATTTAAAGAGTTTTCCTTTGTGCGTTAGTGGCAGTGCATAAATACTGTGACAGTTTGTTGTGATCATTATATCATTAGAGCAATGAGCAGTGGTGGCCCAGTGGTAACGGCCCCTACGGCCGAGTTGTAGGTCGTGGGTTTGGACCCAGACAGGCGCTTTACTTTGTGTAAATAATTTCATCACCACTGCTCTCAAAACGGTGTGAAGGAAAACATCGTGAGGAAACCGGCATGTCCTACAACCAAAAATTCAAAGACACGTGACAACAACCAACCCGCACTGGATCCGCGTGGTATACAACCTTAATCAAAATCAAATCAAATCAAAAATCATTTATTTCTCCAACATAATTTACAAGATCAGATTAGTGATTGGAGCTTCCCTTTAAGCAAGTAATGCCTGTATTGGGAGACTCCAACTTTATTACAGCCCACTCCCTCCCGAAGAAAGGAGGCTTGTGTCCCAGCAGTGGGAACATTATAGGTTGATTATGCTTTTTATATCGTTTGCGATAAACTAAAACTGTTTTAGTATACACTAGAAAAACGCAGATTGCATGCAGTTTTTTTTTTACATCGAGAATGAAAGATACCAAAATAGAATGCTAATATGTTGTCCTCTATAGGGTATGCAATTCTAACTCACATTATAATATGATATTCCACTAAATATAAACATATTCAGAATATCTCCATAGTACAGAGCCTCATAAAATAGGCTCGTACAATAAATTCAAAGAAATTGAGACTTAACGCGCCGCGGTGGCGTATTTACAAACACCATTCTTCACGGACGCACAGTCGACTGGGTTTGCGCCGGGACGCAGTATACTTGTATAGCCGTATACTGCACAATTTATTCATTGCGCAGTCGAACGCCGGTAGATTTATGAGCGCGATATCGCTTCCGCGCCGCGTATGAAACATCGATTTCTGGAGACACGATTTGACGATCGTACATGAACTGACTTGGTTAACGAAGCAGTAAAATCTCGGCTATCCTCTAAGGGTTTTCATTTCAAAATGTTGAACATTTTCTCGAAACTGTCCAGTAGAAACCTTTGTTTAATTTATGATATCGTTACGAAAAAGACTTCGAGTGTCCAGAGATTTTAAATAATCTTGTTTCAAAAAGTTAAAAGCCTTTCTCCAAATAGGCGCATATTTTAACCACAATCTTTGTACTCATCAGATTTTACGAGACTTTCCGTTATCGTGAGAACTCCTTTCAGGAAAATGTTTATTGGCCATGTAGCTGCTTGAAAATTACCTTTTCAGTAATAGTCTAATATCCTAACAGCGAGCTATCCAAGTTTCAAGAGGGCGTGGAACATCTAAATACACAGAGGAGGTAGCAAATGGATGAATACGGCGATAGAGGTCCTCTTAACATTAATTATGCCTTTTAGAACAGCACTAGGTTTCTCGTCGCACCTGCCATTTTGTAAGCATTGGAGTACTCCATTTACTCATAAGTCCGTGTCTGAATGTGAGCGCGTTCAGAGGCGTGCCATAACCGATTTATGTGGGGGTCTTGAGAGCCCCCGGGGGCGCCACTAGTTACCACAGAAGCTTTGTTCCACTGCCACCCACTATCTAACTTATTGTCTGCTGATTTTTGAGATATTGCTCACTATATCAAATATATACGAGCAGATTCAGAAATGTGATTTGTCGCTTGTTTTCTGCGGCGAGAAACAGAATTCTATGCGATACAAAATAAATATAATTTATGACAACCTATTTTACCTGTTGTGTAAAAAAATACGACGGGTTGCACTCCGGGAGTGCCGGCAGAAGTGAAAACTTGAATATTAACGTTGTGCATTTTTGATATTTTGGAATCTTACGAATTTGCGATCAAGTCACGTGTCCTGACGCGAGTTTAACATTTTTTACCATTACAAAAAAGTGTACAACGCCGCTAAAGAAGTTTTCACTTCAAAAATTAAATCCCCGACGCGTAATGTCGTAAAAAATATGAAAATAATTAGGTACTACAATATTTTGATCTTGATGCACGAGACTTTTTGGTAAGACATTGGGTCAATCTCCTTTAATTTTTTTATTTTATTTTAACGCGTTGAAAGATGACAGATGTCAACCGTGCCGTCTTTCACATCTGTCTGTCTGTCTGTCTGCCTGTCTGTGCCTGTCTGTGCCTGTCTGTGCCTGTCTGTGCCTGTATGTGCCTATCTGTGCCTGTCTGTGCCTGTCTGTGCCTGTCTGTATATGTCTGTGCCTGTCTGTGCCTGTCTGTGCCTGTCTGTGCCTGTCTGTCTGTCTGTCTGTCTATCTGTGCATCCTGTATACTTGTTTTAAATTTTTGATATTTTAGAATCTTACGAATTTTCGATCAGGGTCACGTGTCATCTTACGATCAGAGTCACGTGTCATCTTACGAATCTTACGATCAGGGTCATGTGAGTTTAACATTTTTTACCCATTACAAAAAAAGTGTACAACGCCGCTAAAGAAGTTTTCACTTCAAAAATGGCACGTTATAAAGAGGTACGCAGGATTATTTTGGACCCATTTACTGATTATGGAAACTTTAACTTCACCCAGAAGTACACTCATTTAGGTATTATACGGAATTTTTAACGCGAAAGAGAATATAGCAAGTATAAAAAAAACCAAATTGAAAGGAAACGAATAAAATATCCTCCCACACATCCATTCAAGTTTCCATCCATTAAAGAAATCATGTGCAGATCCTTCTAAAATTTTTGCACGAATATTTCAAGCAAAATGTCCGTTGGGAGCGAAAAAAGAGCAACATATCATAAGTAGCAGCCGATGCATTTGTGCTAATGCAGTTGCCTAACAGCGTGCATATTAGATGGAGCCCACTGCGCTCATGTTTGAGGAGAAACGAGAGGCGCTTAGAGCATAAAAATGTAGTGCATGTGATGTTCGTATTACTTACTTGCAATATCCATGGAGATGGTACGAATAGTACATTACTACAGCGGAAAGCAAACGTTCGTCCGTTATGCCTAGTTTTGGCCAAGGCTTGTATAGTACTTTTCTCAAAAATGCGCGGAAATTAAAAGGTAGTAAGTACAGTCAACAGCAAAAGTAGACGATCAAAATCAGAAATTCAATATTAATGAACGGAGTTCGCGTCAGAACTGTGTGGCGTCGAAGTGATTCAAACCACTCAACGCCAAATCAACGTCACACAGAAATCACTTCGACGCCACGCAGTTCTGACGCGAACTCCGTTCATTAGTATTGAATTTCTGATTTTGATCATCTACTTTTGCTGTTGACTGTACCTAGGCATAACTTTTCATTTGAAAATACTTTTCTTTTGATTTTGGCGGTAACAAGTTTTATATTACGGCTCTTGCCGCCTCTTGAATTTCAGGTAGGTAGCGTTAAAGTAAGTTCATCACACTCATTAGACAATGAGTTGATAATTTTTCCCGCGTTCATTTGTTTTTTTTTTTCAATAAACAGCTTTCTATTTGCAAGCCAGTTCGAAATTTAAATAAAACCTTTGATAAGTTACCTCCTTGGTTGCCATGTTACGGAGTAAAAGATCGTTCCATTTTTAAATTAGACGACAGATGTGTGTTTACTATGTAATTTATTTTTGAGTCTTTTGCAGAATGAGGAATACCTCATTCTGCAAAAGACTCAAAAATAAATGAATGAGAACAAGTCCTTTGAAGAATTTTTTCGCCGTAAGTCATTTTACGAATAGGTCCTATAACTATACTAAACCTAAACTACGACAGATATGGATTTTCATACAACTTTTGCCGGCCGCTGCTCGCATGTATTTGGCTAGTACAGCAATTTCGATTTATCTCGAAGAAGGTTGTCAAAATAATCCTCAAAATTCCAAGCATGTTTGAGAAAAGTATTATGGAACATTAAGGATGTGGAAGATCTAAAATATTGAAGAGCAAAACGGAAACGGAATCTCTTAGGAGAAATACTTACGTAAGTTTCAGTTGGTCGGTTCAAGAATTAAAACTTCAAAAAGCTTCAAACATTTACCTGAAAATTGTTAAAAGAAAAATACCAAAAAAGTGCACAGAATACTAGGACAGCACAAAAAGAAATCGACACTCACATAAGTAAATAAGCTATACAACGAATAAAGAAGTCAAGATAGTAAGTAATTGCAAACGGAATCAATCAGTTCAACGTACCTATACCTACTCAAACTCTTTTTATTATTAAATTGGTTCAACCAATTTAATGATCACAAAAGTGCCAATACTTCTAAACATCTTCTCACTCCATAATAATTAATAGTCATGCTAAGCCAATAAACTCAGTTAAAGTATCAGCCGTTCCAATCGGCGCTAACTCGAAATTGATTACTTGTGAAACTTTGTAATCAACAGGAGCTGGAGAAGAGGCTTTTATTAAAACGGTCTCGACACCCAGGAGTACTGCCCTCTGGTTATCGGATCGTGTCATTTCATTAATTTGGTTAGACTTTTGATCGCTTGTAAAATTGTCAGCTACCTATGAGAATTTTTGTTTTGAAAGTTCATTCTGATGCATCGAAAATAAGATAGAACTTTTAAAATTAATTTACTACAGACATGTGTGATTCACGGGGCTTCGAGCTAAGTAATAATAGCCGCACGGGTCAATCGATCAGGTTAAGTTAAGCTTACCGCGGTCGGTCCGTGAATGGGTGACCATCTTTACATACCGAGACCCCTCCGTGCCTCAGAAAGCTCGTTAAGCCTTTGGTCCAGGCTATCATTCTTGGATCTTTGACATCCGTTACGAGTCGTCAGCAGCCCGGAAGTCTGAGAACCAGTATCAAGGGGTGTCGTGTTATCCAGTATCGGGGCTTTGGAGGTAAAATAAACAGTCGCTTCATGGAAAATACTGGTATTCAGCTGCGTCCGGTTAAACTGGAACCCCAGCATAATGGGAAAAGGCTAGGCAGATTGAGACTTGTGTGATTCTTTAATAAATAAAAGAGTGTTACGAATTGATCGCAACAAAAGCAGAACTTTAAACCAATGTGTCTACTTACGAGTATGTGGTAAAAAACTACGTTGAGCAGATCAAACAAAACGGTATCAAACGGAACGATAACCTGTTTCCTCAGAACTCTATATATTATTCTGAAGCAAAAGTTTAGCAACACACATAATATCCCAAAAAAAGCAAGCAAATCTATATTC
This sequence comes from Mesoligia furuncula, assembly GCA_916614155.1. Classification (NCBI taxonomy): domain Eukaryota; kingdom Metazoa; phylum Arthropoda; class Insecta; order Lepidoptera; family Noctuidae; genus Mesoligia; species Mesoligia furuncula. Next base: position 631,598 of record OU744805.1, read on the forward strand.
CAACGCACGTCTACAAACTATACCGCAGAATTACGAAGTTTTCAAAGAAAATATTCTCCCATTCATTCACTTTGCGGAACTTATCGACGTCAATACTGGTAACCTTCGGTTATTCAAGCAAATGTATCCCATAGCTGCATGAAACGAGTCAGTAAATCACACGGCACATTCATTGCCGCCTGTGAATGGAGCCGGGAGGGAGACACAATAGCGGCCGAGCAATGGAGCTACCAACATGATTTATGATCGCAGACATGCTTTGATACAGGCTTATCCTCTAATGGACTGAAACTGCGGGCATTCCTTTAACTATGTTATTGGATGGGTATTTGGATGTTGCCATGGTAAAATATTTGGAAAACGTACATATTGCAGTTTTATTTTGCAAGAATATTTTTCGTTTTAGTACCTAATGTGCTACGAATTCCATTTTCAATTGGTCGGTTTGATAATTTTATAAATTTCATAGAGGAACAAAACCAACAAAATGTAAACATAAACTGTATTGAAGTTGGAAATGCATACATATTTAGAACATAGGACTTTTAATTGAACAGATTTAAAACGTGCAAAGCAAAGCAACAATATTGTCCGCTGTGCAGCTGATTATATCTAACCAAGTACTGCGGCCTGCAAAAAAGTCATTCATGAACGAATGTAAAAATGTGGGCCGAGGTGAAGTCGAGGCACTCATACCGTACGTGAGTTTATCAATGCCTGGTTGTATAGTACTTTTCTCAAATAATGTGCGGAAATTCACACTAAGTAAATTCATTATAAATTTCAGAACCAATGACGAACAACGATAACTTTCACGCAACAATAATTTATGTTTATTTGTTCCTTTTTTACTTTCAACAGATGGGCAATTCCATTTATTTTAAGAACGGTCACATTCTTATCTTGATCTCAATCCGTCCTATGTACCTACGTCTAATTTCCCTACATTTTTGACATTGATTGTCGCTGAGTTGAGATTGCGACTAGATTTTGAAAGTTTATAAGAACGGAAATTAGCCTTCTACAGGTATTTGTAAGACAGTTCGAAATTTAAATTAAATCTTTGATAAGCTATCTCCTCAGTTGCCATGTTTTCAAGTAAAAAGTTCGTTCCATTTTAAATTACATAACGTGTAATTTTAAAAATGGAACGAACTTTTGAATGAGTTTTCATAATAGTCAAAATAATGCTCGCAAGCTTTGTTGAGAAAAACAATGTTATTGTAAAGTTTATGATTTTTAATAGCAATTATTAAACATTTTAATCTATATATATAAAAGAAAGTCGTGTTAGTTACTCCACTTATAACTCAAGAACGGCTGAACCGATTTAGCTGAAAATTGGTGGGGAGGTAGCTTAGAACCAGGAGACGGACATAGGATACTTTTTTTTTTTTTTTTTAATTATAGGAGTAGGGTAGGAGTAGTGTAGGAGTAGGTTAGGAGTAGTGTAGGAATAGGGTAGGAGTAGTGTAGGAATAGGGTAGGAGTAGGGTAGAAGTTGGGTAGGGTAGGAGTAGGGTAGGAGTAGTGTAGGAGTAGGTTAGGAGTAGTGTAGGAATAGGGTAGGAGTAGGGTAGAAGTTGGGTAGGGTAGGAGTAGGGTAGGAGTAGTGTAGGAGTAGGTTAGGAGTAGTGTAGGAATAGGGTAGGAGTAGTGTAGGAATAGGGTAGGAGTAGGGTAGAAGTTGGGTAGGAGTAGGGTAGGAGCAGTGTAGGGGTAGGGTAGGGTAAGGGGTAGGTCACCACGCGAAAAAAGTAGCGCCGGGCAGCTAGAAATAATTTATATGGCAAAACAACGTTTGCCGGGTCAGCTAGTTAAATATAAAATTAAATAAACCGAATAACCGTACCTAAGTATAATCCATTTGAGGTATCGATATGATGACTATTTTTTTTTTTTTATCACAACACTCGGCGAGCGCGGGAATTTTTAATCTGTACGGCCGTACAGCGGAAGGTGCAAGCGGTATTAATTTGGCGGTAACACCTTGGTTGTTTAAATAAATAATTGTAAAACATAGTGACCTGAGTTTTACTACAAATCAGAAGTGGCATGCTTACATTTATAAAACTTAATTAGGTAGTTAATTATATAAGAAAAAACTTAAGAATAGCATATTCTTAAGTTTTTTTTTAGTCTTGCAAAGGGTCAGCATGGTTGGTTTAAAATAATTTTTTTTGGTACAAATCATGTTACAAGTCGAGTAGAGAATAAGACGTATTAGAAGTTATTCCAGAGGTAATTTCGAGGTTAAATAATTTTAAGGGGTGTTATTTTGGGGATAGTATTTTAGTTTTCAAGGCGGTGGGTGGCAACTTTTCTTTGATTTTTCTTGTTAATTAGCATCTCATTTATATTGGTTACCCATTTTAATACGATCACATTGGACCTTAAAAGGTCAAGGTCGGTTTATGTTGCCACGGGTGTTTGGGGTATCACAACGCGGGTTGCATTTTCTTGTTATTTTTTTACGCTAGGACGCTCCGTTTCTGAGTTATCACGTTTCTCTTAATTTAGTTACTTATTTCGATGAATAAATTCAAATCGTATTTTTGTTTTCGAGTTCTAGACAAAGGGAACAAAACGGGGACGGCGTAAGCCGCCGCTCGAGACACCTGAGCACACCGCATCGAGACGTGACGGAGGCAGACGTAGTCGAAGTCGCTTACGTAGCAAGATGCAGGAAAGTCGCCGAGGCCGCGCTCACTATCGAAGTCGCAGCTCATCTCGTCACAGCCGGCGCAGTAGGAGCATCCGGGAAAATGATCGCAAGCTGGAGCGGGAACGAGACAGAGTCAGGGACCTGGAAGAGGAAATCGATCGGGAGCGGAGTCGTCAGCGCTCCCATTTAGAGTCCACGTGGCCGCCGTCATGACGTCAACACCTACGGTGCCGCATCTTCACGGCAAGTGAACCAGCACCCATCTGGAGTGGACGCACGGATGAAACGGACCTACCACTACCAACAAGGTGACTCGGTTTCTGCTCGTCGTTTATTTAGAAGGTCAGCAAGTCCAGTTTTTTCGGCGAAGGATGTAGCCGATATTTTAAATGCGATTAAGCCATCACAGCCATCAGCGGCAGCACAAGGTCGTAGTTTGAATCCCGACAATATATTACCCGACTTTGACCCTCATTTAAGAATCAGAGAATTGACATTTGGTTTCGGAAAGTCAATGAATATGCAGCTGTTTATGGGTGGGATGACAAAACTGTTGTCCATTTCGCGATACATAAGCTTCAGGGATTGGCCAAAACCTGGGTTGAATTATATTTTGTTTAGTTAGTCAGAGTGGCAGGAAAAGTTTTTAACAGCTTTTCCCTGCGAGGAGAATTTTGGGCAATTGCTGGAGGATATGTTGAGACGTAAGAGTGAGATTAATGAGCCCATTGAAGTGTATTTTTATGAAAAGATAGCATTGTGAAACCGTTATGACATCGTTGGCAAGCGTGCTGTTGATTGCGTTATACATATTATGGGTTGAGCGATAAAACGCTTAAACCTAGTGCGTTGGCGTTGCGTTGCATGCATCCTGACTAGCTCTTGCAGTTTCTTCTGAGTAATAGGGATTTAGCACAAACGGTTTCACTTCAAGATTGCACAAATTTTAGGAGTAGTTTCGTACATGTTGCTGAACCTTCAAATAACAATAATGTAGATGGTAAAAACCGGGCAAGAGCGAGTCGGACTCGCTCACCGAGGGTTCCGTAACATCCGGGTTTATGCATAAGGTTTATGTTTATGAAATTAAATGTTTTTTTTATTTTTGAGTTGATTGAATGAATGGTAAATTGCGGTTTACGATTTAAGACGTATTAAAAAAAAACTACTTACTAGATCTCGTTCAAACCAATTTTCGGTGGTAGTTTACATGGTAATGTACATCATATATTTTTTTTAGTTTTATCATTCTCTTATTTTAGAAGTTACAGGGGGGGGGACGGGACACACACATTTTACCACTTTGGAAGTGTCTCTCGCGCAAACTATTCAGTTTAGAAAAAAATTATATTAGGAACCTCAATATCATTTTTGAAGACCTACCCATAGATACCCCACACGTATGGGTTAGATGAAAAAAAAAAAAAAAAGAGTTTCGGTTCTAAGTATGGGGAACCCTAAAATTTTTTTTTTTTTTTTCTATTTTTGTGTGAAAATCTTAATGCGGTTCACAGAATACATCTACTTACCAAGTTTCAACAGTATAGTTCTTATAGTTTCGGAGAAAAGTGGCTGTGACATACGGACGGACAGACAGACAGACAGACAGACGGACAGACAGACAGACAGACATGACGAATCTATAAGGGTTCCGTTTTTGCCATTTGGCTACGGAACCCTAAAAAGCAGTTAATCCCGGTGTTTTCTGTTTTAATTGCAAAGAGCAAGGGCACCTTTTTATGAAGTGCCCTAAACCCCTGTGTAAGTGCCAAACCTGTCAAAGACTTGGCCATAGGTCTGACAGTTGTAAGTTTAAACCAGAAAATAAAAACGGTGCGAACAATATAACTGTATAAAACAAAAGTAATGTTACTATAATGAGCCTATTCTTCTATATCTATACATAATTATAAATTAAAGTCGATTTTAGTGTCTATCTCTGTGTGACCGCGTTGATGCGGTTTTCACCATCATTTAGAAAATTTATTCCGGAACGATTTTATCTATATTATAATACAATAATCTTATATTTAATAAAGACATCATTCATAGAGAATGATGTCTTTATTAAATATAAGTTTATTTATCAAGTCGTAATAATCGCGCGAAGGAAAGGCGGGTCGCTAGTATCGTAATGTATCTAAAACCAACTCGCAAATACAAAGTATTAGTATTACCAAAGTATTACCAAAGTGGCTTTTAAGAACGAGGTTGAGTGTACAAAGCTTTTGCATTCATGCTTATATTAGGACCTTATACCTCCTAATATAAGGTCCTGGGAAATGGCCGTTATAAGCTGGCAGCAATATCAGCGTTGACGAGCACTAAAAGAATGCGCAATACGACAGTAGCTGCCGATCGAATGTTGCCTGGGTTCACCTGGCGGCTGTATTCCAATGATGACTTATCATTACATTCAATAGTAATTGAGAAGACTTCGATTATTAAAATTGTTTGTTATAGTCAAGCGATAATTTATGTTTGTACCTAATCATCACATCATCTGCCTAGCCTTTTCCCAACTATGTTGGGGTCGGCTGGGGGGGGTGGGGTTAGCTGTTTGTACTTAATATATTATATAATTAACTAGAGCTTGATTTGTTATCAGTTATACGTGAAGTTTCGATCAGTTCATCATCATCATCATTTCAGCCGAAAGACGTCCACTGCTGGACATAGGCCTCCCCCAAGCACCTCCACCTCGACCGGTTATGTGCCTCTCGCATCCAACGGTTTCCTGCGGCCTTCACAAGGTCGTTGGTCCACCTTGTGGGAGGCCTTCCAACGCTGCGTCTTCCGGTACGCGGTCGCCGTTCAGTTCATGCATGTTGTCAGTGTCGTATGGATCACTGTGCAAGCTTTTTAGCGGACACGTTTTATGAATAATGTTGTATTTATGCATTAAGATTTGTACTTGCTGGAATTGGATGGGCTAGCAAGAATTAAATTATTTAAATGTAATTTAGTTATGCTATTCATGCCAGAATTGGATGGGTTGGCATGAATTTTATTGTAACACTGTATTATGTAAACAAGCAGTTCTTGCCAGAATTGGATGGCTTAGCAAGAACTGTGTTAAAGCGGTGGCCAGTCTTGCTAGAATTGGATGGGTTAGCAAGTATTGGATTTAATTTTGCGAGAATTAGATGGGTTCGCAAATTTAATGTTGTTGTTGTTGCCGTTAGAATTGGATGGGTTTACGGTAAAGAGAACACTATTTCCGATATTGTTATTAACATTGGTTGTATAAATAAATATTTGTAAAACATAGTGATCTGAGTTTTACTACATTATCATAAGCTTCAAAATACACAACATGCTAATGCATGGTATCTAATGGTAGGTAGGTATTCAAAGTCATATAAATTGCTCAATATAATGTTGGCGTATTGATTATCAAAAAATATTGCAAAAAACGTTCTAATATTATAATAACAAAAAAATCTTTGAATATAAATATTGACTAATATAAACTCAGCAGCAGTAAAAAATCTCAAAGGATATTTGAAGCAAAATCGCCAATGTTCAAATATGGAGGATCAACATAACTCCGCATAAACCGTGTCTGACTAAATTGAACGGCCACAAGCAAGATACGGCTACACCGGGGTATACCGGGCTATAGTCATGCAAAACAACGATATGAATGAGTATATATTACAATAAACCACCAACCCGGACGATTTCAGTAAAATCAAAAAGAGCGCTGTCTTATTATTCGCTAGTGATAAAGAAAATTTAAGTTTTTAAAGCCTTTATTTATGAACATAGCTTGGATCCGTTAGAATTTAATTTGCGTTAAGAAGAAGAATTAAATGAAATAATAATGCACATTGGAACCAATGCACTTATTGTGAGAAAAATACTGTAGTGCTGTCAAGAATTCATCCTATTATCTGTGATACTATGAGAACAAACAAATAGAAGGTAGGAATATTATGTAGAAGCTTTTTATAATGTCGAGATTGAGGATAGTCATGGTAATAAATAAGCCCTTAACTGTTATTGTTGGCATTACGCGGGGTATATTGCCGACTTTATACATTTGTATGACATGAGAGAAATTAATTCGAGAGCAGGTTCTCTTCGCAAGAATGGCGGAACATAAGTAAGTCGCGTTTCTTACAACAGAATCTGGTGAGCAAAAGGACTATAGTCTTTATTGCGTTTTCGTTAGGCATCATACGTTTATGTACCTTCTGTTTCTCTTCGTACCATATCAATGTAAGGTTTTTATTTCTTTACAAATAAGTATAATAATATATTATATGATATTGAACACTTGTGTGAGTAGGTAACCATTCGCAATCCGATTTGACCTTTTAATAAAAAGGGTTTATTCCAATGTTTTGTCGAGTTGCTTTTAAGGAAACTATTATTTTATGCATTGAGCTGTTGACATTTTATGTTACAAGCTTTCCCTGTAGTGTATGGGCAATAAATGGTACTGGTTATGTTATAAATGGTTTTGTTGGCGTGAAGTCATGAATGGGAATTATAGGTAAGATTAAGTTTATTGCTTTATTTTCGACGTGATAATGACATTTTGGGTCATAATACTGTTTTTATTTGTGATTGTATAACAAATAAATGATTGTGTCCCTGCGTGGGTTAACATAAAATAGTTCCTCGATAATGGTCCACTAGACTTCCACGATTTTAAGACCATTGCAACCAGTAATTAATTTTGTGTACCTAGACAGTGGCTAATGATGTTTGACGTAAGATGTTATGAATAGGAACTCGAATACCTAAATCCTGTTGATCAACTTGACGAAGCGATAGTAATCAAGGACGATCTTCCAATAGCAACAAAATATTCCACAAATCTACAACACACATCCAAGCTACCCTGACTGCAACCGAGCATGTTTACTAAACACAAATTGTAGAACATCTCAATGTTTACAGTTTACCCCGTGCCGGTATTATGAGTATTATCCGAGACAACATTGACTGGGCCCAAAGCGCCGGATATTGGTAACTTGGCGTCGTCCGTGGACCGGTCAAATTAAAAATGATATTGAAATTGTGTCAATAATATTTTGAAAGGGATAGCTTTTTTGAGGTAAACGATGACAATGTGTTTGAATTGCTTTTTGAATACATCGATAACGTGGTCTTTGGCATACTGATGTAATAATAGCTAGCTAACTAGATAAATGAATAATGTGTTAAAATATATAGTTCGCTAAAGTTTTAGAAAATCGATAGTTACATTGTCGTTTACTAAAAACAATAGACAGTGATAATTCTCTGTTGACTCTGTTGTGTTGCTTGTTTGTGTTCTACGTGCCCGCAGTAAGTTAATATTGGGTATATAAGGCTGGCGAAGATAATTCTTTGCCTGCCTTTTACCCAATATTAACTTACTGCGGGCACGTAGTAAAATGTTAACGTAGGCGCTGATCGTACCGAACTAAATATAAGCAAAATGGTATCCTCTACAAACAAAATACTTATACATTATAAGAAAAATATGTACACAGTTTAGTGAAAAACCTTGTGAATCCACTCACGTAGCCATATAAGGCAAATAAAAAGAAATATATGTATTTAATAACCTACATGTAAGTTTGTAGCTGGTCTAATGCGTAATATCCTGAACAAAGCGTAGTTGAGACCACCTGCTGTTGGGATATGAACTTACATACTCGGCTACTGAATTCTTAAAATGATAACCGTAATTATAAAGCAAGGTAGGTTATACTTACTAAATACAATAATATGGTTGTGCAAAAGGGTACGTAGCAAAGCCTTCCTGTCTATATTTAACTACGTCCTGAGAGCAGATAACTGACAATCGCATTCAAAGTGTTTCGTATTCTACAACAAGTTTCAGCAGGATCGACATAGAGTTTTCGTCACTTATGTCACTCCCATACATTTTTATTGGAACAATGGTTCATCAAGAAAATCTGATGATAAAAACTAAGGTTTATTCGCCGTGTGTAGGCATGGTCGTCAGTGTCGTATGGATCACTGTGAAAGCTTTTTGGCGGATACGTTTTGTCTAGGGCGCGGTGGCGCACCGTACCGTAAAGTAATCGTGCCGTGTATAAGTAAAGGGCATAACTCAAAATATAAAAATAATTCATAAAGACTGTGATTAACTTCAACTTTCCTGCCAGCCTTAATTTTTTACTTCAAATATTAAAAAAATATTTTAGCGTCGAGTTATTTCAAAGTTAAATTGGTCATATTTTATTTAAATTACTTTCTAATTTCGTTTTAAGTTTTTTGTACGTTGTCAATTTTAATTACAGTCTTCAGCGTAACGACTGAGATTTTTAATCACGTTTTTTTTTGTTCATCTGAAGATGGCAGTCAAGTTACCCGACGATTTAAATATATTATGCAGGTAGGTAGAAAGAGCGACTGTCGCAACCCAGCGCAGGGCACGCCGCGATAGCGGCGATAAGACCCCTCTTTGAGGAGTGGTTAGAGAGGCGCCACGGCGCCCTCACCTACCGCCTGACGCAGGTCCTCACCGGACATGGAAGTTTCGGGAGGTTCCTGCACATTATCAGGCGGGAGGAAACGCCCGGGTGTCACCATTGCCAGGATCGCCCAGAGGACACGGTGGAGCACACGGTGGAGGTCTGCCCCGCTTGGGCGGAGCACCGCCGTGTCCTCGTAGAGGCGATTGGCAGCGACGGCGACCTCTCGCGTCCGGCCCTGGTGCAAGCCATGGTCCGGGGCGAGAGGGAGTGGGAGGCAGTCACCTCCTTCTGCGAAGCAGTCATGCTAGCGAAGGAGGTGGCGGGACGGCTCAGGGAGAGAGCCTCCCGTCCCAGCCGCCGCGGGAGACGCTCCGTGCGTCGGGAGCCGCGTGATGACTCCCGGCCACCGTCTGCGCGGGCCTGCAGGCGGAGAGTAATGGGTAGCTCACCGTCCGATCAGGACCAGGCCCGTGCCGGACGGCGCGTACGTGTTCCACGCGCGCCTCAAAGAGATGTCAGCATCGAGGAGGGGCCCCTTAGGGCCGAAGCCTGCCGGGTCAGCGGGATTGTCCGAAAGGGTTACCGCTGGCCCGGAACATAAAAGGCTAAGGAAGGAACACGGGTGGGTTTTAGTCAGTAAGAGTCTGACACTCCCTTCCGCTCCACCCAGAGCGGGAGGAGTCATTTGATGATTTCCCATCCGCAAAAAAAAAAAAAAATGCAGGTAGGTACATTCTAAAAATAACTCGGGATGAATTGTTAAGATTCAAGAGTTTTAACGAAAACCCTTTTCAATAATCCTCCACAAATAAATAAAATCATAATTTAACTAGTTTTTTGTTTTTTGAAAAAAACACTAGCAGAGCATCATCTGCCTGCTTTTTAACCCCCGACGCAAAAACGACGGGGTGTTATAAGTTTGACGTGTCTGTGTGTGTGTGTGTGTGTGTGTGTGTGTGTGTGTGTGTGTGTCTGTCTGTGGCACCGTAGCTCCCGAACGGATGAACCGATTTTGATTTTGTTTTTTTTGTTTGAAAGGTGAATTCGTCGGGAGTGTTCTTAGCTATGTTTGATGAAAATCGGTCCAAGATGGCCGCCGCCACAAAATGGCGGAATACATATTTTTTCACAAATCCCTTAATATGGGTATCAAATGAAAGGGCTTGAATAGTAGAATACTATACACTATGATAAATTTCAAATCCAAGATGGCCGCCACCACAAAGTGGCGAATTACATTTTTTTTTCCACAACTCTCTCAATATGGGTATCAAATGAAAGGGCTTGACTAGTACAATACTATACGCTATTACAAATTTCAAATCCAAGATGGCCGCCACCACAAAATGGCGAATTATATACTTTTTTCACAACTCCTTTAATATAGGTATCAAATGCAAGGGCTTGACAAGTAGAATAATGTAAACTATATTGAAAGGGAATGAGGAATATTAACTAACGAAATGAAAACTAAATACTTCAAAATATTTTTTTGTCTGATCAATGCTCTAGAATGATGAGGAAAGTGGAGTGATGACTGGTACCTACGACCACTAAGTTTGACTATTTTTATTACGAATGGAACAATCCCACTTAAAAAGCGTAGGTATTTCTACATCAGATAGTGTCGCAGTCCCATTTTATAAACTAGATCTGAAATACCTAAGATATCTAACGCTACGAAATACTTGTTAAAAATTATTCTTCAACTATAAATTAATAATTATTTTTTGACGGATAAAAAACCTGATTAAACACCAAATTACCTGAATCTTAAAACGCAAGAAAATTAAAGAAATTAAATACAAATATTAAGGAGTCCCTACAAAAAGCATGAAATAAAAAATTAAATTTAAAATTTAAAAAACCCCCGACACAAAAAAATAATAAAATTAAATGCAAGTAATTGGAAAAGGATCAAATAATTTAAAAACCCCCAACTTAAAGAATCTAGGTAACGAGACTAAAACAGATAAATTCATATGGAAGTCGGGGGACCGTTCTGTGGAACACCGTCTATGCTAAGAGGTCCCCCGACTGCCATATGAATTTATCTGTTTTAGTCTCGTTACCTAGATTCTTTAAGTTGGGGGTTTTTAAATTATTTGATCCTTTTCCAATTACTTGCATTTAATTTTATTATTTTTTTGTGTCGGGGGTTTTTTAAATTTTAAATTTAATTTTTTTTTGCAACTATGTTGGGGTCGGCTTCCAGTCGGACGGAATGGAGTAGAGCATATTTAAGTTCTAATTAAAAAATATATATATCCTTTATGGTTTTATTCAATTGATAATATTTAAAAAACATATATATATATCCTTTATTAAATTGAACCAGGTTCTTAATAATTTATTTAATTACAATCTAGCCTGTAAGACTAATAAGTAATCTAATTTATTTTTTTACTTGATAATTATTTTAAAACCTATAGTAGAGTTGATTTAAAAACATCTTAATGTGCTAAAAACATCGAGTAAACGATTATATAACTCATACAAGTTCTAGTCTTTAGTGTTAGCAGCAGCTCAAATTCACAAAAAAACAGAAATCCGTTGAGCTAACAGATGTTTATTCAAATTCCCACCATATCACAAGAAATCCTAATGTCAGTGGGGCTGTAAGAAGTATTTATATTTAGTCAAGTAGGTATGTGTCGTTTCTTTTCGGAATATTAATATTGTTCTAGTGTGAGTGACGCACAGCAGCCATTTATCATATCCCTCTTATTATTCTGTTAGAAAAAAGCCGTCCCTTAAAGAGTGTCAGTCTAAACAAATAACCCTTTAGGCGGGAAAAACGATGAAAGAAAAAAACAGCTGCTTATAGCAGGGTGTGTCTGTGTCGCTCGGTCATTTGTTTTGTTTTCTTAATTTGATTTTTAAATATATAAAGATACTATTCTTAAAAATTGATAATACCCAAAATAAGGAACTATGTTTATTTAAAAAAAATACTGTGCTTGGTTGACGTTTGCAGTAGCTAAAAAAGTGAAAGAAATCTGGTCAAAGTGAGGGCACACCTGCGCACGTAGTGGGACAAAATTCACTTGCATCGATTGTGTGGACTGCTTGTACGGAGGTGTTCAAAATGGTGCGAAGTCGCGTGACTTCCTGCCACGTTCCGCGCTGTAGTCACCTTAATTTGAACAGTGCTATATAAGCACTCCTTCGTATAGTTTCATCGACATAACTTCTAAAACCGTATCTTTTACTAGTACCTAACGAACTTAGACTTCAAGTAATTCTTCCTGAGCAATACATTAACATAGCTGTCCTTGTAGCATAGTTTACCACCACAGATGCGATGAACGGCACGCTGTGGGTATAAATCTGCCTGCCAACAGTTATCGGCTGTGAGGTGAGACTTTGATCAATGCTCATTCACTTAGACTTTAGAGTGATGCATTAGTAGAAGATTAATATCATGTTGGCGCCCCAGTGTCTATGTGTCTCCTCCGTGTCATAAAGATTAGATAGACTGCAAAGTTGGTAACGGGACTGACTGCATGATCAAAATTCAGCTGTTGTAATGAAGTAAAGTAACTCCAGAATACAAACCTCGAAATCGCCATCGACAGCGTCTAAAAACAGTAGTACCTACTAATAAGATCCGTTGCGCCGCAAGTGCGTTGAGCGTACAACTTCTGGCACAGACTGCCTACGTAGCCCGTAGCCGTCAGTTTATAAAAGTCATTAGTGATGTATACTCGAACTTTTAATTAGCTGCAGTAAAATGACAGCTTAAGTGTTACCACTTTTTAACGAAATTTAGTGATGTGACAAAAGAATCTGTGCAATCGATTAATGTTACATTGATTTTATAAAAGAGGATAATTATATTAGAGGATGATATTTATAGTGAAAATAAGGTTAATAAATAAGATTACAATAAAATAAATTGAGCAATGCTTATTTATTGTTTTTTCATGACATCCGGGATCGCACTGTATTTATAAAACGCATTAATTCTAATCACAAACATTTCTTATAAATCTTTTTATTTTTAAGGTTTTTATTACTAATGAAAAATTTTTAGAGTAAAAAAACAAACAAAATAATCTTTAGTAATGATTTGAAACTACAACATATATTTTTATCCGATCAATACAAAAAAAAATAAAAATAAAAAAACTTTATTCAGTTCAGAAAAACACGGTACAATATAAAAAAGAACAAAAACTAGTAGCAGTTTACTAGGAGCCTTAGGTGCTAGGTTTTACAAATGCCCTGGACCCCACACTAGGATTCCCTGTGTCGTGGGGTCCAAAGAATATTTGATTCTTTTACCTACCGTTAAACTAAAATTGTTAAATTTCGAATGTCTAAATTAAAACCATGTTTCATTGCGTTTTAATTACATCACTAGTATAGTGTACCAACATTTTTAAACGAAAAGACAGTATAATTTTACTGCAGCTAATTAAAAGTCCGACCATCTTATTATTATAGTCAGAGTTAACAGTGACAACCTTGTTTTTTTTTTTAAAGTGTTGTCTAAGGCTTTATTTTATTTCAAGTAATGGCGTGAAAAAATATTCTATTCTGACATCGCTGCATCGATGTGCATGTTTTCGCCACTGTTTTACTCGTATAAATAAATAATAAAATAAAAAGTATTCAGACTATTTAAATGTCCATATTTTGTTAGTACGGTATTACATTATCTTAAAACTATGTTAGTCATGAGGATTATTTATTATTATCATTATTGATTATTCATCATTATCACCGCGTAACTAATGGACCGTTTGCTGAAAATCAGATCGCGAAAGAACAGGAAATATCTGATATCCCATAACTATCAACACTGTCACTTTTGAACTTTCCTTACAAAGCCATTAGTATACTATACAGGTTCAAAATAAATTAGGTAGCGAAACTTTGTAGACGTGATAGTTATCAAAACCTAAAAACAATAAAAAAAATGATTGTTGGTTTTTGGGGGTCAACAACCGCTGGTAGTTTTGTTATTTGAAGTTTGATTTTAAAAAATCTGTTTTATTTTGTTATATAATCGTGTTTAGATATCGAAACCAATCACGTACGTCTGTGAAGTTTATGTTAAAAAAAAAACAGATTTTTAAACTGATATTTCAAGTATGCTCGATGACCCCACAAGTGCGCTCGATGACCACACAAGTGCGCTCGACGACCACACAAAACATCTTTTTTTTTTATCAAGTTTTGATATCGATACAAATCACGCCTGCGTAGTTCCACCAGCTAATCTAATTTGACCCTGTATATTTTTGTATCAACGATTACTTCATATATCCAATTGTCACGAAAACATTTCTTAGATACTACTACTCCAAGGGGCGGGGGGAGGAATTGGCTCTGTTTTTATGTTTAGCCTCGCGTCACTGACCTGCTACAAAAGGAGATGAGACATTCTTAGGAACCTTACACATGAAGCTTAACTGAAGTAAGGACAGAGCAGAATGTTGAATTTTAGTTAAAGAAAAAGGCAGTAAACTAAAAAATAACGAACACTCGCTCAATAAATCTGATGAAATTAAGATCAGAAGTGAAGATCACTACTTAACGATTTTCATATAACCCGTAATAATACTTGGGAACGATCATACATTTACCGACACGTTACATTATGAACACCTATGTTGCCAAAATATCGACAAGACCTTGAAGGGTTCAGAGTTAGCCCCGAATATTCACGCTTTGGTAAAACACGCATTAGATTAATTTATAAACTCATCCTTGTGTACAATATCTTAAAGGACCCTTTCAGCTCTGCCTACCCCTTCCTTCATACAAAGCGATACACACATGTACATAATGGGATTTTACATTTGGCCGAACATTGTTCACAATTACTCCACAGGGATTTGAACGCTGTGAAAATAATTTTGCAATGAACACGAATATTTTATTTTAATGAACCGTTCAAACTCAGATGGGAGTGAGAATTAGGTGTGTACCACATAAATATAATTTGTCTGCTGTACGTTCGGTTAAACTCAATTTGAATTGGCTCAATTTTGTTACGTTTAAAGGAATTTAAAACAGAGTGTTCCTATTTGTTATCTGAACATTCTAATTTGTTATTTTTCTACTGAGCAGAGTTCTCAACTACCTTAGAATATTTTAGTGCCAGCTTTTCTGAGTGGTAACAGTTCATCAAAGGACATCATCATTCTGAAGAAAAATCAAAAAGAACTGCTAAAGTAGGTATAGGTAACATTTTTCATTTATTATAGCTATGTGTCTCGTACAAACATTTTCATCTTGAATCGTGTCGTAGATTTTCACTATTTTGAAAAAAAAAACTGTTTCTCGAGGTCTACAAACCTCCTAAAACAACAACAATATAAACAGAAAACCCCGCAGAATAGGTTCACGAACAATTTGAGTGGCTTTAGATACGAGTCAGTGCGCGGTCTGCGACGCGGTAAATAACGTCAATATTATGGTCCGAATAACATCAATATTGTGTTTCCAATACTGCCACTAAGTTAAATTACTTGCAGGAGATGAAGCTACGGTTCTATGCAACTTTAAAGTTGAATGTGTTTCACAGAGTGGCTCTGATGCTTGAACAAACTTTGTACAGGCTAAATATACGTAGCTATTTCCTGTGATAAATTATATTTATTTCTGTAAGTAGGTTTATACAAACACTTTTACATGTCAATAAACGGATTTCCGATTATCGTGAACCCTAGCCTGGTTTTTGGAGCGTCTAAAGAATTGTAGGACTGCAGCGTCAGATAAAAAGTCCTATGAATTACGTCGTAAATCATTATGGAAAAATTATTGACATGAAATTGTTCAATCAGTTTCAGACAGAAAAATCGTCAACAAACAAAATTGGGTATATTAGCGAAATATATAAAAACAAAAACAACCCAAAAGATATATTTGACATTCCCGAATTTATTATTTCACCGGCCGTTAAGCAATAAAAAAATACATTGCAACACTTTCCGCTTTTCAAATGTAACAGCAGAATCAAAAATATCTGCATTTTAGTTGGGAATCCCGAATGGCTACAGTTATTCATTGGAGGCGAGAACCAAACGAGTGTCGAACAATATGGCAATTCATTTGTAAACTGACGCTTTGTTTAAAGCCATGCGCTAATGTGTGGACCACAATGGCCGACAATGGACAGATTTTACTGGATATCTGATAGTGATAATGGTTGGAATTAAGCACGGATTTTGGAAAACGTAGTTACAATAGGGGGACAGATTAATTTTTGCTTTGTTTGCCATTCGTATAGAAGATACGTTATTGATAGCAAATGCGCTGGAATGCTCTTCGATTGTTACTGCATCCAATGCAAGGTTGGCATTGTTCGTTTTAACATTGAAATCATGTTATAAGCACTTACCTCATTATTCCCTATGTACCATCGGTTATCTAAACTGTACATGTAGATCCTGGGAACTTGAGCATACCTGAAAAGAAAAGAAATAAGAGTCAATAAGGTTTAAACTTGTTCAAGATAGAATCATTTACATTAACCCCAACCAAAATATAGCAAGGCATTTAACTCCTCATAGTAAATAAATAGCCGGTTGGAAAATCTAAATTATATCACGCGAAATACTCAATAGGCCAAAAACTTCTTTCCACAAAATATATACCACAATAAAACGTCTTAACTGGCACGAAAATATGCCATACAAAAAGTATTAATGGTACCTCCCCTACCGCCCTCCCCCCTAACCGAAGCATTTACGTGCACACGAGCGTAAACCACAACCACGACGGATATTAATATAAATACATGACATCTGGAAGGATGGGGATGTCTGATAAAATAAGAGTCATCTAAGAATAAATATTATCATACATGGCAGATGATAGCAGATGATCCGTGATCAATTTACCATAATTTCTGGCCAAGATGAGCAATAAACACAAACTGTGGATGTTAGGGGAATTACGGATTATGATGGATGTGGGATGATTCGTTGGTCTGGTGGTCGTAAGCGCTAAGTCAATGTCAAAGTAAGCTCAAGTTATTTATTTAATATAGGCCATTAAATGCACTTTTGAACTATCTACTGCTGATCATGAGATCCTGGGTTCGATTCTTACGCAAGCAAAGATTCTCAGCAAAGTGTCTTTCCATCAGAAATTAGTCAGTGGCAGCCGCGTACCTGGGTTTGTGTCTGATTGATGGCAATAGGCTCGCCTCCTATTACACGGGACTTAACATAACTGGCGAAATGTGGGTGTACCGTGTACTATAGATATACCTCTGACTAATCCTTCAGGAATTACAGGCGAGTTATTATGTGTATGCTATGTTGTATCATTGTATGCTCGGAACTGCGCCAATACACATACACGGCCTATTACGTTCAAACTGTTGGGACACAGGCCGCCTCTCTGTGAGTGGGCCGTAATCCACCACGCGGGCCCATTGCGGGCTAGTGGGGCTAAATGGTCATGGTAATTTATTGGTTGGCATATAATGTTCAGTAGATTATTTAAATGGACTCACTTTATGATAATCATGTGCTGATAAACGTTTTCCAGCAAGTCAAACAATAGAGTTAGAAAAAGATCTTATTTTGTAGAACAACTGAAATACAATGTACTGATATGTCACAAGAATGTCGCTGGTACTACTAATATTTAAGCTCTCCTGTATCTCGTGTCTCCTTAATATTATTTATTTCTTAAGAACCCAGTTATTTATACAGTTTAAAATGCACGTCGCAAGAATACAAAATGAGCGGTGCATGCTCTTTTAGGTTATCAAAAACGGGACGATGTATTATTTCTGAGGGAGCTTCTGAAATATTATGCACCAAAGTGGGGCATTATAACAATGAACAATGTTTATGGACGAAACCATGTGATCTTATTCTTTGTGCTTATATTCTGGGACATTTTCCGGAGGATATGCCTGACTAGAATTACTAGAGAAGGGAATTTTAGAGTTTTGCAGTATTCTAGAAAATTCCTTTACAAAGGACATGAATAATACTTTATTTTGTTCTCGCTATCGCTGGTATGCTAAATTTTGAGTTCTTGCCATTGTTAAAAAGTTTAAACGGTTTAAAACCATCCCCAATAGATATGAAATCAATTGCTCCCGTGTCCCGCGATGATAAATTAATCCAAGTTTCAAAACCGTTCAAAGAGAAAGAAAGTTGCCACTAATGGTACAGTAAGTACTATTTTAAACTCGATAAATCATGGCTGCATCCCATTCAAACGAACCAGAGTCTAATTAAGTGGGTATCGATCTAATACACTTTGAACGGAATCTTCATACACTTTTAAGCGAATGCAAAATAAATAGCTCGAAGACGGATGGCCCACGATCAAGTTACGACTAATGCATTGTGGACTCAAGTGGGAACGGTATTGTCATCAATTGAGGATGCATCGATCATGACGTCATCGTCTGGCAAACTGTCGCTAGTAGCGTTTGGAAATGTTGTCTAGAATCTTTTGTAGACAGATAAAAACCAAGTGTATGGTTTGCTTTAGGCAATATTCTACAATATTTAACACAACTATTTACGCCAAGTTCTTAATTAAATAACTAACTAACCTTGCTATGCAAAGAGGACTCTTAGGTGTCGAAGGACTCGTCCGCATCACTGTCATCCGGAAAAGTGCCCAGAAGACTGGCAGTATTGCCATATTGTAAATAGTTATAAACATAATAATTGTTGGTCCCGCAATTTTTTTAGAAAGCACTATCACCTTCTATGTCTAATGTCTACAGATCTTTTTACCAAATAAAAAAATAATATCTATGGACTGATAGATAGTATTAGTCTTTATTATGTTATTAGTCTTCTACAATTGTAGAAATTTTACAAGAGGTGACACAATGGGCTGGCATATCCCTAAAAGTGATCTTTTAAATAAAACCTTTGGATGGATTAAGGGAAAAATAAACCAAGAAGAAAAAAAAACTAAAGGAACTAAAAATATACTATTCCAATTATACCTTCATTCTAATTCAAATATCCTCTCAATGCGTGTGACTATTCTAGTTCCCAATCTCTCCAGTAGATCGCCAGTTCGCCACAACTGTTGGACCATTGCCACTGTATGATTGGCTTCTTTCTTGCTTTCTTTGCTTTTCAATATCTTCCTAAGCGATCTAAAGTTTATCTCGAAGATTCTCACAGTTTTTTCTGAACTAAAATATGCCAAGTTGTTCCTTCAGAGGTTTGATACAATCTCAGTCGTTTGTAGGGGTCAACAGTGTAAATAAAAACCTTTCTAGTATTCAAATTTCCGTTCGTCTGTCTACTTGACACTTTTCATGTATTTTGGAACAATAAAGAAAAAATGAGGACTATAAATGCTGCTCTTCGGTTTTTGTGCTATTATTTTTGTATATTAAGTTTAAATAACATACAAAAATGGGTAGGTACATTGCATGAGTAACTAAAAAGCTTCAATGCTATTATTCCGTAATTTAATTGAAATACAGCACAAGTAACTTAGCTGCATACCTTCCGGAATTCTCAGGTGAATTCAAACAAATTGACTACAAAACCCAACTCTATGTGTGGTCTGATCCGAACTTGGTAGGTTTTTACACAGCGACTTTGGACCCTTATTAAAGGGCATTTATTGTTCCCGTTTTGGTAATACGATCGCGATTGCGGCTCGTATGGGCCCAAATTGGCTGTAAGCGGCTTAGTGCAACTAATTCTGACTGAACTAACTGGCGAACTGGCGCCCTAATTATTAGTAATGAGATTATCAGTTTAATGTCACTTGAGTCAGATGCGCCAGCACGTATCTAATGGGACTGACGCTGACATTGAAATATGAAGATGCAAATCTTGCCTTCAATGAGTTGACTTAGGGATTTATAGGATCAAAAGAAATACAAATTTCGTTCCAGATAAAAAAAAAAAATAAATAAAATTGGGGAGTGAGTTAGAGTTCAGTTTCTAACACATACCTACACAGATTTGAAACCCAAATGGCCAAAACTAAACGTCATTGAATATTGAACATAGGTACACATAAATACATTGAATATTGTCATTTGTCACAAAATATAAGCTTGCCTGCTGAACCAAGTCGTCAAAAATATATCTTGTAAATCCAACCTAACAAAACAATACGGTCCCACAATGAGATCAAATGCTTTTCTTTGTACAAAAGCGCGTTTTGTAATCCAAGATATACATATTAAAGCAGTGGTACACAGGTGTAAGACTCCTATCAACTAGTATCATCTAGCAAGCGAAACTACTTTCCTCTGCTGTCTCTTAGATCTCATTGTAAATAAGTAACATAACATTTTTGTAGTTATTTTTATATAAGCTAGTGAACCCAAGTTACTCGTACCTACTTTATAAAAATAAGCTCGAGGTTATTGTCAGTTTTATGAAAGAAAACATGTTTACACAAGATAATATAGGATTTCATATTCACATGAAATAATAACAATGTTTGTTGACATCCTAAAAATACATCTTGAAAAATGGTTTTCTTTACAGATTTTCTATCGGGAACTTTTCCTTGGTGACAGTTAGTGATTGCATTTTATTATCTGGCGTTATTTACTAAGTAAACTGATGATCAATACAATTGATTGCACTTATGTTTTCTAATCATCGTCATCTGCCTAGCATTTTTCCAACTATGTTGGGGTTGGCTTCATGTCTAACCCAAAGCAAGTGGATACCAGTAGCATACATGAAGCGACTGCCTACGTGCTCAGCAACCGAGTTCCCGTTATATATTTTTTTTAAATATCACATACTATTTGAGCTCACTGCACAACTTATACAAGATTCCTTCAGAATCTGACTTAAAAATTCTTAATATCGTCTTCACACCTCGGATTCTTAAAAAAAAACAGTAATTTAAGCGAGTTTCTCGTCTGAGAGCAATATACGACAAATATTTAGCATATAAATGCAGGATATATTCACATTTCGGTGTGAGGGGCGGCCGTAACGAAGTAATCCTCTGACAAAGGGACAGATACCCGAACATTTCTTAGACTTGCTTATTCTTTGTGTGAGAGCTATGTGTGTATGTCACTTATACAACCGAAGGTATTCTTAGAAGGTCTACTTTCATTAAAAGCACTATGCGTAGGAGTTTTTACATTTTCTTCGTCGCTATCAATGATGGTCAATATTCAGCAGTGAATGTCAATCATAACATAATCAGGACTAACCTGCGGGTCATTGTGTAACACACTAACAGTATCAATGACTTTAATTTTGACAGTTCCACAACATTCATTACGTTATTTACGTTGCTGAGCAGACAAATTTTTCGAACATACATATATATGTCACAATGGATTAGCAATGTCCTTCAAATTTATTCAGATCGAGATTGATAATGTGTTAGGTACGCAATTTAACAGAGGGGAACTAAATATTCATTACATAAAAATTCATTTTCAGATCAGCAAAAGTAAAACTGTATCAAGTAACAAATACTTACACAACATCATGCCTGTAATCCCCGAAGGGTTAGGCAGAGCTGCACCAAGCTGCTGCAGCTGGTGCTGAATCAAGTACTACCTACCTAATTAGACATAAAGTAATTTTAGACGGTGGTTTTTTATTTCATACTGTGGTGTGTTGAATAAGCCTTCTGTATCTATTTGATAGTGTTTCATTTCACAGTCCGGGCATATTCACGTTTCATGGCCGACATTTTTCCTTGAGGTTTCTTGTCCGGGTAACGTATGGATGTCTTTTTTTACTCGCCTTTCTGAAGTAAATAACGTTTATCACTACATACTCGTAAAGTGAAGTCAGCCCGTCGTGTCTTTGTCTATATTATTTAAGTCTTCACCAAGTTAGTGTCTCTTGGAGAAGGTTTGTGTACATTATTTGAACATTATGGCTATATAATAATATCATTATCTTAGTTAAGTAGTGTCATCTTATTCACCTGGACTTTGTTTTCTGAAATCTCAACAAGTGCATAAAGGACCGCTGTGGATAATTAGCTTTGAATAATAACGCTACAATAGACGGACTCTGTCGGTTGTGGTTTTTAAATTCTTCATCACCAAAAATAAGGCAATAAAACAATTCAATTCAACGAGTCCATCGTCTCCACTTTGAAAAAGCTTCAACATTTCTAAAGTCTGTTCATTTATATCATCCTTCACAACAACAAGCCAAGCATTTTCTTTGAAATGACAAGGAAAGAATTGCAATAGTACACAAAAAGACTATTGTTGGTCCTGGAACGTCAACCGTAGCCAAGTAAACTGCTTTCTCAGTCGCCGGCGACTTTTTCTATTTGCGCAAGTAACTGATATGCTTTAGTTTTTCTTTCTTCTGCTCAAATGAAAAAGTCAGCCACAACATTGAAAATAATGAAACGATAATTAAATGGTAAAGATTTAGAAAGGTCAGCTTTAAATTCATCTGACATAGTGAATGTTATTGCTTACGAAGGCAAATAAATGAACCCTAAACAAATATGTAGATTCGTGACACAATGGTTGTAAACAAACGCCTATCTAGCACTCTTGACAGAATTGGGGACGTTCCGTCGTTCAAGTAATTCCGGGACCGCGGCGCGTCCCTTTTTCGTCACGTTGCAGCCGACGTGGTCGCTATGCTGCTCACTTCTTCTCAAAGACAAAATACCCCACGCGTCTTCGCAACAATGCGTGTTACTGGTCCTCCGTTATCATTCCCTTTCTCACAAGAACATCTCCCGAAAATTTAATAAAAATCCTAGGGACCTAACCGAGCAAGAAAATTTTCGCTGAATCGCAGCCCTTTAAGACGAAATCGAGGTATTTGTCGGATCGGCGGGTCTAAGCCGGCGAGGGCACGGGGCGCGGGGCGGGATATTCGTCGCGAAACGAATTCAATTTGGATCATTCTTCTATACTATTATCCCGATTGGAGGTCTTCCCTCGCTGTCCCCCGCTCGAAATTGGATCGTCTTTTGCATAAAATGAAAATCGAATCGGAACTAACGAAATATCCTCGGAAAGGTTCCGTCACCCTGCGATTTGATGAACGGGACCTTTTATGGAATTATGAGCGATGAGGGGGTCCGAAGTAGTGGGGGTCGTGAGACGGAAAATTTATATTGTTATGTGCGAGCCCGACGATTTGGACGCGCGACAAGTTTGTCCGTCGTAATGATGTGAGCTACCGGACACGGATCATTTTTGGGACAGTTAAGTTGATTACTTGTTAAAGGTATATTGTTTCAGGGCCCGCCTGAAAATTGAGTCCTGTTGTAGGGGATTTATTCGATTTATCTTTCCCCAACTACTATCATCTACGTCCATACAATATGCGATATTAATGAAATATATACTATTCCGAACCACTGCCCCGACAGCGGCAGTCTCGCTCAATAAACTAATTCGTTCATGGAGCGTTCCTTCCGATTCAGTACACGACACACGAATTCTTATCCGTTCAGTTTGGAGCTCGTAAAATGTAAAAACGGTTTTATAGAACGATACTCATGTGTAGAAGCAACAGTTCGGGAGTAGGACGGGTCCCAATGAGGTGGGAACTCGATAACATGCGCCGTTTGTTTCACGAACATGAGACGAGAGCATTCTGTTACGTGAAACGTTTGTGGTTGCAACGAAACGGTTGATACAAAAATTCTTGAACTGATTTTGGTATGACTTTTAAAATGGTGTTCCAAAAAAACAAAAGAATTTTATTAGTAAAATAACCGGGGAACGAAAAACGTGTTGCTTTTTCCGTCGAAAAAATGAATCGAAGGTTATGTTATGAAAAATAATAATCACATCTCTATCAATAATTTTACTAGTTGCTTCGCGAAGAAAAGCTAAGGAATAATCCGAGTTTATGAAAGTTAGCATTTTATTGTTACAAGTTTGTTCCTCTGAAAGCTAGCTTATTTCAGCTCAAAGTATTATAGCTTTTGACCCTGGTATTATACCTATATATACGAACTTACCCATACCCGGTCCTCAAGGATACAGAACAACTTATACAGAACAGTTAATTTTATTACTCCGCATTTCCGCAAACGAGATCCTCTGTCCATTTTTACGTAACATAAAACAGCAAACGTAATTTAAGGAAAATAAAAATATTTATTGCATTGTTTAATTTACGATCCTTTATACCCGAGTCAGTTACGTTCCGTTCTAATTTCTCTTTTGCTTTTTTGCTCGCAGGAAAACGGAACCGCTTTAGCTGTGGGCGTAACGGAACGGACAGTGATTGTAATGTGAAAATATTTGTGACGAATCAGTGTGATTGTCATATCAAATTTTTGTGCACGAAAGTTTTTGGTCGTCCGACAGTTTTCCTTTCCACAAAATAAATGCTATTCTGAATTTATTTTGCACAAGCATTTTGGATGAAAAAATATATGCCGAAAATCCTTTTAGAGCCACCTTTTTTGTGTGAAAATAAAATAGTTGGTGCCGATGTACATTTATTGGAATTTCGTTTGCATAAATCAATTTATAAAATCAAATCAGCACCTCTTTGTCTCGGTTCGAATATACCAGTTACACTGGCAATTGGTATAATGCACGTATAACAGTTCCCACAATCCCGTTTTTCGTGATTATTTCAAACGTTCGTTCGTGGGAACAAAAAGCGTAATTACGTGGTGTTATGTGTTTTCCTCGTCGACGGCGGCACATCTCTGCTCCCCGCGGTTTTCATTCAATCAGAAAACATTCGCTCGTCATGTTCAATGTTAGAGTGGAATTCTTTTTTACGATCTTTTGGGCTATTCGTCTGAATTTTTCGCCTACGCGTAGAAAATGAATTACACTGAAACTGGTGTCAGTGTTTGAGTAAGAATTTGTCGACGTTTGTAAGGGATCCGGGTCAAAAGGATAATCGTCAATTTGAAGATGAAAGAAAAGAGTAGTAAATTATATTTTACTGTGAAGATTAAAGCCAGTTTTACCGCACTGGCTTTCCTGAAAGCCACCATATTTCAGCTGTAAATTCTCATTTTAATTTGAATGGCTCCAATGTGTAATCCTGCTCATTTTTCACACAATTCCCTTGCAATTACACTCATGAGCAAATAAATCATGCACACGATAGCGCAGTGAGCATTACAGTCGCTCTTATAAACGGGTCCCGGGGGATCAATCCAAAGGATCCGGTGTGTATTGCCTTAATAAGTATACTTATATTTTATTAACACACCCTTGTTCTTATGGGGTGAAACTTCAAGTGGTGTAGATATAGAAATGTTGATCTATTTAGAAGTACATAAATACTTACCAATTTTTTTTTTGTAAGTAGTTATTTAATTACATAATGATGTGCTTGGTTCTATTTTCCTTTGAATGCGCTGAAACAAGCAGTGTGGTATTGTTTCACGATACCAGAGTCATTAGTTCGTAAAATATATTTTTTATAGAAACTTGTTCCCATAACTTTGCATTAGCTTGATTATCTCTTATTATCACATGTACTTCGATTAACCAGTATTTAAATCGGAATATTGCGCAATATTGTAACATTGTTTGGTCATAAAAATAACATGGATACCATTTTTGTATAATATTTCAGTAATTATATTGATAGAAGTCCATCTATTTCTATCATTTGTAAAGAATTAACTTCCTATATTCTACCCTCCACCCCCAGAAACTTACAGAAACATGTTAAACCATCCTCCATTTTCTTAACTTTTCAATACATTGATAAATCAGCAAGTGCGTCGTATCGACTTAATGTCCTGTGCGAACTGCTGCAGATACCTCGAGCTCTGCTGAGTGACACGCGCCTAATGAGGCGTGAAGCGCGCGATACAAGCATATACCGGAGATTTTGATACCGTCTCTGCTTCGAGGTTAAAATGTTATAGGGAGATACTTTTCCTGCCCTTATGTGTAAAGTTGGTGTCATCGAGATCCAAATTGTTATTTGGCGAAATTAAATGTTCTGTAGAAATAATTACTTAACTCTGTTGAAAAATCAAAATTTGATTTATAACAATAGAAATTCAATTGTGTTTCATTGGCCACAGTTGAGCTAATAGTATAAGCATCATTAGCTTATAATGTTCCCACTGCTGGGACACAGGCCTCCTCTCTTCAAGAGGGAGAGGGCTGTAATCTACCACGAGGCCCAGTTGGAATATGTCACACGTTTTCGATGGACTTGCCGGTTTCCTCATGATGTTTTCTTTCACCGTTTTGAGGGCAGTGGTCATGAAATTATTAATTTACTCAAAGTAAAGCGCGGTCGCACCTACAACTCGTAAGTCGGGGGCTGTTGCCACTGGATCACCACTGCTCAAATATTTACTTACCTACCATTATTTTATCGAATCTGTCTTTTAGGGAAAGTTTACGTTTTATTAGTGAAAATTACGAGCTATTCAAAAATATGTACAGTTTTTATTAATTCTTCATCCATGCAAATCTTATTTGTAAAATGAAGGAAATTAATGAACAAGTAAGACCAGCTTGTACAGTCACTAGCACTAATATGTAAACACTTGGCAACTTTCAATTGCAATTTTTTCACAAAATAACGATTGCAACGTTGTAATACGATACTTTACTTAAACCTATTCGAAAATGTTATGTTCTTAATAATATTAAATTTCATTCAAAAATAAAGGAGAAAATCGCCTTTGAACAAAGCTAAGTGTATACATACTTATGCTCGTGACTGTACATGCTGAAACATCTTAGCATCGAAGCTGACTCTAAACTAAGTTGTAACAAAGAAAACCTCCTAACAAAAGCTATTTAATAAACTTTAGAACAATAAAATACACCTGATAAAATCCAGAGCTCCCTAATTCGATACAAAGCAGACTTCATGATACAGCTCGAATGACCCATCCTTGCATAGGTTACTAACGACCCTATCTTACAAAAAACCATCTTAAAAAGACACCAGAGCCTAGCTATTTTCACCCTTATCACCGTTGTTATAAATTTGAAATTAAATGTAAAACATAACGTTGTGGAATGCACAGCTTATCTGCTTTCGGGTTCAAGCGTTCTCGCTAATTATCGAGTAGAAACACTTGGGAGGACAAAGATGAGGTCGCAGATGGGTGAGTATGTACATGCAAACAAAAAGAAATAAGTTGTTTTCGAGTTTATGTACCTATTCATAAGTGCCATATAAACTTTTTTTTCTTTCAATGCGTCCAAATAATATAATATTCTAAATATAGGAAAATTCTCAAATAGGAAACGCATGGAAAAATTAACTGTCATAACAAAATTGATTATAAGCTTGCCACATTTTACTTTTTCACGCTTGTACTCATATGTTATGTGTGAAAGGGTAGGCAGAGCTGCACCGATACTTCGCCCACATGTTATCCAATAGTACGACAATTATGTTTAAGGCACCAGTCGGAAATCCAGATTCCGGGCTGCTACTGAGAAATTCCAGGTGGAAAAACGAACGAACCCAGGACCTCATGGTCAGCAGTAGCACTTGCGACCACTAGACCAACGAGTCTGTTAGTATTAGCCATATATTGTCTGAGAAATACCCATCACCACTGAACCACATGAACCACATGCGTAAGGCAAGATGATTTTAATTAAATTATAATCGAACATACAATTATGTAAGTTTCTAAGTGGGTAAGAAGCTCTTCAGGGAAATTGGGCTTTTAGAGATATTAGAAATTCTGTATCTAAATGACTTCAGCCAACTTGGAAGTGGTTTGCATTACTAAATTAGCTGTATTTGAGCGTGTCTTATTAGATAAGGAGGTACACTTTGTATTAACTTATTTCAGTAGTCTACATTAGATTCAGTCTTATATACCTGAATTGTAAAATTAAAGTGAAATGGTATCTCATTTCAGTTAAGTGCGCTTCATGGTCCTTCAGTTTCCATTAAAGATCCATGAATTAACAACATAACGTGTTACTAACTGGCAAAGTGTGTGCGTACTAATAGGTATACTGAACTGCCTAACCCTTCGGGGGAAACATGCGTGGTGTTATGATCCATTGATTCATTAAGGTCATCTCTTATTGTCCGTCAGTCCTAGAGGTTTACTTTTATAACGCCACTGTACCCATCACCTATGTGATTACTTCTCTTTTCAACAGTTTCGTCCACTCTGTTGCTCACCTCATCTATTCTTTGTCCAGTGTAATGCAATCTTTGTCGTTATCCGTGCTAACGAAGCGACGCGGGTGTCCGCGGGGGTGAAGTGGCTACCTACGGGGTAGGAGGGGGCGGGGGGACGGAGGAGGGGGGACAAAGGTAATTAAAGGCGTTTATCTGCTTCAGGTGGCGCTAATCCGCAGATATGATACTGAATGTAAAAACAATTCCCTTTTTTGCAGAGTTTTAAATAGGACTTAGGACAGCTGAAAATATTCTTGTGTTTGCTTATCTTAATTGTTTTTTTCTCTTGTGTGAGATGGACTATAAGTGCAACTTACGGACAGTAACTTGACATTTATAATCTGGTGTCTCAAATCTTAGAAATCGTGAGCATAATATTCCAATGATTGTATTGGCTATGTAGGAATCCTCCAACATTATACGGGACAGAACCCGTGAGTGGATACCCCGACAATAGGAAATCTGGCTAAAAGAAGAGTAGGGGAGGTAAGCCTAAAACGGGTAGCCCGCCTAAAACGGGTATGCTTTTTAAATTGCGCACCGTTATTGCTAATAAGAATGTCATGCGTGCAGTGCGCGGCGCCTGCTGCTCGCCAATCACAGGGAGTCGGCGCGCTTCTCTGGCGGACACGAGTTCACGGTAAGATAAGAAAGAAGTTTTTTGCTATTTCCACAAAAAAAAATTGAGTTACATTACTTTTGAATACTCGAAAATGATTTACAATATGGTCTTACTAGTTTTGTGTTATTATTTTGCAATAAATAGACGTTTTATTTGTGTAATAGGTTGGCGTTTATTATTTGGGTTTTAAGGATATGAGTCGATTGAAAAAAATACATGCTTGTGGGCAAAAAGGGCCTACCCTTTTTGCCCACAAGCATGCAAAACGGGCAAAACGGGCACCCGCTTTACCCCTAGGTAAAGCGGGTGCCCGTTTTGCCCATACCCGATTTGCTTTGTATAATTTCATTGACTGCATATATTTTGTTCTTTTATTTTTGTAGATGGTTAATAAATACAAAAGTAAGACTGCAAATGCATCGGAATGAGGGAGTTATGAAGCTTGCGATAGAAAAAGCTCTCAAAACTTCCGTCAATGGTGCTGCAAAAAAATATGGCATCAACTTTTCGACTTTACAGGTACATGTAAAGAAAGGATGTCAAAAAAAATCTAGGAAGATTCACAACAGTTTTTACAGCAGCTCAAGAATTAGAGCTAGTTGAGTATCTAATTCATATGGGTTATCTGTTTACGTTGCAAACTCATCACGTTGCCTACAAAGTGCCGCAACTATTCCAAGAATGCTGGTCCATTGATCCAACCATTATCACTCCAAGTAGCTGATGATCCTGGTGGAGCTCCATCTGTGTTATGATTGTTATGAAACAGTTCTAGTCATTGATTGACGTTGACCTAATGTAATTCAGTCCCTACCCGCTTTGCCCAAAAGCCCTACCTGCTTTAGGCCCCCCCTACGGGCAAAACGGGTAATTCGAATGGTAAAGATTTTTGTTATTTTTTTGTTCTTAATGTACAAAACTACTAAAAATGTCATTTATTTTATAGCCCTTGATAACTAAACATTTCAAAATGTACAAATAAATGTTCAATTTGTATCCATAAATTGTTTTTATTTATCATCAACCTTAGCTTACCCGTTTTGGGCTACTCTCCCCTATGCGCAGGAGTTCCACGACCTGATCCCACCATCTCCCTTTCACTACCGGACCATCAGACGCACTGCAGGGTACCATGCACTCTTGGTCGATATAAGGACTAGTGCGCACAGCGCTGAATTCCCTTCCACGTAAATCCCGCCATAGACTTCAAGGCATCTTCTGGGCACGGTCAGTCCATTACAGACCTCATCCATCGCTTTCCACCAGGCGAGATCGAGGTTAAGAGCTGGTTCAATAAAAAAAAAGAAGAGCTTTAGTTCATGTCGTGGTAAAAATATTGGCCCGTTAGCAGGCAGATAGAGTGGCTGACAGTCCAGAGGGCGTCGGTGGAATGTTTAGTATTATAGAATCTCTTTTACTGCTCCTACGTTATTACCAAATTACTACCATTCACTGCCCACCCCCAGTGCTCAGAGTGAATAATGTACCTAACAGCAATCCCCTCTGTCATCTCCCAGTAATTTAAAATCACACAGGACGTGAAGCGGTGCTCATACGCTATTACTCTCTTTAGCGCTCAGAAAATAATTAAATCAGGAAAAAATCTTTAAAATTCCCGTCCGTACACGGCACTTAGCCCTAGTACCAGCTAACAAATGTAATTAACGGCGTTTATCTGCTGGGCGAAGGTGAGACAAGAACGGACAGAAGGCCCAATATCAACAACATTGTGATGATGGAAAAGAATACTTCAATGGTTTTGACCAGCTAAAGTTTATAAGAAATAGCTCAATAACACAAGAAAATCTAGCATATTGGCACACAAGTAGTTGGCCCTCCTGATGGTGAGTCGTCACCGTGGCTTTTGGACATTAGCAACATTAAGTTTATCGCTGGTGCATCTCATCCAAGAAACAAATCTGCTATCACACCTTCACTCTTATCCATCAAATTGGAAACAGCAACCATGCTGTAACATGTATACACGGTGTAAGGAACATCGACACGCAAACTGTTCCCATGAATTGAGTACAATATTAAGAGGAAAAGCACATGACCATAAAGCAATGATTTTTTACAAAATTATAAATATTAACTTCTTGCATGTCCCTATGTTTTCCTTTTTAATGATACATTATTTTTATAAGTACTATGAACCCTAAAAATTGCCGATTTAAACCGCTGCCAACAGAGGCGTAGTTTACAAAAGACACGGCCGGAATTCTTAAAGAGCTGTGCCCTAACAAAAAATATTCATGTACACTGACATACAGTACATTATATACTTCGCTAGTTGACGTGACATTTATTCACATCGATATCAGTGAATATCGAATTCTATGAAAATGTATGGAATACTCTAAATGTCGGTGTTCCATACATATTACGCGTCGTGTCAGCTAGTGAAGAAAGAGCCGAAAATGAAAATACCAAGTAAAACTTATTAGTAATATTGATGTATTGGTAAGTCCGTGCCTCGGAAAGCACGTTAAGCCGTTGGTCCCGTCGTCGTGGATCTTTGACAGTCGTTACGGGTAGTCAGAAGTCCGAAAGTCTGACAACCAGTCTTACCAAGGGCTATCGGATTACCCAGCCCAGTAACTGGGTTGTGAAGGTCAGATAGGCAGTCGCTCCATTTAAAATACTGGTATTCAGCTACATCCGGGTAGACTGGAAGCCGGCCCCAACATAGGAAAATACTAGGCACATGATGACTACATGTATTGGCTCTCTGGCTAGACATTTCAATCTTCTATAGCGAAGAGCTCGTCGTCTACAGATATTTATGGATATTATGACTTCCTCATAGCGAATTGGCAAAAAATATTCGATACACAATAAAACACTAAAATAGCACTTGAATTTTTATTTAAGTATCTAAAAAAGTAGGGACATTTTAAGAAAAAATCATTAGGATTATCATCAGCACGATTATCAGTTGGTGGTGGAGGTTCATGTGTGACAATAGGATTAACAATTGGTGGAAGTAGAGTTGGTTCGGGCATTCCAGCTTCGTTTTCTTCTAGTTCTTCAACCTGTCTGTCTATATTCAGTAATATGAGACCGGCCTGCGTTGTCGCGCCGCTACCCGCACCGCCGCCGCCCCGCCCCGCAATCGCTTACTTCGAGACCGAGGCCTATTTGCGGCGCTAGAGTAGTTACAATATGCTTTCGCATTCGATAAGTGGCCACACTACAATTCAGGCACCTGACATCATGAGCGTCAGAAACCAAATCGTAAACAAACAAGTCCATTATGCACAGCAGAATATTAACGTTAGAAGCGTAAACGAAAGTCCGATAAACGATAGCGTCGGGTCAAATTAAAATATCCAACAGAGTAACATAAACAGAACACAGTAATACGTGCTAATATCAGCGCAAAACTACACCAAAGAGTACTTTTTATATACGGAAAGAGTAGCAGGGCACTGGCACTGAGTGACAGGTGATAGACGTAAACAAAATAACTAGGACGTTCGGATACACACTCTGATATGTATATAATTGTCGATGCATAATGCGTAACGTGATCGACATCATGGCACGGGCCACGGCACCTCTAAAAAATGATATCTGCGATAATCGTAAAAACGTTGACTTCTATATGTATTTACTTTAGCAATACGATTCTGGCAGTCGTGGGTGTTTTTTGATTTTAGTCTGAGCTTCAAGCGTGCTACAGATACAGTGTTTGTCTTATGCATGTATCCAAACGCAGATGCCATTTTGTATTGCATTACTAAAACCACAAAAAATCTATTAAAACACATATTTTTTGCCATTTTTGTCGCCTGTTCTAGAGAAATGTAATTGCTTCGATTAATTTTAGTATCTTTAAGAAGTAATTTTCATATATTAAAAATGCTGTACATTGATGTATTCTGATTGATTCTGTGGGCAGGATCCGGCCATGTCCTTTGACAACTATTAATGAAAAAAGAAAAACGTAGCGACACAGTATCTAGCCTTCTTATTCAGTTTATGAAATATCTTTTAAATTGGTCCAATATTTGAGAAGGAAATAGGCCGGAGCCAAACCTCGAATTCAACTTTATACTTAGGATTTTTTTAAAGTCTTTTCGACTGCATTTCCTCTTTTTTTTTTTTTTTTTAACAACTGGAGAAAAATGTCTGTGCAGGGGAGTCTAGAATCATCTGTACTAAACTCATGATAATAGTTTACGCGTGGAGGTCCTTTACGCCCTGATTATTCATCAGAATAAATGTAGTTCTCTTCGTTGGCACAGGAAGCCACTTACAATGGCAGAGCCTGACCTTCTGACTTGTCCATTTGGTGTGAAGCAGGTGTTGAACTAATTCCTGCGATGGCAGCGTTCCAGCAAAAATATTGTCTACACCAAGTTAAAATTAAAACTACATATTTTATAAGGACTATTTCTCATTTTACTAGCGAGAGATGAATGACGATGCTAATTTTAAAATGAAATTAAAATCTAGCTTGGGTTATGAGGAAAGTTAAATAAAGCTTTATAATTTCCAACAAACTAATGAGAACTAGGACTATAATATTGTGTAGATTCAGGTTTCTATTGATAAATTTTGACTTCTAAGAATTGACAATTTATTAAGAAAATCTCTGAAGATACCTACATATTAAATAGACATGACGATGAGCTGCTCAAGTTTTGAGTTGAGCTTCACGATTGCCGAAAAATGCTTGCACTGACTGGACTGGTCCACTCAAATCTGTGTTGTTCTTTTCTCAAAATACCATTTCAGACATTAATCTACACGGTCTTCACATGATCGGACCAAGACTATGTCTGGTCTTTATAAGAGACTGTGACCTCTGACTGAGTTTGTTTCGGCTTTTCTTCTCAGGTAGGCAGATAGAAAACGCCGACCTCATCCAACTTATTTTTTTAAATTTTATTTTATGATATGATGTGTAAAAGTGATTCCGATATCCTATTTACGGAATAAACTAATTCATTTCATTTGAATTTTATATTATGAAAAAATAAAACAAAGAAAGCCCCACGACCCGAAAATACATATAAAATAAAAAAATAATGAGAACATTTCCAAGTATTGAATCATACATACAAAATGTTTGCATGTAACTATAAATAAATTATGATACTGTAACGAGGTCGCTTGTAAATAAATGATTTGCTTATCTTTGCTTGTCTAGCACTAGCATACCTAAGTAACTACAGAATATTGTATATTTTACTTATTTTTATATACCAAGTTGTATATTTAATCAGACTTGTATTATTGCGAACCCATTTTATTTGCTTCTCCTACTATTCATTTTCATATCTTTGACGTCACACCGATTAAAACATAATTTCATTCAGAATAAAATTGTTAACAAATTGAATTTAGTCAAAAATAGTTTGTTAATTCCAACGAAGAAATAATAACCCCAGTACCTAAAACCTGTTCTATAGGCGGAACCCAGGGATCAGAGACTATTGCTGCTTTGAGGACATAAAAGCGATCCTTTCAAGCACCGGAACCTTTCCTGAATACTAAGGAGACAGGAGCCACGAGCCAACATCATCTGTATTCAAATAATAACATATTCGTTTCTTCATGCAGCACACGACATCCCAATATTGCTTTTTGATAACAGTAATTACCATAAAATTAGGTTTATGTTCCATATAAGATGAAAATGATATTTTTAAAATTTTCCTAGAAATAACGCATAATGGTGAATGGGGCAAATGTGCGTACTCACATATCAATGATCGCTTTTATATTGCTTGATTTTTTTATCATTTTGGTGGGTAACTTCAGAATGATAGCCGTCGTGTGGGTGTGCGATGTGTCATTTGAGCTGTATCATTAAAGCAGTTTTATAACATAGAAAAGGATTTGTATGTTTATTTGTATAGGCTGTATTGAAATTAAATTTCTGCTAACATAAAAACAGAAAGTGAACTATAAACTACGCTGATTCTATTCATAAATCCACTGACATAGTTTCACTCTTTTATATCTTGCGCTTTAACACTTTTAACTTCAACATTTATAGCCAAGAATGGCCTGAAACTATTTCCCACATGTCCAGTGCATGCATAGCTCCAGCGAGGTCAGGTGCTCTAGATCTAACTCGGGCTAAACGAACGCCCGACTTTTACCTTGTCCGCTTTTATAAGGCTTTTTGCGTAAAAGGCTCGTGAGTTTCTTTTTGGGAATCGTTAGGTAAACGTACGCTGTTCTCTGATGAATTTTCAAACTCTTGGAACTAGATATATTTCTATGGGAGAGCGTTTCAAAGTAAATTCTAGTGATAGGAAATAACTTCAATTAAGAAATTACTCGCGAATAACAGATGGAGAACATCTATACATATAATAAATCTGTAGAAGGGTCAATTCTGTACATTGAAAATATTGAAAAAATAAATAGCGGGGGGTGTTGCTGGATCGATACCAAACCCAAATATGTGATTAAAAAAATTTTGGCTGTCTGTCTGTATATGCAGGCATCACGTGAAAACTAACGGTTCGATTTCGATGAAACTTGGTATAATTAAACCTTATTATCCTGGGCATAAAATAGGATACTTTTTATCCTGGAAAAATACGTAGAAAAAAAATCTTATTTTTCGGTTTTATTCATAGACGTTGTTCTGTAGAACCGCGAACACACGTTGCATTACCCGTAGTGGATAATTTTCCATTTCAATTTAAGAGAATACAGTTTCCTGTAGCTTTGTGTTACGCCATGACAATAAATAAGGCTCAAGGTCAGACCCTAGGAGTTGCTGGCGTAGATCTTACCGCGAGTTGTTTTTCAAACGGGCAACTTTACGTAGCTCTTTCCCATGTGAGCAGTCCAAGAAATCTTCATGTTCATATTCCGGACGAGCTCACTAACAATGTTGTGTATGCTGAAGCTCTCAATTAACTTTCTGTCGCATTGTCACGATCACTTTTTTATTATTGCAAACTTTTCGTCATTGTCAGTAATTTACTGCTACATGCTACTTATCAAGGTCGGAATTACTAGGAAAAAAATACTTACTACAGAACGCGAGCTCAACAGCAGTAGCTCAATAGAGGGATCTCCTTAATTATTATAGGCTTAGCCGTATTTGGGTCCAATAGATATTTATAAGATGTCATTGTCAGAGTTACTCAAAATGGAGAAATAAACCATCCACGCGAAGACCGACATCCGCGCGGACGGAGTCGCGGGCGGAAGCTAGTGGATAATAATTATGAATCTACAATTCTAGGTATATGTTTTTACTGGTTTTTTATCGCATCGGCATACCCTTTTATGTAGCAGGGTATCTACAGAAGGGGAGATAACGACTTTTCACCAGATGTGCCTGTTTGGAATATATCAAAAAGGTCAACTTACAACGACATTATGTTGCTCTAAATATTTGTCCTTCTCTAACTCACTTTTAATTCCCAATCCACTTAAACCCACCTACTATTCACTTACATGCCAACTTATAATCAAAACCAAATACGATGAAGATCAAAGATTACCTCGTTATAACATCTCCCTTAACTCATACTTAATTCATAGTTCAATGATTGCTTCTCTCGAATGAAGTACAGTCAAACAAAGAGTTTATTTAGTACCTATATAGATAAAAATATTCATCTTCCTACTACAACTATGCAAGGATTTTTGGCGTCTGAATGACATTGAAACTGGACATTACTGGTAAAAAGTTGCAAAATTGGCACGACAAAAAAAAAATATTTAAAAAAATAGATCCCTGATAGCTCAAGAAAAGACGGATACTGACGGATATATAAGATAAGTTAGAGATGTCAAATTAATTCATGCTTGACCTTCGCCATGTTTTTAATCTTAATACATTATGACGTGTCCACGATATTTTAATGGAAGGAAGTATTGGTTCATATAAAATTGATAGCTCTTATTAATCAGTCCCTTTCTTGTTTTAAAGGTTAAGTTAGTCTTGTGCACAACAGAATCGGAACCAAAACCGTTTTATCCAATATTTTTTATTATGTGTAATGATTATGGTACACTGTAATGAGTGATGTAAAACGAATTGACTACTCAGCACACTCATAAAATTGTTTAAAAGTAGTTGCAAGTTGGCTACGTAGATACCAATCTCTTTATTTGACTATACACTCATTTGTACCCTTTAATATTCTAGTAGGTGGTATGTCACAGGAGAGTTGCGGCCTTGTTCCAATGGATTTATTGAATTTAGGGAATTCTTGTTAATTATATAGAGCGTATATAATTAATAGGTTTGGTAAATAGATTTTGGAATTCGTGGCTCTTGGGGATCAGGGAATTAATAGTTTTAAGTGAGTAGGTAGTTTTAGCTAGAAAGGGGTTTGGCAGAGCGGATTCTAGTCTCTGAGTCCTTATTCCTCTGAAAGTGTAGCGGTATCTACAACGCCACATGCGAACAACGCGTCATACTGACGTCACGCAAATCCTGCATCGCGCAAGCAGAGTTTACCGCGCAACTAGCATAGATACAACGGCCCGAACATGAATCATTGGGCAGTTGCCCGCCAGACACAACACCCGTCTGGTCGCGGAGGATCCTCCCTTTTCTATGGAGGTTGAGTGAACTTTACATCCTGTTCCTCATACCTCTATACTGGTGACCCCGAACATGAACGTCAGCGCAACCTTCGTGCACCTACTTCAGCGTGACGTCATCATCACTCCCGCAAGCTTTAGAGCGGCGAGTCACACAGCCAGCCAGCATCCACGGCTTCAACGGGTATCCTGACCACCAGCATGCAGCGACCGCGCATAACTGGTCATCACCCTCAGCCTCATCAGCAACCTCGGCACAGCATACTGCACTTTCGGCCGGTCCTCAAGCAGAGCCATAGAAACCCTCTCCTGGTCGACGCCAGCAGTCAGCCTCAACCCGGCGCTGTACCACATCCGACGGACTGTAGCATAATGCAGCGCCACCCCGACTCACTGGGGACATCTTCGCAGACAGTTCCGACTCACCGTGAACTATGCGGCAACCGGTTCCGACTCACTGGAACCTCAGCTGGCCTGACAAGCATCGCAATATACAAGACTCAGACCACTATCGACCTCCGGTCTCCGGGGGGGAGTGATGAAGCGGTATCTACAACGCCACATGCGAACAACGCGTCATACTGACGTCACGCAAATCCTGCATCGCGCAAGCAGAGTTTACCGCGCAACTAGCATAGATACAACGGCTTGAACATGAATCAGTGGGCAGTTGCCCGCCAGACACAACACCCGTCTGGTCGGAGGATCCTCCCTTTTCTATGGAGGTTGAGTGAACTTCACATCCTGTTCCTCATACCTCTATAATAGCTTAGCTTTAATTTAGTCAAGTACCTACTTTTTTTAGAAAAACTTCGACGACGTCTACGATTAACACCGAAGGGAAACGGTCCATTTTTCAATTGGAACTATGGGTCTGGTCCTAACCGAAAGCGACTGTCGCGCGAGTACACCATTGTCGTGCTCGTTTATGTGAGTATGACATACTCGCGCGATCAATCAAATCGCGTATGTACGTCATTATTCAGGTAAACGATCGCGAAATCACATACTTATTATTCGCGCAACAAACAGGACACAGGGCGTAACTGTGGACGCAACAGTTGAAGAGCAACCTCACAATAGACGTCATCAGAAGTAAGTTTACATTTTCTTCAGAAGATATAATTTTAAGATAAACATCGACGTAATCAAATCCTAAATGAAACTCTAAAATCTTAAGTTCCAAGTATTCATTAACCAGCAACCGCCGACGCGTTATTAATCACCATCAGACAGACAGATCCCGCAGATATCACTAAACCCTGATTTATTAACGCCAGATACATAATTGTGTTTAACAGATAAGATACGAGCCAAGCGAGCGATCGTAGAACTTACATAGATATGGTAAACGATTGTGAGTCACCTAGGTTTGCATATGGAAGTGACGGGAACCCGCGGCTACTGAAAGCCTGATCTGATAATTTTAGTGTCTTGTAATTTTAGTATAGTACCTACACGTAAGGATCGAGGTTGAGATCCAAAGATGTACGAAGGTTTTCGATATCGCATCGAGTTGGGCAGTGACCGAGTGGTGTCCAAAGACTTGTCGTCCGGCGGTGAGGTGGGCGGACGGCGGCGAGGTGGCCATCGGGGTAGAACCTGGATGAGGCTGGCGCAGGAGCGTGGCGATTGGCATAAGAGAAGAGAGGCCTGTGCTGAGCAGTGGGTGAAGTCAGGCTGTGGATGATTATGAGACGTCCGTCTTCAGACAGCTGGTCTTACTACGGCAACTATAGTAGGAGACGACTCAATGCCTACTAGCATCAAGTTGATGCACAAAATGTTTTCTTATTAGATAATATTACCAACATTTATTTTGTCATGATAACTATCAGATGAACTTAGTGATAAAAGTAATACCTTTTTTAATTATTTATGCGGAAGCGGGTGTGTTTTGTAGGCCTATTTTCAGCAGCTGATATTTACTGGCAGATATGAAGAAAATTATACCGTGTAGGTTGTGAAGTCCTGTCACAATCTGTCACAAAACGTTTAAAACATGATAAACGGCTTCTTAATCCTATTAAGTACAAGAAACGCGTCACTAGATATTTAACAGTGGCAACACTATTCTAGAAGTGACATGCTATCTACCTCGTTTCTACGATCTTAGGTGTTGCCACTACTATGTGTTGGTACTTGCTACTCCTCCGTGAGTTATAGTGAACATATTAAACGTTATTAGAAGTTATTTATTACGCAATAAAATAAGGTTGTCAAAGAGATTTATTAGGTGGCGGTATTTTATAATGTTGTTATTTTTGGTGTATAAGTGATGGGATAATGTGTGTACTCGTAATTGCGTCTTAATTACCTATACACTAAGTAATTACTTTTTCAGTCATTACTTTTTTTTGAAAGTGTAAACAAACCCTGTCCAAGTTAAATTCTTACGGAATCACTCGGTACAGGGAAATAGTAACACATTTATCTGTATTTTGTGGATTTTAGCTGTATCTCACCACTTTATGTAACAATTATTGTTTAAATAACATTATTAAATTATACCACCACACCACCACAGGTGCATTTTTTGATCTAGTTGTTTACATGTCATTTATCAGAAGCTTTTGTTAAAAGATATATGCGGTTAGTTATTAAGTTTATTTAATTACTTTTCTTAAATACGAGCTATCCGACAAACATTGTCCTGACCAAATGTCAATAATTCATACAAAAAATTACATTCAGTTTTGAAGATAGTGAAACTTTTCCAATTTTTCTTTCCATCAAAACCTTATTCGGACTATTACGAACAGTTTTAAACAAAAAATAACCAAATCAGTCCAGCCGTGCTCAAGTGATGCTTAACTAGAATATGAAATAAAGTTATTAGCTTGCATGAAAAAGGAGAACGAAATCAGATAGGTGCTATAGACAAAACAATGTTTACCTACACTCCTGCGTCCCACACTCCTACACTCCTACGACCTACTACAGCCTACACATGACGTGGTTTACTTGCTTTGACGTAGGCTTTACATAGGTATTTATAAATAAAAAAAAAAGCGATCTTATTACCAGGACTACACCTAAATAAAAAAATTGTGTGAAAATATTCATGGAATGTATTCTTAATAAGCAGAAAAAGTGTATTTTTTGTATTTTATTTCAAATGAATTGTAATGTTAAGCTACCTTGATGTCACCATCATCATCATCATTTCAGCCGAAAGACGTCCACTGCTGGACATAGGCCTCCCCCAACCGGGCCAGGTCAGCCTCGCCGGCCTACCTTGATGTGTTTATTATTACCTAATCTCGTGAGCTGCTGAAAATTGCCTTGAAAGGAACGCTATAATGCTGATGAGGCAAGCAGAATCGAGAGCAGAAGTTATGTTGCTAGCATCCACGCATGCAGTTTCTATATGGAATAACACGAAAATGAGGGTTAGTAGTTAAGATAAACGGTATTTTCTAACAATGATACTCGTAGTAGGAGCAGTGAAACAGTTCGTGTTTCACACACCCACCAGCCATTACCGGCGTCTCGGAGTGCCATGAAATATTATATTAATACAAATCGAGGCCCGGACATTTGGAACAGCCTCATGCATATCTAACGAGGATATATTTGTCAATTTGTTATCTCACCAGATTTCTCAATCACGTAAAATGATTTATTTTCACTTGAAATTACTATTGGTCCTGGTTTACAGGCTTAGGGCTGTAATTTATGAGGATAATGTGTTTTAGATCTAGTTATGTCTGCGACTCTGCCTGGTTTTCCAATTTTGACTGAATAAGACTTTTTGCTGAAGGTCAAAAAAGGTCAGATTTCGTTTGGATACAATAGTTACAGTAGCCCAAACTTATTAAATATATTAGTATTACACATGAAAGGACCGTTTAAAACAAATTTATTAGTTCTTTAAAAATAACATTAAGTATTGTAAATTTATATTGCAAATTAACAATATTGCTAATCCATTGCTTCATATGTGTAAAAAATTTGCCTTCTTTCAAACGTTAATAACGCAATGAATATTGTTGAAATCAAAGCCATTCTACTGTTAGTGTGTTACGCAATGACCCCGCTGTGTGCACACTGAAGTATGCACGAACGTGGATACAGAGTTACAGATGATAATGGTTCTCTATAGTTCATGCCTACTCACATAAAAATAGTGTCACAATTTAACCACAAGCCACAACGTACAGACAGAACAATCCCAATAGATTTACAGTTAGTGTGTTTGATAGATTAATTATTATTTATACCAGCAATACCATTTCGGATTTAACAGGAAATCACTTCGATTGTAAACTTAGATAACAAGGGCTTTATAGCCGCCGGCGTAAATAATCCATTTTGTGATTTTCATGTTAGGATTAAATACATAAATGTCAGTTGTCGGTATTATCGAACAGCCGTAAAAGTCAAATAAAACCGTGTATGGATACAGTGGTCATAGAGTCAACAGGATTACTGTAAGTCTAGTACCATAGAAAGTCCGACAGTTTAAAAAGCCCGCCGTGGATATTACAAATCTCGTCAAAACATTTTTTAATAACTTTAAATCGAATTGTTTTAAGAGTTGCTATTCTGTAAAAATCTCACCGTGAAAACTTATGTGAAGTGAGCGTGGGTGAGTATGCGTGGTAGACGTGGTGAGCTGTCAATAGTGTCAATTCCTAGCAAAAACAAACTCACTTCACCTAAGTTTTCACGGTGAGATTTTTCCAGAATCGATCGGCTGGTATGGTATGACGTTGCTTACCCTTTAAAAGGAAAAAGGTAGGCGTTTACTAATTATTTTACTCCAAGACATTTTCACTTTCTGTTAAATTACTTTGTAACTTCACTAACCAACCGTACTTGGTAAATCCCGCATATAAATTGGAGCCCGAATTAGTGTATCCCACGCAAATAATTATTTCTAAGAAAACCAGCGCCGCTTTTGTTCATGTTAAATGGAATAATCCTTGATTACTACGTCTACCAGACCTTGGGAGCTGAGTATGTGTTGTGAAACAATCTCAAACGTAGATCGTTGAAAAGCTTTTAACTAAATTTAGAAAAGCCAGGGATGATCTCAATTATACCTAAGCTATTTTTAAGTTTTTTTCACTGGGAGTGTTGCTCATGTTGCTCACGCTCATGTTGGAGTGTTGCTGCAGTGGAAACGGTCGCGACTTACGAGTTGCAGGTCGTAGGTTCGAACTCAGATAGGCGCTTTACTTTGTGTTAATTATTTCATCACCACTGCTCTCAAAATCATGCTGGTTTCCTCACGATATTTTCTTTCACCGAAAGAAAATATCGTGAGGAAACCAGCATGTCCTAGATTCGAAGACATGTCACATCTACCAACCTGCACTGAGCCCGCGTGGTGGATTATGGCCTACTCCATCTCACAGAGAGTCCTGTGTCCCAGCAGTGGGAACATTATATGCTGATTATGCTTATGCTATTTCTAGGCTCATTGTAAAGATTCCGAGAGATTGTGTAGCTAATATAGTCCTGATTGTGTAGCTAATATAGTCCTGATTGTGTAGCTAATATATTTATTTATTTATTTATTTATATATACTTTATTGTACACCAGAAAAAACATAACAAAAAAATACGATTTTTAATACAAAACATACAATGGGCGGCCTTATCGCTTTCTGCGATCTCTTCCAGGCAACCTTGGAATGGACAGTGAATGCGTGGATATAAAAAAATGGGGTTGTTAGTGGTGCAAAATAATATACTACAATAAATACATAGATATATACATGTATAATGCTGTATAATAGATACATAAATAAATACATACTAAATATACATATAAACAACGAAAATATATAGTCCTGATTGTGTAGCGAATATTATAGTCCTGATTACTATTCAATTGTGTTCTGAAAAATAAAGGGTGGATTAACATCCACCCTTTATTTTTCTTCGGCTACTTCCTATATCCACAACATTAGAATGATAGCTCGTTCTAACACGAGAGAAGAATCACCTGTATCATATTAGTGAGTACTTAAGAGAACCAATGCAATCGTTCTAGGATTTTCGGTATACTCCCTTTCTTGTGTGTAAGTGCAGATTAACTGAACTTACTTAGACAAGTTAAGCTGTTTCATAATCCTGAACATTATAAAACCAGCTATTATCGTTGTTGTGCTAACAGAGCTCAATGTCTATGAAAACGTATGGAACCCTTAGGACGAGGCTTAGGGGAGTGGTACGTAGTGAGTAGTAGCGGGTACTTTCATGAGGTTTCATATCAGCAGCCTGTAACTAGCCCATTATTGAAGGTATATTGTCACAGAGGGATAATGCAATCCTTTATTAC
Source organism: Mesoligia furuncula (assembly GCA_916614155.1). Lineage (NCBI taxonomy): Eukaryota > Metazoa > Arthropoda > Insecta > Lepidoptera > Noctuidae > Mesoligia > Mesoligia furuncula. The sequence goes on from OU744805.1 coordinate 675,186, forward strand.
CTCAGCACATTGATGATCTCAGGCTATCGCGTGTGCGTTTTCACACGATATTTTTTAATTACCGTAAACGAGTGCCCATATTCAAATATTATCAATGGATTTGCCACAACAGAGCAAGATATAATGGAGGTCTATAGAGCAGATCTTTGCCCAGCAGTAGGACAGAATATTTGACTACAGTGATGTGTTAACCCGAAAAACCAAAGTGACATAATAAAATTTTCTCTTCTTTCTCCTCCAAGGACATAAAACTCAACCAAACAATCCTCCAAGATAACTACTCATCATTCAGCTCATCCTGTACCAGAAGGAACGTAAACGTCCACACGCTATCACTTCCACTCCACGGCACTTGGCTGCGGAATCACGGCGGTCATTAGGGCCAATCAAATAAAGTGGTCACCGTCCCGAGGGGCGAGGGGCGGGTCACTGGTGGGGGGGCGGGGGTCTCAGGGAAGCGTATTGTTGCTTACGAGTCGAGTCAAGTATCTGGAGAAGTGGATGTATCGAGGGGAGGTTATAGTAATACATAATTTGTATTTTTTTTCAGCGGATTTAAACTACAAAGAGTTTGCGTGTCCAGGTAAAGCAATTCTCAATCTAAAGGCATAAAAGGTGATCAACTTTGATGTTCGGATATCGGCAACAGATTCCTTCTGTAAATAACATTGACCAACGTCCATGGGACGCCTGCAACTGCTTGATTGTCGCTGTGATAAGATTGCGACTAGATTTTGAACGGTTTTAAAAGATAAACAGAAGGCTAATCCCTTAGAAATTGACCTTCTGTTTAACCTAACTTGACCCGTTTGGTCGGGGTGCTTCAGCTTAGTTACTGCCACCAACTGTGTGGAAATGTCATAAAGTTAAAAAGAAGCTCATTTATTAAAAATGTGTGCATCATTAGAAAACCCTGGGCGAGTAGAATTGCCTGTGAGACAATATCATCTGATAATATTTTCACTTTTAGAGTTTTTATGGCTGGATCTCTCAAATATTGTTGTGGTGGATGTTACTTACAATCGTACAATTTGTCAGTACAAAAATATAGCTGCGCTAATAGTTATATTCATTACAATACAATCTGTCCCCAATAAACGGGGTCTTATTACCTCAACGTCGTCAGCAGAGCGAGCGTATCTCGAGCCACGTCAGTTCTCGTAAAAATATCGCGTGCGGCTTAAATAAATCCTTCAAGCTGATCGTAAGGGGAAACCCAATTTGTGACATTAAATTAAGTCGAGCACCTTCCCACGGGACATTCACAATCTTCATTTTCATAAACGGATTTTTTATTTTTAGTGCATGATGAAAATATTATGGAGCGTTTTCATATCTAAAAAAAACCGGCCAAGTGCGTGTCGGGCCACGCACAGTGTAGGGTTCCGTAGTAGCCCGTTATCACAATGTAGTTTCTGTTGTTCTTTATTCTGAATATGTAAAAAAAACATATTTTTGTTTTCAATGCAAGTCTTTACCCATTATAAACAAGCAACTACTTCATCTTAGTCACTTTAAAGGATTAATGCTAAGGATTTTGTATTTGGTACAAAATTATCCGACACCCAAGTTCAACGACTATTACTGCTAAACTAATAAAGTTATCTTAACCGCTATACTTTTCCTTTAAAGTTCATGAAATGCACTATCATTGAGAATTTTTCCAGATTTTTCAAGCCAGTAGTTTAGCTTTTAGAGGGGGGGGGACGCCCTACTGGAACAAAAATTTGCACTTTAAACTTTAATATTTCGTAAATGGAGCATTAAATCGAAAAATAATTTTAGCAACCCCTAAGCCATTTTAGAAGACCTATTCAACGATACCCCACACGATGGGGTAGATGATGAAAAAAATATTCATCCCCACTTCACATGTAGGGGAGCTACCCTAAAAAAAAATATTTTCAAAAATTTTATTTTACCACTTTTACGGCGTAATTGATATACATACTCCTACAAAATTTCAGCTTTCTTGTGCTAACGGTCACAGAGATTAAGCGAGGACGGACAGACAGACGGACGGACAGACAGACATGGCGAAACTATAAGGGTTCCTAGTTGACTACGGAACCCTAAAAAATAGGCTGTAGGCAATTTTATTAAAGAAAATATATTTAGGAAAACGTGTGTTTTGCGAACTGACTAAGACGTCATCATATGCCGAGCCTTTTCCCGATTATGTTGGTTTTAGCTTCCAGTCTAACCGGATGCAGCTAAATACCAGTATTATTGTACGAAGCGACTGTCTATTGACCTGTACCTGACTAATTAGAACTTAGAATTAACTTAATTGTCATTTGCTATGTGCCTTTACGTAGCGTGTCAATCTGATATACAATACATTATTCTCACTGTATAAGCGGTAAATTTAAATTGCACATTCCTTGGTTTGCTCATTTCTTTTACTTTATTAATCATCTACTTGCAACCGTTTATGGTATCAGTAAATCACTATAATTTAATCTAAATATCGTGAGAACCGACTAAGTATACAGGTAGTTATAAATCAGGTTTATTTTATTATGACATTTTAGTGCCCACGTCACAAAATAATATTTCAATTTAGGTGCAGCTTTACTATATCCGCTTGCCCTGGATGACATTATTAGTGTCCGTAAACGTGACCACTTTCTGGGTCCAAAAGGCTAACATTTAGGCCTCACAAAGTAAAAACAAAACAAAAAGAAGAAAGGCTCGCACCTAAAATTGTAGAATACGAAGTATGATAATAAGTAGATCACAGTGAATAATTAATTTAGGAAGTTACAGGACAGTCTGCGAAACAAAGTGGGCAGATGGTCCCGTCACGCTGTCCCCTGCGCCACAAAACCTGAAGTCAAAGCAACTATATAGAATGGAAGTAACGAAGTATTGCACCAAACAAATATACCAGTAGCATCAGCGCAAACCAACCCGCCTGCCAAGCGTGGCGATTATGGCAAACCCCCCCTTTTGGGGGAGGCCTATGTCCAGCAGTGGACGTCGACGGCGAAATGATGATGATGATGATCAGCACAAAGAACAAGACAATGATTCATCAAATAGTAATTAAATAGCGCGATTGTTATAATTACTTTACTTTTTTTTCATCGGCATCATCATTATTTCAGCCAAAAAACTGCTGGACATAGGCCTCCCCCAAGTACCGCCACAACGACCAGTTATATGGCTTTCCGCACCCAGCGGATTCCTGCGGCCTTCACCAGGTCATCTGTCCATCTTGTGAGCGGCCTCCCATCGCTTCCTCACGTATCAGTCAAAACGAAATAGTAAGATTATTAACAACCTAAAAATGATGTTATACTTGGAAACGGTAGGGGAGAGTAGCCCAAAACGGGTAAGCTAAGGTTGATGATAAATAAAAGCAATTTATAGATACAAATTGAACATTTATTTGTACATTTTGAAATGTTTAGTTATCAAGGGCTATAAAATAAATGACATATTTAGTAGTTTTGTACATTAAGAATAAAAAAATAACAAAAATCATTAACATTCGAATTACCCGTTTTGCCCGTAGGGGGGGCCTAAAGCAGGTAGGGCTTTTGGGCAAAGCGGGTAGGGACTAAATTACATTAGGTCAACGTCAATCAATGACTAGAACTGTTTCATAACAATCATAACTCAGATGGAGCTCCACCAGGATCATCAGTTACTTGCAGTGATAATGGTTGGATCAATGGAACAGTATTCTTGGAATGGTTGCGGCACTTTGTAGACAACGTAATGAGTTGGCAACGTAAACAGATAATCCATATGAAATAGGTACTCATTTAGCTCTAATTCTTGAGCTGCTGTAAAAACTGTTGTGAATCTTCCTAGATTTTTTTTGACATCCTTTCTTTACATGTATGTGTAAAGTCGAAAAGTTTTTGCAATATTTTTTTGCTGCACCATTGACGGAAGTTTTGAGAGCTTCTTCTATCGCAAGCTTCATAACTCCCTCATCCCACGATGCATTTGCAGTCTTTCTTTTGTAATTAATAACCATCTGCAAAAATAAAAGAACTAATATGGTCAATGAAATTATACAAGGCAAATCGGGTATGGGCAAAACGGGCACCCGCTTTACCCCTACCCTTTTTGCCCACAAGCATGTATTTTTTTCAATCGACTCATATCCTAAAAACCCAAATAATAAACGACAACCTATTACACAAATAAAACGTCTATTTATTGCAAAATAATAACACAAAACTAGTAAGACCATATTGTAAACCATTTTCGAGTATTCAAAAGTAATGTAACTCAATTTTTTTTAGTGGAAGTAGCAAAAAACTTCTTTCTTATCTTACCGTGAACTCGTGTCCGCCAGAGAAGCGCGACGACTCCCTGTGATTGGCGAGTGGCAGGCGCCGCGCACTGCACGCACACATTCTTATTAGCAATAACGGTGCGCAATTTAAAAAGCATACCCGTTTTAGGCGGGCTACCCGTTTTAGGCTTACCTCCCCTACGAAAAAAGAAGTCGGTACGAAGCAGAAATAACAAGCTCGAAGCTCCCTGAACATGTTGAACAAACAAAGGATTACTGTAACATGGCTGTATTATAATTAACATAAAAAAAAACAATATGACTTGATTAGCGCAAAGCATAACGCGGTAAAGGTAATTCTGTAACAAAGCGATACGCGGCGGTCCCTGGCGTATTGTTATACAGTAAAATTATCACAGAAAATTCCCACTATGTAGATTTTGACAGAGGTAATGCCATGAGTTGATTAAAATAATTCAAACTCGTTTTCACCGTTTATGATTCACCGGTGAAAAAGTGGAAATGGTGATCAGTTTATAATCACTCGTCAGTCTAGTACCTACCTACAAATTGTGCTTTTAGAAATACTGTTAATAATGATGGTTTTTTAAGATAACATCTCCAAAGGGTTGCAGCCCTATAGACTGTCACGCGTTTGCTTATTTTCATGCAGTCAATATTTAAAATTGTAATTCAAACCTTCTGTATCTCTCTACTTTATATCGCGTATTGTGTGCTACGCAGCGATACGGAGAATTCGATCGCAACGTTTTTAGCGTGTGACACACCACCGTGCGGCCTCGGGGGCGTTTATTTAAACGCTTTTTGGATTGACAGCGCTTTGGTCGCTTGAGTTCGGTAACTGAATAATTTGCGGGTAGTATTCATAATTTATGCCTCTTCCTTGTCGCATTTTTTTAGCTTAGTGTCAGGTTCAGTGTTACAGAGAGAATGTCTTGTCAGTTTATTTTCCTTATTCCGGGTGTTTGTGCATGTATATTACAAGATTTATGTTTGTAAACAACAACGTTACAGAAGACATTTCTAGTAGGGCAATGTTTCCTTGCAAAAAAAAATTCATTAACATTTGCAACACCAGGTTTATCTTTAATCACTCCAATAAACTGAGGTTCAACTTTCCAGTCTTCGAGAAAAACCATATTCGTACACTACCAATATCAAACCAAAAACAGCCACATACTGTGTCCTTCCCCACAGCAGCCGCGTGCAACGTCGTTTTATAAATCAGCGAGTTTCGCAAATTTCGGCCAACACGTGCTGTTATTTATCGCGACAAGTATTGTTCGTTAATGCGCCATTAATTGCTCCCCACTCGCACAAATATCACCGGAATGTTTCACGCGGGAATTATATTTTTTGTAATTAATCATTAAATATTGTGTTTGCTGGTTCTTGTTTTATTTTATTTTTGGAATTGCGATTACAGCTTTTTTTGGGACATATTGTTGGTGTTTTTATTGCGAAATCTATAATATGGTGATACGATTTTATTGGTGTAAGGGGAAACATACGTGATGTATGGGGATGGTTGATATATCACGAGTTTATTTATCATTGAGACCCGACAAGAATGACGGCATTTTCCCTGTTTTGGTTCTGCTGGTTTCGGTTAATTTAAAGAACGATTCAGAAGTTTTATTTATTTAATTAACAATCCTGATGCGATTAGGAACTGAAGTTATATAAGTGATTTATGCACAGAAGAGAACGCTGACGTTGCACAAAAAAGAAGGTTTTGAGAAAGTTGGGAAGATTACAATAAACGAAGTCATAAAATATTTTACAGACCACTTTTTTCATTATCTTATTAAATGTCTATTAACAAAATAACATTATTTTGTAACGTACATGTATGTAGATATACAATAAGACAATAATAACACTACCTCCCGATCCCAAAACCACTACGGATAAATTAGAATCTTCATAATAGGCCCTAAAACTCTCAGGTAAGACGCCTCCAAGCCAAGGCCAGAGCCCTAAGCCACATAATCTGAAGCTGTCGCACCAGACGGTACAGATAGGCGTATTCATTACATTAGAGCCCAGAGCTCTGTCTAAGCGTAGCCTCTGAAACTGCCTTTTAGTCTCACTTAAGCCATTTTTAACGTCTCTGTGATGTACTTTGTGGTGGGTATACACGGGAGTTTATTTGGAGCGGGTGCGGTTTGTTTATACAGTGTGTTTTTACTACTGCCTGAACTTTGTGACGTTTATGAAAAAAAAACCGGCTAAGTGCTTTTAGGACACGAAGGGTTCCGTACCACCGTACAAATATTTTATTTTTATTATTTGTTGTTTTTATTATTTTTTATTTGAGGCCTTTGCCCAGCAGTGGGACACAATAGGCTAAATATAAATAAATAAATAATTTGTTGTTACAGCGGAAATAGAAATACACACTCTGTGAAAATTTCAACTGTCTACCTATTACGGTTCATGAGATACAGCCCGCTGACAGACAGACGGACGGATGGACGGATGGACGGACGGATGGACAAACGGATGGACGGGCAGCGGAAGCTTAGTAATAGGGTTCCGTTGGTACCCTTTGAGTAGGTAAGGAAATTATAAAGTATAAACGAGCTCAGGAAGGCGGAAATCACATCTATTTACCGAGTTGAAACTTTGGAAGTTTTGCAATAGCGTGCCTAAGGAAGCTATGTCCAGAAGTCGGCTGCGATGTTTTAATAAGAAAGTTCAATACCGTACTACCTATCTGGGTCTGAATAGCTGAATAAAAGTCGAAATTTGTTTCAAAATCTATACACCCACCAAGGCGCAAGAAGTAACTAAACGTTAGCACCCGCCCTTATGAATCTTCCCCGTACGTATCCAGGACCATTTCCACACTAATACTAATTGAGTGTACGACTCTCGCCAAGGATTATGCAATAAAAGCGATAAGAAACGCCAATTGTCTGTGTTTAGCCTAAGCAGCTAAACTTTTATGTTTATAGAGCCATAAACCGCGCCCTTACTGATTGCGGGAATGTCATTAAAATTCGTTTTACTGTCAAACAATTGTGATGGAGCTGTAGTTACTCGTATCTACTGCGTGTTACTTGGAAGCTTAAAGTCTCCCGCAGAAGGGCGCGTGCGACGCGACTCTAGTAGAACAATTTCTTTGAAATCGTTATGATAATTTTGTTACTAGCCTCGCGTCGCGCTGGCACTCTGCGGGTGCCTTAACATCAAGTCATTAGAACAATATTAATACGTGACTAGCTTCCGCCCGCGACTTCGTCCGCGTGGAATTTCACCCTCCCCTTATTCACCCTCGTAGGGGTGGAATTTTAAAAACCCTTTCATAGTGGATGCCTACTCTTCACAAAGATCACACTCTCGGAATTTCATATCTCTAGGACCGGCGGTTTAGGCTGTGCGTTGATATATCAGTCAGTCAGGACTTTGATTCCCGGAAAATAAGGTTATAAGGTGAGTGTCTAAACTACAGGTCGCTAGTTTACCAGAAAATTACCAGTTATTAATAACAAAACAAAAACGATCACCTCACTTGGCGCGCTAGTCCTCTGATTATGCTATTAGCTCAAAGGCCTTAACATAATACCTAAAAACGCAATGCAATATAATTTACTACCTACAAAGCCGAAGAATTCGTAGCACATGGTGACAGGTGTAAAATGTCGGATTTATGTATAAAAAAAACTTGTTATTGAACAGAGAAGGTAATAAGGTACCTTAAAAACAGAAAACCCATTTTCAAACTCAATTCTTTCGTTTAATCTTGTGCTCTTAAAGTAGTAACAGATCTGTCAGTTTTTAATTTGGAATCGTCTTAAAGGTATAAAAACAAATCTCTTTATAAAAGCTCCGTCTGAAAGGGTTAGCCGATTCTTTTAAACTTGTTAAAACATCGCCTTTTCCCCAAAGTAAAACAAAATTGGATTTACAAAATATCCCAGAGCTGGGACGTCGTAGACATTTTGACGAGAAATACAATATGAGAGGCTGTTTTAAGTCCCAACCGTATTGCTAAGCTGACTTTTTATGATGACAAGACACAGATATGCTATAAAAAAGGATTTGTTATTATTGTGAGTTATTGTACTGCTAAGAATTGTAAGCCTAGTTGGATATTTATTTCACCAAAGTAGATACACCTGCCTCTGTTTCAAGCTCGTTAAGTAAGTATTTGATATTTATGAAAGAAATGTTACGAGTTTATCAACAAGAAATGTTATGTTCTTATACAATATTTATGTTTCGATAGACCCCCGACACCACATTCAGTTATGCCCTTATCTTTTTTCACGTACTGCCTCAAACGGCTAAATCGAATCATACAGACGGGTTAAATCCCATGAATATTTCGCCACTGAGTTTTTCCTTCTCTCTACAATCCAAGATTTGTTCGAATCAATGATTCGGCCGACGGACTCCATAGAGGCCGATATCGCCGGCGGCACACCACAGCTCGTATAATCCGCACTATTTACTTGCGAATCGAGAAAAGGCGGGCCAGAAACAAATTTCCGCGGGGTCCTAACGACCTCGACCGTCATTTAATCAGGCTCAAGTGTTGATGCGATAGCCGCCACCAACGTTTTTCGACGTATCGAAATCTATCATGAAATAACCATTAGCTGTCCCTCTCCCACGCTGGAGTGTGCCGGTGCAGAGTGTGATAGAACGATACGGTCGGCCATCTTAATCTAAAGACAGGAAATAACCAGTTTCGAGCGGCTCGGGCCGGACGCATCAGGATTTTTCCGGATTTCAGCCGTTTTGTGAGCTCTGCCGCTAAAAAGCGAGGTACAGAAGGCCTTCCAACTGCGTGGTAATTTTTCATTGATCAACGCTAAGGAATGGAAAACAAAATGTTTTACACCAATTTGGTTAGCTGTCCCTGTCGGTATAAATAAAACAAGCTTCCACGATTATTTAAACTGATAATCATTTGACTTGCAAGTTTATACACAAACTGAACATATTTATTAACAACCTGTTTGCGGGACGTAGCTCTGTTTGTTGGCTTTTTACAACACCCTATACAATATTTTCACATTTGAGTCAAACTGCACTTCTGCACATTTCTGTTCACTGGCTCAGTTAATGTAAAGTGGGGCAGAAGCTCCGATGTTTTGCTGGGAGATGCTGCGACTTGAGTTAGGCTTATGTAGTGGAAGTCGGTAATTGTGATGGTCCAGCCTTTTTGCTGTAACTCCGCGTTTGAGGCGCGAGCACGTTGTCGGGGGAAGTTTGAGGATGTGACTGTAACTTTATGTTGGAAGGAATGTAGGGTTGTGATCATGTTCGGAGTTAATACGTGGTCGCTTTTGTTTATAATAATGATTGGCTATTCAGTTACTTTTATTTATTAGGTAAAGAAATAAGTAATTTTCTGATTATATTGCCGAAACTCTTATATCGAAAGAATAATTTATTACGAGTCGTATTTTGGCGATATTAATGAGGTCCGTCTTTAACCTTTTCGAGGTTCTACATAAGGAGCACAGGGCCCTTGTGTAGATAAGAGTAAGTAGTTAAGCGAAATTGGACTTCCACTGTTTTTAACCCCCGACGCAAAAACGACGGGGTGTTATAAGTTTGACGTGTCTGTGTGTGTGTGTGTGTGTGTGTGTGTGTCTGTCTGTGGCATCGTGGCTCCCGAACGGATGAACCGATTTTGATTTTGTTTTTTTAGTTTGAAAGGTGAATTAGTCGGGAGTGTTCTTAGCTATGTTTGATGAAAATCGGTCCAAGATGGCCGCCGCCACAAAATGGCGGATTACATATTTTTTCACAACTCCCTTAATATGGGTATCAAATGAAAGGGCTTGACTAGTAGAATACTATACACTATGATAAATTTCAAATCCAAAATGGCCGCCACCACAAAGTGGCGAATTACATTTTTTTTTCACAACTCACTCAATATGGGTATCAAATGAAAGGGCTTGACTAGTACAATACTATACGCTATTACAAATTTCAAATCCAAGATGGCCGCCACTACAAAATGGCGAATTATATAATTTTTTCACATCTCCTTCAATATAGGTATCAAATGCAAGGGCTTGACAAGTAGAATAATGTACACTATATTGAAAGGGAATGAGGAATATTAACTAACGAAATGAAAACTAAAAACTTGAAAATTATTTTTTTGTCTGATCAATGCCCTAGATTGATGAGGAAAGATGGGGTGATGACTGGTACCTACGACCACTGAGTTTGACTATTTTTACGAATGGAACTATCCTACTTAACAAACGTATTTCTACATCAGATTGTGTCGCAGTCCCATTTTATAAACTAGATCTGAAATACCTAAGATATCTAATAGCTATGAAATACTTGTACGAAAGTTGAATAACTAAAGGAAGAACTAGAAAAAGGACATAATAAAACAAAAAAATCTGTATAGTCTTAAAAATTATTCGTCAACTACCTACTTATAAATTAATAAATATTTTTTGACGGATAAAAACCTGATTAAACACCAAATTACCTGAATCTTAAAAAGCAAGAAATTAAAAGAAATGAAATACAAAAATTAAAGGTGTCCCTACAAAAAGCATGAAATAAAAAATTAAATTAAAAATTTAAAAAACCCCCAGTCGCAGTCGGGGGACCTCTTAGCATAGAAGGTGTTCCACAGAACGGTCCCCCGACTTCCATATGAATTTATCTGTTTTAGTCTCGTTACCTAGATTCTTTAAGTAGGGGGTTTTTAAATTATTTGATCCTTTTCCAACTATTTACATTTAGTTTTATGAATTTATTGTGTCGGGGGTTTTTTAAATTTTTAATTTATTATTATTCAGTGTTTACTTGGGTCGGTCGCGTTCAGTTTTCAAAATAGTCAATTTTATTGTCAATGAATCGGGTAGGTACTAATACTGCGTAGAATGGAACGGAAATGAAATGAAATTGTTTATTCTATAAATAGGATATCAGAATCACTTTTACACGTCAAATAAAAAAAAAAGAGGTATGAGTTCGGAGTTTCCTAATTGACTACTCTGAGAAGAAAGGCCGGAACAAACTCGGAGGTCACAGTCTCTTTTAAAGTCCAGACATAATCTTGGTCGGATCATGTGAAGAGTGGATGTCTGTAATGGTCTTTCGAAGAAAGAACCACACAGATTTGAGTGGACCAGTCCAGTCAGTGCACGCATTTGTTAGTAATCGTGTAGCTCAACTCAAAACTTGAGGAGCTCAACGACTCGACGAACAATACGAAAGAAAGGACATTTGTGTAGAACGCATAAAATACTCAAACTGCCCGGCCAACATTAAAACTAACAGAGAAAGAGAAAAAACGAAAATAATTACCTTCATAGTCCTCACATTCTCAATAATTATAGTAAAAAGATACTTTACAAAGAACCGCGGCTGCAAAGAATGATTTTTTGAGGGCAGGCCGAAGCTACCGTCGATCGCGTGGCCCTGGGCAGGTGCCCAGGGCCACGCGATCGGCGGGAGCTTGGGTAGGCCTGGGCCAAAAAGGTGCCCAGAGTGCCCAATGGAAAAGGGGCCTGATATTAATGCCTACATGAGGCTTTATTTACCTGACTGAAAACTGTTCAGTATTTCGAGGAAAAATCTTAGGGGTTTTTCTAAATTGAAAGGCAAGTCAACAAAAGACACGTCAGAAAAAGAAAAACAAAATACGAAGCACAACGTTCATAATGCGAGTGGTTTTTTCTCCATAGAAACGCTCTCGCCTGTTTTCTTTCTGGTTAAGGACCATAAACCAATGAATTTTACATACTTAATGTTACTATTTTACAATTTAACACTAAAATATACATATTACATGGTATATACAAGTATATATAAAAAAAGGTAAAGAAAAAGACAGGAGCTCATTGGGCATCAAAAAATTCGTCCGCATCGCTGTCAATGGCACAATAAGCCTGGCAGCATTATCCCGTTGGATGGCAATGCTTATTCTTTGGGCTAAAAATAGACCAGCCCTCTGGCCTTTTTTACAGAATAATAAATCTTAACTACTTGTGTGCCCCTATGTTGTCCTTTTTGATGATACATTATTTTTATAAGTACTAGAACCCTCGAGAAATGCTGATTTAAACCGCTGTCAAAAGAGGCCTAGTGTACAAATTTGACGACTATTAATGAAAAAAGAAAAATATAGGGACACAGTATATATCCTTCTTATTCAATTTATGAAATATCTTTTAAATTAGTCCAATATTGGAGAAGGAAATAGGCGAGAGCCAAACCTCCAATTATCACTTTTTACTTAGGCTTTTCAAAAGTCTCTCTGATCGCATTTCCTCATAAGTAAACAAATTCTGCCCGTTAACTAATAACTAGCACGACGATGGCATAAATTCAGTTATAAGTTGCATACCACAATGGCGCTGCGTGGTCACACGTGGTTCATGGCTTTCATTCACTCACTCGCTCACGTACCGCTAGCAATTAAATATTTAAATGAACGAATGAGTGTAATGAGACTGTGGTACTGAGGTATAGGGTTAGAATTCGGAACTAGAAAGACCTATATTTATAGTTTATTATATGGAGTTTGTGCGAACGTGTTTTGGTATGGTTCCGGGTGCTACTGTAAACCGGAATAGGTACAATAATATAGATTATTCTATTCCGGTTTCAATAATAGACAGGCAAATGGAACAATTGAACATTACCAGTAAGGTCCGCAACGAATTGGCAAGTTTCTTTATTGTTATAAAATACATATCTATATATAGGTATGGATTGACGGTACCGAGATTCTCTCAAGTTGGTCCAGTAGTTGTATCTTTTCTACACTTAAACCACTCAGTTAACATTCAAGTAAACTACAAAAATGCACTACTCTATAATAGAAACCAGCAAAGCTTCTTCCCCCAATCCGCCACAACGCTGTCATCTTCAAAACGTTTCACATGCTCCTCGTCACAACATAGTAAAATACAGAAGATCCATGCAACGAGTGAAAACAGGCGTACGCAAACTGTAGTCATGAATTCAGAACATCATTCTAGACTCCAATTCCCGATCGCCCTTCCCGATCGCCTACAAATTTTTTGCGGTTATAAAAAAAATCTGCCTTTTCATACAAAAGCGTAATCACTTATGCATGAAACAGGTGATATTTTTTTACAGTTTGTGCTTTGATGTCCCTTACATCCTTTAAATAGACGTGTACGTACGACGAACTCAAACTATATCAAATAATTGCTAGCTGCGAGTACGCCAGCCCTGGATGTCATTGACGCATGTCTATGTGTCAGGGCGCGTGTTGTATTGAGCCTTCTGTATCTGTCTATTCTGTGTGTATCCTCGTTACCCCTTGTGCAGCGGTCACCCGATTAATTACACCACTCACTGTTTTTCCCACAAGACACCCGACGGATATATTTGGCACATTGTTAGCGAGTGTGGACCATTCTTTTGTCTATTCCACGCTTCATCGCCAGATGTGTGCTGAATTAGTTAGTTTTTGGAGAGATGTGTTGGAAACACAGACTGTGTTTTGTTTTTGTTGAGAAAACTGGATTGTATGGGAAATAATGGCTGTTTAACACAAAATTAACTCTGAGGTTTATAAACAAAGCCTCCACAAAACGCATGTCGGGTAGGTACACCCTGAGTTATTACCCTCGCCACCAAACTTGCTGACTGGCTAATCAATTCATTACAGTACTAACAGACTATTCATGAATATTTCAAGCTATCATGAGAAGAAAAGAACAATGATATTTTAGAAGACCAATGTGATAGATTCCCAATGTCTACGATTGAAACGTTAATTAAAGACATAAAATTGATATTCAAGCCCATACCAAACGTCATTACATTCATTCAATTTAAAATAAGTTTATGTCTTTTAATTTGTTTTCTGGAATTAATTTTGAAAGACAATATATTTTAAAAGGTTTATTTTTGAGAGCTGTTAAATGGGATTATACCCACCTGTCAGTTTATTCAGTCTCGGAAACAAGCGGATATCAGTGACTCATGGGAATTAAAAATAGGCAGAAGTATTAATAGCGAATAGGGCTCGATTAAGAATAAATATTTCTCGTCTCTTCCGGAAGTCGTAAAGGTAACTGAGAGAAACAGAAATAGTGTGAAGGTGTTTGGTTTCCGTGTTTATTATTTGTACCGAAAATTGGTATCATGGTCCCAAGCATGACATGGCAGTAATGAATGATACCAGTTATTCCAATATTTGCTATACCACATTCATCCAGGTACAATACCGAAGTAATTTACATAACTTAAACATATTTAAAGTTGATACATTTTATCCGTTCAAAAAATAAAAAATATATTTATTTTATTTTATTCTATTCGGGAAACTTACAGCTAATACAAACAGTAACGTGCTTTTAAACAATATGCATTTGAAGGCCATTTAAAGTTTAAAAAAAATATATAATTTGTAAAACTGGACCGATTGATGTTTTATCAGATTTTTTTTAATTTAACGAGTTTAACCAAAACTGGGAGCAGTGGTGGCTCAGTGATAACGACCACGACTTACTAGTTGTAGGTCGTGGGTTCGAACCCAAGCAGGCACTTTACTTTGTGTAAATTATTTCATCACCACTACTCTCAAAAAAAACGGTGAAGCAAAATATCGCGAAGAAACCGGCATATCCTAGAACCAAAAAATTACATCAACCAACCCGCACTGGGCCCGCGTAGTGGATTATAGCCCACTCCCTCTCACAGAGAGGAGGCCTGTGTCTGTATCTGTGCCCAGCAATGGGAACATTATAAGCTGATTATGCTAACCACAACTGGATACAATTGTGGTAAGTATTATAAATTCACCATCTTTACTCGACAATGGATTTAATTGGCGTCACCCCAGCAGTGAGCGTGCTAAGACCTCTTGTTTCAAGGCCCGACACCATCAGGTCAGTGTATCGAAAATTATCTGTTTTTACAAAATTAAATCCGAGTTTTAATCCTTGCGATACGAACTCAGTCCGTATTAAAATGAATTAATTCCTATTATGAAGCTAACTGTCTGTCTGTCTGTACGTCAACCCTTTATCGTTTGATCAAAGGCTGTTGTTGGAAGATAATCCTGATTGTCAGCAAAGTGATGACAGGTTGAATACGGTTGGACTCCAGGCTGAAATATACCTTATAAAACTAATCAAAGGATGAACGTGATCAACTTTAGGATTACTCCATTAGAAAACAGCCTTCAGGTGGGTAAAGCACTGCTACGCAAAAGCCTCGAATCTTTTCAAGTAACAGCCCGTTCACACATTGTCTCCGTATTTACGGTACCCGTTTTAACGGATACGAATACTTAATAATACTTTACTGAATACTGTGTCATATGTGAAGTCGCTCATAAAACTCCATACGCCATCGATGAGAGAAAACGTATCTGATAAAACGGACCAGTAAAACGGAGACCATGTGTGAACGGGCTGTAAGGGCGCATAGACACGAGCGGCACGCGTCAACAGCAGAGGCAACTGCAGCGGCAACTGCAGCCGTCGACACGTGTGTCACTGCCCGTGACGCGTGCCGCTCCTGTGTATTCGCCCCTGTGTATTGGGTAATACTAAGCTATCAAATGTGTAAGTGCTAGCAAGTCACGCAAAGTAATTAATAATCAACTTACAAGGCAATCTTAAGGATGAAACACGCCAAAAGCTAGCTGACCTACTAAACACCAGCAATAAGCCTTCAAGATCATCAGTCATACTTAAACCCGTTGATAGGAAAATCCAACAGTGAAATATGAGCGGTTACTACACAATCGGGTTGTAAAGTGTCGATCGATCATCCGACAGATCTGCTCTCCGCTTTATGTATTCAACAAGATAAATGATATCTTCGGACCTGCGAACCCTGTGTGTTCGTGTAATAGTACCTACTTGCATACGAAATCTTAATCTAGTAGGTGTGAGACCTTTCACGCTTTTGGTTCTCAGGCATGATACGTTGTTGTAGATTGGGAAATAGGCTAGTCAACTGTTCATATATAAAGTGATTATCGAAGTCCGGGGGTTGTTTTCCAGGGTTAGCCGATCCTAAAGTTGGATCGGTTGTTGTGCCAGCTGGTTCTGTGGCATTTATACCTTTGAGTCTATTATGAACTAATATTCCAGGGTACAAAACGGTAGGTACCGAAATCTGTACGAGGGTGACTTCGGTAGACAAACCCTTTCATAAAATGCTTTACTCCTGTATTTTCTTTCTGATCATGGTAGTCTGACAATTTGCATATTCTTTGTAGCAAAATGAAACTAAAACTTTGCACAATATAGAGCAAGAATTGAGCTCACCTGTTTAATCCAATGAATCTAAAGTGACTCCCACGTAGTCGGCTCGCTTTAATTAAAAATGTAAATGTCGATGTTAAACAGTGGAGTTAACGCGTAATATCCGCAGGAAGAAAGACCCAGAAGGAAAATTTGTAACAACAGATGAAAAAAAAACTAGGCTAAAAGTCTGCACGAGTGCCGATACTGAGACGATCCTCTGGGCTCGCAAATATAGTATTTATTTTAGGGCAGCTAGTAGTCTGCCCGAAAAAACAGCGGATTGAATTCTGGCGATCACCATCAACATGTCTGACGTACAGTGGTTGAGAATACATCTACGTACCAAGTTTCAACAGTATGGTTCTTATAGTTTAGGAGAAAAGTGGCTGTGACACC
This sequence comes from Mesoligia furuncula, assembly GCA_916614155.1. NCBI lineage: Eukaryota > Metazoa > Arthropoda > Insecta > Lepidoptera > Noctuidae > Mesoligia > Mesoligia furuncula. Next base: position 692,094 of record OU744805.1, read on the forward strand.
TACGGACGGACAAACAGACAGACAGACAGACAGAGAGACATGACGAATCTATAAGGGTTCCGTTTTTGCCATTTGGCTACGGAACCCTAAAAAGTGATTTTTTAAAACAAACTAAATAGTAGTGATGGGCAGGCTATGGATTTTGTCAATCTTAGACTAGCTAGTGACTACACTATTTCATATATTTGAATTAATTTTCGTGGGAGAGGGGCTTCTGGCTAAGTAATGACAGCCACACGGGTCAAAAAATCAAAATCAAAATGTTTTATTTCACATAAACCTACATGGGCACTTATGAAACGTCAGAAGCTAGGTGCACGGTCCCAATTGGTCGTTTCCTATGGAGGTCGATCAACCAGGTTAAACTACGCTTGCCGCGGTTGGTCCTTGGATGGATGACCATCTTTACATAATACCAAGACCCCTCCGTGTCTCAGAAAGCTCGTTAAGCCGTTGGTCCCGGCTGTCTTTAGTGGATCTTTGACAGTTGTTAAGGGTCGTCAGAAGCCTGAAAATCTGACAACCAGTCTTACCAAGGGGTATCGTATTACCAAGTAACTGGGTTGTGTAGGTTAGATAGGCAATCGCTCCATGTAAAATACTGGTATTCAGCTGCATCCGGTTCGACTGGAAGCCGACCCCAACATAGTTGGGAACAAGTAATTAAAAAAACTAAAAAACCCGACTGCGGTAAAAAATTAAGTTAAAAAAAACCGAAAAGCTAAAAACAAGGCCATTTTAAATTAAATAAAAGTTGGAAGCAGGCGGGAGACCCATTTGAGTTTGAAAATGTAATAAAAAAATGGTATGGGTCCCGCCTGCTTCCAACTTTTATTTAATTTAAAATGGCCTTGTTTTTAGCTTTTCGGTTTTTTTTAACTTAATTTTTTTACCGCAGTCGGGTTTTTAGTATTTTTAATTACTTGTTTTTTATTTCCAGCTTTTTAGTTTACAAATTTGAAAGATTTCGCAGACGATTTAACTAATGGTACGTGTTTTTTTTACGATTTGTCACTTCTAATTACTTTTAACCATATAAGTTGTATATATTTTTGTACTCACCATTAAAAACCCTTTATTTTGATACCCCACTCGATAGGTTTCGAGAAAAATAATTTTTTTTTAAGACATAATATTGCGCCAAAAATCGGCCATTTTATATTTTTTCAATTTTGATATACCCAGTGACACTCGGGCTACAAAGACAAATCTAAAGACGTATAATTTATCAAAATCCGTTCATTCGTTTAGAAGTTACGAGGGAACAAAGAAACGGACACACATACATACATACAGGTCAAACACATTACCCTCCTTTTGGGCTTCACCGCAGTCGGGTAAAAAGGCAGGCAGATGATGATAATGAATGAGTATGCGGACTGGGAACTTCATTAGATATACGCAGTTTAATTTATTGTCGTATTGCCGTCTCTACCTTGTATACCGGACAGAAGCAAGCTGACTCGAGCTGATTTTTCGAATTATTCCGGTCTTAACCCCTGAACTCCCCTCCCCCCCTCCCCCTCTCCTCGATCCCCTGCTAGTTCTTCTGTTTTATTTCTCTGTTCGGTACTATAAGGCCGTCGTCTCTTTGTAGAAAATATTCCACATAAAAGTCAATAAAATATAACGACAATAGGACTTGTGTTACTATTCTGTGCTGTGAAATCAATGCGTAATCCTGTAGCTGTATCGATACATCGTGATTAAGTTATCTGTGTTAAGCATTGAATACATAAGCAGTTCTGTTTGCACGTGCATTTAAAGTGAAAGTACTTAGGTCTTATCCCATATCTACACGCGAGACGACTAACTAGAGAAACGTGGAATATTGATCAGGATATTAGAAATAATATCGAAGAACAATGATTTTCCTCAGCAACTTAATTTGGTATGTTAACTTATTATAATCTTAACTCTCGTTACATACGAAAATTCGAACTCGTGTTACAAAAAATCGCATTGGTTTCTTTTTTAAGAAGAATTAAATATACTGGATTACAATAAGTTTGAATTGAAAGCTAAGCTGATGGAATGGCTACTTAAACAGGACAATACACAAACTGAATCTCTGCTAAAATGTATTGCCTAATATTGCCTCATTTTTGCTTTTACTCCCTCACATAAAACACCCCACACTCACTACTCCCATACAAAAACTCACCACACATAGATACATAAATCATACAGACATACTCATACACATTCACCCACTCACATACATAAGTTTTAAATTGTTATTTCTTACATTATTTTTCCTTTTTCCTTAAATAAGTTTATTATGTTTCTGTTAAAAGTAATAATATTGTTAAGTTGTTAACACGTACCTTCTATAAGTTGTCCACACACAGTTGTTCACAGTCCGCAGTTGTTTGATCCCTATTTTTAAGAAACCCCACAGCTGAACACTGTCTCTTAAGATACAGGTTATCCTAGTTTGAGAGGCAGGGCTCACAATATCTGTATACAAACTACTGCAGCGTTAATTAACTTCATGTTAATCAGTGTATACTAATGTTATATTTCTTTGTGACAATAAACTATTTTATTTTTATTTTTTTATCAATGCAATCACAAAGCACTCATAAAAAAAAAAGTAAAAAAAAGCCAAGCGCTCATAAAGAAACTTTATAGTTCTGCCTTGGAGAAACTGGATGTAAGAACTTATCATAGCCAGGACATAATCACATTAACTACTAAACAGGTTGGTTTCCACAAAATAGTGTTACCATATAAAACCGATAATTATTGGGTTTGTATATAACCCATTAACATTAATTCCATTAACAAAAACCGATCCTATAATTCTCTCAACAGCCGCTCGAAACTAATCGAGTGTTTACGTTCCATTCCCGTTACAGTACGGGGATGACATTAAGCGAGGCGACCAAAATAATCATTGGTTGATCCCCGCGGGCATTCGATCGTAATGGCGTGCTGACAAACAGATTGGGCAGCTGTTTACACGTCATAATTGAATCGACTTTCGATACGTGTGAACTGAACGAGATGTGTGTGTGTTAAGATGAATTGGATAGTGAGTAAAATGTTCAGAGTGAAAAGTTCAGTATCTATTATATTATGCATGGTAAAGTTGATTGAGGTGACAGAACCGACCAGCATGCTTGTTATTACCCGGCCCTCAGCGCTCAACGTTACAGATTCGTACCTGTAGGGAGGGAAGTAGGTAGGGTTCGGAAAAGCCTCGGCGGTTTTTCAATCTGCTTCAAGCTAGTTTATCAAACTTGCTTGCTTACTTTGCTTGCTTGTTTGGAAATCAGTACTACGTGTCTACAAAATTTGGTGTATAATCTACATTCCAAAAGTTCTGACAGTTCAGACTTCCGGTGTTTCTCTGAAACAGTGTAGGTAAAGCCAGAAGCCTCTATTTCCGCTCAACTGAAACGAAAGATCTTTATGAACAAAATGATAGTTATATTTTCAAAGGAAATACGACCTCATTATTTGAATGACACCAAACTAAAGTTGATCCAGAAAATCATCGTTTTGTGAAATCCAAAAAAATATTTAGTTACGAAAAAGATATAATAAAGCCTGGAAACATCATACATTTGACGTTGTGAAATAACAAAAGCACGTAGGTAACTCAATACGTGTCATTGTTAACGCGAATGTGAAACACATAACCTCGCTCGCGTCAGTCGGGATCGAGTTACATTACGTTCACGGTCTTTTATGTTAATGACATTAACATTCTACCTTTTTACGTTAATACAATTAATGTTATGGAGGCCCCCGAAAGGGTTGACCGCTTTATTCGAATAACAAATGTGCAAAAAAGAAATTCTAACTCCTTGTTCAAGTGGTACAGTCGAGTTTGATAATATCAGAGCATGTTCAAGAATCAAAAATATATAGGCAATGGTAAGTTTCATAAAACTCTAAACAGCTTGTATTGCATGTACATGCTTATAGTTGTCACAATATTATGAACTTTTTTGACGTTTATATATTTTTGAAGCCAGAAAGGGCCAATAAATTAATGAACTCGACTGTACCTACGTTACAATGAAAATATTTAAGCATATTTAAGTAGTCGTAAGTATACCTATTTGCTGTAGGTAGGTACCTAAATATCGGATTCAATGTTGCCCGATAACTGTTACGCAGAACTCTTTAATTCACGAGTGAATATAAGTTGTACATATTCACAATCAGAGTAATGTAAATCCAACCGGCTAAACCCAAGGCGCAACGTCAAATTTTATATCCACTAACGCTTTTAAGAGGTTACATTGCAAAGACTTAGATTTTTTCGTGATGATATTGGAATATTGGAGTAAGCTGATTCCGTCGTGCTATTGGCTATTGGTTTTACCTGGTTGGTTTTACGTCATTCAAATTGTTTAGTGAAAAACCTACTTTAATTTGCCAAGCGAACACCATCGTCAACCACATAAGTAGCCATCCAACTTTGTCATAAGTATACAACAATACCTACTTTGATAAACAACCATATATACAAGAAAATCAAAACATAATCACACTCCCACGCATTCACCGCCATTATAATTCACAAAAAAAAACAGTTCAGAAATCCATCAAAGTGTCATCAACAAGGTTGTACGCGACACGTGTACAGAACATATTCGAAAAAAACTTTTAAATAGGTGTCGGCGAAGTTTGCATGAAGTTTGTATAAATTTGTATGGAGTTTGTATGAAGAAAGTTGGGATTGTTTGCCGGCGGCGTGGCAAATAGAACCAATAAATCGATTACCAATTTTATTACGAAACTTGATTCATGTCTGTGCAAGATGGAGACGAAAAGACTACACGTATAATTCGGTGCGGTACTGTAACGCAAAAGTTTACAAAAAAATACGTTTCTGAACGCTTCGCACATGGCTACCTACTTGTGATCGGAATGTTTCAGCGTTGTGCGGGGGGCGGGGGGGAGGAATCAAAAATAAAAGAACTAACGTTAAATAAACTGTGAAAATTTTCGCCCATGCAGCTATTTAATTGGTTTCTCTTCAAAAAAAAAAAACGTAAATAAAATAGAGAAAACAATAAAGTTATCAAACAACTTTAATTGTATTATCGATAAACGGTGGAATTCGTTGGCTCCAACGAATACCTAATTACTGAAAATGAAGTCACGAATTAATTAAATACAACATAGTGAGTTATAACTTTTAAAACTTGATTGGGACTGTACAGTAGTTTTCATACGGCTAAAGTGCTTGGATGGGCCTGCTTTATAAGTAGATATCGTACTAAAATAATTATTTTTATGTGCTCTGAAAGTCCCAACCCATTGCAGTTGCTTAAATTATTTTATATTATTCTCATGCAGCTATCATATGAACTCCTCTCGTTAGCTCTGCAAGTCAGTTACATTTTAATGAAGTCACATATTCCACAAAAATTAAAAAAGCCACGTCCTTCCGCTTAAACTTTGCAAGTACCTCCCCCACCTTCTTTGTTCCCAGTTTCCAGATATTCATGAAGGAGCGTGCATTGGAGGGAAAAAATGTCAGTCTCGTCGCCACCATAAAGTGCACGTGTGGCGGCACATCAGCGAGTTGGCGCCAACTTTCATATAACACAAGTTTTTCCCCCAAATGTTGGTGGAAGATAGGTGTTGCGGTATTGTTATGGGCTTTGGTACTCGGTATAATATAGTTAATTTTGTAAAGTTAACACTTTTACAAAAAAATAAATAAATTGATGAATTAATATCTAAATAAAATATCGATTTCTGCTTTTCCAGCCCCAACAGCAGACGGCAGACTACCAGTATGCCGATTGATATTATATCTACTTTTAAAAATTGTAAACCAAAATCGTATCCGCGATACACAAAGTTTCCCAAGCTAAATAAATTATTTGAAAACGTTGAACTAAGGCAACAATTTTTATCCGAACAACCACACGTAATTTAAAATTTAAAAAATATAAAACGAATCATATTTTCCATTTGCAACAAATTTACAATAAAATACTACTCTTTTCATGAAACGCACAATCCCCCAGACCAATTTAACAAACAGATTTTATCAGCATCCAATTCAAACATCCGTACCGCGAGTACCAGGATCGCATAACTTCTAACATGTGTTGTGACAATTTGTCTCTGCAACAATATTGCGGCCATTAGCCGGCGCGCTGATTTCCCGCTGACGAAAGGAAAGAAAAGCATTATAACTACCATTGCTATTGCCATTGTTACGCCATAGACGTAGGCCGCTGAAAAAGATTATTTGCAGCCTAGGTCGTCAAAAGAAAAATTAGTTTTCTGTTGGTGTCGTAAAGACTATAAAAGGAATCTGGAGAATCCCAGCCATATTTCATGCCCCAGCTGCGATTAACAATGCGCCAACCAAGTGCGATATCTAAGTTGGTTTTTAGGGTTCCGTACCAAAAGGTGAAACGGAACCCTTATGGTTTTTGTGAATTAATGACAGTACCGATTGAGTGATTCACTTTCAGTGAACTATAATTGATACCTAAGTATATGTAATGGTTTAAGTTAGTTAGAATAGAAGTATATTACTTATGTCTAATAGATGTTAAGATAAACTAAAATTCGATGTATGTAGATATATTGTAAAAGGGTCTAATGGGGTTGGCATATCTATTAGATAAAAACCCCTAAATAAAAACAGATTAAAAAAAAACCCTTATGATGAGACTCAGTCTGTCTGTGTGTCTGTCTGTCACATTTAGATATCTCAAGAACTACTAATGCTATCAACTAGAATTTTGGAACAGTTTTAGATGACGTTTGCGCAACTATTTTACAAATAAGAAAGAAATAAAACTATATAAATATTTTTTGCAACAGGGACTGAAAGGGGGTCTGAAACATTCGAAGTGGGGCTTCTAGGGCATGCGGGGTATCAAAAGAACTCAATTTGCACAAAAAAAATACAGCCCCCCCCCCCTTATCTCTGAAGGTTGCAAAGAGAAAAATCTGAAATAATTCTATGTGATAGAAGTTTATGTTAAGATTACTGGAAAAATAAAACGAAGTCTCTAAATAGCACACTTTTTTAGAAATCATCAATAAAAGTTATATGAGTTCCACTGTCGGTTAAGAGATGGCACTGACATAAAACTGCAATATTCTACATCGCAGTGCACAATGTTAAAATTCTCTGACGAATATAGGCCTCGCCGATGAAAATTTAAAAAACATATGATGGTACGGAACCCTCGTTGCGCGAGTCCGACTTGCTCTTGCCCGGTTTTTTTGTTAGGTTATTACTTGAAAAAGATTGACTTACGACACACTGACGACGTGCCCCGAAAACCAAGAAGAAATAATAATCCAATTAAATTACCTACTTCATCATTATTAAACGTAGTTAGTCATGTAAGGCAAAAGGTTTTATTACCTATTTATTGTTAGATAAATAAGGTTAGATAAGTTTTTTTTTAAGTTGATAACTACACTGTCGCATTAGGGTAAGGCCTGTGGGAATGGTAGTTGGAAGGATGATAAATAAATAAACCATTATCATCCATAGCCCGACTTCAACCACTGGCGTGCTGGGCGTGTAGTACAATCAATTACATGCTTAAGAGCGTTTACGCCGTACGTACGGCATTACATACAAATTTTCAAGCCCTTATTTTTCGAAATGAATGAACCGATTTCAATGTAACTTCATACGCATAAGCAGGATACAAAGGTCTAAAAAGTTAGTAGAAAACATTTTCGAAAAATAGTGTTACAGCCAAATTAGACCGATTTTAAATTTTCCGTAGAAACAGAGATTTCCAGTTATCTTTTTTTAAATAAGACATTTGGAAAATGTTTTCTACTAACTTTTTAGACCTTTTTATCCCGCTTACGTGTATTAAGTTTCATTAAAATCGGTTCATTCATTTCGAAAAATAAGGGCTTGAAAATTTGTATGAAATGCCGTACGGCGTAAACGCTCTTAAAACTAAATCAAATTGTATTTATTAGACAATGGTGCCAATTCTGTTGTTCACAAACTAAGCTAAACTTAAGTTCAGTGTATCTTTTTCTTTATATTTCATTAAGAAAAGGCCAGAAGATAAATTTTAGTTTAGTCCTGTCAAATTAATCAGCGCCTGACGTAAATTGACGTAATTTTGAACTTAACTTTAGTTTAGTTTGTGAACAAGGGAATCGGCACCAGTTTATGTAAATAAGTTTATAATGTAGAAAAATATGATCGGGTAGAGCCCAACAAAGTCAAATTATAAATAACACCCAGCCCATTTCGCTTTACAATTAAAAATTATCTTTTCACTAATTATGACAAATGATTCATCTCATAACTAAATTTAACATTTTTAAGTAACTGCTAATGAACTAGGCCATCTTTCGGCTCAATTAATGTCCGTAACTTCATTTGCAGTTAGAATTATGGGCGTTGGAGCTGTGCCCAAATATCGGCGTAGGCTTTGTGACCCGCGCCATATTGGAAACTACTGTCCATTGGAAATTGTGATTAGTTACCCTCGCGTATAATTTCGAAGTTATTTTTGATTAGGAAAAGGTCCACTTTCAGTTATTTGTAGTACCTACCTACTAGGTGTAAGCTATGTTTATTTATGGTTTATTTGAGGTGATGCTCGAATCTCGCGTAAGATTCTAGACGTGGTAAGACGTTTTCGTAAAGCAGGTAGGCTTTTTGAAAGTACTTATCTCAAAACAAAGTTTTTATTACAGACGGATGACAAACGATCAATTGAGTACACTATTTGAAGGGCTGGGTTACTACTGGATACATTTTTTTTACGTTAAAACCGTAACTGATCTAGTTTCATGCGAGCAAAACTAACCTATTACACATAATAATACTCTTACGTCCTTACTAATAAACGTTGTATAGCATCTGTATAGTTACACAAAGCTTTTTCTTCTTCTTTCGAAAGTAAAATTACTGACGACTGAAAGAGAGAAATCGGTGTGTAACTATTCATCTGATATAATCCGTTTATTAGTAAGTAGGTTAATAATTAACACCAAGTGTTATTTCTTTATGTCAACACATTTCAGAGTTAAGTAAAAATCTATACTAACACCAGCTTGCTTAAGTACCTACCTACGTGGCGCTGAAAGACAATAAAAAAGACCTTCATTTTATTACTCAAGTATATGGAAAATGGAGTTGCTTTTTGTATTTTATCTCTGCTTTTAGTGGTAACATAATATTTTCTCAGAATTCGTTCGTCAACATCGAGAAATTGAGCGAAATATTTTTGAAATTGATAGACGTGACTTCGAGTAATAACAAGATGCGAGTTTTGAGAACGGATATAAAACTTTATGATCTGAAAATAAAATATGAATATTTTAAAGGAAGGCTTTAAAGCATAAGTTTAGTTTTAAACAAAACGCCGGGAGATTCCTACTTCCTAAATACATCCGCTTATTTATCTAAGCGTTCTGTATTTATCTTTGATATTCAGGTTAACTTGAAAAAACCTTTGACTTCCAACAAAAACAGACACCTACCGTCAAATAAACACGACCATTTCCACGTGAACTTTTAAAAACTCCAAAACGTTTTAAAACACCAACCTAAATATTCATATTCCCAAAGCAGGCTTTCTAAAAACTCCTAAAAACAACGAATTTATGAAAAAATAACAAGAGGCTTACACCAGTTTAAATAAGCACCGGACGGCTCTAACAATCCTTTAAATACAGAAACCCTTCGGCCGCTGTAAAAAGATTCCCTAGTAAAAAGTACAACGGGGTTCGTTGGACCTCTGCCATACCACCCGCTGTCTGTTTAGAATGGAAACAGTGAAATGGCGCAGATTCAACCCTTTTTGTAGCTAAAAAGATTGGATTGCATTCGCCTGACGCTAACATTTATGTGGGTAAGACAATGCTCTTTGTGTACGACGCACAGACAAGTTATTGAGGTATGCATTCGAATTTGTGTGCGATATAGAGCTGAATACAAATGGGCGTGTTTACTTACAGACACAATAGTAAAGTTACTTGTTCCGAATCGTACAGGCAACAATACGTTGCTTAATGCATGTAGTGCACCGCCTGCTCTATTACAGTATGACTCAACAAACAAGAACACGAATTTACACATTCATTCTAAGATCATATCGAGTATAAAATCTCGGTATTAACAGTACATAATTTGGAATAAAGCTGACAGCGTGTCTAATGTGTGACAGTATCGCGGAGATCCGAGTCGAAGTTACGCCCGAACCGTGTCGGGATGAACCGGGACCCGCGGGAGGTCGGACCGGCCGCGGCGGGGGGTTACACAAATTAAATTACGAAAAACGGTCGAATCAATGTCTGGCGCTTACGTAGCGTACCGACAGACCGACAGACTGATATACGGAATCAAATTGCTGTGAACGCGCGGTTTCGGGAAATTGCGTGCGTATCGGTTTTGCTGTGATTTGTTAAAGTTATAAAATAATGGACCCGACGCCGACGATACGTGTTGCGAGATTGGATTTGTAAACCGTACCAGTTTGTAAATATCATCACAATTACGTACTATTGAAATTAATCTATACTACATTGCGGAATATCTACACAGAATATACTATAATAGTATACATCAAACAATAGACAATATTGTAAAATAACTTTTATATTTCTTTTTTCTATTGTACTTGGCTTTTCGCTCCTTTGCTTTAGTGTGTCTGTTTTATGTTTTATTTGTGCAGAATAACCAATTATGCTTTCTTTGTTACTTACCAGCAGCAGTAGGTATCATGTTATCGCGATCCTGATCACTATAAGAAAATAATACTTAATACTTATTCGGAAAAGAAAGTGTTAAGGAAAAAAAAATTTTTCTTCACAATATTTGTTGTACTTATCGCTGATTTATATCTGAAATATTTTTAGGGACGTAGGCTTAATAATTATGATTTAATCCTATTTGCAAACTATTAGGTAAATAAGTTTGTTTCTTTGTGAACTAAATGAAAAAAACATGTAGTGAGTATTTTTAAAACCACGCACAGATTAAACTAATCAAACTGAATCATAATCATAAACACAATCACTATAATATGATTAAATTATGATACCGATCAAGTTAGCGTATGCGAAATTTCCACTCGAGATACGAACGGATCCAATCTCTTACAAGCTTCCCAGCGTTTGAGAAATATAGGGTGCAGGAGTCCTGGGGCTACGGTATAAAATAATATCGGATATGAAGGGAAAACGGCTGATAAAGGCGCCGCGATCGACGATGCTATCGGGAACTGACAGTAGACCGGGAGCTGGGAACTAGTTCTTTTTTGTTTCATTATTACTATTTTCAAAAAAATAAAATACTAACTAGTGACACGCCCCTGCTTCGCATCGTTCTTACAGCTTGATAAAACATCGAAATTTCATTATTATAAATAAGTTTAATATTAATGTGTTATAAATAAAAACCTTCCGGATTAAATTGTCTAAACGATGGTGAAGTAGTTTAGAAGATCAAAGCGGGCACACAGACATACACAATAAGCGAATTTAATTTATAGTACATAATAATAGATGGAACAAAACAAATACAGGTACTATGAGAATTATTAGAACATAGGTGAAGATGTACAAAAATAGACAAAGCGAGCTAGTAGTGGGGATGTCATGAATAAACAAATTTATTGTGAAGAAGCATGAAGTAAATTTTTAACTTAAATAGTTCTGTTGAAAGACTGTTAAGTGGTACAAACCTACTAATGCTTTCCGAATACATTTTGCTACGTAACTATTATCGAAGTTGTTTCTTTCATCTTAACATTGGGCGCTGCAACCCTATTTTTTGTATATCCACCATTTTGCGCCATATCGTTAAAACGCACATAATAATATTATTATAGCAATAATGTGTCAGGCTTGAAGGTGACTCTAGAACAAAAGTGCTAGCTGCTGACCCAATTCTCAGCACTTGACTTTTACAACTAAAAATAAGCATCTGAAGAACTATATATTTCCAACTCCAAGTGCCTATAAAACACGGTACGTGTTATATTTCTGGAATATTCGCAACATCAAGTTTTAACCAGGTGTCAAAAACTTTAAAAATAAATCTAAAAGTTTCCATATAAATCCAAGTTTGAGTTAAAACCTAGATATGAAATCTTAAATAGGCAAAAACAATTTTAAGAAAGCAATTTTGGAGAAATTTTAAAAGTGCTATTTGGCTCTCGGCCTAAAACCGTTCTCCGTATGAGTAAGTTTTGTTCAAAACAAGGGGTGAAGCCGGACGGCGCGCTATATTGCCGGAACATTCACTACTTGCTCCATTTATTTCGTTAAGATACAATAATTTTACTTTTCTTTCGTATCTCCGGTCTGGTGTATTGCTTTTGTCTGTACAAGTTTTCTTGGACAAAGAAATAACTACGGTTCCGCTATGTTATACTTGTAATTTGAATCTATCTTCACAATGTAGAGAAGAATATAATTTCTTGTAGTTTCTTATTGTTTAGAGAATCTCGTAAATGTCAACAAAAGATAAGGTTTAATTTATGAATGATGCTTTTTTACCAAGGACGGCGCTTGAGATTTCAAGGCTAACCAAATTGGAACTCGCCACAATTTATGAAGAGTTAACATTTTTCATTTTGTCGTCTAAAATGTTATGAGCGTAATAAATTAGTAGAAACATGAGCATCGAAGGCCTTTCTGCCAAATTACACCGATCTATATAAAAATATGACCTTTTCAACGTAAAAAAGAGAGTTACGTAGGTATATTATACGGAATAAATTACTTTTGATGAAAAAGGTATTATCTTTAACGTTTTCCATTTGAAGCAAATACTAATATTATTTGAACGAATGCTTCCGCATGGAACTGGAAGTAGAACATAAAATATTCTAACAGGAATTTATTAAAACAGGAATTTATTATTCCTGATTGTTGAAACCAGGAATAACGAAAAAATGCTCTAGTACAATAATGATTTAACAGGTATCTAAATAACCTGCATAATATTTATTCCTTTTTTTTGTACTTATTTGTTTTTTTTTTTGTAGTAGGTACGTCAGAGTTTTATTTCCCAAAGAAGTTAACAAGAATAAACAAGTTAACAAGAGAAGTTAACAAGAGTAAACTTCATAAAAATATACAGAATATCTTATTATTCAGTTTACCCACTAAGCATGAAAATAATAAGGTAATTTAAACAAAATCGATCGCTACATTTGAATTTCAAATCTAGTTATGCAGGTAATAAAAAATAAAACTATTTTTATGAAGTCGTAAAGTGCAGTCAGAGCTCCCGCGCTACAATCCGTGATGTCATATTTCAAGGGAAATGAAATACTTTTTATTGCAGAATTTCGCAGTAAAATGCTGGCAACACTGTGCTAGCGAAACGTTGCCGGTGATTCATTATTTAATATGATTTTAAACAGAGTTATTAATATTTTTACACGATTTATTTGTATGCTTTGTATCAAGTTGAATTAACGATGATTTTAAAAATCTTTATTTCATTAGAATACTTATAAGATTGATTGTACTTTGTAACAGATGAAATACGTGGGCAAAAATTTCAAATTTTCTGCACAGTAATTGCCATCCCTTATGTTTTTATGGCCTAGTAACGATTAAGGTCTAATCAGCCCTACACAAATATATTTTCCAAGAAAAACTACTTAAGTGGCTTACATGACCTAAAGCGCGGTCACTGGCGGACTGCCTAGAAAAGAAAGAGAAGCGCAATGACACAACGCTGCTAATTTATTGCAAAATATGAAGCGATTATTTAATTACAAAAAATCCATTATTTGGACTAAAAAACTAAATTACTAGTATTTTAGTAGGTATGTTGATTGTAGAATATTCTCAAAAAAAATCATAATGATTGTATGTATGTATTTATGGTTTTTATTGTAAAATGAAAGTTTTTAGAGGTATCTTCATGATTTTTTATATCGTATCAAATTAGTTGTATTATGTTTTCAACACACTGGTAAATACTGGTATTCCGCTGCATCTGCTTAGACTGGAAGCCGACCCGAACACAATTGGGAAAAGGCTAGGCAGATGATGATGTTTTCAACACACTATCTACCTAGCATATATCCTGAAGAATATCGTATTATTATATTTTTTCCGATTTTGTTTACTGTAGTCGATCATATACTTTTATAGTTTCTAAAACTTGCATTTTTTGCGTTAAGCCCCTTAAATTAACTGAACTGACCGCTTACTCCAGAACCCCGTCCGTCGACCCCTCAAGGACCTTAAATACAAATATATCCAAAACCGTTTCATAATACACACTATTAACGTGGTTTGGGGGAAAAATCTCAAGTTCCCCTTTTCGCAATTTACCGTGAAGTTGGCCGATGGTGGCGGGTAGACGTTTATAGCCGGAGCCATGCTTTATTGGACTATATATCCTGGGACCCTCAGCGAACCCCTCGATTTTTACACCATATATAAAAAACATGTGTGATATTGGTTTAGTACCGTTTATACGACGCACGACGTCCTCGCAGACATTTTGGATATTTTTTTATGATGAAGTTTTTAGGTTGGAAATGGGAAATACATGGCCTGTTTACTAGTGTGAAATTAAGCCTTTCTTTCAATCCAAAATGGCCTTACCTACAAGATAATCAACAGCTTTTATTTTCTTCGTGGAGTGGAAACAAGAAAAACCACTATAAAAAAATAAGTTTTCTATCATTAATGGCAAATTCGGACTATTTTAAATCTACATTTCGCCCCCACAGTTCCTACTCTGAAGCATGCAGAACTTCTACAATAACTTCTAGACAACACCATACATGCTTTTCTAAAGTACAGAATAATCCATACATGCCTACTGACGAAGGACATTGGTACCCATTCCCTTGTTCACAAACTAAACTAAATTTAAGTTCAGTGCATCTTTTTCTTTCTATTTCATTAAGAAAAGGACAGAAGATAAATTTTAGTTTCGTCCTATCACATTAATCAGCTCTATACAATTTTTTTTTACATTTTTCATCAGATCTAAAACAAAATTAAAAAAATTAAAAAATGTTTGAGAATGTGCAAATTGCGCTCTTTCATATAATATCCCGCATGCGCTTGTAGCCCCACTTCGAATTTTTCAGACCCCCTTTCAGTCTCTGATGTAAAAAATATACATATATTTTTATTTCTTTCTTATTTGCAAAATAGTTGGGCAAACGTCATCTAAAACTGTTCCAAATTTCAAGTTGATATATTAGTAGTTCTTGAGATATCCAGCTGTAACAGACAGACAGACAGACTGAGTCTCACCATAAGGGTTCCGTTTTACCATTTTGGTAAGGAACCCTAAAAACACTGAACTTAAATTGAGTTTATTTTGTGAACAACAGAATCGGCACCATTGGCTACTTTACATCCTCAATATTTGAATTAAAATGATAAAATTTAAAATACACACAGAGGAAGTCGCAGGCAACAGCTTCTCAAGTATAATTCTACAGCTACACTCTGCTCCCACCGATACACTTGCCCATACGGTGTAGACTGCAGACTTGAGCTCCATACAGACTTCGGTCTGCGGTGTTTGGTTCGACTTTGAAAGCAACCTCCACAAGGTTTCTTGTTCATTTTCCTGCTAATACATAAGACAAGCTCTTGGGAATCTGTATTCGTTATGAACTTTGTTAATGATTGTTACATATTTCATGTTGGTACGTTCAATACTGAAATCTCATATGGATAGATTATTATTGAATAAGATTCGTGATGTTGGTTATTATCAGTTTACAATTTTTTTAATATTGATGTTCAATAAACTGTATGTAAATAACTTATAATATACCTATAATATAAGTGCTCAAATATCAAAAACTCTTTTAAATCCCTATTTCTATAGCTACTTACGAAAACTACCAAAGTAATCTTCAAAATAAAATATTATCGAGCACATTCAGAAACCCTTCTCACATCGAAAAAATAGTTCCTCGGGCTAAACAAGCTTCAGAGAATAGGCTATTTTACAGAATAGATGTTTATAGCCAATCCGTGCTTGATTTATAGACTATTGGCCGTTGTTATTTGAGCGGTAAATGATGGTGTTACTTTACTACCTACGGAATATTCGTTGAAGTAATACTTGGAGGGTGTCGTGTTAAATGGGACTAGGCTGTTTCGTAGAAAATAACTCATTTACCTGTAGATTCCATTAGAATTTAGTGTGATTAGTTTGTTTTCTTTGAAAATTGAGTTATCTTGTCGTTGTCCGAGCCCTTATTAGTATGCTTTTGAATGATTTACACGGGATCTTGTTATTTACTAATAAAAGGCAAATTAGTGTAGTTGAAAGAAAATTGCTAATTCACGATACACATTCCTATTAAGGAAAGGCTTTACTTTCACAAAGGCTTGAGCCATCACACTTGTACACATAGTATTGTGAATTGATGCAGACTAAATTACCCTTATCAAAAGTAAACAGCGTGGTGTGGCAAATATCTGAAAAGCCTGTGTGGTGCTACCCACACAGGGTTTTCAGTCTTTATAATTGGTTAAAAGAGATTGTGTCATCCTAGTATTCTAACGGGCGACACAATAATCTCAATATAAAGTCGGCTTCGAAGATGTCAAACACCCTAACATAACTTAAAACTAAAAAGTCATAAATGATCCTGAACAATAAAAATAGCCCATAGATGCTTCTAACTCTTCCTTCGCACCACCTCAAAACCCTCAGAAATAAAAAGTCACGTTAAACAAACACAATGCGTATTTACAACCGGGGACAAGTGTACAACTGGCAAGAGTATAAACATTCTGGCAAGGTTCGGTTCGGTCGGGCCGCAGGACTGTTGGGCACCATCGACCCGCGACACGTGCCGACAGCGTGACGGAAATTTAAACTGGTGTATTGACGAGCATGTGGAGGTGGAGCAGAAGTATTGCTTAACTAGCACTTTTAAAAAGTGCAAAATCTGAGCGAAATAAGTAAACGCTGAGGCATTGAAAAGCGATTGTTTTTTTTTATCTGTTGGATTATGTGCTGCCAAACCCTCTGCGAGTAAAAGTGAAATATCCACGATACAGCCATGTTGAAACGCCGCAGGTCTGATCATCCTGTAACAGAACAACTAATCTGTGCGCCAATTTCAAACTACTTATATTTCATTGCAATAAATAACACTTTCTATGGTCTTTATTTATTTTGTCCTAACTAAACCTACTGCTGCTACAACCCTTCTGTGGCGTATGTGGCAGTCATAATCGTTAGTGGTCCTGTCGCAGACCTGCAGGCAGCGATACGTGGAAGGGAAATATTTTCCCTTTAAAAATTTATCCCTAAAAATGTTTCTTGAATATTTAATCAGATTGTCTTAGTAGTTGATGTCATTTTATCTAACGATCTATCTTCTTTTTGTAATTTTTTTTTTAGTAATAAACAATGGTGGGCGCGAAAAAGTTTTACAACTCGCTATAAAATAATTTCTTCCTGACCCCATAAATCATGATTCATGGAGTCTTTATTTCGGTATTACCTATCTATCATCGTATCTCTGAAAATATTGTTTTATTCTCAGCTATAAAAACGTGGGAAGTCATGTGGAATGGGCGTTTTGGGGCCTGTCTTTCGTAACTTATTACGTTCAAAAAGTGATGTTTGCCAGTCATTGATAACCAATTTTTCATTTTGTCCCAAGTCAACCCACTGATTCCACTGGTTTGTGACGTAGGCGACTGTCATAATTGTTAGTGGTTGTACCATTGCTGCAGCCCGCGATACGTAGGAAGTTTTTAATGACGTCATCCGTTTATGCCGAATGCTGCTACATCTCCGTCTCCTGTAGCAGCAGACAACCGCCTGTACAACGCTGCTGCGATTTTATTTTATTGCTTTTAATTTCGGAAGTCGGTGTCAAAAACTAATATGAGGAACCAACGACACCGACTTCTGAAATTAAAGTTATTTATCACTTTGTAATGTTTTTTTTTTTAAGTCGGTTGTTTTGTTTTGCAAAAAGTTTGTTTTTTATTTAATCTTTAGCTATTTAAATGTTTACTTAGATGCTTCAACAATAACCAAATAAAAACCAGGAGTTTTCGGAAAATGCGTGTGATTTCCATCCGAGATTTATTACCTAAATTACTTTTACAATAAATTCATCAAGATCGTTCAGCAAGATTCTGAAATACTTGCTTTCATAGTATTTCTTACGATCTCTGTATACAGATCCAACCACGCGTACATATTCTGTCAACTGCCCCGAGTCCATTCCAGCGCTAGTCGAGCATTCACGGAAATGTACGCGTGGATAAACTATATTGGAAGGAGATTAATTGAAATACCTCGTTCTCCTCTACCTTGCCTCCTCGTGTAGCGCAGTTTATTCTGCCAGTTATCAACTGAACCGAGTGCTCAGCGCATCCTCGACAGTCACACCCAACATCTTATTTGACTGGCCAATTCTTCCCTCGCGGTGGAATTCTAACGCCCGCCTGTTTGCGACCACCCTCCCTCCGGAGTCCGGCGTCAAGCAGCCGCTGTGTTTCGTCGATGCGTGGGAGTTCCAGTGCCTTAGTTATCTTCTGGGATCACTCATTTCATTATAGACCTCATCCATTGCTTTCGATCAGGAGTGATCAAGGTCAAGAACGGGCCCATTCAGCAATAAAAAAAACATAAAAAATATATGGAAAATAGAGGAAAAATCACGGTTTGTGATCACTATCTTAATTGATAGGTTATTCAGTCTCTTGATAAATAATTTGTTGTACCTACAACAAGGCTCAAAAAAATAGGTGGCTCGTTCAGATGCCAATGTATACGCTTTTATAATAAACTACCAAGCCACGTTCAAGATCTAAGCCTCAATAAATTAAAATCATTAATTAAACGTAAGTTGTGCCAGAAAGCCTTTTATACCGTTAAAGATTATATTGAGGACAAAAAGGCTTGGGATTGAGCTGCTTCAAATTTCTGCATTTTGAATTACTTTTTTTTTATACACATTGACATTAATGATTTTTTTATAAACAATGACATTTGCTTACTTTGTAAAGTATTATATATATTTTTTTTTCATTGTAATTTGTGAATGTGAAGACGATGTGGGTCATTTTATTATTTTTTTATGTTTTATTTTTCTCTCTGTTCTATTACTTACTTGTTTTTTTTTCTCTCATGGTCTGGTAGTTTGAGTAATTTATGTGGCCTACCCAAATGTCCTTTCTTTGGTATTGTTCGTCGAATCGTTGAGCTCCTTAAGTCTTGAGTTGAGCTGCACGATTTCTGACAAATGCGTGCACTGACTGGACAGGTCCTCTCAATCTGTGTGGTTCTTTCCTCAAAAGACCATCTCAGACATCGATCTACATGGTCTTCATATAACCTGACCAAGATTATGTCTGGACTTTAAAAGAGACTGTGACCTCTGAGTTTGTTTCGGCCTTTCTTCTCAGGGTAGTCAGATAGGAAACGCCGACCTCATCTAGTTTAAAAAAAAACATGATTGACGTGTAAAAGTGATGTACAAACCTACTTACAAAAATAAAATCATTTATCATTTAATAATGATAACTGCTAATATCGAGGAGCATTGGTGGCCCAGTGGTATCGGCTGCGACTTACGAGGGTCGTAGGTTCGAACCAAGCCAGGCACTTTACTTTGTGTAAATCATTTCATCACCACTACTTTTAAAACGGCGAAGAAAAACATAGTGAGGACATGACCTTGAACCATAAATTCGAAGACATGTAATATCTACCAACTCGCACTGGGCGCGCGTGGTGGATTACGGCCCACTTCCTCTCACAGAGAGGAGACCTGTGTCCCAGATGCGGGAACATTATATAGACTGATTATGCTAATATGGAGTTAGTTCAGAGACTTTCATTTGGGTTTCAGAAAATGAGAAAGTCGTGTTAGTTATAACTCAAGAACGACTGAACCGATTTGGCTGAAAATTAGTTGGAAGGTAGCTTAGAACCAGGAGGACTTAGGATACTTTTTTTTATTTAATACTTTTATTTACTTATAGGAGTAGGCTAGGAGTAGTGTAGTGTAGGAGTAGTGTAGGATACTTTTTTTTATTTAATACTTTTATTTACTTATAGGAGTAGGCTAGGAGTAGTGTAGGAGTAGGGTAGGAGTAGGGTAGGAGTAGGAGTAGTGTAGGAGTAGTGTAGCAGTAGGGTAGGAGTAGGGTAGGAGTAGTGTAGGGGTAGGGTAGGGTAGGGTAAGGGGTAGAACGCCACGCGAACGAAGTAGCGCCGGGCAGCTAGAAATAATTTATAAGGCAAAACAACGTTTGCCGGGTCAGCTAGTACTTATATAAATCCTCAAATGTTTTTAAATGTATCTATTACTGCCCGTTAAAGCAAATAAATTGTCATGTTAAGTAGGACATCAAATGAAAAAACTAACACTTACATCAGAATTACATAAATACTTTACTAAATATTCCATAAGCTTATAAAGTAATTGTCATAAAATTAACATTTGTTAAACTAAAACTCATTCCACTAACGTACAAACAGCGCTCTAAACTAAAACTAATTAACATAAGTATAGTAATAACCACGTAATAAACAAAATCATAACTTGGGCTCTAACCTCCTAAACCTCTGCGACTATTTAGAAGTCACCACCAACTCACCGCTAACTCACCTGCTTAACTTGATATTCTGAACCGTTTAATGTACACCATAAACATCTAGAGACAGGCCATATCAATAAGATATTCATACCGGTATATAATATCAGTTATTTATGAAAACGATAATAACCGTAAAAGCAATATCGATTACGCATCGGTTTTGAATATCGATTTAACTGTCATCAAGTCACCTACGCAAGAGCGATATTCTTAGGACCCTTTGTTTTATCAATATAACATGATCCTTGTATTAGGTTTCGAAATCGTTGTGAAATACTTGTGGTAAAGGACTCTATAAAATTCAAAACATTACTTTTACGACACTTAAATCGTAAGAATTCAAGTGCACGTCGTCGGCTTCAATTAGTTGTTTGTTTAGGAGAAAAACTGGCAGGATAGTCAACGGTATAATTATTTTTACAATCAGCGTTATAATTATATCAAACAGTTTTTTTAAGTGTTGGAACTGACTTAGGCGGCAGATTCAAAGCCCTTTCAAGTACGAATAAAGTTTGAACTGTGAGAAAACAAAGTAAGAGGATGATACTTCAAGAAAACAAAGAAGAGACTGACACTCGGAGAACGCGCAGAACTTGTATCTTCAAAGTATTGAAAGATAGGCATAAAGCGGCATGTCAAGTGTCACTAAAGTTTATATCTTCTGCCCCAGTCTAATAAACACCCCATTATACCTATATCAGTCGCAGCTCAGCCCTGCTTTAGTTGGGGCTGTAAACTTTACGAGCGCTAGTGCTGCCCAAATAACGTTATTAAATAACCGTTATTTACCGGTATTAACCGCTATTTAGCGATAATAACTCAAACATGACAGTCAACTTTTGATGGACGGTTTATTAGTGGTTGGGGTAAACTGTTTTCGTTTACACACTTTATTATAATAATATTATTTTCAGTAGGTAATCGTTTTTCATAATTGCGGTTGAAGTTGCGGTTGTAATTTAATTTGCTAGGTAATTCTAATAGGATTGGGATATAATTTGACAAGTTTCAGTTTAGGTCCGTATTGGTGACAACGTTTTATTTCAGATAGGTGCGTCTTTAATAAAGTACCGACATAATAAAGAAAATTCATGACATAGTTTTCATACAACATGAGGATTTCAAAATGAAATTTTCATTAAACAAATAATCTTCATCTGTGTGGTGCCGGACTTAAAGAATAGCACGAACCCATACTTCCCGTGGGTGTCGTAAAAGGCGACTAAGGGGCGTACCGGAGAATGGGCAGCAGCGTTCTCTATGCATTCCACCACCATACCATACTGCGATCGCCAACCCGCCTGCCAAGCGTGGTGATTATGGCAAACCCCCCTCTTTTGGGGGAGGCCTATGTCCAGCAGTGGACGTCTTTCGGCTGAAATAATGATGATGATGAAATAATCTTACCTTATACCTTTTAACAACGATGGATAGTGTCTAACATTTACAAAATATATTTGAAAAAAAAATTACATGCCTTACAAGAAAAAGATTCGTCCATAAACATAGGAACCGATAACTAACAACATCGTTCAACCCTATGACTTCCAACCAGAACACGTCACATGGCCGCGTGCCAATACACGGCCAATAAGCACAGTGTATCGGAAGTCCATCTCTTCATCCATAACCATTTGGACACCGCACAGGTCCGGTATAGCCATGGAATATTCCAGAAGACTTATGGTGAGACTAGTTGGCGGGTATACGATGGTCGTCGATGGGATAGGATGGTCTTTGATTGAACTATTGGAAGTTGCAGCCAAGAATTTGAAGTGAAGCCAAGAGTATTAGTTTTGATATAGCTGCAAGGTTCGTAAGAGCTCAAGTGTTCTTAGATGGGGATATACGTCTGTCTGTCTGTATATTCAGCAAAACGCAGGGGTCATAACTACTGGTATTTTTCACATCTAGGTCAGTATAAAATAAGACAGGTACAGCTTTTTCTGTTCCCTAATTATACTGGTTTGAATTGATTAAAGACCAGCTCCTATCCATTGAGAATGGCTTTTGAAAGTTACCTCCATCTGTTTTTCATGTAATTATGCAGCATATCTGAGGGACTCGTCCACCTCCGTCTTATATAATATGATCTCTGCAAACTTAAGGGTGTACCATTAGAGTTGCATCGAGAAGCCATACTGAAGAAACAGTATCGCTTACATCATTAATGATTACTTTTACATCAAGTCATTTTCCATACACCTTTTCATATGGGTCAAGCTCAAAAGAAAAATAAGTCTGGACGGTGCAAATGATATATAAGCTAATCATTAATCAATAAGAGCAGTGGTGGCTCGGTGGAAACAGTCGCGAGTTACGAGTTGTAGGTCGTAGGTTCGAACTTAGACAGGCTCATTACTTTGTGTTAATTCACACATTTTCTTCACTATTGCTCTCAAAACGATGAAGGAAAATATCGTGAGGAAACCGGCATGTCCTAGAACGAAAAATTCGAAGATATCTGATATATAACAACCCGCATTGGGTCCGCGTAGTTGGTTATGGCCCACTCTTTGTGACAGAGAGGAGGTATGTGTCCCCGCAGTGGGAACATTATATCCTGATTATGTATTAATCAATAAATTGTGTTTTACAATTCATACCTATCTGTCTTCTCCATTTGTTGTGTCCTATGTTAATGTCTACCTATGGTGGATTGTCATTGTTGTTATTCATTGCATAACATAATCTAATTGAATAGTCAATTAGATTATGTTATGCAATGAATATTTTTAATCTGCAAAAAATACCATTGTCCCATGTATTGTATACAATTGGACAAAGGCGCTCGCCATCTAGTTGCGACAAGATAACACTAGTATGAACACCGCGGTCGGTTATGTCCACAATGTGTACATAAGCACATACATAGATCTCTCTAGGGTGAAAGTGCTGCAACAATATAACACTTGGATTAAACTCCCTGTCTCGTGTAGGTGTCTGGGAGCGATTTTGTCTGAAATTGTTTAGATAGCTATTGTTTTAATCTAAGATAGCAATGGCATGTTTAAGGTTTTTTTTAAATATTACCTTTATAAAAAAATGTGATGGCGTAAGTCGTCAAAAATGAGGCAAGTAGGTACTAAAGTGAATTTTTCAATTTATAATTGTATACTTTCTGAGTTTATTTTGGATATTACTGACTTCGGAGAAGCAAAACATCTTGAGCCACACACGAAACAATGATAAAATATTATACTAGTATTATTACTGAAAAAACATAGTGATTAATAATCGAAGACTATCTTATAGATTCTGAAGTTCAGGAGACTGCCAAATGTGAGCGAGGGTTCGGTTTCGCCAATCAAAGTGGTGTAAGATTCCTTCGAAAAGAATTTATCCGTTCGTTGGTTCGTAGTATGATGCTCAATGAGTAGCAAAAGCTACAACATGAAAGGATCGGATCGATTTAATCGTATTATCGGCATCAGCTTTTGAGTGTAACGTTACACTGTGCTGCGTTCAGAACAGAGGATATCTGTTAAAAAAGAGGCGCTTCTATAAAAGCATATGGAGTGGTCTAAAAACTGATCACCTAGTCTTCTCTGCTGTCTTTAAACATCAACTCCAGAGCAGCTGTTTTACCAGCTCAACTGTTACTGAATTTAACAAAAATCTGAAAATCCATATCGTCCTATCGCACAGCATCGCATCCCAGGCACCCTGCACAAATTAACTCGCAAGTTAAAACAGCATAACTTTGTGGAATTAGTATGCATTGTGGAGCGTTTGAGCGTATCTAGAGAACAATGCACTTGTAACACTGTTCATATTATTTTGGGAGCTAGCTACTGCAGCCGGAGCTGCTCGCGTAGTTTTGGTAACTTCGTTTAGCTATAGAGCAGAAACAATCGCTTTTGGCATACAATGTTTGTGTGTATGGATTTTATTGAGAGCTGATATTGAATTTTCGTGGTATTGTTACTAATGTTTGTACCAAAAATAGTCTGTCTGTTATCTTTTCAATGTCTTCGACATTCATTTTTCAGGTATTAGAAGAAAACATAGGTATTATGAAATTTGTTTTACATTTTTCATAATATTTTTTTTATAATCTATTATTTTGGGACTTTCAAAACTATAACATCTGGTTTCCCTCTCTGTTTCAAAAACAAAAGTTTTTCACTTTTTCACTAGATGCCATCACGACCGCTCAGTATATTTTTATGAGTTGAGGCACAAAAATATTGTCCACCTCAGAAAATAAACTTAGTAGGTAACCTAAAATAAACCTACCTAAGTACTGAAAAAAAGTGCTAACGCCGGCTGCTTCAATAAAACTTTATGTAGTCCTTGAAGAGACCTCTGAAGCATGTTACAGTTTGCTGGTAATCGCCACATCTGTGAGACTACTACGAGACTACTACAGTTTTATTATCGGCTATTGTTTTTAATGCCCTTTAATAAAATTGCATGGAATGATGAATGGAGCGATCTGTCTGTGTGCAAATGTTATCTTACTTGCGTAGGTGTAAAGCTAAGTGTAGATGTCTGGAAACTAAATATACTGAGGAGTTGAATTTCCGATTTGACAGTTGTGTGAAGCATGCAGAGTTTTTGTCTATCAAAGAAACGTAATTTAGGTATGGAAATAGAAAATAGCAAACGTTTAGGTATTTGACCACAGATGTGACACAACAATCACAAAGTTGTGAATTAGCAAGCAGAGATTAGCTGTGGGTAAGGTTCTGCGTAGCTTCGCATAGCGATTTAAAAACATGATTATAACATTCTGGGCACCACACATTTAATTAATTGTCTCATTCTGACTGCTTTATTACTTTCGGTGTCCTCACATAACTCTTACGTCACAGGGTGATTTAACCCCGGCTTATTTCATCCGAACCGATGACTACGCCAACTTTAACAACTCACTTCCCACTGCACTGCGTTATTCTGATTTTTACAATTCATGTATCACAAGCTTTACAACCGAAACTCAGAATAGCGCAAAACTAAGCAACCTCTTAGAAACTTCACTGAACTAATTCTAAACCTAATTTACTTTAGTATAAGGTGGATATTTGTATATTTTCTTGAAATTTAATTTAAAACTGCGGTGTGCACTTATATCTCGAGGGATTTAGCGTCAAATTGGATTGCTTTTCTACAAGTTGTGCATTAGCATATGGACAAAAGATATTAACGCCATTGGTTGGGTGGTGTATTTGTACGTTGCAGAGAACAGACAGTGGATATTATGTGAAGCTTTATCTCGAATATTTAGATCATACGGGAGTATGCAGCTTTTACTAAAGTAGCCAAAAAAGAACAGAACACTGCAATATTCTTTGTAATGATAATAATATTCAAGCTCCATAAAACTGGTTGATATTTTTATCTCATATGGTCAGTAAAAAATGCTTGACAGTGGTTATTTTAAACTTTTTAAAAACTAAAGTAAAAAATTCATTTTGTACCAGCACATTCACAAAAACATTTGGAAAATGTTTTGCAAATTATCAAAGTGGAAAATCTGCATCTGCATTTTTATCGCGAAAATACTCTTAAAACGTTCAAAACATTCCGACATTTTAGAACGGTTTAAGAGCTAAGCTTTAAATAATATCAGTATGTCCTGCAATGAAAAATATATTATAATTGTGTGAAATTAGAGCTCATTTTGGTATGGAAATAAAAGTATTTACAAGGAAAGCAATGCATGTTGCGCCGAATGAAATATTGAAAATTCCGCGGGACGTGTGTGCAAAACCACTGAAAGTCGTTTTGCAGCTATTTTAATTCTTTTGCTCTAGGATATAAGGACTATTTTTGAGGTACTAAATGTATTATAAAATATGTTTTGTACGTGTTTCTGCGACTGGCTTTGACACTTGTCGCGATGTTATTCAGTCTTCGCTTTAAAAGACCTTCCACATGCACTGTTTGTCGCATCTCTATACAATTACATAATGTAAGCAGAGTTTATTACCTAATCATTTATATTAGGTACCTAAAACAAGATACATAAAGACCAGAAACCTCATACTTAGGTATTTTTAGTTTTCAGAGTTCTGAAAAAGTAGACGTGGCACCTACCTATCTACAAAACGACTTCTAGGTAGGTCTTTTCTCTAATAAGTCACTGTAGGTTGTACAATAAATCTTGTTACTATCTCAAATTACTAACTCGTGTAAAGTTTTCCTTTCTGTCCTGCAGAAAATCCCAAAGAAAACTTATACGTACGCCTCATAACTTCTACTACAAACCGCGGCGACTTCAACGTCTCGTGTGGCAGCGTCTTTAGATTGAAAAATATTAGAGCACGCCATGACACCTACTGTCATATTACTGGCACGTTGGTAAACGTTAACAAATTGCATGGTTAATGTGATTTGTTAGCGACAGAAGCGCAGTGACGCGCGTACATTGCTGCTTTTCGTTGATAAACGGTATTACATTGCATTATTAATGTCGACGTGTAGCTGCGAATTGCGTATTTGTCGCGTGCGTTAGACTTAATTCTGCGATTATTTGGAATTCTTCTGTAAAACCGTGTTTGGAATTTCTAGGATTTGAATTAATAACTTTGACATTTACTAAGGAATCTAATTCCTCATTTCATAATGACGAGGTAGGTGCCAATTGGCAGGCGAGACGGCTGATGGAAGTAATATCTACCTATCTATTTGCAGGTTGCCCGTCAATATTAAGTATAGATGACATAAAGCTGGAATTTAGGAGCCAATTTCAGTGTTTTTAGGAAACTGAAATACTTTAAAATTTTATTAAATCAAGTGTATTACAATACTAATATGTAATGTAATACAATACTATTTGACAAAAAAAACGTCTTCCAAAAAAACACTACAAAGTGATAAATAACTCTAATCTCGGAAGTCGGTATCTTTGGATCTGTATTTTAGTTTTTTGTCACCGACTTCCGAAATGAAAATTATTTTCACTTTGTAGCTAATATTTTTTTTGGAGTCGGTATTTTTTTGTTAAAAAGTTTTTGTTTCTCGCTTTTTAGTAGGTTTGTTGAGCATAAATTGCTTAGCAACCATATTAAAGTAATCGAATCGCAACCCGTGAAATACTTATTATTGAGTAGTTCCGGTGGCCATCTGTGATCTTCATCATCAGTGCCACTTAAAAAAAAATAAAGATTCCGACGTACTGAGAACCTCCTCCTTTTTTAGAAGTCGGTTAAAAATACATACAATTTCCATACAATAAAAACGTATCACAAACTAATAATCTAAGGCACATTGCAAACCTCGATCATTCAGAAATACAATATTTATCATTTAGGTACTTACGTTTTTTCTGAAGAATAAAACAGGTAAAGTCCAGTCAGCAACACTTCTTCCCTTTACGCAAAATTTCTTCCCGAAAAACCTAATCAAATGATATTTCAGTCATGTAGCGATAAATCTAAACATTGTCCAGAAAACTTTGTAGCGGAAAAATAGTAAGTGAACGTTTTCAAAGGGATCCCCGTGAGCCCGCGACTGTACGGCGGAGTCAATTTATTTCTTAAATAAAACTTTCCACGCGCGAATATCGGGACACAAGTTTAGTTGCGTGGGTTCATATACTTTAGTATAAATATGTTGGGAATTACAATAGGTGGAAAAGTCGAAGCATTTTTAGTTTTTCAAAGAAAGTTTTGAGAAATTTCTAAATCGTAAACATGACACTCATAAGACGAAAAATAATGATGTACGGCAATTATAATATGTTCATGTTTTTTTTTTCGGAACACAAATGGCATCACTTCAGTGTTAACCTGTCTTATTGATTTTCAAACTTATCCACGTAACTGAAATTTAGCTCATAGATAAGAGTACAATGTGGTGAGTTACTAATGAAAAATGGAGCATAAAAAGTCTACAAGACCGTTATAATAAAGGTCTTCCGCGACGAATTCTCAAATTAATAAGATCGTGGCGTTGTGTCAGTACCGTTTGTGTTTACGCAACAGAAGATCACGGATTTCTATAACCGTTGCGTTATTTCCTCCTAGTGCGTCTACTACATAAGGCTGGTCTCTTGCGAGTCTGATACCATGCAGTGTTGTTTTGTTGTGTTCTAAGAATCCACCGATTAATGTTTCGTTTTTAAGGTTCCGTAGTTCCTACAAGGAACCCTTATAGTTTCGTCATGTCCGTCTGTCTGTCTGTCTGTCCAAGGTTTTGCTAAGAGACCGTTAGTACTCGAAAGCTGTAATTTTGTAGGAGTGCGTATATCAATTACACCGACAAAGTGGTAAAATAAAATTTTGGAAAATATTTATTTTTAGGGTAGCTCCCTGTCGGCGCATCACATATGCGCATGATTGACCGAGGGGACGGCGCGGGGCGTCGGGGTACCGAACCCGGTACGCGACGGCCGCTGCGCGCCCTTCACTCCACTCGGCTCCACTCGGCTCACAGACGCGCTCGACCACGGGCATTTCATTGTTCCTTTTATTAACTTTTGTAAATTATGGTATTACACCTATTTTAATACAGTCCACTTCTTTTATTATAAATTCCCGACTGAGCCCAATCATTGGTCCTTCGAGGGAAAAAATAATTACTAGTATTGCCGTAATTATCGCCGTTAACATCGTCGGTCGTCGTGTTCACCTTTGCGGACTTTGACCGCTCGCGAGCACCACGCGGTACGACCACGAAGAAAAGAACAAAGAAGTCGTTCCCGAGGCAGCCTGCATCGTCATCGTGGGAGCTGATGTCATTTTTTGGGAGTATATTACTGTATTTGAGTGAGTCCGTTCCAATTAGTTATTTTTCCGCTTTCTTTTTCTTGCCGAAAATCGTTGTTCATCTTCCTATATTTCAGTTTTCATATAGTGCGCTTAAATATTAGTGTTTTCATAGTGTTTTCTACAGCACACGCATATTTTATATCGAAAACGCTTGGTTATTAGCAAATTCTCACTTTGTTAACACGTGTTGAGTCATTGACCTTGACACTGATTCTCGATCCCTTTGAATAACGCACAGCTGTTTTGCAGTTTTTTATCTATTAAGTTCATTAGCATCGGTACATCCAGTTGTTATTTAACTTTACAATGGCAGATAATTTAAAAACATTGATAAAGAAACGTAGTTCCATTAAATCGAAGCTTACTATTTACAACAACTATTTAAATTTAGTAAAAAGTAGTTCCGCAATATCTGAGTTGCAACGGTTAGATTTAGAGGAGCGTTTTAATAAATTTGAAACCTTACACACCGACTTTGATGCCTTACAGACACAGATCGAAGTGCTTTCCGATGACGACGAGTCTGCGTTGGCTGAGCGTGAGGACTTTGACCGCCATTTCTTCAACATGGTGGCACTCACGCGCAGCCTGCTCGGTGTCTCGGCCAACGGTGCTGCGTCGGAGGCGGGCTTCAGAGATGCTGACTCAGGTGCACATGTTTCATTAAGGAATTCTTTTGTTCGTTTGCCTAAAATAGATTTGCCTCATTTCGATGGGAACTACCAATGCTGGCTTGAGTTTAGGGACACCTTTGGGTCATTGATTCACGACAATTCTAGCATAAGTGACATTAATAAGTTCCACTACCTGCGAGCTTCACTCTAAGGAAATGCGTCTTTAATTATTAAAAATATTGATTTTAAAGCCGATCATTATAATCTTGCATGGGACCTATTGTGCGAACGTTACAATAACAACCGACTTCTAGTGAAAAATCATTTTCAGGCTTTATTTGATGTCGAACCCATTACAAAGGAGTCAAGTGTTACCATCAGAAACCTTGTTGATGTGATTAATAAAAATGTAAGGGCACTAACTACTTTAAAAAAGCCCACTCAGTATTGGGACGATATTATTATTTATTTCATGGTTAAAAAATTAGATTTAATAACAAGTCGTGACTGGGAAGAGCATAGAAACAATACGTTTAAAGATGATCCTACTTTAATACAATTTTGTTCATTTTTAAGCAGGAAAGCGGACTGGTTAGAATCAGTGGAGTATAATCATAGTTCTTCTGAAATCAATACTATTGTCGCCTTAAATAATAGTCATGCAAATAAAACTGATTCTAATCAAAATCAAACAAATAAAAAATTGGACAATAATAATAAAAACAGAAAATGTCCACTTTGCTCCCAAGCACATACATTATTTAAATGTGAATCTTTTAGAAAGTTGTCAGTAGAAAATCGCATACAAAAGGCAATTGAATTTAACGTTTGTATAAATTGCTTACGCTTTGGACATAATTCTAAAAAATGTAGATTTTCACATTGCAAATATTGCAAAACAAAGCACAATACGCTTTTGCATTTGGAAAGTAACGAGCTCAAACTTGCTTCCGATCCATTGCCTTCTGCCATGCCTTCTGCACTGCCTTCTGCTTTGCCTTCTTCAAATGTTGTGCTTTCAGCCAATTCCATGCAGCTTGCTACTTCTTCGCATGTTTTACTGTCCACAGCTATGGTGAACGTGACTGGCGTGACGGGTAAGAAGTACACTGCGCGCCTACTGCTGGACAACGGCAGTACGGCAAACTTTGTTACGCAGAGCTTATCAGAGAAGCTGGGTTTGTTACGACGCGGTACGAGCACCAAGGTAACGGGTATTAATAATCACACATCCACCAGTACACAGTCTTGTCACCTCTCAATAGAGTCTTTATGCTGTGCCTTTACTGTAGATATCGAGTGTCACATTTTGCCTGAAATCACAAAGGTTCTGCCGTCTTCATTCGTGCATATCAATCACGTCCCTATTCCTTCAGGAGTTAAACTTGCAGACCCGAACTTTAACGTTCCGTCGGTCGTAGACATCCTGGTAGGGGCTGAAGTTTTCTGGAATGTCTTAGGTACAAAAACGATAGACTTAGGGAAAAACCTACCTAAATTATGCGAGACCAAGTTAGGATGGTTAGTTTCAGGTAGTATTTCGCACAAATCATGTTTTTCCGCTAATCATTTTTGCCATCATTCCAGCGTCACTCCTGACCTTACTCAATTTTGGGAGCTTGACAATGTCGCTTCAAAACATTCTCTTTCACTTGAGGAGAGAATGTGTGAGCAGTCTTTTGCTGAAACCACCGTTCGTAATAATGGTGGGGGATTTGTCGTCACTATGCCTTTAAAAGGGGATCCTAGTACATTAGGTCATTCTTTTCGGAATGCTAGGAATCGTTTTCTTACCCTTGAACGGCGATTTAAACGCGATCCAACATTTCATAAAAAATATAATGAGTTCATGAGAGAATATGAGCGCCTTGGTCATATGACGTTAGACTCAGACTGTACTCCATCACCAGAAAACTCCATGAGTACATATTACATTCCGCATCATGGAGTCATTCGCAGTTCTAGCACCACTACACAACTACGCGTAGTATTCGACGCATCAGCTTCTACCAGTTCGGGGGTGTCACTTAACGACATTCAGATGGTCGGTCCCGTAGTTCAAGACGATCTGTTTTCTATTTTAACACGTTTTCGTCAGCATAAGTACGTGGTCTCAGGTGACGTGGAAAAAATGTACAGGGCCATAGAGTTGAATCCAGTCCAACGACCTCTTCAAAAAATAATTTTCAGGTTTGAATCTTCAGAACCTCTTAGGACTTACACTTTAAATACGGTTACCTATGGTACCGCTTCTGCACCCTATTTAGCCACTAAGTGTCTAGTAAGTTTGGCTGATAACATTCAGGATAGTCGTGTCCAATGTGCCATACGACGTGACTTCTACGTCGATGACTTTCTTAGTGGAGGGGATACCATAGCTGAAACTGTTGACATTTCTAAAAAGGTACATTCGGTTCTATCATCTGCAAAATTCAATTTACGTAAATGGCGCTCAAATAATAAACAAATTCTTAAAGAAATTACACATAGTAACGAGTTACATAATACTTTACATTTTTCTGAGCAAGGTCCGAACTCTTCTCAATCTAAGACTTTAGGTCTTAACTGGGTTTGTGACTCAGATTCACTTACTTACACTATAAATATATCCTCCACTACTAAGGTCACCAAACGTCATGTTCTTTCTGTTATCAGTCAAATCTTTGACCCACTAGGCCTCGTAGGTCCGTGCGTCGTCGAAGCGAAGATAATCATGCAGCGTCTGTGGCTCGATAAGTATGACTGGGATGACGAAGTATCGCACGAAGTCAGAAACCTTTGGTCTACATTTGAAGGCACAATTACAGCATTAAACCACTTAAAAATACCTCTTTGGGTTTTGCGTGAAGACTCTATTACGCATGAAGTACACGTCTTTACCGATGCGTCCGAGAGGGCGTATGGCGCTTGTGTGTATATTCGGTCTTGTAATAGCAGTGGGTCCATGGGCGTACAACTTCTAGTCTCTAGAAATCGTGTAGCACCCATCAAACCAACGACGATACCGAGGCTTGAACTTTGTGGAGCTTTGTTAGGTGCAAGGCTGTGTACTAAGGTTCAGGAATCGCTTACCATGCCCATTCATAGATGTAGATTCTGGTGCGACTCAACCATAGTCCTGGGTTGGCTCTCAACTCCTTCTTATCAACTGAAACCTTTTGTAAGAAACAGAGTCAATGAGATACAGGAAAGTACTTGTGGTCATACCTGGAGCTACGTACCGTCGAAGGACAACCCGGCGGATCTTGTTTCCCGTGGTCTCAGGGCCGACGTTATCATAGACACACCTCTGTGGTGGTCTGGACCCTCATTTTTACAGCATAGTGAAAATGAGTGGCCCAGCATGCCAAACAGCGGGAAAGATAATCTGCCGGAAGTAGTGACTCATTTAATTGGTAGTGATAGTGACAATCATTCATATTTTAGTAATTATCATTCAGACGTAACCATTAATTCATCAACACTTCATGATTTATTAGTAAAGTATTCTAGCTTAACAAAAATTCATAATATATTTACATATGTACAGCGCTTTATTTACAATGTAAAAAATAAAAATAAATTGCATGGTAATTTTTCTACAACAGAATTAGAAAACTCATTAAATAAAATTATACATTATTCACAGCTTGAAATGTTTCCAGAAGAGTATAATTTGTTAAAGTCTGGACAAAAACTACCACGCAAAAGTAGATTGCTTCCTCTGACACCGTTCATTGACAATCATAACCTCATTCGAGTGGGCGGGAGGCTCGATAACTCCCCCTACGATTTTAATGTAAAACACCCTATTGTTTTATGCAGCAAGCACATACTTACAAAACTTATATTTCAAATGCAACATTTACAGCTTGTACATGCTGGTCCACAGTTGTTATTGTCACATATTCGACAAACTTATTGGCCTCTAGGTGGCAGAAAATTATCTAGATTTGTCGTGTATAAATGTCTTAAATGTTTCAGACATAAGGCTCGGAACGTACAGCCTATAATGGGTCAACTACCTAACTCAAGAACAAATCTTGAGTTTCCTTTTTTGAATAGTTATGTTGACTATGCTGGGCCAGTATTGGTGGCCAATCGTAAAGGCCGAGGATGCAAACTTACAAAATCCTATATGTGCATCTTTGTTTGCTCGGCAGTGAAAGCCGTACATTTGGAGCTCGTCACCGACCTCACCACTGAGGCCTACATGGCCGCTCTAAATCGTTTCGTGGCGCGTCGTGGCAAGCCTCGAAGCATCACGTCCGATAACGGGACTAACTTTGTAGGCGCATCAAACGAGATGTATAGGTTCTTGCAATCATCAAATGTTGCATCTGAAATGGCGCAGCAAGGTATCGAATTTATTTTCACGCCTGCATACAGCCCTCATTTTAATTCATTGGCTGAAGCTGCTGTAAAATCATGTAAGCATCATTTAAAACGATTACTGCATCATACTCATTTCACCTTCGAAGAGATAGCCACCTGTCTCACTCACATAGAGGCGGTTCTTAACTCACGCCCTCTTACTCCTCTTTCTTCAGACCCTAACGATTTTTCGGCACTCACTCCCTTCCACTTCCTAATTGGACGGCCATTTTTATCAGTACCACATCCTCAGGTGACTGAAGCCAACATCACGCGGTTGGATCGCTGGAAGAGAATCCAGCACATCAGGCAGCATTTCTGGCGACGGTTTCATAATGAGTACACTTCTCTGCTGCAGGCAAAATCCAAGTGGTTTCATTCCAAAGGCGAAGTGAAGCCGGGGTCCTTAGTCCTGATAAAGGACAAAACAACGCCACCTCTGCTCTGGTCCCTGGGCCGGGTCACGAAGACCTATCCCGGCGTCGACGGGGTCACGAGAGTGGCCGAACTGAAGACGAAGCGGGGCACCATTCGTCGTGCCTTCAACTGCATCTGCCCCCTTCCAGTCGAAAATTGAAGACTTCCCTTCAACCCGGGGAATATGTCGGCGCATCACATATGCGCATGATTGACCGAGGGGACGGCGCGGGGCGTCGGGGTACCGAACCCGGTACGCGACGGCCGCTGCGCGCCCTTCACTCCACTCGGCTCCACTCGGCTCACAGACGCGCTCGACCACGGGCATTTCATTGTTCCTTTTATTAACTTTTGTAAATTATGGTATTACACCTATTTTAATACAGTCCACTTCTTTTATTATAAATTCCCGACTGAGCCCAATCACTCCCCTACATATGAAGTGGGCATCAATATTTTTTTCGTCGTCTACCCCATCGTGTGGGGTATCGTTGAATAGGTCTTCTAAAATGACTTGGGGGTTGCTAAAATAATTTTTCGATTTAATGCTCCATTTACGAAATATTAAACTTTAAAATGCAAATTTTTGTGTTCCAGTAGGGCGTCCTCCCCACCCCCCCCCCCTCTAAAACCTAAACTGCTGGCTCGAAGAATCTGGAAAAATTCACAATGATAGTGCATTTTATGAACTTTAAAGGAAAACTATAGCGGTTAAGATAACTTTATTAGTTTAGCGGTAATAGTCGTTGAACTTGGGTGTTGGATAATTTTTTACCAAATACAAAATCCTTAGCATTAATCCTTTAAAGTGACTAAGATGAAGTAGTTGCTTGTTTATAACGGGTAAAGACTTGCATTGAAAAACAAAATATGAAAAATTGTATTTATTTATTTTAATTTTTTATATTCAGATTAAAGAACAACAGAATCGTACTACATTGTGATAACGGGCTACTACGGAACTACGGTGGCCCGACACGCACTTGGCCGGTTTTTATAAATAATAACCTAATGAAAAACGGATGGTGCAATCACATCGAATTTACAGTTTAAAGAGCAACATTTTGCAACATTGTAACATTAAGTAAATTTCCATAACTTTTAGTCATCATCATTATATTATTCTCCTGCTCTTATCCCAGTTTGTTTAGACTTACTAGAACTTTAAGATAAGATGTACTAAGTTACTTTTTGTTATCCGTTGTTGCTCACTAACACTTGTAACGCTGCTTCACAAAAAGTTTCAGTGGATGCAGCTTGAGAAACTATTGCATGTGGTATGTAAAAAGATACTGTATAAATAGCCTGATAATGCCAATCAAATCTATCAAACCAAGTTCTCTTCGCAATCTCTACGAATTTCGAAATACCTATATAGAATACGGGCCCAACCTCTGAAGCAATGTAGCAGTTTTGTCATAAAATATCAAAATCGTGTATCACAAATTATGAAGACACGTAGATCGTGTACATGTATGATATACAACCGACTTTATTAAACCTTACAAGAATAGAGTAACATATTCATCACGAAACATATCTTCAACAACGAATCTACAATCCCTTACTATAAATCATGAAAAGAAACATCTTTCATAGCACGTAACATTAGCTACTGATGACTCATAATATCAAACATATTTATGTTCTACCCGTTTAACAAATAAGTATCACACATATTTTGATATAATCTATGTACAGACGCCAGCACATCAAGCTACTACAATCTGTCAAATTTCTGTAATAGATTTTCAACTTTATCGCTAAAGCATATGGTTCAAAGTTGATTAGGAAAATTTGACAGTTTCGGGTAGCTTGATCTGTACATTAAAGTCACTTTTCGTGTCTGTCTGTGCGACCGCGTTGTTCTTCTAAACTTCGCAACGGATTTTGATGCGGTTTTTACCATCATTACGAAAATTTATTCCAGAAGGTTTGCGTGTATGAAACGTTAATATTAAACTTCAACATAAAAAAAATCTCCATGTTATGTCAAGACCTAAAAACCGTGCGACGCCGGGATAGATTGCTAGTATTCATATAAAATTGAGTCGTAAAAAGCATTTCTCAGATCGACAAATCATTGGGCCACTGGCTCATTACTCTCAAGTTGACAGACGAATTTGTAAGGGCGGCCATCTTGTGTACACATCTCATTTGTCAGGGTGTCTCGTAAATCCTTCCAGTGTATCGCAGCTCGAGCCAAAACTGCTGTGCTGATGTTTTTGAAGTCTGTTTTGCTGTGTTAATGGTTCATTAGGTTGATGTTAAAATAGGATCGATGACCATGGGTAGGTCTTAAAGGTAACTACATCCGTCATGCTAAGAATAACTACTATCACCAATTTATATGCCAAGCTTAGTTATAGTTGTGTAATAGGCTAAAATTATGAGACCTATGAGTTTATATCTAGTTTTATTTTAATTTCCTATGCTAAAAGCTAAACCTCAGTATGCAATAAATTAAAGTTGACCTAACAAGACCTAATAGGACGTTACTGACTTAAGATTGATTAGGTTCATAAATCCAAGTATGAGGATAATATATTATGATCATAACTTGGTTCATAAACAAACAAGCTCAGATTAAAATCAATTCACGAGGTTGTTACCGTATAAATTATACGTTAACAAAACAACCAACCGAACAAACATACAAACATACGCACCCAAATATCAAACAAAGAGTAATTAACATATTTTTACAAAATCAAACGTCGGGTTAAATAAATTATTCGCTCGTTTGCTTTATATCTTGTCTGTACAAATAGCCCCAGGTTTACTGGAGCACACGGGTTACACCCGGGCTGGGATGCACCCGTTTAATCGTAACCGGACTCTAAACACGGTTCGTTGTTGGTGTAAATTTATTGAGCGCATAATTTCATGCTAGGGTTAATTGTTCGGTTTTTTTTAAACCAGATATGAAATGGATTGAAAGAAATTGGAACGTATGGCGTATTGTAGATAAAATTGGTTGTCCATAATCTACACCAGATTTTCAACGAAAAAGTACATATTGAACAAATTTTAATTTAGAACCGACACTACTGGCATTTTATACGTAAATTGGAGAAAAACTAAATCTGATTGATTGCTCACATTGTATGTGATGTAATAAAAATGCTACCTAGTTAAGGGTAAATTTAAGCGAGAAAATATGATCAAATAAAAGAACAAACCTACTAATCACTAGAAAAAAAGACGTATTTGCTTCAATAGTTTGGACATCCTTTCAACAACAGTAAAATCAACACCCCAGAACTAAATAGGCAATAAAAACGCGAAATAGAAATAAATGTCCTCTGCAACGAGATTTTTTTTTGTTTAGACAAAACATTGAACTAATATTGCAAAAGTAATGCAATAACGAGACGAAGGTACCTATAACGCCCCATGGAACAATTATGGTCGTCTCCCCCGCGTTGTTGTAAGTATATTAGAAGGAATAACAGTTATGGAGAATGGAAGTTGTGGTGCAAATACTACAAGGAGCGTGCTGGGTGAGGGTCTGGGTAACGAGAGGACGCGGGTAGATAGGTTTATCTGACAGATAAATATATAACAGGCCTGTGATAACAGTCGATTTGACAGAGGGAAAGTCATGAAATCTTTGAGCCGCAAGAAGGACTGGCGTTTCAAAAAAGATTGACCGCTTCAAGAAATCGTATAGTCAAGTTATCGATTTCTTTAATTTTTGACAATAGGGACTTTTTCATTTTCATACAGAAAACTTAAAAGCATCAACGTTTCGTTCGATGCCCAAACACAGGAAGCACTGTACAAGAACTAAATGACACTGACATTTGAGGCGGGGGTTGCGCGCGCGTCCGTTCTGTCTATCTACTTATAGACTTCGTGTTCAATACCTAGTATTTTACTACCACCAAAATACATATTAAAAGTACCTACCAGCAATGAGCTTGTAAAAGGTAAAACTACTAAAATAATTTCTGTTTAAACATTTAAAGTTAACGAACATGATTGTAAAATTTATTGGGATTAACAAATACAGATAATTATCTGTACAACCAGAATCATTCAGTTCGTTACCTATTTGTATGTAATTTAATCGGTGTTGAAATAAAATGATCGTAACGTAAATTACTGTTGCGTTCCAAAACAGTTTAATGTTTGCAGTTGACACCTGTTCTGCTAATAAACTAGGTATATTAAATTCTATCTGTATTAATTATCAATTAAATGCTTTTAACATTTCATAATTTTGCCAACAACATATCATTTGAACGACCCACTGAAATGTTTTATCTAGTTGAAGACATTGATGTAAATAATTATTGGTATTTCAACACGAGAATTATTCAATTTATCTTAACAATTGTGTGTTCGCTTCAGTGCACTTTCTGAAGTCGCAGCCCAATTCCGTAGCTCGTCGGAACTCGCGAAGGCTTCTTTAATTCCGGTCCATGGCGCCTCAGATAAGAAGTAGATCGAAGTAACTTTCCGATGCGAGAACTTCAAACAATTAAGCCTTTATTTCGCGCTTCCAACAATGAGAAGTAATTAGCGGAGTGCTTGACGATTCCGGCATTTTTTTATAAACGGAACTTTTCCAAATACCCTCCTATTGTTCGTAAATTTTCATCAAGCTCCGCGCTGACCCTGGGGAATCTTATTAACGGAGCGACGCTTCAATGTTTTATTGAACCTATTGAATCTATCGCACGGAGGCTCGACGGAAACAACCAATATGCCGTAGATAACAAATCTTTGGAGCAATTTAAAGGGCCATTTTTAATATCCGCTCGAGGTCAACATCCTTCCCTTCGCACGGCCCTGCGCGTGGCCGCTGCTCTATGTATCATATTAAATTGAATAAAGGTTGATTTGTAGGCCTGAAAGAACGTTTTCAATACTCCTTATTGAACCATTATGTCTAATGGCTGTGACAATAGGGCATTACAAATTTGTCTCGTCGAGTTCAAGCCGGGTGCCATAGGAGCACAAGAAGCGGATTGATGTCGGAAGACAATGTAGATCTTATCGTTACCATGTGAAGGTTGTTTTTCGGGTGGATACGGGAGATCTCCCAATTGAGTTTATCACCGGATATTGTAAAATGGTCGTAGTTAGTCGGCACAATGTGTCGGTAGGCATTGACGGCCTGCGGCACGCTTGCGGCCCCCGATTGTGTATGGGACTATACTAAAATTAATTTGGGTACACTCCACAGCTTATGATATTACGTTGAGAGCGATTGAGGCGTAATTAAACCTCAAAATGAAGCAACCAAGCAAGCAGTAAACCCGGAATACAAATTAACTAAAAACTGGAGTTTCTCTGTTGTGTCAAATTTTAACGCTGGGTTTTAAACAATTCTTTAGGGTAACTTTTATTGTACACAAAACGAAGCGGCTTCAAATAAGCCGCTTCGTTTACCTAACATATGATAGGATATTAGAGTAATTCAAAAAAACGCAACGGATTTTTAAGCCACTAACCTGGTGGACAGATGCAGTCTCCTACATCTCGCTCCTTCCGTGACAGCTCCGGTCCTGCACTCAGAACCGGTTCCTCCACCTTCCCTGCGGCTCCTCTCCTGAACTCTTCGAAGTGCTTCTCCAACACTATCACACGTTGCTCCAGGGTATGCTGCCTATACAACCCGTAGCCACAAATGATAAAAAAGAATAAACAACAACAC
This sequence comes from Mesoligia furuncula, assembly GCA_916614155.1. Classification (NCBI taxonomy): domain Eukaryota; kingdom Metazoa; phylum Arthropoda; class Insecta; order Lepidoptera; family Noctuidae; genus Mesoligia; species Mesoligia furuncula. Next base: position 732,419 of record OU744805.1, read on the forward strand.
CATAGCACTACAATGTTCAGGACATTTTTGTCACCGTCCTGTCTGAAATTAGGATTAGCCATTTTTGGATGAATGATTAATGATGGCTAAGGATCATTGTCAAGACCGGTATGGCCGTGAGGTCAGACGTGTGTGGATCAATTGAGTCGTGTGGTCTGTTGCTCGGTAGGCCGGTGGGTTGGCACTGGGGCCTCTGCGCGCTCCCGCGGGAAAGGAAGTGGCCCGTCCATCGTTAACTGCCCTTCTAGTTGTGTCGATTACCGCTCGAGTACCCTAACAGTACCAACTACCAAACTTTGATGGAAGTGTTACATTGTGTGTTCCGGATGCTGAGGTTTGTGATTGTTGATCTGATCTGTTGAATTATTTATGAATGTGATGTTGGACAGATTATGCGCTGCATGTAGAGCTGCATGATATTGAATGACGTGTGATCTAAGGTCAATAATCGAATAGCAAGGTAACGGTACTATGTACTAATAAGAGATAAGTACCTAAGTATCAATCACGGTAGTACATAATTATGATTCATCTACTCTCTGTTTAAAAAGGTGGTCTTCTATATTAAAAAGATATTGGCGAACACGAAAGAACAATGTATAACATGTAGGTACCTACTGTTGTCCTGATAGTTACTGAAACCCAGAAATTGATTCAAATTTAATTGCGCCACCTTGTTCCATGGATGGTGAATAATTAAATAACCGATTCATATATTTACACACTTTGGAACTATTATATTTCTTACATCATCTGCCTAGCCTTATCTTATCTATGTTACCAATGACTTAACGTGATTTCCGAGGCACGGGGGTTTCAGTATGTAAAGATTGAGCATTGCATAACCTGATCGATCGACGTGTGCAGCTGTTATTACTTAGTCACGAGCCCCTATTATATTTCTTACATAGGTATACTTCTTACAATTATAAAGCTTAAGCACTAAACTACGGTACACAACAGAATATTATAAAAAACAAACGACATCTGGGTGTAAAGAAACAAAGAAACGAGCAAATAAATACTAATGATCCTTTTCATCGGAAAACTTTCCTTGTATTCTGAGAAGTAATTCCGCACTCGAGTTCAAGGTTCGCGGCCGTCGTAATATCTTCAAGAGTACTAAACAAACCGCACCAGCCACCCTTTATGATCGCAGTAAACATTATTGTCATATAAAATCAGAAATCTTCGGCTCGATTACCATGACAATGAGCAGTAACTAAACGATTTGCATATATATTGCATATAAATTGTTCTTCAATCGCGTCGCCAGCAATTAAAGGTATTTCTGGGTCCTGTTTTACATGGCGGCTAATGTAGTAGCGTCCCGGGGTGACACTGATAAAAATGTAAATGTTGAAGCTAACCTACGGGTCCTATTAGTTCTACCAACTGTCAGGGGACTAGGAATTTTTCATCTCCCCCGCTGTGAATAAATCTTTCGAATCTAGAAGACGGTGTAAGGATCCCCTTTCTGTCCTGATAGTGTTTGCAAGTGATAAATGGTACGGCGACAGGTGAATCTCTGTGCGTTTAGGATGGCCCAATCTTGGATTGTGGATTTGGGCGTGAAATATGGAAGTGGAGATGATAAAACGTTCTTGAGATAGCCGCGATTTTCGGGTATCGACTGATATTGATGGTGTTTTTGATGGTAGTGACTGAGACAATATTATTTTGCTAGTATCCATCGCGCATCGTAAACTTTGCGTCAGCTACCAATTAAAAACAGAAATATTAAATAAAACTTAACTAGACAAAAACCTTTGTTAGTTTTTAGGTTTTGAGATAGAACCAAATCATTAGAGAAATGTAATTTCATTAAACATTTTAGTTTGGTGAGCTGAATACACAACCATTCCTCGAATTCTTCTGTCACTCCGCTATTCATTACTTAAAAAGCGCATTCAAAAATAGTAGACATTTAAAACGAAACAAAGTTAAAGAATTCCTCGGATCCACTAACAACAGGCCGTCAGCGATCCAGACATTATTGTAGCACATTACACCGGTAGTAACTCGACACGCAGTGCACGGTGTCTCCAAACATGCCTCTAACAAGGGTAAATTAAAATTCCTTCCCCGTTTTATACGCAGTGGGGTCACCCTCGTTTTGAGGCAAATATCTCCGCAGAAAACTTTGGCGAAATGGCCTTTTCATTAATTTCTACATCCAATGCTCGTTTTGCATACGACGGCAAGTTGACTTCACATGTTGAAGCAACAATGTATGCTGAACAAAGGGATGTAGTAGACATTAAAAATCACTTGCGTTGACAAAGCGTGAGGTGTACATGTAATTTATGGGTTACCTGGGACGCGACGGGAAACAAGATTTTATTACACACTTGTTTAATTTCCTAAACATCTTAAGTATATAATTAAGTATGGTGTTAATTAAGGGGTTTATGTATATAATTAAGTATGGTGTTAATTAAGGGGCAGCACCTCGAACGGGGTGGTTGACCGGGGATTCCGCAAATCTTAAAGTTAAAGAGTTAAGTTTAACTGCACAAGTTTTGAAGTTTGTTTTAAGCAGAGGTTGTAACTTCATTGACAATTAAACGGAAACCAGCTAAATGAAAATGAGGTTTTTGCTTGTAAGTTTTATGAATTTGATGGCCACATACATATATTACTGCATACTTAATATAACGGATAATTATGATAATTTCCTTTACAGCTTTAGTATACTGCACATTCGGTTTATAATTATTGTACTTTAGACGTTTTTATTATGCAAAAAATAAATTATTTTAGATTCGTTTCAATGTGTTTAAACGGCTCTTAATTATGTAGATTCACAAACTCGTGCGTTAGTTGCTATTTTTCTAAACAAAATTTAAGACGACTTGCAAAATTTTAATGCAGTATTTTCCATCAGTTATTTCAGGCAATACAGTGGACCCAAACCTTCACAAACCCCGGCTAATCATTGGCAAGGAATTGCTAAAGAGCGAATAGAATAGCGTTCGTTGGAATTGGAAGTCCAACTGAGTTGTTGAGTAAGTTTCCACCTAGATTATGGATATAAATAGAAAGCAATATTTATCATAACAATATATTCTTCTGGTAGTGACCAAAATTATGGGCCAATTTTTAACCATTATTCAAGCCGTAGAGGGCAACGCTCAGGTACAGGTGCAGGGATAGTCAGATAGGAAAAGTAAACTCCATCTATCTTTTTTGGAACGAAGTTCTTTAACGGAGCTTGCGGTACTTCAGTAAACTGGTAGAAATCGTCACGTAACAAAAAAGCGTTATGTGCCCTCTATACTACTTTTTATTAATATTAGTAGATAATAGAAAGAGACAGAGAATGACAGTGATAGTTTTCATGCCTTTTGAGGGTGCTACTACCAAGTGCTACCAAGTTGGCGTCTGCCAAATTTTTTAAATTTTTCGTCATGGGAATCGTTGTCATAATTCTCTAGGGTGCTGAAGCCAACAGTGAGGTCAAAATGAAAATCCTAGATGGCGGCTAAAAAATTTTTCAAATGTTTTGTCATTTATGGTTTTCGAGGGTGCTGAAACCAATAGCAATAGTGAGGTTAAAACGAAAATCTATGATCGCGGCTGCAAACATTTTCTAATGTTTTGTCATGGGTGTCGTTTTATGGTTTTCGTGGGAGCTGAAGTGACGTCAACGGTGAATGCCAAATGGCGGCTGCAAAAATGATAAAATCATAAATCATCTTGAATTTTCATTTTGAATAATATCGTTGCTGCCGGGGGTCCCCTGACCTCACACGTTTTTTTTTTAATATGACGTGTAAAAGTCATTCTGACAACTTATTTACAGAATAAATAATTTAATGTCATTCAATATTATTTCAAAAATCTAAACAAATTAGAACAAGAAAAGCAACAAATAAAATAAGAGTAATCTTCAAAGGCATTTCGAAAATCACACAAAAAGCAACACGAACACGGAAAGGCCAAAAAGGCACAGAATCTAACAAGCTTCATTCAAAAATTCAATTAAGCACTTTTAGGGGAGGGACAGGAGACACGGATAATGAGTTACAAACGCCAGAGAGCAAGCTCGAACCGATCCGATTTAAAACGAGAAAAAACGGATCCCGGTTAATCGGCATTAGATGGTCTGGTGAGCACGGCGGACACCTGTAGTACTGTATACGTTTGTGATTGGTAGCTGCGCATGTGAGGCTGAAATAGGTGATTGTTCGTTTTGGTGAAATGTGTCTGTGATTTAGCTGATAGTGAAAAGTTAGCTGAATTTGTTGAGCAAGGGATTTTTAAAAGCTTGATTGAATTATTCTGTGAAATGGATTCTGTGTTTGGGATTGAAATTGCTCGACATATACTGTAATTGGATTTTCCTATACCTATGTAAAATTCAGTGTCACGCGTTGTTGCTATTTGTGATGTTATGTTATGTCAAATAATCCTACGATTGCGGAGAGCTCCTTGCAAATGATTATTAGTTACGAACTAGAAAAGGCTTTCAAGCTGTTAAGAACAATAATAATCGATAATAGCACAAACCGGTTTTTGTTGTTACTAATTCGTTTTATATTAATACTAATAACCATATCAAGAAACCTAACACAAAATAACGAGTCCAACCAATATTTACATCAGAATCTTATCCCAGTTCCACCCACGCGAATTTCGGTCGTTGCAAAACTACATGTAAATCAAAATGTACGTTGTTTTAATATGAATTTATGGCATGTTAATGGCGCTTGTAATTCCTGTAACGACAGCCAGAGTGCTGGCATTAATCTAGTCCAATTGTGAGTTATTGTGGCCTGGACTAGCTGCTAATTGACTAGGTACCTCGATACCTAGGTGTAGATGGTTTATTGTATCTCTGCACTGGGGTTCTGCAGCATCTATTGTAACTTATTGTATCTTGTTAGTAAGGCTTTATATTTTGTTGTGTTTAACATCAAAATAATTTTATATTTTCTAAAATTAAAAATTAAACCCAAGTAGTTGCAAGATGTGCATATTCATCTTTTATGTTCATTTATGTCACTTAGTTTTCTTTTACTTATGACGAATAATTTTTGACTAATGGGTCTCTCTTAATGGCAAGCGACATCGTGGCAGGCCCAGACAGAGATGGCAGGCTGACCTGGGCTCTTTCAACAAGAACTGGTCCTTAGCAGCTTAGAATAGAGAGTAGTGGAAAGAGAGTAGAGAGACCTTTGCCCTGCAGTGGGACATCACAGGCTAATAATAATAATCGTTTCTCTACGTTGACGTCGTGGTGGGGCTTGCGCACTCCGAGCTCTAGGCCTGTGCCGGAAGAGTTGACTTTGCCGGAACAGGTCTAAGATGAGGAGCCAGACCAAGACAGATACAGAAACCCGCAGGGCAGCATGTGGCGAGCTGTTGGGCAGTATCATACCCATGGACCCTAACTCCCCGGAGAAGTCTTATTCCTCACCTCTGGCTTGTCTTTATTGAGTGATCAATGACGAGGAACAGAGCTCCCACCTCATTCTTGCCTTTATTGACCGGCTTGAGAGGAGATTCGCAAGAGCAAACGAGCTTGGAGGAAGGAAGTATTCCTGTAAGATGCGGAGCCGTGGAATACCTCTCCACTCCTCATAAGCACCTCAGGACATGTTGCCCCCTTGTCCTTACGTCACTATGTGCTAGCTACCGTTTCCGGAGGCCCATTATTGAGTGTGCAAGCCACCCCTGCCATTTTATCCATTTAAATATTGATCTGGCAGGGGTCATAGTTCTTCCATAGTTCTTGGTAGCCAGTCCATTTTAGCCACCCAAACTCATACTTCAACTTTTTATTTTTCCTTATCCTGCAATATACTACACCAACCGGGGATTATCCTTGGGTGCACTTGCATAGTGCATAAAGGTATAATCGTCGCTTGGTGCTGCATTTCATTAAATTTCATAAGGGGCCTCTGCGAGTTGGCTTCGGCCCTTCGTACGCCTTCCAAAGAACCGGGACCCCAAGGTCCCGAAATACGTAATTATAATAATACTAATTAGCAAGGGATTAAATCAGCTGTAAATACTAGTGAAGTGATGAGTACAACATCAATATCAATTTAGTGCAAATCTCTATTATGAGGCAGATTCACAGGCAGACACAATTTACTTCACTTCAAGCTCACATCACCTTAGTTTTTCGGTGATTGTCTTACAGGTAAGACCGGCTGGAGTTATACAATAATTGTTCATCAACTTACTACTGTTTCATCTTCAGATTCTCCAGTAAAGAAACTGCGCCTGTCGCCCAGTCTTGGCAGCTACTGAAACCTGTGGAGCATCAATTTTGTCAGAAACATAGCTACGTACAGCTACAGATCACTGTAATGACAACGTCACATCGTGAGTAATATCTTACTGAATTAGAAGAAAAGAAAAGAAAGAAGATACCATTATTTGCGGCAAACACAGATACAAAAAACCGGGCAAGAGCGAGTCGGACTCGCGCACCGAGGGTTCCGTAATATCCGGGTTTATGCATAAGGTTTATGTTTATGAAATTAAATGTTTTTTTTATTTTTGAGTTGATTGAATGAATGGTAAATTGTGGTTTACGATTTATGACGTATTAAAAAAAAACTACTTACTAGATCTCGTTCAAACCAATTTTCGGTGGTAGTTTACATGGTAATGTACATCATATATTTTTTTTAGTTTTATCATTCTCTTATTTTAGAAGTTACAGGGGGGGGGACACACATTTTACCACTTTGGAAGTGTCTCTCGCGCAAACTTTTCAGTTTAGAAAAAAATTATATTAGAAACCTCAATATCATTTTTGAAGACCTACCCATAGATACCCTACACGTATGGGTTTGATGAAAAAAAAAATTTTGAGTTTCGGTTCTAAGTATGGGGAACCCTAAAATTTATTGTTTTTTTTCTATTTTTGTGTGAAAATCTTAATGCAGTTCACAGAATACATCTACTTACCAAGTTTCAACAGTATAGTTCTTATAGTTTCGGAGAAAAGTGGCTGTGACATACGGACGGACAGACAGACAGACAGACAGACAGACAGACGGACAGACAGACAGACAGACATGACGAATCTATAAGGGTTCCGTTTTTGCCATTTGGCTACGGAACCCTAAAAAGAACAAATTGGGGAAAAATATGCGTCACATCCAAGCAAAACGGCCATCGCTCAGCATAATGCTAAGACCCTATGCGAGATAGAGCCCAGCGCTGGTTTTCGGCGACAGCCAGCGTGGTGCAAGATACGATAAGATAAAAAAAAAACAAAATAAGAAATTAAATAAATATACAATACTTACCTAGTTCTAAATGTAATGTAATTCGTATTTGGTTTCAATTTCTAATAAATCCTGACTAAAATTCCTGTCAGCAACTTACTTAGTAATCTTTGTTGCTGACATGTCTTTATCGATCTCAGAACGAATGTGTTTTATCAATTCGGTAGCAGATTCAAACGTCAGTAATAAAATTACAATGCCTCAGTGAACCAATTTATTGTGACGTCAGAATCTCCCAATGATCCAAGTGCTTCCTGTACAATTTGGAACAGTTATCTGGCGGAAACCAGTTACTTCATAGCTTTTAGCCAATGCTCTGTCAATATAATTGTCTTTAGAAGTAATGTCTCAATCATTTGACTGATTTATTAGAAAATGTATCAATCTATTCCCCCTAATGGTACACCAGAGCGTATAATTAAATTTAAATGTGATTTTAACTTGAGATTTATTGCTTGAATTTATTCCAGTATTGCGAGCAAACTGGTCTTCGTAGGAGGAGATGGATTGGACAATAGCATTCGTCTGTGATACAATGAAACTGAGATTCATCTTAATTACATGGCTGGGAGGAAACCGGCGTGTCCTAGAACCAAAAATTCAAAGACATATGTAACATCTACCAACTCGCACTGGGCCCGCGTGGTGGATTACGGCTCATATGTTTCTCACAGAGACGAAGCCTGTGTCCCAGCAATGGGAACGTGAGCGGCTGATGATGCTACACAGCTGGGGTACAGGAGGCACTGATAGCTTATGACAGAGCTCTGTTGAAGCTGCCGATGCTGCTAATTCAGTAGTATAGCGCAGGCAGTAAAAATACCTACCCTCACTAGTGATTCGATCCTTTGGTATAATAATACCGGAAAATGAAAGGATAAAGTACTCGTAAGTTAATGATTTGCTTAATTCAATTTTTCTATTGATTTTTGGTTCTAGAACATGCCGACGGTTTTCTCACGTTTTCTTTCACCGTGGTGATGAAATAATTTACACAAAGTAAGTAAAGCGCCTGTCTGGGTTTGATCCTACGAATTCCAACAGTAACTCGTTAGTCACAGCCGTTACTACTAGGCTACCACTGCTCTCTATACAAGCTGTAAACTATATTCATTTCGATGAAGAGTAGATTTAGTTATTAACTATTATTATTTGGTTAGACACACTAGCAGCTAATTAGCTGATGCGTGTGTGTGTTGGATGGTATTGTAATTTTGCTACCTTCATAGTCTAATCGCTGTGCAATTACTTATTGTAGGAAGTACATTTGAAAATCTTAAGGTGCGCCCAGACAGTGAGAGGCATGTGTTTCGAACGATAAACCACTAATCGGATGCATGCCATAAGCTGAAGCGTCAGACATATAAGAAATGTATTTGCAGCGCATACCTCTCACAGTCTAGACGCACATTGAAGTTCTAGAAATGCAGATTCAAAGAGATTATAAATTCTCTTTAAAACTTGTTAAATCTACAGCAGCGTGTTGTAAAGTGAACCGTCAGATTATGAAAACAGTTGGAATATTCAGTTTTCTGTTATACCAGTAGGATTTGTTCAATGTTTGTAAGAATATATGCTAAGCTGACCTTAAATAAATTGGAATAAGGACAAGAGGATGGAGATGACTATATGACTGCAGTATAAAATTAACAATTAAATAATAAATATTTCAGATACCTTTCTTAACTCTCCGGGTGCTGGAGCCCGGTCCGGGTGCTGGTGCGGGTGCTGGGTGGTGGAGTTATTATCAATGATTCATGGCACAAACGAATATTTGCGGGAGAAAAGACGAAGAAATATGTCTCGTAAGTAAAACATTATTCCATTACCCTTTTTTTTTCATTAAGTACCAGTTAAGTATAGATTTTAGGGTTTCGTATCCAAAGGGTGTCAATGGGACCCGATTACTGAGCCTCCGCTATCCGTCCGTTCATCCGTCTGTCTGTCAGCGGGCTGTATCTCATGAACTTTAATAGGTAGACAGTTGAAATTTTCACAGAGTGTGTATTTCTACTGCCGCCACCAAAACATAATAAAAATTAAAGGGAGTCTCTATACAAGAAACGTGTTTTCCCAGGCGTTTTTTCCCTTGTGGTACGGATCCCTTATTGTGCGAATCCGACTCGCACATGGCCGCTTTTTATATTAAGTCCTTTTCACATGCACGTAGAATCCAAACTAATTTGATTATAAAACCAAACTAAAAGCACTTCTTAGTGCCTAACTAAATACCAACCACAGAGGAAATAACCATAATAGTTTTAACTGCCACCAGACAGCTTTACAGCATTTTGCATCTTCCCAGATACAGCAGTCAGAAGCAGCCCAGAGTCACCTCAGAGTAATCCGGAGCACTTTAGCAAATGGATGTCATTTAAGAGCTGCCGTTACCAGCTAATATCTGTCGCCTTAGTAATTAATTTACTAATTAGTCGATTGAGTGCGAACCAGCCGGCTTGGTAATGGCATCTCGGCATCAGATGACATTATCTTAACTTACTTAGACTCTACTTCTGCTTTATTAAGTCAATAAGTATATTAGAGAGTCTGTAGTGGAGGAAACTTGTGAGTAAGTGAATTAAACTGTAACTTGGGATAATAGATCCGTTTCGTTGTCGGCGCTTTGCGAATTTTAAACTCAGTTTTGTTAAACAGATGGTGGTGGTTTTCAGTTAAGAATACTTTACAAGTTTTTGCTGCAGCATATTTAAGGTTTTTCAATACAAGAGTTCTCTCTTAATAAAACTCAAGGAGTACTCTTAAGAAACTGAACACGACGTCTAGCTTGCTAAAGAATTAGTTAGTCATACTTAAACATAGATAAATATTTTTTATCAAGACACTTAACAATCCTAAGAAAGTAGCAGCCATCATCCACCCAACAACCCTAAAAAATATTGTTTTTTGCAAATCTTTTAAATTATCTTCACCAACTGCACAGAAAGCAATAAAAAGTAAAGAACACACTTTATTCAGTGTATAAAATAAATCTGTTTAGAGTTAGATCGTTAAGAGCCGCGGAGGGTAGTCGCGCATAATCCGAGGCACTCTCACAAATGTCACTTGAGGGAGAGCCGCAGTAAAGTACCAGTGAATACTCAACGATTATTGTTACAGTGCCTGAAAGGCTCTTGTTTTGGTACTTCTTCTTAACTTTTTCGCTTTTTTTAATTCTGCTTTGAGCTGTCTTCAATGGTTTGTTTTTGTTTTGGATGTACAATCAGAAAAGTTGATTGTTAAGCAAATTGACACCTTACGTCAATTTGCCGTGTTATAGTCATTTCATGCAACTGTCAATGAATGATGATTGTGATTTTAATGTACGGACAACGACCATTACTCGGACTATTGAAGTTGTTAGTAATTTTTTTTTAACAACTAGCTGTGCCCGCGACTTGGTCCGCGTGGAATAGTGACTTTTCGGGCAGCATATTTTGAATTACATATACCGTCTACAGACCGGGCATTTGCTGTCCGAACCCTCTGAGAACTCAGGCGAATTTCAGTGAAAGTCTCAGACTCTAGTGCTTGAGCTTCACGATCGGCAGTGAGACGTATTTCTCGTTCTTCCTGTGTTTCCTGAGACCGAACATTTGCTGTCCGAACCCTCTGAGAACTCAGACGAATTTCCCTATCAGTGAAAGTCTCAGACTCACGCGATAGTGTATGAGCTTCACGATCGGCAGTGAGACGTATTTCCCGTTCGTCCTGTGTCTCCTGGAATCGAGCATTTGTTGTCCGTACTCTCTGGGAGCTCAGGCGGATTTCCCTGACAGCAAAAGTCTCAGACTCACGCGATAGCGCGTGAGCTTCGCGATCGAGAGATAAACGTGCCTTTCGTTGTTCCCCGTTTTCCCTATTTCGAGTTGTCATCATTCGAGAACGATTTGAACTCAGTCGAGATTCTCGCTGAGTCGAAGTTTCTGCAGCACGAAACCTAGCCTGGTGCAGAGAGCCTTTTGCCTCACGACCTTCCTCAGATTCCTGTGATCGAACTAATCTCATCCTTTTAGCATTTCTGCTACATTGGGAGAGGTTGGATCTTCTTCGAGGCATTCTTACAATAAAATAGTACTTACTACTTAACACACAGTTATTTAGTAAACACGTACTATCGTAAACAATTAAATTATAAATACTTACAGATTATTATACAGTCTAAAATTATCACAGTTTAAGTAATAAGTGTTAAGACGTGTAAACCAAACGTCATTATCATCATCATTTCAGCCGATAGACGTCCACTGCTGGACATAGGCCTCCCCCAATTTTGGGGGGGTTTGCCATAATCGCCACGCTTGGCAGGCGGGTTGGCGATCGCAGTATGGTATGGTGGTGGAATGCATAGAGAACGCTGCTGCCCATTCTCCGGTGAGACCCTTAGTCGCCTTTTACGACACCCACGGGAAGTAAGGGGTGGTGCTATTCTTCTACACAGACAAACGTACTAACTTTATAAAACAAAAGAATTGCTAGAAAAAATAATTACTAACCTAAGCTAATGAACTTATACTTAATAAAGAAAATCAAGAAAAGAAATGCTTCGTTTCAGCCGATAGACGTCCACTGCTGGACATAGGCCTCCCCCAATTATGGGAGGGTTTGCCATAATCGCCACGCTTGGCAGGCGGGTTGGCGATCGCAGTATTGTATGGTGGTGGAATACATAGAGAACGCTGCTGCCCATTCTCCGGTACGATCCTTAGTCGCCTTTTACGACACCCACGGGAAGTAAGGGGTGGTGGTATTCTTTAAGTCCGGCACCACACAGACCAGTCCGGCACCACACAGACCGGTCCGGCACCACACAGACCAGACCTACACCAAATACTTATAATATTTATATACAAACCCTAAATACAAATTAAGATAAGTATACCGAAAATCAGGGAAAGAAATGCCTAACCAATAATAAATGCTTACAATATTTATTTACAAAACCCTAAATAAAAATTAAGATAAGTAAATACCCAATAATCAAGGAAAGAACCGCCTAACCTATACCAAATACTTACAAAATTTTAAAGAACCTAATCTACAAACCCTAAAATATAAATAAATGAAATGTGCAAACAGTCAGTATTCAAGTGAATCGCATTAATCGAATCCAACTATTCGCCTATACTCTCCAGGATACGTGCGTTCGCTACGAATAACTGAATCCTTATGGCAGCGGCGCGTTTTCTTTTGAAATGGTCATCTCGCAGTTCAACCTGAGGGTTTGTCGACTGCTTAACCTGGCTTTCCTGTGGATGCCTCAATAAATTAAGGCCTCCAGCCAGGGCATAATACACAACTTAACTACACAATATAAACTTAAAAACTAAGCGACTACACGCTAAGGGCACCCCCTGTGGGGTACGGACCTCGGCTTAGGGCGTCGCTGGGAGAGGGCAGCAAGGGACAGGCTGGATCGGAATTATGGCAGCGGCGCGGCTCTCAGCGCGCTTTATACAAGGTGTAACGGAAAGGGGGTATCAACCCTGAAGGAGGTGAATGTGCTCATGAAACTGAACAAATTTCCCCAAAGAACATAGGTCGAAATATGAAAAAAAATTTGGACCTCCCATAGTAATAGTAAATCATTGATGTGCTATTACTATGGGAGGTCCAAATTTTTTTTTTTCATCTTCATTCACCTCCTTCAGGGTTGATACCCCCTTTCCGTTACACCTTGTATATATAGCCACGGACGCGCAGGCGCGAGGCGTTTACGTACTCTGATAGAATACCTTAACAAATGTTCGCCGTGATTCTTTAAATTGACATAACTTTTTTATTTATCAACCGATTGACATGAAATAAACACTAAATGTTAAGTGAAGCTTACTACAATATATTAGTGAAAACCGCATCTAAATCGAATAAGCCGTTTCTCATATTAGCGTGCACAAACACAGCAGACAAACAGACAAACAGACAAACAGATAAACAGACAAACAGATAAACAGACAAAAAAAAAATTAATTACATTTTCGGGTTCGGCATCGATATAATAACAACCCCTGCTACTTTTTAGGGTTCCGTACCCAAAGGGTAAAAACGGAACCCTATTACTAAGACTTCGCTGTCTGTCCGTCTGGCCGTCTGTCCGTCTGTCCGTCTGTCCGTCTGTCCGTCTGTCCGTCTGTCCGTCTGTCTGTCACCAGGCTGTATCTCAAGAACCGCGATAGCTAGACAGTTGAAATTTTCACAAATTATGTATTTCTGTTGCCGCTATAACAACAAATACTAAAAACAAAATAAAATAAATATTTAAGGGGGGCTCCCATACAATAAACGCGATTTTTTTACCCTTTTTTGCTCGATATCAAAAATGGCAACAGGTAGGCACTTGAAATATTCACAAAATACTCAGATGTATTTTAACTTTAATAATAAATAATAAAATTAAAATAAAATAAATATTTAAGGGGGGCTCCCATACAACAAACATGTTTTTTCGGCGTTTTTGCCTTGTGGTACGGAACCCTTCGTGTGCGAGTCCGACTCGCACTTGGCCAGTTTTTTTTTAATATATTTCCATTGTACAGACACCACTTTTCTACAATTTTATTATATGTATAGATTAATTTGCCTGACTAGAGTCCCTGAAATGGTTGTCATCAAATAAATAATGATTTCGCGAATTGTAGTTATAGTAATAGTTTGTAAGTTTAATTATAGTTATAGTCATGGTTTGTCAGTTTAATTGTAGTTATAGTAATGGTTTGACAGTTTAATTATAGTTATAGTCATGGTTTGTAAGTATAGTTGTAGTAATGGTTTGTAAGTTTATTTGTAGTTATAGTAATGGTTTGTAAGTTTAATTATAGTTATAGTAATGGTTTGTAAGTTTAATTATAGTTATAGTAATGGTTTGTAAATTTAATTGTTGTTATAGCAATGGTTTGTAGGTTTAATTGTAGTTATAGTAATGGTTTGTAAGTTTAATCTATACATATAATAAAATTGTAGAAAAGTGGTGTCTGTACAATGGAAATATATTAAAAAAAAGTAGCAGGGGTTGTTATTATATCGATGCCGAACCCGAAAATGTAATTACATTTTTTTTGTCTGTTTATCTGTTTGTCTGCTGTGTTTGTGCACGTTAATATCAGAAACGGCTTATTTGATTTAGATGCGGTTTTCACTAATATATTGTAGTAAGCTTCACTTAACATTTAGTGTTTATTTCATGTCAATCGGTTCATAAATAAAAAAGTTATGTCAATTTAAAGAATCACGGCGAACATTTGTTAAGGTATTCTATCAGAGTACGTAAACGCCTCGCGCCTGCGCGTCCGTGGCTATATATACAAGGTGTAACGGAAAGGGGGTATCCCTTTCCGTTACACCTTGTATAAAGCGCGCTGAGAGCCGCGCCGCTGCCATAATTCCGATCCAGCCTGTCCCTTGCTGCCCTCTCCCAGCGACGCCCTAAGCCGAGGTCCGTACCCCACAGGGGGTGCCCTTAGCGTGTAGTCGCTTAGTTTTTAAGTTTATATTGTGTAGTTAAGTTGTGTATTATGCCCTGGCTGGAGGCCTTAATTTATTGAGGCATCCACAGGAAAGCCAGGTTAAGCAGTCGACAACCCCTCAGGTTGAACTGCGAGATGACCATTTCAAAAGAAAACGCGCCGCTGCCATAAGGATTCAGTTATTCGTAGCGAACGATTATTGCGATTCACTTGAATACTGACTGTTTGCATATTTCATTTATTTATATTTTAGGGTTTGTAGGTTAGGTTCTTTTTCTTAATTTTCTTTAAAATTTTGTAAGTATTTGGTATAGGTTAGGCGGTTCTTTCCTTGATTATTGGGTATTTACTTATCTTAATTTTTATTTAGGGTTTTGTAAATAAATATTGTAAGCATTTATTATTGGTTAGGCATTTCTTTCCCTGATTTTCGGTATACTTATCTTAATTTGTATTTAGGGTTTGTATATAAATATTATAAGTATTTGGTATAGGTTAGGCATTTCTTTTCTTGATTTTCTTTATTAAGTATAAGTTCATTAGCTTAGGTTAGTAATTATTTTTTCTAGCAATTATTTTGTTTTATAAAGTTAGTACGTTTGTCTGTGTAGAAGAATAGCACCACCCCTTACTTCCCGTGGGTGTCGTAAAAGGCGACTAAGGGTCTCACCGGAGAATGGGCAGCAGCGTTCTCTATGCATTCCACCACCATACCATACTGCGATCGCCAACCCGCCTGCCAAGCGTGGCGATTATGGCAAACCCCCCCAAAATTGGGGGAGGCCTATGTCCAGCAGTGGACGTCTATCGGCTGAAATGATGATGATAATGACGTTTGGTTTACACGTCTTAACACTTATTACTTAAACTGTGATAATTTTAGACTGTATAATAATCTGTAAGTATTTATAATTTAATTGTTTACGATAGTACGTGTTTATTAAATAACTGTGTGTTAAGTAGTAAGTACTATTTTATTGTAAGAATGCCTCGAAGAAGATCCAACCTCTCCCAATGTAGCAGAAATGCTAAAAGGATGAGATTAGTTCGATCACAGGAATCTGAGGAAGGTCGTGAGGCAAAAGGCTCTCTGCACCAGGCTAGGTTTCGTGCTGCAGAAACTTCGACTCAGCGAGAATCTCGACTGAGTTCAAATCGTTCTCGAATGATGACAACTCGAAATAGGGAAAACGGGGAACAACGAAAGGCACGTTTATCTGTCGATCGCGAAGCTCACGCGCTATCGCGTGAGTCTGAGACTTTTGCTGTCAGGGAAATCCGCCTGAGCTCCCAGAGAGTACGGACAACAAATGCTCGATTCCAGGAGACACAGGACGAACGGGAAATACGTCTCACTGCCGATCGTGAAGCTCATACACTATCGCGTGAGTCTGAGACTTTCACTGATAGGGAAATTCGTCTGAGTTCTCAGAGGGTTCGGACAGCAAATGTTCGGTCTCAGGAAACACAGGAAGAACGAGAAATACGTCTCACTGCCGATCGTGAAGCTCAAGCACTAGAGTCTGAGACTTTCACTGAAATTCGCCTGAGTTCTCAGAGGGTTCGGACAGCAAATGCCCGGTCTGTAGACGGTATATGTAATTCAAAATATGCTGCCCGAAAAGTCACTATTCCACGCGGACGAAGTCGCGGGCACAGCTAGTCATAGTTATAGTCATGGTTTGTAAGTTTAATTGTAGTTATAAGTAGTAATGGTTTGTAGGTATAGCAATGGTTTGTAAGTTTCATTATAGTTATAGTCATGGTTTATAAGTTTAATTATAGTTATAGTAATGGTTTGTAAGTTTAATTATAGTTATAGTAATGGTTTGTAAGTTTAATTGTAGTTATAAAAATGGTTTGTGAGTTTAATTGTAGTTATAGTAATAGTTTGTGAGTTTAATCAACAATCTTTGGCTGTTACTAACTTTTAATAACAAAACATAAATATTTTATTCGCTGTCAGACTGTCCTAGCTAGTTATTATAGTTCATTTAATTCTCAGAATATTATTACAGCGATGTTACATAGACTTTTATAGTCCGTCGAGAAAAAACATACAATATTGTATTAGAACTTACTTCAAAATAGTGTTTACTGATGCAAACTAAGCCATGATAATAAAACCCGAGAAATAAAGAGAGAAATGAGAGTAAAACAAAAATTACAACAACCGTCCGGAAGTCCTAAATTATGCATTGCCCAATGTTTACGATGAGAAAAAGTCCAAATAAGAAAAGTATTAGCGTTAAATTTATATTTTATGAGTGAACTTAGCCGACCCTCTGAGAGGTCTCTCGACCCTCCTCTCTAAATAATAAACCTTGCTAATGATACAAAAAAATCTTAATGAAAAATCCCCATTGAATATTTATTAGGGAAATATTAAAGTTGGGTAGATGTAGAACACGAAGGTACAAGAGATTAAGGCTTGTGAGAGATAGAAAGTGGGGGCTTTGAATACAAAAGTAATTCTAAATGTAAGCTTTGATCATTTAACAAATAGGGTGCAAGATTAAGTCATTTTGAAACTCCATCAGGATTGTGGTAGTTACCTGCTGCTCATTTTGAAGAAGAGCTGCAGAGGGGCAATTCTCGTAATATTAAGAACCTTCACAGTCAGTCGCAATCTGTCAAAATTATGTCTAATTTCCGTACATTTTTGACAAGTTTTTGACATTGATTGTCGCTGAGATGAGATTGCGACTAGATTTCAATTACGGGAATCTATCTTCTGATGTTCTTACTATTGATTCAATCGAGAATAATAATGTACTTTATTTAATTTGCTGATAAAGTAGGTACCTATAACGAAACCAAAACAACGAACCTAAAGCCAAACTAGACGACTTATAAAAGTATTGTACGTATACAATGTGTTGATTTGCATCCTAGTCAAATTCAAAGACGTAATTATGCTAATGATTCTCGACCCAAATCAACAATAAAATGAGTAGGTATTTTTTTATTTATTTTTCTTATTTAAGGAAATCCGTAAGTGTGAACCAGCCGTATTTAAACGCGGCCCGTCTGTTACTAGCCCTATAACCGCGCTTAACACACACACAAATGCAAACCATACATGCAAACTCTCATTCGATAAATTCGTAGGTAATCAATCCCATCCGCCAATCACACTCTCCCGCGCCGCTCCTAGCAACGCCCCTTTTCCCCGCCGGCGCCGCGCGCCGCGGCGCCGGTGCCGACAGTGTGATTGAACTCGCCGAAGTGTTCACGAGTGCGCTTTGCGAATTTCCGTACATCGAGACGTAGTTACAAAGTGTGATGACGGACAATTACTCAAATGCCGAGTTGGTGGAGATGGTCGCCATCAGTGGAGACAGCCTACGTGGAGCCATCCGGATGTTCGTGGAAATGTATCCCGATCGGGAACACCCGTCACAGAGCGTCATGCTGGCTGCTACGCAGAGACTGCGGGATCATCGGCAGTTTGACGTTCCCCGGCATGCTCAAGCTCGCGGCAGCGTAGGCCTGCCTGTCGCCTTGCAGGAAGACATCCTGGAATACTTCCAGCGAGACCCACGGGCAAGCACGCGGGAGGCTGGTCAACACTTTGGAGTGCACCACACTACAGTGTGGCGCCTACTGAAGCGTGAGCTGCAACACCCATTCCACTACTGCAAGGCACAAGACATTCACCCAGGTGATAATGCCGTGCGGGTTACATTTTGGTCGCTGGTTCCTGGAACACCAAGACGCCAACATCTTGTGGATGGACGAGTGTTTACCTAAGAGTTGAAAGTAAGTATACCACGTACTTACACTTAACTAGCACGTCTTTCCATTTCATCAAACGTAGAAAACATCATTTTTAGACTTAGTAGATCGGTACACTAACTAAGGTAGGTATTATTGCCGGCCCTAAGCCCGTTAAGTAGGAAGGAAAGTTTCAAATCAACCAATTTAATCCACAAATAAAACAAAATCTCTACGAAAACTTTAGGTTGAAGGATATTATTAATCATCTGATAACAGGTCAGTGAACTTTTCTTTGGCGCACTAGTATTACTGTCATTAGTAAGATTTCCGTATTCCAATGATGCTCAAAAATGAGTTAATTATCAAGCGAAATTTATGACAATAATGTAGGTGATTTTCGAAATAAAATTAGGTAAAATTATTGCTACCGGTCGGGTCATTACTACGCGGCGCGACGGCGCTACCATTTCGGGGAAAAACAGCTGCATGCTGTGTGCGTAGTCGGGTGATTCTGTTTTATTTGTATTGAATTAAGGGTGTAATTCTGAAATACTGTTAAATTTCAACAACAAAAAAAAAGCAGCGCTTACTAGTTATTGCCCCATAACGTACTTCAATTGATTATTTATGTATTTTATGACAACCTCCTGAACTTTGACGAGGATGCAAATCAACATATTGTATAATATGTATGTATCATAATAATAAAAAAAAAATTATTGAAGAACCTAACAGCCTCCCAATTAACTATCGTGTAACAATCATGACTAAACAAATTAATACTCTGACAGAATGTGGCCATCCATTTTACACTAAAATGGTGATTTTTATCGTACATGGCATCACTCCAAACCATCGCTAGTTGTGCTCAGGTCGGGAGCAAAAAAAGCGCAAAAAGCGGAGCGCAAACTACATTTTCCGGACCGCCGCGCTCGGGACACGCGGTTCAAGTTGCAATCCTGTACTACATAATGTGTGTAGGTTATTCTACTCTCTGGTATTAAATATTAGCTTTGCTTTAAAATTGTTTAAAACACGCTTTTCTGAGGATCAGAACTTTAGGAGCAGAATAAATCCTATGTAAATTCGTTCAAGAGTCGATCAATCGATCGTTATAAAAACACCAACATTATTATAAAAAGAGATGATGATGACTCGGTTAAGTAACAGATTTTAAAAAAGTGGAGTAAGTATAACATACGGTATTTTAACAAGAGCAGGTAAATAAAGCTGATATATTTCTTTCTCACCGCCATGAATTTTAAACGTAACAAAATAAGCCAGCCTGCCGTCTGATACGTAGTTAAGTTAAACTTGCACATATGATATCTCCCTAAATGCCAACATTACGCTTGACAAATGGTAGGACTTGCTGAATGTAAGCTGCGTGGTCTGCATACACAATCACAATAATATCTAACATTCACTAGATTATGACGTACTGTTGCCAGATTATTTATTGTCTTTTGTATTTTTGTTATTCTTTGAATAAACTTGGATACCTCATGATTTATAATATTATTATTACTATGCTTAACTTTGTAGAACGTGATCATATTTTACAAGAATTTCAGTTTCGTAAGCAAACTCTGCCATAAAGCCGGGGCCCCACCAAATCTATTTAAATGCCGACTAGTTTAATTAGATAATGATGCCGATTTCCTTGTTCACAAACTAAACTAAATTTGAGTTCCGTGCATCTTTTTATTTCTATTTCATTAAGAAAAGGACAGAAGATAAATTTCAGTTTAGTCCTGTCAAATTAATTAGCGCCTGACACTAATCCATACAAATTTAGATCTGATTAAAAACGCCTACTAAAATTACGTCAATTTAAGTCAGGCGCTGATTAATTTGACAGGACTAAACTAAAATTTATCTTATGTCCTTTTCTATATCAAGAAAAAACATCAGCATTCACTATCATAGTACTACCTCTCTAAACTTATTTCTGAGAAAAAATGAACTCTTCAAAAATAAATTGAGATACGCAGACGACTTTTTGGTTTACATAAAAGCAGAAAGTTCAAGTAAACGTGCGTCCTGCAAACGAGTATTGATTAAGTTGAGTAGTTTCACTAAGTAATACTAAGTATAAACGATTCATCAGGCTCATTAAAGTCGGTAAACCAAGTTGCCCGCAGAATAAAAAGAAGTAAATCTGAAGTTTTCACATCGGGAAAAGCAATAAGTTTGTTATGGCGGGCGGTGCAAGGTAAAGAAGACTGGCGATTTATCGTGTGACTAAGATGTTATCTTAATTCTATCTTACCTATATAACATAACTTAATACTCTCTTACTTATATAACATAACTTCACGCCTGTGTTCCAGTAGGGTTAGTTTAATACAAATTCTGATTTTGGTACACAAAATCAAATGAGAACCTACCAGTATTTATCTCGCAGTTTTCTTCTGGTTTAGTTAAAATTGAGTATGCACTTGTTGAAATAGTCATATGGGTATACCATTATGATTTGTGTAAACATATTATAGTTTGTTTTTTCATTTAGTTTTAAGATAATTATTATTTGTATTTTAAAACTTAAAAATGGCACATACTCGTAACACAGTGGTTACGTTTTTTCTTTTATTATTTATAGGTTCCCCTTTCATCACTATAACACCTGCTGAAAAGCGATGATGTGGGTGACGATGGAGCACACTTGCCTAGAAGTGATCTATTCACACTCAACTTGAAGTCACCTAGACACACACACACACAGACACTCCGGCAGTGCACTCCTTGCCTATACGTCGTATGTATTCCCGAATCTTACAACAATATCCACACCCAGTCTATAACTTCCACCAGACCTGGGTTCCATAGAACAAAGTGTGGTTGGTCCAGTTGGAGTTTTATCAGCAGTTTATTGGGCGCGTTTCCAACGAAGCTCTAATGAATAAACCACTACGTATTGGAGACAAACATTTCTTCTTGGAATTACGCGAGCCGCACACAATACAGTTACAAGTTGTATGGATACCACATAGAAGTAGAACATGGAGTTTATGTTAACTATATGTAGGTGTGAGTGTATTTGTGTGAGCGTTACTGAGGATAGTTCTATAGTATGTGGTTACAGCAATTGCTTTGTTTTTATTTAAATTATACTTGTTTCAGGATAAGTTTAAGAAACATTACTGTTGGAAATGTGCTAAATTGGTTTATCTTAACTTCTTCTTCAATTTGTGGATGGTCCCAAATAGCACAAACTATTTTGATGTTGAATGTTTATTGTTGACACAATTAGGCGGACCAATTAACTGACTACGTAGTTAACTAAGTATCGAAAATGGCCGTTCATCGTATTTTAGGTAAAGTTAGCTTTTTATAGGTTTTTTAGTCTCTGTTAATCAAACCTGCATGGTGGCAGTGTCTTTTCTTTAAAAATGTAAGTAAAGAGCCCGGATACCAACCCAAAAACCAAGTATCTAAACACATAATATTTTTTTTATATAAATAGAAGCCTCAGCAATACAGCAACTTATGTCGTGAACAGTATCGTGGGCAACAGTGTCGGCTCGGAAATGAAACACATTCAACGCTTTGTCCGCAGCGCGCGGACGCAGCGCGCGGATGGGCGGAAAATTTCACACTTTTCCGGTCACTACGCACAGTAACTAAGTGCTGCTTTTGTGGTAAAGTAGTTTAACACAACTGATCGCCTTCTCTTAAGGTTTCCTAATATTATTATTATTGTAAACATATAATTACAGGGCGACATGCAATTTGACGTTTTCCTTCCAGGATGTCATACTGATATGGAACAGTTAATTACCTCATAAAGCCGAGGTAAAAATTCATAGGATTGGAGTAAACTAAATTTTTAAGTAAGTATCATTTCAGCCGAAAGACGTCCACTGCTGGACATAGGCCTCCCCTAAAACGGGGGGTTTGCCATAATCGCCACGCTTGGCAGGCGGGTTGGCGATCGCAGTATGGTATGGTGGTGGAATGCATAGAGAACGCTGCTGCCCATTCTCCGGTACGCCCCTTAGTCGCCTTTTACGACACCCACGGGAAGTATGGGGTGGTGGTATTCTTTAAGTCCGGCACCACACAGACAAAGTAAGTTTAAAGTAAGTATTTTTGAAAATTTCACAAAATTCATCACTAAAAAGGTATTACTTTCCTCCAAACTCTTAAACAACTAACAACAACAACAATTTCTCTGAGTACCTAACACTTTAACAAATCTTTCAACAATGTTACTGTTGAGGATGGCTAAGTTTAATTTTCATAAAAATGGAAACACGATCACGTTTTTGGCATATATTTTCTACACAAGGACAGTGACAGCACAAAAACATAAGAATAAATTTTATAAAAAAAGGAAACAAATATAGTTATAAAAAAGGTTGGTTGCTGGTCGTCAACATGGCCCCCGACGGTGTGAATGCACCAATTTACTGGCAGGCAACCAGCAACACCACCTTGCGAGTGGGTCGACGCAGCACGCCCCCCTTCGTTGTGACGTCCACAACTCTAATTACTCCGTCTCTCCCCGGGTGCACTGCCGCGATTCGCCCACGGGGCCATTGGTACCTGGGTAGCGTGCCATCTGCGATAAAAACTAGGTCGCCCACCCTTAACGGACGAGCCTCCTGCAACCGCCTCCTGGGTGTGAGCGTGGGCAGGTACTCTCGTACGAACCGCTGCCAGAAGTGGTCTGCTAGCCTCTGCGCCTTTCTCCAGTTAGCACGTCGGATTAAGTCTGCGTCGTCGAACACATTAGTCTCAGGCTCGCTGCTTGAGGTTCCAATTAAGAAGGTGAAGGGAGTCAGGGCATACTCCGCGTCCGCATCCACTGAGACATGTGTCAGGGGTCTTGAATTCACGATGGACTCCGCCTCTAGGAGCAGGGTGTTTAATACCTCCTCCTTGGGCGTCCTTTCCTTCAAGGTCACGGCGATGGCGCTCTTCACCGAGCGGACTAGCCGCTCCCAACAGCCCCCCATAAATGGTGCGGATGGGGGAATGAATCGCCATTCTATTTTTCTATTAGCGCAGAAATTGAAGAGCTCTGGCAGCATCTTTGCTGCGCCGACGAATGAAGTCCCGTTATCAGAGTAAATCCTTGACGGGCATCCCCTTCTAGCGATGAACCGTCTGAGTGCCATCAGGGCGGAGTCCGACGATAAACTCTCCACGATCTCCAAATGCACAGCTCGCACTGTCATGCATGTGAAAAGTGCAATCCATCTCTTGGCGGTGCGTCTGCCAATAGAAACGCTCAGTGGACCAAAATAATCCAACCCTACGTGGGTGAAAGGGCGCTGGTGATGTGCTAACCTGGCATCTGGCAAATCTCCCTCTGGAGGTGATTCCGGCTTAGCCTTCCGATTGCGGCAAAACTGGCATCTCTGCGAAGTTCCTCTAACGGCAGGTCTGAGGCTTAGAACGTAGAACCTCTGGCGCAGTTCATTGACCACTAACTCGTTATGTCCGTGGGCATACCTGGCGTGATACGAGCATATGAGTAGCTTGACGATAGGATGTCGGCCGTCTAGGACAATCGGGCGTGACTCTACATGCTCTGCGACGGCGGCAGTGCGACCAGAAAGACGAAGGAGCCCGTCTTCACCGAGCAAAAACGAAAGGTTCCGAAGCCTACTATCTCTCGAAACGGAACGTGCTGTTAGAACGCGTGTCAAATCTTCGGGGAATGAATCTAGTTGAACTTTACGAAACAAATGGACCTCCGCAACGTTGAGGTCTGCAACGGAAAGGGCAAAAAAGTTGCTAGCATCCCGAAGTGCGTTTAGAGAAAATTTGGAATTTGGGCGCAAAACTGATCGAAACTTATCTAAACACTGATGGGTTCGCGCTGTGGCGCGAACCAATCGGGTCCAACTGCTAAAGCGTTGGTGATCCGCAACCACCGGTAAAGGTAGCTGTCGCGGAGAAGCAACTATCAGTCCCACCGATTCCGAGTCTCTTTTCAGTTCTTCGGTCACCGGAGGGATGGTACACGTTGGTTCGCATGGCCAGTCAGAAGGTGGAGACAAAAGAAATGTGGGACCTGTGAACCAACGTGAGGAAGTTGTGAAATTGTGATTGTCTCGCGTAGCGTCGTCTGCGACGTTTAAAGCCGTGGGGACGTATTTCCAACTCTGGATGTTTGTTGTCTCAGTTATTTCTCCCACCCGGAACGAAACAAAGGCTTTAAATGTGCAAGCGTCGCTACGGAGCCACTTCAGAACGGTTAGAGAATCCGTCCAAAAATAAATTTGATTAGGTTTTCGTCTGTGCGCTTCCGTCACATAGGCGCTGAAACGTGAAGCGATCAGGGCGGCCTGGAGCTCCAATCTCGGGATTGAAACGGGTTTCAGAGGCGCTAGCCTACCCTTTCCCCCTATCAGGGATAAGCTTACGTTGTCATCATCGCCTGTGAAGCGCCAGTAGGCCACGCAGGCGTACGCGCGTTCACTGGCGTCAGCAAAGACGTGAAGTTGGGCATTCTTAATGTGCCCAGAGCCGCGAAAGTAGCATCGGGGAATGGAACTGTTGCTTAAAATTTGAATTTCAAGGAACCAATTTTTCCAACCTTCAATTAAGTTAGCCGGCAGAGTTTGATCCCAGTCAATACCTAACTTCCAAGTTTTCTGGAATAGAGCGCGGCCTTTCATAATAACGGGAGTTAAAAAACCTGAGGGATCGAAGATGGACATCAGCAGGGACAAGACTGAACGTTTTGTATACTTAGTAGGGACCTTTGGAAGAGTCTTGACGAAATGAAGCTTGTCCTCACTAACGTTCCATGTAAGACCTAAAACACGAATTTGTGAGGGAGACGTCGGGCCTAAGCTCACCTCAGTAATAGCGTCTGTCGCATATAAGTCGGTAGGGATTAACGCTAAGGCTTCCTTGCAATTTGAAACCCAAGAACGCATCTCGAAGCATGCCGCTTTATGTATGGACCATATTTCAAAGGCTCGCTGTGCTGCCTCGCTGACGCTGTCAAAACTCCCCAAGAAGTCGTCCATGTAATGGTCTTCGACGATAGACTGCACGGCGTCCGGGTGCCGTGACTGAAATTGACTAGCGTTTTTGTTTTTCACCCATAAGGCAGTACACGGGCTGGACGCTGCGCCGAATATCATAGAAGACATACGGAATTCCTGAAGCGGCAAATCGGGACTATCTCTCCACAAAAAACGCTGGGAGTCCCTATCCTCGGGTCTGATTTTAATTTGCGGGAACATCTCCCTAATATCTCCCGTCAAGGCAACCGGGCCTTCCCTAAACCTCATGACGATGCTAAGAAGCGGCTGGAGTAAATCGGGTCCAGTCAGCAGGAGCGAATTAAGGCTGACGCCTGCGCACTTCGCCGCTGCATCGTGGACAACTCGCAGCTTCTTTTTGTGAGGGTGGATAACTCCAAAATGTGGAAGATACCACGGGATCTGGCCGGATGGTGGACCCGAACATAATTCAGCGTATCCTTTGCTAATCATACCTTGAATATTTTGCCTGTAGGCATCGGCGTACGCATCATCCTTAGCCATCTTGCGCTCGAGGTTAGCAAATCTGGATAAGGCCAGGTCACGGCTTTTAGGAACGCGTGTGATATTATCGCGCCATAATAGGCCCGCTTCGAACCTACCAGAATGTAGGCGCTTGGTAGTCTCCTCTAGAATGTTTAAGGCTCGTTGTTCGCTTGCGCTACGATGATCTACCTTCGTTATTCCTATAGAGTCTAGTCGGAAGTATTCCTTGATGAGGTTGTCCAGCGAAGAATCGTTTTCGACAGCGACCGAGATATGGTTAATGGATGTGGCAGCGTTAGATCTGCCAAAAATATGTCCGTAGAGAACCCACCCTAGCGCAGTGCGAGCGGCCGCAGGTTGATCACGAGTACCATGGCGGACCGCTGAAGGGAGGGACACATGCCAATTGTCCGCACCTATCAACAACATGGGCTTCGCATCGTCATAACACACGACGTCCAATAAATCAGATAAATAATCGTACCTGGCGACGTCGTTTATACGTGTGGACTGCCTACTGATACCCAAGTTCGGAATGGATCGCGCTCTGATGTCAAAACTGTCCACACTATGTAGACCCTTTACTTTGATGTTGACATAACTCACGTCAGCCTGCGTACTCAATCCGCCAATGCAGTCAATATTTAGCCTACACCTAGGGCCCTCAGCTCCCACCGAGTCCGCCACGGATTGGTCTAATAGAGTCACAGAACTCCCGTCGTCAAGTAGGGCAAACGTGTTAACACTTCCCAGGGGTCCAGAAATAGTGACTGCTATAACCTTTAAGAGTGGCCTAAGGCAGGATGAATTCAGTGGAGTAGAGTTGTGGGCCACGGTGACCGATCGCTGTTCGTCTTTTGAGGCACTTGGCTTCTGCACCTTGAGGTTGGCAATTTCCGCGGTTGAGTGTACCTCTACATGGGCTGTCGTCACAGGTAGGGTTCTATGCAAGAGGGTGTGGTGTCGCTTCTCAACCGGGCAGCCTTCGAACTCACATTTCTTCTTGCAGTGGCGATATTGGTGAGAGCCTTTTCTTAAACATCTGCGGCAGACCTTGTTCTCCATCACCCATTGCCACCGATCGTCCAGAGACAAAGATTTAAAGACTTCACAGTCACTTACCTCGTGTTTGCCGACAAGGCAATACTGGCACGAGTAGGAACTTTTCAGCTTTGACGTTGTCGCAATTGCGTAAATCTTGTCTCTGGATTTGACGGGTTGACATTGACTTCGGCCGAGTGTCGGCTCTGGCATAATAACATCAAATTGAATTTGCAATTTTGCCTCGATTTCGAGAAAATCCGCCAAAATTTCTAATTTAAATTGTCCAGAGCCAACCCTCGGTGATGCAAAGTCTCTCCATTTAGATCTAAGGAGTGGAGTCAACTTCCCTATAATGACGTTCAGGAGGTCTGGTGAAGCGAGGTGCTCGGGCAAATTCAGCAAACGGATAATTTCAACGCAGTTGCGGATGCGACAGGCGAAGATGTTCAGCTCTCGCGCAGACTCGTACATGCTTATTTTAGGAAGGGCTTTTACCTCGGAGATCTGGTGTAGTACGACGACTTCCGGCTGAGCGAATCTGGTCTCTAGCGCTTGGACAATCTGCTCCGGATCATCAGCTGATATCAGTCTGATGGAGACTGCCTCTCTGGCAGCTCCCTGCAGCGCCGCGCTAAGTCGTGTGATGTTGTCGCTAGGGGAAAAGTGCAACTTGGATTGTTCATATGACTTCTTGAAGTGGAACCAATCCGAGACGTGACCATCAAACTTAGTGATATCACAAACCTTTGTTGTCTTCTTCCCTGTGCCTGTAATTGCGTCGACCAGCTGATTAAGTGATGTACCTAAATCTGGGCTAAGATTTTTATTTTTGTAGTAACAATTGTTATCTTTAGTAAGTGTGCCTAAACCTAGTGCATGTGTGGTATGTTCAGCTGGTTCAACTGATGAGTACGCGCCCACAGGGAGCGTACAGGCACAGGGGACAGGGTGCGTCGATGTACCGGCGGGGGCCGAACGCATCGGCGGGTAGGCCTGGCGGGGAGGTGCACAGGTATGAACCGAGCGCGTCAAGGTACAGGCGGGGACTGGGCACGTTGGGGCACGGTCCAGAACGTCAAGAACAGGATGTGTCACTGTCACTGTACCATCTCCGTAGGCTGTGGCGGGCATCGAACGCGGCAGGGCCAGCGGTACAACGCTAGAAAACCTCGGCTCGTTTGCCCCTCTGTCGACAAATGAATGCGCTTTATTATCTCGCTTAGGAATCGTATTAAATGATTTAGCTAACCAGTCTTCGACTCTGTGTGGAGGGCGGGAGCTGCGGGAGTCGCCCGAGTGGCGGGATCCTCCATGTAACGAGTTGGCTTGAATAGCGGCCAGCTTCGCCTGCAGTTCCAACTCCGCAACGGCGTTTTCACGCTCCGCTTGGGCATGGTCACGCTCCGCTTGAGCGTTTGCGAGCCGACGAGCGTGCTCCGCCTTGGCGGACAAGATTTGTGCTTTTAACGTACTGCTAGAGCGGCCTGACCGTGCGCTCTGTGGTACGATGCTTGACGAGGTCCTGCTGGCGGGTGGTAAGGTCTCGTTAGGGTTGGCGCAGGGCGGGGCCGGCGCGAAAGCGCCGTCGGTGGAGGCACCGCCCTCCTGATGAGCACCTGTTGGAACGATACCTGCTGTACCAGTATTCGCCATGGCGGCCTGCGTCTGTGATCTTGTGGTGGGCATTTCCAAAGTAGCCGTTTACTTCTGACACCAATGTTGAGGATGGCTAAGTTTAATTTTCATAAAAATGGAAACACGATCACGTTTTTGGCATATATTTTCTACACAAGGACAGTGACAGCACAAAAACATAAGAATAAATTTTATAAAAAAAGGAAACAAATATAGTTATAAAAAAGGTTGGTTGCTGGTCGTCAACAGTTACCATTTTTTTTAAGTTAAAGGAAGAAGTATAAAACCATTTTCAAAAATCATCTACGTACACGAAGTTTAACATAAGTTATCTCAAAAATTTTAAATGGCAAGAAGCATTACGTTGAAGACATCTTTATTTAATCAACTATATATTAGGGTACAAAATAACAAAGGTCGAAATTGCAAATTGCTAAAATATTATAAAATTGTGTGATGATCGAATTAATGAACTGGTTTATCCCATTTCTTCGTAACCTCCCAGCAATACGTCCTACGTTAGGTACCCAGGTCTTCATGACCAGACCACAAGTCAGACCGGCTATTAAGTTTTTACCATGACTTAATTTTGTGATCGTATCACAAAATTATGAACAATAGTCGTCTGAAAATCAAATAACATATTTGTTTGTAACAATGCCATTACTGGGTATCTCGCATAAACTTGCAAACAAAGAATACCGAGCCACGAATACGAACTATATTACACGTTTGCAGTGCTCGCATATGAAGTAACAAATCGAACCATACGCCATTTTATTGGCTTGGAGTCATTCCAACGCTGTTTTGTGTACAGTCAACCGCAAGTTCATGGGTAGAATTTGACGTTGACAACGCCTGCATGTTGTAGCAGTAAGGGTTTTTGTAGTTCAAGTGTTACAGGTGACGTGTGAGTGCACCAGAGTTTAGATACTCCAAGCACACCAATATTTGTAAGCCCTGGGTTATACTAGGACATGAGCATTGGACATAAGTGTGTCTGTGTTGCCTTTAATTTTGGCAATTTTCGAGCTGAGTCGCAATGTAGCCGACATAGCTAAAATTACAACAAAGATAAGAACGCCGAAAATATTTACGTGCAAAATTGCAAACCAATTTCAATGTTGTATCCGATATGTTTCATGTAAAATTTAACGAAATGCAGTCACAGTCTGTTGTATCCAATACCCAAATATGAACAACACTGGTTTCAAACATGTCCGAAGTATAACTTAGATACATATTCGAAAATTTATTGTACGGATTCAACACCACTATTCGCAATATAGTTGGATTAATCCATACATATTTTAAAAACTTGATTTTATCAGAATATAATGAAAAATTGTTTGTATGACAAGAAGAAATTAAAGGAAATAATATTAAGATTATCTATAAACTTACATTTAACAATTTTATTGAAGCTCAATTCGAAGCTGCCATGCGGAACATTTATGTATGTATGTTTATAAGAATGTATGAGAACTGATTGCGAAGAGCGATCGACGTGGGCTGATGAAGTCTTGTTCCGTTTTCCTCGCGAGGAGTTGATGTGGAAGATAAATAATGTGGCTTGATGAGATGTTCTTGAGTAGAAATTATTTTGAAAGAGGAACCAAGTGTTTTTGTGAGTAATGAAACCTAATAGATTCAAATGCAAACACTTTAAAAGGGCAAACAGAATTGCTAGCTTGCCGTAAAATTGAATAGCTTTCATTGTTATTTTACAATTTGTGTCGAATTATACATTTACATGGCAAAGAAGACAATTCCAATTCAAGTCTGTGATAATAACAACAAACATCATAGCTGTAGTAGCGAACGAAAAACGTACCATAATTTTAACTAAACTTTAATGTGCCCGGTATAAAGTTTACAAACAATCCAAAATTAACAAGATTTAAAGTCTCAGAAACAAAATCCGGGACGTTTAACGAGTAAAAAGCATTATAAAAAGTGGTGCAAACTGGCTCCGGTACAAAGGCAACTTTTCACAACGCGCTATGAAACTGTCACGCCTGTGGCTGTTGGAACAACTCCAAGCTTCAAGCCTTTATTTAACCGACCCCCAATCTAATTACAATCTTAAGATTTTGCACATAACGTTCATTGTCGACTGGACGTTCTTTATGCAGTTGATGCGGTACTTCGTTTGCTTTTTAAAAATGTCCTTTTGCCAATTTTTTGTTATTCTTAAATGGTGAATGGTTTTAAAGGCTTAACTGTTAGGTGAGTTAATTATCTTTAGTAATTAAAAGTTGTAAAGCCTTTGAAGCTTAGCTTGTACCATATTAGACATTATTTGAACTATTCTAACTATAATATAGTTTCAAATTAAAATAATAAGTTCTCCAAACTAATTGTCAAGTAGAGAATGTAAACAATATTGATTAGCTATTTTTAGTTGCAAATTAAAGGAAACCTCAGGCAATTTAATAGGTACAGATTTAGAAATTCCTGGATCTCAAAATAGGATTAAATATTTACTTTACGAAAACATCCTAAACTTACTATACCTAATTGTTTTTTAAATCATACAAACATCAAAACTAATTTTAACAATAACAAAACTAATTATACTTAAGGTGAATGCTCCAACCAGCCCGCGAAGTTCAATTTTCTTACGTTTTTTGCAATTTACAGGCTAGTACAGTACGACACAACTTAGATGTAGCATCGGCAAAATCCGTAAAACCGATCACATCCGAACTGAGTGCGCCTTCAAAATCACTAATCTTTATTATTGCTTTAGGAGAATATGATCTTTATACAAACTCCATAAAAAAAACTGAAACTCCTTTCTATTGGTTGTATAAATCGGAAGTGATCGGTTTTACGATGCTACATATAAGATGTGTCGTACTGTACTAGGTTGTATGCTGATTAAAATATTATGCGCGGCTCAAGTTCATAAAGCTGTAGGAATTACTTTCTCTGTTTTTTTTTTTTTTGTTCTTACGCCATTAAGAAGTTGGAGGGTTGTATTGGTGATTTTAATGATTATAATTCTGTAACTACATACGTCTTACAGCCGCGAATAATATTTTAATCACCATACAAACTAGCACTGGGCTGCAAATTGCAAAAAACGCAAGAAATTTAGAATTTCGCGGGCTGGTTGGAGCATTCCCCTTAATCTAATCTATAATAATATAATATCTAATCTATAATAATAATCTAATAATAATATCTAAGAAAAATATTCTCTAATTCCATGAATCAGTATCAGAGAAAACTTTGTACAAACCAAAGGGTTTGTTGTTATGAATGTTATTAGAGGCAAGATAACCGTACAAATTATTGTAATTAGCCTTGATCCCGTACAGACTTGGCAAATAGAACCCATAGTTTGATAGGAAAACAGCGAGCATTGGGTCTACGGGCAAATGATTCAAATTGTTATATCCGTATGGTAACGGAACCCGGAAGGTACTTGTCGTTGGATTTTGAACTTTACGATGAAGAGACAAGTTATAGTTTTGTAGTTTATCTTCACTGTTAATATTGTATTTGGACAGGATTTTGTAGAATGTAGATGTTAGATTTTGGTTTTCGTCAGTGGGTGGGTTATATTGATATCCTTCATTTTCCGATGTATAATTATTTTCTGTTGCTGTTGATTTATCACTATCTTCAGTTACTTCGTATGCTTTTGAAGTAGCTCCAGCTATTATAACATTTTCAATAATATTTTCTTCATTTGTCACACTGGTGTGAGAATCTATTTTATGTAAGTCCAGAATATTATCATCACTAACATCAATATCGTTATTCCATACTTTTTTGGCTTTTCTTGTGTTTTCCCTATTGTTCACTATTGCTTGATCGCTATTGCCTGCTTTATCTAGAACGGTGACAGTATCAAAAGGCTTTTCATTTAGTAGTTCAAAACTTTCTTTGAAATCTCTGAAATATTTTTTGGTATTTATTTGTCTTTGCACTAAATTATTATCATAATCCATGGAAGGCTTCTTAGTGAGGTAAACAGGATATTCCGTTGATACTCTTCTAATTTGATTGTAAATATCATTGTGCGACATTGGTATCCAGCCATTGGTGTTAATTATTTGTTCTGTTGATATTTGATAGACGAAATTGAAGATCTGGAAATAACATTAATTAATTAGCAAAATGATTTTTTATTTAAATCTGAAATCTGAACTTGACCCTGAAATAAACTTTAGGAAAAAAATACGTTTGTTAAATTAGATATTGACTATTTACCCGACTGCGTCAGAAGGAGGGTTATGTTTTTAGGGTGTATGTATGTATGTATGTATATTTCTTTGGCACGCTCTGTTGCCAAAACGGCTTGATCGATTTCAGCTTGAGAGGTGCCGTTAGAATTGTGAGAGTGACACTGGGTATATCAAAATTGAAAAAAAAATAAAATAACCGATTTTTGGCGCAATATGTCTTCAAAAAAAAATAGTTTTTTAAACTATCGAGTGGGGTACCAAAATAAAGGGTTTTAAAAGGGTTACAAAAATGTATATAACTTATATGGTTAAAAGTAATTCGAAGTGACAAATCGTAAAAAACATGTACCAAGAACTAAATCGTTTGCGAAATCTTTCCCATTTGTAAACTAAAAAGCTGGAAATAAAAAAAGTAATTTAAAAAATGAAAAAAACCCGTCTGCGAAACTGAAAAGCTAAAAACAAGCCCATTTTAAATTAAATAAAAGTTGGAAACAGGCGGGACCCATACCATTTTTATTATATTTTCAAATTCAAATGGGTCCCGCCTGTTTCCAACTTTTATTTAATTTAAAATGGGCTTGTTTTTAGCTTTTCAGT
This sequence comes from Mesoligia furuncula, assembly GCA_916614155.1. NCBI lineage: Eukaryota > Metazoa > Arthropoda > Insecta > Lepidoptera > Noctuidae > Mesoligia > Mesoligia furuncula. The sequence continues at coordinate 765,820 of OU744805.1, forward strand.
TTCGCAGTCGGGTTTTTTTATTTTTTAAATTACTTTTTTTATTTGATATTAAGTATGTTTTTTTCTTTTATAACAAACACTAACGTCTATTCATAACAAAGTACCCAAATGTCCAAATTCATCACTATTACCAGCAAACACGAGTAACCTTACAACAAAGAAAATTGTTTCAAACGAAACTTAAGCTTTCCACCAAAGAAAACACTTTGAAAACAATAAAAAAGCGACTCACAGTAAGTAAGACGAGGCCCCGGTTCCTCAGCATGTCACCACTTAGGACGAGTGGTCGCAGCCAGCTCTCGCGAAGGTATGACATCTTTGTGCAGCATAGTGGATGCACACATTTGCGTAAAGCTGAGTTACACGTGAAAGTCAGCATTTTATGGGCCATTGTCGCGAGTTTGGGAATGTAAGGGATAGTTCCCATGATATGAGATTGAAAAGAAAATAAAAGGACTGGTAATCTAAATATATAAAACTCAAAGGTGACTGACTGACATAGTGATCTATCAACGCACAGCCCAAACCACTGGAGGGATCGGGCTGAAATTTGGCATGCAGGTAGATGTTATGACGTAAGCATCCGCTAAGAAAGGATTTTGATAAATTCTACCCCCAAGGGGTCAAAATAGGGGATGAAAGTTTGTATGAAACTTTGCCAATTTTAAACTGATCGGGCTGAGACTTTGCATGCATATAGCTACTATGACGTAGGCATCCCCTAAGAAAGGATTTTGATAAATTCTACCCCCAAGGGGATAAAATAGGGGATGAAAGTTTGTATGAAACTTTGTCAATTTTAAACCGATCGGGCTGAGACTTTGCATGCATATAGCTACTATGACGTAGGCATCCCCTAAAAAAAGGATTTTGATAAATTCAACCCCCATGGGGATAAAATAAGGGATGATGGCGGATGTAAATGTATTAGTTTTTTTAAATAATTCTTAACGCGAGCGAAGCCGCGGGCAAAAGCTAGTTATTCTATAGGTTCTATGAAATTAATGAGCTTGGTTAAGATCAAGTGCATTGAAATTTCAAGAGTAAAATATCACTGATTTGGCAACTTTACTACTGCAAGATTTTTAGTTCCTACAAGAACCCTAAGATTTGGAAACGTGAACAAATGGAATCCCACGTTATTTAACATAAAACGCTGTAATGTTTTTAAATGTGTGCAGTTCAAAGGTGACTTGAATCAACAAAATGCTCAAATCTATTCTCAATTTCCTCCAAACTTTGTCAAAGAAAATTTACATAAAAGCACATGCATTCTTTCCCAAGAACGCTATCATGGCCGCAGCTTAAGGCGAGCACAGCGCAGGGCGTGTACAAGCGTTTTCTCATCTTAATTGCTTCTTTGCGCCACTCAGTGGGACAAGGAATTGCTTTCAAGCGCGAGCCGCAATCGCACCTACGTTTACATTGTCTGTGTGTTTGTTTTACTTTATTAACTCTAAAGGGTTTTTAACTTTCTTAATGATAAAATGGTTAGCGTTATTTTCGTTTAAGTAGGTGTATGCAGATTTGGGATAATGGTTTGGAAAAAACTATTGATGTGTTGTGTGAATGTGTCGCTATTACCTAGTGAGAGTTGGGAGCTTATTTTTGTTAAAGATTCAGTATCTTATAAATTTCTCTTTATTGTCTTAATTTTGATAAGTACGTCGATAGAAAAGGGTATGCTAATCATTTTATTTGACTAGAAAGATAAGATTTTTGTCACTACTACAGAAAGAGTGACTACTACACAAGCAATACTTTATTTATCTGATTATTTGATCATAGTTTAATATCACTCTTTTTTCAACAGTTTTCAAAGACACCCTTACTGCAATTCGATGGTATAATTAACCAGATCATGGCAGATGCAGTAACATGGGGAACAGATGCTGCGATGGGCCGTAACGTGTAACTAAGGTCTACTTCGTTTCAGAACTCTTCACAAACCACTGCAATACCCAAAACCGTCCAGACCAATTAACATGCAGATAAAATTCGGAACGCTCCGTAAATTTTTGTTAGCTGCGGTCGACGACAGAGGGCGTGCAGATACACAAATTTATCTAATTACCGACCGTTAAAACTCTCCTGCAGACTTCAATTATGCGTTCAACAGATCTAAGTGAAATCTCTTAATTTGAACAAGTTATTAGTACCTGTTTTAAGTGTGAAACTTGGAGAATCGGGCTTTTGAAGTTTCTCGTCTTTTATGTGTATTGTTAAGTTAAAGTAAGTAATGACTATGTTGCGTTCTGGAAAATGTATAGGTCCTTATAAGGCAGCTTTGTAATAAGATTGTTTCTTAATACCATTGTGCTGTTAATGAGCTAATATAGATATATTAGATAACAATATAAATAAATATAAAAAATATAGTTTAAAAAACTGTAACCCGACTACGACCCACGGACGACTTTAGTTAGTAGTCAATTTGCTTAGCAATCAATTTTTCTGGCTTTACATAAGTTAAAAGTTTATTAAAACGGCCGGGCCGACACAATGGCAAAATTAATTGAACACACGTGTAGGGCTAGTGGCCAGTAATCATAATAATTATATCAACATAAAATAATTCTTAATTTGGAAAATACCGCCTGCGCCGCTCGCCCACTTAGGGCTCTCTCTTTCCTTCAATTCGCCTACTTACTCTTTGCATTTTTAGGTAGGTATTCGTTTTAATTTAATTGATGCTATGGGATGATGCTATGTTATGATCCGTGACCCCGGCAAATGAGCCCTCCGCTACAGTTCTTTATGTACAGGATGCTCCAAGATGCTATTTTAGAAAATTGTAAATAAATAATAACGTATAATGAAATTGACATATAAATAAATTAAATTATATAATATATGTCGCCAATAAAGCGGTACGCTGTATAACTTCAGCGCTTTAATGTTACAAAGATAGTCCATCTAGTTAGTACACGAGGTACGTACCGATTTGTCCTAATTTCGCCTATTGTAGCCGTACCGCGAGCCATGTTCCCTGCATGATCTATGGCTCTTATAACGACAATATCTTCTCCACCACGACACCTGCCAGTTCGTCTCATAAACACTCGTCATCCAGACCACCCCGTGTCGCGTCATTATCATTAATCACTTGGCTAAGATTGATGGCTCAAATATATTCACTTTCCATATTTTTCTCGTTAACACGATTCGATTTTGACTGTTTGCGGTTTAGGGCTGATATTTTTTTTTTTAAACATCACGATTTCTTAGCCTTTTTTTGAACTTCTTATCCATAATTTGCATGTAGGGTAGTTATTTAGTTCCAAGAAATCACATCTAATAGTTTGAAAAAAAAAAACATCACGATCCCAGAGGTTTTTTCTCAGAAAATTTAATAGGTGCGAGTCGTCTAGAGTTCTTAGTCACACTAACGACTCAGTAAAAAAAGAAATACAATATGGGTATATTTCGTTACAATATTCCAAAAGCAAATTCATGAATATATTCTACCGAAAATTAATTTATTTTATCGATTATGGTCATTAAAGACAAGACTTGAAACACATTCAGTCTTTAGTTAAATCAATTACATCGTTCTTGTTTTTGGCATCCAATATTTCCAAACACTTGAACTTCCTGCGTGTTGGTGCTTCTTCCGAAAGATCATCATCATCAGCTATAGGCAGAGTAATATTTCTATCTGAAGTTGGAGCCGGGGCATTTTTGTCAGGATTAAATGTTTTGACTCTGCAACAATGAATATAGTTAGCTAGGTACCTGAAGGTACCAACTCGGTATTTTGTTGCTGTTACGACATTGCATTGCAGTAATAAATAAAAGAAGAATAGGTAATTATAATGTTATAGATAGGTACTTGCGATACTGGACAAGTGTAGATTAATATTTAATTATGGCTAAATGTATTCACATTTACCAGCATACAGATTAAACCAAGTTAAATGAAATATAAGTACTCTATTATTTATTTGTTTTTACCTTCTGCAACTTTCATCTATTAATTTACCAAGTTCTTTCATGTCACATCTATGTTTGAACATATTGCAGTACCTATCAGGGGGCCTAAAAAGGCCACTTTGGAGAATCATAAAAGGATAACATTATGAATCGTAATATGGCGAAGACAGTCCGTGTTTTTCTCTTTTTCGCTGGACACGTAGGTATAATCAAAGAGGTTGGGACTGGATTTGGATCGGATTGATTGGTATTTTAGCACAGACAAAAAAAAATTACTGAAAAATGCTTAACCAGTGGGATTTGATACGATTAACTTAACGGTTAACTGTCCATTATGTTATCCCTTTATGATTCTGCCAAAGTGGCCTTTTTAGGCCCCCGGTTCAGCGATTCATATTATATTAAACAACAATTGAATGTATGCACGTTATATTATATTTATGATACTGCAGTGAAGACAAAGACAGCGCGATTTAGAAAAGTAGTGCAGTGTCATCTAGGCGCAATGTAGTGAACTGTTACGGTTTCTTGAAATCAGCACCATCTATCGTGGAAACTGAGAATCAGTGAAACCGCTTCTCTCACTTTACTACACGCTCTGTTTTAGTTCTAGAAAGTTATAATAGGTAGCGCTAGGTTCTATTGAAGTAAATCGCTAGATGGAATACTCAAAGCAATCAGAAATAGGAAGAAATAATGGAATAGTGCCTTTCCCTTGGCAAACATGCCAAAATTTGTTAGAAATCTATGGATGCTGTTAGCCTGTAGACCTAAGCTGTGATTATCGCCAGACCGTCAAGGATAAAAGACAACACAAAAATGCCTTTTTACCCGACTGCGTCAGAAGGAGGGTTATGTTTTTCGAGTGTATCTATGTATGTATGTATGTATGTATATTTCTTTGGCACGCTCTGCAGCCTAAACGGCTTGATTGATTTCAGCTTGAGAGGTGCCGTTAGATTCGTTTTAATTGTGAGAGTGACACTGGGTATATTAAAATTGAAAAAAAAAATTAAAATGGCCGATTTTTGGCGCAATATGTTTTCAAAAAAAAAAAAAATTTTCTCGAAACCTATCGAGTGGGGTATCAAAATAAAGGGTTTTAAAAGGTGATTACAAAAATATATATACCTTATATGGTTAAAAGTAATTCGAAGTGACAAATCGTAAAAAACACGTACCAAGAACTAAATCGTTTGCGAAATCTTTCACATTTGTAAACTAAAAGCTGGAAATAAAAAAAGTAATTTAAAAAATAAAAAAAACCTGACTGCGAAACTGAAAAGCTACAAACAAGCCCATTTTAAATTAAATAAAAGTTGGAAGCAGGCGGGACCCATTTGAATTTAAAAATATAATGAAAATGGTATGGGTCCCGCCTTTTTTTTTTTTTTTTTTTTTTTTTGAGGATGGGAAATCATCAAATGACTCCTCCCGCTCTGGGTGGAGCGGAAGGGAGTGTCAGACTCTTACTGACTAAAACCCACCCGTGTTCCTTCCTTAGCCCTTTATGTTCCGGGCCAGCGGTAACCCTTTCGGACAATCCCGCTGACCCGGCAGGCCTCGGCCCTAAGGGGCCCCTCCTCGATGCTGACATCTCTTTGAGGCGCGCGTGGAACACGTACGCGCCGTCCGGCACGGGCCTGGTCCTGATCGGGCGGTGAGCTACCCATTACTCTCCGCCCGCAGGCCCGCGCCTACGGTGGCCGGGAGTCGTCACGCGGCTCCCGACGCCCGGAGCGTCTCCCGCGGCGGCTGGGACGGGAGGCTCTCTCCCTGAGCCGTTCCGCCACCTCCTTCGCTAGCATGACTGCTTCGCAGAAGGAGGTGACTGCCTCCCACTCCCTCTCGCCCCGGACCATGGCTTGCACCAGGGCCGGACGCGAGAGGTCGCCGTCGCTGCCAATCGCCTCTACGAGGACACGGCGGTGCTCCGCCCAAGCGGGGCAGACCTCCACCGTGTGCTCCACCGTGTCCTCTGGGGTCCCGCCTGCTTCCAACTTTTATTTAATTTAAAATGGGCTTGTTTGTAGCTTTTCAGTTTCGCAGTCGGGTTTTTTTATTTTTTAAATTACTTTTTTTTTTATATTATATGAGCTCTACGTCATTTCCACGAGAAGAATATGGAACCGGAAACGTGAAGATTTATTCAGCAATTTCTACACTAATTGTTCGTTTGACCATAAGTATAACTTTACTACCTATTGGTTGATTGCTACTTTGCATGAGTTTACCTTTTTAATTCGTTTAAAGTTGAGATGACTGATTGAATATCTTTGTAGGTACAAACTAATGACAACAGACGGTACAAAAATATCCAAATCCAATTAGTTACAAGTTTACCTACCTACTTAATTAATGATTACTGATCTAAAAATTAGACAGTTCATACTTAAGTCGTCAATAAATTTTGAAATGGAATCATCCAAGCACATACCAACACAACATACAACACAAATGTCGACTCATGAGGATCCAAAACATCGGAATTGAAAGACGAAAGAACTCTACATTTTAGAAATTCACATTTCCATATTGGAGAAGTCCATAAGTTACAACTATTCACTAACAATGTGAGAAAGTGATTTTATATGAATTGGTAATGGGGGAATTATAATAAATGGTGAGTTTGAATCTTTACCGGACGTTCATGGACATGGTCATGGACGAAAAGAATTGGATGCGGCGTTTTAATCCATGAGTGTAGAAGATGTATCGTTAGGTTGTGATGTAATAAGAGTTTGTCATAATTTTAGTTTTAAATTAAATACTTATTGTTACAAAATCATGAGATCTGTCGGTCTATTGAGGATCATTTATCATTTACCTATTAAAACACTGCCAGTTTCCATATTTTTTAAATTTAGGACTAGGTACCTTGGCTGGAATCACAAATTGGGCCCTTGAAGCACTATGTCCTTCTAATCACCTGGACTGTTCATATTGACTCCAAGCGAGGAGGCGGTCCTTCTATTTGTACTTGCTACAGCATTATTTATACAGTATCTCATAATTCATAGATGTTTACAAACCGCTCAGGATATTGCACAAAATTATTTTAGTTTCGAAGGTTGACCTTTCCTAACAAAATTGCCACATCCATTCTAAAAGCAGCTCTAATCTCTTGGCCAGTGAAAGTAAGCACTGTGTGAGTGTATTACACGTGCAAATGAACTCGGAACCGGTCGCGGTCACTGTTATCTGACCACTCAGTAACGTTATATATCTAACACATAATCTTTCTTTAGTAACATTGGTAATCAATGATCATTCATTTGTTTTGATAATAGCTCAATACTACAGTAATTGCCTAATTCAAGGCTATGTTGACGCTTGTATTATTGGCTTCAGAAGTAACCAGGACCATTCACTGAAATCAACCCCATGAGCATTTCTCTCTAGAAACTCTTCTAGATCCAAATTGTAGGTATTTACCTACGGGACGATTGACGGAACTAATTTAACATACATATTAATAGTATCACTAGCTTCTGCCCGTGAATTCGTCCGCGTGAAATTCTTTGTTCCTCGTCCCCCATCCACTCCGTCGCAGCGCATTGCCTTCCTTTACTTAGCGTTCCTTCTGATTTTTATTTTTATTTTTACTAGGCTTCTAAGGGCTAAACTTGATGTTAAATAGTCTTCCTCAAGAATTGGACGATCAAAATAAAAATATTGTTATAATACCGACTGGTGTACTTCCAGAGATTAGCGCGTTCAAACAAACTCTTCAGATTTGCTATTAGTATAGATTCTATTAGCAAAACCATATACCTACATATAAGCAAACATCGGAGCCAGAAGATACAAGCGATGCTTAGTTTGTGGCTCACCGAATCCGTCACATTGTATTTTGACTTTTTGATGAATAAACTTACTAATAATATAAGTACATATTAGAAATAAAAATGGTGAATCTAAGCAAAGCCTTCGATTGTGTCACCCAAGTCTTACTCTCAAACTGTCATTGATACCGATGTCATATCCGTGGGCATAAGTACTGATTATGTCATTAGAGTGTACCAATAAACTGAACTGTACAATTTCTAACAAATTGCTATTTACTTGTCGGACTTGCGGAGCTCCGGTACGCTTCCTGACCTTCAACCGGTTCAGGGATCCTTAAGCGAATGGTTCTGTCTACGATTTTTTCCAGTGATTAGAATTTAAAGCTGCATTTTCGTATGGGTTTTGTTTTTTTTGCGTAAGGTTTGGATAGGTTTATCCAAACCTTACGCAACGCGTTAATGTCTTCTTCTCTGAGATTTATTGTGTTTTGGTGGTTACCAAAACACAATAAATCTCAGAGAAGAAGACATTAAAGAAACAAGAAGAAGAAGTCAAAAAGCCTTCATTGGCTTACATTTAGTGTCAATGGCTCGATGATGAAATTAAGAAAATATCGCAGAAATAATAAAGAAATTGTTACGTAGGTAAGTAGTTCTAATAAGACAAAAATATTATTTCAAATGGTGCTGATGGTGTACAAAACACGTTTAAATTTAGGTAATTACTTGATACGGAACCCGACACTTCGCATTTACATTGTCCAGAACAACTTGTATCTCAGGAAGTGATCGTCGGTTTGCAAACGGTGGAAACGGATATGTCGGAATATCCGGCAAAACCGTCTGATAACACGCCCGGAACGACAAACTGGCTCCCTTTTATAATATAGAAATAAACGCATGGGGCCTGGATGTTATTTTAAGACAGGTTTTTGGCGTTTGATTCACTAAGAACTGAAAAAGGCTTACCTACTTAAAATTATATCGGATATCTATGGTCTAAACAGAAAGTATATTCTGATTGGCAAATTAATGTCGTATTAAGAAAGTGTTAAAATTGGAAATATGCCCGACAATAGGGATAGCCTTCGCAGTTATGTGTGTTATTTGGCAAGATATAAGAATTGGAAAAACCTTTGCAGGTGTAGCTATAATGTCATACGATTACCTAAGTGAAACTAGTTCATTATTTAGCACACCTGTAACTTTTCAAAAGAATACAGGTTTATTGGTAAAACATTAACAACCTCTTAAGAAGTCATTGTACTCATCATTATGAACAACTTTTACTATGGGACCAAACCTGAAATCGCGAAAAAAATCAGCTGTTCCCTACATTTTGACGAGTTATATGAACATAAATATAGGGACAGCTGATTTTTTTTTCGCGATTTTAGGTTTGGTCCCATAGTAAAAGTTATTTATAATGATGAGTATAATGACCTCTTAAGAGGTTGTTAATGTTTTACCAATAACAAGTGACGTCGAGTGAATAAAATAGGCCGCACGACATAATTTCTTGCCCCGTATCATAACGCATGCAGTGAATAAATGGCGAATTTCGATAAATACACTACAGCATAAACACAAAAACATGCCGCAGCTGAATTACAAACACACAACATAACACAAACCATAACCACATCCTAGGACCTTTGGTAGCAAATCCTAATCTGTGCCAAAAAATAACTCGTCGAAGATTGTGATAACAAATCCGTCTCAAAGTAAAGAATTGATCTATGGGGCTATTACGATCACCAACAAACAACCAGCACCGCCCAGATTAGACAGCGGTAGTTACAAATCATGCTATTGTTGCATAATTCGTAATATTCACGGTTTTAACACAATAATTGACGATACGGTATATAATTATAATATTGCACCATGACGCTACTACTCAATAGGTGCCCCTCAGGCGTGGAAATTGTATTATCATAATGACAAGGAAATTAATAGGAGGGCTGTTACATTTATCATAGGCACAACTAGATTTTTTATTTTGTTACCTTCGGTATTCGAGGAGAGGCTTTTGTATTGCTATCTGTTAAAAATAATAGGCTGGTATTACTTTATTAAAGAAAGGTAGGAAGGAAAGGAATAATAAACTTTAATGCGAAACAAAAATAGATCGACCTGAGACTTTTTAAACGATTCGAGGCAGCAGTAAATTAAAATTTGCAAATGATAATAATTATTAAAGTATTATGTTAATCTAAGATTTATAGCAAACTTGTTATCTAGTAAGCTAAATTACGTTAAGTTTTATCTATAGGCTGTCCTCGTAAAGGTTATATGACAAAGTTGCCCAACGCCCGTCTAATAGAAAACATTATGACTCCTGTTAATTAACCATTTAAAGACTACCTCGTTTTGAAATTAGAAAGTGTCAAGTAGTCTTACTAAATATCTGGCTTGCCAGCCCTTGTCACGATTGTGAAACAACTGATTGACTAATTGGACCCTAACACACTTTTCATAATTCAAATTGGGTGTTTTGTATGGACACCGTCTGCATCCTTTCACATTCCTGCAGCGCTTACTGACCTTAGTCCTTTAGCATGTGCAAGTTATTTGCATGTAGAATTGATTAAAATTTCATCACCCTTCTGCCCTTATCCCAAATCATTTGAGGTCGGCAGTACGTCAGCAGAAGTCGGTGGTACGTCGTTTTCTTCCATTGATCTCTATCAGCCGTTATCTCAATTTTCACTTCCTCTCTACAAATTATTTCTAATACCGCAATCTACTTAGCTGTATTTTTATTGATCTTATTCCTAATCTCCTCCTCTCCTCCTCATCTTTATCCACGTGATAATCATATTGAATGCTCTAAAATCTTGATAAATGTCAAATGACCTGTGAGTGCAAAAGTTTAGTATAAGATTGGAAAAATCATTAATCGGAATCCTAAAGATGATCACTGAAAGTCCAGAGTCAGCAGTGTCGCGATGACACGCGGGGTTGCGATAGTCGTGGAGAGGATCCGGCAGTTGGGTCTCGAGGTGGCATTGCACAAGTCCGAGGCCATGTCGTTTCATGGGCCCCGGAACGCGCCGCCATCAGGATCCCAACTAACGGTAGGAGGGGTTCACATCGGCGTCGGGATGACGATGAAATACCTGGGTCACGTCCTCGACAGCCGGTGGAACTTCGTGGAGCATTTCCGACGTTTGGCCCCCAAACTGGAACGGGCCGGGGCCGCCTTCAAGCGGCTCTTGCCCAACCTGAGGGGGCCAAACGCCTAATGCCGGAGGCTTTACGCGGGGGTCGTGCGGTCCATGGCCATATACGGGGCCCCGGTGTGGGCGCGTTCACTGCGGCGGCGAGCCGCCCACTACCTGAACGCGCCCCAGAAGGTGGTAGCCATAAGGGCTATCCGGGGCTACCGCACGATCTCTGGCGAGGCGGCAAGCCTCCTTGCCGGACTGCCGCCATGGGATCTGGAGGCGATAGTCCTCGCGCGCCTGTATGAGTGGCGCGCGGAGGCACTACGCCGGGGGGAGGATCCGCTTCCGCGGCAAATCGCTGCGGAGCGGACGGATCTCCGGCGCGATCTCATGGCGGCATGGAAAGAGCGACTGTCGCAAACCAGCGCAGGGCACGCCGCGATAGCGGCGATAAGACCCCTCTTTGAGGAGTGGCTAGAGAGGCGCCACGGCGCCCTCACCTACCGCCTGACGTAGGTCCTCACCGGACACGGAAGTTTCGGGAGGTTCCTGCACATTATCAGGCGGGAGGAAACGCCCGGGTGTCACCATTGCCAGGATCGCCCAGAGGACACGGTGGAGCACACGGTGGAGGTCTGCCCCGCTTGGGCGGAGCACCGCCGTGTCCTCGTAGAGGCGATCGGCAGCGACGGCGACCTCTCGCGTCCGGCTCTGGTGCAAGCCATGGTCCGGGGCGAGAGGGAGTGGGAGGCAGTCACCTCCTTCTGCGAAGCAGTCATGCTAGCGAAGGAGGTGGCGGGACGGCTCAGGGAGAGAGCCTCCCGTCCCAGCCGCCGCGGGAGACGCTCCGGGCGTCGGGAGCCGCGTGACGACTCCCGGCCACCGTAGGCGCGGGCCTGTGGGCGGAGAGTAATGGGTAGCTCACCGTCCGATCAGGACCAGGCCCGTGCCGGACGGCGCGTACGTGTTCCACGCGCGCCTCAAAGAGATGTCAGCATCGAGGACCCCTTAGGGCCGAAGCCTGCCGGGTCAGCGGGATTGTCCGAAAGGGTTACCGCTGGCCCGGAACATAAAGGGCTAAGGAAGGAACACGGGTGGGTTTTAGTCAGTAAGAGTCTGACACTCCCTTCCGCTCCACCCAGAGCGGGAGGAGTCATTTGATGATTTCCCATCCGCAAAAAAAAAAAAAAGAGTCAGCAGTGTGGTAAAACTGCTGCTTAAAGGTAGGAATACTTAAAAAGATGGTAGTAATTTATGAATTTGCTTTTAATTCTAAATTTTGACATTGATATTGATATTGGTATTGACATTGGTATTTTTGAATTTTAATTATTTTGACTAACATAGTTTTTAAGTTCCATAATACTAACCTCATATGGACATGCAAAAATAGTCTGAATTAAATGAATTTTATTTTATTTATTTATTAATAATAATCAAATCGCACAATCGAAAGAGAAATTGTTTTAACATATGACTAAATATCTAGAAACTCTAGCATACGAAAAGGATAAATAATTCATAAGCTATAGAAGGCGTTACTAAGTAAGTAGGTGCCTATATTATGTTTATGTCACTCACTGTAACACCATTATCGTGTTTAACATTTTAAGAGTCAATAAGTCACCGGAACCGTCTGTCAAGTGAACAAGGGTCTCAATGATATTCAGTTTTGTGATCAATTCCACATTACTTAACCATTCCAAGTAACAATAGTACTTTTGAATGCATTACAAAAATGTTATACATATATCCCATTAATTACCGAGCCTTCACAAGAAAAAAGCAATACCCAGAAAAATAAACAAGAAGTGGATTTGCATGTAATGGGAAGCAACAACAGCAGTTTTCGTAGATAAAGAATCTTGGAAGCCAATATTGAACAAGTAAGAAGAACTTTGTTTTCTGTACAATTTAAGTATTAGGAATAACTCATAAAAAGCTGTGGTATAAGTACTCACATACTCGTAGGTATTTATTTGCGCATCTTTATAATGTATATTGTTCCACTTTGCTCAATGGTAAGATTTTAAGAAACACTACAACCATGCTAGCTAGCACCTGCCTAACCTTATCCCAACTCTGTTAGGGTTAGCTTCCAGTCTAAGTAGATGCAGCTGAATATCACTACTATACATGGAGCGACTGCCTGTCTGACCTCGACTACCAGGTTACTGGTTGGGTTGGCAAGACTGGTTGCCAGACTTTCTGGTACAACCAGAATTACTAAACAGGTCTAAAACTTCTAAGTAGTAAACTTAATGCACCAATCAACAGAAGATAGGCATGCCTACTATGGATTTATGATATAAACAATGGGTTAACATTCTGGTCCATATCTTATTGCGTCATAGTGATGTTCATGTCAAATCAAACCTAAAGTTGCGGATTGCTTCTGAGTTCCGCACGCATCAGTCACGGTTGTGGGCAACACTGGGTGCTGTAGAAAGCATCACTAATGGTTGCGCAACTCACCACTGTGCCTGGGACCTTAATATGCGTAAATAGTGAAGGGTGATGATCATCACCGAACAGTGATAATTATAGTAATTACGCGGGCTATTGACTATATCCTGTTTAGGCTAAATCTTCAGCTATCCATGAAGACTTTTTGGGCAAGATGATTGAGAAGCTGGAAAATATAGTAGACTGAAACAGGATTTAAATCGGAGGCCTGAGCTATATCAAAGTGTGGATAATCCAAGAAAAGAAAGTAATCAGTTGAGAGTAAGCTAACATCAATATTAATTATTTATCATTAGAGATTATCGTTACAAGTTTTAATCATTTCGTTTACAGCTTAATCGGTTGTCCATTTATGTTTACAAAAATATTTTAACCATTGTTATGTAAGATTATAGTATTTAATCTTACGATAAAACTACGATATCAGTTTCTTTCAATCAAATGCCGATGAACTTTAAAGCTGATTGAACAAGTTTCATCAAATTACAACTTTCCTCAAGCGTCTGAGAGATATTGAATAATTTTCGCATAAACTTTTGCATGCAGAATGTATAAATATTACATTAGGCAGATGGATTTCCATCGTCTATCTGATGTCAAAGTCTATTGGTTTAGTTTTAATTGAGAATAACAAACAATAGAACATTAACTGATTATATTTAAAGACAGAGTGTGCGATCTAACACTAGGAAGTTTAGTGGTGAAAGGTGGTGGTTTTCAGGACTGTCATTTGTGTCTTTTGGCTTTCAGAAATTTTGGTTCTCAGCACAAGCATGATCAGCCTCTTATTCCCCCCACTGCTGGGGTACAGGCATCGACCATACAGGTCGTTGGGTACAGGTCTCCTCTTTCTGTGAGAGGGAGTGGGCAATAATTCACCACGTGGACCTATTGCGGGTTGGTGGATGTGTTATGTCTTAACATTTTTGGTTCTAGGATATGCCGGTTTCCTCGCGCTGTTTTTCTTCACCGTTTTGAGAGCAGTGGTGATGAAATAATAATAAACAGAGTAAAGTGCCTGCTTGGGTTTGAACTTTTACCATTGGACCACCACTGCTCGTCGTCTTAGCATAATTAAATTAAATTATTATGAATTAATTAAATTATTATTAATTTTGTTTAATTATGCTGAGAACCAACATTTCTTTTTAGCTTTTGAAATACAATGTACAGACGCCAGCACATCAAACTACCCGAAACTGTCAAATTTTCCCAATCAATTTTGATCCTTTTTCTTTAGCCATAGAGTTGAAAATCTATAAAATAAATTTGACAGATTGTAGTAGTTTGATGTGCTGGCGTCTGTACATACATGAAAAATATCTTAACACAATTTTAAAAAGATGATAAATAATTTTCTTAATGGAATGGGCAATGCTCTTGATCCGGTCTCACCTTATCGAACCATCATCGTGGACCTCATTTATCACCTTGTGATGAATGAGGTCAGAGTGAGTGTGCCCAAAAGATGCCTGTTCACACTTTGTTAGTGTTTTATTTGTAAGAGGTAAAACAAAGACTGCATGAACTTACCAATTCATAGTGGAAAATAACGCTAAATGTATTCAACCGGCACTACTCATCAACAAGTTGTTACAATTACCTGAAGGAAATGGGCTGTTACGGCGGTTAGCCAGCAACCTGTTGATAATTGACTAGAATCAGTTTTTGTATGAATATTTTTAGTAGGAGCTCCTTGTATGGTGTCGTCCGGGGAAGTCATACAAACACACTTAATTCTTGATTTGGTGATTGATATCTTCCGCTTTTTTTTATCAACTAGCAAGTCATTTCTTGTAAACAGCATCCGTTTTTATAACAAGTTGCCAAAGCCGGTTACAAAACTTAGCGATGGAAATTATAAAACCCTTATCAAACGTGTCCTTATCAAAAAAGCATATTAGAAGATTAAAGACTACGTTGAAGTTGTCTTCAACGTAGTCTTCGTCGTAGTCTGTCGTAAAGAATTATTGCCAGACTACCACAAGGTAGTCTGGCAATAATTCCTTCTGCACATGTGGCTTCCCTGGCTCCTCATAGTCCTCATTAACGGCATAACTATGTAAATGTCTATTAACTGCTCTCAAATTACGATGTTTAATTTTTATTTTATTTTTTACATGTTTTTTGACATAATTTCTTTATTATTTGACATACTTTTTGACATAATTTCCTTATTATTTGACATTATATACTTTTTGACATAATTTCTTTGTTATTTGACATTATGTACAGACAATTCAAATTTTTCACCTCTTTATTAGTGGTTGTAATGGGAATCGTATCACTTGGTTTTAGTAGGTTTTTATTATTTTTTTTATTAATCCTTTTGATACATTCTTATTTTGTAAATGTGAGGACTTTGTAGGCCTTATAGACTTTAGATCTGTAGACCATTTTTTATTTTAACAAGTACTTGGTACTTGTTGACAGGCCTACGCTGTCCTCCCATACCTACTGTAATTTGGAAACATTGTAAAAGCCAATTATTTTTAAAAATAGTAACCGTGGAGTTTCTTGCCCGTTCTTCTCCATAGGAAACGACCAATTGGAACCATGCACCTAGCTTCTGATGTTTCATAAGTGCCGATGTAGGTTTTTGTGAAATAAAACATTTTGATTTGATTTTGATTTGAAGGGTATCGCCATCACAATAATACGAAGCAGACTACTGCTTATTGCAAGGTGGCGTGGATTCATATGGGACCCGATAAAGCTCCAGGTTTTCGCCGTTTCAACATAGATTCTAAGGTCACTTACCTTAGAATCACGTATCGACATTCTGTTTCAGGTATGCAAGTGTCTATGGCAATGTCAAGAACTCTGCAATATGTAGGTTGACGTCACCGGTTCGCAAGATGTTACAAAAAATATATGATTTTAAATATCAACGTATAAATAGAAAATAAAATGTTAAGCTCTACTTCTGTTAAGGCAATGGTTCTAATTCTGACCAGGCTCATATGTCATTTTGCGGTTTTTAATTATCGGCGTTATTTATTAGCAAGTTTTATAATAAGTATTTCCTTATTTTTTATATAATACTTAGGTATAGTCCGATCCGATTTATACATAAATATAAATATTTTGCCCAGTTTTCTAAAGAGCAAATGCTATGTCTACCAAAATGCAGCGGTGATGAAACAAATAATACATAAATATGTTGATATTATGTTATACTAAGCACTTAACCTGCTGAACTTTTTGATAGAAAGTGTTGCGTAGTAGAATTTATAGAATTTGTCAATTTCTGCACGAGTAAGCAGTTTTAACGCATATTTTGTTATTTTAACTCTTCGCACGTCGAGTGTACCTACCTACACTATAAGTTTTTTTTTATAACGCATCATTTTCGTAAAATATTGATTCCCGATTGTAATTTCGTATTTTACTTTCATTTTTACCAGGATTTGAACGTTCTTTTTTTAACCTGTACTGTCCCACTACTGGGCAAAGGCCTCCCCCAAGTCCTTCCAGGAACTCTTTTCCCGCGCCACCTCCAACCAGCCCTCGCGGTACGCATTCAGGTCATCTCGTCACCGCTTTCTGGGCCGACTTCTGCGGCGCCGTTCATCTTCAGGCACCCATTGTGTGGAAACTTTTGCCCAAAAATAATTAATGGAAATTAATTCACTGCACACTCAGTTGCTAAGTTATTTTTTCTTTCCCTCCCAAAAACTAGGATGACAAATTATGTTCATTGTAAAGCAGCATAGTAAATACTGCTTTACAATAAACATAATTAATAACGTAGTCAAACGGGCCGACGGAATATTAATTTTAATAAATAGTAAAAGTAGAATCAATCTGCAATCACTCTGCAATAAACTTACATAATAACATTGAAAACAGTATTTCAGATAAAATCTTATCTACTCGTATGTTCAATATCGCAAACTCAACAAACTATTGCATTACTTTGGGTGTGGCCAGTTGAGCAGCTACTGCTATAAAATACACTTATTCATCAAATTCGACATTAATCGATTAGCACGTAGGTATGAAACTGAAACCATGCAACATGCATTGTGCAATATCTTTGGAGCAGTAGTTGCAAAAGATGCTCCAATTTGATGAGGTGTCTCTCGCAATAGTCGATACTAAGAAATTCAGAATTGTGTTATCGTATCAAATGATCTTGATTGAATTTATTAGATATAATTATGTAGAAGTTTGTTTAAGTGAAAGCACCAGGAAGTGGTGAAGGGCGGGCGTTTTGGTGGACTGTCTTTTGTAATTTTGACGCTCGAAAAGTGCTGATTCTCAGCCCAGTTTGAATAAATGACTTTTGATTTGATTTGATTTGATAAGGTCACACTGAGCAATTTATTTGTTGTTGCCATTCGACTAATTTGTCGTACCAATGTTTATATACTAAATGATTGACTTTGTAAGTTCCATTAAATTATTTTGTTAAGAATATAATAAGAGATAAATCTACTTATCAATTATATTTTTGTAAAGGCACTGTTACCATTTTTAGTTTACAAGTATGAATATTTCAGTTAATTGTATCTGTTGCTATATTCATGTTAGATAGGTAGGAAGGCTAAACAACTGTCATTTCAAATGTTATAAAAGATCGAGTAAGTTTTTTTTTGGTCTCTTTCTTTATGTCTTGCTGGTCTGGTAACAATACAAAGTTACTAGAACTACTTCTAAATGATTATCATTTATCATCAACCTTCTTCCCAAAACCTGCAAATGCATTTGTTGCATGGTCGTCTGCACTTATTTAATTTGGTACCTAATACCGTATACCTATTTATGAAACGATATCTCATTACGCTTATAGGATCTTTGCAGGTGACGTTATGTAGTTTCTACCTACCCCCATGGGAGGAAGGCGTGAGTTAATGTATCACTTTAAGCCGCAAAAACGACGATCGAAGTAACTGATGAAGGGACTCAATATTGACCTTTGAGGTCCTATGTGGGTGGTCCTTTAAACAATGACCTTCTCCAAAGTGAATAGATCACTTTCGTTGTTAAATCTAGACTAAGCAGACTAAGACCTGAAAGTTAATTTGTTCACAGTATTGATGAGTAGGTAATCATCTTCAACTGTCAGTCATGCAGACTACTGAAAATGCTTTATTACTTATTAAGAATTCCAAAATTTGCTCTATCATAGCGTCTTTATTTAATATCGTAAATCATGAAACTTTTAATTTCTTTCGACTGTACTTACCTGTCATAAAGAGTAAACTTACATAATGTGGATAAGACAAAGATTAAAACAGAAGACGATCCAGGAGGGGATCGAATCGGTCTGAACCCGGAGGGGGGTTCAGACCGGAATAACTCTCTAAAAGTTCTTAGATTAGAAACCTTAGAGTGTGTATGTGAGTGTGAAGCAACTTTTCAATTAAAACTAAAAATATATCTCTTTTGCTCCTAAACCACAAGTTGCACTCATTATTTGTGGTATCGAAACATACATATTACTTAAAAGTGTTACGTCTAGACTTCTTACGCCTGCTATGATATTATGTATTTAATTGCTTAAATTTAGATTTTATAGATATATAGCTAGATTAGATTTCTTCTACAAGGTCGAATATACTAATTGCCTGTTATGCAAAGACTTGATTAGAATGATCTATTTGATAACTATTTTAACTATCTCTTCGATCGAATAAATACCAACGAAGTCAATGGGTGGGCGAATTTTATTAGAAAATAAACTGAACGCAACTTATTATGTAGGTAGGTTAGATCGTGGATTAATAATAAAAACTTTGATTAATAATTAAACAAATGTATAGGAGTTTCTTTCGAAATAGGCTGGAAAGGGAAATCAATAGCCGAATTGAAACGCCTGGACAAGCTAAGTGTCCTTGAATATGCTAATGAAGGGTGATCTTCCGATTTCCCTGAAGCGCAAACTCTTCGACATGTGTATGCTGGCCGTCCTAACCTACGGTGCTCAGACCTGGTCACTCACCGAGTCGCAAAAGTACCGCCTTGGAGTTTTTCAAAGAGCGATGGAACGCAGCATTCTGGGTGTAAACAGACAGGAACACCACGCTGCATGCCAAAACGGGCATACTGTATGTAAGAAAGAAGGCTGCCAGGTTCAAATGGGATTTGGGAAGCTTTTGCCCAGCAGTGAGACAGATTAGGCTAAAAAAAATAGGAGCTAATTTGATAATAACAATCATTCTATAGACACATTCGCATCTGAATCACACATAGAATGAAAATCTACACCTAGCAATGGAAAATTCATGTGTTAAGGGTAGGTATTAAAGCCCGTCCTGTTCATATATCGAAACGAAACTCATTTCTACTTGCAGCTGTCAAATAACCTTCCAATTATTTGCCGTTTGTTACGTGTACAAGTGAATCCAGGCGTAAAACACCACAATTTCTCTCGAATAGAGCACAGCACCAGTACCGCTAATCCCTGCAGGTATAGCGGGCACGTAATACAATAATTTCGCCCGGTGTTGCTTGTGGTCGCGCGTCGCATCCCGCGGTTTATCTTGCAGAACAACGGGGATTTACTGTTCGAACATTTTCGTTTGTTTTAAATAATTTTGTGGGGAAAATTATTATGTTTAGTGAAGATCGAAATGTGAGGTGCCGTGTTTGTTGTAGTTAATACCTTTACCTACATCGCAGTAGTTACTGCTGTACTTGATTTGGAATTAAGTGCTGTGAAATGAGTTCTACGAAAAAAGTATTCTGTGTTAGCGCAGTTTAGAGGGCGTATAAACTCAGAAAAAAACGAAGTTTCACCCGCGCCTCCTTGCCTACCCCTCTCACCAAGCACGAGGTAAACAAAACACAATCCCTTCCCGGCAGCGGAAATTTTTCGTCTGTCGTATATTTACATTAGGAATTTGATGTTTGAAATATCGAGTAATTCATCAACTCGACCTACATGCCTACGGCCCATTTAGGACGAGTCATGTAGGTAATAGATACTACGGGCTGGTTTCCGCAACTCCACGTCAATGCGCGTATTTTGCGTTTGGGTGGGAAGCGACGAGTCATGTAATTACCCATATTGTTTTTATTATATACCTAGGTCTTATCAATTCCATGAAAAATCAAATTGAAAAAAAAAATAGGCAATTGTGGTAGATTTCCTTTTTTAAGGAGATATTTTGAATGTTTAGTATTTATATTTAGAATTATATTATAGTATTTATATAGTACAAAGTCTTCTCCCAAAACAATTGGTCTTATACACCACCTACAGCCGAATATTCGCAAGTTTTATTGTCTGTCTTAACAGCCATTACTTACATACAGACAGTTTAATTGTACCAGATAGGTATTTCATTATATTTAAATACTATCTAAGATTAAATTTAAATATTCCTCCGCAGTAAACCGGCCTTACTATTACAATATGAATGACTATGTATGTCATTGAACAACGAGACTTAACACCTTTCACGAATTGTATAACAGTATAACAAAGATTGCTAATCTTATGAAGCTACCAGGCTATCAGAAATTACAGGTAATCTTGACTCAACGCAACACTATCTTCCATACATTATTATTACACCGATGCTATCATCCGAAGTGTAAAGTGTGAAATATACTATTACCTTCTTTGAACAACGAAGGGGTAAAAGGATGCTTATAGCTGTTTTTGCTAGATAACAAGTTTATCTGATTTTGTGCGAAGACCGTAGTCGTTCGCTTAAATGATGCTTTCCAGTCTTTAGTTAGGTGTTTATGGTTGAATTTTATGCTTAATTTTCAGTCAAAATCCCTCAGAAAATAAATCAAGAGAACAAAACTAAGTGAACTTTCGTAATAATTTTCTTTTCTCATAAATGCTGGCATTTTGTATTTCCTGTTAGCTGCCTGATTCGTAGTAGCGTTTATTCCAGGGCGCAAAGCGCGTTCGTGGGAGTAGCACATGCGGCCATATTTGGCGACATTTGGTCTGTGGGACCGACGCGGGTCCAGGGTTTATTTTTGGTGATTTTGTACTGTGTTTTGTGCTGAGCTGAAATGATGACACTCCTGCCTTAAATGCGTTGTCTGTTTAATGTACCTCATGAGGTTCTCTTTTAGATTTGTAATTTTGCTTTTGTCAGTTAGAAGAAAACATTTATTTTTGCTAATACACTCGAGAGCAACGAATCCGGGTCACTTAAAGAATGTTAAAAATCTCGGAAACTAAAAATGATAGGTTAATGCAATAAATTGTATTTAATAGACAATGTAATACTCCTTAAATGAAAGTAAAAAAATATGAGTCACCATACATTTTATTAACACAAAATTACATTAAGAAAAAAACTGCTGATCTCTCCTTAAAACAAAAATAGGAAACATGAAATTTTTGAACTTTATTACTATTTTCTTGAATTTTAATACTTCGTATTGCCTCCTCGTGCTTCCATTACTGCGTTTACGCGTTTTGGCATGCTGTACACCAAGTTCCTTATACGATTTTGGGGAATATTCTCCCATTCCTCTGTGAGAGCAATTTTGAGCTCACGAAGCGTGATTGGGGGAGGGTTTCGTTGTTTTACGCATCTGCCTAGCTCGTCCCAAGCATGCTCGATCGGGTTGATATCCGGGCTGCGCGCTGGCCACTCCATACGAGTAATGTTCATCTCTTGAAGGTAGTCATTCACAATCCTACCTGTATGAGGTCGGGCATTGTCATGCATAAATATAGCATCCTCACCTAAATTGACCATAAATGGACCAACGTGATCATTGAGGATTTCTTCCACATATCTTACGCTAGTTAAAGAGCCGTTTTCTATGATCACCAGCTCTGTGCGACTTTCAGAAGAAATTCCGGCCCACACAAGTACAGACCCACCACCGTAGGCTACTTTTTCTTCGATGCATGCTTGCTTGAATCTTTCCCCTGGTCTTCGATACACTCTGTGTCTTCCATCGTGCTTGTAGAGCATAAATTTTGATTCGTCGGAGAACATAACTTTTGACCAATCTTCAATACTCCAATTTACGTGGCTCTGGGCATATCTTAGTCTTGAAATACGATACCCACGCTCCAGTTTAGGGCCGTTTGCAGGTCTAAGGGGTTTTAAGTTAGATTCAGCAAGCCGACGTCTTACTGTCCATGCACTTGGGTTACTTCCTCCGAGGCGTCGAAACTGATTTGTGAGTTCAGTTCCTGTGAGAAAGCGATTTCGAAGCATGGTGTTCACCAAGTATCGGTCTTCTCGTGCTGTGGTACACCTGGTTCTGCCCGTTCCTGGTCTGCGTAGGTTAGAACCAGTTTCTTCGTAACGTCGGAGAACTCTTTGTACTGTTGACAGCGACACACCGACAGTCCTGGCTGTATCGCGCTGACTCCGGCCGGTTTCCAGCATTGTAAGTATTCTGGTGCATTCTTCAGGCGTAAGCGACATAATTTCAGCTTGAATAATGAACATAGAGCACTATCAACATGGTTTATGTACCCACATAAATGACAGATTACAAACAAAAGCAAAACCAAATGCTGTAATTTCGTAGTTCCATCTTCAAAAGTGGCCCTTTTTCAAATTTGATTTTTTTATGATATAACTTTACAATAACTAAGAAGTTTTAATACCTTCATTTAAGGAGTATTACATTGTCTATTAAATACAATTTATTGCATTAACCTAGCATTTTTAGTTTCCGAGATTTTTAGGATTCTTTAAGTGACCCGGATTCATTGCTCTCGAGTGTATTTTGTAAACACTTACGAAAAAATAACTATTTCAGAGAATAAAATGAAAGACTGTTACTCAGTAAATGAATGATTTACTAATTGGGTTCATCTTGTTTATGATATTTCCAAGTTTCTGACAACATAATTTCAACAAATATATTTTTTCAAAATATGTACCTACTGGAAATACTGGAATTGGGTTCCGAACTTTCGGTCTGTGAGACCGTGCGCGGGGTATAGGTAGGGTGTTAAAGGAGTCTGTGACTTCTGAGTTATTTTCGCCTTTCTTCTCAGAGTAGTTGGATAGAAAACGCCGGCATCATCTAGTTTTTAACTTGTGATTGTCGTGTAAAAGTGTTCGTACAAACCTAATTACAACTTTTTTTTTATCATTTTTAATATTGAACAAGATAAATGCTCTCTGCTTGTAAGTTCTCTGAATTAAAAGTGGTTTTTGCTTTGCAGGGAACTCAGTGGTACACACGGCGACACATCACACCTTTCTAGTTTTAGCTGACTTCGAATTGTATAGGTTTTTCGTAAGATCGGAAGTCAGATTATACTGGTTATGTATAGCTTGATCTGTAGCCGTGCGAACAATTATATTCTAGTTCACGATTCTATCCGACTTTGATCCCGGCATTAAACTTTTACCAAAAAAGTACCGAGAGCTGCGATGCAAGTCTCAGTGACTAAAAATCGCAACGTCATCTTATTTTACTCACAGAACAGTTACATCATTGACTCACTAATGGTCACTATGAAAAATGGCCGTACATTGAGTGTACCAATATAGGAACAGCAGATACGATTGAGCATAATGCTACTTTGTAATTCTTGTGACCACCGAACATGTAAGAGCAGAAGTCACAATTGATTTAAAGCTTAAGCAGAGACAAATGAACCTTAGACGGCAAAGTTAGAGTGAAGTTCAAGTTATTTTTTTAATTTTTGAATTTTCTTTTTTTTAATCATGATCTGGCAGTTTGAGTAATTTACGTGGCCTACCCAAATGTCATTTCTTTGGTATTGTTCATCGATTCGTTGAGCTCCTCAACTTCTGAGTTGAGCTGCACGATTTTTGACAAATGCGTGCACTGATTGGACAGGTCCGCTCAATCTGTGTGGTTCTTTCCTCAAAAGATCATTTCAGACACCAATCTACATGGTCCTCAAAGATTATGTCTGGATTTTTTATACACACATTGAATTTTGGTCTGTGTCCCCTTACTTCCCGTGGGTGTCGTAAAAGGCGACTAAGGATCGTACCGGAGAATGGGCAGCAGCGTTCTCTATGTATTCCACCACCATACCATACTGCGATCGCCAACCCGCCTGCCAAGCGTGGCGATTATGGCAAACCCTCCCATAATTGGGGGAGGCCTATGTCCAGCAGTGGACGTCTATCGGCTGAAACGACGACGACGACGACGACATTGACATTGATGAATTTTATATGGACTTTAAAAGAGACTGTGACCTCTGAGTTTGTTTCGGCCTTTCTTCTCAGAGTAGTCAGATAGGAAACGCCGACCTCATATAGTTTAAAAAATATGATTGACGTGTAAAAGTGTTTCGTCGTCGTTTCAGCCGATAATCGCCACGCTTGTAAAAACCTAATTAAGTACAGAAATAAATCATTTATCATTAAATAATGCCTACAAATTATGAGAAATCGAACATCGAATTTAAAATTCAGGTGATAATTGAAATATTTTGCAGCATATTCACTACACTGAAGTACCAAGTTGTACAAGAAATGCATCTCTTATTCAACTTGGTTTCTCTCTTCTCTCTTTTACCCCAGCTTTTTTATTTTCGGTTCGAAAATATTGTAATCAGCAGTCTCTCGAAATAAATATCTGCTTTACGCTTATTTAATCTTAATGTTAATGTGTCTTGAACCAAAATTATAATTTGTACGTTTCACGTGATTTAGCATATTATTTTCTTGCTTGGGGCTACATTGTGGACCTTCTTCAAATATTTATTGTTTCGTAGAATGAAATGCGTGTTATGCATGCGCGGTGTGCGCGTGAGTTTGCGATCTTCTGTATTTGTATAGAGGTGTTAGTAGATACTTGAGATACAATATTTGTGAGTAAATATTTAAAATAAAGATTATTTCGTGGTGAATGAATGAGTATGTTTGAAGAAAGTGATTAGGCTTATTTGCAGTTAAATATTCAATAATGTTTTTGAGTTTGGCTTACGGTTTAGGCTAACATCTTTCTTGCAAAGAATGTTTGTTATTTCGATTATTAATTAGATACCTAACTGTATCCATTCCAAGGCATCTAATCTTTAGCCATGCTTATTTTTACAATCAGTTGAGACGACTTTAGTTTAATTCTATCATAGTTTATTCAGAAATGTTTGTTTCGATTCTTCAGCTCTATACAGTTCCCTGCCCGCCGGGCATGCACAATAAAGCCCTATCGTTAAGAATATGTAGTAATACAACATTACATCGAGGATGTCGCTGGCCTATGAAATTGTCCGCTGCACCGCCCGCTTCCTAGTCTATAACTCGATCTACAAATAACTGGGTATGTACGTATGTTTGCATTGATGTAAGTGGGTCTTATTCAATCGAAGACATCTATCGAGAGGAGCTTGACTCGTAGATAGAAAAAATATAGCTTGATGACTTCGCCGAGAAAGATCTTATAAATAATTATATTAGACTAGCAGTGCCCCGCACATAAGTGTCGTCCCGTGGGAATATCGGCATAAAAACTATTCTGTATCCTTTCCCGGGTCTCAAACTATCTCCATACCAAATTTCATCTCATTCGGTTCAGCGGTTTAAGCGTGAAGAGGTAACAGACAGAAACAATTTTCCAGCTAGGTGTCAGTGAAATGCCCAGAAATGCCCCGAGGGGTAAACTTGCTCAATTTAACTGAAAAACAGTATAATAATTCAATCCTACAAAAAACTACAACATATGCATGATGACCGACATTTTGCTAGCGTGATTTATTTTATTCACACCGAAATAGAAAACATTCATTAGGTTGAACGGCCAACAAGCTGTGACTAAAACCTGCTGGTTCACTTGTATGGGTGATACTTTGATTAATTTGTACGTTTTTGTTCACTCGAGAAACCTTATTGTTTTGGGTTCGTTGCGTGACCTGTAAGCGTGTAAGTAATTAATTATGACTACTTCTTTTGTTTCTAGATTTATTGACTGTTTCATGTCGTGTGGGTATGGAAAGTATGCTCTTTCAGTTTTTGTTTAGAAAAAAGGTAATATTTTATGTACTTAGCAATGCCGATACATGGTTCTTTATTTATTTTGTTGGAAACCTTGGAAAGATGCAGACACTTTTTTACAACCGTCGCAATTAACTAATGGCACAAGTAGTTATGTTTAAATACATATATAACTGGTCTGTGTGGTGCCGGACTTAAAGAATATCACCACCCCTTACTTCCCGTGGGTGTCGTAAAAGGCGACTAAGGATCGTACTGGAGAATGGGCAGCAGCGTTCTCTATGTATTTCACCACCATACCATACTGCGATCGCCAACCAGCCTGCCAAGCGTGGCGATTATGGCAAACCCTCCCAAAATTGGGGGAGGCCTATGTCCAGCAGTGGACGTCTATCGGCTGAAACGACGACGACGAACGACGACATATATAACTAGATCACAGTTTTGTGAAAACCCTATTGAAATTACAAGAGACTTTCTCTTCATGTGCAAACTCTGTTTTATTTTTTGTAGTTCTATACTGTCCCTCTGTAAGACAAAGGCCTCCCCCAAATCCTTCCATGAACTCTTTTCCCGCGCCACCTCGAACCAGCCCTAGCAGTACCAGTCCGGTCCAGGTCATCTTGCCATCTCTTTCTAGGCCGATTACAAGAAGCGTATCAAGTTTGCTTTATAATATATGTCTATCTTATATGTAAGTGAATATAGAATATTTTGATAGTCACAAGAACAAGTTTACAATGATTATTATTAGCTACTGGAACAGAAACAGTAACTTAGGTACTCAAACACTAAGATATTATGCAAGCTAATGCATAAACATGTTGCACTGCCAACTTTTTACTTTAATATGTTTTATTTTATGTAAGGTGTAGTTACCTATTTTTTATTTTCACTTATTCATGCAAATTGGCACTAAAATGCATAATTTTAAATATTAACTTTAATTTTAGTATAAGTTTAAAATCAGAATTTGTTGAAGAATTATTTGAATACTAATAATAATAATGTTTGAAATAATTTAATAATGCATAATAAATAAATCTCTTAGAAATAATTCAAAAGAAAAAGCTGAAATTATTTTTTATTTAAATTCATGAAAAATAATGGTTATTGTTTATGTTATTATTAACCTCAGAATGAATAATGAAAACTTTTTAAATTAATTTCTTGGCTTTTTATAAGCCAAGTACCACTTACTATATCTTCAGTTACTATCAGGATTTTAGGCGCAAAATGAAAAGGCTCTTCCACCTTATTATAAACTTTGTAATCATTTTAATAATTCTGCGCCCTTTGTAACATAAATGGCACTGAAACCTGGTCAGAAAACCTCATTATTAAAAAACAAACACATAATAAAATAAGTGGTTTTCGAGCTTATAGCGTAGCCTAAACGCGTGAATTGGCAGAGAAAGAAAGAAACAAATATTGGTTTTAACCACGTGGTATAGAAAGATAAGTTAACTAGAATAAATGGTAGGTACTTAGTTCCTAAAATAAAACAACACAGAAACAGTACGTCTAAAGACATGTAAGAATTTCTAGCAGTTTTTGATATCTCATGCCCATATTTCGACTTTTGTATACATGAATGGGTACTACCATAAGCTCATAAAATGTGAAATCCCACAAACCGCACGACCGCGCATGTATCGCTAGTAATAAAACGCATTATCGTGACTTTACTCCTCAAAGTTGGGCAAACGCCAACCATGAGCGCTTTCTAATGAGCGTGCGTTACCGAAGGGTAAGAGAAAGGCAGGTTTAATGAAGAATTTAATTAGTTTGTCATGTTTATGTAATTGGCAAGCTAATGTCCAGCAGGTGTCGTATATTTTTGCATTGCAAGGAAATCATTTTACTTTTCCATTAATGGCTTGAATTAACAAACACAAATCTCACATGCAAAATTAAAATCAAACCATTCATTTATATTATTTCAATTAAATCATTAAGACTTTTCGACGCCTATCCCGCAATGTGTGAAGTTATCACAGAACATATTATAATAGTACTATCGTTATGTCATACGATGCCAAAACGTCAACACTGACAGTCGTGCTGGTCCACAAATTCAAGGTCGCTCAGCGCGTTCTGGAGCGGGGTATTCACGGAGACTCATTGACAGGTAAAATTAGAAAATAACCGGAGTTATACCGACTTATCTTGCAGTGTAAGCAAGCTGAAGTGGCAGTGGGCTGGCTATGTTTGTCAAAGGACCGATGGGTAGACGAGTCCTGGAATGGAGACCGCGTCTCGGCAAGCGTAGTGTGGCGGTCCCAGCTAAATGGACTGACAACCCGACAACCTTAAAAAGGTGGCTAAGACAGACTTGATGCGGAAGGCGGAGGGCAGGGTATTATGGCGCAGCCTGGAAGAGGTCTATGTGTGTATGCCATGAACTGCGATAGGCTGAGTTAATTGATTGATTGATTAACAAGTATCTACTTCTTTTAAAGTCAAAAGTATTAAGTGACGAAAATATACAAGTGTAGTTTCCAATAGAACAATGATCTTAATAGGCCAAATAAATATTTATTACGTAAAGAACCTGCAAAGAAGCCAATCGCTCAGCAGAGACTGCGCAAAGCGAGCCGTCATATGTCAAGTCGTATTTTCTTCATCAATTATTATACCTCATTGTTAACAATGCTTTCTCTACAGTTTACATATTATATTTTTGTATGCACTCGTTAACACTGAGTCTACAGGCAAACTGTCTCGTTTTATTTAAAAGTAAATGACAGCATAATGACTGGTGGGACTTACAGGGTTCATGAATGACAAGTTTTTGTGAAAAGAGAGTTTATATGTACGTGTTAGCATGTCTTATTTGTCATGCTGTACATGACTGTGTATTTAAGTGTTTCAAAACAGAAATAGCTTACGTGAATCAAAAGGCTGCCCTTAAACTTACATCGGACTGGGTAGGACATGTCTACTGCATGCCGGACAAACTGTGGGCCCAAATAGCACAGAACTGGTGCCATGAGACAGAGAGGCGGGGTCGCGCCAGGCCACGTAGCCGATGGCAGGATGCACTGGACACATGCCGACAAAACTGTAAGCAAGACTTGTGAACTCGCGAACGATGGAAACATTCGCGAGCCCGAGAGGAGGCCTTTGCCCAGGAGTGCGGCAGGCGAATAAAATAAAAGTTTAATTGTGTTGAAAGAGTAATCCCAGTTATTGAAAAGCCATTTCATTTAATCTGTTATCAATTGCAAAGATAAGTCGGGTTTCAATGTGATCAAACAACCATTACTTAGTCTGGCACATTATTTTACGGCTTTAGTCTAGAGATTCGTGATGAGGCTTTCAAAACCGGGAGTTCAGGTACCGTCACAAATAAAATAAACATTACAAATAGCAATCTATTATCTTTATGTTCCCGACTATTTCAATTATAATAATTTTGAAATAATTTCGCAACTCCGTACTTAAGTAGTGTTCAATTCATAAGATTCATTATGACATTCGCAGCGCCCCGCGGTTTCACCCGCATAAGTGTCGATTCCGTAGGAATATCGGGATAAAAACTATCCTATGTCCTTTCCCGGGACTCAAACTATCTCTATACTAAATTTCATTAAAATCGGTTTAGCGGTTTAAGCGTGATGAGGTCACAGACAGACAGACACACTTTAGCATTTATAATATTAAGTATAGATTGTCTAATTGCTTTTTTGAATAATGGCACTTTCGTTTTTTGATATCACTTGCATTTTGTGAAAAAAAAAATATTTAAAATTCATTATAGAATCAGGTACTGAAAGTCAAATCATGATATGTGATTTTAGCTTAACCTGTTACCTAGAAAGAAAAATTCAAAGTCCCATCGGTAAAAACTTGCAAATTAATTACTTACACCTATTCCCCTTTATTCATAAATGTATCTTAAAATTAAGTAGTGATGAGCGACTCTTTAACCATACATTTTTACGTCTATGCGTCACTTAACTTTAATCATCGTTTATAAATAAACCCATAGGGTTTATTCTACTGTAATTTTCAGAGGTGCTGTTAAAAGTTTAAAACCAACATTTTCTTGCACAAAGCGCATTCGTGAATTCTAACCTCATAAATTCCTCACTCATCTCACCTTTCATCCATTACATAAAAATCGCGCTAATATGACATTCAAAAGTTACATCAGATGTATTGGTTGTGTTGCGCGGGAGTTCGCAAAACCAGTCGCGTTCCGTTCAACGTCGGCGAATGACGTGTCGCGTTCCAAATCCAAACAATTTGACGCTTTCTGTCGCGCGGAAATTTTATGTCAAATATTTTGATTTTTGTTTTTGATTTTGGAAGTGTACCACGTGATTGTGTTATAAGCTGATTTTATTTGGATGCTTTTTCGGGATATAGGTGAGGTTTTCTATTACGTTAGTTAGATAAATAAGCTTTTCAGTGTTTGTTTATTTTATATTTAGTATTATTATAAGAAAACATTTTTAAAACAATATTTTTTTCTGATAATTTTACGCACAAATAAATAAGTTTTATACCTCATAATTTTCACTTCTTCGCTATTGTTTCAGTAATAAACGCATGTTTCCTTCCTTTTCCATATTTAATTATAGCTTTTGCCAACACAGAGTCTTAAAACTGTCTTCTCAGAATGACTATTAAGTGGTAGTAGAAATGTGCATACAGCTAGCAGCCGAGCCAGTAATGTTCTATAACTGTATGAAGAGATCGTATCTGTAATTAAAATGTTAGAACGACTGCAATGTTAACATACAAATATGCAATAACAGTGATTTGCTTGATGTTAACCGCGGTTCAACAAGTTTGTAGGTTAACATTTGAAAATGATTTTAACTGTTTTTCGTAATAGCCCTTTACTGGAAAGTACCGGCATCAGTGTCTTACTGTCTGCGAATGATAGCAAACTTCAATCACTAATTATTCTGCCAAGAGTACCTATTGATTAAAATAAACATCGGTTATTAGTTATGAATGTAGTTTTACTACAGCTATTTTCTTTTACTACATCATAATACAGTATTTCTAGGTTCTAGACTTTTTCCCTTTATTCATAAACGTTGCTTAAAGTAAAGTAGTGATTAGCGACTGTTTAACTATACATTTCTTAACTTTAAACGTCACTAATCATCGTTTATAAATAAACTCCTTTAGATTGAGCTTTTATAAGCCGAGTACTATTTATTATTGAAGTTTTTCTTAAGATATTAGCGAGGTCGTTGACAGTTGCTAGTGAAGTAGAAAATAATCTTTTGCTCGTTTATAATTTTATTCTATATTATAATGCATTAGAGTTAACGATATCCATAATTACAGCAATAAGTTATCGTATTAATTTCATAAAAAGAAAAGTTTCGTACGAGTATCGATCGTTGTGAAAGCTTGACTATCATCTTGTAATATTGTATATATTTAACAAGTCTTACAGAGAAATAGAAAAATCTCAGTTGCTACTAGGTACCTAAGAAAATATGTTTTGCACACAATTTTGCACTATGTACCTAGGTAGGTCCGCCACCCTTACCGAATGACTCCTCCAGCTCTGGGTGGAGCGGAAGGGAGTGTCAGACTCTTACTGACTAAAACCCACCCGTGTTCCTTCCTTAGCCCTTTATGTTCCTGGCAAGCGGTAATCCTTTCGGTCCTAAATTACCCTCAAGTGATCGCACGCACGGATCATTAGAATTACGCCACTGAAAATTAAAATCCTTTATGAATGGTTAAAGGTCATAAGATCGGAAAAGGATCGGCACCATATCGCCTTTCGCCTCGCCGCCAAGCAGGCGTCAACCTAACGTAAGCACGTAACCAAAGCGGATCAGAAACTCCGATGCGTCGACTCGACAACGGCTCCCCGACCGCTGGTTGCAGGTGCAGCAGGCAGGGCGAAGGAGTGAGAGGGCCAAGGGTGGACGAAGAGACGTAAGCTCGGCTACGGAGAGACGTAAGCGCGGGAACCACGAGCCATAAGCGCGGGGACGACGAGCCGTAACGCACCGCTCAGTTCTCCGTGAGCTTGTCCCGAGGCGAGGCGATTACGTTATCGCGTTACGATTTCGATTAGTGTGCGTTGCAGTAGGGAGTTTCTTACAATGAATACTGAACGGCTCGAGTTGATACGGTGCCGACCTTAAGTGTCTAAACACACTATGCCGAAGTTACGCGACCGAAGTTCGGCATGATTACGCCTGCAATGCTATTTGAATTACTGACGACACATTATGCCGAAATTACGTTGGGTTAAATAGCATTGAAATAGCATTGCGGGCGTAATATTGCCGAACTTCGGTCGCGTAACTTCGGCATAGTGTGTTTAGACACTTAAAGGCGAATTCTCGTAAATATTAGGTACGCTTGGAAAATGGGTTGGCAACCGCAGTTTGATAATATCAGTATTATCACTGACCTCTATTAAACAAGTACTTGTATACTACAGGTCAGTCAGTATTATTAAACAGACAGGATGACATACTTTTGCAGATGCTCATACTTTTGACATAAAACGAAGGCGGTAGCAAATCATATTTTAATCAACAAACAACCTTACACTGACCTGCAAATTGCAGAGGAGCAAGATAAAAATTTCGCGGTCTACCATAGAGCATCCCCTTAACCCATTGATATTCTTTATATAAACTCAGAATAAACTACTGCAATTTACCAATAAAATCAATGATCAAGATGATAATTAATCTACAGAATAACTAATGATGCTGATGTTCAAAGTCGATGAGTTTGTGAGTTGCAAAAGTTATTTAATGTGTCAATAAGGTTACATAATTTATATTTTAAGGTATTGAGGTCATTTCAATCATTCAACATTTTGTAGTTGGCGATAAACATCTATAAATGTGAAAGTAAATAATAATTGGTCCTGTAAGTTGAGTTGTAGTTTATTTTTTTGAACATTGAACACAAAATCGAAGTACATTGCAAAGAAGCTTTTGCGGTCTGCATAAACGCTTCCGCAGACAGGCGCGACGAGACTCTAGTAGAACAATTTCCATGTTCTGGGTTCCTGTATATTAATCCACGGAGTCAGCTACCTTCATACAAAATTTAATCAAGGTCTAGTAACACACATGTAAACACACACACTCACAAACTTTCGCCTTTATTATATTAGTGTGATATTTATTTCTCTACTGATCGATTTTGATAGTAATTTACAAGATTATAATTTATTAATTACTTCAGGTCTAGAGAGCGCAGGACGTATCCTCTCATGAATAAGCTAGATTAAAGCTCATTTGCACGTTCTAGTCATTAGTAGGATTTACCGCGTAGTAGTATTAAAATGTAAGTAGCGGAATGCACTATTACAGTTTGTGTATGACTATCACTAAAACCGTGTAAAGCCCGGTTCACATTATTCCAGTCCAGTAATCTAGTGAATAAATCCAGTCCAATGCTAGACTGCATCATATCGTCTACATTTTGCCAGTAATTTAGTCAGTTGGACAAAAACAACAATGCGTGTTGACTGTTCTATGTTTAAGCCAGCACTGGATTGGCCGTCTACAGCCAATCTACGGCGCTGGTATGGGCGAGCTGAAATGAAAAAGTAGACAAAATTCAGTCACTGGATTGGACTGGATTGGCATTAGTAGCATTCCAGCGCTGGTTTTGATCGCTAGACTGGAATACTACTGGAATAATGTGAACCGGGCATTAAGGTCCGGTTATGATGTCGCAAGCATTTTCTTATTAGCAAAATTAGTAGGTGTCGATACATCGATTATACGTAAGAATAGAAAGACTATTCAAAGGTCGTTTCTGTGCCTGTTACGCAGTTTCTCCAGTTTTTCTTTTAGCGCTATTAACATTTGATCTTTTCACGCATTCTGATGAATCTAGGCAATTCCTGTTTATCTTAAAGAAGTGTTGTTAACAGCGCCCTAGAGCAGGGGAAAGCATGTTTCTGAGACTGAAGAAAGTGCAGTTGCAATAAGTATTATGAACTAATAAATAGATAAGGAAAGTGAATGTAAAAGTTTTAGAAAAACCTAATGTTGAAGAGACATTGTTTTTTTAAACGTAGTCTCTTTATTGATACGTAGTCATTCAAAACTGTCGAAAGAACAACCCGATTGGAAAATTTGGCTTTGCTAAGATTTCAGATCCTCTCCGTGATGTTTGAAAAAGTTTATTTTGTACATGGTTTACTTTAATATATTACATAGCAATGGTAGGTTTAACTTCATATAGTACCTCAATAACTCAGTCGCTCTACCCATATATTCCAGTTATTAATCAAAAACAAAACGTCAACTTAAAATACAGTTCCACTCCAACTTAGTCAACCTCAACGTTTGAAACTCAATTTATTCAATAAATTACATTTATTCATACAAAATCAGCATATGAATAGATTCACATGTTGATACGGAGAAAATGTAGTTATAAAACAGTTAAGAGAAAAAGGAGATTTCTTAATATATTCGTCGTTATTTTTACAATTGAAGTCTTCAATAGATTGCATAGTTTTGCGTATAAGTAGGCTTTGCCTGGTGATTAGTGAACAGTTATTGTTCGTGCATTATTCATGTTTCTTTGCTCGACTTGCGCAACAGTAACTATTTGTTATTAACATTATGTATTTTTTGCGGAGCGATGAAGTTTTATGTGTGTGGTTCTGTACTAAAAAAATATTTGTAGTTTTTAAACGGGGAATTTAGATTGATTTATTATTTTTACTAAACCCTTTGAACCTCTCCGGTAGGGGTATTTCCAAGTATTACATATGGATTTTTAACTTTTTAACTTGTGATTCAAAAGCTTATGAAGCGATTTCCTCATTTAAAAAAAAATATGCTTGCCAAATAAGTTTAGAGGTTGCCAAGAAGAAATTTTTAAAAGAATTGTCATCATCATCATCATCATTTCAGCCGAAAGACGTCCACTGCTGGACATAGGCCTCCCCCAAAAGAGGGGGGGTTTGCCATAATCGCCACGCTTGGCAGGCGGGTTGGCGATCGCAGTATGGTATGGTGGTGGAAGGAATAGAGAACGCTGCTGCCCATTCTCCGGTACGCCCCTTAGTCGCTTTCTACGACACCCACGGGAAGTATGGGGTGGTGCTATTCTTTAAGTCCGGCACCACACAGACAAAAAGAATTGTAACTTTGGTTAATCCTGTATTGAAGTATGCAGAACTATACAGAAATATGCAAAGAAATTGAAACATACAGTTATGTAGAACCCTAAAATACAAAATTAAATAAATGACTTATGTCCATTGTCTGTCCATCCCATAGAGCTACATTTTTGTGAAACAAATGAACAGCGCAATCATTTCCGCTAACATTACTGAGAACAAGCAACTCGTAACTCGTAATGTAATAGAGTTACACGAGTTTAACCATCTTTGCTATGAAAGCTTATTGTATGTGTAGAAACATGATAGGCAACGAATGGATAACCAGAGTTTATATTATTGCGGCGGTTTAGATTCATATACATTTCAGTTTATTAAAGTAAATTGCATGAAGTGCCTACTATGATATCTATGACCTACTACGACTATTACTGATCGATTGTCAACAAAGAAATATCGTCGTCAAGACTTATTTAAATATGAGCCTTTCTCTCGATCTTGCAAACTAATATAAACGCAATGTGGTCATTAACATAAGTAGATAAAGTTACCCAGCATCTTTCACGGTATTAATGACTAATACCACCCACCATTTGGTTTATTCTTAGACCTAATCATAATAAGTACAAGATCGTAAGTCAAACCAATAGAATCTCATCTAACTAGTTATCAAGTATTAACTGGGGTGAAGTGAATCAAGTTTTTGCACGATAATATTAATAAGCAGAGAGTGGCTTAGATTAAACTGCAGTTAGTTCCACTAACTTGTAAAGCTATTAATAATACCCAGTTTTTAGTGCCAAATGTATAATAGTTATGTAATATTTTATCATCATTTTTTATCAAATACATAACCGCGACCTCATTCAATTTTAAAAAACAAATTGACGTGCAAATGTGGTATGTTTGACCAGTTTACGAAATAAATAAGAACTCTCTTTCAATGGATACTACTTAGGCTTATGGTTAAAACTAACAAAACATAAAGGTGTGTATGCAAGTATATGAACTTTGTACCTTCAGTATGAGTTCATTGAAACACCCACTAAGTATTTGGACACTTCCCTGTAGGTATTTGAACTTGGTCCTCAATTTTTTCAAGTACAAGCTTGAGATTCTAATCCCTATTCCTTACAATCTATGCGAGTCAGTCCGTCTATGCCAAGGTCATCATGATAGCGCAACTAGTATAATGCTTAGATACAAATGTCACTGTGCACTTATCATAACTCAAAATGTTCCAGTTCTACCTATTTATTACACCATAACTATTGCCTAAACTACAAAACATCTCAATAAAATCCCATATATTTCTCTAACAAGCGATATCTTCACACTCGATCGTAATTAATCCTCAATGAACCGCGTCGTAGTACCGTATGCGCGCGCGCCGTTACAGCCTCCCTCCTACTCCTACCTCCCTCGGGCATTCCCGCCTGCGTACAAACTAGAGATGTTTTAGAGATGTTCAGACACATGGCTTTGAAATATATAGCACGCGTTATATGAGTAATATTCGCACCACTTTGATCACTATGATTGGTAATTAACAAGGTATTCGTCGAGATTTTTGCCGAAACTTTCGTAAAGAAATTGCAAAATAAAGAAATAATTCTAGTCTTTTCAAAAATACCGTGAATAGTTTATGAGAAAGTAAAGTCAAATTTTGATAAGGCTGAATTATAAATTATAGATATAATTCTGTAAATATGATTTACAGAAATAGTTTTAAACGTCAATAATATTTTAAAAAACTAGATGAGGTCGGTACATGTTATCTTTGGTTGGTGTTATCCACGTGCTCTAAGATGAAACAAACTCAGGTAAGGTTAGGCGTTCTAATAACTTCTACAAATACTTACTTAACTGAAACGAAACCTAAATAGATTTCGTTGATAGTGTAATTAGTTTGTGACTATTTCATTATGGAAAACAAAGATTTTTTAGACAAAGCTACGCACCTTTGTTTTAATTATTTTTTCATTGACATAAGAGCATTCCCAAGCAGCTTCACTTTATATTAGTCTTCGGTCAGCTGGACTCGGTCGCTTCTGGACCCGTGGGTCCAGTTGGCCACATAATTTTTTTGTGTATTTTTATTGGTTTCATTTCACACACATTGAAACTTAAAGAAACATCTATGTTTAAAGCTACCCGTAACCTCACCCACTTTTAATATTAATAGAGCCTCAGCGGATACGATCTCCCATCTGTCGAGGTTCCCCTCGCATCTGGAGCCACGTACAGTTGGTAACGGTATGGCGCATTTATAACAGCCTACCTGCCTCCTGCGGCCGGAGGCTTCGCTGCTAACTTTCTCGGCTCTACATTATATTTCTCTAATGGTTATGAACCTAGAGGTAAAGTATGTAGTTTATATTAAATAGAGTTTGAGAGGATAAAGATAACTGAAAGTCTATCAAAAGGTTTATCTATTCATGAAGTTGAGGTCCCTAGAAAAAATTAAAATAATTAAGTGTTTTTCTCATGGCTAAAATACCATTATTTAATTTTCCTATTAGAAATCGTTTAATTATTGTATAATAACACTTTGGCAATATTGCACTACTTTGCAGTTTTCAGAGTAAAAGACATCAACGCGCTTATGTGACATCAAAGTGTAAAATGATTTTTACAAAGTGTGCCGCTGTTCTAAACAATAATCTTGTTTGACCTGTGATAAGAAAGTCTTAACCAGGAAATTCTGAGAAGTTAAATAAAACTCATACGATAAAAAAAAATATCCAAATCGTGGATGAACCAAGACCAAAACTACTTTTACCGCCACCAAAACTACTTAAACCTTCTTTTCACTAAACACTATTTCGTTTGTTTCCAGGTGGACAATGAGGCAGTGAGGATGTTTCAGTGCGTGTTGTGACGATGCGACGCGGTGTGTGATCAGTGATCATCATGTTTGCCAAGACCTATCTGTTTGTGGTGATCTTCGCCGTAGTGGCCCAGCATACTTTATGTGAGTATTACTTTACATTTATTGACAAAATTTACATTTTTACTGACTATGTAAGGAACAGGTTCTAAGGAATATCGATTCGCAAACTAATTCTATGAATTCAGTACATGGTTTTAGATCAAAAAGCGTTAAAAATTTTCTCCAGTTATTAAAAAAAACAAGTTAGTATAAATCAGCTGTTTCATCCAAATATACAAATACCCACACGGTTAAAATTTATGGAATAGCTGATTACACATTAATGTATTATAAATACATAAACATTCCGTAATAAGTGTTTATAAAGTTGTAATTAGTAAGACCCGCATAAAAATCCATTGTCTTGTTCAGAATAACTGAACCGTCAAACATACACCATCGAAATCGACTCTTAACCTACGTATAGATGAATAAAATTATTGTGTGAATAAATTTTTGGTTGTACTTGTCTTGAGTTCCGTGTCAAAATGTCAGGGAATACAAGGCAAAATGTCATTTCATCATCATCATTTCAGCCGAAAGCTGCTGGACACAGGCCTCCCCCAAAAGGGGGGGGGGGGGGTTTGCCATAATCGCCACGCTTGGCAGGCGGGTTGGCGATCGCAGTATGGTATGGTGGTGGAATGCATAGAGAACGCTGCTGCCCATTCTCCGGTACGCCCTTAGTCGCCTTTTACGACATTCACGGGAAGTATGGGGTGGTGCTATTGTGTGGTGCCGGACTTAAAATGTAATTTACGGCAAAGTTATAATTTGTTTTTACTTCTGCTTTTATGCGTAGTTATTATAATAGCATCACTGATTTTATTTCTAAGAATGAGTGAGCAATCTTCTAACAATAATAATATAAAAAGAACACAATACTTTTTTTACTGTTAACCATTATCTTAATTAATTATTAAATTTTTTATGTATTGTTCATAAAATATCACGATTACTTTTGTAACCATAACCGAGAACAAATTCAAAGAAAAATATATTCTAACAACAGATACATTGAACTTGTACCATAACATAAATACAACTATAACTTTAACGGTAAATGATACAAAATCATAATTCCATAGAGCACGTAACTAA
This sequence comes from Mesoligia furuncula, assembly GCA_916614155.1. Lineage (NCBI taxonomy): Eukaryota > Metazoa > Arthropoda > Insecta > Lepidoptera > Noctuidae > Mesoligia > Mesoligia furuncula. The sequence continues at coordinate 805,170 of OU744805.1, forward strand.
ATCTAAATTGTTATTTTTATGACAAAATTATTCGCTTAATTACAAACAAACTTAGTTCGGTCGCTTTCCAACTTTCTCTTCGCGGCGATTTTGTTTTAAAACGATTAGCTTTGCGATAAAACTGCAGCCTTTGTGAGATCGTCTGATATATAAACAGGAGTATATTGTATGTTGTTATCTTTGGTAGGTGTTATTAACTTTTTGAATTGAGGAAATGATTAGTAGGTACTTACGTAATTAGTTTTGACTTCTGTTTCGATAGAGGCAAAGAATCGTTGGTACCTATCCTCTTCCGATGTGTTTCTAAAAGATGACTTACGGCCATAGATATACGGCTGTCGTTTAGTACGGAATTATGTTGTCTATTCGGTAGAATTTATAATGTTATCAATAGGATCGAGTATACATGCTAGTTAAATCGCGAAGCGTAGCGGTAATGCTCCAAATAAATTTAGGAACTCACTACACTGAAATCGTGATGAAACTTATTTGTTTGTTAGCGTGAGAAGACAGGTTTAATTTAAATTCAGTCACGATAATTTTACCTACAATATTTATTTGGGGCTTTTCTATCCAATACATGTGGTTCTGCGGAAAATAATATAACACATCACCTATTTATACATCCTTAATGTCTGTCGGAGATTCATCTCTAAAGCAACAGAAGACAACAAATGTATTACGTAACGATCATTACTTTAATAGACAGAATGACTGTCTGAGTGACAGTCAAACTTTCAAGTTTGTCTCTACTACAGCAACGACCCCGAGATGTATTTGGTTTGTGAATGTTTCAAAATGACAGTGACTACCATCAGACATCATGGGGCCTATTAAGTTTTACTGAGAATGCGACGTGTTTATCAAAACATCACAAATTGGCACATTTTCACGACAGGTGTTCTTAACTATGAAAAAAACATGCACGATTTTAGCTTGTTACCGGTCACCTTTCAGTTTTATTAATAAGGCCCCTTGTAGGGTACTTGTTTGTCACCCAATGACATCTTTTTCTTCTACCTGTCTTTGCTCCATGTTACTGGGCATAAAATGGCATGGCTCAAAATGTTCATTTCTTCTACGGAATTCGTGACAAATTGACATTCCCCTCAGCCGAAAAATTATCATCCGAATCACTTTATTTTCATTTAAATATTTATGTGACTTACTGCACATAAGTAACAATCATGATCCACATCCACATCTCGATGATCAGACGTCCAATATAACTACCCTGCCAGTCATTCCCAGTCAAAACTGATTGAAAGTAAATTGCCCACATTACCCTCATACACACACACTACACGCTGCTGACTTTAGTTATCAGTAATATGTGGAGCGGCCACCAGATCTCATCTCAGATGCACTGCATTTGGGTCAGCCTGTCAAGGTGAAAACGAAAGTTGACGGAGTGGGTAAGTTACTATTGTTTTTTTTAGAATTCGTGTGCGGTGTGGAATAGTTGTGTGAATAACTTGAATAAAGTGAATGATGACGTGTGGAATTTAATGTTTTATTATTATTCTGTTTATGAATAGAAATTATTTTTAAGTATTTTATTCCAGAATGATACGTACTTGTTTGTGGTTGCAATATGGGATGTAAAGATGAATGAAAATACCGTTTGTTTGTTAGTAAATTGTAATCAAAATAAGACAATAATTAAACGCTGCTAAATAAATAATAAATTCAAGATATATTTTTTGTAAATAAATCAAGACCGTAAAGATGTTGCTGGTTTATTTTATAATGTGGAGATTTTATAATAGAAAAATAAATAGCTCACTACACGAAAAAAGAAAGCGTACAAAAAATTACGCTGTTTACATTACAGCATTCAAATTACTCTACGCATAATTTTACGACCGTTATAATTAATATTAGGACAATTAATAGACCGCTTTATATGCTAATAAATAATAATAAACAAACGTAGTCTATAAAAAGACCATTATTTAATTTACAGTAAGCATAATGTTGCCATTAATGTACTGCGAGATGCAAATTATGTTATGTCGACGAGACATGTCTAAAGAGAAATAAATACCGACTATGTTACATAACACATTTTTATTGTCATTTTACTGTACATACTTAGTGGTGATGTGTGGTGATTTTATTTTAATTGGTTCTAATAAAGGGTCAGACAAATTCAAAGAAAGTTATTACATTTGTCACCTAAGAAAATAGCTATTGTAAATAAACCTTAAATAACGCATTACATAAAAGGAGAATAAAATAAAGAAAATTGTTTATTCTGCACAAACTAAACGCACATTACAAAAAAAGACATAAAAAATACACAAAAACAAAGTAGCTAAAAGCTTGTATTCAACCAATTAAAGTTTGTCAATTTACATTTCTACAACATATTTACATTTTATAATAATATAGCTTTCATTATGCGTACAGATGAGAAATAGAATGCGCTGCCGGAGTCTGTTTTTTAACAGAAATAAACTGGGTGTCTTGAAGTCGAGAGTGAACAGGTAACTTCTTGTCAAGCGTGCTACATCATCGCTTACCATCCGGTTAGACGGTGGTCAAACGCGAGCCTGTTAATAACAATAATAAAACGAACCGGAAAAGAAATCTTAAAAAAACCGGGCAAGAGCGAGTCGGACTCGCGCACCGAGGGTTCCGTACCATTATATTTTGTTTTTAAATTTTCATCGGCAAGGCCTATACAGAATTTTAACACTGCGTACTGCGGTGTAGAATATTGCAGTTTTATGTCAGAGCCATCTCTTGGAACTAATGTAACTTTTGTTGATGATTTCTGAAAAAGTGTGCTATTTAGAGACTTTGTTTTATTTTTCCTGTAATCTTTACATAAACTTCGATCACATAGAATTATTTCAGATTATTCTCGTTGCAAACTTCTGAGATAAGGAGGGAGGAACGGTATTTTTTTTATATTTTTCATCTAAAGTCGAAAACTATGCAACCCAAAAAAAAAAAATGTTTGAGAATGTGCAAACTGCGCTCTTTCATATGGTACCTACGCCACATGCCCTAGTAGCCCCACTTCGAATTTTTCAGACTCCCTTTCAGTACCTGTTGCAAAAAATATACATATATTTTGATTTCTTTCTTATTTGCAAAATAGTTGGGCAAATGTCATCTAAAACTATTAAAGTCATAAAGTCATTTAATCATTTGATAACATAGGTACAATCAATAGTTGTTATAAAAAAAAATTACAAGCGCGCTATGTTATACCAGAAGGCGTACAAATATGATGATATTAATAAATTGATAATGGATGTCCTTGATACTAAAATTGATAACATAATTACATTAATTAAACAAAATTAATTGATATTCTAAATTTCAAGTTGATAGCATTAGTAGTTCTTGACATATCCAACTGTGACGTCTGTCAGACAGACAGACAGACAGACTGAGTCTCACCATAAGGGTTCCGTTTTTACCATTTTGGTACGGAACCCTAAAAATTTTTCACGTATACGCAGTTTACGTTTTTTGACCAGCTCATGCCACTGTAAAAAGATAAACCTGTCGGCAGGTTAGTAGCGTGGCATACTGTGCAGGATTCGCCGACATAAAGTTTCATTACTAAAGCCATTCATTTACACGGTGTGATTTTATGATTTATTCAGTTGCCTGTGGTATACCAGCACCGACTTACGAGGTGTAGGTCGTGGGTTCAATCCCAGATAGGCGCTTTACTTTATGTAATTTTTTTTATCACCACTGCTCTCGAAACGGTGAAGGAAAACAACGTGAGGAAACCGGATGTCCTCGAACCAAAAAATCGAAGACATGTGATATCTACCAACCCGCACTGGGCCCGCGTGGTGGATTACAGCCCACTCCCTCTCACAGAGAGGAGGCCTGTGTCCCAGCAGTGGGAACATGATTATGATAAACCATAAGTAAAAGTAACAATATAAGTCGCACCGTTCAAACGTTGCTTTAATTACATTGTACGCCCCAGGCCAGAAACAGCATCGCGTAAGGCATAATTGCTTTTAACAAGTTTAGTCATCACACTTTGACATTTCTGTATATCCAATTATATTCGACGACTGCTCAACTATAGTGCTTTTACACAACACTTAAAATGCTACCGATTTTATAAAGGTTTAACATGTTATTGAGCATTGAGCAATGTTGTTTGTGTCACGAAGTATTAGACCATCTGACATTAGATTGTTTTACGAGCTTTGACGTTAAATCGATGGACGATTTTGTTGGAACGTGTAATTAGTGTACATAAGAATAAATAATAGCGTATTGTTGTAATAACATGGAGAACGTGTTGCAATTGTGGCTTAATGGATGTCGTAGAAGGCAACTGATTGTACCAAGAGCTCTATACCATTCTCTATCTTGTTTTTCAGACTTTGGTCGATTGCAAAGATTTAGGTGGGCGCCATTTATAAAAACAGTAAAATAACACTATAACATAACATATCTCTTGTAATACCCGTTGGGTTAGGCAGAGGTGTACGATATAGTACACACACATATTTCGCCGGTTATATTCCAGTCCCATGTAATAGAGGGCGAGCGCGTTGCCATCGGGGTATTCCTCTAAACGCACCAACTTTAAACGCGCCAAAAGTATTCCTCGGGTGCGCCAAAGTTCACCTTTCAACTCCGATAATTGGAAATCCGAAAATGTTCTTCCTAAAATTTTTCTTCCTAACAATCACAATTCCTAACTACTCTGTCTCTAATGTTCATAATTCCGAAGCATTCAACTTCATAATGTCAGTAGCAATAAACATCTAGTAAACTTTTATTTGTTTTCCTATATTTTCTCAACATAACCATCTTTTACACTATTATTCAAAGCCATATCTTTTTTGTTTAGATTTCTTTTTATAGATTTTTTTTTTGTTTAGATTTTATTTATAGCGGTAACCAACATAATATACAAAAGTAACACATTTGTAATGACAACTTAGGATGCAAGAGCGAGCGAAGCGAGGGACTTGGGGCACCCCGACTCGGACAGGTTAGGTTCGAAGGGGATGACGGGGGCTCGAATGAGCGAGCAAAGCGAGCGAACGAGCCCCCGTCATCCCCTTCGTGTTAGGTTCCTTTAAACCCTGTAGACAGAAATCGGGGCCCCGCAAAGCGGGGCTCCGTCGACTACGCCTAACCACATATTTTTGTAGATAAAAAAAAAATTTGGGATTTCTTTTCTCGGCCACTATGATTTTGCGAACTTTGCGGTTTTCAAATTTACACTTAAAAGAGTCTATTCTATCAAAAAAAAAAATAGCTACTATCAAAAAGCGCCGGGTGTGGATGTACAGTGGTTCCATAGACACAACTCAGTACGTTATGTACCCCCAAATAATAATCATACCCTCAAATTACAACTATAAATATCATCTTCTAATATTATGGTAATTATGTTTGGGGATAAAAGCGTTATTATATAAAACAGTAGGAGTTTAAATATACATTAATGATTTTATTAATTAAAATTTTCGGAAACATGAGTGTTATGAACATCGCCGGTAGCACTACAAATAGTATGAATGAAAACTTTAGGATGAAAAATTTTAGGAAGACTGATCATTCGGATTACAAATCATTAGGAAGAACAATTTCGGGTAAAGAACTTTAGGTGAGCCAATATGGACCCGTATTCCTCGAAAAAAAAAAAATATTATTCAATATTAATACTTAAAAATAAAAATATTATAATTTTATTCTTCGATATACATCAACGATGAAACAGAGAAGAGCATGAAGGATTTGTAATAAATTATATCGGTAGACGTTTCATTTGATGCGTTTCAAAGTTGGTGCGTTTCGAGGAATACTCCTTTCCATCAACTGGGCACAAATCCAGACTCCGAGCTGCTGCTGAGAAAATCCTAGTGGAATAACCCAATAACACTTTGCCCGACCTGGGAAGCGCACCCAGGACCTCATGCTCAGAACTAGCGATTGCGATCACTAGACCAACGGGGCAGTCAAAATACACTTGTAGTGAATCATAATAATATAAATCATTTAAATAGATTTATATTTATATATCATTTAATTAGTCGATTTCCAGTAAACATTGAAAATTATTAGCCAAATCACAATGAACATTAAGTTTGTATCCTGATGTGGGCAAATCATAAAGCCAGTGGAATAGTAACCTAAACACACCCAGTTCCTGTATTGCTAACAACCCACCGATTATTTTATAATCATTCAGAGAAAACCCAGCGCGATACGTTTCAAGAATGTCGACAAGACGTGCAATACAGGAAATTCACTTACACCACGCAATCAGATACTTAGGTACCCTTAATTGAATTAGACCATAAGGCTCAACTGAGATTTTAGAATTTCAAACCACATTCCATGGAAACACCATAGCAGAGATGTCTCTTAATAACTTGGGTGTCGTCAGACACGAACGAGTTTCGGTGCAATACTTTTATTCCTAAAAGCCAAGTGCACCTACCTTCTACATAAATAATAGTAATGAAATCATGCTGTTTATTAGAACGAAAGTAAACATCTACTACCAAAACAATAGAAAAACAATGTTGGCTAGCTACTGAAACAAATTATTAAATTAAATTGCTGTTGTCAGAAGTGGAGTGCTCTGAGTAGAATACCTCGTTTTAACTAGTGATACGACACTATTACCTGGTGGTATCGTTTAACTTTAAATTAGCCACCATACCACAAGAGGTACGGCCAGGGGTACCGTGGGACTGCAGTGTTTTCTAGCTATCAAATTAACTTTTTCACTACACTTTGAAAACAAATGGCAATCACAGTATGCTGTTAATCAAATATTGAATTACCGATTAATGTTTATGCATTGACACTTGAAGTTAAATTATAGCTTTTGCGACACCTCTGGGAACATAAAATGGCTACTTTTATACCTGTTGCTTTTAAATGGTTGATTAGCTTATGTAAATGATTTTCCTCACTCTTATTTACACATATAAATGGCCATTTCAGAATTTACATTTATCTCTGTCCAAATGTCTTAGGCTCAGAATCAAAGAGCATTTAGTCTAGTCAGACTCATCGACCTCACAACGACATTATTTACGCTTCAAATATCTCTAATCAAACTTAAATTAACCGATCATTCATAGAAAACCAAGGTCTAAGTTAAACTAAGTTTAATCCCTTTTTGTGGTTATTATGAAAGTTAATGTACGTTATTTCATCAGGTAATTATTAATGCCTTAGACTGTCGACAGTAGCCCTTGTGTAAGACTTAGTTATGAAACTTTGTAGATCTCTAAAAATGCAATGAGAATATTTAGGGCAGTTGCTTCAAAGCGCTGATCATCGCAATCTTTTGTCGTTAGAATTTGATAGGCTATTGATCAATAATAATCTTCATATCAAACGATAAATGTCAGCTTTATCAAGTCTGTATTCCCGGAAAAGGAAGGCAGACTTGTATTTTCAAGAGAGCCTAGGTGAGTTAGAGGGCTACTACCTATTCAGAAATTCCTAACGGAAAGCTCAGTTTGCCCGACATAGGAATCGAACCCAGGACCCCTTGCTAACACTTGTGAACACTAGACCAACGAGGAAGTCACTACCGGTCTCATCATCATCATCATCATCCATGGCCGTCTTCACCCACTATTGAACATAGGCCTCTCTTTTCTTGTGCCAATCTCGTGGTTGGACCCGCGATGACGACAATATCGCCGCCCAGCTTGCCGCCGGACGACCGATACCTAATCTTTTTTTGCACGCCACTGTCTTACTCCACCTGCCATCAGTGGATCTTGCCAGGTGTCCTGCTCAACTCTCCGAAAGTTCCATAACTCATTTTCCGATATCGAAAACCTTTGTATGTCTTCGGATCTCGACGTTTGGGTTCCAAACGTCGAGATCCGAAGTCTATAAGCCTTATTTATTTATTTATCCATTTATTTCAGGCATCAAGGCCCATATAAAACACATATAATACAATATTAATAACTTAAAAATACCACAAATACATACAACATTATAATTAAGTACACTTAACAAACTAAAGCACACGAAGTGTCTGCGTCGTGTCTCGCTGACTGGTGTCATGTAGCCGGCCACGAAACCGGCGGTACACAACACCCTTCGGCCAGAACTCTTCCTTGAGGAACTTCTCGAGATGATGTGTCGGAACACGTACAACGACTGACTTGAAGTTCGTGTTGTGACGCGACTCCACCTTCTCGACCCTCAAAGTCCTGCTAGTCTTCACACGCATGTACTCCACAATCTCCTCAACCTTCGTGACGCTGTGCAGTCTGGACACGTACAGCTGCGTCGTCAGGATTGTTGGACGCAGCAGCATGTTGGGACAAGCTTGACAAGCTTGGAACGCTCCATGACTCTCAGTACACTCTCACCCTGTACACAGCCTCCACGTTTCAGCACCGTGCGTCATGGTCCAGTCGGTCTACCGGTCCGTAAAATCACCGCGCTTGATAATCCCATCAGTATTCGCAGCAGATAGGTCCATGTATACCGTTACTAAACACAAGAAGGAAGCTGACTTTAGCTGACATATCCTCTTGACATAATGACTTCGTAATTAACACAAAATAATGAGTAGTTGTTGGTCATAGGCAGGAACTCGATGAAGAGAAAGCTAATAAAAGCGATAAACATAAATTCACTGACATTTACCTGTAATCTTGTAACTAAATCCTGATCGGTACTACCGTGGTCGGTGGTACCGTATTTTTACATCAGAAAAAATTAATTAATTGTTTCCCGTAGATATGAGTAGCTACTTAAACTTAATAATAGTTGGCTATCGGAAGAAGCTATTTGGTCACTGAAATTTATTACTAACTGACCCCGATTTGTGAAAGCTCAAATCCAATATAATCCTATATGAATAGATTAGTCTTGAACTGCACTACGTGACTTTAATATTATGCTCTATATTTCTAAGCCATTTTAATCGCTAAAACAAATACAAAAAGACGACCACAATTATCTCACTTAAGCTACTCTTCAAGGTCTAATTACCCCACCACGATAATCCCCGGACCATAACCAGATCATTTACAGATTATTCCAAAAACGACTAAAACCCGTGCGAAAACCTCTGTTACATAAGACCTTAAGAAACGTTCTGTAGCCCTTGACGATACCATGGACGCAGCCATAACTCAAAGAAAAAAATAACTCAGACTACTCCCATGGATTTCTCTAAGCCGAGCAAATTAATTAACGAAGAAAGGAGGCGGCGTGTCATCGCCATTATGGCATAAGCTAAACAAAAGTGGGCTATGACTTTACAATGTTACACTTACCAAATACTCAGACAGTCTTCAACCTTACAACCCCGAGATAAGAACGTCATTGACCGCAAATTAGGTTGTCAAACATCAGTAAGATCTCATGCACATGATCATAATGATTTTGAATCTTATTCACTTGTTTGAAAGGTTGTGTTGATAGTAATATTAAAGTTGTTTCATACTCGTGGGACACGGCTTACTTAACGTATAACAATAAAGAAATGGCATCTAGTTTTATTGTTCCGTTTTCATTGAATTACTTTACGTTTGTTTTGTAAAGTCATTTCCTACGGGAAGTGGGGAAGTGCGATCTTTCTGATAATTCTTTACAATTATGAATGGGTAAATATTTTGATTGTGTCTTCTAACACTATTTAAACTTATGAGTACAAGATTTACTACGTATTGGGATAAAAACATTGACCGCAGGTGTCAATGAATAACAGAATTCCAATTTTTAACCGACTTCTAAAAAAGGAGGAGGTTCTCAATTCGGATGTTTGTATTTTTTTTTTTTATGTTTGTTCGCGCATAACTCCGTCGCTTGTTAACCGATTTGAAAAATTCTTTTTTTGTTGGAAAGGGTATACTTCCCAAATGGTCCCATGAAAATTTTATCGAAATCGGACAAGCGGTTTTTGCAAAATTAACAAAAATCTAACAAAATATCTACATTGTCTACATTAACGATCTTTTCGTTTACTCTGCATTGCGTTTTTTGTTCGCGAATAACTCCGTCATTTACGAACCGATTTGGAAAATTCTTTTTTTTTAAAGTAACTTGAGCATTTGCTTTCGAAATCATCATTTGGTAAAGTGGAGCTGATTTTAAAGACCACAGATGTCCATCGGAACTACTTAATGACAAATATTTCACGGGTTGCGAATCGATTACTTTAATATAGTTGCTAAGCAATTTATGCTCGTTACAATGCGTATGGTGAAATGGCGCTGATGGTGACTTCTCAATCAGCTCCAGTTCTCCTAGTTCTTATAAGGGGAACTCTTCAACTATTAATGTCCCTACATCGGGTAAAGCAATATTTTGTAAAAGGTGATGAGCAGTTGACATTAGGCTATTGTAACTTAGATAAATTACAAACTGACCCACTAAAAAGTGAAAAATAAAAACTTTTTTACAAAAAAAAAACCACCGACTTCCAAAAAACACTATAAAGTGAAAAATAACTTTAATTTCGGAAGTCGGTGGCAAAAAACAAAAATACAAATCCAAAGACACCGACTTCCGAAATTAAAGTTATTTTTCACTTTATAGTGTTTTTTGGAAGTCGGTGGTTTTTTTTTTTGTAAAAAAGTTTTTTATTTTGTCTTAACATCATGGAAACATTCCTTTCCAATGTGCAGTTCAATGTGCTCTTTTATGTGTTCGCCCATAAGATATTCGAAATTGTGTATATAAGCTACCATCCAACGTACGTCAATTAAACAGCATAGTAATAGAAAGCTAGTCATTCATTGAAAGATTAACAGTTTACTATGACTCCATTGAACGGAACCAAGAATGGTAAAATTCTGTGTATGTATGTACAATTGTACATACTTACATAAAGGTATTCATAAATATTATAGAAAGCTCATTTACTTATACGTGTAAAGACAAAGCGTGTTCGTTAGGCAGATTAAAAAGTTTTAGTCATAGTGAAGATGACGTAACTGTTTAGCAAAATAGCTATGCTCCACCTCCTTCTCCATTCTACCGTCTGTGTCCCAAAAGAAGTAGGTAGTCAATGTGACCTAATGTGACCTCTGCGCTGCCACTACGACTATGGCTGCCACGGACGACGCCGTGGATATGGCGAATTGTTTTTGGGAAAGCAGAAGAATAACAGAGATTGAAATACTGTCGTGCCAGCTACACGAAGAATAGTAGTTTTTAGACTTTCAGGATTTTTTCAGTACCAGATCAATATCTAGATTTGCACCCGGTTGCATTGCATTCTATTAGTTTTATTAAACATGATGGAACCTAAACACTATTGGCGAAATCAAGATGCTTCTAGACACCTCTGCATAATGCCTGCCCCTTTTGGGAGTACAGACATACCTACCTACATAAAACTCCCCTAAGTGATCAAAAGGAAGTAAGTCTTACGGACCATTTTACACTTCTTCTTCTTAGCGTGTCGATGGCAATCTAAATGGACTCGCGCCATCACTAGCGTCCATTAGTTCTTGTAATGTGCAGACGACTGGACACACAGGACACGATATTAAATGTCCTATCCTTTGTGGAACAGCACCGTATTAGTACTCCAATGTGGAATCGTCTATGAATCACCATATGAACAGGTTTTCCTTTCTTCGGCCAACCTGGATCCGGAGTCTGTTTAAAGACTTCCTGGTTAGCTAAGGCAACTCTTTTCCAGGCGGGAGATCCTCAGGACTCCATACAAATGGTGTGAGTAAAAAAGCACTGTCTGCTAGTAAATTTTCGATTGTAGCTTTTAGACTTAAACCGTTGAGACATATGTAGTACTAGGTATTTAAAGTTTCATAAGTACTTAACATATCCCACATACGCCACTCATTAACCAACTTACGGCCATTTAAAAGCCCAGTTACTAAACGTGACTTAAAGCTTTAATAAGCGTCGTTGACGTTCGCAAAAAGCGTTTACTTGCAATCTTTAATGTTAGCTTAGATGTGGTGTTGCAACGTCGTACGTTATAGGTACCATGTTTAATGTTTTACGGTAGCATGGAGACCTGTTCTCAATTTATAGTTTAGAGGATAGTGTGTCTATTAACTTGTAGTAACTAGGTTGTGGGGGCTTGAATGTTAGACGTCAGATGAATATCGTGAGGAAACTTGGTAGTCCAAAACAGCTACACACAGTGTGTGAGCGTGGCGATCTACGCTTAAAAAACAACACGATTGTCCTGCAGTCTGATACCTGCTAGTTAATTTTAGGCTATGTTAGGTGTCGGTCTACGTGGGCTGAGCAGTGTTGGTGCTAGCTTAGTTGGTCTTTATTTTGCTTTTTGGGCAATACTGACTACGTGACTCCGTTACATTATTAGCAGTCTAATTTAGACAATCTAGCTTCTGCCCTCGACTTCGTCCGCGTGAAATTTTACCCTCCCCCTATTCACTCTCTTAGGGGTAGAATTTCGAAAAACCCTTTCTTAGTGGATACCTACTCTTCACAAAGAACACACCCTCCAAATTTCATGTCTCTAGGACCAGCGGTTTAGGCTGTACGTTGATATATCAGTCAGTAAGGCTTTGAATTATTTAGCAAAAAGGTAGTTTGAGTCCTCTAGCTAGAAGATTAACTATGTTCAAATTGCTAGGACATAAGCATGCTTTTTGTGAGTAGAGCATAATGCAAGGTATTTTTTATAAGAATTATCAAGCTGCAAGTGATGTAGTCTACAAAATGAAATAATAATGTAGGCAGGTGCTTATTTAATTTCCTTTTCAAAAGACAACTTCCGAACAGGTAGTTAGGCAACTAGCTTTACTTAAAGTAATTCACTTGACGTAAATACCAAATTACGAGTTTATGCGCTCCAGTTAACAAAGTTGTTTAGGGTACACTTACTGTGAAAATATATTGAGCCTATTAAAGTGAAATTCCTAAACTAATTCAAGTTTCCTAAGAGCCTAAGCCACAGTAGCTTCAAGTCTATTGAGTAAACTCTTGTACGATTTTGAATACAATTATATATTTTTTTACTGTAATAATGAAAGAATGAAATGAGTTAATGGGTATTTACAATATTCTTTAGAACCTTGACGGCCGTGAAAGAGTAATTTTCAACAAAAGGGCCGATGATTTTAAACGGTTGTTAAGCGTTAAATTTATTATTATGATTAAAAATAAAATTTAAATAGAAGTGTATCAGAGTGAACTTGAGTAATATTTTTTTTGTCATTTAAGAAAGATCTCGTTGAGGAATGACTGTAAAACTGAATCAATTATGGTTGTTTCGTAAAGGGTCTGTACCTAATTTACGCTAGTGCTCGACAAAATAATGCTTACCATAACCATACCATAATCAGCCTATAATGTTACCACTGCTGGGACACAGGCCTCCTCTCGGTGAGAGGGAGTGGGCCGTAATCCACCACGCGGGCCCAGTGCGGATTGGCAGATGTCACATGTCGTCGAATTTTTGGTTCGAGGAGATGCCGGTTTCCTCAAGATGTTTTCCTTCACCGTTTTGAGAGCAGTGGTGATGAAATAATTTACACAAAGTAAAGCGCCTGTCTGGGTTCGAACCTACGACCTACAACTCGTAAGTCGCGGCCGTTACCACTTGGCCACCATTGCTCTCAATAATGCTTGCTGTAATGAAAATCGAAATTGCCGCCTAGTTGGTGCAAACTTGCACGTACGGCTGCCAACAGTGAGGATCCAACTTCAAAATAATCCTTGGCCATAAAATATTTTAGACTTTTTCCACAGCAACAACTTTTTCGTTATTATATCCGGTAGATTAATTGAATCAGAATCAGATTTAATAGGCTTAATTACTCGCACAATATAAACATACTGAATTCACTCCTCTGTAATTTAAGTACCACAAATATCGTAAAACCCTACTCACCTTACAAAACACATCGAGCATGCAGATACCGGAATCCTCTTACGCTACTTCCTCATATCTCTGCACTCCTGGTAGCAACGCGTCAATTGACCCATCAATCAAGCTGACAGGCGATCGTAATCGTAACTCTACTTTTACCTTCATCGTAGATTCCAGTTTGTCAATACATTTCCTGTTTGAAGGTAGGGTAAGGCTGTCGCTTATTGCAAGAGGGAAAATCTTTTAAATATGAATAGATAAGTATTTCTTTAATTAAATCTCGAATGAAAAGTGACTAAGTAAAGTCTTGAGTTAGAACTTGGACCTCATTTTCGTTGCTATGTACACGATGCTAAATAACCTACTTTCTTATTACTGGCCTATGAGTTTTTACTACCATGACTTGAATGAATTTACAATTTTACAAACCATATATTTAATGAATGTTACAAAACCATAAAATTAATGACTTTACTTCCAAAGCACTGCAGCTTATGTGCAACACTTGAAGACGCAAAAAAACTTATATTTTCTATCTTTCTATCAATGTGATCCGTCTCTAGTATTTCCCAAGTGCAGTGGTGTGTATAAAGTAAAGCTCAGCTTTGCAGTCGATCGATCGGGTCGTTGGCATCGACGGTGCGTCGCAAAAACTGAGGAAACGCACCTGCGCCAGCGCAGCGCCTACGTCGGCGTGTGTACGTAATAACATGTGAACAGCTGATTGTGCAGAAAAAGTACAACATGTCCGCATTCCCTCTGCGATTGGATGCGTGCTGTACTTTTAAAGGGTTTTTTTTTTTAAAGCTTGGAATTTAAATGGAAAGTGAACATTGAAGGAAGTTGTGATCTGTAAGGAAATAACCACAAAGTACTTTTATGCACTGAGCTTCGCGGCCTTATTCATAGTTAAAATCTACTTAGCTGTGACTATGAATAAGGCAGCTCCTCTTCAGTAGTGCTCCAATATATTCTATTTTTTATTTACTGATTATAAATAAACCGTAATTAGCAATCCGTTTATTCATAGTCAACATCTGCTTGGCTATGGTCATGGCTGTAGATAAAACAGATCTTTTTGCAGTCGTGTTCCGATAGTATAATACTGTTTGTTGATTATAAATAAACTGTAATGACCAATCCATCTGCTAGATGTAAGTACTAATACCGAAGGATTTAAGACATTAACAACAAACACGCGTGTCTCAATTACCGCTGTAATAAATACCAGAATGGGTATTTATTGTAGCAGTAAATGAGACACGTGTGTTCATTGTTAATGGCTGACGTTTACGATGATGACTGATTAATTAGAAAAACAGTTTTAACGCAAACGTTTAAATCTCTTGGACGCTAAATCTGACTGTGATGTGTTCGCGGATGACAGGAAGACGATCATGACAATAGGTCTGGAGCTCTGTGAGGTGAGTGTATGATTTTTTTGTCTAATAACAGTTTATGTTTATCTTTAGCTAGTGAAATGTGCAGATTGCCTGTTTATGTTCATCATGATCATCATTCTCCTCCACTTAGCGTTACATGCGTTTTTCTTCCAACTTCTCTATTAGTCATCATCTCGGTACCTACTTAGTTTTTTTTTTATTGTTGAATGGGCCCTCTCTTGATCGATCATGCCTGATGAAAAGCGATAGATGAGGCATAATTATGGTAGAACGAGCGTGCCCAGAAGATGCCTAAGGACTGGAACCCTATCATTCGTCGTTTCTTTGATCTTTCCCTACTCTTATAGCTCGGATATCTATGCTTATAGCCATCGACATTCATACTTAAAACTTTCACGACATTTCCCTCATTGCTGCGTATCACATGCCCATACCATGACAAAGTAAAGTTAAAGTACAATAAATGAATTGCGACAAAAAAAAAAAAAGACTCGGTCACACGACAAAAAAAGCTGTCTTATATCAAGTCTGACTAATGAGATCAGCTGTTATGTTTGTTTGGTAACTTAACGGATTGATAACATATTCATTTGAGAGGTCATTACTACTCTTGATCGTATGTATACTTGTCTACATTGCACTAATGTATGGCGTAATCAGTGAACCATGAACGTACGATTATAAATTGTTGGACGATCACGGGCGTGACGATATTGCTGCTTCTCACGTATGAGAGTGTTGTAATAGTGGTAATAGCTAGGAATGATCGGGACTTCGGGCAGTGTATTGGTGAAACTTTATACTACATAGGCCACTTTGGTTAAAAGGTACAGTCACGAGCATAAATATATTACTCTAGGAACCGCTCAGCAATAATATCTGATTGCATAACACATCTATTAATATATCACGGCAAATATTTGTGCGAGAGTGAGATAGTTTTGGTGTTCCTTCGATGTCACATATGCTGCCACTTGTATATTTCTTCCACAAATTATCACATTTATTTGCCGTCTATATTAATTGATGATTGATGTTAATCAGCTGTTACTGCCGAGCAGTTCATAGTTATATTATTATAATTTTATTTATGCTTGTGACTGTTCATATTTACACATTTATGACGAAAACCTTCATGACCAACCAGCATCGTCGTCCCTTATCCCAATGATCTTCTCCTATTCTTATAGCCGTGAACACTAAATTATGTAAGATTTTTTCTAGACAAAAAAAGGTCTTTTATTTGCTGTCAACCAATCAATATCTTGACATGAAAAATACTGACTAAAGTAAGTTTTATAAGAAGTCTTTTAGAGGATCTATAGTTAAATCATATTCAAAATAAATAATTCACCGCTCAATTATGATAACGTACCACACCTTACATAATAATATTATAAATAAACTAAAACACCGCTCAATTATGATAACATACCACACCTTACATAATAATATTATAAATAAACTAACGTTTTCCCTTAGATAATATCTAAATCCGGTGATTTCCAAAGAAAGCGGTAAACGCGTGCGCATCAAACTGGTTGAAAGTTCGTAGTTGAAAGACGCTGAAAAGTGCACCACGATTTCTGAAGCCCGAAAATATAGTTTTATTTACTAGGTACTCGTTATTATTTAAATGTTGCTTTTTAGGGTTCCGTAGCCAAATGGCAAAAACGGAACCCTTATAGATTCGTCATGTCTGTCTGTCTGTCTGTCTGTCCGTCCGTATGTCACAGCCACTTTTCTCCGAAACTATAAGAACTATACTGTTGAAACTTGGTAAGTAGATGTATTCTTTGAACCGCATTAAGATTTTCACACAAAAATATAAAAAAAACAATAAATTTTAGGGTTCCCCATACTTAGAACCGAAACTCAAAATTTTTTTTTTCATCAAACCCTTCCGTGTGGGGTATCTATGGGTAGGTCTTCAAAAATTATATTGAGGTTTCTCATATCATTTTTTTCTCAACTGAATAGTTTGCGCGAGAGACACTTCCAAAGTGGTAAAATGTGTGTCCCCCCCCCCTGTAACTTCTAAAATAAGAGAATGATAAAACTAAAATTCCTGTGGCAACACTACAGCTAACAGCTGTTAAAAACTTGTTCTCGTAATTTTAATCTTAAATATTAAATTTCGTTTGTTTTTTAGGCCTATTACCAATTACTCCTCAAGTAAATAGGATAATAATGTGTATTTTGTGTTAGATTCACATAACTAGTGCAAATAATTGTAAATATTTCAATGTGAATCAGTGACAGTTGCCGGCACAAGTGAATTTTGCATTGTCATCTCGATATCAGGTACAATACTCTATATTCTGCTTGGTATTAGTTTGTTTACGTACTACAATTTCAACAGCAATTAGTTTGTTCATTTTTAGTAAGGCTACTTATTGATGCCAATGACCTTTGAACGTAAACATAACCTTACTTTGGTTTGGTGACAGAACTCCTTAGAATTGCATCTAAATTTCATTTTTCCCTTAAAACTAATCATCTTCTCAACTGCTGCCATAACTACCTTCTCTCTTCTAATTTCTTGTCGCTTCCTTACTAGTTTTTATCATGATTATGACTCGCAGCGCCCGTGCTCGCCTCGGAGAGTCCAAACTCAATGAGGCTTTGAGCGCCTTAAAGGCGTCAAAGGAGTCCTGTGACCAACTAATTAAGGAAATAGAAGACAATGAAAGGGTGCTCTTTGATGCCCAAGACAAGAATAGGAAGTTAAAACTTGAAATGGCTCAGATATACTCAATACACTGATACCATAGAAGAACGGGATAGACTTTAACTTATTGTGGACGGGTTCAGCCAGTGTAGCACAGAGTATGAACAAGCTCTTAGTCAAAAACATACATTACAACAGCAGCTACATGAGGCTCAAAGTCAAATAACACAACTTGAGACAACCAATCTTAACATCACCGCCTCGCTGAACCAAAGTCTGTTCAATGAATTGATGCCTATTGCCCCGTCAATGGTTTCTGCCATAAATCCCACATACACTATTGATTTGACAGCTGATGATGAATCAAAATCATATAATTCAGTGAGGGTAGTAACCAGTAAAAATAAACTTAAAAAATACATTAAAATTAATAAATACATTGTCAAAACACAAAAAATGGTAAAAAGACAAAAGTTCTTTATCAAAAACGTTAAATTGAATAGAGAAAGGTTGAATTTACTCAAACAATTAGACATATATTCTTATAATTTGGAGCAGAGTACTAGGAAGTACAAAATTGACACAGAAACCTTGCAATCTGAACTTGACCATCTACAGGAGAAACTTAGTTCAATGACCAACAAATATAATACCTCTGAAGACCTAATGAGGGAATATGTGTTAGCAATGAATGAGCTAGTAAACTCACAAAAAAACAACTGTGAGCATTGTCAGACACCATCTAATGTGCTTACACCGGACCATTCATTGTCAACTTGCAATACCACCTTACTGCAGCCCTGTGTTGATTTGGTAATTCCTTCTATTAATAGTTCGTATAAACATTGTAAACAAACTTTAAATAATGATATTGTATTATTTTGTGATGAGATTGGTAAGGACTTAGGTCACTCATTGACAGATGAATATCCAGGACACTCAATAGTAAATTACTGTATGCCTGGTTGTTCTTTGTTTCATATTATGAAAGAAATTATTAAATGTAACTTTACCCAGGATACAACTTTATTAATTTTTATGGGTAATAGGGGAAATCTAAACAAAGGAGAACTGCTCCAGTATCATAGAACTTTATGCAACCTTAGTTTAAGAAAAGTTGTGTTGTTTACATCTCCTTATAGTAACAGTTTGCCACAGGAAGAAAATAGCTTAAGATTTGAATTGAATATGACATTACATAACTTGACATTTAATTTATTTATTTATTTATTACATCATGGAAGACTTACAGCTAAAAGATAACAAAAAAAAAAGGAAAACAATAGTCGACAGAAAGCCAATTACAAGTCTTCACGTTTAGACTTATAGTAGAATTTGTGTTGTGAACATACAAGCAGTAACATAACACTTTATGCTCTATTTAATAGTCAGAACTATTGAGATAACTACTTGTGTTTGCAATTAAAAAGTGAGAGAGAAAAAGAAAAAATAAAACAAAAAGCACTGCAGCTATTTAAAAAAATTGAGGCTTAAGCACCTTCTAGCTGAGGTCACACTGGTTGTAAAGAGATCCAAATCGTGTTGTTTACATATTTTATTAAAATTTTTGCTCGCACGCACAATAAAACTGTTCTGCCTATAATTAGTAGAACTATGAGGTACACGTAAGGGTTGTATAAATCGAAAAGTTTTGTTTGGAACATTTAAATAAAATTTAGATAATAACTCAGGGCTGTCAATATTATTGTTAAAGATTTTTAATAGGAATAAATAGTCAGCAATCTCACGTCGATTTTTGAGTGGCAATAAATGATATTTCTTGCAGAGTCGGAGATAATCGATTGAATGGTATGGAATCTTTTGATGGAAACAAAGATATTTTATGAAACGCCTTTGGATGTTCTCAATGCGGTCAATGTATTTGTGATAGCGTGGGTTCCATATCTGAGATGCATACTCTAGCTGGCTTCTAACAAAAGTGCAATACAATATCTTAAGTGTTTTAACATCTGTAAAGCACTTAGAGAGACGCATTATAAACCCAAGCAATTTAGAGGCTTTTTTGACAATGGCGTCAATGTGTGTGTCATAAACTAACTTACTATCTTGGTGGACGCCTAAGTCACGAATAGTATCACACCTAGGCAAGGTTTGGCCCGCTAAAGTATAGGTGGTGGCTAGGATAGCTCGTTTTCTAGTATAAGTGATCACTGAACACTTAGATGGATTAAGATCGAGTTTGTTAGCTTGACAGTACTCTTCAAGCCGATATAAGTCAGCCTGAAGTGCTAACTCATCATCCAGCGTTGAAATTTTCATGAAAATTTTCATGTCATCAGCGAAGCACAGTAACTGGGATGAATGCAGACACTGATCGATGTCGTTTACATATACCACAAATAAGAAGGGACCGAGCAACGAACCCTGAGGTACTCCGCTGGGCACAGATACCCATCTAGACATATAATTATTGAGCACTACTGCTTGCGACCTATTGTCTATATAAGATGAGAACCACCTCAGGAGGTCTCCACGGATGCCCATGTGGTAAAGCTTATTTATTAGAGTGTCATGGTCGATCCGATCAAATGCTTTGCTGTAATCAGTGTAAACCACATCGACCTGCCCGCCATCGTCCATAGCCTCGGTAATGAAGTCATTAAATAAGACAAGATTCGTAGTGGTGGACCGTCCCCTTAAAAAACCATGCTGGAAAGAGCTAAATGAGCTAGCAAGCGCGGGATATAACTGGTTATAGATAATCCTCTCAAATATTTTAGCTATAATGCACAGTTTGGATATTGGCCTATAATTAGTAATTTCAGTTTTGGACCCCTTCTTATGTATGGGTGTAATAAATGCAGATTTCCACACTCTGGGGACAACACCTTGAGATAAAGACTTGGAGAACAAGATTGAGATAGGTAGGGCTATGGAAGACGCACATTCAATGAGAAATTTAGAAGATATATTATCCGGGCCAGCACCTTTTGATGGATCCAGGTTGCGGAGTAAACCAGTCACCACATCGATCTTTACTTCTATTTGACAAATGTCGGACGAGGGTATAGTAGTGCCAGAGGACAAAACAGATGCTGATGATGATGAATTGGGATTATTAGCTGAGGTGGAATCAAGGAAGGTAGAAAGAAAATAAGAAGAAAAAGCCTCACAAATAGAATCACCAGTGCTCAATAATTCATCATTGTAATTTAATGTGTTAGGAATAGCGTTAGAGTTGTAGCGATTTTTAACAAAGGTCCAAAAATGCTTAGGATTATTTTTAATAGATTTTTCCGTTTGATTTAGGTAACACTTATAACATGAGGCTTCCATAGTCTTAACTCTCTCACGCAAGCACTTAAAAGTTAGCTCATCAGCTTTATTTCTGTAAGTCTTAAATTTTTTGAGGTATTTGTACTTTTCCTTAATGGTTCTGATGAGCGATGTACTGTACCAGATCGGATATGTCTTATTACGTATAAGCTTTTGTGGTATAAACCTATTTTGGAATTCTTTTATTGTGTCCATAAAGTACGTAACTGAGTCATCCAATGACCGGAATGAGAACTCGCGCTCCCAATTAACGGCAACAATCTCGTTGTTTATAGACTCAAAATCACCTTTGCTATAGATATATCGTAACCGCGGTGCATGGTCAAGGGGAGGTATTTCGAAGATGTCAATGTTAATTAACAAAGCGGGATGATAGGGATCAATAGTCACTAGAGGGTCAGTACACTCGCTAACGCTGGCTAAATTATTTGAGAGGACTAAATCCAACACTTTTCCATACCTGTTGACCACTCCGTTGTATTGTCCAAATTCCAGCGTACATAACTCGTCTGCAAGCATACATTCGTCACTAGTGGCGGGATTAACTGGGACTAGTGAATGGTTATAAGATGGAGCCCACGAGATTCCACTCATGTTAAAATCACCTAAAACTAAAAACACATCGGAGGTATTATTCAATGCTGTAAGGTTCAGATTAGTCAGGAAGTTGTTAAGTTGATACGAAAACGAAAATCCTTTGTTTTGTTTACACAAATAAACAACACAAATATAAAGCTTTACGTAATCTCGTGAGTTCCGTTTTTTAAGTCTTATGTTAATCCAGAGATCCTCCGCCGAGGAGTGAAGGAGCGGTTGCGGAGTAACAGATAGCTCCCTGCGCGTCGCGATAAGTACACCACCACCTCGCGTTTGTCCGGTGATAGCATAATCCCGGTCACGGCGCCACACTATATATCGATCATCAAACAACTCTGAGCTTAACACACCATTCATTAGCCACGTCTCCGTTAAAACAATGACATCGTATGAATTCAATGACATCTGACGATAAAACGAGTCTGTTTTTGTTCGCAGTCCCCGTACGTTTTGATAAAAAACAGTTAAACACTGATCACTATTATCATCCATTTGTATATGTAACAATAGTTGTATAAGCACCAATATAACAAAATAAGATTAGCCAATTCATTTCGAAATAAACATTAGTTACGCATAACAGAAATAAATAATTGTAATGTGGGTAAATGCAAATGTAAATTAAGCTAGTTAGAATGTTTAGATCATACAATGTTAGGCAGGACACAACCGAGCGAGCGAGCAAGCACCTATACATCACGTGTGTGTGTATAAGCGAGATAGATAAGCAATTAAGTGTTAGATCTTCAAGACAAACAGCGCGATATTGAATATAATAGAAGCTCATTAGTGGTGCGAAGATGATAATCGTTTTACAATAATAAACTAGGAAACATTCAAATTGCAAACTTTTATAGATTTTAAAATTAAAATATAATATTAGAAAAAAGCAACTACTAAATCTTGAGTGCGTGTTAAGGTAGCGGGTTAAACAATCTTGTTTAAATCCGTTTCTTTTCTAATTATAAAGGTTTTGCAGTTAACATCTTTGCGCACATGAATTTTGCCATGTTTCACCCATACAAATTCATAGTGTTTTTCTTTAGCAATGGTTTTTGTTTTATTCAAAAGTTTTTTGGATTCCACGCTTAGATGGTCATTGACGTAAACACGATGAGGTGCTCCTTGGAAACCGATATCACAGGTGGACAGATCCTTGTCGGCACGCGCAGCCGCAATAAAGTCCTCCTTTATATACCTATTAAGGAAGCTCACTATCACTAATTTCTCCTTAGAGTTATATATAGGCACCCTTGAGATATAGTTAATCTGGGCCTTAGGACAGCTGTAGTTGATTTTGCGGCCGATGGCGTCAACGATTGAGAATAAATTCTCATCCTTCTTTAGGGGGACTCCTTTAATCTCCACATTATTAAGCCGAGACCGCTGGTCATGTGAGAAAAGCTCAAGCTTTGTTGAAGCTGCAATGAGGAAACTGCATCCTGAAGCTTCTCGAACTCTGAGGCTTTTGTTTCAAGGTTAACAAGTCTAGTGTCGAATTCATCCAGCCTGCCACTAGACGAGTCATAGTTTTTCTTGAGCTCGGTCAACTCATCTTTAATAGATTTTATGTCGTTGACTACAGTTGGTAAATCCAGCAGCTGTTTCTTCAATTCCCGAATCTCACTCAGTACTGTGTCCAGCGAAGCTACAGGCTGAGGAGAGAGTAATGCCGGCGACGACAACCTACATGCAGGGCATTTCCATTGTGCCCTTCGCTCAGCACCCAGTTTCCTCCAACCCCCTTCAGATATATTGGCACAAGAGAAGTCCAGGAATTTCTTGCAGCTCGTACATTGAACCCCGTCGTTAAATTGGTCATTGCAAATTGAGCACGTCTTCATCACGAACAAAACAATTATACGAAATAAAACTTTAGAATCACGAAAAGATTGACGGTATATTATTTTGAGCGTACTGCGTAGCGTAGGTACTGCGCTAATGAGTGCTCACACGGTACTAATTTTAACATGTTCCATTTAATAATAACATGTTCCATTTAGTTGATATTAACAATTATGTTAGTAATAATTTT
Source organism: Mesoligia furuncula (assembly GCA_916614155.1). NCBI lineage: Eukaryota > Metazoa > Arthropoda > Insecta > Lepidoptera > Noctuidae > Mesoligia > Mesoligia furuncula. Next base: position 828,983 of record OU744805.1, read on the forward strand.
TATTTGACAAAAGATAGATATTACAATGTTATGTACTATCTTTCTGACTATTATAAAAGACAGATAGCTGTGTCGCTATCTTATTTTTTTTCTATTACAGCCAAAAATTTGGCTAAACAAATTGCTTCTTTTGAGCAATGCAACAATATTATAAATACTTCTGCCAATAATTTGGTCACTATTAATGACATTGTTAATAATTTAAATTAGAAATTAAGACAATAGATGCAACCTCTAGCTATAATAGTAAAAATAACTCAAAAAAAAAAGTTAAACTCAGTAAATAGTATCAACCTAGTGCATCAAAATATTCAAGGATTTATGAACAAAGATTTAGAAGTAGAATTATTTATGAATTTTAATAGTATTGACATTCTTTGTATAACAGAACATTGGCTGAAAAGCCACCAGTTCTTGTTCAATTTTAATAATCACCAGGTTGGTAGTTCGTTTAGCAGAATAAATGCTATACACGGGGGCTCATTAATTTTAGTAAGTAACCAGCTCAAATTTAAAGATCGTAAAGATATTGTGAGCCTATCTGTTGAGCGTACAGTTGAAATTGCCTGTATAGAATTGGAGCACTCTATTGTATTAAGCGTGTATAGACCCCCTTCAGGATTGTATGACTGCTTTGAAAAAGTAATGGATGAAGTGTTACACAGGATTTGTAACTCAAACAAGTCCGTTATCATTTGTGGTGATTTTAATGTCAATTTATTAGAAAACTCAGGTTCTTGTAGTAAAATTTTAAGTCTGTTTCAGTCCTACAATCTTCTAAACCTATTTTTGGAGCCAACAAGAATAACCCCTACTAGTGCCACATGCCTAGATAATATTTATACAGACATTATACCAAGCCACAAAGAAATTATAACTTTACTAGATTCTGATCATTGCGGGCAAAGGATAACTATTCAAAACCTAAACAAAAAAGTGGCTAAAAAGGATATCACTGTTAACCCCAAAACTGCAAGTCGCTTGGAGGCTTTTAAAGGTAAACTCATTAATAAACTACCAGTTTTATCTAATCATGCTGATCCTAATCAACTTTATGATAATTTTTTTAATGTATACTGTAAACAATTTGATTCCACCTTTATTCCCAAGACTATCTCAGTTAATAGCAATGCATCGTTCAGTGATTGGGCTACCATTGGTATTCATAAAAGTAGAACACGTCTTTATGAATTGTACAATGAAAGGACTTATATTAACACTGATGAATTTAATTTGTATGTTAGAAATTATTCAAAATTATTTAAAAAAGTTTGTTATATGGCCAAGTCACGCTATTTGGGTTCAAAGATTAAAAACAGCAGTAATGTAATTAAAACGACTTGGAATATTATTAATAGTGAAACGGGAAGATCTAGTAACCGAAATACTGACTACAGCCTGTCTATTAATGACAACATAATAAAATCAGACTCACAAGTCGCCGAGGCATTTGAAAATTTCTTTTCAGATATTCCCGTTTCAACTACTAAATCACTAAACTCATCACCTTCTGTTGCTGAGTCTTTGCTTAAGGACAATGTTAATGGTTGCGATTCGGAATTTAATTTTGAATATATTACCTGTAGAGATATAATTAAAACCTTTCACACTTTAAATGTAAAAAAGACTGCAGATCTGTGGGGTAATTCTGTAGAAGTAGCTAAGTCTACTATTGACATTGTGGCACCTACTCTAGCTCTTATCTTTAATAGTTGTATTGACAATGGGGAGTTTCCTGACCTTATGAAAAATAGTAAAATAATACCTTTGTTTAAATCAGGTAGTACATCAGACCCCACAAATTATAGACCTATTTCTGTACTACCTACCTTTAGTAAAATTTTTGAGAAATTAATTTTAGACCAAATGCAAAGATTTTTTAATAACCATAAATTATTACATAGCAAACAGTTCGGTTTTACAAGGGGTCGTTCAACTACTGATGCCGGTGTTGAACTTTTAGGACATATTTATAATGCATGGGAAGATAAATGCGATGCCTTGGGCATCTTTTGTGATTTGTCCAAGGCATTCGATTGCGTTCTTCACGAAACGTTAATCAGGAAACTCCGCCACTACGGGATCCGAAACACTGCTCTGGATCTTCTTACTTCATACTTGAGTAAAAGGATTCAGAGCGTTGACGTTAATGGAAAAAGATCACCCGGATCTATAGTAACAATGGGAGTCCCACAGGGCTCAATTCTTGGTCCTTTCTTGTTTCTTATTTATATTAATGACTTGCCGTACCTCATAAAGGATAATCATGATATAGTGTTGTTTGCAGATGACACTTCTCTTTTGTTTAAACTTAAACGTCAGCAGTTGGTTACTGACGATGTAAATAGCGCGATCTCGAAAGTAGTCCACTGGTTCAATGTTAATAATTTGCTTTTAAACGAGAAAAAAACCAAATGCATTAAGTTTACGCTACCCCACGTTAGGCAGGTGAAAACTAATGTGTTGATAAAGGGCGAGGAATTGAATCCTGAAGACAACACAGTATTCTTGGGCATAACTTTGGATGCTAAGCTTCAGTGGGGTCCACATATAGATAAATTGTCAAAAAAGCTAAGTTCCGCAGCATATGCTGTTAGAAAAATTCGTAATTTAACTGATATAGAGACTGCCCGTTTAGTGTACTTTAGCTATTTTCATAGTGTAATGTCGTACGGTATTCTATTGTGGGGAAATGCCGCCGATATTCAGACTATCTTTGTTTTACAGAAGCGAGCTGTTCGATCAATTTATAAATTAAGTCCGAGACACTCTCTCAGAGACAAATTTAAAGAGATTAATGTAATGACTGTGCCTTCTCAGTATATTTATGAAAATGTTTTATATGCCCATAAAAACATAAAATTGTTTAAAAAATACAGTGATATCCATAATATAAATACTAGAAATAAACACAAATTTGTTGTACCTACAACAAGGCTCAAAAAAATAGGTGGCTCGTTCAGATGCCAATGTATACGCTTTTATAATAAGCTACCAAGCCACGTTCAAGATCTAAGCCTCAATAAATTCAAATCATTCATTAAACGTAAGTTGTGCCAGAAAGCCTTTTATACCGTTAAAGATTATATTGAGGACAAAAAGGCTTGGGATTGAGCTGCTTCAAATTTCTGCATTTTGAATGACTTTTTTTTTTTTTATATACACATTGACATTAATGATTTTTTTTTTATAAACAATGACATTTACTTACTTTGTAAAGTATTATATATATAAATTTTTTTTTACATTGTGCATTATGAATGTGAAGACGATGTGGGTAATTTTATTAATTTTTTATGTTTTATTTTTCTCTCTGTTCTATTACTTGTTTTTTTTTTTTTTTTTTCTCTCATGGTCTGGCAGTTTGAGTAATTTATGTGGCCTACCCAAATGTCCTTTCTTTGGTATTGTTCGTCGAATCGTTGAGCTCCTTAAGTCTTGAGTTGAGCTGCACGATTTCTGACAAATGCGTGCACTGACTGGACAGGTCCTCTCAATCTGTGTGGTTCTTTCCTCAAAAGACCATCTCAGACATCGATCTACATGGTCTTCATATAACCTGACCAAGATTATGTCTGGACTTTAAAAGAGACTGTGACCTCTGAGTTTGTTTCGGCCTTTCTTCTCAGAGTAGTCAGATAGGAAACGCCGACCTCATCTAGTTTAAAAAAAACATGATTGACGTGTAAAAGTGTTTGTACAAACCTACTTACAAAAATAAAATCATTTATCATTTATCATTTAAAAAAAATATATGATGTACATTACCATGTAAACTACCACCGAAAATTGGTTTGAACGAGATCTAGTAAGTAGTTTTTTTTTAATACGTCATAAATCGTAAATCACAATTTACCATTCATTCAATCAACTCAAAAATAAAAAAAACATTTAATTTCATAAACATAAACCTTATGCATAAACCCGGATGTTACGGAACCCTCGGTGCGCGAGTCCGACTCGCTCTTGCCCGGTTTTTTAAACAAGATGAACTAAGCGAAATCGCAATTTTTTTTAAATACTTTTACATTATTTACCTAAATAAATAAATATTATTCTCAGGGCAAATCTGGGTGTACCTACAGCTGTAGGTACAATTCTGCATAATCCTTCGGGGCAAAGAGGCGTAATGTTATGTTACATTATTCTCTCTGAAATCTGAAACTGGTACGACTTGGTTGAATTTTCTCAAAAAACATGTGCCTCCATTCCATCTTTTATAACCGAATCGATCCAACCATAATTTATATCCGGTATAGAAGTTTTAACTAATGACAATAATCATCTTCAAAATTCATGCTAGGTACCATATGCCTATAAATATCAAATTAATTACATAAAATATATGCAAACGAAAGCCTCGAGAAATCGTGTGAAGGTGTTTAGCAAAACCAATCTCGATAAAAAATGTTTTGTGAGAGCAAAACACAACACAAGAGCCGTTACTAATTTATCATTATTTTGACAATTATCACTTTCGACTATCGATGCATCAAACATACCATAACTATCATTCATTGTTAGGACTCCCCCAACCATAAGCAACGGCCCTGTTCTTCCTGAATAGGGATTACAATCCAGCACTGAGGGGCAATTCTGATCACAGTCTTAATCTGTCAAAAATACTTCTAATTTCCCTACATTTGACAAGTTTTTGACATTTGTTTGTCGCAGAGACCGCGACTAGATTTTGAACGTTTTAAATTACAAGAATTTGCCGTCTGTTTTCAATCCAGCGGGATTTTTGCTGGATTGACTTCAATCCAGCGGGATCCCGCAGGACCTCGCAAAGGTTTTTTTAGAATTAAAAAAAGTATTATTTGTTATTGTATAATCGAATGTTTATTCAAAATTACAAAAATCATCTTCCTGCAACAATCTCACTGCACCTAATTATTAACTAATTATTTTACTGTTTGTTTCTATTTTTTAATAAAAAGTTCAAAAACAATAACAAATATAACATATTTGGTAATTTTGTAGTCTTTGTACTCTAGTTAACTAAAAATAAAGCTTCTAATCTTTATCTGAGGTAATTTATAATCAATAAGATGAAGATACTTTTTTTTATTATATTCATCTTTTTTTATCATCATCATTTTCTTTTATATACAATCTTCTTTATTCAGAGATTAAGAGTATCATATGAATATAGCTTAAGTTTACTAATTTACTGTCTTATTTTTTCTTACTCAATCAAAAAATGTTTCAAATTGAAAAATATCGTTAAATTACTTGTCTTTTTAAAAATATGATCTGTAAAAACAAATAGTATCAATAGTGTTATCTCCCACTCTACTTTTACTCTTTTTTTTTTCTCTCTACTTTTTATAGAAATAAATAATAATAATAATTTAAACCAGTAATTTTAATTAAGCTGTTGCGGGATCCCACCGTTCCTAAAATTATGCCGGACCCCACTGGATTGCGGTATCCCACTTACCTGGATTGCAATTCCTATTGCTGTATCTTGTGATTCCCATCAAAGCATACTTAGTGAAGTAGGCAAAGTCTTTAAGTGGAAAGAGAAAACTAATCGAAAGGTAAAGAGAGAGTCTTTGCAAATCAGCATGCTATGCAAGCTTTTATTGGTGAAATTAAATTGTCTTCTGGGTCTTCTTAAAGAAGTTAGAAGTCATCTAAACTAATAATATATAGAGAAAAGATTTGATTTTTTGTATGATTGTTTGTTACTCTTTCACGCTAAAACGGTTGAACGGATTTGGCACATGGGTATACCATGACCTGGATTAGGTCATAGGATCCTTTTAATTTCGATATTCTCACGAGATCGAAACGTATGCCGGTGAAACCGCGAGTAAATTATACGATTAAGGGTCTTCTTAGCATGTGAGAACAATTTGCAAAAAAAAATCCTTCTTATTCATTGCATATTAGGTTTGTTCTTACTAGTGTAAACATGCCTTAACGATTACAAAATAATTGTAAAGTCTGCGTTGTAAGTGTGACTTGTGACTTCCTCGACGTAAACACGGAGGAAGTAATGAAAGCATGGCGCGGAACAACTGCAGCTTGTAGCCAACTTGTTTTTATGTACAGGCACTAGCATGGAGGTAACAGCTTCATCTTAAGCGACTCGTGTATATTATTCGCGTGTGTATTTATTACAACTTATTTAGTAATAGGTACTAACGTTTTCTTTTATCTTGTTGTTATTTTCTTCAGTAATGAAATTCCTTCTGTCCTTATTTACTATCATCAGTATTTATGAGAAAGTTTATAGTGGATAAGACAAAGACGAACAAGCAGGGGATCGAGGTGGGGGGTGGAGGGGAGTTCAGGGGATCAGAACGGAATAACTCTTTCTTTGTTGTCCTAATAATGCCAAAAGGTCTAGCCATGCTGATTGGTACTATTGACACTATATACATTTTTTCTGTCATGAAAGAAGAAAAGCCGGTCAAGAGCGAGTCGGAGTCACGCACTGAGGGTTCCGTACCATCATATGTTTTTAAATTTTTATCGGTGATGAATAGCCATATTCGTCAGAGAATTTTAACACTGCACGCTGCGGTGTAGAATATTGCATTTCTGAAAAAGATATTTAGAGACATGGTTTTATTTTTCTTGTAATCTTTACATAAATTTCTATCACATAGAATAATGTCAGATTGTTCTCTATGCAAACTATGGAGATAAGGGGGGCAGTGGTATTTTTTGTACATTTTTCATCAAAAATCGTAAACAATGCGGCCTATAAAAAAAAGAAAAATGTTTTAGAATATGCAAACTGCGCTCTTTCATATGAAACCCCACTTGTCCTAGTAGCCCCACTTCGAATTCTTCAGAAAACCCTTTCAGTGAATGCCGCAAAAAAAATTTCTTTCCTCTTTGCAAAATAGTTGGGCAAACGTCATCTAAAACTATTCCAAATTTCAAGTTGATAGCATTAGTAGTTCTTGAGATATCCGGCTGTGACAGACAGACAGAAAAACTGAGTCGCAACATGAGGGTTCCTTTTTATTACCATTTTGGTACGGAACCCTAAAACCAAACGATTTTGATCTCCTTTCCAGAAATCCCAATAAAAAAGAATATAACTTCCTAAAACCTCAAAAAAAGACATACCAAAGAATTCTTCAATTGAATTCCCACTAACTATGCAAATCAAAACCAAAAATAGTAAAAGTACGGTTAGTATATCTTTTCCTGATGGCTTCTAAAGTACCGACAAGGTCAAAAGCCTCATGATGATATAATAACGGGCCTGACCTACGATTTCCATTTCTACCGGAACCCGTTAGACCAATGTCTTGATTACTACCTTGATTACTTTTCATTTCAAATGCTTTTATGTATTATTTCTTTGACATCATTAAGGTAATACATAAGTTATTATTGGAACCGGGGAAGTTGATGAAATGACTAGATTTGCGCAGATAGCGGAAATATGTGATTTCGCAAATGAGATAGATATTAGTTGTTGTAATCTAGTGGGACCACCGGATGAGAGTTTCTTGCCGGATTCCAGCTGCTATTTTGTTCAGTTATCTGACGTGTGTTTTAAACAGTTCTTGAAAACAGTATATGTAGGACAATTTCATACAGATAAAATGAAAAGTGCTCGCAAAGAAGTAGATGTTTGATGTGAGATGTTAACATAAGCTTCAAATGACAAAGAAATAGGTACCTACTATTTATTTTAAGTCACAAGGAACACCGCCTTTGTGTTCATTTTCAAGCTGCACTAACATCAGAGATGATTGATTGTGTAAGAGAGTAGATCCACCACAAATTGTTTTATCTAACTGTTATTCATAGACCACACTGAGATGCAATTGATGAGGGACAACCAGACCGTTATATCTTACCGTGTATCTTAGTTATTTGAAGTCATTTCCCAGTTGTCACAGATCAGATGACTAATTTGCTCATCGTTTTTAATTTCAACGACTTACCTAATCCTTCTGAGCTAAAGTTGATTACTTGGCATGATGAATTAAGTATTTATTTGTTAACAATACATTTTTGTTCAGTTTTTTATTTAACCATTTATGCACACGAGAGAGCAGAGAGCGGTGGTGGTGCAGTTGAAACAGCCGCGACTTACGATATCGTAGGTTCGGCGCTTTACTTTGTGTAAATTATGTCATTACCACTGCTCTAAAAACGGTAAGGAAACCGGCATGTCCTAGAATCAAAAGTTCGAAGACATGTGACATATACCAACCCGCACTGGGCCCGCGTGGTAGATTACAGCCCACTCCCACTGCTGGGACGCAGGCAGTGGGCCTGTTTCCCAGTAGTGGAAACATTATAGGCTGACAATTATGCCTATGCACACACATATCGTAAAGACAATTCAGTAACAAGACCATACGAAAAGCTTCTTTTACCTATTTTATGTACTTACACCTACGATTAACACGCATACAAATAAAACAGTCCAAGTATCAACAGTTTGAAATTCAATTAACAATCCAGTAAGCCGGAAAGTATCTTGCTAGCACGGAAACACGTGTGTCCGTATCAGTCATATTTGATCGATTGTCTAACAAGTTCGGTCAGAACTAAAAAACCGGCCAAGTGCGAGTCGGACTCGCACACGAAGCGTTCCGTACCACAAGGCATAAAACGCCGAAATAAACGTTTTAAATTTTAACTTTATTTTATTTTTATTATTTATTGTTATAGCGGCAACAGAAATACATCATCGGTGAAAATTTCAACTGTCTAGCTATCTCGGTTCATGAGATACAGCCTGGTGACAGACAGACAGACAGACAGACAGACGGACAGTGGAGTCTTAGTAATAGGATCCCGTTTTTACCCTTTGGGTAAGGAACCCGAAAAAGACACATGTCGGTGACATAATAACGGATATTAGCTGAGCAGTGTATCGCCAATTATAACTTGAAGTCGGAGAAAAAAACGAAAGTGACCGGACGGGACCGCACCGGTTGCTCACTGACAAGCAAGCAAATTATGTAGGTATGTGTTTTATACTGTTGATGTTATTCAGTTATTTTTATGTTTAAATAAGTTAATTAATGCAGAAAAAGTTATTTTTGGTATGAAGGTGTGATAAAGTAAGAGTTGTGTTCGTTCGTATGAGTTCGCTTGACGTAACGTTTCAATGTCAATCTATCATCATAGTAAAACTATAATTGAACGATACGCAACTAATGCAAATCTAAGCTTGTTTTTGAAACTATGTTTCAATAGTATGTTACGGTGCCAACTTGTGAGACGCGAGATTAAATCAATCATGATGATGAATGACGAACAACAAGAAGAACTAAAACTAGTTTAAAACTAGTTTACCATGTCAAATATAATTACGCTCAACATAAAGATTTCAATAAAGATCTCACAGAAATAGAACCCCACGCAGCTATCGTTAATCTCAACCCTGACAGACAAATCCGACGCAACATTGACACAGCTATTAGCATTTATAACGGATCAATATTGGAAGGGATATGAAAGCAACAAATAGAGAGATAGTCATCTATAATGACGAGAGAAAGCCTCCCTTTACCGCCCGTTAGACCTGGAGCGCAAGTCTGTTATAAAGCGAAGGCTTTATTCCACTGATTGCATAGAACAACGCTGTGATTTGGAATATGGCACAGAAACAACTGAGCATCGCGGCATTGAAAATTATGTACTTATAGTCATGGTGTGGGATGACTTGGAATGTGATTTGCAGAAGAAATGGAATAAACAATTAACCATTAATTTATTTTATTTCAACAAACAAAAAAAAAACAGTAGGTATCATTCGTCAATATTTGTTTCACCGTTCATCATAATAGGTGTATGGATAGAATCGCGTTAATTTTCTTTCCTCTATGAAGAAGTGCCATAAAGATTAAAGATACATGTTTCTGCAAAAAGGAAATATCGTGTGTAATTCCCTGAGAACGGCCATAGTTAGTCACTTCTGTCAAGTTTAGTCACGTCAGCTTTCACCGAGGTGGTTGACGTTTAATTAAGCATTTCTAGTCGCTTCATCGATCTTATCTTAATTTAAAGGTTTACGGATTAATAATGTTTTTTTGGAGTCATTTTTGCTTTAAATACCTCTATTTTATGATTTGTAATTATGATATTTTTAAACCTTGCTTTTAGCGATAAGACCACTGTTTTTACCGTTCTAATGTATGTAAGCTGTGTCCCGTTGCTCATCCTCTCAGTGTTCAATAAAGAATATCTATCAATACATCCATCCTCTCTATCTCTTGTCGGTGTCTGTTTAATAAAAGCATTAGCATTAACTGCGACGCCTTGGGAATTAATGGCCCTATACTTAGACCCTTGTTTACAACTAAAAACAATCATGATCATCTTTTTATGACTAATCAAACGGAATTACAGAACTTTGAATCGCATTGACACAAATCTAGACAAATTGTCAGAGGTATTATTTCGCAATCTCAAATCAAATCACTAGTAAACTACTTATGCTCAAATGCAATGTTTAATTCGAATGTGAAGTTACAACATTTGCTCGAATATCAAGTGCTTACTCAGCAGAAGAAAATGGTAACATAATATGAGTACAATGTTCTGTAACTAATTCAATCTAGGCAATACATTACATTACTAGCTTATACGTACATTCTCAGACAATTGCATTATTGTAAAAAAAGGCTATGTAACAGCTGTAATGGTTCCACTAAAGTTTCATAAAAACTAAGGCGGCGTAACTAACGTAGGGTCCTTCAGTAATTTTTCTGCTTAGAAGTCAAGTTATAAATAGGTAAGTAGCAATGTATATAGTTGCCAAGTGAGAAGCAGAAAACTTTAAATAAAAACAAGATTTCATAACATCTTTAATTTTATCTACATTAGCGTTTTTAGGTTATTATTTAAAGCTCTTAACTATGAAGCTTTTAAAATCAAACACCTTTCTGTAAAGGGGTCCAGCATGTCACCAGATCAACTTACTAAATCTTCTAGACTATCTGACGGCCACCCAAGCCACTTCACTCCCAACCGCGTCCGTCACAAGCAGATCGTTCACTCCACGATGACTATCTTATTATAATACGGCTATTTTATTACGGACCATATAGTATTGTACAAAATGTAGCTGATGGTATCTCTAACAAGAATACCTCCATTATGTTGTAATGCGTGTGGAACGAACTGTCGTAAGTAACATGCAATGGTGAGGTATGTGGTGCTGTGTTGATAACCCCTAATTTGGACGTGGATTGAGTATATGAAGTTATTTTTGCTACTGATCTGGATTAGATGTTGAATGGACTGCATCTCTATGAACTTCCACCAGTATATGGACTGGTGGAAGTCCACAGAGATGCAGTGATATCCTTTGAATAATGAGATCAACTCTTTTCTGCTCAAACATTTAATATTGTATTTGTAGGCTTTCATTATATTACATTCTATTAAATTATTGAATAAAGTTGTTTCTGGGTTAATTTTATTTTTTTGCGAAGTTGAGGCAAAACAAATTAATTCCATTAAAAGTTGGTACCTAAAACTCTTGTTCCAACCGCGTCCACGTTGCTTAGCTCAGACTAAAATATAATATGGTGAGAAGATAGCTATGCTAAATATTTTAAGAGTAATCCAACAGATTTCAAACAAAGATAATCTTATCATAAAAATTAACGGGCGTTAATACATTTAAGAAAAGATGGAGAAGCTTATAATTAAGTTTTCAAAGAAAAACACAAAGCCTAACTTACCTAACTGCTAAAATTAGCGTTTATTTGTCGAATTTGCGCATAAGATCATGTATCTGCGCACCTACATCTTTCGAAGGATCATTGTACATCATTTGAACAAGAGTTCCCATGCCAATTTGGTTTGGATAAAAAAATGGCGCTGTTAATAGGAACTTTAACACCAAACCCCGCTATTTCAACCCATAAAGAAACAATGGGTAAGGAAGTAAGATGTTCCGCCACCTTGAGACTTGAGACTGACTATGTACAGTATATAGTTAAGGGTCAGAAGGCTTACACGTAATAACACCTTGCATCAATAATAGCTGTAATAATGACATTCAGCGGAATAGCTGGTATTGAGAAATTTCAACTCTTTGAATTGCAGAATATGATGTTGGTCGATTTGCAGATCGAGATTAGGTATAACTGTAATTACCATAACGCGTATTACTGAAAAAAAAAAGGATTGATCGATTGCGATCTTTAATCAAAATTAAACGTTCTCGGTTCTGTTCTGGTCGATTTTTTCCTTAGTATTGCGAAAACTGTGCACAATAGTCGAACTTACGTGTAGACATTTCGTCTGGCTGCTGTGTTTCCAAGCATGTTAACAAGTAAATCTTCTGTAAATCCCTGCTTTGTGATATAGCAATGACTATTCAGTCATAACTGGGTTCCCACAGTGTATATTTAGATCGGAATCGAACCAAATTGCATATTATTGTTTGATTTTTGCGTGAGTTAAGAGGGTAAAGACTGTATCTTTGATTGCTGTAAATGACTGCCTCGGACAAGTTTAACGACTCTTTGAGAAAGGTTTAATCATAAAATATTATTATTACGCTAATTTAATTAACATTTCCTACTGTTGTAGGTTCGAACCTAGACAGGCGCTTTACTTTGTGTAAATTATTTCATCACCACTGCTCTTAAAACGGTGAAGGAAAACATAAATAAGTTTAAAACGATTTCTTTCAAAATATTTATTTCAGTGTTGTCATTAAGTTACTGTAATAAATTATTCGCTTGTTTCTCCAACTTTAAAAGATCAAGACATCTTTGATATTGACAAATTCGTTCATAGTTATTTGTGCAACGTATTTTTTAAACAAAACAATCGGGATCTTCAACTAGGCACACATTGTTAGGCACCCAATTGTGTCCCGCTAGACGTGCCATAGTATACGGTATTTTATCCGAACATCAGCACGTCTGAGAACCTGCCGTGTTATGGCGATCACACGGTTCATTGACGAGGCTGCCTTGATTGTGACTTGTGAATGAACCACAATGTACGATGTTTGTTATGTTTCAAACTACAACATCACTGTAACATCACTTAGAGGTAGTGTTTGTTTAAGTTATTCAACTTGAATAATAATATTTCTCTGGGTCACATTGCTGTTTAACAGAAAATCTAAGAAATGCTTGTAAATCAGTAACTTTTAATGATTAAACATACTCTTTACTGAAAAAAAAGGAAAACCACCATTACTGTAATGTAAGTAAAGGACATGGATAAAGTGTGGCCCTGCACGGACAAAGACTTAATAATATTTAAAAAAAAACTTATAATACTTGAATTTCTATCATGACTTTCATTTCTCTGCACTTGTGTGTGGGAAAATATCAATATAAAAGAGTATTATTTTGTTTGTTTTATTTTGATTTCCGTCCGTGAGTTTCAAATGTTGCAATTATCTATATACATATAATAAAATCGTAGGAAAGTCAAAACTGTACATTGAATATTTTTTTAAAAGAATACTTGGGGCGTGATCTACAATCGATACCGAAGCCAAAAATATAGTTTTTAGAATTTTTGTCTGTTTGTCTGTTTGTCTGTTTGTCTGTTTGTCTGTATGTATGTCCGGGATAAACTCGAAAAGTACTGCATGGATTTACTTCAAATTTTGCATGAATATTACTAAGAGGTCGGGTCAACATATAGGCTACATATTATCACGCTATCACCTACGGGGGAGGAGCTGTGAGTCTTTATTTTTCTTACGCATTGTGTGACAGCGTGTAATCTAACGACGCATATTTAAATGTTGTTTTTGAGTAAGCCATGCTATTATCTAGCTTTACACTATAAATCTACGCCATTTAAGTAACTTGGACAGAGAAACATAGTTTAATGAATGTTAGTAGTATAAAGACAATTTTGAAGCAGCACCATCTATGAGATTTCATAAAAATCAAATCAAGTTACATGTTAACACTTTTTGGAAATTAATAATTTAAATTTGATCATGTTGGCGAGGTTAGTAGTTAGTTATTCTTAAAATTCATAGATGGGGTAATGTGCATTTTCTTCATAAAAGTCGCATACTTAGTTCGTTTTGACAAATTCAAGTTCCAACAAAACCCTCAAAATCTTGAGCAGAGTTGAGGAAGACAATTTAAAAAAAAATGCGGTGTTAAGTATTACAAAAAAGTTATGTTCATTGATGATGATCATTTCTTCATCAATTTCATGTTGTTAGTACAAAATAAAAATTGACTGTTAATACTTTTGTTCGGTATTTATCTGTGTGATTATTGCTTGGTAGGTAATTAATATATTTTCATGTCGTATACCTAACTAGCTGCTGCCCGCGACGTCGTCTGCGTGAAGGCTCTACAGCACCAAAAATACCTAAGATGCCAGTGTCGCTATAGCATTATAAGTAAACAACTTTTAAAATAGCATTAGTCGCGAACCCGGTAGCTTTGTGGGAGAGTATCGCCATCATCTGTCTGAAGATTTTCTACGAGCTTTGAGGCGTGCTACTGGAGACGAAGTCGAAGTAACTGATGAACACGTGCTGAACACCTGTCTCAGTTCACTTCAAGATGTGGTCATTTCTATCGGCGGCAATCCACTGATCGAATATGGGTTACCGGCTCCCCAATCATCACCGCATCAAGACCGTGGAAATCACTTTGTTCTCTTCAGAGCAAAAACAAATTGATGACACCGTCCTTGAAAGCGTTGGGCAAAACCAGGGTAAAATGTTTTTCTTGGATGCTCCTGGTGGAACAGGAAAAACATTTGTTACCACTGGCATACTTACAGAGGTCAGGAGGCAAGGCAAAATTGCTATTGCTGTAGCGTCGTCGGGAATCGCTGCCACACTGCTTCCGAGTGGCAAGACAGCACATGCTATGTTTAAAATTCCCATTGATTTAGAAAGCGCCGAAACGCCCGTTTGTGGTGTGTCACGTAACAGCGATAAGGGACACGTGCTCAAGGATTGCTTTCTGATCGTATGACATTTGATGGGTGGTGTCACAGTTCTGTTCAGTGGCGATTTCCGGCAAACGCTTCCCGTGGTGACGCGGGGATCGAGGGCTGACGAGGTGAATGCTTCGTTGAAACGATCTTCGTTGTGGTCACGAGTTCGTACGCTGCGCTTGACCATTAATATGAGAGCTCGACTCGGCGGCAATGCATGTGCTCAAGAATTCTCAGATGTCCTTCTAAGTCTTGGCGAAGGCACTCTACCAGAAGAGAGAGGTGGACAGGTGGTGCTTCCAGAGTCTCTCGGTAGAGTGGTGTCCAGCTTAGAAGAACTCTTACGCTGTGTGTACGGGGACATCAGTCGTATACCGCACCAGCAGAATTCTTGGGTGTGTGAGCGGGCCATTTTGCCGCCCAAAAATGCTGCACCAATTAACGAATGTATTCTCTCGGAAATTGAGGGGAATTAAGTGGTCTGCACCTCGATAAACACTGTTGTCGAGCAAGATGACGCCACACATTATCCCGTGGAATTTCTGAACTCCCTGTCAGCAAGTGGACTTCCAGCGCATACCATCAAGCTGAAGGTCGGTGTCCCGATTATGCTTCTTCGGAACCTATCTCCTCCGAAGTTGTGTAACGGGACCCGCCTTAAAGTCATCTCGCTCCACAGAGACACCATTGAGGCGGAAATTCTTACGGGATGTGGCGTCCGCGATGCAGTATTTATACCACGCATCCCCCTCATATCTCATAACTTCCCGTTCCAGTTCAAGCGCGTACAGTTCCCGTGACTGTTTGCTTCGCGATGACCATCAATAAGTCGCATGGGCAGACACTGAGGGCAGCGGGTGTCGACCTCAGGACGAGTTGCTTCTCACACGGGCAACTGTACGTCGCTTGCTCCCGCGTCACCAGTCCTGACTCTCATTACATTTTGGCTCCTGGCAGCATAACTACCAATGTAGTTTATAGGGAAGTGTTGTGAGGTATGATACCTTTGTACGTATTTTTACTCTTTTGTGTCCTGGAATGTATTCCTGCATTATTTTCTATATTTCCTTCAGTCACATCTTATGACTGAACTCAGCAGAATTTCCATACAACTCTCTTCACTTGCTTCGCTTGCAAAAAAGAAATATATTTTAATGTTATTTTGAAAGTTGTTTACTTATAATGCTATAGCGACACTGGCATCTTAGGTATTTTTGGTGCTGTAGAGCCTTCACGCAGACGACGTCGCGGGCAGCAGCTAGTTTGAAATAAGATGGTAATTAGTACATGTTCATCGTTCGAAACAACAAATATTTACCTGTATTTTAGATAATAGAGTAAGAAAAATATATATTTTTATGCGCATTTAGTGTTAACGGAAGTAAAAGTAAAAAAGACAGTAGTTTTCTTCAAAGTAATGGAAACACTGTCTTCTTCTGTTAGGGCAGATACAGACGAAGCAATAAATGTTTTCAAAATAAATGTTAATTCGATATAGTGTTTGACTATTCACTTAACATCACGCCTGTAATCCTCCTCGAAGGGTTAGGCAGAGGTATACCTATAGTACACCCCCATTTCAACAGTTATGTTCAAGTCCCATGAAATAGAGGGCGAGATTATTGCCTTCACTTGCTACTGAGAAACTCAATACAACATAACATAATTAAATAGTAATTAACAGATAGAGTCTAACAGATATTTAGTGCAGAACACATTATTGTATTATTATAGTAAGGTGATTTAAAATATATTTTGACATATTTTTGTGACATTTACGATATTATACATTCGGTTATAATAAATACATGCACAGCTATACCTAATAATTATATATTTGACTGCACCTTATGTATATGTTATCGGCCAGACCCGATTTTAGGATGAATTAGTTTCACCTAGGCCAAACCAGTTCACCGGCGACGTAGGATGCAAGAGCGAGCGGAGGGCACCCCGAGGTTAGGTTTGGTTAGGTTACTTTAAACTCTTTACACAGAAATAGGAGCCCCGCGGAGCGGGGCTCCGTCGACATAGGATGCAAGAGCGAGCAAATGAACTGGTTTGGCCTAGGCGAAACTAGTTCATTATAAAATCGGGTTTGGCCGATAACATTAAACATATACAACACAATATATCAGTTCTATTATTGTGACACGCCTAAATAACTAAATGTATGAACGTGGACAAAGCAAAACGAGTAAGTAGGTAAGGGTCGTAAAAGTTGTTTGGGCGTTTTATAGTTTCTGCCTTCCCGCATGGCAAAAGCAGGGAGTTTATGTAAGTATGTTTGTATACATATTATTGCTAGGTACGTGTGTTCAGGGTTTTATGTCGATTGTCATGACAAAGTCAAGACATTTGGCTTTCATTAATGATTTGACAATTTATGTCATTCCCACAGAGTACTTTTTGATAGACTTACACCGCATTATATTGTAGTCTTTGTGATAGACTGAAAGTAATTCCTGTGTAGGTTCTTATGACTCGCATATTGAATGGTTTCATGTGGTGTTTTACGACGACCTTTGGCTTTGTTTCTGGATATCTGTTGTTACTGCTCTCTCGACCGACCCCGACTTTCACGGACTTTGCATCTTCTCTGGACAACTGATTTTGCTCTATTTCTGATGGAGAACCAGCGCTGCACTGTGCAGCGCTGTATAACACCGTTTCGCATAAGGGGGCATTTGTTGCATTCGGATGAAATCCAATATGTTATAAGACAGTGGATTACTCTGCGATTGGTGAGTTTTAACATGCGAGAGTTTTCAGTAATGCCTTCAGCACGTCTTTTAAGGGTGTAGCTATTTGTTTATACTTATATAGGTTGTTTATTTCAGGTCCTGCGTCTGATCAAGTGTGCCATTCTTGCTGGTAATAATAATAATAGTAATAATAGTCATCGTCAACATAATTCAGCCAAAGAAGTCCACTGCTGCTTCAGTGCTACTATGAGCAGCTATTTGGCTTAAGTACCTATGCACCTAAGCCTCACATGCTGAATATATGACGTGGTAGAAGTCGCAGGAATTTATTGTATGCAAGAAGCACAGGACCGGTCTATGTGATACCTACCTATAGATTATTGTACACACGTAGTTAAATATTATTAAAAGTAAATAATAATAATACCAGCCTATTATTGTCTCATCTCGTACAGAAGAGACACGACCATTCCACGTTTGCTCAAGAGAGGGTTGGCGATATCAGACTTAATTTAACAAGAAGTCAAGGTTTCCTCACGATGTTTTTTCTTCACCGATGTCAGTAATGTCCAAGATAATCTCAGAAACTACATATGAATTAAAAAAAGTCAAACTGGTACTTGCCCGGTATTGAACCCACAACCTCGTGCATGAGAAGCGAAGCATTAACCACTGGACCATCACGACAATGTACAATGCCTACTGTATCTAAACGTCAAAATATCATATTAGAATTTTCACCTAAAATGTCTGATATCTCGTCACCACCGACTTCTGGAGTAATAAAATGTAAACAGGACTATTAAATACAAATATTACTTCATGATATATATTGTTTTATTAATGTCCATGCTGGACCATACTTGTATGGGAGCGTTATCCATCTCCTTTCAATGGTTTGAACGATATCACCAAATGACAGTTAATTTTGTGACCTTTTAGCTACTTAAAACGTTTACTGTCATGACGGTAACACCTTCGGATCAGTAAAAAATATTATTTTGAACGTTAGACTCATATGGAACTGTTTAAAGCAGTTCGGATTAATATTTTTTCATTTTTATTTACTGCTTATTTCTTTCAGTGATTCAATATAGTTTGTAAATGCACCAACAGTTACATCATCATTTGAATGCAAGGAAACATTGATCATTAACACATTGAAGGACACTGAACGCCTATAGACGTAATAACAATAAAACTTCTATTGTGTCTCGTTCAGTGTCCTTCAATGTGTTAAGTACCTAGCTCTAGAACCAGCCATTCCTGTCAAAAATCTTGCAGTCTCCGTAACAAACGTACGAGAATGTTATTATTTTCCACGTTTCAGTGTAATAGGTACTCGTCAAATTGCTTTAATGGACTAACAGGTGTTATGTAAGTAATCAGTTAATGCTTTTTCATTGGCCGTGAGATTGTTTTTTCTTGTTTTGTTGACACTCGGTCGCCTTTCACGTTAACTGAATGAATTTGAGGACACAGACACACATGTATCAGAATCTATTGTAGTGCGCGCTTACGTGATTTTGTATAGTAAAGTCAAAATGCACTAAGTGTACGTCGTTTAATTAACCACTACTTCATAAGCATAACCGGGTTTTGAGTCAAACGATGAGAGCGTGAATAATGAATAGGAACAGTCTAGGATTAAGGTGTTTTGAAAAGAAAAAGCCAGTTATGTAATATTTTGTAGTCAAAATTAAGCAATAAATTGACAATTTCAAGCTTTTTCATGGTGTGCATGACTATAATCAAAACTCTGATAGAGCCACCGATCGTATTAAAATGTTATTTAGCAAGGCTTGATAAAATTTTGAGTTTTTTTCCATACATAATTTATTCGTTGTAACAAAATTACACCATAAAACATTAGTTTTAACATATTATAGTTTAAGTGATTTCAATGACATAGAACCGAATAAATAAAGACAAAAGCTCATAGTAATACACAATGACATAATTTTTATATTATTAAGTAGTTAAGATGAAAGACGAATCATAATGTAATACTATTACTGACGCCATACATTTGAATACAGCAGCAGACTCACCACAAAAAATAATTCTCAAATCACATGCGACAAAAGATTGCGGATTTCACGGCTGGATTGGAAGCCATCAGTTTCTACTCAGGCGTCGCCATTGTGAAACTGTCGATGGGAAAATACTCCATGACAGCTGCAAGACGCGATTTGTCGCGCAATCGCAACTTCATTGTCGATCTGATGGAAATCAATGAGGAAGTTTTTGGATCATTTTGTTATGGCTTGGGTAATGTCTAGATGCTCTCTGGGAACCTACGCAATCTTTTGAACAGTCTCTATAACGATATCTAGATTGTTTTGACGAACTGTCCGTTTGGGTGCAATTTGCAATTTTGCGTTTTTAATTCCTTAAGTACTTACTCTAGTTCTGTTACAAGTAATTTACAACTATTAAAGTACTTGGAAGAAGAAGACATGTTGGGCCGATCTCGATTCGGGCTGTAAGGGCTAAGAATCATGATGATGACTAGTTCTGTTACTATAGTGTTCCGCTAAAAATAAAACACTTTCACATAAAATATTAATGTAGGTGTATCGGAAAATCCATATTATAATTGTTATTAAACATCACTACATATTATAAAACAAAGTCCCCCCGCCGCGTCTGTCTGCCTGTCTGAACGCAATAAACTCAAAAACTATAGAAAGGGTTTTAGTACTGTTTTCACCAATGGGTGGAGTGATTCATGAGAAAGGTTTAGGTGTATAATTCATTAAGGTTTTATGTAAATTGTCTGAAATATGATGATGATTGTTGAAGTTGTCAGAAAAAATCATACCGACTGGGTGTTTTACTGGCGTGTGTCGCGTAAACATTGGATGATATTCGGCACACACATAGTTTATAACCTGGATTAACACGTACGATACTTTGAATCGCGGTAGTATGTTTCCGTAAGATATTTTCGGATATCCACGCGGGTGAAGCCGCAGGCAAAAGCTGGTTAAACGTAAAACTATGCTCTTTGGGAGTCTCTTCGACATTATTTTCTCCGAAGATTTCTTCAATTTGTATTTACTCTTCTCAGTTTATAAGAGACTTGCTAATTGTAAATCTTCAGTTTGTCTGGAGAATACTTTGTTAATGATGACATACTGTTTATTACAAATCTCTATACACAAAACGATTCCATTTGTGTTTCTTAACAGCGACGATTGCAAACAGTTATTAGCAAATACTATTAAACGATCACCTATCACTGACAGTTTTTCCCTACCCAACAATGGGTCGCCATATTGAATGGGGTCCATTTGTGGGACAGTGTCGTAAGCAGAATAATTAGTTTTACCACTAGCCTGATTGTCTTCGGAAGGCAGCTCCGTTTTTGCTTTATTGTCTTCGGAACTATGTTTAAATGTTCGCGCATAATGGATATTGTTGGTTACTTTGAGTTATTCTAATAAGAATTTCTGAATTATGTTTGGTTTTTGTCTGCATATCTTACGAATCTTAATTATCATCGATCTTCTATACTAATAATAAAGCTGAAGAGTTTGTTTGTTTGAACGCGCTAATCTCTGGAACTACCAGTCGGATTTGAACAATTCATTTTGCTTTTGACAGCCTGATTCTTAAGGAAGGTTATAGGTTATTTATAATCACACTATGACCCTTAGAAGTCGAGTAAAAAGAAAAAAATCAGAAGGAACGCTAAGCGGAAACGAAGTAATAGCACAAGCAGGCGATGCGATGTGACGGGGGAACAAGATGTTGTGTATTTAAAAAACCTGAAGTGTCTCTTGCAAATTGTTATTCTATATCCAGAATTTTAATTTGTAACTTAACAAAACACAATCATCCTCATTTTTGTTTCGAACATGGGTTTCAATTGTTTTTGTTTGTTGTTACAGGTTGTAATTTCTACCCAGTGGGTGAATACCTGAGGTTCGTGAGGATACCAGAGAACCTGAAAGTTGGCGATGAAGTCCTCAGGGTAGAAGTACATCCAAGGTATGTAGAGTTTGTTTATAAAAGCGTTTTTGTTAAGGACACTAGGAATGTAAACCAGTTTTTTAAAGTCAATACGCTCAAAGAAAATTAGAGTTCATGCCAAACTTCAACTTTTAGATTTGTTCTGAAGAACCCATAAATTGTATGCGTTCAGTGCAGTACAATTGCTAGCTATTGTTTAAAAAATGCATAGAACAAGTATGTCAAAGATACATTCAATATCACTTCAGAGCAATATAAATCTTTTCTTTGGACAATACCATTATTGCAGAATAGCCCACACTTAAACGCATCTTATTTGCAAACTTATTTCTATCTTCGTTGAGAACCTTATTGCTTTGCGACAGGAACTGTTTTTGACTGTGCAGCTGTGGTGACATTTTCCTACCTATAGGTTTGTTTAATGTTTTATTTTATCGTGGTTTATGGAAGGATTAAAAGCAAGTGCATGAGAATTTAATTTTATACTGAATAAAGAAAAGGAATTTTCTCTTTGGTTTGATTGTTATAACTTTGATGAGTAGCAATTATTTTATTAATTTATTCTTTAAATCTTTTTTAGTTTTCCGTATTTCTGACAATGAACCCTTATAGTTTGAACAGAAATTTTGTAGGAATGTGTATATCAATTATGCCGATAAAGTGGAAAAATAAAATTTTGGAAAGTTTTGGGGGTTGTTAAAATTATTTTTCGATTTAATGCTCCATTTACGAAATATTAAATTTTTGTTCCAGAAGGGCGTTCCAACCCCTCTGGCAGCTAAACTGCTAGCTTGAAAAATCAGAAAAAATTCACGATGATAGTGCATTTCATGATCTTTGAAGTAAAATTATAGCGGTTAAGATAGCTTTATTAGTTTAGCAGTAATAGTCGTTGAACTTGGGTATTGGATAATTTTGTACCAAATACAAAATCCTTTAAAGTGACTAAGATGAAATAGTTGCTTGTTTATAACGGGTAAAGACTACCGGGCTACTACGGAACCCTACACTGTCCGTGGCCCGACACGCACATGGTCGGTTTTTTTATTTCCACAAATGTCAACACTTGTTTGGAACACAGGCGTCATGTTATGTTATGTTAATGTTATAACGTGTATGTGGAAATCCTCGGTTACTTAATATTCAGTCCGTTGAATGTGATCCCTTTACGTCAGTTACATGCAATAAAATATTGTGCATTAAGAGGGTAATGTATGAATATGCACTTATGAATAATGTGGCAGTCATTTTTTTTATTGAAATGAATGGTTGTAATCTGTCTGTCAGAATTCGCATGTATCGCTAATAGTTGAAGTTGATGCGATGTTTTATTACCAACTGTTGAGTAGGTACCTGCCTACTTATTCATTTAACTGCTGTCAGTGATGATTAGGACTTTAATTATTAGGTGAATACATTTCAATTCGTTAGAATATTAAATATTCTTTACGTTACTGTATGTTAGGGCTGGGGCTTCTTTTAAATGTTCCAAAGTCGAAGAAGTTAATGGGAACTCACTCTAAGACTAGTAGGTATCTATAATAGGACTTTTAATTAGCTGCAGTAAAATGATAGCTTATGTCTTACGACTTTTTAACGAAATTTAAATAGTGACGTGATAGAAGAATCGATTCATTCAATTGACATTTTTTTTTTTTTTATTTTTTTAGGAAGAAGTGTCATTTTACTGCAGCTCATTAAAAGTCCGACTGTACTTTCGCTCGTAACGCAAGGGCGAAGAACGAAGGCCGAGGGCCTAGACAAAAAGTCATCGCTTTCAAGTATTTCTACAATGACTTTCAACAAAAATTTACGCTTTTTGGTAGCTTAAGTCAACTCAATACTTATGTCAACTCAATACTTATGTCAAACCAATACTTAAGTCAACTCAATACTTATGCCAACTCAATACTTATGTCAACTCAATACTTATGTCAAACCAATACTTAAGTCAACTCAATACTTATGCCAACTCAATACTTATGTCAACTCAATACTTATGTCAACGCAATACTTATGTCAACTCAATACTTACGTCAACTCAATACATTTTTGACTTTTCCTTCATCGTTATCGCTGATAGACTGTCACTTTGTCTAGGCCCTCAGGACACTGAATGTCGTGAGTGATAATATCTACATGATAAATCATCTCGATCGCCTTCTTCTTCCGGATTTTCCTTCTGTGCGTGGGTTACACAGGCATAATACTATTACATTCTTATCCGTACATTGTAACCATCTTCGAAAACATTACCTACTCATACATTCGTGACTAAAGTATCGTGTATCGGTTAAATAGCGCGAATCGATCGATTGATAATAACAGAATAATGTAATATTGTATAACCGACCGGTAATATCGATTAATTTTTTGTACTCACTTGTAGTAAAAAGTATTAAGTACATTAGGTGCGACTTTTAAAAGTAATTTTTGAATTAAGGCCACTTTTTGACGTGAATTTGGGGAAAATAAAAAACTGTTCACAGTTAAGTAACAATAATGATTCCTGTGAACTGTTAAGTGAAAGAACTATTATTTTTTCCTAGAATGAATGGTAGGTACTCCACACTAGAAATTCCATGTGTGTCATTGCTTTACAGACAAAAAAGACTCGGGAAAAATAGATTCTGTACTAAGGTTGTACTTTTGTTTTCCATATATGTACCTACTGGTGTGTCGCTTGATCTCCAACACCTTAGGCGGCGGTTGTGAAAATCTCACCTAAATATTGTAATATAAGTGAGTTGAAAGTGAACTGTCATCGATATGACAGTTCACCTAAATATTCTCACTTCACCTAAATATTCTAATGAAGGTGAAAAGTGAGCAGCAGTAGACACTGCAGCTCACTATTCACCTTCATTGGGACTCACTTCACCTATGGTTTGAAGGTGTGATTTATACAGAATAAATTGTCAGTCACTCAATTCTAAAAAATCTCACCTTTGACGTTTGACTATTTCAATTTCTCAGCACAGCCTCTTGACCGCATACCAACTATTCCGGAAATAACTAAACGAAACATTAATCGACAGTGAAAAATCGAAAACCCATAAAACATCTTCTCTTCCGCTGACACCATAACTTACATAATATTGAAGCAAAGAATGTATTGCCTGCCTCATATTATATTACAACAAACTAGCAGCGCCCCGCGGTTTCACTCGCATAAGTGTGCAATCCCGTGGGAATATCAGGATAAAAACTATCCTATATCCTTCTACGGGATGCAATCTATTTCTCTGCCAAATTTGATCGAAATCCGTTTAGTGGTTTAGGCGTGAAAAGGTAACATACTGACAGACGGACAGAGAGTTACTTTCGAATTTATAATATTAGTTTGGATACTGACCCATGCGCGTTGCGCAATCACGTAAGAGTGCGGTTACCATCGCAGTACCGTTACAGACGAGCGGTTACGATGTACAATTTTATGTCTGCCATCTGTATCTACGTGTAAAGATTAAAAAACAGTTGAGCTTTACCGTGATAGTTTAATATTATGATGTCATTTTAGAGTTTATTTGTAAGTTCATACCAACGAAAACAGATAAGCCTTGTTACTAGTTTTGTATTGATAAATCTAGACAATCGTAGCATTTTGGAGGTATTCGTATTACACTAACTGTAGTGTAATACGAATACCTCCAACTATATATAGATATATATAGATACTGATCTATATAATATCTACTTATTGTTTTTCACCAATGACAACCCCATTTTTATGTCCAAGGTGTTCCAAGGTTGCCTGGAAGAGATCGCATCAGAAAGCGATAAGGTCGCATATTGTTTTGTAGTGTTAAATGTTATGTAATTAAAGTTGACCGTAAGAGCTGGTTCACATTAGGTCGGACCGACAGTTTTACCGGCCCGACAAACGTGTCGGATCCATATTGGCGTATGTATTGTCAATAGCGCCGTTCACATTAGGGCGACCCGACCAAACTGTCGGAGCCGACACTTTTACCGTACGTCCAGCCACGATTTCTGTCGGATCGGACATAATATTGGCGTACTAGCAAGTATGGCGCCGTTCACATTTGTCGGCGCGAAGCGGCGGCGACACCCGCCTGCCACCCTACCACCCGCCCTTACTCCGCTCTCGGCACTCGCGCAAGCAGTTTCGTCGACGTGTATGCAGAGAAGACACGTTTCAATATGGAGGGCGAAATTAATGTAGAAGTTTTGATTTCTCTTGTGGAAGACAGGAGTTTACTGTGGGATAAAACGTGTGAACAGTACAAAAATAAAAGTTTAAAACTAGCGGCATGGCGTGAAATTTGTTGCATATTAAAGCCTGATTTGTGACGACCCAAGCCGGGCAGTAAAACGACCGTACCGACAGTTATATTCACATTAGTTCGGGTCGGCGGCGTCTAGTGTGAACAGCAACACCCGGCAGTCGGTGAACGGCAAACTGTCGGTCCGACCTAATGTGAACCAGCTCTTACTGTTCAGCGCTGAATTGCTGGATTCGTTTTCTCCTCTACCGATATTTTTTTCTCCTCACAGTTCATTTTGTCCATATGTACGTATCTATGTATCTATCTATGCATTGTATTTTATAGTCATCTCCTAGCTATTTATCCCTTTTGTTGCACCTGCCATGTTTTGTCCCTGCATCACCCTAAGGTTGACTGGTAGTAAATGCCTCAGGCATTAAGTCCGCCTTTGTACAGAATTTATTTTACTTGTGCATAAAGTTTTAATATGATAAAATAAAATGTATTTTTGTTATATACTTTCTAGTGTACAATAAAGTATTTATAAATAAATAAATATTCAACTCTTCACTTCTATGGTTTATGTAGGAATATCGTGACTGTTGTGACTTAAGATTAAGGGCTTGCTTAGTCTTTGGTCTTTAGTTTTGCCTGGATATCACAAAGATAAGTAAAATTATGTAGCAATTAGTGCAATGCGGTGTCTGTTTGCATGTGTAATCTCTAACTTACAAATTGATTATAGCTATAATTACTAATCGTGGTTCGAACTGGAGTAGACTTTCACTTACTGTCATCAATGATAGGGTTTTGGTTATGGTATTATCACTGTCATAGTGATAATAACACCACTATGCAAATCCTAAAACCAGCATTTGACATTTACCAGCAAATTATAATTTTAATAATTAATTCATACATTTTTAATTAGGTCTAATATTGAGGTTAGTGCTAAATGTCAGCTTTTATTGAGCTTATACAAGAATATGATAATTTTAACAAATTAAGAACAAAAATTATGAAAAAATCTAGCATGTATTAGTTAATAAGTTACCTAATGACCAGTGACCTAAAAAACATTAGATATTTATTCACCAAAAAAATGTCAAACTTGCATTCGCAACACTCTGAAACTTTAAAATTTATTACAAAATCGAAACTTAAACTTTTACGTAGAAAGTGTTAAGTGGTGAATTCTATTTGCTAATATCGAAGCGTAATAATTTGAATACTTCCACTTTATTAGAATGTTATTATCATGATATTATGTTGCAAATGTACGACTTTTACTTAGTAATGGAAATGAACGTATTTTCTATTGAAAGCTAAGCTAGCTAGCTAGCTTATACACCGGATCCAAATGTAACTAAATAGATTATGGTAGGCGACGTATTTACATAAATACTAATGTTTCTAGCTCTGAGAACTTAGCGAGCGTAAGTGCAATGACCTTTATTTATTTATTTATTTATTTATTTGCTAACATGTAAAACACTGGTTAGTAGGCATGCATTCAAATTTCATGACACAGTGTTAAGACATATACCCTGTAAGGGCACTGCAAATTTTATATATCAAATTACATAATACATTATTATAAACATTGATTCTTATTATGAAATTTTACATTATACTAAACATTAAAAATTAAACATAATTACAAAAAATTGTTTTAAGATTAATCATAGGTAAATATTATCAATTCGTTCATTTATTTCAGTCATACGGATAAATTAGTATAGTCATTTAATATTTCACATTTACGTCAAGTATACAAGGTTGATCGATTCACAATTTGTCAGTTTTAAATTCTTCAACGGTATAGTAACCTTTCTTTATTAGCAGAGATTTCAACTGTTTCGAGAAAATTGAGTCATTTGGTAGGGATTTTAAACTTTCCGGTAGCTTATTAAATAATCTAGCTAGTCTATAGTATGGGCTTTTCCCGATAACTTTTAAGTTTGTAATAGGTAGTATTAATCTATTCTTGTTTCGTCGATTATAGTTTTCATTTAGCTCGATATTTGATTTGAACAGATGCCTATGTTTCCTAACGAACATACAACTTTGTAGTATATATATTGCTGGTAGTGTAAGAATTTGTTGTTTAATAAAGTGTGGCCTGCAACTCTCACGTTGATCTATGTTCATTAATATTCTAATACATTTCTTTTGCTGAATGAAGAGGTCCAAAAAGTCAGTACTTTCTCCCCACAGAATGATACCATAATTTAGCCAGGAGTAGGCGTACGCATAATAGGCAGATAAGGCGGTTTTATAGTCCGTGTTGCATTTCAATATGCTTAACGCATAAATAAATCGCGACAGTTTTTCTCTTGTACTTTCAATATGTTTCTTCCAATTTAGGTTTGAGTCTAATGTTAGGCCTAAAAGTGTAAATTCGTTTACCTCTTCTAATTTTATTTTTTGCGTTAATGTATTTAGATTTATTGGGGTTCTTTGGTGAGTTCTGAATTGGCATATTTTAGTTTTAGATAAGTTTACTTCTAAGTTGTGTTCGTTTAACCACTGCTCAGTTTCTGTGAATGTTTTAAAAATAGCTAAATGGTCAACATTCGCGGGCGTTTTAAATAATAAGGAAACATCGTCAGCGAACAAGATACACGACGAACTTATCTTTTTTGGCAGGTCATTTACGTATACTATAAATAAGGTACATCCTAAAACACTTCCTTGTGGTATTGAACTATTAATAGTAGCCATGTCTGATCTTATGGTGTACATTTCCTGCTTATCGCTATCAAAATATTCTACTTCCACGAATTGCACTCTATCTTGTAAATATGATTTGAACCAATTAAAAGCTTGCCCTCTAATCCCCGAACCATAAAGTTTTTGTAATAAGAAATTACAAGAAATAGTGCATGCATCTACATCAATATTTAACTCATTCTGTTACCCAAGGGATCGCCTCTTACTAAAATTGGCGTGTTAATTAATGAATGCCATATAATTTCGGCAATTGCTTTTTTATTGCTATTGCAATATTTATACAAAAAATACTAATTTGTAAATAAAAAAAACATAGTGAGTGACAATATAATAAATCTAAATGCAGTTTTAATACCTTCTTAACACTCTTTATACTGACATTTTGATAAAATCTATTTCGAAACAACAGAAGATCAAGAATGGCCACAGGCCATAGGTCAGCGTTCCAAACGCCGCGTTTCACCCGCTCGTCTTTAAAATAAATAACAACGCAGTTGGCACTCATTACTTGGCAGGATGAACCGGCTATTAAAACGACTACAATAGTAAAAGTGATAATGAAATAAGGTTAAGCTGTTACTTACGTAAACAATTTAGTGGGTATTTCTCACACGGATTAATGTACTAAGAGAAAAAGTAATTATAGTGAGAGTACTATAGAGGATGGCAAAGGTAAATATGGTAACGTGACCTTTCCTGTAATATCTAATAAAGTTCAGTTGAATTCGTATCAAATCAAAAGTCATTTATTCAAACTAGGAGAATCAACACTTTTCAAACATCAAAATTACAAAAGACAGTCCCCCAAAACGCCCACCATTCACCACTTCCTCGTGCTTTTGCTGGGGAGAAGAAGTGGCGCAACAAACTCCCCAGCAGTATAATAAAATGATAAGTATCAACGATAAATTAAAGATTGAATCAGTCGTATTGCATGAAAATCCGGCTAACGACGGGCAGGAGCAATAGAAAACTGTATAATCAACCTATAATGTTCTCACTGTTAGAACTCAGGCCTCCTCTCTTCAAGAGGGAGCGGGCTGTAATCTACCACGCGGGCCCAGTGCGGGCCGGTATATGTCACATGTCTTCGAATTTTTGGTTCTAGGACATGCCGGTTTCCTCACGATGTTTTCCTTCACCGTTTGAGAGCAGTGAAAACTAAAGCTAAGCTTCAAATATCCTGAAAATTTCCAACTTTTCCAAAGGAAATAATCAATCTAAAATTGGGCTCAAACTAATGAAATGTTCTTCGAATCTCTTCAACTAATATTTCAGCTTTAAATTATACTATTTATATTTTAACATCAAAATGCCATACTTGATTTCCTACCTAGATATTTCTTTGTTTGTTGACCTGACCTGATCTTTTTTGGCTCAAAAGAGTATTACGATCATTACATAAAATCTAATCATTGCCATTTTGCTAATCAAAAGATCGATAACTTCTTCCAATTTATCGCATAATAGCGACACTTTCAGTCTTTAGATTAATCATTATTACGTAATTTAATCTCTTTAGTACCTAATAAAACAGATATTTTCCAGATTATTTTAATTCTTTTGTACTTGCGATATAACTTCTAAAGATTTTTTAGATCGTCAAGATTGGATTCTGAGTTTCATGATGACATTATCAAAATAATAAATTATAATGTTAATCAATATTATTATTTTATTGGCAAATTAAACGGACTTTCTATTAAAATGCAGGTGAACTTATCAAAGAGGTTGCGAGGCCTTTTTAATATTGTATTACTTATCCAAGTGTTGCCAATAATTATTTGACTACCATACTTAATACCTTGAGTATACTTTAGTCACGTACACAAATCGCTAAGTTTTATTGTTTTATCATGGAAAATATTAACTTTCCTTTTTAATGTCAAAGCTGGGCTTTAAAACCGGAGGCTGCGGTTTCCCTTTTAAATATTTTTCTGAGGGAAATCTATTCTCTGGGTAATAATGGCTAATTCTAACTATCTTAGATATTACTTTCTATCCAATACTTAATGTTATATAAGTTTCGAGGTTTGTTATGTAACGTTGTTTATTTACTTAGGGATGATTGTTTATTAAATTCGTCGTTTATGTTATTATCTATGAGTAGTTGATTATCAATAAGTTTTGCATCATTAGGAGTAATTGCTTCCGCATTGAGTTTCGGATACATCTCGTGGTAAATTTTATCGCGTGATGAACTTTGCATGTGTATGTTTGTCAAAGATTACCTAACACTTTCAGCTGCGATGTATTTGTTTCTGTCGTGAGCTTAATGGCTTTGGGTTTTTGTCCGTAGGTAATTATTTGTGGCTTATGTTTTATTTTTCATATTTTGGCACTGAAAGCATGTGAAAACGTGGACTAGGGGAGCTTCGGGGAAAACAAATTTTGCCTTGTGGTATCCGTACCACAAGGCAAAAACGCCGAAAAGCCAAGTACGAGTCGGAGTCGCACACGAAGGGTTCCAAACCCAAAGTCCGACTCGCACTTGGCCAGTTGATTTTGTAAGTACCTAGTTACATGTCAAACCATTTTAGCGAAAACCTTGAAGTTAATACTGCAATGCAAAACGTAATGAACCAAAATTAATGAGAGTAGTTCAACACGATTTTCTAATAGAAGTAAACGATAATAATATGTATATACACACATCAAAAGTGTCTAGGGATCAAGCATTTTTATGCGGATTTCTTGAGATTGAGATGTGGCTTTGTAATAAATTTATGGTTTTATAAATTTATATGGATCCTTTTTGGTGCATTTCATAATTTGAATCAGGAACTGTGAATCAAATTCGAGTAAAAGATGAAAATCAGCTGTCAATATTTTCCCTATAAAAACATACAACGCATTGAAGACATTATTAGTGCTACTGTTTCCCTACTACTGATTAAAACCAACGTTATTATGGAGCGGCGACGTCATTTAAGCAGGGAAGAAATGCTCAGAGCCGTGGGAATGATAGAAGCTGGTTCCCGGCAATGTACTGTGGCTTTAGCTCTGAATACAAGTCAGAGTGTTATCAGTCGACTTTGGACACGTTACCGAAGCACTGGTACCGTGGCTGAGCGCCATGGAGGACGGTATCGCTGCACCACACGGAGACAAGACCGATACATTCAAATCTTAACTCGAAGAGCTCCAACAATAACCGCCATGATGATAGCCGTGAGGCTTCATCACTCTTCAGGGAACTTAATTAGCGACCAAACAGTCAGAAACCGCTTGCATGAAGTGAACCTTCATTCCCGAAGACCGCTACGGGTACCACCTATAGCAATGCACAATCGTAGGATTCGATATCAATGGGCTCTTGAACACAGAAATTGGGCAGAAGAACAACGGCGTTTCGTGTGCTTTTCTGATGAGTCTCGTTTTGGTATGAGACCGGATACAAGACGTATACGACACTGGAGAACCCCTGGACGCCAACAGCGATTAAAATCCTGCCAGGAAGTCCATCCTTATAGTGGTGGAACCATCATGGTATGGGCGGGTATTTGGATCGGCGGAAGAACTGAGTTGATTTGGATCAGAGGCAACCTCAACGCTCAAATTTATGCTGAGACGATTGTATCAGACGTCATCGTTCCTCTACAAGTGCAAATCGGTCCCTTATTTCAGTTAATGCATGATAATGCACGACCGCACACCGCAAGAGTTGTAAGACAGACTCTCGCCGCAGCTAACATCAATGTCCTGCCCTGGCCTGCTCAGTCGCCAGACTTGAACCCGATTGAGCATGCATGGGATATGCTACAGAGAAGAGCTCTGCCGAATATGGAGGGTATCCAGTCGCAAGAAGACCTTTTTTTGTTGTTGCAACGAACATGGGCGGCCATTCCACAGCGTGATTTGGATGAACTCATTTTGAGTATGCCAAACCGATGTTCTTGTGTTGTTAGTGTTCGCGGTAGAAACACGGATTATTAATTGTTTAAGTTACCCAATAAAATTTTAAAGAAAACTGTTATTTCAGTCTTTTTTTCGAACTTTTGTGTTAGTGGTTCAAATGTCAAAAATCCCTTAATTAGGAAAATGGCAAATTTCTTTATTAATGCAAAGGTGACTTGGTTTATCGTTACTGTGACAAACGAAAACACTTTATTTGATGAATCCTTAAAGAAAATTTTAATTAATATCAATCAGGAGAAAAGTTATTGCAAAAATATATGTTGATCCCTAGACACTTTTGATGTGTGTATATACCTACTCTCATAGTATAATAACGATGTAATTATAACTGCTGTCGACAGCTATAATTTGCATATCATAATAACATAATGAAGACGCATGAGCAGTAAGTGTTGCAAGTACACCACATTCTAATATTTGTATTAGTTTAGCGGCAATTTTATAGCATCCGACTGCAGATGAGCTAATGATACCGTTATTTATTTATTAGATTATGTGTTAATGTTATTCTGATTTGCATAACTTGTAGAGATCTTTATTGGTCTGATGGTAAAAGCGCGACCGTCGAGTGTGAGGTCCGGTGGTTTCATAGATATTACGTTTCAGTGGGTGGTTTCGATTCCAGGTCATGTAACACACAATTATTGTTTTTGGAAATTCTGCTTTCTCCAGTGTTTCTCATGTTCTGCGATATTATGTTAAGTGTTCATCAATACACTGTTGCCTACTCTATCATTATTTACAATTAAGGGAGTAAGAGCATGTAGTTAGATGAACTAAGATGAGGTCAATTATGTCTAACTTCACAAATGACCTACACTTAGTATCTTTGTAGAATGTAGGTGTCATTAATCTCTCGAATACAAACAAAATGTCAAACAAATTGTCTCCATTAGGGAATTAAACTGTCGGCTCTTATAGGTAACAGAGCGCGGTCGTTGGAGGCTAAATGCTCTGCTTTTGTATTATCTTGGTAATCAACCTGTCTGGGCTTTTATAGAGCCATCGTAAATATGTCTAAAGCCGCGACCACGAGCATAGCAGCAGCGGCAGTGGGGCTACCAGATTGAAACATTGCTATGAGTTTTGCTCCGCTATTTTCCACGGGGAAGCGGTGAACTCGCTTATTTAGCTTTTTGTGACCAGCACCTGCCGATCCTTTGTAAATAGAGTCCCTCAACAGTAAGTGGTCAAGCAAACCTACCAAGATTTCTGGTCACAGAGTTGGATCCAGTAATTATAAAATGTGACCAAAGTCGACGGTGTGGCTTATATAACATTTAGAACCATAATCAATAAGAATCTGCCTTATTGATTATGGCTAAGTTATCAGGTCTCGCACTGGGTCATAAACACGTGTAGCAAGTGAAGCTAAGCAATAAACCACATAAGGATAAAGATCACAGTGATACTTAAATAATGACAGATTGGCAACATGTATGAATGGCCGCGATACAGTTCCCTCGCTCGACTTTTACTGCGGTGGGACAGCTGGGGCCACAACAATGGGAGTTTCATTGGTTACCAGGTCGATATGGAAGTAAATGGTGTCATCTGACTTAGAAATGACAAAATGTTTCCTTGCAGGAGTCTTATGTGCCATTTTTATTTTTCTTAACGTAAATTGACTACAATTTTTCCACCATTTCCGTCAAAGTTTAAGTAAGAAGTTACGCCAGAAAACATGCTTTCTATAGCATTCAAATAGGCAATGATTTGCATTACTTATTTGATCTATGTATCACAGACTACAAAGACTTCACTCAAGTGGTGTAACAAAAACTTGGTTCACTTCCTTCAGTATTATCCCAGTTCCTATAAATATATTATCTGTCTGGAATAGATCAAGAATCCACAAACTTATACCCAAAAATTGAATCTAACAAGATTAATTTCAATAGCTGTTTCTCAATTTTTAAAAGTTATCACAGTGTTTTATCTAGATTTTGTTGTGAAATCCTATTACAAACATACTCTTTTACTAATTTTTATGCGTTTTAAAAAGCTTATTTTAATGCAGTCATTAAGAAACAAATAGCCACTTTGTTCCGTTAACATTTCGCTAATTTCATAAGCATTGCGTGTGAGTCTAATGATCTACTAAAATGGTCGACTTATTTACGTAATTCTTTCACCGTTGGACAGTCATCTTTATAGTTGTACTGGTTGTCATTGAGTTGGTCATGAATGCGAATGCCCCTTTATTTTTTTTATGTGGAATATCTGTGCCCTCCTCTTTGGTTCAGTAGTCGCAAGCAAGTCCCATGTAAAATGGGACTTAAAATATGGCGAAATGTGGGTGTAGGTAATATAAATACTCTTCTGCCTAACCTTTCGGGAAAAAACAAGCGTGAGGTTATGTTATGAAATTCAT
Source organism: Mesoligia furuncula (assembly GCA_916614155.1). Taxonomy (NCBI): domain Eukaryota; kingdom Metazoa; phylum Arthropoda; class Insecta; order Lepidoptera; family Noctuidae; genus Mesoligia; species Mesoligia furuncula. The sequence continues at coordinate 863,803 of OU744805.1, forward strand.
TGGACCTTTCCTTTTCCTGTCTTTTTTTTAAAGCTGGATGTTCTGGTGGACAGTTCCTGGATCTTCAGTAGAACTCACCGATTCGCGCTCCTGAACCTTTTTTCTTTTTGAACGTTTAGCCCCAAAATCGGTTCCAAGATTAGTAGGTTAATCTGTAATTAGGAGTTTTGTCCAACAGGTACAGGTTCTGGTACATTGTTTATCACCTGATTTGGCTGAGACCAAACTTTGAAACGATAGACTGTACTAATAATTCTAGCCATCGTTCCTAAAATTACGATATGACTAAGTTTACAAAGTGATCGAATTCGTAAAGAATCAGATCACGAATTTACGGCGACAACTTGCAGGGAGATATGCAACGGTAAACCGTTGCATATCTTCCTGCAAGTGGTCGCCATTGGAGACGAGTTCTGAAGTCGGTCAGGAATAAACACCGGTTAAAACTATAAATTATACGTAAACTAGATTGTACTGGGCCTAAGGCAAGATCTATAAACGTTGGTTAGCATCTACTTTGGCTACTCGTTATTCTTGTACTGTCACATATCTGCAAAACTACAAGTGTAAGATAGAGACAGGAACATGTCTAAATCAAAGCACGAGCTAGGTAAGTAACGCTTATAAATCACGGCATTAGAATAAAGTGAGTGTGCAGGCTTGATATAGACGGAGGATTAAAATCTCGTATTTTCATAATCTAATAATATGTTTTAGAAAATGTTTATAATGCTCATAGAATACTCACTTCTCTGGTTTTCCTGTTCCAATGCATAACTAGTAACTGTGATCCAATTTTGCATTATTCATGGAATTTGCTGTTCATAAGTAATAACGGACACACGGGTTGATCGATCAGGTTAAGCTACGCTTGCCGCGATCGGTCCGTGGATGGGTGACCTTCGCATAACGAGACCTTTCCGTGCCTCGAAAATCACGAGCAAGGACCCCGAAAGTTTGTCAACCAGTTTTAACAAGAGGTAACTTTTTACCCAGTAACTGGGTTGTAGATGTCACATAGACAGTCGCTCCATGTAAAATACTGGTACCTGTTCAGATGCATATATGTATGGTTTTACGTTTGCATATATTATGCAAACGTAAAACCATACTGGACTGGTTAGACTGGAAGTCGACCCCAACATAGTTGGTAAAAGGCTAGACAGATGATGAAGGTAGCCTGGAAGAATGTCGTATTTCCCAAGGACAACCCAATCAATGAAAAACCAATAATATGAGTTCAAGTTATCAAATAGTAAACAAAGTCAGACAATGATTGGTTGCTAACAAATTTTAACACAAAACAGTTCAATGAACTGATGAGCTGTTGATTGAAAAACTTTATTAATCATTTAGATGTCAAGGTCGATCTAAAATCATATAATCCCCGGAAAGTCCACTTTAAATTTATAAAAACATTCAACAACTGTATTTTCAAATAAAAGGTTCTGCCTAGGTACTACTTAGTTTTAATTTCCGCGCATTATTTGAAAAAGCCTTGGCCACAACTAGGCATTGATGGGCTTATGTAATATTTATTCAGACACAATGATCCATATTTTTATTAGTTCCTCTACTTCAAAATTATGCTACCTAGTCACCAAAGATTCAAATACACACCATAAATATGTAAATTAAATAACAGAAGTACATAAATCACTTTATAAAATAAACACATTCATTTAATCACAATCATCTTTAATAAAGTAAACATATTTAAAATCATTAACATTATCTAAAATAAAAAATGTTAAAAAATTAAATTCATCAAAGAAGTGTAAGTGTAAGAAGATAATAAAATCCCTTTTACAATCATTAAGACTGAATTTTTAATAAAAACTTAGAATTAATATACAGTATGTATCACTTTTGTCCTACGCCATGTAATGAAACCATAGCGAGTTTCAGCACTTTCAGCCGACACGCAAAGCGACGGCGCGTCGAGAGCACAACGCCATCTATGGAGCGCGGCGAAAGAAGAGTCGGCTCTTTGTTTGCAAGCTCAACATTGAATTCAGTAATTTGGCTGTTAGCAATTTGGTGTCCTTTTTTCTTTTATCATGGTAAGCTACCCATACCCTGGTGGGCATCGATAGTCCGCGGAGTTTCGATACCTAACTAATTTAATTTGACCCTGTATTTTGGTAAAAAAATATTAAGTACTCTTTCCTAGAAGAAAATACGGAATCGTGTCCTTCTGTCGAACCAATAATCCGTGAGAACACCTCAGGTCGGGTTCAAGCATCGAAGCAGTGATTAATAAGAGATCAATTTGAATGAAGCGATAAGATCGAATATAAACCACTGAACCGAGACGGGTTATCTAGATTTTCATAGATATATTATCCGCCATGAGTTATATAGGTACTAAAGCTAAATACGATGAAAAACGATAGAATCAAAATAAGAACGGATTTCGTTGGTCTAATGGTTGCAAGTGCTACTGCTGACCATGAAGACCTGGGTTCGTTGGTTTAGTGGTTGCAAGTGCTACCGCTGACCATGAAGTCCTGGGTTCGATTCGGCCAGTGCTATTGCAGGTTTTTCCGTCAAATGTTTCTCAGTAACAAAGTTCTGAAACAACATATAAAACTACCATATGACCCACTTGCGCAAAAATGTCGAAATAAAAAGTAGGTGTGTATGGAACGGATCACTTGCAAAACCAAATTCAGCGAAAGATTTACTGAATTTTTTGGTCCGTTTCTCTATAGCAAAATTAATAATAAATTAGATATTCACTCTCTTATTAAATCTAAATGCAAATAAGTAGTAAATAAATATTTATTTTACTCAATTATGAAGAAACGGAGTTATTACTAAACGTACAGTACGGTTTTAATTAATTAAAATAATCTTAGATAAAACCACGCACATGCACTCACAATCATGTAACACGCTCACCCCTAAACTCGCCCTCTCACACCCCCATACACCAACACACACACCCCCCCATATCACTCAAACTCCACATAAATCACCTACTATTCCTCACACAATCACAAACACTTCACTCACATATACCTAGATCATTTACTTGTTATAATAAAGGTAATATAATTTTAAATAATGTAACATGTTAGCTATAAGTTATTCAAAATTAATTAGTAATACAACCAACCATATTTGCATTGTTGACATTTTATTGCTAAAACATCGAGGGAATAGGTACCTACTGAAAACCGAAATACAGGCTTTGTCTAGTTCGGTTGCTGTGGCGACATCCATTTATTAGAAAATAAATACTGTTAAACTTTTTTTCAGTAAAATATTTCTGTAAGAAGCAGCTCGGAGTCTGGATAGGCAAGCTCCCTATTTTATGAGAATTAATCTTAACTGGTGAAATGTCGGGGTTTACATGCGTGATGTTATGTCTTGTTATGTTAGACAAAGATATCATCTCAAATGTTACATTTTGTTATATTAGATAAAGATAAAATTATGTTTTGTTCAGATCCCTATCTGACCGACCTGATTTTACATTGGGCGACAGTCTAGTCGCCCAATGTAAAATACTGGTACTCGGTTGCAGCCGGTTAGACTGAAAGCCAACCCCAACATAGTTGGGAAAAGGCTAGGTAGATTGATTTTAGAGCGTCGTGCTAAGATTCAATTTAAAAATGATAATCATTCGTTATCAAACCAATAATTGGTTTTCATGTTATCTAAAATCATTTCACAGATCAACTACTTAATGAACAATGACAACAAGACAAAAGTATACCCATGTTTAATTAACTGTAATATCTCCATCATCTCTTGGTACTTACTAGCAACCTACCATAATTTTATTATTCGTCTAAGATGACTTCTCACGATCAAGAAGCTTTTAAACAAACATGAATATCGATTGCATCACTAATTATACGAATAACGTTTTAACACAATGGCTGGCACAGTTTAAATAAGATTTATATCTTTACATCCGCCACACTTAGCTTCCGGACGGACGCCGTGAGAATTTCCACTAATTTACTCATAATAACACAAATTAAAGCTATTTTCTCAGTTATTATGTCATTATAACACTTTTCGGGTTGTTATTTAGACGATTACTTACTAAATTTTATACGGTGCGACATGCGGAAACGTTACATTAACAGACATTACCGTGTTTATTAGGTTGTTATCTAAGACATTTTGTTAAAGTATGTTAAGTTGTGTTAGAGTTGGAATGTATTTGGTGCAAACATGTTTAATGACTAGACTTCATTAATATTTTGCGCTAAGATGTTGTGATATTGAGTAAAATGCCATCTAGTGCTGGCATTATGAAACAGTTATTATGAAACCTGAGACGATTTAGAAGCAATACTGAGGTGGCGGAATTTTGTGTTAGTTTGAATGTGCCAACACAGATGCCACGATTACCAATATTAGTGAAATTAAAGTGTATCATATATCATAATCGACCGAAAGGTTAATAGAACATTAATAGATAAGCCTACTGAAAGAGACTACGGTTTCACCTATGACCGATGTAAATTAAGTTAAAAAAATGTTACAAAACTTTTAATTCAATGCACACATTATCATAACCTGTAATGTCCGAAGGCCTAGTCAGAGGTGAACTTTTAGTACGCTTACATTTCGCCAGTTAGGTATGTTTTAAATCCCATGCATGTAAGGAGCTTATTGCCACCAACAAGGCACAATTCTAGACTACCATTTTCTCAACTGGAATTGTGAAAACTTTTTCAAATACTTCTAAATTCAGACCTCAACTGAATCATACTCACACCAACTTTTCCCATCTTTCCAGAAAAAACCTAAGTCTGCAGCCAGTAGACCGAGAAGAAGACGCGCACCTGTTCACCTACCGCGACATCAACCGAACGCACGTGTCCGTGATACTGGCACAGAGTGTGGAGGACCTGGTCGACAGTGACTCCCCACAGAACGTCGTCAAGTTCCGACTGGGCTGCGACTTTGACGCGGGAGATGACCTTGTAAGTATATCTAAAAGCTACATTATATGGTAAAAGGGTAGGTACAGTAGGCGGTACGCTACTAGTAACAAAACAGCATTAAGCTGGCCTCACTCGTTGTCTCCGTTCTGCACTAGGCCAGCTCAAGATCAAAGAGTGCCACTGACGAAGTACGGTCTTCGGTACAGCTACCCGAGATAGAATCGAGGTTCAAAATGTCGCCAAGTTTCAACCTAACCCGAGTTAAACATTGGATTCATCATCCATTCCATCAATAATCTTAATTAAGAATGTATAGTAAACTTGTCCCGATTCTAATCACTTTAAAAGAATGAAAGTATTATAGAGGAAGTCGATATAATGCTTTTTCATCTCTCATACTCGGAAAGTAGTGTTTGTTTGATTCGAATAGCGGGTGGAAAACGCTGCTTCCCACCCTTGGGCAGGAAATACTCATAGTAATTGCTTCCCTCCCTAGGGCGCGAATGAAATTTGAAAATAGAACTAAATTTAGTTAGGTAGTCAGCTCAGTCAGACCATACGACACCCTTAATTGATTATGTAAATATTTATTATGCTACCCATCAAATCTTATGAATGTGCGTTAATTAGGAGAGTTAGATAAAAAGCTCATTATGTTAACGCCATTAAATCTTTCATATTTAGCGCACAAGTTAATAATTTACCTTGAATAAATTCAACATACTTAAGTACGATAATCACCATTTTGATGTCAGTTGTGGTCGAGGCTAAAAAACATAAAAATTGGGGATTTCGAGCATCCTGACTTTACCATATGGGGCTGTGAATATACATCATTTAATTAATTGACGAATTTATCCATAGTTTAAGATAAATACTTATTTATCTTAAACTATTGATAAATTCGTCAAATAATTCGTCAACTGGTTCCGCTAAGTAGCGGTAATGAAGTTTTTTTGATATCTAATGTCGAAGTTTCGCGCCAATCGTGTGTGTTTACATTTTTACTTTTCACAAATTTCACACACACAGATGTAGATAAGATTTAAAATGTGACAATTTTTTTTTTATTTTTTTTTATTTATTTAGGGACAAAAAACAGTTACACGTTACAATTTGAATATCGGAGCTAATTAGATTTATTTAATAAACGTATAACCCACACTATTGTCCACGGATTCAATTAATAAATATCTAAAAGAGGAAAGGACGGACGGTCACATATTATTTTTTAATTAAAAGAAAAAAAAGAATAGCAACTTATGAAAGGTTTTCGGTAAGCAAAGCTATAGCCATTTTTTTTTAATTTTGCAGGAGAAAATGCAGAAATATCTGAATCGGTAAAGTGTGTGTTATAAGTTACTACAAGGTGACGGAGAGGTGCCCGCTCACCGGCATTTGTTCTGCACTTCTCAGTGTGAAACAGACGAGGAACGCGCACCTCTCGCCGTATAATAGTTCTAGGTACTACGTAACATAATTTATTGGTAAGCTCATTACAATCAAACTTATTATTACAAATGCCATGCAGCATCATGTCCATGAGGAGCGTACGTCTGGACTCTAAACTCAAGAGAGTGTGCCGTTTGAGTAGTTCTAAATAAGATATTCTCGTGTGATAAAATTTATACTGCACGTTACGTAGGATTTTCTTCTGAACCATTTCAAGTCTATGTGAGTATTTGCCGTAGAAAGGACTCCAAATAGGAACAGCATATTCTAACTGGGAGCGAATCAGGGTCTTGTATAAAAATAAGAAAGTAAATTTTTTTTTAAAGTCCTTAGACGATCTCATGACGAAACCATACATCCGAAAAGCCCTGCTAATAACATTATCAATATGAACATCAAAGTGTAATTTGGAATCCAGCAAGATTCCAAGGTCTCGCGTAGACTCAACCTTTTTCAAAGCACTACCATGCAGGGTATACGTGAAATGTTATTGATAATATTATAAACAACACGAAAATGCCCAGGTTTTAATGTAATATTCAAACACAGGTTCAATAATACGTATTAATCATTACCACTACTCAATTTGTGTTCAGAATCGGCGACCATTATTGTTTTTTTTTTATTGCAATGATGTGTGAAAGTGATTATTCCAAACTATTTTTTTTTTTAAATTTCGATTGACTCGAGTAATTAATATGACGAATGTAATCGATATAAAAAAAAAAAAAAATATTTTAAGCAATAAATACAACAAGCATTGTGTATAATAATGATTTATGCTTTTCTAATATAATTTCAATCTCTTCTAATATCATGTCAATAACAGACAGGCGGACATGCTTCTATAATTGAATTTATATTCGGAAGGCGCTCGCTGTTTAAAATTATTTTAATTTATTGGACAATTATTTATTGTGGATTTTATTTTGATACTTTCTAATAGTTTACTACAGAATTCCCAATAAACATTTTTAGGTAGGCTTTCCAGAAGTTTTTTTTTTTGAGAATGATGATAATTTATTAATTCTATAGATTGGATATTCTGCAAACACTTTACATTTAGATACATTTTGTTAGTTTAGAGAGTTTTTATTCAGTTTCTACAATTTTTTTATTGCGAGTATCGATTAGGCTGTATGCAAGTTTTGAATCGAAATAAGAAAGTTGGGTGGATGGTCAGCACTAAAAAGTGTCACGTCGCAACACAATTTTTAGTCATTTTTATCAAGATTATCGTGTTTCCTAAGTAATTTATGAAAAATGGTAAAAGTAAGAATGCAGACAGAATGATAATAATACGGGCCCTAGTAATCGGGACGGCCCGCGGTGGTGACACAGAATCTACTCATGTGGCGGTGACGTGGTGTGTTCCATACTTCAAATTTAAAAAAGACTATTAATAGGTACCTATTATTCATGTATTATGTATTATCAATAAATATTTTAGAAAAACTACTAGTTTTTACTTTCCTTAAATTCGAAATGAAAAGTAGAGTGTTTAACGCGGGTGAAAGTCATCAATTCCCACTCGGACTATAGCCGCCCTCGCTGCGCTCGGGCGTCTAAATGCCTCGTATGGGAATTGATTCCTTCCGACCCTTGTATAACAATCTACTATTTCGTATAAATAATAATCGCTTTATACACAAATTATCAAAATGACACTTCATGGATATTTTAATTCGGGAAACAACCCGAGTTACCGACATAGCTTGCAGTGTATGCAAGCTGAAGTAGCACTGGGCTGGCCATGTTTGTCAAAGGACCGATGGCCGATGGAGCAGACGAGTCCTGGAGTGGAACGCCCCCCACCAAGATGGACTGATGACCTCAAAAAGGTGGCTGGGACAGACTGGATTCGAAAAGCGGAGGACAGGGTGTGGGTGCAGGATAGGAGAGGCCTATGTCCAGCAGTGGAATGCGATAGGCAGAGTTGATTGATCGATTGAACCAAAGACCATGTTCCTCATAACTTGGTTCAACCATCGATAGTCACCAAGAGCAAAGAAAAATAAGCAAAAAAGTAACAATCATATTCAAAACAAAAATAAGGGTCCTAAATAACGTAACTAAGTACCTACACCTACTTACGCGCTATCGAAAGACATCAAAATCTATACTTATAATAAATCTGTAGAAGGGTCAATTCTGTACATTGAAAATATTGAAAAAATAAATAGCGGGGGGTGTTGCTGGATCGATACCAAACCCAAATATGTGATTAAAAAAATTTTTGTCTGTCTGTCTGTCTGTCTGTCTGTCTGTCTGTCTGTATATGCAGGCATCACGTGAAAACTAACGGTTCGATTTCGATGAAACTTGGTATAATTATACCTTATTATCCTGGGCATAAAATAGGATACTTTTTATCCTGGAAAAATACGTAGAAAAAAAAAAATCTTATTTTTCAGTTTTATTCATAGACGTTGTTCTGTAGAACCGCGAACACACGTTGCATTACCCGCAGTGGATAATTTTCCATTTCAATTTAAGAGAATACAGTTTCCTGTAGCTTTGTGTTACACCATGACAATAAATAAGGCTCAAGGTCAGACCCTAGGAGTTGCTGGCGTAGATCTTACCGCGAGTTGTTTTTCACACGGGCAACTTTACGTAGCTCTTTCCCGTGTGAGCAGTCCAAGAAATCTTCATGTTCATATTCCGGACGAGCTCACTAACAATGTTGTGTATGCTGAAGCTCTCAATTAACTTTCTGTCGCATTGTCACGATCACTTTTTTATTATTGCAAACTTTTCGTCACTGTCAGTAATTTACTGCTACATGCTACTTATCAAGGTCGGAATTACTATGAAAAAAATACTTACTACAGAACGCGAGCTCAACAGCAGTAGCTCAATAGAGGGATCTCCTTAATTATTATAGGCTTAGCCGTATTTGGGTCCAATAGATATTTATAAGATGTCATTGTCAGAGTTACTCAAAATGGAGAAATAAACCATCCACGCGAAGACCGACATCCGCGCAGACGGAGTCGCGGGCGGAAGCTAGTTGGAAATAAATAAACAAAAAAAAAAATATTACCATTTTCAAACCTTCAAGGCATTTTAGGTAATTTCTCAGTTCCCGTGCCCACAAAATACCGTCGCTCACCGCAAAAGGGCCTCCGCAACACATCATATCCCAACAATATTATCTGAAGTAGGTCAACAGGAGCCACATGTGCGAGTGTTTGACAAAATTTAATATCTGCCTCGTTCGTCACTCAGTTTAAATGTCAAGACGGTGATTTGGAAGAATATTTCATAAAAGCTCTAACATTGATGTTATTTCAAGAATAATTTGGTAAAAGCAAAATATTGATGAAGACCATAAAATTGAGCTTTATGATTGTTCAATTAGAAATTAAACATTATACGGGATTGAAAACCAGTGTTGCCATAGGTTAATTTTGTTTTAAAAAATGGCTGTGTATAAAGAAACGACAGCACATTTTATCGTACTTAACACTCAACAGAACAAAAATAATTGAGCCTAAACAAATTCAAAACAGTTCAAGAACAAAGGAAGGGTATTCAAACTTTCATGGTCCAAAAATAATAAAATTTCATGACACAACGAGGTCTTTAACAGCAATGTTATAAAAGTTATTTCTTTCCAGTTTGTACAAGTAAATTTTAATGGGATATTATAAGCGAAATTAAGGGTGACTTACCCCACTTTGATACAAATCCAACCTTGCAAGGATTTTCAAAAGATTTGCAGTACGATTGCAAAGTTGAAGCAACAGTTACAACAAAGGAAATCCGTTTTTATATTAAGAACAGTAAGGATTATTTGGAAGGCATATTAAAAATGCCTTCGAAACAATGCGGCTGAAAGTTCCCAGGGTTTATCCAGTCACCTCTGATAGCCATTCGTCCTTCACCCAGTTGCCTTCGCGCCGTCGAATCATTCCCATACTTCGGGATCCCACCCTCGGGATCGCTATCCGTCCTTAATTTAGCCATAACGATAAAATATTTTTTTTAATCTTATTCCTCCATTTTAGGAATTCATCTGGGAGGATTTAGGCTTGTTTGTTTAAGTGTCTCGAGTTATGTCGTGGTCATTGTTTGATGTTTGTTCTGCTTTGGTGGTGTAAGCATATACTGTCAGACTTCATCACTGCTGAAAATACTGTGATGTTTATAATTCAATTTACTTATTGCATCAAATGTGGTAGGTGCATGAAGTTTTTATAATAATATTTATAAGTTATTATTTAGTTAAAAATATTTAGTTACACACATTTGGCCAATATTTAGCATGCAATAGTACAAGTTTTTACATTTAAGATATCAATTATTTAACAGTTAAATATATCTGCATCATTGTATATTTACAGGGACACTTTTGAAAGACATCTATCGAATAAAAACATTCTTGTAACAACCACTTCCGCACCGCAACGCAAAACTTATTAAAGGGAAGTTGCGTAATTGACCTAGGCAAAGCATTGTAATTAGGGGAGCCATGTAAACGCAATTCCGCCGAAAAAGTTCTAGCTTTGGAACGGGCATTTCTAAATCTAAATGTGTAATTTTCCTTTTATTTGTGTTATCTTTCCGTTCAAATAGTTCAAGATTGGACCTCACAAACCTGGCAATTTCATAAATATAAATGTATGGGACAGTCAATAGATTGTGCGACTCGAATATAGGCCTGCATGAGTCAGACCACTGCATTTTGAATATTGCACGAATACGTTTTTTTTGGGCGACTTTTGCCATTTCGGAAGAGTGTGTGTGTGTTTGTGTATTAGTGAGCAGACGTAGGCATGATACACATTAAGGTGGTAGGTATGCAAAGATGTGATATTATTCATTCTTTTTAAGGCAAATACGAACAGATTGATTTTTTTTTATTATTTCGACGTGATTCTTCCGAGTAAATAATAAAGATGAAGAGGGGCCCTTGGCTAAATAATAACAGCCGCACAGGTCGATCGATCAGGCTTGCCGCGGTTGATCTCTGGATGGGTGACCATCTTTACATACCGTGACCCCTCCGTGCCTCGGAAAGCACGATAAGCCGTTGGTCCCGGCCGTCATTCGTGAATCTTTGACAGTCGTTACGGGTAGTCAGAAGCCCAAAAGTTTGACAACCAATCATACCAAGGGGTATCGTATTACCCAGTAACTGGGTTGTGGAGGTCAGATAGACAGTCGCTCCATGTAAAATACTGGTATTCAGCTGCATCCGGTTAGACTGAAAGCCGATATAGTTGGGAAAAAGGCTTGACAGATGATGAAATAATAAAGATCATCAAGTGTTACACCCAGAAATTTTGCACTACGCACCTGTTCTATATTATTATTGTTAAGTGCAACATTAAGGTGTACAGGTTTACTTTTAAATGTTTTGCAATAAAGCACATTTGTTTTGGAAATATTTTATTTTTAATCTAATGATATACATATAACCATTTTATAATGTTATTTGATGCTTGCTTAATTTCAATGTCAAATTTTTGTAAATGTTTACATTAAATACTAATAGTGGTGTCATCGACGAACAATACACACTGATGTGAATTATTTATTTTATTTATTTTTTCATTTTATTGACTGAGGCAAATCATTTATGTAAAGAAGGAACAATAATGGCCCCAAGATACTACCTTGTAGTACGGCACAGCAATTAGTCCGTGCTTCAGATTCAAAATTTATTTATTTATTTATCACAAACAAAAAAAATAAAAATAAAACAAAATCGTCTAAAGTGTTACTTAATTTGTTCAATTTTGTTACCCTCGTTACCTGTTTTCTGTTAGTTAGATAAGATTGAAACCATTCCTTTGCACCTCTGATACCGTATATTTCTAGTTTTTCTAGAAGCCGCGTATGACCAATATGATCGAACGCTTTACTTAAGTCTAAAAGTAATGCACAAGTAGGTATTTTATCATTAATATTCGTCACCATTACTTTCACTAACGTAAATATTGCCAAAGTCGTCGATTTATTTTGTCTAAGCCCGTATTGCTGGTCAACAAGAATGTTGTGCTTAATAAGAAATTTAATTACTCGCCTAACACAAAATACAAAAAACACACATAATTTTTTCAAAAATTTATGATTAATTGGAAGAAAGAGTGATAGGTCGATAATTGTCAAAGTCTGATTTAGAACCTTTTTTGTATAGCGGCTTTATCAATGACAGTTTTAGCCTATCAGGAAAGCGGCCCTGTTCTAAGAATAAATTGACAATATGAGCCGAGCGATGCTAAACAGGGTTATTGGTAAAACATTAACAACCTCGCATGAGGTAATTGTACTCATCATTATGAACAACTTTTACTATGGATGGTTCCATCCCAAGTAACACATCAAAGCAGTATAACGGCCGACTTACAGCATTTCTGTATCGTTTTCGCATTTTGAGTTAGTTCTATAGTAACATTACAAACGTTTATACGGCTACTGTAATGCTTATTTGGGCACAATTTATACGGCTTTAGATCCTAAATAGGTTCACAATAGTTGTTTAATAGCATTACAGGCGCATTATATTAGCATTATTATGGTCAAAGAAGTTACCAATCGCATTAAAGAAGAATTATTACGGTCAATGAAGTTGCCAATCGCAGTACAGAAGCATTTTACTAGCAATATTATTGATAATGAAGATGTTAATTGCATTACAAAAGCATTACACTAGCATTAGAATGTAGTAAAAGAATGATTAGAGCTATTTAAGTGTTCACAGTTAGAACTTAAATAAACCCTACATCATTGCAAAAACATCTCTAATACCACGGTACAAATGTTATAATACAATTAACGTTGTAATTTAACTACTTTGTATCGCAACATAATATGGACGAAGACGGTCAAAACTGAGTGACACCATATTTGTTTGCATCAAAACAAAATGTATAATACTGGGTTAATTTTTGACTCTTTTGCTATTTCATGCCTTCAAATATTACTGCGCAGTGTAGTTTACTGTAAATGTCTATATAAGTTTCATTGAGAATTTTCACGCGCCTTCGATATTTTGTGGTTTTGATATAAAATGTTATTTATAGATATTGTGTGAAATAATCAAAACAATTGTGTATTCCTGTTTAGAACGAATTTTGCATAATTCATATAATATTATTGGTTGGGCAGTATTCAATTAAGTTATATCATTATTATATAGGTCTATTGCTTTTATAAATAGGTCCGAATGATAATATTTTTTGGTTATAAAATATTTACAAAATGGTGTCGATCTATAGCAGCCCGGTGACCCTTTAAAAAGGCTAATTAATGCCGTCAGCAGTATAAATACTCACACATGAACAATTATTAAGCCAGAGGCCAAAGAGAAGACTTTTGATGAACAGTGTAGTGCCATTGTCTATAAAGTAGTTTTATATGGGTTCACCAGTATACCAGTAGACTTGATGTAGACTGATATAGTGCCATGGGGATCCTTGAGTAAAACAATCACCTATTTATTACGGATAGTTGTTTTCTTATTTTCAGTAATTTTTGTACCAACCATACAATGCCGTACAAAATAAAATATATCAGCTTGCCAAAGCTGAATTACTAAAAATGGAAGACAATTGAATGTATATACAGCTTTACGCATTACAATAACTCACTTTTATTTGATTAAAGAGCTGTTAGTTATACAACAGAACTCAATTGATCTTTAAAAATGCAAGCATTATATTGATTCACGTTTATGCTGTCCAGCAGTACTAGGCTTTTACTTACCACTTTAAAGTGCTATTACACAAAAAAGGGCACTAAAAACAGCTCAAAGCTTTATAACGGATTTACGGTGCATTATAATGGTACAAGTTTATGCTATTAAACAGCATTAGGCATTATCTTACTACTTAAAAATGCAATTATAGACCCTAAGGCACTAAAAACAGCTGAAAGATGTATAGCGGATTTACGTGGCATTATAATGGTTCATGTTTATGCTATTAAACAGCATTAACACATTGAAGGACACTGAACGAGACACAATAGAAGTTTTATTGTTATTACGTCTATAGGCGTTCAGTGTCGTTCAATGTGTTAAGCATGTATTTACCACTTAAAAATGCTACTGTAGATCCAAATGCACAAAAAACAGCTGAAAGCTGTATAGCTGGATTGTGGTTTACTGCAATAAAACTAAAGGCTTTACAAAAGCATTTTGATAAGCCTACTGGCTTATCAAAATCCAACCGTTATACAGTGTAAAGCATCATAATGGTTTTTAAATGCCAATATAAATCGTCAAGATGCTCGGTGAACTTATATAAGAGTTTATACGGATCTTAAGTTGTACATAAGTTTACTATTCGTTTGTTATAATGCTTTCTGTGTTACTTGGGATACCACCTGCTGATAACCTGAATCGCAAAAAAAAATCTGCTGTTCCCTACATTTTGACGAGTTATACGAACATAAATGTAGGGAACAGCTGATTTTTTAATCAAATCTGATTTCTTAATCTTATTTTCATTATTTTTATTTAAGTAATACTTGTACCTTAATGTCCGCGTAGTATTACAACATTTTTTTTGCCTTTTGTTATCCATTTAGGTTTACCACTATTTTGTTTAATTTTAACTCTAATACAAGGGAAACATAGATTTATAAAATAATGTCAACAAATCATGAAACTTGTCAACTTAAGCAGCTGATGTAATCCACGAATTTTGAGACGTTCTCTTTATTTAAATCATTAATTATAGTCATATATGAAAGAGTAATCCACTCCCATTCGGTTTGAAGTTTCCTGTTCAATTTTGACTAATTGAGCTGTGTTATGATCAGACAGGTACAAATTATGTGTCTTACCAGTGACATTATGAATATTACTGATAATGTTGTCTATGCATGTATTAAGCCTAGTCGGCATTTCATAATGACATCATATTATTTTCTATCGTTCTCGTCAACTTCCAAATATTCCCTCGTACATTTTCCTGTCGCCTCTAAAGTTCATTGACACTTTGAGACGTATTTTCAGGTTTAACGACGTCACATTGTAAAAGCAAACGTAAAAATGTACCCGCCGTAGAATATGTACCTCTTGTGTCGACTCAAGATGTCTTAGTCAGCCTAGAAAACATTTTTACATAATTATGTTGTTCGATGTAGCGATATTTTGATAGCCTGGATTTTTATGAGCCATTGGCCGGTGTGAGTGGAATGGACGCGTAGGCTTTTTACAGGATTTTTTTTCCAGAACTTTTAAAAATACGAGGCAAACCACGTATTTTTATCGTATCACCCAAAGGTAATTATGCTTTAAAGTATTAATTAATGAATTACCGCCAATTATTTGCATGGTGTAGGTACATTTACCAAGAGTCATAATAAGACTGAAATGATTAGATTTATACATGGTGGTTGGGACATCGAAGCGCTAACTGAAACCATGAATTCAACATAAGATTCTAGACCCCAGCATAGAATTTTTTTGTCGGTTATCAAAAAAAATCTGCTGTTGCATAGAAAGTGCAATATCTAGCTACGCGGTCAAAATGTATGGAACACAATGTTATACGCACGACGACACGTCTTGCGTCGTCTCTGCCAACCTGTATTACTCAAAATATACCTATAAACGTACACATGACAAGACACACATTACAAGTCTATAGTTCTAACCTATGTTTACAACTAATGTCTGTTGTCTATAAATAAATGAAGGTAAATGACACACTCATAAGCTTTCTGAATGACAAATGTACCTACGCTCCTGCACGTTCACTTACAAATTGATGCTAGCACTCAACATCTAATAAAATATAGATATTGTTACAAAGAATAGTTTTTTTACACGTGTATTACCACATCCCCCGAATTAAATACATAAATCACTTTATTAAAGGTGCTTTAACCTTGGATAAAAATAGAGGACATGAGCCGCCCTTTAAATTTTTGAATCAAACAAAATCAAAACTCGTCATGGGGAAGACACACCATACACTATTATACAAAACACGCCTTACTGACCTCGGTACGCCGTGAACCAGTCTAGCCAAGTCTTCAGATCTGTTCATCAGTTAAGCCGGAATTCGTTTGTAAGACTACTTATCACCCTTCGTTTCTTGATGATTGAAATGACTCGATATGACTTGTATTATGAAATCATCATTAGCTTCTTCAGGTGAAATCCAAAATATCGACCTCAGCAGGCTGCAGTTTCCAGTTCTCATACCCTCCCAAATAGGAATACCATTTCGAAATTAATTTGAAAAGTCCTAACAAGCTTCAATAAATTTTGCAATCTTTCTTTTTTGAGTATTAATATTAAAAAAAAAAATCTGTGAACTGTTCTTGGGCCGAAAAGTCAGGATAAATGACAATGCCGGACAAAGTCCGACGGATGGAGACCCTCCCAAAATTATGAATAAAGCTAAGATCAGGTAATTTAAAGTACTTATTTCTTGTTTCCAGATATCAGCTTACCTATCAGTGACAGTGTACATAGAGGATGTGAACGACAACGTGCCCAAGTTCCTCGACACGCCGTACCACGTCACCGTGGATGAATTGACTCCAACAGGTGGGTACTTGAGGGGAAGGTGCTCGTCAAGTGTTTGGTACTTGAGTGGCTTGTTTGTGTTGGAGTAGCTTATGAGATACAAGGAGACAGGTTGTAAATATTCGTGAATAAGGAAATAACGAAATAGAATGATGTTTCCATTTTATTTACGTGATTTTTTTATTATCTTATAATATTTACATAATTTAAAATATCATGTAGAAGTATATAAAAAGGAAAGAATCATAGGGCATCAAAAAATTTGTCCGCATCATTGTCAACAGGAAAAGTGCCCAAAAGACTGGCGATTTTGCCACGTTTTATGGCAATGCTGATTCTTTGGCCAAAAAATAATTCTTTCCAATTTAAATAATAATCAAAAACTTCATATAAAAACTTTTGCAAGGAATTCTGCAGTTTTTAGTTCTTTGATAAAAATACTCAGGTAAAAGTTTGTGTTTGTAAGACTGATTTTACCAACGCCAGATTTGACAGTTCTACCATACAAAAACTGTCAGACGTCAAGTTTATTTCACGAATAAAAAATATCTGTCGATTGAAAAATCAACCCTAAGTAGATACTCGTATAGCGATAGATAAAAAAAAGGAAAATATATCTTATTATGCATTAAAGCAATATACTCTGGAGTTCGGTAATATAGCAGCTTTGTTTATATAAAAGTCCTTATAAAATATTTTCACAAAGGAAGTTTACGCGCCTGTCGCGATATTAATAAAGTTCAAAGACATTGTCTGTGGACATTGATCGTCCACCAAAATATCATATTTTCTCATTGATCTTTAAGGGACAACAATTCGCGCAGATTAATATACATCAATATAGTTTTCACAATGGGTCCCTTTTTTGTTTAACAAAATGCTCAAAGGGAAATTGGAAATATTTGGGATATAAAATTAATATTTACGCAAGATATACGGTCCTTCTTCTAAGAAAAGATATTTGGAATATTATCATTCTAGACACAGCTGTTAAAGTCAAACAGGAGTGCTCAAGCAGAATACAAAAGTCGTAAAAAAACATTAATTAGTCATTCTTCTCTGAAAATGCTATTTTGAACTAAAATAAAATTAAATATGGAGCAGTTATATTTTTATTTTACTAATCGCCGAAAAATTTTAACTCACGGGAGTTAATAATAAAGGGTTGCGCGTCGATGTGGCTGCCACCACGTACACACAATCAGCCTATAATGTTCCCACTGCTGGGACACAGGCCTCCTCTCTGTGAGAGGGCAGCCCTGTATAACTCTTTCGATATAATGCAGCTCCAACTAACGCAAATATTAATTATAAAAAAAAACTGGTAACGAAAATATACACACATCAAAAGTGTCAAAAATTAAGAAAAATTGCAATTTTAGCAAATTGTGGGAAATTAACCTAAGTTAATGTCTTCAATTAAATGGCAAAAAAATACTGAAATAAGGATTTTTAAATTATTATTGTAAAGATAAAAAAGAATAACCCTTATGACGTATATTCTGTGTTTCCACCATTGACACGAATCACACAATCACAGCGATTTGGCATGCTTAAAATCACTTTATGGAATGGCCGCCCGCGTTCTTTCTAACAAGTCAAAAAGTTATTGTGGGGTATGCACGACATCCATACTCGGCAGAGCTCTTCTTTGGAGCATATCCATGCATGCTCAATTGGGTTGAGGTCTGGCGATTAAGCAGGCCACGGCAGGACGTCGATGCAAGCATCGGCAAGAGTGCGTGTTACGAATCTAGCCGTGTTTGGTCGTGCATTGCCGTGCATTAGTCAAAGCGAATTAGACAACCGGCTGCGCAAATTGATGATCACGTCTGAAACAATCTTCCCCGTAAACAAATCTGAACATTGAGGTTGCCGCTGACCCAAATGAGATCGGCTCTTCTACCGATCCAAATTACCGGCCTAAACCATTATTGTTCCCCCTCCATATGAATGAATGAACTTCCTGACAAAATTTCAAATGTTCTTGACGTCCAGAGGTCCTCCAAACTCGAGTACGTCTTGTATTCGGCCTCATACCGAAACGAGATTCATCGGAACAGCAAACACAACGCCAGTCCTCTTCCTCCCAATGTTCGCGAGCCCATTGTAAACGGGCCCTACGATTGCGGGTTGCTACAGGTGGAAGTCTGATGGAAGATTGACAATTGATTTTCTATTTTTAATCAAAATTGAAAGAAAATTCTTTATTCAAATAGTGAAATTAACTAAAAAGAATTAATAACGATCCAAAAAAGTTAAAATAATAATCTTCAATCGCGGCGATTACTCTAAAACGTACTTGATCCCTAGACACTTTTGATGTGTGTATGTCACAGTACAGTACACAGCAGTGCAGTGTACAGTCAACTGGTTAAATTAGCCGTTTAGTTAACCGCCTAGCCTTTTAACTACACGGCGGCCGTTCAACTAACGGCCTGAATGATATCCAATCAAAGTTTAGATTGTGGAACTGTAACCAATCACGCGCGAGCCGAATTGGTCGCAGTAACTAAGCCAGGACACCCCAACCAAGTTGGTTAGGTTAGATTAATATCAACCGCGTGCGAGCCGGGAGAGCGAAGCGAGGCGAGCACTACTTCCAAAGGCCAGGCGGTTAACTAAAGGGCTAATTAAACCAGTTAGCTGCGACATGTACACCAGATCGGCGTAAATCAGACATCGCTTAGCATAATGCTGTGACGTATGCACGAAAAAAAGCCACAGTGCCAGCGCACTCGCAATTTCAATTTATTTCTATTCACCATTCATTTGTATTTTCCAGGTCTCACAATCTTCAAAGGTATCCATGCGTTCGACCGCGACAAGCCAAACACCCCCAACTCGGATGTCCAGTACAGCATCATCTCAGGAGACACCGAGGGTCACTTCGCTCTAGAAAGTTCTCACAAGCCAGTCCTGGTGCTCAAAAAAACACTCGACTATGATACAGGGGATAAAGAGTTTTCACTAGTTATTACTGCTTCGGTAAGTGAAAAATGAAGTATTGTTTAAGGGAAAGTCGTAACAGATACAAGCTTTCAAACCGCATGCCGTACAAGTAACGTTTATCATTAGGTACTTGCATATCTAAATAAGAATTTAAAAAATCATTTACTGACAGACAACGTACCTACAGCCTAAATCGCTGCGCTGGGTCAAGAAGCATTAAATTTTGCACAAAGGTGCCTTTTTCAAATACATGAACATTTATAAGGTTCGTAATTTCTGCAAATGGGAAATTCCATAAGACGCTCGACTTGTAATACTATAATGTGCTTATTTGGCATACATAATGTCCATTCAGGTTCTATGTTCTATGTTAGAAGGTTTAGTTTCCTCACTTAGTCCTTTAAGTGGTCCATTGCGCGTGGGCCATGGCGACCGTCGGTGATAATTCCATTCAGTTAGTTGTACATTACTTAACAATAAACTTTGTGTACTTTCAATAATATTCAACTGACAATATCGACTGTCAAATACAATAAAATATGTACCTTTTTGTAACAAACGTATGTGGGTAGCAAAGGCAGAATGATCTGAAAATATGAAAAAAGAAAAATCTAAAAATGCTGTTGTTTCAGGACCGCGGCTCCCCACCTCGCAGTTCGAACGCAACAGTCCACATCGTGGTGCAAGACAATGATGACCTGCCTCCTAAGTTCACTGCAGACCTCTACAGGACACAAATACCAGAGTTCTACCCGTTGCTTGTAAGTCATGTCCATTTGGGTCTGGGTTTACTTAGGTTCTCTTTGTAAAGCAAAGAAAAGTGCGTGAGGGGTCTGTGATAGGTATCTCTTCAGATCATTTATTTATTCTATGCTTTATGCACAAGTAATTCTGCACAAAGGCAGACTATGCCTCAGGCCTCTTCTGCCAGTTTATCTTACGGTATTTACTTTTTTTTGTATAGCGTTTTCTAGAGTACAAAAGTACAACAATAAAAGTACAAAAGTGAAACATAAAATTGAACTTTTATCGCCATTGTCTAACATAGACCCCAAGTCAATAAAACTTTTGTTCAGTTGTAATCGAAACGACTTTAAGTCTCGACTCATGAACTTTAACCCGATGTTTAATGTTCAACCTGTCTTACTTTCTAGCACTTTTATGACATTACGTAATATTATTAACCTTTTGACCGCCACCGCACATACATGAATAGATGACACAACAAAATGTGCCCAGCACGACACGGTTCGACTACATGACAGTTTGACGCCGAGGGCACGTTTTCAGGGTTCCGTTGCCAAATGGCAAAAAACGGAACCCGTCGTCGGAAGATTCGTCATGTCTGTCTGTCTGTCTGTCCGTCTGTCTGTCTGTCCATCTGTCTGTCTGTCTGTCCGTCCGTATGTCACAGCCACTTTACTCCGAAACTATAAGAACTATACTGTTGAAACTTGGTAAGTAGATGTATTCTGTGAACCGCATTAAGATTTTCACACAAAAATAGAAAAAAAACAATAAATTTTGGGGTTCCCCATACTTAGAACTGAAACTAAAAAATTTTTTTTTTCGTCAAACCCATACGTGTGAGGTATCTATTGATAGGTCTTCAAAAATGATATTGAGGTTTCTTATATCATTTTTTTTCTAAACTGAATAGTTTGCGCGAGAGACACTTCCAAAGAGGTAAAATGTGTGTTCCCCTCCCTGTAACTTCTAAAATAAGAGAATGATAAAACTAAAAAAAATATATGATGATACCATGTATACTTCCACAGAAAATTGGTTTGAACGAGATCTAGTAAGTAGTTTTTTTTAATACGTCATAAATCGTAAACCTCAATTTACCTTTTATTCAACCAACTCAAATATAAAAAAACATTTAATTTCATAAACATAAACCTTATACATAAACCCGGATGTTACGGAACCCTCGGTGAGCGAGTCCGACTTGCTCTTGCCCGGTTTTTGATTTTTTGACGTGTGGCGGTCAAAAGGTTAAATCTGCAAATATTACAACGTGGTTTGCCTCGAACATCGAAAATTTACCTGCCGACTGAATTGATTAAACCAATAATCCGTCTGGATCCAAGCGATAAAAGGGGATGACCTTAATTGAGTTTCTCATTCTTGATTGACAGATTTACCAGGTATTGCGGTCAATATTGGGGAAAAATGAGCCAAATATAATAATTGCTACGTTTAAATAATTTGAATGCCAGATTGGTCTAATAGTGGCCAGCGCGACTGATGAGCGTGGGGTCCAGGGTTCGATCACCAAGTCGTGCAGTGTTAATGGGTTTCCAAATGGTTCGCCTCCTGTAAATGGGACACGTCTGCCTTACCTTCAAAAAACAATGGCGTGATGTTATGTTATGTGTTTAATAATTTTTCAGGGGAAGAAAATCCACAAGGAGCTGTTATTCCCGGAGCCAATCAAAGCATTTGATCAAGATCTTAGAGTAAATGCAGCACTGCGGTACGAGCTGGTGGCTGGTAATGAGAGGAAGCTGTTCTCTTTGGACCCGCGAAATGGCACCCTGTTCCTTGATAAAGAAATCGATTTGGATGCTGAAGCTAATTTACCAGGTATAATTTATTTTAACTTTAAGATACCTACACATCTCATCCTGTATACTGTGAAACTACAGGTATGACCCAGTGGTATCAGCCCGGACTTACGAGTTGTATGTCGT
Source organism: Mesoligia furuncula (assembly GCA_916614155.1). Classification (NCBI taxonomy): domain Eukaryota; kingdom Metazoa; phylum Arthropoda; class Insecta; order Lepidoptera; family Noctuidae; genus Mesoligia; species Mesoligia furuncula. The sequence continues at coordinate 886,308 of OU744805.1, forward strand.
GAGTGCGAACCCAGGCAGGCACTTTTCTCTGGGTGTTCATCACCACTGCTCTCAAAACGGTTAAAGAAAACATCGTGAGGAAGCCTAGAGCCAACAATTAGAATACTTGTGACATCTACCAACCCACACTGGGCCCACGTGGTGGATTACGGCCCAATTCTTCTCACAGAAAAGAGGCCTGTGTCCCAGCAGTGGAAACATCATAGGCTGATTATCCAAAAAAAAATAATTGCATGTCATAATCGTAATTATTGTTGTTTTCAGGGAACACGTTTGTGCTGCAAGTGCAGGCGTCGCAGTTGGACAATCCACTGAAAACAGCGCAGACGAGGGTCGAGATGGAACTGCTGGACTTGAACGATAACCTTCCGGAGTTCGAAGTGGACTTCTACAACATTAGCATTGTAGAGAATTTGCCCAACGGTATGTGCTTGATAATGTTGATATTATCGCCTCAAATATTTGCGTAAATCACACAAGATAAAATATATCTATTTATCTACCTCCACCATCCCGGTTACAATGCATTGTTAAATGGCACATCAAATCAAATCAAATCAAATCAAAATGATTTATTTCACATGTGCACTTATGAAACTTCAGAAGCCAAGTGCACGATTCCAATTAGTAGCTTCTAAGAAGAGCCGGCAAGAAATTGCACAAATATCAAGTATTGGAAATACACTCTCTCAGATATGGGACAGATGATTATGTCATACAGTCGACACTATAAAATCGCGTACTGTACTGGTGCAGCAATTAACACTTTCAGTAATTGTTTATAATGATTTCAACTAGAACAGAAATTGTTACTATGTATTACAACGATCTCAACGATCTTTCTTCAGGTTTTAGTGTACTGCAAGTGATGGCAACAGATAAAGATCAGGGAGATAATGGAGAGTTTACGTATCAACTGAGGGATCCTGAAGGTGCCTTTACCATTGACCCTCGATCTGGCTGGCTCACTGTTAGAAATCAGGTACACCTTTTAGCTCATAACCCAAATAACATAATTTTCATTGATAATGTTAGTTAACTTGGTTTTATAAAGTTTGATGATTGTTTAGTATAGCAAATCATATTGTTTGAATAATCCATGGCTAATAATGCGAAAGTAACTCGTGTTAGTCAGTCTGATATAGATCAACTTTGAACGTTAATATCTCAGAAACGTGTCACTTTACGGGGCTTAGTCTAAGTATGTTTTCTGTTTGCATGGATGACGGAAATGGGGGACGGGTAGGTATGCCACGGACCTTCAAAGCCACAAGAATCGAACATATCTTGAGGTAGTATAGTTTTTGCCCCAACGGCAAGTTTTCGTGGGATAATTTCCGACCTGCACACGGAGAGAAGCCAAGGGAGGAGGGAGAAGCCATGGGCGAAAACTTGTATATAAGCTTGTACAAGCAAGCTTGCTATTCTCTCTGGTATTTTGTGTGCAGAAACTATGTTGGAATGAACCTAGTTTCATTAACAACTGCTCAGAAGTATTTTCCTTCCGGATAACATGTCTATTGATATAATTCAGCGATAATAGTATATATTTGTTCTATAATCATATCAGAAGAATGTTATTTTTCCTTATCCCTCAAGAACCCTTGGATCAACTTGATATAAGATCATTGACATTTGTAACGACAAACAATACACAAAGTTTAGTTTTTGCTGAAAGCTAATCTTTTATAAATCAATAAAAGGGTTTTGAATTGCGCAAGCACCAACACTTAATTATTTTTCAGACCGTTCTTGATAGAGAACAACACGCATCACTCAAAATGAAGGTATACGCCAAAGAGAAAAACCCCAGCGTAGTTGGAACTTTCCTGGACAAGAACCGTATTTCTAAATGGCGAAGAACTGCTACAACTCCTAGAACGCCACTAAAGGACAGAACCACTTATATCTTCCCAGATAAGTTAGGAAACAAAAATGAGAATATGGAATATGTTGATGAACAACTCATGTCCTACGTAAATGTGGAAGTCACACTTCTCGATGCTAATGACAACAACCCAGTCTTCGTTCCAAGTAATTTATACGAATTTGCAATTAAGTCTAATGCTAAAGTCGGTACATCTATTGGTAAAGTGAAGGCTGTGGATCCAGATTTAGGAAGAAATGGAATAGTCTTGTATGATTTGCAAAGAACAAGTAATTTGACTATTACCTCGCCTTTCCAAATTGATGCTAAGACTGGAGCCGTGAGTGTTGCCGAGTCACCAATAATTGAAGGAAGACATGCTTTGTTTATTGAAGCTTCGGATCAACCTGCCAATCCTAGTGAGAGAAGATACTCGTTAGCAGTTGTTACTATTGATGTTGTGAGTGCTACTAAAGGTGAGTCAGGAAAGGCTAATGATAAGTTAGGAATGGACAATTAACACCCCGACTATGTTTAAAAGATAAATATTACAATTTAGTTTGCTTCACAAATTGTTAACCGCTACCTCTAAAATCTAAAATCCTCGAAAACCTACTAAGCAATCGAAAGTGGTGCAATTACTGTTGAAACGCAAAAGAAGATTGATGGCTATAATGTGCGTGCGCTCGGAGTAAAACGACGTATGTGCAAAAAATGCATTTCCTCCTTTTTTAACAAAATAAATGAATTAAATTTAACACTACTTTAAGTAAACTTTGATATGATAATTCTCTATGTTTTAAAGTAAATTCCATTGAATAATTCTTAAGTTTTACGCCGTGATGTCATAAAGTAAAAAAAAAAATATATAACTTTGCAATTTTTTGGTATCAAAAAAATATTCATTGAAGCGTGTATTCCTTTTACACGACACTAGACCAAAGAGTCAAAAAACATAAAATGTTAAATCCCTATTCCACATACATAACAAGTTACACGTAATAGAAAAACCACATTTTGTCAACATATCACTTAACAGCTCTACTACAATCTTATTTTCATATAACTCGAGTAATGCAAAAGTAGCAATCCAGTAAATTGTGTTGTATGTTTTTTTCTTAGGTCCCAAAGCTGACAAGCCAGGCTTCATAGGAGCACCATACGAATTCTGGGTTGGAGCCAATGTTGGTATCGGAACAAGTGTTGGCCAAATACGTATCAACGACGCAATGGAAAAGACTGATGTATCCTATGATCTATTACATAGTTATGAAGATGGAGGTTAGTATAACCTGGATTTGAATAACTATGCTTTTTTTGTTCACAATAACTTTCACTTTTCAATTTATTTTTAAATAATTTTTCATATTTGCAGTGCCGTTTGCAGTAGAAGAAAGATCTGGTGTAATAACAGTCGTAGACGAGCTGACCAAGTATAACAGACCCATTTATGACTTCGAAGCGGTAGCAATCCAAGAAAATGCGAACCTAAGTATAACCACAAACGCAACGGTTCACGTAGTTGATGTCAATGACGAGAGAGGAGTGTTGTTGAGGTACATTTATATTTTTTTGTTATTTAGTCCGTCCTTTCACCTAACAACACATATTATTCCCGAAGGGTTAGGCTCAGGTGTATTCCGTCAGTATCCTCCGTCATATATCACTATAATGAATTATGCTTAAAGCAAAGGTATTGCTTGCTTTGCTTTCATTGCAGCCGTAGTGTATTATATTTTTTAAAGGCTAATTATTTTTCAGGCGACTATAAACTTAAAGGGCGACTAACTATTTGCTTCTAAAAAAATAACTTGGCAGCAATTAAGCAATAATTCAAAACAAAAACTCGATGCCAGTTTAAAAAAAACAAAGATATCAACTGATTATTTAGCTGCTACTACTACTAATTTGTCGTCGCGTTAGATACATGCCTTTTTTTGATAATCTCTAATAATGTTATTTCAGAGGTGCACATTCACCGCTTGTATTCCACGTAAAAGAAAACATAGCTGGTGCAACAGTGGGTCAAATCTTCCCCGTTAATGTGAGCTCATTGCAAGCTAACAACACTGGTAACATAAGGTTCATTATCGCTAATCAGCAGGATGTTACTGACGATATTGCGATAGGTAAGCTATACAAAATCTTAAGTGTCACTCATTAAATAAATCACCAATTTCAATGTAAGAACGTACACAAAACTAAAATTTTATGTTCCAGGACAAGATGGTACAATTTTTGCTCAGAAACCTTTAGACAGAGAAAAACGAGAAACGTATAGAATGACAGTGATCGCTGAATTTACTAAAGGTATGATATCTGGAGCTGGCATATACCAAGTTACGATACACGTTGATGACGAAAATGATAACCCACCCGTTTTTGAACTTCCAATGTATGAGGGTTTTATCGCTGAAAATTCACCAAAAGACACTGAAGTTAAAATGACATATAAGATCGTAGCTAAAGACGCTGACATGGGGCCAAATGCTTCGTTTAAGTACACTCTTTTTGGTGATGGCCGTGAAATGTTCCATGTTCATGAAAACACTGGAGTAGTAATGTTTATAGGAAACAGATTAGACAGAGAAGAAAAAAGTTCTTATGTACTAAAAATTGTTGCAAGGGACAGAGGTGGATTAAGTTCTGAAACTAAACTGACAATAACAGTATCAGATGAAAATGATAATCTACCTAAATTCAATCAGATCATCATACCCTTGGGAGAAAACGTAGAACTCCTCGAGTTAGATGAAAATTCTACTGTCAAAGTATACCGCGAACGGAAAAATAACTCTACTACGGGGATATCAAATTCGGAAGCTAAGCCGAAAAATAAGTTTGCTTTGGATTCAGAGTCTTCTGGGTCTTTGTTTATGATACCAGAAAACGTTGCAATTGGTTCAACGATTTTGAAACTTAATGCGATAGACATGGACAGTAGCATCAATGGCCAAATAAGATATGAATTCATTTCAGAAGTTTTTATACCTCCTCATAGTTTGTCTGCTAAAGGTATGCAAGTAAAAAGATATTTTGTCATCAATGAAAGACATGGCCACATAATCGTTGCAAGAACATTACCCCCAGAAGCAGAATTTAGATTAAATATAACAGCGTTAGATGGTGGAGACTTGAGTGATCACATATCAATTAGATTCTTTATCAAAGATATCAATGACCATTTTCCGATGTTCAAAAAGTCCTGGTATAGTTTTAATGTAGAGGAGGCTCAGTACACTAGAAGAATTTTAGGTAAAGTCGATGCCACTGATGCTGATTTTGGACAGAACGCTAACTTGACATACTTCATTCAACCTAAACCTAAAGACTTGCCTTTTGAGATATCACCATTGACTGGAGTATTCAGTGTTAATGGAGAACTAGATAGAGAAAATGAAGATAAATACGTTATCACTGTGGTAGCACAAGATAATGGATATGATAAGAAACTTTCATCCTCCGTCAGTGTTGAGGTGCAAGTGTTAGATGTAAATGACAATGCACCAAAATTCTATGCATACGATGAATTGCTAGAATGGAAACACCCAGAAGCTGGTGAAATCTCAAATCACAACTTTGAATCAGTTATGATGATGCCAATTTATAAAGCAACGTTAAAAGAAAATGCTCCTATTGGAACAGTTGTCACTAAGATTTACGCAAATGATACTGATTTTATAGGTAATGGAAATGGTCTTATCTTATACAGCCTACCACAAAGAAAGAATCAACTGAATATTTTCGCTATAGACTCAAAGGAAGGTATTATCACAACAACGGGAAGACTTGACTATGAAAGTCAGACTGTTCATAATTTAACAATTGTCGCTTCTGACTTAGGACTACCAAGTTTGAGTTCTACAGCTATTCTGATGTTGACAGTGACTGATGTTCCTGATGAAGTAGAAGTATCAGATAAACCAGTTTTTATTTCAAGATATTACGAATTAGAGATTGAGGAAAATGTTCATACGCCAGTCGAGTTAGTAACTTTGAATTTGACGGAGCATTACGAGAACTTCAAAATGAAGTATTTCATCCTGAATGAAAACGATGCGGATGTAAAGAGGACATTTGTGATTGATCCAAGAAATGGAACTTTATATTTAGTGAGGAGTCCAGACAGAGAAGTACAGGATGTTTATGAGATTGTAGTAAGAGCTGAAAGACAAAAGATAAGCAGAGAGTTACCGCACATGATATATCCTGTAGCCGATGATGTAATGGAGGGACTAACTAAATATGACGTAAAAGTCATCGTTAGGATAAAAGATGTGAATGATAATGCTCCGAAGTTTACCAATGGCGGACGGCCCTTAGTCACAGCAATTCCAACTACAGCACCGTTTGGATACCAAGTTATACAATTGAAGGTAGGTGACCGACAATGTATTTAATTTAGTCGACGATTAATTTTGGATGTGAGTAATGGTTTGCAAAATTCTTTGAAACTCATTTTGTTCTAAAACTAGCTATATTACTTATAAGTTTTTATTCGTAAGGAAATTACAAAATTATCTATCACTGACTTTTGATTTAGTTAATTTTCAATATATAAAAAAATACAATCGAGCAAAGAATCTGGGTCACATAAAAATATATTTTTACAAAGTGGTCAAATACCACAAATTACGTATCCTAATAAAGTTCTTCTTTACTTTTCCATATATTATATTTTTCAGTACAAACGTAGAAGTTAAAAAATTATCGCCTCTTAAAATTAATTAGCAACATTAACTCATGCTCAGGCTACGGATGCAGACATCGGTATCAACGCCGACATCCGGTACCAGATCATCAACGAGCAGGCGCCGCGCTTCGCTATCGACCCGGTGTCGGGTCGTGTGCGTGTCGTGTCGGCGCTCGCTCGTGACGCGGGGCGTGTGTTCGGGTTTGATGTTAAGGCAACAGATAAGCGGGGGGCTGATGATGGGAAGTCTGCGATTGCTAATGTTTTCGTGAGTATCCAGAGTAAACTTACTTCAACATTTAATAAATTGCCCTCCAGATTGTATTTTGGGTCATGGCAACCAATCTCAAAGGAGACTAGCCTTCGGCGCGGGAGATTATAGTACAGTAGTAGTGTCTGCGCATACACTTGCGTGCACACTGTCGTTTCTAACTCTCATAGTCCGATGGGACGGCACGTAATCTGACACAACCTGAGAGAGATCAGGCGCAGGACTAACGGCTTAACGTGCTTTCCGAGGCACGTGGGTATCATACAGCCAATTTCCAAACTCCGGACTGTTACTAAGAAATTCCTAATGGAAAAACCCATTAATAGTTCAGCTGACCTGAGAGTCGAACCTAGGTCCCCACGCTCAGCAGTCGCACTGCTCCTGTTTGTCTCGTGCTTCAATATTTAAAATGTATTTCAATAGCTTATAATGACAACTTATAAAACACTGATAAGAATGCCAGATACCTATGTAAATTACTGGATCTGCATGGTAGATGTATGTCATACTCATTCTGTTTTTAAAAGTTCCTAATATTCGCATAATAGCCATCGTTACTAGCAAATTTTTTTCAATAGCCTTTTAAACTTGGGATATATTAAGCAATAAATTGTAATCTTCCAGGTATACGTGCTAGATGAGAATAAACAGCTGGTGCTGGTAGTAGGAGCGAAACCGATGGAAGTAGAGAAAGGAATAGAGAACATTACTAGATCACTGACCTCTATGACAGGATACGACATAAGAGTCCGAAGACTAGAGGCTCACAATAAGGCTTCCATGGATGGTTATGCGTGAGTTTTGCAGTCTTTTGTTTTCTATTTTGTATGACCATGTCCATCAAAGATATTTAAAATTATTGCTTTTCTTTTCTTTTAGGACCGATTTGTATATCTACGGAGTGGATCCACTGTCGAATGCCATCATTGACATGGATGTCCTTCAGAAGTAAGTTTTAAGTACTTGAATTTTTATATTTTAAATTTTATCACATCGTAAATAATCCTATTGTTATAAATTCTGAAATATTGAATGCAGTAAAAAAGTTAGGGTGCTTTTATCTGCCATCCACGCAGTACAGTTGGCAGCTATGTCACCTGTCCATAGTAAAGTTATAATTCAATTATTACATTTATTTCTCCAGATCCCTAATGAAACGCGAGACTGACCTTCGTCACAACCTAGCAGGGTTCCGCGTGCTCGAAGTGGGCGACACTGCCATGGTGCAGGCCAGGAGTGGCAAACTCCTCAGCACGATGGAGATCAGTGTCGTGGCTCTTGGGTGCATCGTCTTCGTTGGCGCTTGTACCACTGCTGTCTGTATACTGTGCGTCAGGAGGAGCCGAAGGTGAGAAATTATTTGATTTATACAAAGTCTGTGTAAAATTTTGCATGATTTAAAAGATCAGCGACAGATCCGGTAAGAAATATTAACTTCTTAAAAAGCGTGAATCATCTAAATAGGTATGCCCCATACACCTAACATACAAACACAAGCAAGAGTCTACAATTACATTGTTGGTTTTCAAGCAAATTTTGCACTTCTTTTATTCAGAATCTTATATTTTACGCCTAATTTGAGTAAGAACTTTATTACTTCACTTCTCAGTTTGGGTTTTTAAGCAATGTTGATGCTTTGATTTAGCATTGGGGATTTAAAATACTTATATTATAAATTATGTATATGTAGGAATTATATAAATTAATATGTAGGAATTATAAATTGTGTATTTGTAAATTGTTTTTAAATAGGAGTATTTATTCGATTTGCAAGTCCTTACCTTGTCTTGCCTAAGTTGTTAATAACAGATGGTAAGCAACAATTTTACGCTTATCATTTTCAGAAAACACCACCACCACAGGCGAAAGCATGTGACCCACTACTTCATATGAAACTACCCTCTTGTTGCATGTGTTGTAGAATTATTTGTTCTTAGACTATTTCGTTAGTGAAAATAAACAAATCTCTTAAAAATGTAGCGTTTCCTGGCACTTAACGTAGAATTCTTCTTAATGTAGGTATAATAATAGTTTTAATACCGTAGTAAGTATATATGTTTAAAACTTGATTTGCCGCTGTTTTTGGTATTTTTAGTTCGACTTTACTATCACATTTTGTCACAAAGTCACTTTACTAATTGTGGCTAAGAGATATAGAGAGTATAGACTTGAATTTCGTACAATTCTTGTTATTTTTGGTTTTTACTTGATTTTAATTGCTTATTTATACTGATGTTGAAAATAGCGTATCGGTCTACTACGATACATTGCTCTTAGAAAACAACGTTTGATGTTGAATATCAACATCTTGTGTAGGCGAATAGACTTAATTTGTTTCATGTTTTCGAAACATTACGAGGTGAGCTAACCAAAAAAAAATCTACAGAGGTTGCAGCTCGAATGGCTTTACTTTTAAACCTTTTTGAGGCTTAACTTATGCTCGATTACTTAGCAAGGAGTTTCAAATTAATTAAATTGAAGAAAAATACCAAACTCAGCGGCTCTACTCACTTTTAACCCACCACTCACTTCAAACTTTTGCCCTAACAGACGACACCAAAAACCATATTCCCAGCAACGACTTAACGCTTTCTCAACTGAGCACCTAACCAAATTCGGAGGCCTCTTCCCGTCTGGCGGCAACCAGTGTCAAGAGCTGAACCAGAGCTACAGCGAGGCGGACTCCTACATCGACGTCATCAACCATAATGTGAAGAAGATCTGTCCTCACGGGAACACGGTGGAGGAGTTTGGGAAGGCACACCAGAAATGTGTGAAGACACAGAACCAATTTGGGGAGGACCAGTTCAAGCACGAGAGGATGTGCATCAAGTTCAACCAGCGGCCCTTGCAGAAGAGGTATGAATGATATCGCTTTGTTATTTAGATAAGATCTAACATTCCTTCCCTTTCTAGAACGCTTGACTTTGAAATACACATAAGACGCCGCCATATAGCTTAGTAATATAGTCCTAAGATATGTTATAAATGATCAGGAAATCTTTCGATAAGGTGTACGAAAAAACATTTGTGCACACCATGTGTCTGCTTTTAGTAGTAGATCAACAATTGCTGCAACATTTAAAATTATCATTTATCCGGCAGTTGAATTATATTAACAGGCATATGTGCGCTTGAATTAGGTACCTACCTACATACTAAACTCCGTTACTAAGCCTACAAATACGCACACAAAAATACAATATATTAAAACAAAAATCCACAATCTGAGAACTTATTGAGAAAAAAAGTAATAATATTGCTTGTAATTTTGTTAGAAAAATTGTGAAAACCTGTTTTTATTACTTATTTATACGAGTAAGGTAGATCAAATCTGTTTGAATTCTATTTTTTCGTAATTTTTGACGTTTAAAAGTGCCTTTTAAGTGCCTACTTGAAATAAATGTTTTGACTTTGACTTTGCAGCACAAGCTAGTTTAGTAATAGACAATATAACCTGAAAAAGGGCATCATATTTTTTGCCTTATTGAGTAGAAGCACGGATAGGTTCAAAGTAGGATGATGTTCCGGACCTGAACTTTTTGCTTGATTTGTAATAATATTACTTTACAGGAAATTAAATTAATCGCTATGGAAACGAAAACTTTGAAAACAACAAACCCCTCAAACCAAAACAAATTAAATATTCAGAATTCAAGATCCTCAACAAAAACTTGAAAATATTCCTTGTATTTGATTACAAAATTTCTCAGAATAATGTTTAATATTTTCAAAATTTTAGATTAGGTAGGTTTACCGGAAGCTGCTCACAAGCATTTTACTCAGAAGTTAATGATTACGTCTCATCTAAAACCAACGAATGTTCTATGTGTTATAACAGTTAATTAAGATACTTATTCCTAATTCTTACTCTTGGTAAATTATTTATTTTTTTGGAACTGGTTTATTTTTATGGACCAATGTTTGCTCTTTGGAAAACAAAATTAGCTTGGTTCTAATTTCCGTACACCGACTTTAATTGTTCAGAAGTTGACGTTTTCATAATTGATAGTTATTTATTGGAACTTTGGTTACAAAATCTAATTAACTAACTCTTTAAAAACCCTCCATCTTAAGTCCTAAACCTTGGCTAGTGTAAATTGCTCTATGTACTTCGTGTTACCTAAATAATTTATAGGTACGCTTATACGTACTTCAACTTGGGAAATCAAGTTTTAGCAAATAAGGTAGCTCATTCATTTATTACCAAATAAGCGAAACAAATGCCTTAAGAAAAATTACGTTTGAATTCCCTTTTGACATAGGAGCATTGGCCTCACAATATAATGAATTTTTTGTCGAAAGTACCAAGTGCCTAGAATCTGTCTACACATAACCATATTATCTAAAACAGATGTAGTGAATGTCTAAGACACTACCTCACTTTTTCAATAAAATATCCTTGATTTTTTCTTTTTAATTTTGAAAATAATCCAGTCTTTACTTATAAGAAAACTATGGTAGAGGCTTCAACAACTAACAGTCGGCTGACCATCAATCACTAGTGGAAAGATCATTATTTTAATTTATTTTCTTCTAATAAAACTTTTTGTAAGAACACTTTGATAGACTGACATGAAAAGGTCAGATAGGTGCTTACAGACTATTTTTTCGAAAAGATGAAATAAATGTGATGTTATGATGTTTCATTATACTTTCTGAGTTCCATACGAAACAGTTGAAGGTTATGGTAATAATATTATTCCTTGTTATTCCTTACTAACGCTTTACTAAGTCGCGTCGTGTACGGACCACCAGGGAAATGCTAGTGATGTGGCGAGTCTTGCATTCTGGCTTCTCTTTTTTGATTTAAGTTTCAAACACGTTAGTTTTGAGTAGCGTCATGGATCGTGGACCATGAGCCTAAGTGTTGAATAGTCCTTATGGTATAAACCGTTATAAACAGTCTAGTCGTTAGCCAGGCCGTAGGTAGAAAAATCAAGTGGCAGGAACTCTTAACGTCGTGTAATTATTGAGAGAAAATGCGTCACAACATAATTATAATAATGCAATATTTCTCTAATAAGAATTAGGCCAAACGACATTCATACACAATACATTGCCACTTTATGGAGCGTTATCTCCGTCCTAATACTACAAAACACTGTTACCTAAATACGAGATATATTGGTACTTTCAATGAAATAGTAATATGTTGAATACCTGGGAAGCTTTCAATAAATAGGTACTAGAATACAAGGAAAAACCTGTTTTTTTTTGTATTTTTGTATGAACCTTTGAAAAATATCTTATAAGTAGGTGTCTTATTTACTACCGTCTATATAAATTATTCAGCACACAATACACGTCTGCTCCATAAACACAACTTTTAGGTCCAGAAATACTAAATCAATACTTTTATAAGACTCACTTTACAAAACTGTACTTGTATAATTAAGACTAAGATGATTTTTACCCAAAACCATTTAGCCTTAAACCTGAACCCTTAACGCAGGTCAAGGCGTATCCAGCTCCGTTCGCATCCGTACTAACATTCCACCGACATACTAACACATGCAGCACGTACTAACACCTACAGCCACAGTACATGACCAACAGATCTAAAACACTTTACCTCTAGGAAGGGGCAGGATACATCGATAACGTCCGTGAATTCCAGTGGACAAGACTCCGGCATCGCGGAGGCTACGCGGTGTCCGTGCGGTCAGTCCAGTCTGCACACTTCCGAGGAAAGCAGCGGGTGGGTGGCTTTTTTCCAACTATATGGTTTGGGTAAAGGAGAGCTAAAAGATTTGGAGAATTGGCAAACTTATATAAATGGAGGCTTTAGAGCCTGCACCTCACCCTGTAGTTAATCATTTAAACATTTACACACCACTTACCATTCAACCAAAGAATATTTAATTCCCGATTCAATTCATTTATTTATTTGAATACAAATTGCATATTTACAATATTAAGCCTTATATTAAAGTGGTAGGTATATAACAATGGGATCGACCTGAACTAGGTAAACCTGTATCTCAGGTAGGTCTGGTAGGTTCATATATATGTTGATATTTAATGACTCAGATTATAAATATTTATTGAAGATTGTACATCGATCACAGTCATACTGTAATTTAATGCAATAACTTCAACAGAATTTTATCACTACAGCATTCATTTTTAACCAGCTGCCAAAATTATACTGACCTGATCATTACCTAAAAGGCATTTCAAACTCAATTTCAATTCCTAGGTGCAGTTACGAAGATTCCTTGAAGTCTACTCGCAACCTTGAGGGTCGGGGAAAGCCTTATCTCGTGGAGCACGAGCCTCGGTTTCTGAGGAGAGCATCTTTCACCCACCAGCCATTAGACTCGAGACAGTTCAACTACAGACGCCAGTCCTTTTCAGAGAACATGCAGAGACACTTTCCAGCTTTCGAGAGGATTGGCTCAGGAGGTAGGATGACCAGACAGATTTCAACTCCTAACGTCTCAAATCTAACACAATCATATTTCTTAAGTGGAAAGAAAAGACTCGAACCTAGAAGAAAAGAGGTCCTCAATGAGCCTATGGTGGATTACGACCATAGTGAGGGAGAAGATGTGTTCGATACCACACACAGGATGGAGAGGAGAGCGAGTGGGAGGAACCACAAAAGAGGGAAGTTCATGGAACTGGGAGGACAGGCTGCAGTGTTTGTAGCCACCCCGGCAGCTGCTGAGATCATGAGGAGGCAAGGCAGTGAGAGACTCATGTTTGCTAGACCGTTATAGTAAAAGCCAACGAAGCCATTTTAAAATAAACTTTAAGTTCAGTTGTAGAGACATAGGTGTACGTCAGACTGCTCAGACGATTTATGTTTAAATGCTTAAAGGTTCTGCACCTGGCAGTGACAACATTATGTGACTTTGAAAGAAAAGGATTTATGAAATAACATTTCACTAAAGTGTTGGATGAAGACATTATGTTGAATTTGTGTGAGCTATTGGAATCCTATCATTGTGATCAACATTACACTCAATTTTACTCACTATTCCTTTGACTTTGTAAAATAAATGATAATACACATAAACATGTAAGAATGAGATTATGAATATCCTATAGGATTTTGATAGTGAAATAAAAATGTTATGCAAATGTGTTATTTTTGATTGAGTGATAAAATGTTAAAACAATCGTTAACTTATGAATTATAAGAATATTGTGCAATTTGTGTTTAAAAATATGTAATTATAAATGTGTATATTCTATGTAAATAAATGTAGAGTTTAGAGATGTTCTGGACATTTTGTAATAATTACTTGCCTTCGTCAGCTTTACTATTTGGTGTGTCCAAAGAATTCATAGATTGATATTAAGTGCCATTTGGATTATGTCTACATTTGTAGAGTTCTGTGAATGTAGAGTTTGTAACAGTCTGTTAAGATTAATGTTTAACCACCTAATGACGATGTTATGTGTTGCGAAAGTGACGATTTGTATTTTTGTAAATACCTTTAGATGTTAAGAAATAAATGAGTTAAAAATATACATACATACCTAAATGTTTTTATTTATAAGATTTTTTTTTATTATAGTGGTCTGGAAATCAAGACATTGTGAGAAACATGTGCATCTGGATTAAGGGCCTGCACATTTGGAGAGGTTTATGTCCAGTTCTGGATTTCGTGAAGACTTAAAATTATCTATAGAAAAAGTAACGTCATGGTAGGTATTGTGAATACTCGAAATACAATCTAAATTTATAAAATAAAATAAAAATATGGCAATAATTGCAAGGTAGTCATCAAAATCAAACCAAAAGTCTTTTATGCAAATTAGGCCCAGTATTAATCAAAAACTAGTCAAAAAAATGCCCGCCCTTCACCCCTTCCTAGTGCTTTAGCTGGCAAGCATCCTTCACCAATAAGTTTCCACTGTCAGAGATACCAAAAGCCACAAAACACTTCAATATTTCTGTCAACAATCAATTTCTCACTTCTACAAAAGTAGTTTCTTCACTACCGAGACCTATAAAACGGATGTTAACCCTATTAAGAAAATGTCAGAGTAGCAAGTACAAAAGCAATATGTCAATACTTCTACAATTAATAAAAGGTCCTCACTTTGTAAGCGTATCCCTCTGAAAAACATCGCAAATATGTTGCCACATAAATAAAAACTAAGAAAACAGAAGGGAAACGTATTGCTTGAATGTGTTATTGTAGTACTTTGATAGAGAGACCAAGTGTTTTGGGAAACTAACGCAGGACAAAAGCATCTTGTCATACAGAGACGGAAAGTATGTTGTGTATAAAAGGCAACTTTCGATTTTAATGAATAAGATCAAAATCTCACACGTGGATGGGACTTACCTAAATATAAACCCGGGCAAAATCTACATAATAGCCAAAAAGAAGCGAAAGGCATTTTATACGTAAAAAATAAATTCAAATTGATACGTTATGGCAATTTCATACAACTATCAAAGAATGGCAGTAATTGTGATTTGATTATACAGTGAATTTAAGTTTGGTATCAATTTGCTTATCTATTAAGTTCCCTACGAGTTTTTACCAGTTCTTCAGGCAAGCGAGCAAGTCCTGCAAGTGCCATCAAGTGATGCACTTTTTGTTTTTTTGTTAGCCATTTTGTGTCCCACTGCTGGGCAAAGGCCTCCACTTTTTTCTTCCAAGTCGGTGTCTTGTGGCCAAGTCGGTGTGATGTTGGCCCTGCAAATGATATTAGATCGGCACACCATCTTAAAAATAAAGAAAAAAAAAAAGTTAGTGTAGAAAAAAAAAAAAAGAAAAAATAAAGTTAGTGTAGGTTATGATGACATCTCAACAAGGGTATTGAAATTCGTCTCTGAAGTGATATCGAGCCCCATTAGTCATATAATTAATTTAAGTATTTGCTGTGGAATTTATCCCGATAAACTAAAACCCACTATAGTTAAGCCCTTATTTAAGAAAGGTGACAAGACTGACATAAATAACTACCGACCAATTGCGCTAATACCGGTAATATCAAAAATATTTGAAAAAGTAATTTATAACCGCATGTGTTCCTTCTTCACCAAGCACAATATTTTAGTAAAGGAACAGAAAGGATTTAGGAAAAATAATTCCATAAATATGGCTATCTATGACTTCCTTAGTATTATAATGACAGATATCGATCAAAGAACTCCCACCAGCGCTTTATTTATGGATATGACGAAAGCTTTTGATCTAGTTGAACATAATATCTTGTTAGAAAAACTAAGTGCTTACGGAATAAGAGGAAATGCACTTTCTCTTATAAAATCTTATCTTGACAATAGAACACAGTGCACGGAAGTTAGACGAATTTGTACAAAGGATAAAAAGGAATATAAATACATTTCAGAAAAACGTAAAATCACATTTGGCGTGCCACAAGTAAGTGTATTGGGCCCGCCATTGTTTTTAGTCTACATAAATGACTTTCCGAAAAACGTTACTTTCCCTATGGTTCTTTTTGCCGATGATAGCACTTTAATTATAAAACATAACAAAAATAGAAACTATGAATGTGACATTAAAGATGCATTACAACAATCAATACACTGGCTTGAACAAAATAACTTAATATTGAATCTAAATAAAACTAAAATTATGCAGTTTAGACAAAGAATTAACACTCCTGACATTAATATATCTTTTAATAATAATATAATTGAAGAAGTAGGACATTTTAAATTTTTAGGATTGACAATAGACTCTAAACTGACGTGGAAAGAACATGCATCCATCCTAATTAAAAAATTAAGCAGGTTTGCTTTCGCTCTTCACAAACTAAAAAAAATTGTAAATCAAGCAGCTGTCGTAACAGCGTATTATGGCTATGTAGACTCCATACTACGTTACGGAGTCATTTTCTGGGCAAATTCATGCGAAAAGCATGAAATCTTTAAAGCACAAAAGAGGTGCATTAGGTCTATATGCAATCTTAAATCAACAGAAAGTTGCAAACCCCATTTTACTTCCCTCAAAATACTAACGCTGCCTTGTCTTTACATTTACGAGACCGCATTGTTTGTAAAAAAAAACGGTGATTTATTTAAAAAAGCTTCAGAGCAAAGTTCTCGATCAATAAGACCAACATACCGACATGAATTATTATGCCTAAGAAGATCAAAAACCGCCCTTATGTACAAGAGCATACTTTGCATGGCTCCGAAAATTTTTAATAAGCTACCTAATGACATAAAAGATTTAAACTTGACTCAATTTAAACGCAGCCTAAATAAATTTTTAATAGACAAATGCTACTATACCATTGACGAATTTCTTGCTGACAATATTTCTTGTGACTGATCCTGTGTGTATTTATGATTTATGATGTACCTAATATTCCTATCAGACTTTTAATTTAATTAGAATTGTTTATTACAATAATGTTTTAATTAATTTCTAATATTGTTAAATTCATAGTGTATGCCCTAAATGGTAGATTTTTGAGTTTCTATAAAATATCTGTAAGACCTGTTATTTCACAAAAAATCGCACTAATAAATACTTTGACTTTGACTTTGACCTTCGCTTTAGTCTACCTCGACGGCGATGTCCTGCCTCAGGCGTCCAGTTAGTGACGATCTTTGCCCATCTCTCCGGGTGCATTCGTGAGACGTGTCCGTCATGCAGTGATGCACTTACAGTTTTTATTTTTTGTCTACCCAGCAAACAAACGTTGTCAAATAATATGAACATTGCTCCCTATGTAACAAAGACAAAGTCAAAGCATTTATTTCAAATAGGCACATAAAAGGCACTTTTGAACGTCAAAAATTACTAAAATAGAATTGATTCTAGTCGCCCATTCCAAAAGGTAGTTTTCGTATGGAGAAGAATGGGCAAGAAACTCCACCGTTACTCTCCTATTGCACAACAATCCCACAAGTCACCCAAAGTTATGCGCTTAAACGATTTACACCATCAAGAACGAATCAAGTTATAATATTATATTTCATTGAAAGTCAAACGGTTTCCAAAGTCCACTTGAAGTCCACTTAAAATGAATTGAATTTATAATGTCTTTAAGAAAATAATATTTTGATGGAAATGATTTTAGAACTGTGAAGTTCGTGATGCTTTTCGATTGGCAAACTTGGAAAGGCATTTGAAATTTGTTTAAGAATTAGTCGCAGGTGAAATCTTTTTTATTTAAAAGAAATCATTTATGTAAAGAAATAAGTACTAGGTTTGATACGTAGCTTTAGGTTTGTAATGAATGCGTTTTTTCTCAAGGGAATAATTTCGTTTCTGGTGAATACGATTCTGAGTATAGAGATGCTAAAATTACACAAACACATAAAAAAAATTCCATCCCAAAAATCAAGATCTAACAACGTTTTCCCGAACAATTTTAATTAACGCACTCAACCCGAATCTGAACTGTTATCTCAAAAGTTTCATATTTAAAATAGGTGACGTAGAAAGTAATCAATCTTTGTCCCGAAGTTAATCCGGGGTTAACTGAGGCCGGGTTAAGTTGGGCCGGAACATCCCGCCGTGTGGTCACCCCAGGCCATTCATACTTTTGCCCAGATGGGGGCATTGAACTTGTGATATTATTTGGTTTCTGGTTGTAAGGACTTGTAACTTTAATGTGACTTTTTAGTTCACTTTCTGAGTGTTTTTACATTGTCAGATTATTACGCTTTTTCCGCATTTATAACCGTTAGAATTATATTTCTTTCTTAACGGTAATAAAGTGAATAAACAATTTTGGTACTGAAATAATTATAGTAACGACTCAGTAAGAATGTTCAGAATTTTTTCAAGAGAGGAGAAAAGTAAACCAAGTCGACCTACGAAGCCATCTATTAAAAGTACAGACTTCATGGAGAGCGTGCGCACCACTTAATAGGTACTTGGATACCAAGTGGTGCGCACGCTTTTGTCACTGCGGAACTCACTAGAAATTTGATTTCAGTGCCCTTTTCCGTTGTTACATACTACTCTGGGACTATCATAGTTTTAGTAATTGCAGTTTTTACGTTACGTAACATGGCAGATATATGGGACACAGCTAGTATGACTATGAAAATTATAAAATAGAAAATACCATAAAGAAAAATCAGTGAACTCAATAATTAATACACTAGCTAATAAAAAGTTAATAAAACTGGGTTAATTAGTCTTCTTATTATTTTGACTGAAAGTTACTAGTAGGTACCTACTGTTCTTGGGACCGGAAACATGGCTGGAACAGCTTCACCTCAGAGTGTTGTGTTAGTTGATAAATGAACCGATATGTACCTCTGTATTGGCTATATTGGCTTTGGTATTTAGATGCATCCGTTTAGACTGACAAACACACACACATAGAATAAAGCTAGAATGATAGGAAAAGGCTAGGCATGCTTCATTTGATGATATTGGCTATAAGAAAACCTAAGTAAAAGGAATGTAGATTAGTTTGATTGATAATTTTATAAATAAACATAGCTATGTCGCCGCCAACTGGTTTAATTAGCCGTTTAGTTAACCAAACGGCGTCCTTTTTAACTAAACGGTGTCCGTTCAACTAACAGCCTGAATGATATTCAATTATAGTTGAGGTTGGAACTGTAACCAATCACGCGCGAGCCGAGTTTGGTCGCAGTATTAAGCTAGGGCACCCCGACCAGATGGGTTAGGATAGGTTAGAACTATGATCAACCGTATGCGAGCCGGGAGAGCGAAGCGAGGCGAGCACTACTTCCAAAGGCCAGGCGATTAACAAAAGGGCTGATTTAACAAGTTGGCTGCGACAGATACATCGCCAAGCAGTTAGTCGAGTCTTCACGTGACCAGAGGGCCTGCCTAGTTTTAGCTCAAAGAATCAGCATTGCCATGCAACGTGGTAATGCTGCCAGTCTTTTAGGCACTTATCCCATTGAAAGCGATGCGGATGAATGGAATAACTCAATTTTTTGATGCCCACTGAGCTCCTCCCTTTTTATTACATGGTAACTAAATACAGCATTAACAAATAGTAAAAAGGATCTTATCTAGTATGTTATTATGAGTGTTTCGTGGAATAACTAGTTAAGTAAATATCAAATTTTAACAAGCCAAACCATGGACCATGAGATGGATAGATTGAGTAAAAGATCAAGATAGGGATAGATAGATACTAAGAGGTCGCTACTGAGATGCCGCAGGCTACTAGGGATGTATGGAACTGCTAAGGAATAAGGGCAGGAAGATGATATCCAAACCATGGCTCCTGAATGTTCTTAGACCAAAACTATTGGTTCAGTAAAATAAAGCGGCCAAGTGAGATTCCGACTCGCACACGACGGGTTCCGTACAGCATTTAACACTATGTTTTTTAAATACTTTAGTAAATAAAAAACACGTTTATTGTATGTCTTTCTTTTTTACTTTATTTTTACTATTTGTTGTAATAACGGCCATAGTGGTAAAATTGCAAATGTCTACCTATTACGGTTCAAAAGTACGTAACGGACAGATGGACACTAGACCCTTAGTAATAGGGTCCAGTTTGCACTCTTTGCGAACGGAATTCCAAAAAATATAAATAATAATGATATTCATAGAAAACAAAGCTTCAAATACGACGAACTATCTTACAATAACAATCGAGTGTACGACTAAACGCCGACAGACACTACGCCGACAATTAAGAGGAGTAAGTATTACCACAGAATAATTAATAGTAGGTACTTAGGTATTACAAAAATGCGCGTAGATGCAAAATTTCCTCGTTGAAATTGAATACTATTCGTTGGTTGACATTAATAACAATTAGTTGGTAAAGTTAGTACGTTTTCTCTTCTACAATAATAATAAAGCGATTTTTTTTTATTATTTATCTATTTATTTAGCAATAATCGTTCTCCTGATGCATGTTTAGGCAAAAACTCATGGAGAGCTGATTTGAGAGCTCTAATTTACAGATTCTGTTAAATATAACCCAATACAACATAAAAACAATTTTCCTCATATCACAAATGTCTTAAAATTTTATAAAAATACATTTTTGTTTTAGATATGCCTTATATATAAAGAAAAAGCGACTGGACCTAATTAAATTTTCTACTGGAAACAAGTCTGAATATCTTCGAACTTCTACATCATTTTCACTTTTTTTTGCTTAACTAATATTAATTAAAAAAAAAATTGATACTATATAATTTTTTAATACATAAAATAAAGCTGGGACGATGCGTGCTCGCTCTGATTTTTCATACAAACAAAATTCCCCTTTTTCACCCCCTTAAAGGTTGAATTTCCAAAAACCCCGACAAAGGCTACATAATATGAGAGAGTGATTGCGGGCCGCCTCGTCGGGCAACTGGTGAGGACGGGGCCGGATCTTGCAGACAGCCAGTTTGGCTTCCGCAAGGAGCACTCGACGGTGGACGCCATCATGCGCGTGAGAGCCCTCACGACGGGGGACGCAGTGTCCCGGGGTGGGGTCGTCGTGGCGGTGTCACTCGACATCGCCAACGCTTTCAACACCCAGCCCAGGAGCTGCATTGTGGAGGCACTCCGGTATCACCGGGTGCCGCCCTACCTCTGTCGAATCGTCGAGGCGTACCTGACGGACAGAGCCGTCATCTACCCCGGTCGCGATGGGGAGTGGAACCGGCGAGAGATGTCGTGCGGTGTCCCGCAGGGATCGGTTGTAGGACCGCTCCTGTGGGACATCGGCTACGACTGGGTGCTGCGGGCCGACCTCCCTGATGGCGTCAGCGTGGTTCGCTACGCTGACGACACGCTCCTGGCGCAGGGGTCGCATCAGGTGGCGGCCGACGCGATGACACGCGGGGTTGCGATAGTCGTGGAGAGGATCCGGCAGTTGGGTCTCGAGGTGGCATTGCACAAGTCCGAGGCCATGTCGTTTCATGGGCCCCGGAACGCGCCACCATCGGGATCCCAACTAACGGTAGGAGGGGTTCACATCGGCGTCGAGGTGACAATGAAATACCTGGGTCTCGTCCTCGACAACCGGTGGAACTACGTCGAGCGCTTCCGACGTTTGGCCCCTAAACTGGAACGGGCCGGGGCCGCCTTCAAGCGGCTCTTGCCCAACCTGAGGGAGCCAAACGCCTCCTGCCGGAGGCTTTACGCGGGGGTCGTGCGGTCCATGGCCCTATATGGGGCCCCGGTGTGGGCGCGTTCACTGCAGCGGCGAGCCGCCCACTCTCCCGTCTCAGCCGCCGCGGGGAACGCCCCCGGCTTTGGGAGCCGCGTGACGACTCCCGGCCACCGTAGGCGCGGGCCTGCGGGCGGAGAGTAATGGGTAGCTCACCGTCCGATCAGGACCAGGCCCGTGCCGGACGGCGCGTATGTGTTCCACGCGCGCCTCAAAGAGCCAATATAAAAAAAAAAACCGGCCAAGTGTGTGTCAGGCCGCGCTCAGTGTAGGGTTCCGTAGTTCAAAACTCTCAAACTCAAACTCAAAGCATTTATTTCAATTAAACCTTTAACAGGCACTTTTGAATTGTCAAGAAGTCGGTCAGTCAGAAAATATGAAGCTAGTTGCCCATTCCAAAGCGTAGGTACCTATGGAGAAGAACGGGCAAGAAACTCCATGGACACTCTTTTTAAATTAAATTTTACAAAAATATTTGTTACATCATTACTTTTGAATTTATGATTATACATATAATGTGAGAACGATGTAAAAAACAAAAAAAGACGTCCGCGTTAAAAGCGTCCAGAATACAACAAATTGTAACAAAACAACAATCTAAAATTAAAACAATTAAAATAAGCCCAGGCGGCTAAGTGATGACCAGCCCCAACTGACGGCGCCCGTTCACGAACATGACGTATATACCAGCACCATTCAGCTCAACCACTTTGAAGGGAGCTAAATGATCCAACACACACGCCACCGTCAGCGAGACATTTGAGTGAGCATGACACACTATCAGCCGCCAGGGAATATTCAAGTCAGTGAAATATATATTATTACCCGGTAAATGGTAGCTATAGGTTACATAGAACTCACATCTGTGCTATGCAATTATACAATACAAAGGAAATTGAGTTTATACAATGCAAAGATAGTCTTACAATCTTCAGCAGCTCCAACAGTATTTTCAAGTGTTAGTCAATTAGTTGTGGTTGTGGAGCAGGACTAGCATTGAGCCAGGCATTTTTGTCAGCGATGTAATCCCCTAACTTATAATATGCCTGACTGCATAGTGTGCGTTTTATACAAGATTTAAATTTTGTCTCATTCAGTTGAAGAATGTGGGGAGGTATTTTATTATAACATTTTAGACAGTACCCCATAAAAGATGAATCTACTTTAGCCAGTCTGAAACCTGGTTGAACTAATAGGTCCCTATTTCTAGTACTATAATTATGTCTTTCACCTCTTTTACTAAAAAGATGTAATTTTTTCCTTACATACATGATGTTTTCATAGATATATTGACAAGGCACCGTCATGATGTTAATTTCCTTAAACAGTTCCCTTAGAGAATCGCGCCTGCGGAGATTATATATGGCTCTGATGGCTCTTTTCTGCAGAATAAAAATAGAATCGTTGTCTGCAGCCCGTCCCCAAAGTAAAATACCGTAAGATATGATACTATGAAAGTAACTAAAATAGACTAGTCTCGCGGTATCTACATCAGTAAATTGACGGATTTTTCTGACAGCATAAGCTGCTGAACTTAGCCGTCCTGCAAGAGATGTTAAATGAGGACCCCATTGTAGCCTTGAGTCGAGCGTGATCCCTAGGAAAACAGTTTCATCGACGAATTCTAGTTTCTCTTGATTCAATATTATCTCACAATCACTACCCTTGACATTTGGTAAAGAAAATCTTATGCACTTAGTTTTTTTTCCATTTAATACTAGATTATTAGCAGTGAACCAATTTTGGACCTGCAGTAGGGCGTTATTTACGTCGTCAAAATTTGTAGCACGTCTATTTACCTTAAAAATTAAGGAAGTGTCATCAGCAAATAACACCATTTGTGGTTGATTTTTTAATAAATGGAGTAAATCATTAATATACACTAAAAAGAGGAAAGGACCCAATATCGAGCCTTGTGGCACACCAATTTTTACTATTAAACCAAGTGAATTGACACCATTTATTTGAACTTGTTGTTGTCTATCATTTAAATAAGAACTAACTAAACTGAGCGCAAGTTTTCCAAGTCCGTAATGCTCAAGTTTCAAAAGCAAGGTTTGGTGATCGACGCAATCAAATGCCTTCGAGAGGTCACAAAAGATTCCTATGGCATCTTGGGCCTCTTCCCACGCGTTAAAAATGTGTTTTAATAAAGTTACGCCGGCGTCGGTCGTACAACGTCCTTTAGTGAAACCGTACTGTTGATCGTGTAGGATTTTATTCGTGTTAAAATGATTGAGCATTTGATTAAGCATTATCTTTTCAAACACCTTGCTGAAAACCGGCAAAACGGATACGGGTCTATAATTATTGGTGTCTTTACTGTCTCCGGATTTGTAAAGTGGTATAACCTTACTGTATTTCATTAAATCGGGGAAGACACCTTGATCCACACACGAATTAAATACTAAGGCTAAGTAAGGTGCAATAGTCTCAATTATGGAGGTACAGATTTTAATGGACATTCCCCAAAGATCTTCGGTCAATTTGATCTTAATTTGCTTAAAAGCTTTAATTACAATTAAGGGGTTAACATGCCTAAAGTTAAATTCAATCGGGCAGGCTGAAACGTTCGCCCTTACTAAATCAAAAGCGAGCGAGGGCGAGGAATTTAAGGTTTCAGTTGTTTTGAGTGGGATACTAGTAAAGAAATTTACAAATTCTTGAGCCACTTCTTTGTTATCGCAAATGAGACCGCTTGACGTCTGCAGTGTGTAATCAGAATTATGCTTTTTATTCCTGTTTGTTTCATTATTTATAATTTTCCAAACCGTCTTTATTTTATTGTCTGCTAATTTAACCTTGTTGCTAATATATAAGGCTTTAGCTGCCCTACAAGCGTTCTTAAAAGTTCTAGAGTAAGTAGCAACATACTTATTAAAAGTTTCCATGTTAATATAAGGCTTAAGGCCATACAATTCTAAAAGTCTTTTCCTAAGCCCTTTAGTTGCCCAGTCACAAAATAAAAACTTGGGGCTGATACTTTTAGTGTTCTTCTTAAAATAATTATTGAACTCGGTTTGGACTACCGAGAAGAATTCATTATACAAAGTATTAACATTGTTCACTGTAAGGTTCTGATTACTTAATTTACAAATTAAAGTGCTATTTAAATTAACTGATGTTATTGGTCTGGATTGGATCTGCACTTTTTGTATTGGCATGTTGTACTCAAAAGTTACAGTTTGACCACTGTGATCAGAAGGGAGATAATTAACAACGGCTTTATCTAAATAGTCGTAGCAACAAAAAACATTATCAATACATGTTGCAGTAGTCGTAGTTGTTCGGGTGGTAGTAGCCCGTTATCACACTTATCACAATATAGTACGTTTCTGTTGTTCTTTATTCTGAATAAAATGAATATATGTAATGGTAAAGGTATTAGGAGGTAATGGTTATAATAACAAAAATCGACTTTAAATTTGAATACCTTGCAAGAAAATCTTAACACCGTGATCTACAAAAGTGACGTCACAGCACAACGCCATCTGTTATTGCGATACTAAACACAACAAAATATTGATTTTCGAAGATAATTATTTGAACAGGTTAGACATTAACTAATAAGAACCACTTTCTTCCGTGTAAAGCTAAAAAATAAGAGTACGATTGCTGCCAAGTTATTATTTCAATTCACAAAATTGTAATTCGAAAATTAAACAAAGTTCGTTTGTGACTTCTACAGGTACTCGAATAAAAGCGTAACCCATTGGTACAGCGCCATCTAGCGGCATATTGTGAGATAATTTATTATGGTTTTTTTAGTTTTTTTATTTCATATTTTGTTTTTTAATGCGAGTCTTTACCCGTCATAAACAAGCAACTACTTCATCTTAGTTCCTTTAAAGGATTAATGCTAAGGATTTTGTAATTGGTACAAAATTATCCAACACCCAAGTTCAACGACTATTACTGCTAAACTAATAAAGTTATCTTAACCGCTATTCCCGTGGGTGTCGTAAAAGGCGACTAAGGGGCGTACCGGAGAATGGGCAGCAGCGTTCTCTATGCATTCCACCACCATACCATACTGCGATCGCCAACCCGCTTGCCAAGCGTGGCGGTTATGGCAAACCCCCCCTTTTGGGGGAGGCCTATGTCCAGCAGTGGACGTCTTTCGGCTGAAATGATGAATGATGATGATGAACCGCTATACTTTTGCTTTAAAGTTCATGAATTGCACTATCATCGTGAATTTTTCCAGATTTTCTAAGCCAGCAGTTTAGCTTTTAGAGGGAGGGACGCCCCTACTGGAACAAAAATTTGCACTTTAAAGTTTAATATTTCGTAAATGGAGCATTAAATCGAAAAATAATTTTAGCAACCCTTAAGTAATTTTAGAAGACCTATTCAACGATACCTCACATAATGGGGTAGATCACGAAAAAAATATTCATCCCCACTTCACATGTAGGGTAGCTACCCGGAAAAAAATATTGTACAAAATTTTATTTTACCACTTTGTCGGCATAACTGATATACACACTCCTACAAAATTACAGCTTTCTACTACTAACGGTCTCTTAACAAAACCTCGGACAGACAGACAGACAGACAGACGGACATCACGAAACAATAAGGGTTCCTTGTAGGAACTACGGAACCCTAAAAAAAAGATGCCCACTCAGTACCGAAATGTAAGAGGGCTCTTAACAAGAATTTGTTATTTTGAGACCGCCTCGTAAAATAACTAGAAGATAATATTGCGTGGCAGGAATATGATACCCTCCTTCCAAAAGTTTGTGATCAAATTCTGCGTAAGTAAACTTTGGATCTGATGTCATTTACTTTGAATGTTCTATAAATAAAGTAAGTACGTACTTGAAATAATCTTGTTTAGTTTACGTAGTAACTATTTAGTAATCAGAATTAGGTATGATGGTATTTCCCCGAACGAATTCTTTCACATACCTAGTCTCACTAAAATTTAAATGCTATAGGCATGATAATCAAAACAGGTACAGGACGACAGCACATCAAGCTACTTAAATCGTTCAATTTTATGTATATTTTTTCAACTTTATCGCTAAAGCATTAGGTTCAAAGTTGATTGGAAAAATTTTACAGTTTCGGGTAGCTTCTATACATACAAGTAGGTACCTTTTTACACTCGGAATGTTGCGTTCCATCGCTCTTTGGCAAACTCCAAGGCGGAACTTTTGTACAGGACAGAATTTGGAACACCACGCTGCGTTCCAAAACGGGTAGACTGGATGTAGGAAAGATCGCTGCCAGACTCAAATGGGATGGGTCGGGTTACATCAGCCGCAGGCACGATGACCGCTTGACAAAAGTCTCCACACAATGGTTGCTTGAAGATGGACGGCGCCGACGAGGTCGGCCAAGAAAGAGATGTCGAGATGACCTGGATGCGTACCGCGAGGGCTGGTCTGAGGTGGCACGAAAAAAGTGTTCTTGGAAGGATTTGAGGGACGCCTTACCCAGTAGGTACAACAGTATACGCTAACAAAAATATACTTATAAACCTACCTACTATACGATTAAAAGAACCTTAATACTTGTAACTAAAGGCTGATTTTAAAGGCTTTGAGATTAAATAATTAGCTAAGTAAGTAACTTGATGTCAACAAGTAACACTTCACAATGAAAAACTGTCACTTTTTGACACAACTATAGCTACTGAAACTAAACTGGCTACTTTAGTTAATAAGCCGTAGTAGTATGCAAACGTAAGACCATACTTTATTTATTTAATTACTAGCTGTGCCCGCGACTTCGTCCGCGTGGAATAGTGACTTTTCGGGCAGCATATTTTGAATTACATATACCGTCTACAGACCGCGCATTTGCTGTCCGAACCCTCTGAGAACTCAGGCGAATTTCAGTGAAAGTCTCAGACTCTAGTGCTTGAGCTTCACGATCGGCAGTGAGACGTATTTCTCGTTCTTCCTGTAATTCCTGAGACCGAACATTTTCTGTCCGAACCCTCTGAGAACTCAGACGAATTTCCCTATCAGTGAAAGTCTCAGACTCACGCGATAGTGTATGAGCTTCACGATCGGCAGTGAGACGTATTTCCCGTTCGTCCTGTGTCTCCTGGAATCGAGCATTTGTTGTCCGTACTCTCTGGGAGCTCAGGCGGATTTCGCTGACAGCAAAAGTCTCAGACTCACGCGATAGCGCGTGAGCTTCGCGATCGACAGATAAACGTGCCTTTCGTTGTTCCCCGTTTTCCCTATTTCGAGTTGTCATCATTCGAGAACGATTTGAACTCAGTCGAGATTCTCGCTGAGTCGAAGTTTCTGCAGCACGAAACCTAGCACCGAGAGCCTTTTGCCTCACGACCTTCCTCAGATTCCTGTGATCGAACTAATCTCATCCTTTTAGCATTTCTGCTACATTGGGAGAGGTTGGATCTTCTTCGAGGCATTCTTACAATAAAATAGTACTTACTACTTAACACACAGTTATTTAGTAAACACGTACTATCGTAAACAATTAAATTATAAATACTTACAGATTATTATACAGTCTAAAATTATCACAGTTTAAGTAATAAGTGTTAAGACGTGTAAACCAAACGTCATTATCATCATCATTTCAGCCGATAGACGTCCACTGCTGGACATAGGCCTCCCCCAATTTTGGGGGGGTTTGCCATAATCGCCACGCTTGGCAGGCGGGTTGGCGATCGCAGTATGGTATGGTGGTGGAATGCATAGAGAACGCTGCTGCCCAGTCTCCGGTGAGACCCTTAGTCGCCTTTTACGACACCCACGGGAAGTAAGGGGTGGTGCTATTCTTCTACACAGACAAACGTACTAACTTTATAAAACAAAAGAATTGCTAGAAAAAATAATTACTAACCTAAGCTAATGAACTTATACTTAATAAAGAAAATCAAGAAAAGAAATGCCTAACCTATAACAAATACTTATAATATTTATATACAAACCCTAAATACAAATTAAGATAAGTATACCGAAAATCAGGGAAAGAAATGCCTAACCAATAATAAATGCTTACAATATTTATTTACAAAACCCTAAATAAAAATTAAGATAAGTAAATACCCAATAATCAAGGAAAGAACCGCCTAACCTATACCAAATACTTACAAAATTTTAAAGAAAATTAAGAAAAAGAACCTAACCTACAAACCCTAAAATATAAATAAATGAAATATGCAAACAGTCAGTATTCAAGTGAATCGCAATAATCGAATCCAACTATTCGCCTATACTCTCCAGGATACGTGCGTTCGCTACGAATAACTGAATCCTTATGGCAGCGGCGCGTTTTCTTTTGAAATGGTCATCTCGCAGTTCAACCTGAGGGATTGTCGACTGCTTAACCTGGCTTTCCTGTGGATGCCTCAATAAATTAAGGCCTCCAGCCAGGGCATAATACACAACTTAACTACACAATATAAACTTAAAAACTAAGCGACTACACGCTAAGGGCACCCCCTGTGGGGTACGGACCTCGGCTTAGGGCGTCGCTGGGAGAGGTCAGCAAGGGACAGGCTGGATCGGAATTATGGCAGCTTTATACAAGGTGTAACGGAAAGGGGGTATCAACCCTGAAGGAGGTGAATGTGCTCATGAAACTGAACAAATTTCCCCAAAGAACATAGGTCGAAATATGAAAAAAAATTTGGACCTCCCATAGTAATAGTAAATCATTGATGTGCTATTACTATGGGAGGTCCAAATTTTTTTTTTCATCTTCATTCACCTCCTTCAGGGTTGATACCCCCTTTCCGTTACACCTTGTATATATAGCCACGGACGCGCAGGCGCGAGGCGTTTACGTACTCTGATAGAATACCTTAACAAATGTTCGCCGTGATTCTTTAAATTGACATAACTTTTTTATTTATGAACCGATTGACATGAAATAAACACTAAATGTTAAGTGAAGCTTACTACAATATATTAGTGAAAACCACATCTAAATCGAATAAGCCGTTTCTGATATTAGCGTGCACAAACACAGCAGACAAACAGACAAACAGATAAACTGACAAAAAAATTTTTTATTACATTTTCGGGTTCGGCATCGATATAATAACAACCCCTGCTACTTTTTTTAATATATTTCCATTGTACAGACACCACTTTTCTACAATTTTATTATATTATGTATAGATAGATAGAAGATTATAATATTATTAATTTGAAAGTAACTCTGTCTGTCTGTATGTTACCCTTTCAAACGGATTCGACAAAATTTGGCAATGAGAGTAATGGCATCCTGGGGAACGACAAAAGGTACTTTTTATCTCAAAAAGAATCCTATAGGGGCTGATATAGGGGATGAAAGTTTGTATGGGAAACCCAGCATTTCTTAGGTTAGGCATATTTGGATGAAAGGTATGCCTTTCATATAGGGATAGGCCATGATTTGGGTTCGGACATAAAATACTATAATCCTGGTACTATCCTGTGGGACGATATCCGACGTCCACGCGGGCGAGGCCACGGGCAAAATATAGTCTTGCATAAAAGCTAATACCGTCGTCAATGACGATAAATTATCCTTAAAATAGAAGCGTTTTAATACTTCCAACTTTTATCTAAATGTGATAGGTACTTTATGATGACCTCTCTGATGTTAAAAAACTTCGCTCAAGTTTAGTAAACGCATTAGTAAAAGGAAGAAAACTCGCTCAGATAGCAAATGGCCTACTTTGATATAAAGTTCTCTCAATATAGATGTGAAGTACGTGGTCATGGTCATTTTGTATGCGATTAGAGCCGGCAAAATATTGAAGGGACTCATAATTATGTCCCTTATAAATCATCATTTCAGCCGAAAGACGTCCACTGCTGGACATAGGCCTCCCCCAAGCACCTCCACTTCCACCGGTCCTGTGCTTCCCGCATCCAACGGGTTCCTGCGGCCTTCACAAGGTCATCGGTCCACCTTGTGGGAGGCCTTCCAACGCTACGTTTTCCGGTACGCGGTCGCCACTCCAGAACCTTTCGGAAAAAAAAAAAAATATCCTGACGAAATATTTCAAACAGTTAGAAAATATCATTATTAAATTGACGCCTTTCATAAACCACCTCCCTAGACTATACTCGCTCCGCAAGTGGCACACCAAAACTTGGCTAATTAGCCTGGTTACATATCGTCTTGTCTCTTTTCCACTCCCCATATTACTACATACCGTTCTACTTTCTACTTCCACGTGTCATCTAATATCATTGTACCGTTTTTGAAGATTGAATGTAGGGTAAGTAACCCATCTAGGTACCTCTTTTTACAAATTATCATTGCTTATAGAAATTTCATAAAACTGTCAAAGAAAGACAGTTGTTATAAATAACTAGGATAACTACCCCGTTGGTCTAGTGGTAGCTGAGGGGTTCTGGGTTCAATTCCCAAGTCGGGTAAAGTGTTATTGATTTTTCCATCACGAATTTCTCAATAACAGCCCGGAGTTTGAAAGTTGGCGGGTGTTAAGCCGTCGCGTCGGTCCTCTCTCTCCTGTCGTGTTGGTTTGCCGTCACATCAGACTATGAGACTTAGGAAAGAAAGAGTGCACCCGTGCTCTGCGCACACACTTGTGCATTATAATCAATGATATTATATTAAAGAGGTAGATATCGCACTAGCGCGCGCAAATTGTTGTAGACAAATTCAGACAATTGTTGTTGTTTCATTTGGTCCGCTAATAGTAGCGAGCAACACACTACAGATAGCTATCTCTTTCTGTGTCATATGTTGCGTATTATCTATCGCAGTAAGTACTTTGTAATAACAACGCAACAATACAGAACGTCGCTCAGTATGAACGTAGCGTATCATTCCTTTATAATATCATTGACTTTAATATACACCACGTAGATAGCCAGCCTCCTCTGAGATTGACTGCCGTGGCCGACATTCGGTCTAGATGACTATTATTAGAAGGAAAATAATTTAAGTTGGTCAATTTGCTTCACAATTAATTTTATTTGGCCCACCTAAGGATTAAGACCAGCGAGGTAATTACGTATGAATACAATATATGGCTATCGATGGCAATGCTTTTTACTTCGACAGTTCAGCCACTTTCATTGCGTTATTTATGTTGTTGAGCAGACGAATTTTTCAAACCGATGAGGCCAAGGACAAGGAGTTTCTTTCAAACCCTTCGGCTTTGTGATTCAAATTGTGTTACGCAATTCTTATACAGAATGGCAGGGGACATCGTCACACAACGCTATTCATTACATGATTCTGAAAATGCTACGCTGACATTTTTAGTCGATTATTTAAAAAAAAATGCTGTTACATACAGTTTGAGCGCGTAGATATTGCACTTTTCTATGAAATAGACATTTTTTTTAACCTACAAAAAATGTCTACGCTACCGGGGATCTGCGTCTGCTGACTGTCTACGCTAGGGGATCTGCATCTGCTAAATGTCAACGCTACGGGGTCTACATCTGCTGAATGTCGACGCTAGGGGGTCTGCATCTGCTGAATGTCGACGCTTGGGGGTCTGCATCTGCTGAATGTCTATTATCTACGCTAGGAGATCTGCATCGTCATCGTCATAGCGTAGACACGCTAGGCGGACTAGGGTCTTGTGTAGTACCTACATGAATGCTTCGTTCTCAAGACCATACCAACGAAGCGTTTAATTTTATTTGATTAAACATTTAACTGAAAAACGAGTCTGGTCATAACAAATCCCTTAACAAAGTGCAAAAGGAAATCGGTTTTAGAGTCGGCCTTTATGACTGTTCATCCAAGTGTTTGCAAGTCTGGATCCTCGAGCTTTTATCTTAATCCGAACACTCGTTGGCGCAGTGTTGCGTTTGAACGTGTTTCCTGTGGTACAGGAAAATAATGAAAGTTTGGCTTTTTACCACAAAATAGTGGATCAAATCTTTCTACAACTTATAAAGGACGGATAATAGAAAATGCTTTTGCTAGAAATAATGCAGGACTCAATTCACCGGAATAGAAACAAGAACAGCACGTCTTTGTGATAATGAAATAAGGTAAAATAAAATTTTCCTAATGGATCGCACCATTATTTTATGTTATTCAGGTTAAAATAAAATTAGCAAACGAAAAAGATTTCTATTTACTTCTCTTACATCTACTATTACAGTAACTGGTAGTAATTATGGCAAATAAAATATGTAGATACCTATAGAAAAAGAAATCGTCTTATGCTGCGGTCACACGGCTCGCTTTCTCACAGCCCAGATCGCGCCAGGTCAACCCAACAGGACCTGCGAACTGTCGCATCCGATGATGCCTTCGGTGGCCTGTCATCACCCGACCGATCGGGAGTCAGTAAGGTCTAAAGCGCAAGCGGGGGGGCGCCTTTAGCGGCCTGTACGACCTGTAAGGGTGCGTTTCTTTTTGCTTTGTTTATCAAAGGTTGGCCACTGAATAAAACCACAGCGGTTGCACACGCAGCCATGCGCTTCATATCACTTCACATGTTGTAATAGCGGCCAAGAGGCTGCACCAAGCTGACACACACCATCCAGGCAATGCTGGGCACGGCGCGGCGGGCCGCGATTGGGGGTCTCCTCTTAAGCACGAAACCCGTCGTTTTCGCCGAAGTTACGAGTGTCTAATAATCCGTGTCACCTACGGACATAAGATTAGTTCGGAGCCGTACTTGCCCGTGGTCCCCCTGTCTAGTCCCCCTTGGGGTACCACGAACAAATATCGGAGCTCGAACTAAGAACGAATGACAACACAATTGGACAGTTGTCCTTATTCCCGATGTGTTTTTACCAATCCGAAAAAAAAAAAATCGGATGTAGGGTTAATTTCGGATGTAAGGGTAAGTTCGTCAACAAAGATACGGATCTTTGTTGACGAACTTAGATAGTAGGCCCCCAGGCCTCGACAAGCGTGGCAACGCCTGGCGCGGCCTGTCAGAACGGGCTGTGGGACCATGTTTGAAAATTGAATTGAACTGTAATATGAACAACATCTGACTTCATCAACACAGGTCGCTCTCCGATAACGTCTGAGTGCTTTTAAAACAGGTCTTTTAACATTAATGGGTTATAAATGCTGGGCTTTAATTGTTTCCGCTCGTGTTGTCCCATTACTTACCTACCGTTCTCTTAGGTTTGTTGGTTGCTAAAGAAAACTATTCGTTATTTATACACGGTGTATTTAATAAATAGGTACCTGAAATAAATAAAAACCTCTTTGGGGAGTCCTGCATGTGCTCATCATTAAGAAAAACTTTTACTAGGGGACTAATCCGGAAATCGCGAAAAATATAATCAACTGGTCCAGCAGTGGATTTTGTACAGTGTCCTTTGTCCAGCAGATAGCGATAGGCTTAAGTTTAGTAAAGGCTGAAGAAGGAAAAAATACCTGTTTTTCTTTCATGAAACACAGCGATTCTTTTCTGACAGGATATTTCCTTTCAGCGTGGGATGCATTCTAGAAAGTGAACTTATTATGAGTTAAAACACCCACGGGTTTCACGTGATAGGAGGCGTAATTTTGGCATTTATCTGACATTTTGCAAATGTTATCAGTGCAGATTTATTTTGATCAATGAAGCTGAGCAAGGTTTCTTTGCTCAATTTCCTGTATATTATATTGTAGGCCTATTGTGTAAAAAGATGGTCCGCACCTACGATCTGTAAAGGGCTGCTGATTTAGGTAACTAAATTTATCAAAGTAAAAACATGCTTTATTTGCTTTGTTTTTTTATTTGTCTTATTTATTTTTTTTCCGTTTTCAGGGCCTAAAAATATTAGAAATGCAAATAACTGCGACCAACTTGGATGTAGTTAACTATACCAACGCGGTTGGTTACAGTTCTAACCTAGCCCAACAAGTTTGGTCGGGGGGCTTAGTTTCTGCGACCAAAACTGTGTGAAAATTTCAGAATTGTTAAAAGAAGCTCAATTATTTATTTGCATCATTACAAGCCCAAAAAGTTTTAAGAGGTTAAGTAATAAGTTTAAGAAAAGCGTTTGCTAATAGAAGAGCAATGAGTTTTTAGAGGATCACTTACATATTTCCCCCTTTTTAACTACTGCAGCCCCAGTCCCCCATTGCCAGCGTGTCCTGACGTCACGGCGTCAGGGGTCATCGACCGCTCCTTATTTTGTCGGACACCATCTGTTTGTCACGTCCTTGTCCCGCCGTGTCCTACAGCGTATCACGGACTCACGGCACGCACTCTAAAATTGACTATTTCCACAGGTTTTATAGGAAAAGTTTGTTTTGATTGTTTACTACTTAATTGTTCACGTGATATCCTTCAGTTCAGACTGCGTTGAAAACTGGATTAAACAACCTGTGTTTGTGTATAACCATAAACAACTAGTTGTTTTAGAATAGCGGGGATAAACAGACTCCGGACCCAGATTGGCCGAAGTAAGGAAAACCTGTTCAGGTGGAGATTCATAGACGACTCCGCCTTGTAGTGCAAATGTGGTGCTGTTCCATAAACGATGGGACACTTATTATCATGTCCTACGTATCCTGTCAGGTGCATGTTACAGGACAGTGATGGACGCTAGTGATGGCGCCAAATACGTAGCCAAATTCTGGGCAATAATAGACTCGTCTATTTAGATTGCTATCGACACGCTAAAAAGAAGAGCGAGGATAAAATAACTTCACAAACTGTGAAGTCTGAGCCTATATTTATACCGATATGGTTGCCAATTTAGCCGTGATGGTCCATCCGTTCTGACTTACTTATGTCGTGGCTTCGAACCCAAGCGGTTCAAACCATGCCGGAATACCTACCTGCATGTATAACAATGAGTAAAATTACTTAGGTATACGAGTAGAATAGGTACCCTTCTTCCCAGAATTGACGTAAAAACACCTCACGTGTGTACACGTAAAAGCAGGCAGACAAACACTCGTGGAGGTCAGAGGGAGTAATAAACTGTCGCAAGGGTTCGACGCCTCACTCTCAAACATCCGTTCGGTGAGGATTACGGGTCATTCTTAAGGACTTATTTTCCTGTTTGGTTAATGTTCCGTTGAATGTAAAAAGCAACCGTCAGTACACATAAATTGCACAAAAATATGCAAGTAAAATATATCGCACCTACGGTGCAAAAACGTCACTTATGCAATTTTTCTCAAAATTGATCTGAGTATGAGAAAAAGTAGCTTATGTACCCCTTTACCTGGTGAGTAATTGTCATTTGTGTAGTGCGTATACTTTCCGCGAGAGGGCAGTGTTTAGTCAAGAAGAACTATACATTTTATTAGGATGTCGAATTTTCAAACGCTTCCCCTGAACAATTACATCATTTGCATAAGTGACGTTTTTGCACCGTAGGTGCGATATGCTAATAACAATCACCAAGCACAAGTTGTAAATATTTAGCAGAATATCATGCAGGCTAGATTGAATACATGACTATAAATGTCTGGCGGTTTTGAGTATTTTATATAATTATGGCCTACACAAATGACCTGCAGATCTGGTAGTGTCGTGTGATGGCTCCCTAATATTTTAGGGAGACCTACAAGATGACTGATGTATGAATGCCGTCTGTCGGGACAGGGCAACTCAAAGCTGCAATGGCTCTCTCTTCAAAAGGCCCTTCCAGACATGGCCCTGCATTGTTAGACTAGCATAAAATACTAATAATATTATAATGTTTGGACTATAAAAGAGACCTCTGAGTTTGTTTCGGCGTTTTCGTCAGGGATCAGTTAACTAGGAAATGCCGGTGCCATCTAGTTTTAAAATATTGACGTGTAAAAGTATCGTTAAAGTTAAACTTACAGAAATAAACATTTCATTTCATTTCATAGCACAATGGCATTAGTCAATGAGATCTCATAAAATTATTCTATAGGTAAATGTTGTCATAGGTAAAATGTTACTGAGCATAAAGTTTGGTAAACAGAACGTAGTTACATTTTGTAAAGTCATTAGGAAAATTATTGGTAAAGTTGGCCAAAAAGTTTTCTATCCTATCGATTTTAGATGAACATAATAACAAGGGGGAGCTTGTGAAAACTACCAAAGTCTGGTAGATCCACTCTCCTAATCTGAACATAAGTACTTATCATTGGAAACAATAGCATTGCGGCGGCTATTTTTGGAATATTATATCCGGTCGCGACCAACTTATTTGAACATGTCCATACTACGTTCGAGTCGGATGACACAGATCAAAAGTTTTCGACATTTTTCCGTCTCGTATAATGACGTCTTTTAAAGGTTGTTACTTATTTTTTTATTATTATTTTTCGAAAATTTTCTTAAGTAACTTCTTAGTCCTTTATATCCTTCTTATGCGTATGAAGTTCCATTAAAATCGATTCATTCATTTCGAAAAACCCTTGTTTTTCGAAATGAATGAACCGATTTTAATGAAACATCGAAAATGAGCTTGAAAGTTTGTATGAAATGCCGTACGGCGTAAACGCTCTTAAGAGGAGATATGCAATCAGAGAGACTTTTGAAAAAGCCTAAGTAAAAAGTCATAATTCGAGGTTAGGCTCTCTCTTATTTCCTCTTCCAATATTGGACCAATTTAAAAGATATTTCATACACTGAATAAGAAGGATATATACTGTTGCCCTATGTTTTCTTTTTTCATTAATAGTCGTCAAATTTGTACACTAAGCCTCTGTTGACAGTAGTTTTAAGTTTAAATCGGCAACTTTGAGCATTTTTTGAGGGTTCTAGTGCCTATAAAAATAATGTATCATCAAAAAGGGAAAACATAGGGATATACAAGTAGTTATATTTATTATTCTGTAAAAACACATTCCTTTATGGTCATTAACCAGAAAGAAAACAGGCGAGAGCGTTTCTATGGAGAAACGACCATCCGCATTTCCCCTTAACTCTCCAGCATAACAACATAAATAATGTTGTTATGCTGGAGAGTAGGCTGTGTCTTTCTACGTCAGTGCTTACTACGTTCCTTGTTTTACGATTATGACCTTTCTTACAACAAATGACTTGTCTTCAACTATAAATTACCGATCACAACGTACAATACCTAATATCAGTCTCTGACGCTTATTTTATGAAGTTTAGACATAGGCTTGGATTAAATTAAAGTAATACCAGAAATATGAATAGTTTATACTTAAATATTAATATTCTGTATCAATCGCCACTTCGATGTCTTATTATTTACGCCGTTTTCCACACAGTGCAGTCAACAGTGTAATAATGCTGTAAAGCCTCACAAGGTGTGGAAAAAAGTAATTCTTTTCTATGATTAGGTATCGCATCATGTTATTTTAAGGGGATTACAGGACCTAAACACAAAAAAACCGGGCAAGAGCGAGTCGGACTCGCGCACCGAGGGTTCCGTAACATCCGGGCTTATGCATAAGGTTTATGTTTATGAAAGTAAATGTTTTTTTTTATTTTTGAGTTGATTGAATGAATGGTAAATTGTGGTTTACGATTTATGACGTATTCAAAAAAAACTACTTACTAGATCTCGTTCAAACCAATTTTCGGTGGTAGTTTACATGGTAATGTACATCATATATGTTTTTTAGTTTTATCATTCTCTTATTTTAGAAGTTACAGGGGGGGGGGACACACATTTTACCACTTCCAAAGTGGTAAAATGTGTGTCTCTCGCGCAAACTATTCAGTTTAGAAAAAAATGATATTAGAAACCTCAATATCATTTTTGAAGACCTACCCATAGATACCCATACGTATGGGTTTGATGAAAAAAAAGAATGTTGAGTTTCGGTTCTAAGTATGGGGAACCCTAAAATGTATTGTTTTTTTTTTTTCTATTTTTGTGTGAAAATCTTAATGCGGTTCACAGAATACATCTACTTACCTAGTTTCAAGAGTATAGTTCTTATAGTTTCGGAGTAAAGTGGCTGTGACATAGGGACGGACAGACAGACAGACAGACATGACGAATCTATAAGGGTTCCGTTTTTGCCATTTGGCTACGGAACCCTAAAAACGCGAGTTTTAGAAGCATTAAAAGTATATGATCGAATACAGTGAACAAACTCAGAAAAATATATGATATTCTTCAGGATATATGCTGGATAGTGTGTTGAAAACATACTCGTAATACAACTAATTTGATACGATAGAAAAAAATCATGTAAATATCTCTGAAACTTTCTTTTTACAATAAAAACCATACTATATACATACCTACAAGAATTCTCATTTTTGTCAGATTATTCTACAAGTAACTTAATAAAGCACTAGTGTTTTAATTTTTTGGTCCAAACAATAGATTTTTTGTAAATAGATAATTGCTTCATATTTTGCAATAAATTACCAGAGTTGTGTCAACGCGCTTTTCTTTCTTTTCTATGCAGTCCGACAGTGACAGCGCTTTAGGTCATGTAAGCCCCTTAAATGAGTTCCTTTCTATGTCACTCAGTAGTGTTAGAGATACCTACCAAGTTACTTTACTGAGCTACTCCTCATCATCATCTGCCTTTTCCCAAATATGTGGGGGGTCGACTTTCAGTCTAACTGGATGCAGCTGAATACCAATATTTTACATGGAGTGACTGCATCGTTTTTAGAAATTCATCCCTAAAGCTTTCAAGACATTGCAGATGGGAAATCTTATCGGCTGGTGTTGGAAAAAAAGTGCCACTTCGGGAGTGCCGACATAAGCGAAACCTTGAACAATTACGTGTGTATTTTTTTAATTTTCTAATAAACATAACACGCGCGGTGTCGGTTACGGTAACAGTGTCGCGAGTTCAATGGTTTTTTCCCTTCCCAAAAAACGCCCAACGCGGCTAAAGAATTTTCACTTCAAAAAACGATAGAAAGCTCTTTCACAATATTACCTAACAAGAAGTTTTGATTACATAGTAAGTAGCTAATATTTGATCTTGCCATCATTCATCATCAGTCGTGAAGGAAGAGACTTGTCCCAAGCTATGCTACGTTGTGTGTGGCTGTGGCTACTAAAGCACCTGTCTCACTGTCGGCGATTAACGAGAAGTGCGAGTGCGCAGCGGCGACAAGCGATTACTCGCTGGTATTCGTATGTTGTGTTGCTTGGCGGGTCGACAACCAGCCGGACAACCGTCGGCGTCGCTAAACGATTACTCTCTTTGATGGCTTTTGTAGCTGCGACAGACGAGTACCTACTCGCTGGCGGTGTGGACAGTCAGCGATCAACTATTCATATAATTATGTATCTGATCTATTTTACTTATACGGGACGTACAATCTTTTGTATGTTTCTTGAGCGAGAAAATCGTTGACAGCTTGACGCTTCTTCTATGGGACAGGAGCGATAAACTAACAGAATATTACATACTAATAATGTTCTGGCCTCTGGCAGTACCTACACGAGTCATATTGATTTAGGACATGGATATGGTTGACCCGTTACCTCATGTCAGGGGTTAACTTATACTAAATCAACTGACCTTTAAACTGACAAAAAGAAATGGGTCTTTGTATGTAAAGATGTCACCCATGCACGGACCAACCGCGGCAAGCGTAGCTTAAGCACAAGACCCTCCTTTATTGAGCACGATATTTTAGATTTATCTAAATTGCATAATTTAGGCATGATCAATTTAACAGTGACAACCACAATAAGATTTTAATGGCCTTTACATGTTCAAAGATAGCACTTTGTTAAAGTAAAATTTAAGACAATTGGATTTGATCACAAGTTGTAGTTTGTGTGGTACTTTAAGAGCATATTAATGTTTAATTATGTTTTGGTAAACCCTCCCCGAAATTGGGGGAGGCCTATGTTCCAGCAGCAGTGGACGTCTATCGGCTGAAACGATGTTATGGTAAAGCATTCATTTCTCAAACCAATACCTAATTTAAATTAGGTCTCTTCATTATCTAAATAAACAAAGGGGGTTTTCATACAAAAACTCTTTAAAAAGGTCAGTAGGTAAGTAAAACGTCACTACACCTTTCCAAAAACAACGCATTTCTACAAACGACAAAATTGTATAAAAAATTGAATCCATCCTTAGGTTGACGACCCCAAAAACGTCCCAAGATTTGCTTTTTTTTTTATTTTGGTCCACGCCGTATCTTTTTCGCGAATAACGTACATTTCGTGTTATAATTGTAGCGAAGCGTGTCGTCTCTCCCGAAAGGCAAACACTGCGTAATCCTGGGTAAGCACCCAATTATGTCCCTTTTTCTCTTTTTGGTCGAAAAAAGAGATTTGGCGAGAAATTATAATCTGGCCATCTTTTGTAAGTACCCTACTTACCCTATTAATTTATTTAGGATTTATGTGCCGTAATTGGATTTAATTATGGTATATCTATAAATGTGTTAGGTATGCCTCCAGATGTGTGATGTTATAGAAGCATGGGAATTGAAACGGCTGCCTGCAGTCGTTATCTATACTCTATATATATCTATACAAATAAATAAAATTGAAGTGTCTGTTTGTAATGTCAAAATAACAGCTTTTTATTCTTACTAAATGCATAAGAAAGTATTTCCGGTACTTATAACAAAAAAACATTTTTTTTAACTTTGCCCTAAGGGATGGTTGCTGTCAGACTGCATAGAAAAGAAAGAGAAGCGCGATGACACAACGCTGTTATTTTATTGCAAAATATATAGCAATTAAAAAAAAACGAAAACACTAGTATTTTAGTGTGTTGCTAGTAGAATAATCTGAAAAAAAAAATCAGAATGATTGTATTTATAGGTATT
Organism: Mesoligia furuncula; assembly: GCA_916614155.1. Taxonomy (NCBI): domain Eukaryota; kingdom Metazoa; phylum Arthropoda; class Insecta; order Lepidoptera; family Noctuidae; genus Mesoligia; species Mesoligia furuncula. Next base: position 927,802 of record OU744805.1, read on the forward strand.
AGTAGGATTTTTATTGGAAAAAAAAAGTTTTTAGAGGTATCTTCATGATTTTTTTTTATCGCATCACATTTGTTGTATTATGTTTTCAATAGACTATCTACCTAGCATATATCCTGAAGAATATCATATATTTTTCTGTTTTTGTTTACTGTAGTCGATCATATACTTTTATTGTTTATAAAACTTGCGGTTTTTGTGTTTAGGTCCTGTAAGCCCCTTAATCTCCGAAACTGTGTCGCAGGATCCGGTCTCTTTCGACAGGCCAATATAGTTACAGAACTAGGGATATGAGTACCTACGAATGTATCGATTTCAGAAGATTTTCATTAGATTAAAGTGCGTGTGTGACCAGATTTATGATTATGAACCCATATATAACCTAAGCAAAAGAAGTACCACCAAACGGGGTGAATAGGGATGCAGGGGTGAATTGGGACAAAACTTTAAAATGGATTTTAGTGTTGAAATAATACAGTTTGTTGCCGAAAAGGACACTTAATCGTTAATTATAATACAATAAACACTTTAGACTCCTTTTTGGCAACAAACTGTATTACTTCAATGTTAAAATCGCTTTTAAAGTTTCGTCCCGATTCACCCTGCATCCCTATTCACCCCGTTTGACGGTAGGTATGTAGGGATCGCCTGCCAACCCTCATGGGAAGAAGGCGTGAGTTTGTACGTGTGTATGTAAAGACTAAAGCTAACGAACCTTTTGACAATGGTGCATTGGATTACAAGGTATTAATGCCAGTTCAGTGTGCATTCACCAGTGTATTTGACTAAACTATGTAGTAACTTTTTAAAAGGATACTATTTTACTATTACTTGTTATTATTATTATACTATTACTTATTATTTTACAATTATTTTATTATTACAGAGACTTGTAATTTAAGAACTCTGTATACACAGGGTTAAATTAAATTAGCTAGCGAAACTGCAGACGCGATGAGTATCGATATCTAAACACGATAAAATAAAATAAATAATATATATTGGATGCTTTTTTGGGGGTTAACGACCGCTCTGGTAGTGTTGTTACTTGAAGTGTGAGTTGAGACAATTTATTTTATTTTATTATCGTATTTCATTAGATAATAATATTTTTATGGTGTTTATATGTATATGCACACACACAAAAAAAAAGATTGTTAAACTGTTATTTTAAGTAACTGCACTAACTGCGGTCAATGACCCCACAAAAATCATCAAATTAATTTATTTTTTGTTTTATAAAGTTAAGATATCTATAGGTACCATTACAGCTGCGGAGTTCCGCTTGCTAAATTAATTTGACCCTTTAGAGACAGAACAGAAGATAACACATATTTAAAGTGTTGGTATATTTTATGTTGTTTATGTTTGGCGGGCGAATGTCACTTCTCGCTTATTATAATTCATTGATGTCATGATAAGAATGCCCAGAAAAGAAAATACCTAGATGTTATTAACACTGTTTACCTACAACCGGAAAAGTTTTTCCATGTTTACTCGTTGTGTCATGAAATATGATCGCGATCGTTTGGTGTAGTGTTTACTTAGTAATATGTATCGCTTGTGTCATCTTTGCAGTGTGTTCAACTGTTAAGTATATATTTTTTTATAAATAATGTATTGTATTTATTAGATTTCATTAGCCTATAATTTCCGAATGGAATCTAATAAATGCTAATGCTTATCTAATATATATACAAGAGATAGAGAATATAATATAGAGTATAATATTTATTTGCCAAAAACAGTGTTTACAAAGGTGTTTATAACATTGCATAGTGCTACATGTGTCACTATATTTTTTAAGTATGTTACATTTACATACCTTATAATAAAAGATAAGGTTATTTCTTATATCGATTAATACAAAGACCAAATTAAAATTCTAAAATGTATAGTCATAAAAATAAAAGACATTGAATGTTCAATGTTTATTAAAAGTTAAAATATTTCGAGCGTCTTGTAATCATATTAGATAAACTTGACAAAATATAAAAATAATCTTGATTTATGAGAAGATTTAATAAGAAGCTGGTGTACACTGAGCAAATCCTACGTCGTTGTAGGGCAGCCTTCTGCAATAGGATGTTGTTTGAACTAGGCTCTCAGTGCGGTTCAGGCTGGGACAAGGCATAAGCGATAGAGACTAATCAAAGGACTTTGAAGGTCCATGGCATATCTACCTGTCCGCCATTTTGTTTTTCTCTCAAAATGGCGGCCACACTTGAAATCTATATAAAGCAAGAGCTCAATCGATTGCGAAACAGAACTTACTTAGGTACATATAAGAAGATGTAATGTATTGTCCATAGATGTTTGATTACTTTAAACATTATATGCAACAAGATTTACGCAAATTTAAAAATATCGAAGTCACGTGATCAAATTTAAACGTTAATATCTTGGAAATGTGACGCCTTGCGGGGTTTAGTCCTCTTATATATTCTCCGTTTGCATTGATGTTAGCTATCAATTTATATAGGCTTCGTAGGTGACTGACATTTCGAAAAATAAAATATGGCGCGACTTTAGTTATGCCAGGCTTCATACAAAATCTTCAATCCCCTTTAAGTTCGTTGTTTCACTATACCCGTAAACCAATAAATCCTAACCTTTCTACAAAATTATACACTATGAACTGTGTGTTACCTTGCCATAAAGTACTTAGTTGAAATCTATCCTCAAGAATTTCCTAACTATTCAATTTAGATAGGTAATGCACGATCGCTCCAGGGATCGATCAACATTATTAGACAACAACACTACTAACAATATTTTTATCATTACGAACAATGTGCACTTTTATTAATTCTAACGTGACGATACTATTATCGTGGTAGACCACGTCCGTAATATCGTGAGGTTAGAAATTAGAAACCGCACAATGACTGTCAACGACTTAAATGAGCGAAAATTAACAATTTCACAATAAGAATTGCACTCGAATAGTATGTGAATGGAGTAGTGGCGGCCCACTGGAAATGGTAACTTACGAGTCGTTCGTGGGTTCAAATCCAGGTAGGTGCTTGACTTTATGTAAATAATTTCATCTAGCCCACGGCCTTTCGAAGAGAGTAGGCCTTTGTCCCAGCAGTGGGAACATGCTACTCAATAATATGCTACTCAGGTACGTATCAGATGTACCTAACAGATACGTATCAGGTATGTAACAGTCTTACCACGGGGTACCCAATAACTGGGTTGTGGAGGTCAGATAGGCATTCGCTACATGTAAAATACTGGTATTCAGCTGCATCCGGTTAGACTGGAAGCCCACCCCAACATAGTTGGGAAAAGGCTAGGCAGATGATGAGGTACGTATCAAAATAGAATCTTGTGTCTTACACCAGATTCTGTATTGACAAATGCTGTCGGCAGCAAAATGAAATTTGACGGAGATTTACCAAAAATGTACTTTTAATTTACAGAGGGCTGGTATTCGAGCTGTCTCTTGTGTTTGGCTACCCGAGAGCGATGACCGTTGCTCTTGTTCAAATTATAATTTTGCTCATCATCTTGTTATATTAAGTTCCTTTCAGCATCTTAAGCGGTGTTCGTTTTTAGGGTTACGTACCAAAATGGTAAAAAGGAACCCTTATGGTGAGTCAGTCTGTGTGTCTCAAGAAGTACTAATGCTATCAACTTGAAATATGGACTAGTTTTAGAGATGGCATTTGCCAAAATATTTTGCAAATAATAAAGAAATAAAAATAAATGAATATTTTTGCAACAGGGACTGAAAGGGGGGGTCTGAAATTTTTATTTTATTTTTTTTTTTTATTTTACTAGGGCATGTGGGGTATTACATGAAAGAGTGCAGTTTACACATTCTCAAATATTTTTCATTTTTTTTAGGCTCCACTAGACTTTTGATAAAATTTGTAAAAAAAAATACCGTTCCCGGCCCTATCTCCGAAAAAAGAGAAAAATCTGGAATAATTCTATTTGATAGAAGTTTAGGTAAAGATTACAGGAAAAATAAAAAGCACACTTCTAAATAGCACACTTTTTCAGAAATCATCAACAATAGTTACATTAGTTCCACTATCGGTCAAGAAATGGCGTAAAACTGCAATATTCTACACCGACTGCGGTGTAGAATATTGCAGTTTTACGTCATTTCTGTAGAGAATTTTAACACTGTGCACTGGCACAGTGTTAAAATTCTCTGACAAATATAGGCCTCGCCGATAAAAACATGGTGGTACGGAACCCTCGGTGCGCGAGTCCGACTCGCTCTTGACCGGTTTTTTTTTCATAAAGAGTCTGAATTTCATTATTTTTTATATTTACGCAAAGTAAACACCTGCACCTTTGGGATGATTTTCTTCTCTTAAGGTTTAAATTGTATGTCTACACTTACAATTAAAAAAAAGATCTTTTATATTTTGTCAGCATTTAAAGATGTCTGTGGACAACTGAACAAAGTATTCGGAATTAGCTTCTGCCCGCGACTTTCTTCCGCGTGGAAGACAACTATATCGTACAACACACCACTTTACATTCTGGATCGCAGACTATAGTTCACTATAAAACGGTGTGACAGTTCACAGACCCGACATGGTTTTCCTAAATTTTCACATCGAATTCTCGAATGATGAATCACCTTAAACATACTCCTTTTCTAGCTGATATTAATCATAAGTTGAACGTATAAGACGTTCAATTTATGTACTACACAACATTTATTGCAGATAAGTGTTTGACCAAAAATCATCTGTTCCTGGTGTTGTCTCGGTTATGAAACACCCACTTATGTATAGGTAATGTGTTGGATTCATTCCACAACATTTGTTACGTGGGAGCGAGGGATAGAGCGAGGGATATCAAGATAAGGAAGGTAGGAGGAACACGTTTATTTACTAAGTAATAAAAAACACGCTTTTATCACGCACTAAAAATTATAAAATAATTAAATTGACTTAAATCGAATGTTAAAACGCCCGTGGAGGAGCCCGTGGCTTAATAATGACAGCCGCACAGGTCGATCGATCAGGTTAAGCTACGTTTGCCGCGGTTGGTCTGTGGATGGGTGACCATCTTTACATACCGTGAACTCTCCGTGCCTCGGAAAACACGTTAAGCCGTTGGTCCCGGCTGTCATTCGTGGATCTTTGACAGTCGGGTAGTCAGAAGCCCGAAAGTCTGACAACCAGTCTTACCAAGGGGTATCGTATTATCCAGCAACTGGGTTGTGGAGGTCAGACAGGCAGTCGCTCCATGTAAAATACCGGTATTCAGCTGCATCCGGTTAGACTGGAAGCCGACCCCAACATAGTGGGGAAAAGGCTAGGCAGATGATGACTTAAATCGAATGTTAAAACTTAAACTCAAAGCATTTATTTCAATTAAACCACTTACATGCACTTTTGAATTGTCAAGAAAAAAATTGTAAAAAGCTTGGAGCGCTTATTGAATTAATTATAAGTGCTCTCCACGCTTTTTGAATTCAATTTAAGTAAATTCAACTATTATTTATATTTAGTGCGTGATAAAAGCGTGTTTTTTTGTGTAACTTGTTACATATGTATTTTTATTTTTAACTTTTTCTTCTAGTACCTATATTCTTAAGTATAAATTCAACGAAGTTACGAGGATTAGAGGCTAGTCAAAGCAAATCATATGCGCCTTAACTCGAGGGGTAGTAGCCGCTACAGAGTTCCACTATCCACTTCCTGGCTCCATCAATTGGACTCATCAAAACGAATCACATGACCCCAAACTCGAGATATAGTTCAAATTAACTTCTAAGATTTTCTTACATTGTTTGTTAGTTATTTACATACAAGACTAATAAAAGCGAGTACAAAATAACGTTCAAATATTAATCAAAGTATTATTTATTTCACCTTTTTTGGGTCCATCCACAGGCAAATAATGTAAACAAAATTGTCCGCACTTCATCTCGGCCATTAAAGGATCTAACATCATTTTGTTTGTCGAGGAGGTCAGGCGCAAAATGTGGGTATTTTTAGCCCGGTATAGGGGCAATAGCCTCTGCGTTTGTTTCCAGGACATATCTCATCATGCTCCGTTGATCGAGTTGTTTCTTTTACCTTTCGAAACTCTCGAAAGTTTTGCTTCAAACAAATGACGACCGTACGTGACCCCCTGACTAATATACGTTGTATGGCGTCTCTGTAGCTACACAACGCTTTGTCTTCTTCTTTCGAAAGTCAAATTACTGACGACTGAAAGAGATAAATCGGCGTGTAACTATTCATCTGATAGGTATAATACGTTTATTAGTAAGGTAGTATGTATGGCAGTACGAACGTCATTTGATTTTTTGTTTTAGATAAACTTGGCAATTTTGTGCTATGTGGATATTGTTGAATTTTCAGGAGATCAGACCGGAATAAACCGTAAAAACCACCTTATTAGAAACTTTATTAGGTTGAACCATGATAAATAAACAATAAAAATAATAAGAAAAATATAATAGCAAAATACATGATTATCACTTGTCAACTGATGAAATAGCCCTTCCTCAATAAATATGTCCTTATTTGTTCTTGAATTTTGCACTGGTTATGCTTTTAAATTCTAACAACAACTTATTGTATAACAAGACGGATTGATATTTGGGACTATGTCGAACTACTTTCATTTTAGGTTATATTGTGTAGGGTAAATCTTTCCAACGAGTACCATCTCTAGCTTGTCTTTCCTCTAGAGTTTCAAATTTGTGCAAATTCCTAACAAAGTTGGTTAGCAACACAAGAATATAGAGACATGGCACAGTTAGAATTTTTAGTCTTATGCAGTGTTCCTTGCACGATTCTGTCTGTCTCACGCGAAGCATTGTCCATAAACCACTTTTTTTAATTAAAAATGCTGACTGGATATTGTATATTTTGTAGCTGTTGCCCCAAAACTCAATAGTATATCTGAGCCTAGACTCAACCAAAGCGAAATACACCCTTCTAAGTTGAGGTAACGTTAGTTCTTCCCTCAGGGTTCTGATTGCATAGCATACCAAGCTAACAGACTTAGTTATAGACAATAAAATTTGTCTCAACCTTCCTATTAAATAATGCGTCAATGTGAACACCTAGAAATTGGACATTATCAACTAGTTACGACTAGTTATCAACGACTTTGTTACCACACGATACCACCTCAATCTTAGCGTTATTTTGCACCGTCCGCGTCGCCGCGTCGTCGGCTTGAATAATATATACTTTGTTTTATAACACAGTATTAATTTTGGATTCTGATTCGATTAAGTCGTGTGCAGACACTATTTCATAAAGTTTAAGGACATCGCAGAAACGCGATTTAGCCTTTTAATAAATAGGCACGACCAGCTTAGGTGCTGATTCAATAAATGTCAAAACTTTTACAACATTTGGTTAGCAATAAAAAAGCAACTCCATCCGATTCCATTGACCCTTTTAACAGGGCAATTCCAAAAAAAATATCTCAAAAGGTCGCTTGTCGGAAATCGATTGTCAATATAATGGTTTTAGGAGGATCAACTGAATTGGTATTGAATCTAAAAGGTCTATTCTGTGTGACCTATATTCAAATAGCTAAATTGAAATTGAGATGTAGATCTTATAAGTTTTGTTAAGGGGGAAAGCGTCTGGTAACTCGCGAAATTCAAATTTTCTATACCTATGTTTTTTCCAATTTGTAGTTTGGTGGCAGGTATCAGTCCTCTATATTCATATTATAATCGTACTAGCTGCACCCCGCGGTTTCACCTGCATAAGTTTCGATCCTAGTCAGCTACCTCCACACAAAATTTTATCAAAATTGTTCCAGCCGTTTGAGCGTGAAGAAGTAACAAACATAAAAACACACACATACACACACCCCCACACACACGCATACACACACACATACACACACTCACAAACTTTCGCCTTTATAATATTAAAGTGTGACTGATTGATATATAATTTCATGAAGTCGTCATTCAATTGGATTATATGAACTTAGAAGGTTGTATTGTCGTTTCAGCCGATATTTAAGTTGTATTGATAATTTTAATTCTATAAATACATACTAGTTACGGTCGCGAATCATATTTTTTTCAACATCATTTTATTTTTTGTCCTTACCCTATGAAATTGCCGTTTTACATAAGTATAATAAATAATTGTATATTTCATTAATCGAGTACTGGCCATTAGTAAAGATGCTCTTTTGCCATTTTAGTGGAAGTCCGTTGATGACTCTGCTATAGAAATCCTGAGGACGGGAATCGATGAACTCTTTAGAGGCGTTTTTCACTACCTCGTTAGATTTTAAAAAATCCCCTGCAAAAGTTATCCAAATTCCGAATCAAAATGGAAATTAGTAGGAGAAAGGTCTGGTGAGTATGGTGGGTGACGGAGAGTTTCCAGTCGTAACTCCTATAGTTTTGAGACGGTCCGTTGTGCGGTGCTTGATGCGATTTTGTTGTTGTTGTTCTGTGGGTTCATACGACTTCCTTCCTTCCGAGCTTTTTATCTTTCCAATTTAAAGTAAATGAATCAGTATCGATCTAACACGTACGTCGAAGACTGCTGCAAGTTCTAATGTGGTTTGAGATGAATCTACTCCAACTATGGCTTTCCATTAATCGTTATCGACTTTCGTCTCCGGTCGGCCACGGGGGTCATTGTTGAGATCAAAATTTCCAGAGCGGAAGCGATCAAACCAAAAACGGATCGTGTTCCGATGCGGTGCCATGTCCATACACGTCGTTAATATTGCGTGCAGTTTATGCTGCGTTAGTGCCCCGACGGAACTCGTATTCGAATTTAGCACGCAATTTTCGATTTTTCCACGGTTCGTACGGGTAAAAATCGAATGGCGGGAAAACAAAAGAACAACAGATTTAGAAAAACAAACTGTCATGCTAGATTATAAAATTAATTTGAATTTGGGGTTCTAAATAGAATAAAAGATATCGATCTTCATAAAAGGTAGTATCAAAAAACGGCAATTTCATAGGTAAGGAATACAACTTGACACTGGCCTGAAATTTGCAAAAAAAACCTAAGATAATTTGAATTTCGGGCTACTTAGCACATCCCCTTGATTTGGATTTGTAAATAATTGAGATGAGTATTCTCAACACTAACATAATAAATGTAAATTATTGGGTCAAAGTAATATTACTTTGTTTTTTCGTAGTAATAAATTTAAGGTTCTGAAATAAGGGTTTATTCCGAACCTGACCCGAAATCCTAACCCGGTCGCGAGTTAGGGCAGGAACTTAAGACTTTTACTTAAATTGTTAAAATAACTCTCGCTCTCTTGTCAGCAATCTGTCGGCTGACTGAAGTGGAGGCAAGCAATTTCATTTTGATGTAAACCAATGGATTCAAATTATTCTTTTCACTTTGTCGATTTTGGCAAATATTCTACAGAGTTCTAGGAAATTCCAACCCTTTATTTTGTCTTTTACCTTTCCAACCTAACCAAAATGACATAATCAGGTGCTAGACGCATGATATAAAACCTTTAGCTTTTGATTTATGCGCGGTTTTCCCGACAGGTGGCGTAGGAACCTTTCCTAGGCCTTAGTACTCGCTCAGAATTTAAAATTACATTGTAGGCTTTTCTATACACATTGATGATTAGGTTATCATATTAAATAGTACAACGGTATTACAAGTTGCTATCAATATGATAAAATAATAAAATATTTTTTTTACAAAGAATAGAAAATTGAATTTTTAAACAAAATAAATAGCGTAATATCATCATCTGCCTAGCCTTTTCCCAACTATGTTGGGGTCGGCTTCCAGTCTAACCGGATGCAGCTGAATACTAGTATTTCACATGGAGCGACTGCCTATCTGACCTCCACAACCCAGTTACCGGGTAATACGATACCCCTTGGTAAGACTGGTTGTCAGACTTTCGGGCTTCTGACTACCCGTAACGACTGTCAAAGATCCACGAATGACAGCCGGCACCAACAGCTTAACGTGCTTTCCGAGGCACGGAGGGGTCTCGGTATGTAAAGATGGTCACCCATCCACAGACCAACCGCGGCAAGCGTAGCTTAACCTGATCGATCGGCCTGTGCGGCTGTTATTATTTAGCCACGGGCCCCAATTAAAAATAGCGTAATAATTGGCACGAAATAATAACCCTTGATAATACGGCACTAGCCACGCGCGGGTGATGGTATCAACAATTCAACACAAACTTTATGGTATTGTTACTAAATAACCTCAAATTAAGTTGAATGTTGTTAAACAATACAACAAAAAAAAAAAAAACCGGGCAAGAGCGAGTCGGACTCGCTCACCGAGGGTTCCGTAACATCCGGGTTTATACATAAGGTTTATGTTTATGAAATTAAATGTTTTTTTTTTTTATATTTGAGTTGGTTGAATAAAAGGCAAATTGCGGTTTACGATTTATGACGTATTAAAAAAAAACTACTTACTAGATCTCGTTCAAACCAATTTTTGGTGGAAGTTTACATGGTATGGTACATCATATATTTTTTTTAGTTTTATCATTCTCTTATTTTAGAAGTTAGAAGGGGGGGGACACACATTTTACCACTTTGGAAGTGTCTCTCGCGCAAACTATTCAGTTTAGAAAAAAATGATATAAGAAACCTCAATATCATTTTTGAAGACCTATCCATAGATACGTCACACGTATGGGTTTGACGAAAAAAAAATTTTTTAGTTTCAGTTCTAAGTATGGCGAACCCCAAAATTTATTGTTTTTTTTCTATTTTTGTGTGAAAATCTTAATGCGGTTCACAGAATACATCTACTTACCAAGTTTCAACAGTATAGTTCTTACAGTTTCGGAGAAAAGTGGCTGTGACATACGGACGGACAGACAGACAGACAGACGGACAGACAGACAGACAGACAGACAGACAGACAGACAGACATGACGAATCTATAAGGGTTCCGTTTTTTGCCATTTGGCAACGGAACCCTAAAAAGACGGGTTGCACTGTGAAAACTTGAATATTAACGTTGTTTACTGTAACTGCCTGTGTGGTGCCGGACTTAAAGAATACCACCACCCCATACTTCCCGTGGGTGTCGTAAAAGGCAACTAAGGATCGTACCGGAGAATGGGCAGCAGCGTTCTCTGTGTATTCCACACTGCGATCGCCAACCCGCCTGCCAAGCGTGGCGATTATGGCAAACCCTCCCAAAATTGAGGGAGGCCTATGTCCAGCAGTGGACGTCTATCGGCTGAAACGAACGAACTGTAACTGTAACTGTAACCGTAACCGTAACTGTAACCGTAACCGTAACTGTAACTGTCTCTCTGTCTGTCTGTAATTTGATCCTGTAGGTATACTTATTTTCAATTTTTGATATTTTGGAATCTTACGAATTTTCGATCAGGGTCACGTGTCATCTTACGATCAGGGTCACGTCTATAGATGGGCAATCCACCCGGGTTTAAACCCGGTGCTTTGATAAACACCGAATTTTGTAGGTGCTTATGGGTGTTTACGGGTGTTTATCGGGTGTTTATTAAAAGCACCGGGTTTAAACCCGGTGGATTGCCCATCTATAGCACGTGTCATCTAAATCTTACGATCAGGGTCACGTGTCCTGACGCGAGTTTAACATTTTTTACCCATTACAAAAAAAGTGTAAAACGCCGCTAAAGAAGTTTTCACTTCAAAAAGGTCCCACGGCTAGAATAATAATTATTTTAATTGTGTATGTTTAAACTACGTAATGTATAAATGCTACCACACTTTAAATTATCATATTTCTTTTTATCAGAAAAGTCGCTGTTTCTATGTTTATTTGAGGGCTTTGATTAGGATTGAACTCCCATAAGGTCAACTACATCGGACTGTTGCAAATTAACTTACAGGCTCTATCATCATACATATCTTACAGGCTCTATTCCCAACTATGTTGGGGTCGGCTTCCGGTCTAACCGGATGCGGCTGAATACTACTGATTGTACATGCAGCAACTACCTATCTGATCTCCACAACCCAGTTACTGGGTAACACGATACCCATTAACTACAGGCTCTATATAAATATAAAAAAAAAAACAGGTAGCACATAAAACATCCCTGGCATATTTACGCTCCCAAAGGTCAAAGAGCATCCACACCACAGCCATGCCTAACAAGGCGCGTAAACTGAAAAGTGTAACTTTCAGTCAAACATCGGCTTGCATATCAATACGAGATTATTATCATAAGGTCGACACTCTCACTTGAAGCACAGAATAGGTAAAGACAGAAGGTGGGCTACGTACAACGAGACGTACATACGCTTTACGTACAGCGAGTGCCCTCCTTTTCCCTTCCTTTTTTCCTTCTTCACTTTAACACCGTTCATGTGTTGGGTAACAAAATCATACGTAGCTCGTATGTAATCATTCATTTTGTACACAATCAAAAAAAAAAAACTCAAATCAAAACAAAAGTCATTTATTCATATTAGGTGAGAATGAGCACTTTTCGAACATCAAAATTACGTCAGACATTACTATTTTCTTATGGGAAGTAACATCTCGAACATTTAAAAAAATATTTGTTTAAGGATTACTGACATTTGACAATTCAAAAGTGCCTACCTGTATAAGGTTTAATTGAAATAAATGATTTGAGTTTTGAAAACCGTTTTTTTTAAGGTCACTTTAATTTTTATTACAATATGTTCGACACCTGAAAGATGTCCATTGTCCGTTGACTGCCCGAAAACTTTTTGTGGTGAAAACTTGTTTAGGCACGTAGGGTATTTTTGAGATGGAAAAAGCTATTGAACTCGCGCCACTGTTACTGTAACCGACACCGCTTCGGATGTGTTCGGCTGTCCTCGAGATGTACTCGGTTTTAATGTATATCCGATATGTCAGTGAGTGGTGGCAAAGTATGTTGTAGTAACTTTGTGTTTTGTTTTCACTTCTGTCCGCACTCCTAGAGTGCCACTTTTTTTAACGCACTTTTTCAAGCCCACACTTGTACGGGGTTGCGTACAAGTGTGGGCTTGAAAAAGTGCGTCTATGTTGCGCCATGCGCCAGTATTCGCTCGTTTTATCGAGCTGGCTTTCTGTATCTGTGTACTCTGTGTTTGAAGGCCAGGGACATGGGTTGTGTTTTTGTCGGGGGTGATAAACTCGGGACAGCTCAATGTGTCTCACTGTGTTATTTCTGGGACTTTTTGTTTGGGTTTTCGTGCGTGTACTTGTTAAAATCTACTAAGCATGTTATATGGGCATTAATTTTTTAATAATATATAAATATAGGAAAAAAACTATTAAGAAAAAGGGGGCTTGTGGTTAAGTAATAACAGCCGCATGCGTCGATCAATCAGGTTTAGCTACGCTTGCCGCGGTTGCTCCATGGATGACCATACTCCTTCTTGCCTCGGAAAGCACGTTAAGCCGTTGGATCCGGCTGTCATTCGTGGATCTTTGGCAGTCGTTACGGGTAGTCAGAAGCCCAAAAGTCTAACAACCAGTCATAGTCATAGTAGTTTATTGGTAAGGGAGTCTTACCAAGGGGTATCGTATTACCCAGTAACTTGGTGTGGAGGTTAGATAGGCAGTCATCATCATTTATTGATATAACTAGCATTTTGCCCGCGACTTCGTCCACGTGTATTTCGTACTTTCCTCTAAAAATTTCGAAAATATATGTTTTTAATCTTTATCATTTATTTAGTTAAATAATTATTCGGGCCAATTTTTAAGTTTGTAGATCAAAGGAATCAGATTTTTTAAAATAAACTGTATCCCCGCTTTTCACCCCCACAGGGGCGGATTTTTGAAAAGTCGTTTGGGATGTGTTCATAACTTGACCGATACCCAGTTTCGAGTTAATGGAAGCAAGCAGTAAAATCCACCCCTTCTTCTTCTTAGCACGTCGATAGCAATCTAAATGGACTCGGCCCAAAATTTGGCTACTTGTTTAGCGCCATCACCAAGCGTCCACCAGTTCCTGTAACGTGCAGCTGGTTGGATATGCAGGACACGATAGTAATATTCTACAGCATTGGTCATTCTTGTGATGGTTCACCAGTGAGTGGGACGACTTTAAAAAACTGTTTCGGCTTTTCAGCCTTTGTGGCACAAGGATTTTGCCGTGCAAGGGTGTCGTGTGTCGGAGACCATTTTGGCTCTTTCGCTGGAGCTTGCCAGCGCTCTGCTCCTACTATATCCAAGCAATCCACCCCTTAAACTTTATTACCCTTTTCCACCTTGGTAGGAGTCGATTTTTTAAAAAACCTAAAACACATACCAACTTTTTTATTTTAGTAGTACCGAGTTTCGAGCTAATCCGACAGCGGGTTATTATTTTAACCTATTAAGTTTGTCATCCCAAAAATCTTCTGTGAGGGGTTTTCTTTAAAACTAAAAGTGACATTCTTTATTATTTACTGAGCCAAATATTGCCAAGTTTCAAGTTTATTAACCAAATGAATAAGATTTTTCATATAAACTGTATACCTTCTTTTTATCCCCATATGGGTGGAAATTCGAAAAATCGTTTGGGATATGTTCATTGACTCAAAGATTATTAATTCCAATTTTCGAGTTAACCAAGCCGCGCAGTGAAATTCTCGCCTGTATAATTAACTACCCCTTTTCACACCGTTAGGGGTAGATTTTCTAAAAGCCCTGATATAGGTACTTTACTATTTATTTTGGTCTTACGTACTGAGTTTCAAGTTAATTGGACCGCGTGTTAAAATTCTTCCATACTTATAAAATTTTACACCCCCAATCTCTCTTTAGTTTCAAGTTTATTAACCAAATGAATAAGATTTTTCATATAAACTGTAACCTCGCTTTTCCCCCCACACAGGGGTGAAATTTGAAAAATCGTTTGGGATGTGTTTATTACTTGACTCGAAGATTTACTGATAGCAATTTTCGACTTAATCAAGGCACGCAGTAAAACCCTCCCCTGTGAAATTAACTACCCCTTTTCACCTCGTTAGGGGTAGATTTTTGAAAATCCCTGATGCACGTTATTCTTTATTTTTTGTCTTAAGGATAAATACCGAGTTTCGAGTTAATCGGACCGCGCGTTAAAATACTTCCATACAAATTTTGACACCCCCCAATCTGCCTTTAATTAAGAAAAACAAAAAATGCCAAACTTCATAATTTACTTAGATAAGTATTCATGCCAAGTTTCAAGTTTATTAACTCAAGGAATAAGATTTTTCATGCAAACAAAATCCCCCCTTTTCACCCCCTTAAAGGTTGAATTTCCAAAAACCCCTTCTTTGTGCTCCCCTACATTATAAAGGGAAGCCGTGTGCAATATTCCACATTCCCAGACCCAGTAGTTTCGGCTGTGCGTTGATATGTCTGTCAGTTAGTCAGTCAGTTTCTCCTTTTATATAAATAGATATACTTTATTGTACACCAGAAAAAACATAACAAAAAAAATACGATTATTAATACAAAACATACAATGGGTGGCATCATCACTATTTCAGCCGAAAGACGTCCACTGCTGGACATAGGCCTCCCCCAAGCACCTCCACTTCGACTGGTTCTGTGCTTCATTCTTGGGAGGTTTGCCATAATCGCCACGCTTGGCAGGCGGGTTGGCGATCGCAGTATGGTGGTTCTTTAAGTACGGCACCACACGGAGAAGATAGGCAGTTGCTCCATGTAAAATACTGGTATTCCATCGCATCCGGTTAGACTGGAACCGACCGCAACATAGTTGGGACAAGGCTAGGCAGATTAAGACCAACAAAACTGGACAAGTAATAACATAACAGTAGGTAGCTACCTACCTATACCATTATACAGCAGTAGGTACAGAGCTGGTCCTCAAATTACTTAAATCCAACGCATAGTATTTATTTAGTTCTTGATTAATGTTATGCGAGCTAAAACCAGCCAATTCTTAACTCGCTCCCGAAAAAATAGGCAAACTTTGATTCAAAGCTAACACGTTTTTGCTACTAATCCATTACCATCAATTTAAAATGCAAACGGCCTGAACTCCGACAATTACCAGGAGTACTTGTAGAAACAAAGATGGCGGCATGCTGGACGGCTGGCCCTTGTTTAAACTTGTACCAGAGGCTAACGACTGAACTCAGCTTATTAAAATCGCCGATGGCCTATTCTGGGATGGATTTAGACTGGATTTTTGGGTGCAAAGATTTTGGTGCTAGTTAACCCTTTCAGACCGGCTTAATGTATTTTTGTTTGCCTAGAGATCAACATACCTACACAACTGAATACAGGAGGAAATCTATAGATACGTCTTATATCTTATCTGTGTGTGCGTGTGTGTTAATTCATTACTGCTGACAGAGCAATTAATAATGGAGAAACTATAATTTAGGTATCACTTGCCTGATCTGGACCTCATGCTCAGCAATCAGTTTTTGTACTTTTGTAGTTAGAAAAACTAACCAACTATTTATCCCATTTAAAACATTCAAGGTAGGCTCAACATCTCAAGTTTTACATCCAAGAATGCAACCCATACTTAATCCTAATCCATCCCTGCCTTGAAATGATACGCGAATATCCCACAGAGGACGTTGACCCCGATGACGCCGTCCGTCGTCCCAAAAAGCTATGATGGATGGCTTAGGGCTTGCACTGACTTTGTGAATCCAATCGGAAACAGACAACGAAAGGGACATAAGTATCGAGACGAGACAATTAACTTTTTTTAATATATTTCTTTGACGTGTGACGGTTTATGATGACTGACAATTTTTATCAAATTTTCTGCAGGTTTTTGGTTCTTAAAAGGAAATCTAGAGAAATTAAATTATCTGTGATGTTATTCTCTGCCTCGGCTAAGTTACGACTTTCAGTGATGGTAATTTTTTTAAGTGACCTTTATACAGTAGTTACACTGCTAAATGGCGCTCTGCAAACGTCGGTCATTTTGACCGCGAATGACCGCGAGAGACATCATCCGGCAAGCATCGCCAGCGCGGTCGTTTTGCCCTCCATGGGCGTCGATGCATGGATTTCCATACGTTCTTTCGTAGTAGACAAATCCATCGTCTGCTCATACCTTTTCCTGTTAACCCCATATCAATGTTAATTGTAAAATTGGACTAATATACATACAGGCTGTTGATTTGCATCCTAGTCAAATTCAAGGACGTCATTATGCTAATGATTCTCGACCCAAATCAACAATAAAATGGGTAGGTATTTTATTTATTTTTTTTTCTTATTTACGGAAATCCGTAAGTGTGAACCAGCCGTATTTAAACGCGGCCCGTCTGTTACTAGCCCTATAACCGCGCTTTCACGTACACACACATTCAAATGCGGATGAGAATCTATCATTCGATACATTCGTAGGTAATCAATCCCATCCTCCAATCACAGTGAAGCGATCTGGGTACTTAGTCTCCCGCGCACCCTAAGCCACGCCCCCGCTGCCCCGGAACTAACAGTGTAATTGAAATCGCCGCAGCGTTCGTGCGCTTTGCGAATTCCGCTTCTCGGTACATCGTTGAGACGTAGGTTCAAAGTGTTCAATTCAAATGTCGAGCTGGTGGAGATGGTCCGCGGTGGAGATGTCCGTCGGGAAATGTTTCCCGATCGGGAACCCCCTTCACAGCGTCATGCTGGCTGCTATGCACCACACCAGTGTTGCGCATACTGAAGCGTGAACTGCAACACCCGTTCCACTACCCCAAGGCACAAGACATTCACCCAGGTGATAATGCCGTGCGGATTACATTTTGTCGTTTTCGACACTTTAAAAACGAATGTGTTAGTGTTGTTAAGCTGAAGGAAAACCAGTACGTACTACCTAAGTACGTGGCAACTTTACCTCCGGTAACATAGGTAGGTAATTTATTTATTTGTACATTTTGTAAATACGTTGTTAGCTTAATCAATTTCATTAGTGTAAATAAGTTATTTCAAATTTTTAACTACCTACGCCAATAATACCTAAGAGTCGAAAGTATACCACGTCCTTACACTTAACTAGAACGTCTTTCCATTTCCATCAAACGTAGAAAACATTTTTAGACTTAGTAGATCGATCACCAACAAAGGTAGGATTATTGCCGGTCCTAAGCCCGTTAAGTAGGAAGGAAAGTTTCAAATCAACCAATTTAATCCACAAATAAAAACAAAAACACTACGAAAACTTTAGCTTGAAGGATATTATTAATCATCTGATAACAGGTCAGTGAACTTTTCTTTGGCGCACTAGTATTACTGTCATTAGTAAGATTTCCGTATTCCAATGATGCTCAAAAATGAGTTAATTATCAAGTGAAATTTATGACAATAATGTAGGTGATTTTCGAAATAAAATTAGGTAAAATTATTGCTACCGGTCATCGCTCGGCGGCCCGACGGCCGCCGGCCGGCCGGGGAATTACATGGCAGCTGCATGCATTGTCGCTGTGTGCATAGTCGGGTGATTCTGTTTTATTTGTATCGAATTAAGGGTTTAATTCTGAAATACTGTTAAATTTCTACAACAAAAAAAAAGCAGCGCTTACTAGTTATTGCCCCCTACCGTACTTCAAATGATTATTTATGTCTTTTATGACAACCTCCTGAAATTTGACGAGGATGCAAATCAACAGCATGTATATCTAATTAAAAGAGTTGTTGAACAAACATTGGTTGATGGAGAAATTTTACACAGCGGCCGAAAATATCAGTTTCAATAAAATTCTTATCAATCTCTTTTGTAATTGGCAGTTCTGAAAAAAGAACCCTATTAAGCACCTACAATATCTTATAAGTTGCTATCCTATTTTTCAATTACTACAATGAACTAACGAAGTGAATTTCATGTTTTTATTTTCTAATCGCGTCGCTGAGGACGCGACGCCAGTCCGATGTCACCAGGCAACGGTTGCCAGGGCTGCGCCGAAATGCATCGGTGACGTGGCGCCCTAGGCCGTCTGCGTGACTGCGTCGGTCCCGTCACAGCTCACGTCTTTGTCATCCGCATTGACATCGGTGTCACATAGACGTTTTAGTGTTTTTTTTGTGATTTTATTTTATTTTTATTAGTTTTAATAAGTTAAATTCATAGGTTTATAAATGCTTAGTGGTAGCAGCGATGTGGTAGATAACAGTGCTTGTCAACCTTCTACATCGCTGAGCATCCTGGAGAGATGTCCGCTGTGTACCCAGGCACGATTTTTTAAAGGTAAGCGGGGTTTGAATGTGCACATTGGAAAGGTGCACAGACCACCAAATGTGCTCATCTCAGACCCTGTCTCAACAGCTACACCTACAACTCCAGCTACAACCACTTTTGACCCGTTTTGGAAAACCCTGTCCAAATTAAAAAACTCTATTCCTGTTTTGAAGCGAGTTCCCCGCGGCGCTAGACCTCTAGTGGCGCAACACCTAGCAGGTTGCGTTCGCCTCGCCGCCCGCGAGAACTCGCTAAGTGCTTGGGAACAACTACTCACCTTCCCTTACAGAATTCTACATGTACAAAAGAATTTGGCAACCAAAAAGACATTAACTGCACAAATTAAAGAAAACTGTAATATTTCGGCTCATAATTTAGATTTCAAATTGCAGACACAGAGATATACCTCATCAAGAGGTATATCCCATTTGGTAGAAACTAAGTTAGGGGAAGGTGACATTAGCGGAGCAGCCAGGATTCTTTTTAGTAGTGATGTGGTGGCACCGTGTTCTCCAGAAATACTCGCAGCTCTGGAGAGCAAACATCCTGCCGCAGCGGATGGCCTTTCTTTTCCCGACCCTCCTGATCCTGATAACCACTCCCTCACCATTACAGGTCGAGAGTTGGTCACAGCCGTTTGCTCCTTCCGGAAAGGCTCCGCTGGCGGCCTCGACGGCCTGAGTCCTCAGCACATTAAGGACCTTATTTGTTCAGGCGCCGGGGCAGCTGGTGAGTTGCTCTTGAATGAGCTTACGGCTTTGATTAACCTTATGCTCTCCGGCAAGGTGAACGAGGCCGTCATCGACGTTCTGTACGGGGCCAATTTATGCGCCCTGCGTAAGAAGGATGGCGGCATTCGGCCCATTGCCGTGGGCACTACTTACCGCCGTATGGCAGCCAAAATTTGTTGTAAATTTTACGGTGAGGTTGTTTCGGAAAAATTTCAGCCCCTGCAGCTAGGTTACGGCTCCAAAGGGGGCTGTGAGGCTGCCGTACACGCATTGTCGACCTACCTAAATTCTGGAAAAGGAGAGGTCAACCTGAAGGTTGACATAAAGAATGCCTTCAATTCTGTTAATAGGGACACCTTGCTGGCAGAAACTAGAAAAGAAATACCCCAAATTTATAGTTTCATTTGGCAATGTTACAGACACCCTTCTAAATTACTGTATCGGGACAACCTTTTGGAATCTGCTGTTGGCTGTCAACAATGTGACCCCCTTGGGCCAGTGATTTTTAGTTTAGCCATACACCCAATTATTCGACAGCTAAATTCCAAATTTAACGTTTGGTATCTTGATGATGGAACCTTGGGAGGCGATGCAAAAACTGTATTACATGACCTTCAATTTTTAAAAAATGAACTTCATTCCATTGGCCTTGATCTCAATCTTTCGA
This sequence comes from Mesoligia furuncula, assembly GCA_916614155.1. Lineage (NCBI taxonomy): Eukaryota > Metazoa > Arthropoda > Insecta > Lepidoptera > Noctuidae > Mesoligia > Mesoligia furuncula. The sequence continues at coordinate 948,274 of OU744805.1, forward strand.
AATGTGAACTATATTTAGCGGACAGTACTGACAGACATCTGACACTTCCCAAATTTAACGCAATAGCTCCAGAAATCAAAATTATTGAAAAAAGCTCTCTTCGCCTCCTTGGTCTCCAATCTTTGACAATTCCTTTCCCTTTTTTATTGACGAAAAAATTCAAAATTTCAATGACGTTTCGGAAAGATTGTTCCAAATTAATATGCATTCGGCCATAACCTTAATCCGCTACTGCTGTTTCGGCCCTAAATTAACATATTTCCTTCGCGCTTCCCATTTATGGAAGCACACTCACCTATTAGACAAAATGGACCAAATTATCAGGCATACATTAACTTCCATTTTAAATGTGGCCATGGACGACCGAGCTTGGGCACAAGCTACTCTTCCCATTCGTATGGGGGGCCTCGGCGTCCGCAAAATTTCTAGTATTAGTTTACCGGCTTTCATATCTTCGGTCCACGGCACTGATAAATTAATCAGGAAAATCCTAGCCTCCACACTGATTAATTCTGATGTACCGTATTTCACCGAGGCTATGGATGCCTGGAGACTCGCTTGCCCAAATACAGATCCACCCGACAATCTATCTTCCCAGAGACGGTGGGATGAGCCGCTCTGCAGAGTAGTACAGAACAATTTACTTAACTCGTCTGCTACTACTGCGGAGCGTGCGCGCCTGCTGGCTGTGGGTAGGTGGGAGTCGGGTCTGTGGCTTCATGCACTACCTTCGTCGAACATAGGCACTTTGTTCGACGACACTACTTTTCGCCTCGCTGCTTCCCTACGACTAAGCACTCCTTGCTGTTCTCCCCATCGCTGTCACTGTGGCGAAGATGTCAACAGCCTCGGACACCACGGCCTGTCTTGCAGCCGAAGTGCGGGTCGCTTAGCGCGGCACGCGAACATTAATGACATCATCCGACGAGCTCTTGTCACGGTCGGCGTTCCAGCTGTATTAGAACCCAATGGCTTGGCACGCGACGATGGCAAGAGACCAGACGGTATGTCTTTATTTCCATGGAAGGTGGGTAGGCCTTTAGTGTGGGACGCTACGTGTGTCGATACTCTTGCGCCATCCCATCTTCCTGGCTCGGCATGCTGTGCTGGCGCTGCTGCTGCGGCTGCGGAAAACCTCAAGCGGCGAAAATATAATAACCTCATCGGAAATTATATTTTCGAGCCGTTTGGGGTGGAAATCCTCGGGCCGTGGGGTCCAAGTGCTCATGGTCTTTTTAAAGAAATTTCAAAACGGCTGGTTGACACTTCCCGTGACCCAAGGGCTGGCTTTTACCTTGGCCAGAGGCTAAGCATCGCCATACAACGTGGTAATGCCGCCAGTCTCTTGGGTACATTACCTGTTGACAGCGATGCGGATGAGTTTTTCGACGCCATTTTCTAGTTTCTGTGTAGATAGTTTTAGTTATGTTATTTTAATAAAATTGTAAAAAGAAAATAAAGAAAAATTTCACAAAACGCTTATTACAAAAAAAGGCAAAATTACACATACACAAAGTGGTCAACGCCTGACGCAGCTTAAAATTTTGTCCATTAGTTGATGTCAGCGCACGGGACCAAAACCAAACACACATTAATTGACGTTGACAATACAAATTAATCGTGATGCGCCCACGACACTGGCAGGGTAGATGACAACAAAAAACGACGATCAAAACGAAAAAAAATGCCAATTGCAGGGAAAAATTGCTTTTGTAACAGACATCAATAGTAACTAAGAACAATTAAGCCGTGCGTCGCATCTGTGCAAGAACAGGGCGTTGCTCAGCAAAATGCTGTGACTTCTGACGAACCTATCGACTTCGACAATAGCGCTGAGTTTCAGCAACTACCTCTCGAATGACGTAAAGAAGTCCCACAGTGTGACATAATAAATCGGGTAACTATAGTTTTCCGCAGAAATAAGTGTGATTCTAGCTGAAAATATTATTGTTTCATCATTCAGCCGAAAGACGTCCACTGCTGGACATAGGCCTCCCCCCAAAAGGGGGGGGTTTGCCATAATTGCCACGCTTGGCAGGCGGGTTGACGATCGCAGTATGGTATGGTGGTGGAATGCATAGAGAACGCTGCTGCCCATTCTCCGGTACGCCCCTTAGTCGCCTTTTACGACACCCACGGGAAGTATGGGGTGGTGCTATTCTTTAAGTCCGGCACCACACAGACAAACTATTATTGTTTACATAAAGATAAAATAAAGAAAAATATATATACATATCGCTACTTCGGGGTAGAAACGTTGTTAAAGCCACTTTACGCTGAAATGACTTAATAATGCAGCTCTGTTCAGGTTTTTGCGCTATAACGATCTGTATTTTTAAAGTTTAATTATTACCAAAAAATGTTTTTTTACTACTCAGTTTTTTCTTACACCTAAACCATAATTATCTTCTTAAAAAATATGACGTATTTTTGTTATTAATTATCTACATTAATTATCTATACTTAATTGGGCTCATAAAATTAAAAAATACATAATTATACTAAGACCATAATACAATGAAAACAAAAATGCTCTTGACGTTGTGTTCAGTGTGGTGTGTTTTCCTGTTTACATAATATGCTATCTTAGTTATTATAACTTTGATACTCCATAATTTTATTAAGCAGGTAAAGAAGTCGGCAATGTAGATAATTATCTCCAAAATTATATGTAAGTCCAGCAATTACCCTCAGGCCCAGGCCAGGCCCTCAGTCAAATACTGGTCCGACTTAGATTAGACCTTTAGCGAAAAGTAAAATACAGTAAATCTTTATGTCGCTCGCAGCACTGCTGGTCCTGGGTTCGATTCCCGGCCCAGGGAAAGTGTAATTGGGTTTTTCCATCTGGAATTTCTCAGTAGCAACCCGGAGTCAGGAATTGTGCCGGGTTGATGGCAATAGGCTCGGTCCTTATTACATGGAACTTTAACACAAATGGCGAAATGTAGGTGTACTTACTATAGGTACATCTCTGCCCAACCCTTCGCGGAATATAGGCGTGATTTTATGTTAGGTACGCGGGCAGGCGATGCGATGCAACGGCCCCTCGATAGGGGGCGAAGATATAAAAAAAAAAAAATTGCCAAATTTTTATTTTCACAATCATTAACAGCTGTATGGGCCAACTAATAATTCCATAAACAGAACCGTCCAGCTAAACAGTTGCAAGCACCGCCATTCCAAGATGGCGGCGCGTCCGCTACCCGATAGCGGTTGAGCTGTGCCGGTATCACCGCGCTATTTCCTTTCGGGCCCCCGCAGCCTGACCTGAGACCGACCTGGTTATTGCTGTCTTAATACTGAATACGTTGGCCTAGGTTAGTTAAATGTCGGTGTTCCAGTTACTTTGCTCGTGGCTCGTGGTTCCTAGGAATCTTTGTATTTAGTATTAAAATAGTCGTGGAGATAGCAGAGTTCAGATAGACAGTGTATAAAAAATGTTTCAATATTTCTTATCAGTGGTTTGCGCTTTTGTCAATAAGAGGCTGGCAGTGTTTTCTAAAGGGAAAAGAAAACCAACATGGATAGGTTGAAATATAATTATAAACATTTACATAGAAGATAAGTTCACAAAGTAATTTTGTTACGTTCGTCATCGTTTCAGCGATAGACGTCCACTGCTGGACATAGGCCTCCCCCAATTTTGGGGGGGGGTTTGCCATAATCGCCACGCTTGGCAGGCGGGTTGGCGATCGCAGTATGGTATGATGGTGGAATAAATACAGAACGCTGCTGCCCATTCTCCGGTAAGACCCTTAGTCGCCTTTTACGATACCCACGGGAAGTAAGGGGTGGTGCAATTCTTTAAGTCCGGCACCACACAGACAAATTTTGTTACGAGTGCAATAAAATGTAATTTTTTGGGGTTATCATCATCATTATTTCAGCCGAAAGACGTCCACTGCTGGACATAGGCCTCCCCCAAGCACCTCCACTTCGACCGGTCCTGTGCTTCCCGCGTCCAACGGGTTCCTGCGGCCTTCACAAGGTCATCGGTCCACCTTGTGGGAGGCCTTCCAACGCTACGTCTTCCGGTACGCGGTCGCCACTCCAGAACCTTTCGGCCCCATCGGCCATCTGTTCTGCGAGCAATGTGCCCTGCCCACTGCCACTTAAGTTTGGCAATTCTTCGGGCTATGTCGGTTACCTTGGTTCTCCTGCGGATCTCCTCATTCCTGATTCGATCACGCAGGGAAACTGCAAGTATAGCCCTCTCCATTGCCCTTTGGGTGACTTTTAGCCTTCTTATAAGGCCCATTGTGAGCGACCACGTTTCAGTTCCATAAGTCATCACTGGCAACACACACTGGTCAAAGACTTTCGTCTTGAGACACTGCGGTTTTGGGGTTAACACGTTAAGTGCGAAACGAGGCCTAAATGACCCCTCACGCAACTTCCTTGTGGTGCGGCAAGGAAAAACGTGAACATCTCTGTCGTGCGAAGGGCATAGCTTTGGTTTGGTCCAGTATAGAAAAGAGATAAATGTATATTTGAGACGCGCTAATGGTCCCGGACTCGGTGGTATACCTACCTTGGTACCGGATGTCTTAGGCCTCGTACCGCACTGAATTAATATAATTTTAATGCAGTGCGGAACGAGGCTAAAACGTCCCATATCCCCTCGGACCTCGTACCGCACCCAACGCGAGCTTCCCGCGACTAGTGTTGTGCATCACGTCGATTGGAGAGCACGTCCTTTTACATCGCCGAACATGTCTAAACGATGTCGGAAGAAGTAAATTTAAAAAAATACAGAAACAGAACCAAAACCGGTAAGTTTTTAATTTATATTTTTGTAGGTAGTGAAAAACTCCACAATATACATTATCATTGTTATTCTCATCTACGATCTAACCTAAGTAACAATGCCAGTTTTATTACGTTATCTTTACATTTTTGTTATTTTGCAGCACCTGAAAGCAGCGCACGTCATTGCCTCGAACAGGGTGAAAAAAGAAGAAGGTGTGTTGGTTGTTACCAGAAACTACGCACATTTTACCATCTCGTGAAGCTGACAAAAAATCCAAAGAGATTTTGACTCAGTGCTCTCAGTGCAAAAATCTTATTGTCTACCCTGTTTCAATGAAAAACACTCATAAATAAGTACAACATATATATTGCGATTTTTTATAAAAAAGTATATTGTTACTGATTTTTTTATGTTAATTCAAGTTCTAATAAGTGTATTTTTAAAGCCCGAGGCAGAATACATAGGATAGTTTCTTTTTTACTTCTGGTTTTCTTTTTTTTCTATTCTGTGAACCGCATTAAGATTTTCACACAAAAATAGATATACGTCGTTGCGTCGATATTATTTTTCCCATCACTAATCTTAGCGAAAATGTACCCTATTTCAGTGCGTTACGAGGTGTATAAGATCCCATATTTTGTTTTGCCTATAATTCCTAAACTAGCTATCAGATCCCGGGGCGACGGTAGATTAGGGTTCATCAATTCACTGTTATATCGATAAGGACCAAAATTTTTCATTTATCTTTGATTTCGCGCCAGAAAATGGATTTTAGTCTGTTAAAGGAGGTGGGGTCTAATAGACCGCGTGTCGCCCTAACGTCTGGTCACGGTGCGGGCCGATAATACCTCGTACCGCAGGAATGGAAAGTTTGCAAAAATTGGTGCCGCAGCTAACGTGTTAAGATAAACTTAAATATTTAGTTTTAAAACTATAAGTAGTCATTGTGTAAAACATTATCAGTAGGAATGTTGACAGTTCATCAACATTCATTGCGTTACTATCGTTGTTGAGCTGACAAATTATTCGAACATATGAAGGAATGAATTAGCAATATCCTTCAAAATTATTCAGATTATGTTAGATAGTGTGTGACGCAAGGTGCTGGACAAGTTTTGTCTACTTGACTTATTTAGGAGTAGACATAGTGTGGTACAGAACTTTAATATTTCACACAGCTAAGAGTTTAAAATTTACATTTTGTGAAAGAGAAAGAAAGTGTGTCGTAAAAGTATCTTTTTTTTTGTCACAGTCAGTGTGACACATGAAAAAGTTCAAAGCAAAAAAAACTGGTCAAGTGCGAGTCGGACTCGCACACGAAGGGTTCCGTACTAAAACACAAAAACACCGAAAAAAAACAGGTTTGTTGTATGGGAGCCCCCCTTAAATATTTATTTTATTCTGTGTTTAGTATTTGTTGTTATAGCGGCAACAGAAATACATCATCTGTGAAAATTTCAACTGTCTAGCTATCACGGTTCATGAGATGCAGCCTGGTGACAGACGGACAGTGGAGTCTTAGTAATAGTCCCGTTTTTACCCTTTGGGTACGGAACCCTAAAAACTACTCTTAAACAATCAAACGAGATTAACAAGCGCATGAGGTCATTAGTTTTCGTGAACAATATATTTCACGGTGGGATAAACGTATGTAGAAAAGTTAGCCACCTCAATAGATCCTCATCCTCACCAACAACAAACCTGGGTAAATTACTGATTCGACTTACATCGTGAACTTTACAACATAGTTGTATGCTTACTAAGATTATTGCACGGAAATGTAAAGCAGTCCGCATAACTAGAATGATCAATACTAAAGAGGAGGCGACTTTTCAACTCAGCCTATCACAGTCTACTGCTGAACTTAGGTCTTTCCCAGGCTGCGCCACAATACCCTGTCCTCCAACTTCAGCATCCAGTCTACCCCAACTACCTTTTTGAGGTCGTCTGTCCATTTAGCTGTGGCACTACACTACGCTTGCCGATACGCGGTCTCCACTCCAGGACTCGTTTGCTCCACCGGTCATCGGTCCTTCGACAAACATGGCCACTGCCATTTCAGCATTCTCACTCTGCAAACTATGTCGGTAACTCCGGTTCTGTTCCGGATTACTTCGTTTCTCAATTTATCCTTATAGAAAACTCCGAGCATAGCCTGCTCCATAGCACGCGTATTAGTATAGCGAACTTATAATCACAGTTTATTGTTATTTTTATGTTAGTAGGCAGGTGATTTAGGCTGCACCACCCACATCCTAAATACCAGAGTTACTGTAGACAAAGATCAGCATTAAAGTTTTTGGCGTTATATGTTAGTCAGCCTGAACAGAGTCCTAATTTTTCTCTGTGAAACCTACAAACATACAAAATATTATGTTTATTTAGGTGCTTAGGTATCACGGATAACTAGTAGGAGGATTCTTAAAAATAACAGTTTGATAGGTATGCAGGGATCCCATTTAATTAAAGTTGTAAACTGAAAAAACCGGGCAAGAGCGAGTCGGACTCGCGCACCGAGGGTTCCGTAACATCCGGGTTTATGCATAAGGTTTATGTTTATGAAATTAAATGTTTATTTTTATTTTTGAGTTGATTGAATGAATGGTAAATTGCGGTTTACGATTTATGACGTATTAAAAAAAACTACTTACTAGATCTCGTTCAAACTAATTTTCGGTGGTAGGTTACATGGTAATGTACATCATATAGTTTTTTTAGTTTTATCATTCTCTTATTTTAGAAGTTAAAGGGGGGGGGGGGGGGGGACACACATTTTACCACTTTTTTTCTATTTTTGTGTGAAAATCTTAATGCGGTTCACAGAATACATTTACTTACCAAGTTTCAACAGTATAGTTCTTATAGTTTCGGAGAAAAGTGGCTGTGACATACGGACGGACAGACAGACAGACGGACAGACAGACAGACAGACATGACGAATCTATAAGGGTTCCGTTTTTGCCATTTGGCTACGGAACCCTAAAAAGAAGTTCTATACGTCTTTATTATTAACTAGTAACTTTGATGTCACCTCACTTTTATTTGATTTCACACCGTTCATAATATCTGCTATTTCTTGCAAAGTTTTGTTTTTCGTTTCAGGTAAATATTTGTATAATATACCTAATTAAAGTAATTACTGAAATAATGCCAAATGTAAGACATGTCCCATGCAATCCAAAATGCCTAAACGATGAAGGAGCCAGTTTTAAAAACAGACCAGTTATAAGTTTTCCAGTTAGTGCGATACAACAAACTGATAAATTCCTAGACCTTATCGGAATTAACTCTCCATATAAAGAAATAGCCACTGACAAAGGTCCACAACTTACAGCTATTGAAAAAGCAACAAATAATGAAATTGTAACATATTTGTTTTCGATGATTACATTCAAACTAATTAAATATATGTATAATGATAAAATAAACAAAAACATGGCACCTACACTCGACGCGGTTAACAACAACGTGCGTCTTTTTAAAAGTTTCGATAGAGTGCAGCCCGCGTACATACTCAACACTGTGAAGCCATCTATTATTATCATTGCGATGTAAGCCGTTGATTCACTATTTGTTATTTTCTTGAATACATCTATAGCGTACAGAGCGAAAACTAACTTTCCTGAGCTGACTCCCAAAAAACCAGTTAAATTGGCTAATAAGGTAGGTTTATAAAATTCTTTAAATTTCATTGTTTTAAAGAAATCAAACATGCGTTCTCTTGCAGTTAGTTTTGTACTTACGCAGCTGGCAATATATTCCTTTTGAGAATTTATCAATGCTTCTAATTCCTTCTCTGAATCTTCATCACAACCTCTCAAGGAGCAATGCAGCAAAAGAAGGTGCCTATCATATTAGAAGCCCAAACACCCCAGTAAAACGTAGCTGCTTTAACTGTTAGAAATATTCCTCTATATTTTGGTGAAATATACTCTGTTAAGATCATAATAGTAATTGTAGTATGTGAAGCACAAAATAATCCCTGCATTATTTCACTTATCAATATGTGAGTAATGTTGGTACTACAATATAAAACTATAAACGCGGCCAATGTACCTAAGACTGTGATGATGAAAGGTATCTTCCTGCCGATAAATCTTGTGACGATCGAGAGGATGATCACGAAGGGAAACCCGCTGAAGCCGTACACGGACGCTGAAAAATACAATAATTTCAATATTTAATCAAATAGTTTTTGCAACGAGGAGACGATCTTTGGAATGACGATCTTCTCGGCCGACAAAGAGGTGGTTCATGCTTGATATCAATGAAGATAAAAGGGTTCTACTGCATGAACGGTATTATTACTAGAAACAGAAATTGAGTGTTATAATCATGGGTCAGTTACCTTTTGTTTTTTGGTAGGCTCTCTCCCCCGTCGTGTCAAATTGGCGTCCTAACAGATTATGAGGGTTAAGGAACAGAGGGTGCATCTGTGCGCGCACACTTGCATATTATACGTAATATCTTCTGCGTACTTGGCTAGTCTCCGTTGAGACTGGCCGTCGTCAATGACATTCGGTCGGGAGGATATTATTATTATTTATTTATTAAAACTTTAAAGCACAAGTAAATGAAATACAAAGGCAGACTTAATGCCTGAGGTACATATTATTATGTGGAAAGTATATATTAATTCATGCTCATTCACAAAAGGATCTGTTATAGATTGTCAACGATGCATGGCATTTAACTTGTTCAATCAAATCTGACTTTTCAAGAACTATAATATGAAGTAAACATTTTAGATGGCGTTGAGAGTTCTGATAGAAAGCTACGCTATTTCCGAGTGGCAGGATACTTTTCATGACAGAATTCACGGTCATCATCATCTCATCATCTGCCTAGCCTTTTCCCAACTATGTTGGGGTCGGCTTCCAGTCTAACCGGATGCAGCTGAATACCAGTATTTTACATGGAGCGACTGCCTATCTGACCTCCACAACCCAGTTACTGGGTAATACGATACCCCTTAGTAAAGAAGAAAGAAAGAAAGAAAATACGTTTATTTGAGGTAAACATGACGCAATAAAGAACATAAACTACAAAAAATAAAATAAGAAAAGGTTGGGGGAAACATGCGTCACATCCACGCAAAACGGCTATCGCTCAGCATTATGCTGCGACCCTATGCAAGACAGAGCCCCAGCGCTGGTTTTCAGCGACAGCCGGCGCCGACGTATTGACGTCGCCCGGTGCAGCAAACAAATATTAGGACGCTGTACTGGTACAGCATTCACAAAGAAAATTAATAGTATAATTGAAACAATGTGATAAAAACAGGAAAATAAAAGGAAAAAATAGATATACATACATGCTATGAGAATATCATCCTCAATAAACTTTTTACATTTTATAAAGTGGCAACATTTCGGAACGTCATATTTAGCTTGCTACATATTTATAATCTGTGGTCATAATTGACGTGCGCGCACGCAACTTGTTACTAGTAAGACTGGTTGTCAGACTTTCGGGCTTCTGACTACCCGTTGCGACTGTCAAAGATCTTCGAATGACAGCCGGGACCAACGGCTTAACGTGCTTTCCGAGGCACGGAGGGGTCTCGGTATGTAAAGATGGTCACCCATCCACAGACCAACCGCGGCAAGCGTAGCTTAACCTGATCGATCGACCTGTGCGGCTGTTATCATTTAGCCACATGCCCCTGAAGAATAAGAAGTGAAGTAAACACCCACGGAAATATTATAGGTTAGCATCCTCAACTTACTTAGCCAAGAAGCCATGTCGTCTGTGATTATTTCAGTATTGTTTGCTTCCCGCCTTATCTGCGGGATGAACATGGTAGGTGCGCAAACGCAGATCCCGAACAAAAACACAAATGTCCATACTCCGCTGCAGATCAGCAACTGGAAATAAAATATTATCTATATACAGGGTTACTTTTCAAAGACCATCATATAAACACCCATGAATATAAACAATTTTCACTATGGAACCAACTCTGAAATCACGAAAAAAAATCAGCCGTTTCATACATTTTGGTCAAGTAGGTATTGAAGTTTTGTATGAAACAGTTGATTTTTTTTGTGATTTCAGATTGGTCCCATAGTGAAAGTTGTTTATATTCATGGGTAGAACACCATGTAAAAATTTGGATGGTCTTTGAAAAGTAACCCTGTATATTATTATTTATTATTATAATATATATATAAAATGGTAAACTGACTGACTGACTGTTGATATATCAACACACAGCCCAAACCGCTGGCCCTAGAGACATGAAACTTGAACGGTGTGTTCTTTGTGAAGAGTAAGTATCCAGTAAGAAAGGATTTTTGGGAATTCTACCCCTAAAGGGTAAAATAGGGGATTTTATGAAATTGTTGATTTGGAAGTTTATATGAAAGTCTGGTGGCAGTTTTGAAGTTAGGATCTTCAAATTTTGTGTTGAGGCTGAGGATGGAAAATTAATTTATACGTATCTCAGCGTTTTTGACAATTCTACCCCCGAAGGGTTAAAAAGGAGGATGAAGTCACCATGAATTTTAGTACGAATACTAATCTAAGTAAATTATGAAGTTTGATATTTTTTGTTTTTCTAAACTACCCCCTGAAGGGGGAATGGGAGGTGTCAAAGTTTGTATGCAACAATTTAAACGCGCGGTCAGATTAACAAAAAACTCAGTATTTACACTTAAGACCAAAGATAAAAATAAAGTGTATCAGGGTTTTTCGAAAATCTACCCCTAGCGGGGTAAAAAGTTAATTTTACAGGGGAAGACTTCACTGCTTGGCTTGATTAATTCGAAAATTGGTATAAACAATCTTTGAGTCAAGTAATGAACACATCCCAAACGAATTTACGAAATTCCACCCCTGTGGGGGTAAATTATTATTATTATTATTAATCTTTATTTAATCAGACTACAATGGTCTATAGTGTTAGTAACAAAAATAGCTTAGCCTATGTTAGTACTTAATAACTAAAACAGAACGGGTCCGGTTTGTAAGCGCCCACACTAGCGGGCTATCTGCCCGGGCGGCTATTGATTGCAGGATAGTGTTGGGACTGCCACGCAGCCTCCGTAGTAGCGAGGCGGATTCCTTACGCCACAGTGCATCAAATCCGTCAGTGCGTGCGTCTGCAAACATTGCCGAGGCACTACAAAAGCGCGGCAATCTCAACAATACCCTGAATGCGTTATTATATTGGATACGCAGAGCATTGTAAGCCTTTTGGGTATATGTGAACCACAGGGCTCCCGAGTACAGTGCTGTACAGTATGCCTTAAAAAGGGTTATTTTAAACAGTATATATTTTATAGTAAACAGCGGGGATACAGTTTATAAGAAAAATCTTATTCATTTGGATAATAAACTTGGCAAGAATACTTGCCTAAGCGAGTAATAAAGTTTATCATTATTAGTTTATTAAAACTACCCCTCAAAGGGAGTTTTGGGGCATTAAAGTTTGTGTGGAAGATTTTAACGCGCGGTCCGATTAATTTTGACAGAAAATAATCAATAATAAGTGTATGGGGTTTTCTAAAATTGACCCCTGACGGGACATAAACTAGTAATTCGATTCTTAAGGGGATTCTAGTGAGTGGCTTGATTAACTTAACAAAAATTCAACCGACAGTAGGAATTTCACGCGAACGAAGTCACAGGCAGAAGCTAGTATATATTTATATATATAAAATGGTAAACTGACTGACTGACTGGGTGATATATCAACGCACAGCCGAAACTACTGGGACTAGGAATGTGAAATTTTGCACACGGCTTCCTTTTATAATGTAGGGGAGCACTAAGAAGGGGTTTTTGGAAATTCAACCGTTAAGGGGGTGAAAAGGGGTGATTTTGTTTGTATGAAAAATCTTATTCTATCTATCTTATCTAACTATTTACGTTCAAAACGTTCAAAACGTTTGACGTTTAAAAGTGCCTGTTAAGTGCCTATTTGAAATAAAAGCTTTGACTTTGACTTATTACTCACCTGTTTCAGAAACGGTTTCCAGTCCGTGTTCTTCTGAAGTTTCGTAAACTGTTCACTGTTTTGCGAAATATCTTTATATTGACACTTTTCCATCGTGTTTTAATTTATTAATGTTTATACTTGTTTGACACAATGTTTTATGTATTAGTTAATGTTTAATTCACCTCTAATTTTAATAGCTTATTTTAAATATCCAATATTTTATTCTGACTTGGTAAATCTGATGTGAATCTCTGTAAATTAATAAAGGTAGGTACCTACATCTGAGGTGATACCTATCGACCGGCTTGGACAATAATACGTATTTTATTATTGATAGTCTTTAACCGTTTTATTACAAAACGTGTTCTAAGTTTAAACCTAGCCTAAACCTGCGAGACAGTCACAGTATTTTAAACTTTATTCCGACTGACGTAAATTTCTTAATGCAAAATTGACTACTTAGACTCGGGTTTAACGTCAGTTTTTGTAATAGCAACTTTAACTTTTTCCGATTATAGTTCGAAATCTAAAAATGGCTCGATAGTTTAAACCTGTGTCTAAAGATAAACCTCGTTTTGTAATAAGGCCGAATATGTTTAATATATCTAATAAAACGATAAAACAATTTTATGTGAAAAAAAAACAAAAAAAAAACTTATATAGGTATGCTAATCGTAGGTTCTTAATAGTGGTCTTTATGCATAAACGTCTCATTTCAAGTAACAAAAAATCTGCACGCGAGTGTCTTTTAAATGTCACTCATAAGTATTCTATGTAAATCTAGAATATCACACAAAATTAAGTCAATTGTTCAAACTACAGTCCGTCTGATGCTTAGACAAAGAAAAGTATAGACGGCGGGTATCTCCATTTCATTTCCACAAGAAAGGGATAAAGTATTGAGTTATTATAAGTAACAGAAAAGGATAAAGCTATACTATTTCCGTCTCTCAGTGCGTGCCAGTTTTTTCAAGGCAGCTACTCATGTAGCCTAAGTTACTTTTTTGTCTCATGTGTGGCCACGCTACCCGATGCTCTATAGCTTTCTTACTCTAAGGTCTGATGAGATGAATGCGTTCCTGACATCTGTCAGTGTGACAATTCTGGTAGCTAATAAAGATTACATTTACAAAATACGTCGTTTGTATGAAACTGACAGGTGTCAAAAACGCATTCTCTCGTTAGCCACACTGTAGGCTAAGAATCAGCAGTTTTTGAACGTCAAAACTTTGAACGGCGTTTTGAAGGACCGTCTCATGTAATTTTGACGTTCGTAGACTGCTGATTTTCAGCTTAGTTTGAATAAATTATTTTTTGATTTTGATTTAATGAATCGGTCATCGTGTTTGATTTGAAATACTAATTCCATAGATTTGAAGTACAAATTAATGATAACACAAACACTCTTTAAACTAACACAACACGTGACTAAGTTGAAGAACCAAAATAATAATTATAATGGTGTTACAAATTCATAGAGCCTGATAAAAACCAGTTTGCAAGATTTTATGGCGAATTTACTAAAAAAGGTTTCACAAACTTCACTAATTATTTAAATCCTAAACCTAACCTACCTATAAAAAGTCCAGGATTGTCAAGAATGTTTCTGTATCTACAAATATTTAGCGTGGCTATGAAACTATGTTTTATTATTTACAGATTACATGTGCTTAAAGGTCAAGTATAGTGTAGGTATTGTCAGCAATGGATTAGCATGCAAATAATGTCTGGGGACTGACCTGCTCTTCATATATATAGTTAGGTTGCCTACAGACAGCTGACTGTGCACGAAATAAGGCAAGCAACATAAATAGAAATGTAGGTGAGGGAAAAATTAAAAACACTCCGTAATTTCGGTGGTCGTCGTCACAGACGCACGTTTGGTTCGCTCATAATTATTGTTGTGCTTGCATAATACTTTAAAATATTGAAATCGCACACGCCAAAACTCAGGGCCCTTTTTTTCTAAATTTGACAGTAGCCTTAACTATTGAATTCGTCTTCAGTGCTAACTCATCTTTAAGTATACCTACAAATAAATAAAATTGAAGTGTCTGTTTGTAATATCAAAATAACAGCTTTTTACTTATGCCTATCATGGATCTCTAATAAGATGCATATGAAAGTATATACGCTAAGTACTCATAACAAAAAAACATTTATTATCATTTTTGACTGACTCTCTGTTCCTAATCTCCGAAATGGCTGGACGGATTTTGACAGGACTTTCACTAGGAGATAGGTAGGTGATGTTATGCAGTAACATGTAGGCTACTTTTTGCCCATTGGCTTTTATTTGCATAAGTTGTAAGAATCAATGTAATATCATCAAAAATTACATTAATATCTTTGCTGCGTTTATAAACATGTTGTAGGAATCAACCAATAAAACATACTTATGTGCAAATACACATGAATATCTGCATTCGTATTTTGTACGTAGATTATATACTATAAATATTGATAGCGGCACCTAATTCATTTGAATAAATAGGGATACTTAACTGGAAAAGACACTAAAGTACTTTTTTCCTCTGAGTTAAATTTAACTCAATATTAGTTTTCGAATTAAAGTTTTAAACCATCGATATCTAAATATTTACCCTCGTTCCTCGTTCCACGACACTTCCCGACTTTGTAATATTATTCAATAGTATTTATTCAGTTGGTTGTAGGTATATTTACATGAATATTCTAAGTACTGTTTATTTTATTTTACTTCATTATCTATTGGTTTAGAAATATTCAAACGTAACTTGGTTTCCGTACGCACAGCATCATGCTGAGTGGAACCTTTCTCGTCACAGTGACGACGTGCAGCTGTCGACTATTTCTGTTCTTTGCTCGTGATTAAAGATCTATTTTGTTTAAGCATAATCATAGCCTAATCAGCCTGTAATGTTCCCACTGCTGGGAGACAGGCCACAGGTTCACACTCTGTGAGAGGGAGTGGGCAGTACCTAATATACCACGCGGGCCCAGTGCCATAGAATTTTTGGTTTTAGCACATGCCGCTTTCCTCACGATGTTTTCGTCCACCGTTTTTGAGAACATTGGTGATGAAAGTATTTACGGGTACACTACATAAATACGAAAAACTTTATTCCGACAGTCACAAATACGAATTTCAAAATACCGATTTTCATAATTAATAATAATAATAAATAATCTTTATTGTTCAGAAAAAAAATACATAATTTTATCAGATAAATCACTGGTCTCCACACTAGGATTCCCTGTGTCGTGGAGGCCAGTCTCTTTCATCGTGGTTCAAAAAATACAGTATAACATAATATAAGATAATAAAGAAGAGTAAAACAGGAGGGGCCCGTGGCTAAATAATAATAGCCGCACAGGTCGATCGATCAGGTTAAGCTACGCTTGCCGCGGTTGGTCTGTGGATGGGTGACCATCTTTACATACCGTGACCCCTCCGTGCCTCGGAAAGCACGTTAAGCCGTTGGTCCCGGCTGTCATTCGTGGATCTTTGACAGTCGTTACGGGTAGTCAGAAGCCCGAAAGTCTGACAACCAGTCTTACCAAGGGGTATCGTATTACCCAGTAACTGGGTTGTGGAGGTCAGATAGGCAGTCCTCCATGTAAAATACTGGTATTCAGCTGCATCCGGTTAGACTGGAAGCCGACCCCAACATAGTTGGGAAAAGGCTAGGCAGATGATGAAAGAAGAGTAAAACAAAAACAATAGTTATAACTACATGGCGGCTTTTGCAGTAAGAGTGTACAAAGGTGAGAGTTGTGTGGTGTTGGTGCAGGTATGTATGTGTGTGTTTGTGGTTGTGCGCGTCGTGTCTCCAAAAAACTAAGTGTCATGGTAGATTGTAATCGTTGTTTAATAACAAGTATTTAATAGTTTCTCTGTGTCGCCGTAATCCAGACCTTTTAGGTAAGTTTTGATGTGAGATTTGCATAACGATTTTGTCATGAGTAATAGATTAATTTTATCGTTAAGTTTACTATAAAGGAATGGCCCCATATAGCAAAAGCACCTTTTACCAAAATGAAGTTTACACTTTGGTTTATGCCATGTGGGCTTCCTTCGGGAATGCTCTTTAGACACTACTTTGGCTAAAGCCTCTTTATGGAACCTTAGAGCTACAGCCATAATATAGATCTGCCGCACGCGCATTACACCCGTCTCTTGGTACAAAGTATTAGTAGAAAATTGTCTTGGTTTTTTATAAGCCACCTTGAGAACGGCCCGTTGTGCGCGTTCTGCCCTTATCAAATGGGTCTTTAGTGCAACCCCCCATGCGACTATACAATAAGCAAGAAGAGATTCGCACAGAGTGTGATAAATCATCTTCAAAATCTTCGTGTTTGCAATCTGACCCATTCTCTTAAACACATGTAGCAGTTTCCTTACACGTCCAGTCACATTCTCTATTTGCTTTGTCCATGTGAGATGTTTGTCAATATATACATCAAGGTATTTTATGTGTGCTACTTGTTCAAAGCACGGACATGCACATTCAGAGACTGGGCCACTACGGCAGGTATGCAATTTAATGGCAAAGTGACTTGGGCAAGTATTTTTTGCGCTGACACTAAAGTTAATTACCTTCGTTTTGGTCACGTTTAGTGTCAGCAAATTGTGATTTAGCCATGGAGCAACCTGCTTTACGCCAGACTCAGCTGCCTCGTAAACAGACTCCCACGTCCTATCATAGAATACTATAGCTGTGTCATCAGCATAGGCGAAAATTTTTGCTTTGCAAAGTGGTAATGAGCAAAGGCTGTTGACATATATAATGAAAAGAGTAGGGCCCAATACACTACCTTGAGGCACACCGTAGTTAAGGCTGGCGTAAGAACTGTAGTTATGACCTAAAAATAACCTCTGTGTGCGATTGCTAAGGTAGGACTGGAACCAGTCAAGAGCAGTGCCACGCACACCTATGCCTTCAAGTTTTCTTAAAAGGATGCTTCTAGAGACGGTATCAAAGGCTTTCGCAAGGTCAAGGAAGATTCCAATACATTTGTTACCTTTATCTAGTTTGGTGACAACAAAGTCAACTATATCCGTAACTGCATCTTCCGTTGACCTGCTCTTGCGAAAACCATACTGATTGGCTGATAGAATGCCGTTCCTTTCAAGGTAGTTTATTAATCTGGTATTCATAATCTTTTCTAGGATTTTGGACAGCGTTGTGAGAAGAGAAATGGGACCCCGAATGCTTCAAAATTCCTAATATAACAACTCCGATTTATCATTCATCCTAATTTTATAATTCCGAAATTTCAATATTCCTAACGTTTATAAGTACTATTCTCAAAATACCGAGTTCCAATAGATCGAATAACAAAAAGTCCGAATTAATGAAAATTTGAAACATCAAAAATACGAATTCCGATTAATTAGAACTCCGAAATGAAAACGCCTTGTAAAACTGAATAGCAAGACAAATATACTTTTAGTAAGTATATTCATTTTAGTAAGTATATTCATGTATTCTTTTTATTCTTTTTAGTAAGTATATTCATGTATTTATGTATATTTATTTGTGTTTATATTTATATGTAATTAGGTATATATTATATTCATAGTTTTGATAGGTTTATGCGTATCAATAACTATTTAAAATATTTATTCCTCAATGTTCTTGATTGCACCTACCACTGTTTGTCTCTGCATCACCTAAAGGTTGACTGGTAGAAAATGCCTATGGCATTAAGTCCGCCTCTGTACATTTATGTGCTTGAAGTATTAAATAAATAAATAAATATACGAGTAGAATACGGAATATGGAAGCACAAAATATCGATAA
Source organism: Mesoligia furuncula (assembly GCA_916614155.1). Classification (NCBI taxonomy): domain Eukaryota; kingdom Metazoa; phylum Arthropoda; class Insecta; order Lepidoptera; family Noctuidae; genus Mesoligia; species Mesoligia furuncula. The sequence continues at coordinate 966,752 of OU744805.1, forward strand.
ATGCTAATACGATGCTACAATATTGCGACGTAACTGCGAAAGACCCGTCTCTGCGACGCCACTACACTTCCATGCACGTTACCGCGATAGATCTTCACTGCGATACTACTAGACTTCGATGCACGGTAAAGGTATTTATATTGTCATTCGCTCGCTCTTGCATCCTAGTGTCGACGAAGCCCCGCTTCGCGGGGCCCCTATTTCTGTGTAAAGGGTTTAAAGTAGCATGCATGCAGCAAGCATGCAGCATGGAAGCAAACACGCAGCATGCCGCATGCCAGCAAGCATGCAGCATGGAAGCAAACACGCAGCATGCAGCATGCAAGCAAGCATGCAGCAAGCATGCAGCATGCAGCATGGAAGCAAACACGCAGCATGCAGCAAGCATGCAGCATGGAAGCAAACACGCAGCATGCAGCACGCAAGCAAACCAAGCATGCAGCAAGCGAGCATGCAACATGCAACATGCAGCAGGATTGGTTTCTGTCACGGCTCCGGCGCTGCGGTTCTCCGGCGGCCCCACGCGTGCTAATCGTCGCAGACGGCTTTCGCTCACCGCCGCGGCTGAGGTTGGCCGGCGAAAGGCTCCTGCTCCTCAGCCCGCGGGCCGCCTCGCCCCTACGCGCCTTCGCGATTTTAAATTACACTCTAGGGGTATGGCAGACAAGACTGCGTGGAGTCGGATTTACAGCGATTCGTTTCTGTCACTAAAACCTAATTTTTAGCAAATGTTTTAGTGCTAACAATTTTATTATAAATGAACATTCGGAATAATACACATTATATAATACAATACTTAGGACATATGACTTTATTTCATGCAAAATTAGGGGATTCAATTATTATAGTACTCGATATTATGACAGAATAGATTTAGAAGTAAAGATAATTATGTAAAACAAAATTTCGAAGTTTTGAACATTATGGTTACTGAAGTTTATAGCAAACGTGTTATGGATAGTGACTTTCGGACAAACAATTTTAGGAGAAGAAAGGGGGTACCAATTTTAACAGGTTATTCGGAAAATTGTAAATCGGAATGACGTTTTTCGAACCGAGAACCCATCGAGCATTTGATTCTTCGAACATATGAAAACCGGAAAACAAGCAAGTCGCATTTATGACTTTCGGAAACATAACTTTCGTGATTTTTAATAATAGACATTATAATTCTAAGGTATTATGAAATTCAGACTTTTGAAAATCGGAACATCGAAATTCGGAATAAAATATTTCGGAATATTTGGGTGTTCCCAGTATTTACACTAAGTAAAGCGCTTGCATAGCTGGGTTCGAACCCACGACCTACAACTCGTATTTTGCTTCTATCTACCTCTGTTTTCCATTTAATTATCTTTTTATACGCATCAGTTTCCGTGACAAATAAACCTAACTATCTTTCTTTATTTTATCCTGTCAACTTGCCTATCTATTCCACCATTTAGTCCTAACTATTCAGCACAGTCTGAACTATGTCCTTGTCCATGTTACAAGCTAACTCATGCTGACACGAGAAGAACACCACGTGACGGCAGAAATACCAAACACAACACTACAAAAGTCAACAGTTTATTCCCCTCACATTAATATCCAGCTTGAATATTATTCGTAAAGTGTTTTCCAGAGGAAACGTTCCGCTCTATTTTCTTTTAGTGTGGGAAGCAAAATATTTTATGAGGTTCCTAATAGGCTATTAAATGTCCCCACTATTAGACGAATGTGCCCCCCATAGCTAGTCTGGGGGTATGAGATGTATAGGCCCCTACGACTTACTACCGACACCCAACGGGTTTCTTCATGGGTTTGAAAAATAGGCAAAATATTATTTCTAAGTGAACAATATTGAGCATTGATAGACGTTTTTGTCTGTTCCTTGACTAATTTCTGAAGATTTTTACATACAAAAGCAAATGTGGTCAACGTTTTTGATGTTATACAATATTCATTAATTTTAATTATACTTCATAAATACTAAGTACCTACGTATATAAATTACGCAATAAATACTTATTCTTTCTTTCAAATTATTATTAAAAAATATAAGTATATATTATTATAAGATTATTTAATGATGATAATGATGCTCGGAAAATAAAGGAATTAAAGCGCGAAAAGCGAACGCGTAACGATGTCTCAATATCACCGAAATTCACAATAGATTGGAGAGTCAATCAATTTTTTCTGCTCTTCCGGCTCGGCACGCTTTTAGTGGCTGCGATCAAACCCCGTATTTTTATTAAAACAGAAAAAAGCGTCCATACAATAATAATTGGCTTATTTAGTTCTATACGACTTCCAAACAGCCTCTGCGAATTTAAGTGCGTCGAATGACAATAATCGTTCATATGTAGGTAATTGAAAACTTGAGGAATTCAACTGTCGATTATAATTATAGTCAAAAAAACATTAATTACTATCAGTGAAGCTCGTTTCGTCATTTTTTCGAAGAATAACTCGTTAAAGGATAACGACGTAATCAAAATTAAACAACATATTTTATTTGACATAAACCTACATGGGCACTGAAACGCCAGAAGCTAGGTGCACGGTTTCAATCGGTCGTTTCCTGTGGAGAAGGGCCGGACTATAGTGTTTTCAAATATCAGTGTTAATAGGTAGGGGAGGACAGTGTAGGTATGTCAACAAGTCCAGGTACTTAATAACAAAGGATATAGTCTACAAATCTACAGGACTACAACGTTCTCACATTCACAAACCCTAAAAACCCATGCGAAGAGTTACGACGCGTCAAATCTTCTACCCTGCGGATCTGAACTTATTAAGGTGATATGTTGAAAAAAATGAGGTTTTTCTATTTCGTGTAACTTGTTAAGTATGGGGATAGGGTCTTAACATTTTAGTATATGTTTTTTTAACTCTTTGCTCTAGTATCATTTAAAAGGAATACACGATTCAATGATTTTTTCTCGATACAAAAAAATTGTAAAGTTATATCTATATTTTTACTTTTTTTGACATCACGGCGAAACGCTTAAGAATTATTCAATTGAATTTTCTTTAAAACATAGAGAATTATCATATCAAAGTTTATTCAAAGTAGTTTTAAATTCAATTCATTTATTTTGTTAAAAAAGGAGTAAATTTATTTTTGCACATACGTCGTTTTATTCCGAGCACACGCACATTATAGCCATCAATCTTCTTTTGCGTTTCAAAAGTAATTGCATCACTCGCTCGCTTAGTAGGTTTTCGCGGATTTTAGATTTTCGAGGTAGCGCCTCTATTGGCTTCTAAGAAAAAACAGGCTCTTCGCATCCTACAGACTTCACAAACACTACGTAGTACTTAGAACCCAGATCTCCGAGACACTGCGCTATCTCAGTACCTAAATTTCATTACAACATTCCACCAGAAGCGCAAAATTGTGAGGCGATATTGAGGCGGCCCGCGAACTGAGCTGAGGTGGATCTAACACTGCCTAAGCTGAAGCTGCGGTGGTGAGCGTTAAACTATCTGTGACTATAAGCTTGCGTGGGACCGCCGGAGTCCCGCAGCGCCGGAGCTGTGACAGAAACCATACCTGCTGCATGCTCGCTTGCATGCTGCATGCTTGCTTTGCATTCTGCATATATATACTTGCTGCATGCATGGTGTATGCTTGTTTGCATGTATGCATGCTTCTTACAGGGAAATAAAAACCACATATCAAATCAAATCAAATCAAATGTTTATTTGCTAGAAATACATTGTTCTGGTAAAGGTAAGATCTTATAACCTAAGTGTCATTGTATTCTGCCTGCAAGCAAGCGTGCAAATATTATTAAGTTTACATACATTCTTATTATATTACTATTATTATTATCTACTATTATCATGCAATTATTTACTATTCAATTTACTAATTTATATTGTTATAATTCTAATAAATATACAAATTTTCAATATTTATGTTCCGTAAATTCCTTAATACTATAAAAACACTTCAGAAGCCGTTCTGTCAATTATGTCTTGAACACATTCCCCTGTAATTAACTCGTTTGGTAAGTTATTATAAACCAAGACACACATATTAAACATATTTTTCTTATAGATATCTTTATGACAGGGCGGTTGATACAGTAGGTTGCGAAACTTAGCCCTTTTTGTCTAGTTAGGACCTCACTATATTGTTTAAAGTAGAGCATATGTTTTTGATAGAGGCAGATATCTTTTACATACAAGGAACTGGAAGAATTTTCCATTTTTTAAATAAAGGTTTGCAACTATCTAGGAACCAAGCCTTGTTGATAAAGGTCTCTGCACACAGCCGGCGTGGCGTGGCGGGGCGCGGCGTGGCGGGGCGGCGACGCGGCGCTGGCGCGACGGCATCGTTCACACTGCGGGCGTGATCGCGTCACGTCCCGCCGCGCCCATGAACAGTATTTTTATACTGCCTAAGGCCCAAATCGTACAAACATACGTGAGCACGAACACATTCGATTAGTTTTTCGACATCCATTTTTGTAAAACAATACATAATCTCATTCACGCTCCGTCTCGTCCGACGCGACGTGTTCACGCCCCGCCCCGCCGCTTCTGACTTGTATTCCCGCTCGGCGCGGCGGCGGCGTGGCGCGACGCTTAACGTCGCGCCGAGCGGGACGGCTCTGTGTGACGTCGTCAGTAATATCTAGTACATTACAACTGCTCAGCGTCGCGGAGCCGTCCCGTCCCGCCGCGCCGCGCCCGCTGTGTGCAGAGACCTTAACCCGGATGCATCGTTTTTGAATTTTAAAAACTCTGTCGATATCGATCAAGTTGCTCCAAATTATTAATCCATAGCTCAGTACAGATGACACATAGCCATGGTAAGCCGATAGAGCAGCTTCCACAGAAACATTTTGCCTTAACTTTTTGAAAACTATCGAGTTTCTGACAAACTGTTTCTATATGGCTTTTCCAATTTTTATCTACATTCTTTATATCTAAAGTTAATTGTTTTGCGTTGTAGGATGTAAATTAGATTAATTTTGTTTTACTAATGTATAAATAAAATTAATCGAATAATTTTTTTTTTGTTTATGTTTAATAGTAGATTAGTAGCCAAGGGCTGTAAGGCATCAATTGCATTTTTGCACCGACATTCACCTTAGAACGTCCTTACCAAGAACTAAACACTCGAATGTGGTGAAGTACAATTATTATAAAGCTAATTATGAACTAATAAACAAAGATTTATCTAAAATTGACTGGACCGAACAATTGAAAATGTCATCAGCTAAGGACAGCCTAAGCATGTTCTATGACTTCGTATATAATGCAATAAAGAGTCATGCCCCAGTCTCCAAACCGCGTACCTCAAAATTTCCCATTTGGTTCACGAACTCACTGATTCGTATCTTTAAAAATAAAAACAGAGCCTGGATAAAATGGAAAACTTACCATAACATTTCAGATTATGAACAGTTCTCGCTTTTACGGCAGAGGTTCCAAAATGCATGTAAAGAAGCTTATACAAAATACTTAAACTCTATAGAAGATACCTAACATAAAAAAGAACACCAAATACCTATGGAGTTATGTGAATAATCGCACGTGTAAGGCTGGTATACCAACTACAATGTATTGTAATGATAGGTATTCGAGTAACCCAGATGAAATATGTGATATGTTTATGGACTTTTTTCATTCGGTTTATGAGCCATCTACTCTAAATTTAAATGAATGGACACCCCCTGAAGAATATTTCGAAAAAAGTAGTATTATTACAAACATAACGTTTAATCCTGACCAGGTCCTAAAATGTTTGAAACAGTTAGATTGCTCTAAAGGCCCTGGACCGGACTGTCTGCCACCTTATTTCCTTAAGAAGGTCGCGAATAGTATATACATGCCATTATGTATTATATTTAATCAATGTATGTCTGAAGGCACCTTCCCAGAAGTATGGAAGAGAGCCAATCTAACTCCAGTGCATAAGACAGGTTCAAAACAGGATATTACCAATTATCGTCCCATATCTATTTTGTCAGCCTTGTCGAAGCTTTTTGAAAGACTTGTCCATCAACAGATTCACGACATTATTTATAATATTATAATAGAACAGCAGCACGGATTCGTCCAAAGAAAGTCTACAACTACAAACCTGGCAATATTTTTTGATTATATATTTAATAACATGGACCAACAAGTTCAAGTAGACGCTGTATATACAGACTTCCAAAAAGCATTCGATAAGGTTGACCATCAGCTTCTTTTGACAAAAATAGTGTACAACGGTATAAGGGGGAATCTTCTTCGTTGGTTTGCATCGTATATAACAAACCGATCTCAAAGCGTAGTGATTAAGGGCTCCCATTCTGCTACGGTCACCGTAACATCAGGCGTACCACAGGGCTCGATTTTGGGTCCCCTTTTATTCATTCTATTTGTGAATGACATTGGCGAATGTTTCAAATACTCAAAATTTTTACTCTACGCTGTGTGCTTAAATATCTTCAAAACTGTACGAAATCTTGCTGACTATCATCATCTACAAGAAGACCTGGATCGTTTTTCCTCTTATTGTAATAAAAACAAACTTTATTTGAGTGTTACCAAATGTGTCACAATGTCATTTACAAAAAAATAAAAATGGCATACGCAACAATTACATACTGAACAACGCATCTCTATCCAAGGTGTCCTCAGTTCGAGACCTTGGTGTACTGTTGGATGAGAAAATGCACCTAGATCTACATATCAATAATATTATTAATAACGCATATCGTATGTATGGTTTCGTGATGAGGTCTTCTAAAGAATTTAAGCGCGCAAGTACGTATATTCATCTTTATAGGTCATTAGTTAGATCTCAATTAGAATATGCCGCTGTAGTGTGGAATCCCTACTTCGAAAAATATATAGATAGCTTGGAAAAAGTACAACGCAAATTTCTCAGGTCAATGCATTACCGATGTTTTCGCAACTTCCCGACCTACACTTATTTATTGAAACAATACAACCTAATTAGTCTGAAGTCTCGGCGATTGTACCTTGAAATGATGTTTCTATTTGACTTATGTAATAACAGATATGACTGCTCAGAACTTGCTAATAAACTATGCTATGTTGTACCAAGAACCGTGTCAGGAAAGAAGGTGCGCGTTCGACCGGTGTTCGCGGTGACTTCATGTCGAACTATTGCTGGAGACCGCGCGCCTCTCCGCCGCTTAAGTAAAAATTACAACTTTTTTACTAAAATTGAAATGTCAACAATAAATTCCGTACCGCTTTGTTAAAAGAAATATTTGATAATGATACACAGACCTAAGTGCTGTATTTAATAATTTAGTATTGTCTCTAGCATGTAGTTTTCAATATTTGTATTCTGTGAAATTGTATTAATTATGTATTCTGTGGATAACGGTGTGAGTTTCACATTTAAATTATTCTTATGTCATTATTAGAAAAGACACTATGTGTAACTGTTTGTTTATCCCAAATAAATAAATAAATAAATTGCAGCGCGAGATATTTAGGCGCACGAGCGCAGCGAGGGCGCCTATAGTTCGAGGGAGCAATTGATGCTTACACCCGAGCTAACGACTCTGCTTTACATCTCGATTGTGAGGTAAGTAGAAAAAAACCGGCATTACAAGAATAAAACATTTTATTAGTTAAAATTTATAGTGAAATGAGAACAATTTTCAAATTTTAGGGACAGGTATTTTTGGGTATGTTAATAGTTTGAGATTGTAATATTTATTGGTCATGGACAAAATCTGACGGGATGAAGCTTTCTTCAGCAGAAGTTGATGGTTGCGGATCATCTTTTGAGAAAGATGTTTCATTTTTTGAAAGCTGAATAGTTTCCGTTATTTGGTTGGTAATTTTACTTTTATTTTGTATGGAATATTCGATGTAACCTTCAGCCACCTTGCTGGATTTCCACCCACCGTGCCTTTTTATAGTGGTTAAGTTAGCCCCAGCATCGGCTAAAAGTGTAGTCGATGTTTTCCGGGCGCAATGACCTGAGTACAATTCCGGGTTTGCTAACTTCAAATAACTTGCGATTTGCTTCGGCATACTTCTGATGGTATTTTTTCCAATAACTTGTTTGTAGCATTTGCCTTGGTGGTACTTCAAAAAAAATCGGTTGGTGTTTACATTTTCAGGACGAAGATTTCTGTATTTTTGTACGAATTCAGAGAATTCTTGAGGAACTAAAAATGTTCGGTCAATTTTAGTTTTTGTGTTCGGTAGTTTAATTACTAACAACTGACCCTGTTGTTCTATGTTCTCTATTGTTATATTTGTCAATTCAATACCTCGGCATGCGCCAGTTATATCGAAGATAAGAACCACCTAAAACAAGCGAAATATAAAAATAAGTATGTTTTATAGGATTGTAAGAATTTAAAAGATAAATGATGAAGATAATTATGTGATTTGTTATTTTACGTACCTTAACAGCTAAATATATGTCATCAGGGGCTTCATTTATGAATGTTTTCACGTCTGGCGCTGTAAGAACCTTTGACTTTTTGCTTTTGTGCCCAGCTGATTCTCTTTATAGAAAAGATGATAATTTTGAAAAGTTCTTGATGTTGATGTCGTGTTTAGCACTCATAGTTGCTTTTAACATTGAATAAATGCACCACAAACTAGATGGCTACAGCTTTTTTGATAGCTCACTAAAGTATGCTCGTTTACTCGTTTACTCGGTTACTCGTTTTTCTTTTCGCCACTTCATGAACTCGTCGTAAGTTTTCAAATATCTCTCTTTAGAACTTTCAGGCAAAATATTGTTAATTGCTGCTTCAGCTTCCATTTTCATTGAATCGGGAGTGCAGCTTATATCTTTATCACTTGCAGAACTCATGTTTTTTTTCTAATTAGCACGTAATTATAAAAAAAAAAACCAAAAACAAACAATATTTAAAGTAAAAGTTTTCTATTCCCGCCTTTTTTCATCTTTTTTTAAATTATTTTTTTCAAGAATGAAATTGAGCTTCGCCATTCGATATTTAAAATTGATGACTATTATACTCATACGATATAATAATATATATGATATATATATATATATTATACTCTTTTGTCATTGGGCTGAATTCATGATGTCTATTGCCAGTATGATGGTTAGATGTACGCGAACTGTTTGAAAGAGTGAAGTTTTTTTTTTAAATTACTTACCGCCCTAGGGCTTTTCTAGCTACATTATTACCCTAGAGCGCTAATTGGTCACCTACAAGCCCCATTTGGGGGTAATAAGGACCTACTTACCGAATATGAGAGATGTAAATTATTATTTTCCATCCAAGTTACTAAGTATATCTGATAGGGCCTTTTCGGTAACTGATTTATAAGCGTTTTTACCTTGACATTTTATAATAAAGGTCTGCAAAAAGAATACATTTCTGCAAAGTGGCTTCTGGAAGATCGTTTATATAAAGCAAGAAAAGTAAAGGGCCGACAATGCTACCCTGAGACACACCATTTTTATTTACTATTTTTCTTTGAAATATATTCGGCTGCCTTTTTTTACAACTTTTGATATATCTGTACACTGTTTTCTGTTCCGTAGATAGCTAGATATCCATTCATATGCTTTTCCCCTTATGCCATAAAAGTCTAACTTGTGTATAAGTTTACAGTGATTTACAAAGTCAAAATAAGTAAATAATAAGTCATATTATGTTCACAATCAACTGTTTTATTGAATGATAATATGATAGATAAGTCTTTCAATTATTATGGATATGAAATTTATGCCTAAAGATGATTCTGACTTACAAAATTATGATTTTTTAATGTATGATAAATGAGTGTTTGACAAACGATTTTCTACGAAATGAAGTTTACGCTATCCGCTGTCATGCAAAATAATATTATGACATAAAAAGTTCTGCTATAGAGGGTAGACCCCTATGTATACCAATACCAACCAAGGTTTGGTCTTGGGTGTACTTGCATAGTGCGAACAAGGAATAATCGGTTGGTGCCTCATTTACAAATTTAATTAAAAACGCCTAACGGGCCTCTGCGAGTTGGCTTCGGCCCTTCATACGCCTTCCAAAGGTCCGGGCGGGACCCCAGGGTCCCGAAAAATGACATACTTGTTACGTACCGTTCACTTTAAGGTAGGTATTACCTACCGCATTAAATCTTAGGGATTTTTTAATATTCTTTCACCCCACAACTAGAAATTAAACTTTTGTGTGTAATAGAAAAGTTGTTGATTTGAATGAGTTGCCAGTCTGCTCATCGTTTATTCACTAAGCAATCGGATAGGTCCACGAATGAGCACAGTGGAAGAAATGGTCCTTCTGTGATTTTGTGCTACATTCCTCTCAAGATACGAACAATAACATTATCCAACACCTGTGGAAAAAAATGTGCAGTGAAGTTTAGCAGGATTCAGGACGACTGGACACGTCGCCAAGCCCATAGAGGAACGCGAGGAAGTGGATGGGAGTTAGCAGGTACCTTTTTCGAATCTTCAGCTTAAAACCACTACACAATAATAACAATACCTACTTAATACTGTGGTCGTAGTAGCTGAGGAAGTGAATTTGCAATCCGGTTAGTACACACATCAAAAGTGTCTAGGGATCAACATATATTTTTGCAATAACTTTTCTCCTGATTGATATTAATTAAAATTTTCTTTAAGGATTCATCAAATAAAGTGTTTTCGTTTGTCACAGTAACGATAAACCAAGTCACCTTTGCATTAATAAAGAAATTTGCCATTTTCCTAATAAAGGGATTTTTGACATTTGAACCACTAACACAAAAGTTCGAAAAAAAGACTGAAATAACAGTTTTCCTTAAAATTTTATTGGGTAACTTAAACAATTAATAATCCGTGTTTCTACCGCGAACACTAACAACACAAGAACATCGGTTTGGCATACTCAAAATGAGTTCATCCAAATCACGCTGTGGAATGGCCGCCCATGTTCGTTGCAACAACAAAAAAAGGTCTTCTTGCGACTGGATACCCTCCATATTCGGCAGAGCTCTTCTCTGTAGCATATCCCATGCATGCTCAATCGGGTTCAAGTCTGGTGACTGAGCAGGCCAGGGCAGGACATTGATGTTAGCTGCGGCGAGAGTCTGTCTTACAAATCTTGCGGTGTGCGGTCGTGCATTATCATGCATTAACTGAAATAAGGGACCGATTTGCACATGTAGAGGAACGATGACGTCTGATACAATCGTCTCAGCATAAATTTGAGCGTTGAGGTTGCCTCTGATCCAAATCAACTCAGTTCTTCCGCCGATCCAAATACCCGCCCATACCATGATGGTTCCACCACTATAAGGATGGACTTCCTGGCAGGATTTTAATCGCTGTTGGCGTCCAGGGGTTCTCCAGTGTCGTATACGTCTTGTATCCGGTCTCATACCAAAACGAGACTCATCAGAAAAGCACACGAAACGCCATTGTTCTTCTGCCCAATTTCTGTGTTCAAGAGCCCATTGATATCGAATCCTACGATTGTGCATTGCTATAGGTGGTACCCGTAGCGGTCTTCGGGAATGAAGGTTCACTTCATGCAAGCGGTTTCTGACTGTTTGGTCGCTAATTAAGTTCCCTGAAGAGTGATGAAGCCTCACGGCTAACATCATGGCGGTTATTGTTGGAGCTCTTCGAGTTAAGATTTGAATGTATCGGTCTTGTCTCCGTGTGGTGCAGCGATACCGTCCTCCATGGCGCTCAGCCACGGTACCAGTGCTTCGGTAACGTGTCCAAAGTCGACTGATAACACTCTGACTTGTATTCAGAGCTAAAGCCACAGTACGTTGCCGGGAACCAGCTTCTATCATTCCCACGGCTCTGAGCATTTCTTCCCTGCTTAAATGACGTCGCCGCTCCATAATAACGTTGGTTTTAATCAGTAGTAGGGAAACAGTAGCACTAATAATGTCTTCAATGCGTTGTATGTTTTTATAGGGAAAATATTGACAGCTGATTTTCATCTTTTACTCGAATTTGATTCACAGTTCCTGATTCAAATTATGAAATGCACCAAAAAGGATCCATATAAATTTATAAAATCATAAATTTATTACAAAGCCACATCTCAATCTCAAGAAATCCGCATAAAAATGCTTGATCCCTAGACACTTTTGATGTGTGTAGTAACAGGATTTGATTTATTTTAAGAAGTTAACATTATTTTGTTTCTATGGCGTTGTTGGTTCTTGAAAACTCATGAATCCACCATCTTTCCTGAATGTGTAAATTAGGCCTACGTCGTTGTTTGACGTAAGTTTGGACATACGTACAAAACAATAAAATTAAATAATTCGAGATCAAGTCGTAAACCTTCTCGTTTAATGACCGTTATTAAAATAAAACAAGATAATGATCCTTTTCCTAAACCTGTTGTGCTTCTACAAAAGTTCCTACATCAGTAAGAACGTAACTCTTATTAAAATATTCGCACTCAAGTGAGTAGACCGACACATTGACGCGTGCGACGAACTGGACAACAACACTTGCAATTAATAAAAATAATATCATAAATATATATTATTTTAAGTGATAATTGGAGAGTGAAGGCAAAATTTGGGTTCTAAAAAATAAATTACATAAAATACGATGGAAAGGTGTAATTATAAGGAAGTTCCGGATACCAGTGAAAGTGCCGTTAAACAAAAGCCAACATCTATAGAATGGAAACCTTTTTTGAAACAGGTAAGAATTTTAACTTTTTGTGTAATTGCTGCTGTTCCCATTGCCAAAGTTACCCCCCCACCCCCCCCCCCCAACTTCCGGCCGGGTCTGATTGAGATTATCTTTCTTCTTTTCCTTTCTCCTGACTATTATTATCCCAATTAATTTGGGGTTAACCCTCCTAGTACTTCTACACCACACCGTACACTTGTGAATTGTATCTTGTTGATTGCGAATATCTCTAAATAATTTAATCTACTGATCAACAACCACACCCACTGCAGGATATTTCTGACCTCTTTGTTGACAAACTAACAAAATTCTATAAATATTTTAGTTTCTTTATTCAAAATTACTGAGCAAAATACAAACAAACATTGGAACCGGTGTTAAATTTTGTTTATAACAGACTCTTAGCTATTACATGAAATGGTGAATAGTAGTGTATTATATAATCTTGGGTCTATTATGATCCTACGTAAAAATCATGCCTCGTTCCTGTGCTGACACAGGAACGAGGCATGATTTTTACGTAGGACCCTGAGACTGATCTCAGGGTTTCAAATTATCATAAAATAAGCTAGTGGCTAAATGTGACTCCTGTCAGAATATATAATATCTCTTTACAGACGTGTTATTGTTCCACTCCGAGGCAATAACCTTTTCTCCTACAGATAACTTAGGTACTTTGATTAACACGTTAGTTCACTGCCTTTTGACGAAATCTAAAAACATTTTAATCCAGCACGATAGACCGTGAAATTAGCATTTCACGTTCTATTACGTTCTTATGCTCAAAAACATAAATGACACAATGAATGTTGTTGGTCTGTCAAAAAAACCGGTCAAGAGCGAGTCGGACTTGCGGTCCCGTTTTAATTTTTCATCGGCGAGGCCTATTATTCGTCAGAGAATTTTAACACTGCTCTGCGGTGTAGAATATTGCAGCTTTATGTCAGCGCCATCTCTTCACCGATAGTGGAACTAATGTAACCTAATTTTTCTTGTGATCTTTACATAAACTTCTATCATATATAATAATTTCAGATTTTTCTCTTTGCAAACTTCGGAGATAAGGGGGCGGGACGGTATTTTATTATATTTTTTATCAAAAGTCAAATACTATGCGGCCTAAAAAAAAAGAAAACATGTTTGAGAATGTGCAAACTACGCTCCTTCATATGATAACCCACATGCTCTAGTAGCCCCACTTCGATTTTTTCAGACAACCTTACAGTCCTTGTTGCAAAAAAAAAAAAATTGTGCTTTCTTATTTGCAAAATAATTGGGCAAACGTCGGGCAAACGTCATCTAAAACTATTCCAAATTTCAAGTTGATAGCATTAGTAGTTCTTGAGATATCCAGCTGTGACAGACAGACTGACAGATAGGCTGATCAATATAAGGGTTCTGTTTTACCATTTTGGTCCCTGTTGCAAAAATATACATTTATTTTTATTTCTTTATTATTTGCAAAATATTTTAGCAAACGCCATCAAAAACTATTCCAAATTTCAAGTTGATAGCATTAGTACTTCTTGAGATATCCAGCTGTGACAGACAGACAGACACACAGACTGGCTCTCACTATAAGGGTTCCTTTTACCATTTTGGTACGGAACCCTTAAAAGTGTTGTGAAAATAGCAGGAGGATGATGTTTAAGAACTTCGGTTCCCTTAAAAATATATGGGTTGAGCTGGATGGTCCTGATCTACGCGTCATGTTCGTGAACGGGCGCCGTCGCGTCGGTAGAGACTGGTCATCACTAAAACAAGATCAAGATTAAAGTAAAGCCCTGGCTGTCGCCAAGGCTTTTCTTTAATCTTACATTTCCGTCTTATTTTTATATTGTTCTCACAAAAAAGTAGAAACAGCAAGAATAATGGTACCCTGAAAGTTGTAATAGTTTGACTTAAAGAGGGTTCTTGGAGTTTTACGTTTTGAAATGAGCAACTAGCTTCAACCGTCTGACTCTTTAACAATGCAAAAATGCCTGTATTTGGTTTAATTGAAATAAATTTAATGCTTTGAGTTTGAGTCCAGGTTTTCTCACTATTTCTCTTCACAGTATTGAAATATTATTATTATTCTATATTATTCCTTAGGTTACAATTATCTGTCAAACAGTAGTTCAAAGTCAACGTATCCGTTACAGCTTTTAAAATATAGCCAAACTGTCGCAATCAATTAGTTGTATGAAGCTCTTTACGAGACAGAACCACCTTCTTTTAGTATGTAACCTATTCCTCACAAAAAAGTTCATCACCTAGAAACTATACTCTCGTCTCGTCCTCTAGATTAGTAATTTACTAGTCTGAATTTACCACTATTCATGCACTTACGAGAAAAAATTTAGGCATAGTCCATTTTTCATTACGACAATTAAAATTGACAGGTGTGTCAATTTCAATTGTGGTAATGAAATTTTTTAGCAAAAATAGAATAATTTATTTGTAAAACATAGGTAATTTCATACAAAGATCTTAAAAATTGGTAGTACGCTATGCTTTGCCAATATTGACATACAAATGGTTGATGTGATTAAAAGACAATTAAATGAGTGGGTACCTACTATTAAATAACAATGATAAATTTATAATTTATAAGCGGGTTCTCCCTCCAGTTCCGCTCTCAGACGATTGGCCCCAATCATTTAGTTTTAAACAAAAGATCGTGTGGTTCTGTGATGTATGTCTGGGACACTAATGACAATTTAGGATTTGTGTAGGTTCATCACTGGGAGGGTGGGATTACATACTAATCACTTCGTACTCGGCGCTCGTGTAATTGTGATAGGACTTCACGCAGGGTCAGTTTGTTTAATTTATGTATTATCCAGCCCGTCTGTGTGGTGCCGGACTTAAAGAATTGCACCACCCCTTACTTCCCGTGGGTGTCGTAAAAGGCGACTAAGGGTCTTACCGGAGAATGGGCAGCAGCGTTCTCTATTTATTCCACCATCATACCATACTGCGATCGCCAACCCGCCTGCCAAGCGTGGCGATTATGGCAAACCCCCCCAAAATTGGGGGAGGCCTATGTCCAGCAGTGGACGTCTATCGGCTGAAACGACGACTACGAACGACGATTATCCAGCCAATTGAGTCATGTAAACATTCCGTCTGTCTGCCTATCCTGTTCCTACACAATCACAAATCTAGACATAATCTAAAAGGCTGCGATGTTTGCCCTTGAGTGTGGTCACAACTTTTAGACTGCCTCAACAGGAAGGCTATTCTCGTCTTCACAGTCGTACATGACGCATTCGTTATTGTCGCTTGTCTCCTATGTCGCTTATATAATGGTGTTAATGTGCTTTTGACCTTTTTTAAAATGATTTTTATGTAAAAAACATGTTTGAGCAGCATTATAAACGAATTTCATAAACATTTGTCAATAACATCATCATTATTGATTTCGTAACTCCTTTTTAGGGTTCGGTAGTTCCTACAAGGAACCCTTATAGTTTCGTCATGTCCGTCTGTCTGTCTGTCCGTGGTTTTGCTAAGAGACCGTTAGTACTAGAAAGCTGTAATTTTGTAGGAGTGCGTATATCAATTACGCCGACAAAGGATAGGTCTTCTAAAATTACTTGGTGTAAGGAAAGTCTATGGAAATAAGAATAAATAAATAGATAACACACTTTGATCACTTTTAATTAATAACCAATTATTTAATTACATATATATATTATATTTGAGTATTTTACAATAATTTATAATTTACGATATTACAAGTATGATGTTTCTCCGATGAAGCGCGAGTAGAAAGAGACCCCCAGCCCACCGAGCTCGGGGTTTCAAAGACTCGGTATTCCCCCGCCGATGTGACGTCAGCCTTACTCGCCAGCAACGTTCCAACGTCCGGTTCGACACAGGTGGCAGCACTGGACCCACGGTGCGTCGCTTGACTCATGACACTGGCGCTATGTTTGGTCGCCGGAAGTAGTGGCGCCAACATTGGGGGTTGCTAAAATTATTTTTAGATTTAATGCCCCATTTACGAAATATTAAACGTTAAAGTGCAAATTTTTGTTCCAGTAGGGCGTCCCCCCCCCCCTCTAAAACCTAAATTACTGGCTTGAAAAATCTGTAAAAATTCACGATGATAGTGCATTTCATGAACTTTAAAGGAAAAGTATTGCCGTTAAGATAACTTTATTAGTTTAGCGGTAATAGTCGTTGAACTTGTGTTGGTGTTGGATAATTTTGTACCAAATACAAAATCCTTAGCATTAATCCTTTAAAGTGACTAAGACGAAGTAGTTACTTGTATAACGGGTAAAGACTTGCATTGAAAATAAAACATGATTTTTTTTTTTTTTTAAATATTCAGAATAAATAACAACAGAATTGGAAGTTGAACAACAATAACAACAGAATTGGAAGTTGACAAAAGTTGGAAGCAGGCGGGAGCCATTTGAGTTTGAAAATGTAATAAAAATATGGTATGGGTCCCGCCGGCTTCCAACTTTTATTTAATTTAAAATGGCCTTGTTTTTAGCTTTTCAGTTTTTTTTAACTTAATTTTTTTACCGCAGTCGGGTTTTTTAGTTTTTTTAATTACTTGTTTTTTATTTCCAGCTTTTTAGTTTACAAATTTGAAAGATTTCGCAGACGATTTAGGCTCTTGGTACGTGTTTTTTACGATTTGTCACTTCGAATTACTTTTAACCATATAAGTTGTATATATTTTTGTAATCACCTTTAAAAACCCTTTATTTTGATACCCCACTCGATAGGTTTCGAGAAAAATTTTTTTTTTAAGACATAATATTGCGCCAAAAATCGGCCATTTTATATTTTTTCAATTTTGATATACCCAGTGACACTCGCGCTACCAAGACAAATCTAAAGACGTATAATTTATCAAAATCCGTTCATTCGTTTAGAAGTTACGACAGAACAAAGAAACGGACATACATAGATACATACAGGTCAAACACATAACCCTCCTTTTGGGCTTCGCCGCAGTCGGGTAAAAACAGAATGACTACTAATGATATTATATAGGTAAGTAAGCTGATGACTACCACAATAACATAAAGGTTTATCAAGATGAACAAGAAGAGGAGGAAGTGTGGTTGTCGTAAAGAGTGCGGTACCTACTGCACCAACCGGACCATTCTACTACATGTTAGGGCCTGTGCACACCACGTCAACGGCGCGTTTTTTTTAAACGCGCGTCAACTGCACGTTTAAAAATCGTTGTGTGCACAGGCCCTTATTCCAATGACGTTGCTATACCTGCGTGACCCGGCTACATTAATTTACAAAGGTCCAAAAGATTGTATGGTTTTGATTAAAATGCGAGTTGTAACAAATAATGAGAATGTTTGTGTATTCTCAACTGAGATTAACAATTCTTGATTCTGTTCCTACTCAAATGTTTTTTCGACTTTATCACGGGATGATTCACGAGCAGTCACGACCGGTGTTGATGCTATCTGAAGGCCATTTCCCGTAATTAAAAACATTCAAATCTAAACGTAATTTCATCTCAGCGACATTCAATGTCAAAAACTTGTCAAAAATGTAGGGAAATTAGAGGCGATTTGACTGATTGAGACTGAGATCAGACTGTGAACGTTCTAAAAATTACGAGAATTGCACCTCTGGTCAGTCGGTTGTCAAACTGATGGAGACAAATCTGTCGGGGTAGGTAATAGGGTAATTAATAAAAGAATGACTTCATTATTTGTATTTACAAGCATTACATATTTTTCTCAATTGACAAGTATAAAGGACAATTTTTTTTTGGATTTTACTTATTTAATTTTTAGCTTTAGTTATAATAGTATTATTGTGGCAGAATATTTTTTAATATTTCGTTACTAACATAATTTTTAAATATATCTAACATGGACATACAATGGATCACTGTATCTGATTAAATAAAAAAGAATTTTACTTTTCTGTGAAGTAGTCGCAAATACAATAATTGATGTTGTATTCCGACAAAATCAAAATCAATGGAGATTTCCCTCTAGGTATCTCCATGGTTCCAGTATTATGGTCCTACAATATTTTATTTACAATCAATCAAATCAATCAAGCGACCCGCCCCTGTTTCGCACGGTTTTGAGGACTTGACAAAACATGATGATTTCTTTATTATAAGTTAAAGTTAATATTAATAATAAACCTTCCGAAATAAAAATTCTGTAAATGATGTTGAAAATCAACTGCATCAAAATCCGTGGCGTAATTTTGTGAACAACACGTTTACAGAGACAGACAAACAATAATAATAATAATATACATAATTATCTAAATAGCAGCACTAGAAACCGAATCTGTGAGTGCACCACCACAATACTATTACTATGGGATACATAAAGATCGCGCGTTTTCCAATCGCTAGCCAAATGTAGCAAATTACGTGTTTCACCCACTTGCGTTTAAAAAATAATGTGCTAAGCCTATTAAGTTAAACTGAAAGCCGACCCCAAAATACTGACATATTTTAATAAATTTCGAAATTCAAAGACAACGTATAGTCTGAAAGGGATTTAATACCTTTGAGAAAATACTCACTCAACACGTATAAACGATCTTTCTTATAAAGTAATAAAGTAAAGTAATAATTAAATAATATTTACAATGCTACTATGGGTAATTTAATAAATAACTAAACGTAATTAGTTCTACCATAAATTAAGTTTTTACCCATAGAAAATTATTTTATAATCATTCCACCATAGTCTACGACGCGAGATAATCATCGATAATAGATGATATTAATCGTTCCTATGACATGTTGGTTTTATAAATAAATGACATGTTTATGGTTGACAACTACTAAAGAAAACAAGTTATAAATTAAGCTGCTCGGATACGAACTTTATATACTTAATAATTTAGTCATGATAATGTTCATTCATTATTGATAGTTCATGAAATAGTCATTCAATAGCATATGAACTTAGAGGATTGTATTGACGATTTACAGACTTATTATCATTAATAATTATAATTCTGTAAACACCTATTTGTTATGGACGCCAATTATATTTTAATCTACATACAACCTGACATTGACCTGCAAATTGCAAAAAACTTAAGAAAATTTAAATTGTGCAGGCTACTCCGGCGCTTCCCGCTTAACAAATTATTATTATGGTCTAATCTCATAGATAAAATTGAAAACGCAACATTTGACTATGCCACTTCTATCTTTTCGCAGCCGGAGGCACCCTTTATGCAGAATATAATGAGATCGTAGATACCAAAGTACAAATTCTTCGAGAGGTCAATATTATGTTAAGTCCTACACATTTCATATATCAATATCTAATTTCCAGTTGCTGATCTGCAGCGGTGTATGGACGTCTATGTTCCTGTACGGGCTGTGTGTCGGCGCACCTACCATGTTCATCCCGCAGATAAGGCGGGAAGCTAACAATACTGTAATTATCACAGATGACATGGCTTCTTGGCTAAGTAAGTTACTTTTATATATTTGTAACTCTTATTCTCTCCTTTCAATGTAATAATGAATGGTTTATAATTCTGTTTGGCGTAACAGTTAGAAATAATTTTAAGTTTGACCTATCAACAAAATCTACAACATATTGTAAATAAGAGTCTACGTCCACGCGATATTACTTACAATTTCATCCATTTCAACCCTGAACCACATGTCTAACGGCCGCGAACATTGGTATTCAACACTCGTCCTCTCGTAGCAACTACCTATCTAATTTTATTATCAACTTATTTATATCGAAATTGTATTTTCCAGCCTCGGTGTACGGCTTCAGTGGGTTTCCCTTTGTGATCATCCTCTCGATCATCACAAGATTCGTCGGCAGGAAGATACCTTTCATCATTGCAGTATTAGATACATTAGCTGCGTTCACCGTTTTATATTGTAGTACAAATATCACTGACATATTGATAAGTAATATAATGCAAGGATTATTTAGTGCATCACAAATAGTTATATCGATCATGATTCTAACTGAGTACACTTCACCAAAATATAGAGGTATATTTCTAACAGTTAAAACAGCTACGTTTTACTGGGGAATTTGGGCTTCTAATGCGATAGGCACTTTCTTTCACTGGAAGAAAATTCCACTTTTTGGAATAGTGTGTTCGTTGTATACCTTGATAACCGTAATGATTTGGCCTGAGTCTCCGTACTGGTTGGCGAGCAGAGGAAGGTTTGAAGAATGTGCAGCATCACATCGCTCGTTGAAAGGTTGTGATGAAGATTCAGAGAAGGAATTAGAAGCGTTAATAAATTCTCAAAAGAAATTTATAGCTAGTTGTGGAAGTACAAAACTGTCTTCAAGAGAACGTGTGGCTGAATTCTTTAAAACTGTCAAATCCAGTGAATTTTATAAACCAACCGCATTATCTATAACAACTGGTTGTTTAGGAATTTCCTGTGGGAAATTAGTTTTTTCTGTTTATGCTATTGATATTTTAAAGAAAATAACAAACAGTGAATCTACTGCTTACGTTGGTATGTTAGTTTTAGATGGCTTTACAGTTTTGAGTATGTACGGAGGTTGCATTTTATCGAAATTCTTGAAAAGACGCACGTTGTTGCTAGTTGCGTCGAGTGTGGGTGTTTTATTTTTATTTATTTTATCGTTATACTTATATTTAATTACTTTAAATGTTATTACAGAAAACAAATATGTATCAGTATCATTACTTGTTGCTTTTTCAATAGCTGTAAGTTGTGGACCTATGATAATGTCCATATCTGTTTATGGCGAGTTAATTCCGATCAGGTCAAGGAATTTATCAGTATGTATTATCGCGTTAACAGGAAAATTAGTAACTGGTATGTGTTTAAAATTAGCTCCTTTAATATTTAGGTCTTTTGGATTGCATGGAGCATTCCTTGCATTTGGTGTTTCTTCATTAATTATCATATTCGTTTTGTACAAATATCTACCGGAAACGAAAGATAAAACTCTACAAGAAATAGCAGATAGTATAAAGGGTGTGAAACCAAATAAAGGTGATATGACATCAAAGTTATTAGTTCACGATAAAGCTTGAAACATACCCTTAGGCTAGAGTACCTACCTTTAAAAATAATTATCGAGGCAATAAAAACTGTTCAGTACTTTGCTTTATGCAAATCGACGCCCCCAAGCAATAAGTTGGTAATCGGAAAACTCAAATTTTACAGGAGAAATGTTTTTCTGTTTTTGATGATATCTTTTCTACGAGTATTGAGATCATTGATAGATCAAACGAAAGCATTTTTTTTGTGTAAGTAATTCAATTACGATGGAAACATTAAATTATAATAATTATGTGTGAAAAACCTTGCAATTTAAGAGAAATAAACATATGATAGGTAAATTGTTTCATTAGTATACACTTCGCCATTATTGCTGTAAATTTGTTAAAAATGTTAATGCGTAACGTTACAATACGGACTTTTCCCACGTTATTTCTTATCTTAAGATAAGAAATAACGTGGGAAAAGTCCGTACGTATCATCTTTAAAGATGATAGGTACGTAATTTTTTATTACGGTGTTATTGTGATTATTTTTAATTGGCACAGTATCTGTATCTTTATAAAATACGGTTTTTGTAGAAAATGGGGCTAAACGTTTTCAAATTTGATGCGTAAGTAAAAATATTATTAACATTTATGTTTTGAAAGAAGTCGGTATGTACAAAATCAGTGTAATGTATTCAAAGAGAATAAAAACTAAAATAAAACGTGTAAGTACCTACCTAATATCATCAAAAAAAAACATTTCGTAATCATTTGAATAAAAAAGATACGCAAAAGCTTAACATTTTTTAAATTAATAATAACTTCAAAAGCTTTTAGAAGTCAAATGTTTATGTCGTCTAGTCGTAAAAAGTGTCAGACGAAAATTATCTGGGGGCACGGAAGTGCCCCCACCAAGTCGAGCAAAAAGGGGCACGGCCGTACCATCCTTTTCTCGAAGCAGTTCAGGCCATTTTCAACACCCTATAACTTCGTTGTGGATAAAACTAGAGACCTGAATTTTCAGTAACCAAGAAGGCATTGTATAAACATGGTATATTTCAAATTTCATTCAATTTGAACCAGTAGTTTAAGAATTATAACTAGTCAAAGTTTCTTAATTTTGTCACTCACTGACTGACTGACTGACTGACTGACTGACCGATCATCAAAACTCTAAGGCACTTCTAGCAAACGTAGAAGCTTCAAATTTAGAATACAATTAGTGTTTAGTGTACAAATCAAGGAAAAACTAAAATATTTTGCAATATCGTTCCACTTTTCTAGATACACCAACTGCATAAATAACTTTGTAATCCTATATAAATATATAGTATTACAAAATTACATTTGCAGTTAATGAATAAGTGTACCTGTTTATCACTGCATAGTATAAAACAAAGTAGCTTCCCGCTGTCTGTCTGTCCGCATGTATGTTTAGATCTTTAAAACTGCGCAACAGATTTTGATGCGATTTTATATGTATAATACATGCATAATATAGTAGAGAAACAATGATAATTTTAGAGGTTTCTAATGTGATGTCGTAAATAAACACATTGTTTGCGCTTATATTGCAAAAGCTAGCTGAACCGTACGAGATAGATCAAAATAATGTACTACAGTATTGTACACCTTAAAAAGGTCCACAAAAAAGTCCCAGATGGTATATGTCTATCTCTTAGGGATAACCCACAATAACCAATTTTTATCCTTTACTTTTTACGAGAAATAATGGCTTATTTACGAAGCGGTTTTAAGCAATACAGCATTAATCCTTTTCCAATTAAGTACATTAAATACATTGTGCATTTAATATAGATCAATTTCTCCCTTACAGCATGTACTTTAAATGAATAATTTCGAAGATATTACAGATTTCAAATAGTAGTAGTAGAGTGGGCAACCACAGGATAGTCCGGTTAAGTAGTCACGACCTCTCATCGTTTGGGGTGGGGTGTCCATCGAGCACAGCAACTCCCTAAATATCTTGGTGTTACCCTGGACAGGTCTTTAACATATAGCAAAAACTGCAAGAATATCAAGCGGACTACTTGACTGGCGCTATCTTTTTCTGCGGGAGAATTCGCGTGCCCCATGTGGAGCCGTTCTTCCCATGCAAAGCTGGTAGATACAGCTTTGAATGATACGTGCCGGGTCATCACTGGCTGGCTAAAACCAACCCCGGTACAAATGCTGTAACCACTAGCAGGAATAGCGCCACCAGTGCCTCACAGAGCAGTGGCAAGCTCCAGCGAAAGAGCCAAAATGGTCTCCGACACACAAAACCCTTTGCACGACAACATCCTTGTGCCACAAAGGCTGAAAAGTCGAAACAGTTTTTTAAAGTGTGTCGTTCCACTCACTGGCGAACCATCACAAGAGAGACTGAAGTTGTGGCGAGACAGTGCTTCCTTACCCAAACCGTTCGTCCACCCGCTGATCTCCCACCTGGACATGAGTTTCCTTTGGGTAACCTGGAAGTCTTTAAACAGACTCCGCACCCAGGTTGGCTGAAGCAAGGAAAACCTGTTCAGGTGGAGATTCATAGACGACTCCGCCTTGGAGTGTAAATGTCTATAGCACTTTATGATTAGCAGCGATCGCACGCGTTTATC
Organism: Mesoligia furuncula; assembly: GCA_916614155.1. Taxonomy (NCBI): domain Eukaryota; kingdom Metazoa; phylum Arthropoda; class Insecta; order Lepidoptera; family Noctuidae; genus Mesoligia; species Mesoligia furuncula. The sequence continues at coordinate 990,953 of OU744805.1, forward strand.
GGAGCTCTCTAGCGAGGAAAATAACAATTATCCATACTAATATTATAAATTCGAAAGTAACTCTGTCTGACTGTCTGTATGTTACCTTTTCACGCCTAAACCATTGAACGGATTTCGATAAAATTTGGAAGAGAGATAGATTGCATCCCGGGAAAGGACTTGGGATAGTTTTTATCGACATACCTCGCGGGCGAAGCCGCGAGCGGAAGTTAGTGTATAATTGAATGTACCTAGATGTTCAAAGGTAACTTGTAAAATGGTCAACGGATTAGGTTAAAAAAAAAAGTTAAAAGGGTACCGGAAAGGAAAAAAAAGTAGGACAATCTACAAAAAGAAGTGAGATGCCATCAAAACAAACTTGTAAAAAAAGCCAAGTCTCGCAACTCAGTTCTTCTACCGTAAAAAGTTGTGAGATCCATGTAATACCAAGTCCGTTAATTTATTCAGTCCCTACTTAAGGGACCTTCTGTCTTAAGTTATTACGTAATTAACTAACCTAACAATATCTTGTAGTGACCATATCAATATTAAAAATCTTTTATGTTTAAAATACATAGATGGACTTGGCCATCGCATGAAAACACAATGTATCTCACAGTGCGATTGCCAAGTCAATCTATGTATTTTAAACATAAAAGATTTTTATATTGATATGGTCACTACAAGATATTGTTAGGTTAGTTAATTACGTAATAACTTAAGACAGAAGGTCCCTTAAGTAGGGACTGAATAAATTAACGGACTTGGTATTACATGGATCTCACAACTTTTTACGGTAGAAGAACTGAGTTGCGAGACTTGGCTTTTTTTACAAGTTTGTTTTGATGGCATTTTGTTGAATGAATGAGATTAATAAAATATGGCACTTTTAAACTGCATGTTTACAAATAAATTTGGCACTTATGCAATCATCATCTTTAATCGACTTCAAAAAGAACGAGGTTATGCCACATTATATGTTCGTCTGTATGTATTTTTTTATGTATATGTATCGTATAGTCTGTGTGGTGCAGGACTTAAAGAATGGCACCACCCCTTACTTCCCGTGGGTGTCGTAAAAGGCGACTAAGGGTCGTACCGGAGAATGGGCAGCAGCGTTCTCTATGTATTCCACCATCATACCATACTGCGATCGCCAACCCGCTTGCCAAGCGTGGCGATTATGGCAAACCCTCCCAAAATTGGGGGAGGCCTATGTCCAGCAATGGACGTCTATCGGCTGAAACGAGGATATGTATCGATATTTTCGTTGTGGACCGATTTTGAAAATAAAATATTTTTTTCATTTGGTAGAGAAAGCTTGAGCGGTACATCCGACACGGCCGGAGAGAGATCAGGCGCAGGACCAATGCCTCAACGTGCTTTCCGAGGCACGGGCACTATAATATCTCCCGCGCCGAAGGCTAGTCACCGTTAGAAATTGGCTGCCGTGGCCGAACTATGGTTATAAAAAACACTACAAAGTGAAAATAAATCATTACACTAAAATACACAGACACAGACTCCGCTTTAAAAGTTATTATTATTAATTTATTGTATTTGTTATAACCATTTTGCCATCTTATTTATAACCGTGCTGATATGAATAATGATGATTTAAATTTTGGAAATAGACAATATAAGATCCACACAACACACACTTCACCATACAAATTTAGACGTGATTAAAAACTTGTCTACTAAAATTACGTCAATTTACGTCAGGCGCAGATTAATTTGAGAGGACTAAACTAAAATTTATCTTGTCCTTTTTTTAATGAAATAGAAAGAAAAAGATGCGCTGAACTTAAATTTAGTTTAGTTTGTGAACAACAGAATCAGCACCATTGTCTATTTCCAAAATTACTTAAACTAATGTTAGCAGATGCAATCTATATAGCTTCTGTTAACATTAATTTAGTATATCTTACATTGTCTAGGTATTTCCAAAATTTTCTATTCACTCTTTTCTTATATTTACTAGCCCGCGACTTCGTCCGCATGTAAGTTCACCCCTTTAGGGGTGGAATTTCGAAAAACCCTTTCTTAGTGGATACCTACTCTTCATAAAGAACACACCCTCCAAATTTCATGGCTCTAGGAACAGCTGTTTAGGCTGTGCGTTGATATATCAGTCAGTCAGTCAGGACTTTGAATTTTATATATATATAAGATATTAAATATATTTTGTATAATACAAAAAAGTGCATTCATTGTTTTAGCCAAAACAATTATGTAAATGATAAATGATTTATTTTCTGTAAGTAGGTTTTTACAAACACTTTTACACGTCATCATATTTTTAGGGTTCCGTACCCAAAGGGTAAAAACGGGACCCTATTACTAAGACTTCGCTGTCTGTCCGTCTGTCCGTCTGTCCGTCTGTCCGTCTGTCCGTCTGTCTGTCACCAGGCTGTATATCAAGAACCACGATAGCTAGACAGTTGAAATTTTCACAGATGATGTATATCTGTTGCCGCTATAACAACAAATACTAAAAACAAAATAAAATAAATATTTAAGGGGGGCTCCCATACAACAAACGCGATTTTTTTGCCCTTTTTTGCTCGATATCAAAAATGGCAACAGGTAGGCACTTGAAATATTCACAAAATACTCAGTTGTATTTTAACTTTAATAATAAATAATAAAATTAAAATAAAATAAATATTTAAGGGGGCTCCCATACAACAAACATGTTTTTTTCGGCGTTTTTGCCTTGTGGTACGGAACCCTTCGTGTGCGAGTCCGACTCGTACTTGGCCAGTTTTTTAAACTAGACGTGGTCGGCGTTTCCTATCTGACTACTCTGAGAAGAAAGGCCGAAACAAACTCAGAGGTCACAGTCTCTTTTAAAGTCCAGACAAAATCTTGGTCAGATCGTGTGAAGACCATGTAGATTGATGTCTGAAATGGTCTTTTGAGGAAAGAACCACACAGATTGAGCGGACCTGTCCAATCAGTGCACGCATTTGTCAAAAATCGTGCAGCTCGACTCAGAAATGAGGAGCTCAACGATTCGACGAACAATACCAAAGAAAGGACATTTGGGTAGGCCGCGTAAATTACTCAAACTGCCAGATCATGATTAAAACTAAGAAGGAAAACAGAAAAAAAAAATGACCCATATAGTCCTCACATTCACAATAATTAAATGAAAAGAAAAAAAAAATACTTTTCAAAGTAAATATTCATGTCATTGTCTAAATAAAATTCATCAATGTCAATGTGTATATAAAAATCCGGACATAATCTTTGAGGACCATGTAGATTAGTGTCTGAAAAGATCTTTTGAGGAAAGAACCACACAGATTGAGTGGACCTGTCCAGTCAGTGCACGCATTTGTCAGTAACCGTGCAGCTCAACTCAGAACTTCAGGAGCTCAACGATTCGACGAACAATACCAAAAACAGGACATTTGGGTAGGCCGCATAAACTACTCAAACTGCCAGACCACGATTAAAATGTAAACAATGACCCACATAGTCCTCACATTCACAATAATTAAAATAATATAATAATACAGTATACAATACTTTATACAGTAAATGTACATGTCATTGTGTAAGTAAATAGATACTTAAAAAAAAAAAGAAAATATTAAAGTGTAAAAATTGCAAAATAACATTCACTGTCTAAACCTAATGGAGCAGCTCAATCCCACTAATTAGATTGTAGCCACTAATTAGAATGACGTCAGTAGTTTGTAGGACAATGACTTGTCGTAGTTTTATAAATCACTTTATTTATTTGTATACTTATACACCACAAAAATACATAACATGAAAAAATATACATCAAACATTACAAAATATACAATGGGCGGCCTTATCGTTACTTTAATCAAATGAAAACAACAAAAAACAAAAAAAAACGCTGAAATAAAACACAAAAGAAAAAATCCTCTGCGGTCGCGTGACCTCCATCAGAAACAAAGGTTCCTACGCGATACTCGCACACATACACACTCGAATGTGAAATAGACAGAGAAAGTCGCATGGAGTCCATAACTTTTTTTCCTTACGTGAGTATTTCTACCTGTTAATTCCTACCGCAAGCCGCGTTAAGGAATTTCGTGCCAAATACATCGTGAGGATACCGGCTTGTCCTAGAACCAAAAATTCAAACACATCTGCAATCTACCAACTACCGCGCCCGCGTGATGGATTTTCTCCTGCAAAGAGTAGGCCTGTGTTGGGAACTTTATAAGCTGATAATGCTTATGTTACACAACATTGACAGCATCAGTTGTAATAGTTTTTTTTTTCCACCATTATTCAACACCTCCTCCTGCTCCCCAAGTCATACTCCTCATTACTGAGGGTCGTGATCCTCCCTTATTAAAAACATCTTTTCCCTGACGATGATTGATTATTCCTACCTACCTACGTGCAAATAGGTAGATGTTTGAATTTTACTTTTTAGGAGTTGCAATTGGTAAATAATAATCCCACCAAAAACATTCTGTAAAAAACTAGCCATGTCTCGTTGGAGCTGCTTGTTTATCTCTAAAAAGTAATGAAATCTAGACGAAGTCGTGCCAAGTCTAAGGTTCCTTACTGCGATTTCTTTATTATTATAGTTAATGTTGTGTTACTTGGCCGTTGAACATTCTTTATACGTTAGTGGGTACAAGTCAATTTTATATCTAAATGTCTGTCTTAAATCTAAATGTTATATCTATTGTAACTACCTATGTTTGTTAAGCGAGATAATAGCCCATACTGGTATTGGTAATTAGACGCTAGTGTCGCATTTTAGGCTGTTGTTGATTGTGCAACACATGCATTCAGCATTGATAATGCTGACTTCTGCTCTATTCTTTTTGGAGCGTCAAATCGACCACCGATCTAACATAAAATAGACGAAATAATTAAATAATAGATCTATCAATGATTATAAGTCCGTCTGTGCTGGAAATAATTTTTTACCCTGTTTGTTTCAGGCTCGCCTATACATAAGTATTATTGAAATACGCAGCTTTATCAAATCTACAATTGACTGGTTATTGAATCAACGTTTTCCAAGTAGCAATTTGCCATCGTCAATGGGTAGCGGTTCTGGCGACAGATTGGTGCAATGGTGTCATGGAGCACCTGGTTTTGTACCCTTGTGTACCCTTCAACGGCCAAGTCACACAACATTAACAATAATAATAAAGAAATCGCAGTAAGGAACCTTAGACTTGGCACGACTTCGTCTAGATTTCATTACTTTTTAGAGATAAACAAGCAGCTCCATCGAGACTTGGCTAGTTTTTTACAGAATGTTTTTGGTGGGATTTCACTTCTTTTTGTAGAAACGTCATATTGATTTATTTTATTAGATTTTTTTATTTGACACAGTTTTTTTTCTTTTTAGGAATGGTTTTTCATTATTACAAATCTTTCTTTTCTTTTTTTTCCTTTTCTGATTCTTGTACAGTAGCAAGTTTTTCGTATTGCCCATTCGCGTTCATTATTTATTCTTTTAGACGGTTTAATTTCTGAAAGATCGGCGCGGTATTTACGCCTAAGCGAGTGTACTACGTGAGCTCGACAAATGGATGTGCGAATAACACTTGTGCGACAAAACTGTACTGCGACTCACCATAGTTCGAATGCACGCCTGTGCGACACACTGAAGCTCGACATCACGCTAGTGCGACAAACGATTGTGCGACAGTAGTTCGACACTATGGTTGTGCGACATTACGGCAGTGCGACATTACGGCAGTGCGACAAACAATTGAGTGACAGTGCTGTGATTCAACAGTACGTTGGTACCACAGATATAGATATACCTAGATAACGCAAGAGTAACTACTTCGCGTGCCAAAAATTGCACCAACTTATGATTACAAATCGTAAGCCGCCCCTTTCGCGCTCAGTCCTTTGTACTGCTGGCTGGGTAAGTGTGAGCGAGAGCGCGAGCTTGTGACGTCATAGTAGGTAGTCAAAAAATGGCACGCTTGGTTTTCATACAGTTCGTGATACTTGCGTTATCTAGGTATATCCATATCTGTGGTTGGTACAGTAGTATGACACTATTACAGTGTTACAGTGTAGATAGATTAGCTAGGAACTAATCTAATAGATAGATTAGTTCCTAACCGTCGATATGTATAGACATATCGACGGTTGAAAGGCTAATTGGCCTAAGCGACATTTTTTGCATTATTTAAAATAATAATAAAAATATGTACATTTATATTAGATGTTATATAATAAATGTTAAATAATAATATGTACATTTATAATAAATGTACATATTATTATTATTAAAAAAAAATGTCGCTTAGGCCAATTAGCCTTTCAACCGTCGATATGTATAAAAATGAATCCCTATTTCCCTTGGTCATAACTTGAGAACAACTTTACCGATTTTATTTTTATCTTTTTCAAAAGTTTTCTAATACTTTGTAGAAGGTTATTACGGAACTTAAAATTAAGAAAATTTAAAATTGTAGTTAGTTGTAGTAGTAAGTGTAGGTGTAGTTGTGGTAAGGCAGTACACAGTTCACAGGCAGCTAGTGTATAAATAAAACAAACTATATTGCAACGTTATCAAAACTATTTATGACTTATGAATAGAAAGCGGCCAAGTGCGAGTCGGACTCGCCCATGAAGGGTTCCGTAGCAGCAAGTAACATAATATAAAAGTTCTTGTCGTCGTTTCAGTCGATAGACGTCCACTGCTGGACATAGGCCTCCCCCAATTTTGGGGGGGATTTGCCATAATCGCCACGCTTGGCAGGCGGGTTGGCGATCGCAGTATGGTATGATGGTGGAATAAATAGAGAACGCTGCTGCCCATTCTCTGGTAAGACCCTTAGTCGCCTTTTACGACACCCACGGGAAGTAAGGGGTGGTGCAATTCTTTAAGTCCGGCACCACACAGACAAGTTCTTGTAGTTCGTTGTAACTTTGATCGATGTTTTAATAATACTTTTTTTTTTTTAAAGGTAAATTGCGGTTTACGATTTATGACGTATTAAAAAAAACTACTTACTAGATCTCGTTCAAACCAATTTTCGGTGGAAGTTTACATGGTAATGTACATCATATTTTTTTTTTTGTTGTATCTTTCTCTTATTTTAGAAGTTACAGGGGGACACACACATTTTACCACTTTGGAAGTGTGTCTCGCGCAAACTCTTCAGTTTAGAAAAAAATGATATTAGAAACCTCAATATAATTTTTGAAGACCTATCCATAGATACCACACACGTATGGGTTTGATGAAAAAAAATTGAGTTTCAGTTCTAAGTATGGGGAACCCCCAAAATTTATTGTTTTTTTTCTATTTTTGTGTGAAAATCTTAATGCGGTTCACAAAATACATCTACTTAACAAGTTTCCAGTTTCCAGCAAGATAACAGTATAGTTCTTATACATAGTTTCGGAAAAAAGTGCCTGTGACATACGGACGGACAGACAGACAGACATGACGAATCCATAAGGGTTCCGTTTTTTGCCATTTGGCTACGGAACCCTAAAAATGGTATTAATAAACGGATACGATTCCATTTGATTATTTCTTTTTTGAATAGCAAGTATAGGACAGACCACGCAAGAATGATAACAAATCCATTGAATCTTTTTTTTATGCTTTTTAATTTGTTCTTCTCTATCTTGTTGTTTTAAAAAAAAAAACATGCTATCACGAAGAAAATCATGAAATGTTCCCACGAAAATTTCAGAATTATATCGTTAAAAGAGCTAACAAGTTTTGTAACCCGGAAACGAATCCGGAAACTTTACTAAGAGTCTGTAACTAACTGAGCTATCAAGGTCATCAGATATACATATGATTATGAATACTGATGTGTCTTCATTACTCTTCATGTCGCACTAGCGTGATGTCGAGTTTCAGTGTGTCGCACAGGCGTGCATTCGAACTATGGTGAGTCGCAGTACAGTTTTGTCGCACAAGTGTTATTCGCACATCCATTTGTCGAGCTCACGTAGTACACTCCGCCTAAGCCGGTTGTATTCGATGATCGCTGAAGCTTGAGCTTTTATACTCTTGAAGTCAACATTTATGAGGTGCATCATTTTTTTTATCAATTTTTTTTTTCTTTTTTTTGACATCAAATGAAGCGGCCCACCAAGTTGAATATTTTTTGTAAAGGCGGTACTTATGTCGATCTCTAATAGTTTGGTTGGGCTCTTGTGTTTTCTAATCAGGGTATCAGGTACCTATTCCAGATCTTCGATTATCCTAATTTTTATAGTTTTCCCTTTATGTAGCCATTAAACCCTAACTCTGTACCAAAGAACAATGGCGAAATCTTAGCTGAATTTAATTTGAGCGTCTACAAGTGACTTATATACGAAGGCAGTTCCATTATTTTTCTACGTTTTTTCAAAGTATCACATTAACTAGTTAAGGCCGGATAAAAAAAATATTTTAAATGAAAAGTTAATTGATTTTTTCATTGACTATTAGTGTTGCCATTTTATATTTATTCTGCCAAGTGTACAGCATTAATGTATTGTATTTATTTATTTATTTATTTATTTATTTATTTTATAATTTATGTACACACAGTAAAATACATAAAGATATGACATAATTATAATTTGAGTACAAAGGTACTGCTTATTTCTTAAGAAATTTCTTCCAGCAGACCTGCGAAAGGAGAAGTAAAAAAAGAAATGTAGACAATAGTGTGTGACAACAAGAAGAGAAAATATGAATGTGTGAAGTCTAAAACTAGAATATTAAATAAACCTACACAAATAATGCAAAATAATAATACTAACATAAGTATACTTAAATAAATACATAATGCTAAAATATATAAACATATATATATACATATATATATACTCACAGTATAGAGGAAAGGTAATGCTCTTTTAATCGACATTTAAATAGAGAAATAGTTTTTAAATCACGAATGCTAGGCGGAAGTGAGTTCCACAATCTTACAGCATGGACAGAGAAGGAATAAGAATAGTAGCTTGTTTTATGAGGATGAGATTTAAGGAGGGATCTTAGGTGTGACCTACACGGTGCGTCGCTAGGGCGAGCGTAAGAAAAGCGCTCACGCAAGTAGGAAGGATAAGACGGGTTGTGTAAGATGTTGAAGAGGAGACATAAAATCCGAGTATTCCTGCGAAGGCGGATTGGGAGCCACTTGAGTTCTTTGCGAAGGTGAGAAACATGGTCATACTTTCGAAGACCGAAAACAAAGCGAATGCACAGGTTTTGCAAGCGCTCAAGTTTGTTTAATAGCTCCTCAGTAGCATCCAGGTAGCAGGCGTCGGCATAATCTATAATCGGCTGAATGAGTGTTTGTGCCAAAGATATTTTAGTCTTCAAGGGCAGAAGACTTTGAAGGCATTTCAGCGAATGAAAGGAGAAATGCACCTTTCGGCTGACCTCATTGACTTGAGCACGCCACGAAAGGTTGGAGTCAATAACTACACCCAGATCTTTAGCGGTTTCAGTATAGTCAATGCGGACACCATCGAGATATAAAGGCATCAGAGATGTTACATCAGCCGCATTGCGAACGAATCTGCTGCCTATGATCATGGCCTGGGATTTAGTTGGGTTAATTTGCAAACCAAATGACTTAGCCCAATCGCTGATGCGAGCCAGGTCATGATTCATTGCAGCAATTGCAGCACTCGCGTTAGCTACAGTAAAATGTCGATAAAGCTGCAAGTCATCTGCGTAGAGATGAAAACTAGAGGAGATTACTCTGGTAACAAAGTTTATGAAAATTGAAAAAAGAAGAGGAGAGAGAACGCTACCCTGAGGAACACCCTCAGTGAGATTACACCAATCAGAGAAGGACTCCTCCAGGCGAACACACTGAGAGCGTCCCCGAAGATAAGAACTGAACCAAGCTAAAGCGGAAGAAGAGAAATTGATAGATTTGAGGAAACCTAGTAAAATGTCGAAATCTACTGAGTTGAAGGCGCTACTAAAATCAAGCAGTACAAGAACAGTAAGGGACTTATTCTCCATAGCCCAGCGGATGTCATCAGTCACCTTCAAAAGTGCGGTTACAGTACTGTGACCCGAGCGAAAACCGGATTGAAAAGGGGATATTATCGAGTTTGACGCCAAGAAATATGATAGTTGTCTATGGACTATGTGCTCAAAAACTTTAGAGAGAAATGGGAGAATAGAAATAGGTCTAAAGTGGGTTAATAAAGTAGGATTGTTAGTTTTAGGTAAAGGTATTATGTGAGCCTGTTTCCAAACTGTCGGAAAGGAGCAAGAGGAAAATGAGTGATTGAAGATATGAGTGAGAACAGGAAGTAATGAGGAAAGGATAAGAGTTATCATTCTTGAACACAACTTATCATTACCGACTGCTGAAGAAGTAATCGAAAGTATAGACTTCTTAACGTCATCCTCAGTAACATCGGTAAGCTTAAAGTGACAATAGTGTGGTAACGGCAAACTAGCAAGACTCTCAAGTGTCGCAGCCTTGACAGACGGATCAAGAGAAAAGGGAAGGAGAGAGAAATGCTTATTGAGATCATTGAGGTTCACATCCTTACACTGGTTGGCAGGTGACTTGCCTATGCCTACAGATTTGAGAAATTTCCACACATCGGAAGAACTGCGGTTGTTGAGTTGGTCGTGGAAATAGCGTCTCTTAGCATCCCGACACAGATGACTGCAGCGGTTACGTAAAGATTTATAATAAGTGAGATTCAGCTCTGAAGGCCTGCGCTTATATCTGCTCTTAGCTTTATCCCTGCGCGCCATAAGCTCTTTAATTTGTGGCGTTATCCATGTATTCAGTTTTCGTTTGTTATTGTAATTAAACGGAGTAAATTAACAATACTGTTATTTCTAAGTGGAAGTATTCCTTGCAAGGAGGTAAAAATATTGTAGTGTAACAATAAATTAATTACTTTCAATTAATGACTGGCAAAAAGGCTATTATCCCAAATATAAAAACATAATAGGTTGTATCGTTGTAGTGATCTGTGGTAGATGATCTCATGAATGATCTCATGTCACACGACATTACACGTCGTGTAATGTCGTGTGACATGAGTAGTACATTTAGTATTTTTATCTATGGTATCACTACCACAGATTACACGACGCTTACGCTTTGTGCTTTGTGTTGCTCTCGATGGTTTTCCGGTTTCTTTAATTTTAACTTGTCCCGGACTGTGATATTCCCCTGAAGGAAGGATGAACGGTCAAGGGACAGGAAAAAATAATGTGATTTAGCAATATTGCCCTTTTACTTCCTCGAATTGGAATTACCATAGACATAACCTACAAAAGTTCATGACTGAATTTCTATTATTCTCGGCCTTCTCGAACAAAAATTCTTGCACAAACTAATTCAGAATTTGACGCCGAGTTAAACAAGTTATTTTTCATTAAAAGACGCGAGAATTTAATCTCAGCTAAATCAATGTATGGGTGGCTGCCATTGTTCTTTTTTCAGCTCTCTGAGTTTATGGGAAGTACTAGTTCTATTCTGATGATCATGAGTGAGTGAGTGTCATAAATGCGAAACTTTGCTTTCGCTTAACTTCGAAACTAAATGACCTACAGACTTGTAATTTTAGATTTTAAGTATATGATTATAGCTTACTGGTTGACGAAAATTTCTGCGTTCTGGTCTTATCCAGAGGTTCTCAAAGATTTATTCATAAACAAACCATCATTCTTCATCAAACTTTTTTTTCAACATTTTTTCCATGATTTTTGTATCTGAATTAAAACGATTTAAAAATAAATACAGTGCTTATCAAATATAACGAACAACAGTGAGTCATCCAAGGCTTAGCAATCCTCGAGTAATGTGTTACGAAAACAAACATTAAAAAATGCAGTGTCTTCGAAACAGAATCAACATGTAAAGTTTCAACTCTGTAAGATAAGAAGTGGTCAAAACCACTGCAAGCTGAATCAAAATTCAGCTTGCAAGGTTTGACCATGACACACTTAGGGCACCCTTTCACGTTCACTTGACGAACGCGTAATTTACGATTACGTAATCGGTATTGTAATGTACACTAGGACTCACAGGTTGATATTAGGAAAGAGCAATAACCCAATTACACTGATATCGGCTCGCAGCCAGCGTCCACGTCTTCTCTCCGCGGCGGTCGGTAGGCTCGTGCCCCCCGCCCCGCGACCCCGCGCGTGCGCTGCTCGAGACGACAGAGTTATCCACCACAGACTATAAATGTCTATACACTACATCCCTCCCTTGTTATTGTTGAATTGAGATGTCTGTTGTTGTCACGTTTATTGAAATACTGAATTTAAGTATTCGGTCCAGGACACGCCGGCCCCCCACGATTCTTTCCTTTTTCGCTTTGATAAATCCAATTTAATGGAGACTTTATGGTTGCCTCACGATGCCCTCCTTCACCACTTTGTTACGTCCAATTGAATGGATGTCAAATGCGTCCAATTTAATGGATGCCTATTGCGTCCAATTTAATGGATGTCTATCTACCACGCGGAAACTCTCCGTACTGGTAATGCCACATGTCTTCAAAGTATTGGTTCTCAGACATGCCGGTTTCCTCACGGTGTTTTCCTTCACCGTTGATGAACAGTGGTGATGAGTGATAACTGATAATACACAAAATGTCTGCCTGGTTTCGAACCCACGACTTTAGTCGGGCTAGTTATTATGTCTAGATGTAAGTATGACACAGTACTTGACCTGTTTTTTTTTTTTTTTTTAGTGAATAAGTAGTTGAATTTAAATCACACTGGTTTGACATAACTCATGTTTGGTAAACAATAATTATTTAGATCTTTTTAACACAACTTCAAATTCACACGAGGCCAATGACACCGCGCAGACTGCACGCGACTGTTTTTATTCTTTCTTTTATTTTATTTCTGTCATTGTGGTTGTGTCCCTACACTTCTTATCGAATACGTATCTTACCTACTTCGTTTCTTTCCATATTCAAGAACCTACCTTTAGATTCACCGCTTGTATTACTATAATAAGTTCCCAACAGTTGCCATAGACTTTGAACCTTATCATGAAGGTATGACATTAAGTTTGTGTTCCCAAAACGATAATTATCTGAGAGTCTGAATTCAAGTAGTATATTGAATCTTCTAATTATTCAGTTGATTAAAACTTCCAAACAGCACTAAAGGGTTTTCCATATTTCGATATAACTAGGTATGTACTATAATAATAATTCCAGTACTAAGCCATCTCCGAGCATGCGCGTATTTCTGTGGTTATTTTCCTTCCTTTAATTTTTTTTTTTCAAGTTTATTTAAGTAATGAACAATAATTGATTTAGAAGACGACATTACGAGTCAATGCGAACTTTTTAGGATTAATGTTAATTAAGTAGTATCATTACTTTTAACCACTTCAATACCTATTTATAGGTACCTAGTACTTGACAACACTATCGGTAGGTAGTTCAAGAAGTTTATTCAGACAAAAGTTTTTTTCCATGTTGGTAAAATAATCTAATTATTACCTATTTTATTGAAGTTAATGATTTAATACCCATTTTAAACACTGAATCATCAAAATCATTTAATCGTATCATGTTCCAGCATACTGGGTAAAGCTGCATCCTAACCAACTTACAGCTACTCTAATAACTGTACAATTGTTAATTACCTACGTCTGAAACCCAAGTCTTGTCACAATAGAAAATGTTTCCTTGAAATTTTAGTATATTAGGTAAGACATCGAAATTACTTCAATAACTTGCAGTATTTTTATGATAATTTAGGCCTTCTTATACCCCTATTACCTACTGTGTACCTAAGCAATACTTGTACGCCTTGCAAGGCAGCACATAGTGACTAACATATATTTTGATTTTATACCATCATGTACCACAGTGGTGGTATACCTGTGTACAAATAAATGCATTTTAATTTTATTTTCAACTGATCTTAGAGCAATACATACTGACTCCTTATGTGACAAACATCTCATATTAAAGGCTTCAATACTTTCACCCCGACCATTGTAATACTTGTAACAGGACCTCACAGAGGGCAGTATTATCAAGTTTATGATAAAATAAGAATTATTATAATCTCATAACCCAACATCACGCCTGGTCCCACCTGAGGGCCAGGCAGCGAAATAGAGTATCGTATACCTTATCTTAGCCAGTCCTGGCTAAATCCTATGCAACAGGGGGCGAGTCTACAGCCATGAATTTTGCACAAAGTTCCAATAACTTCCTGATGGTAAAACCCCACCACCCCTGGTGCTGCCTGGGCATCGAACCCAGGTCCCTACACTCAACAGTAGCGCTTGCAAATAGTAGGCGAACTAGACCACAATTATAATAATTAGTTATTATGAAAATCTTAAGAGCTCACAGCAACATTTATGTATTTACTAGCTGACCCTGCGAACCCCTCGCCGCCCCAGAGTCAAAACACTTCCTTTTTAGCGAATTTTGCCCGTGCTTCAACAGCCACTCCGCCACTCGGGGCGGACACAAGTTCAACAAATCAAAGACCACAAAATCGGTCCAGCCGCTCCTAAGCCACAAATGGTGCAACCAACCCGACTCCGCCCTATATATGTATAGAAAGATGTACCTATGTTTGAATAGGTAAGCATTCTTTATTGTTATAAGTACATATGTCTTGGTTTCATATAATGTTACATGGCACCTGTAACTAAGTGACCTTTGACCTTTCACCCTTTACCACATTAAGGAATTATACTCTAACAGAACAAGGGAACTTCTCTTGTCAAACAAAATTGATTTACCGATACCTTTTGATCATAATTATCATAAGAAAATATTATGATATTCTAATTTATTGCAATAACATCAAAGCAGTTTACTGTTATTGTGACTTCTTATTTTCACCTTGCACACATTTTATTTCAAAGTATGTATACTTATTATTTTAACTGGTTGGTACTAGTATTTAATTATAGTAATAATTACCCATCTTTTGTCTTTTCCTTAGTCTGTTGAGACCAACATGACCAACCTAAATTATGTTACCCTAGAACTCAGTGGTACTCATTAGGCAGTTCTCGCTACATGCAGGGAATTATCCTCTGCGGAACAGCTATGCACTATGAGACTTTCTACTACAATCAAGTGTTTAATACCCCATTTTTTTTCTTAGTAGGCCAATCTGATACTGAGCTTAACCAAATCCATTGTAACTCGGGACCACCGAAATGTAAAAGACTAGCTCTTTTTTTCGGTGTCTATGCCTGCCGCCTCGAGGTAAATGTGTGTGACTTCTTTTCCTTCTTTCCCAAAGGACAGAGACTGAACCAACCTCCCCTTCACATTCGAACTTCTCTAAGTTGTCTTGTTGACAAGGTAAGTAACTATTTTGCATATTTATACATTTTTAACACGCTATCGCAATCTAATGCCGGTAATAAAGCGTCTACTGTACGCGACTGTACCTAGGCTATAATTAGTACGCTACGTACCTAGGTATCTACGCCCGCAGTACACCATCAGCGCTTATGACAACGCGTAGACGTCATGGTAAACACATCCTGTGCGCACATGACGACACGTCGCGTCGTCGTCATACTGTGCTGTTCTGTGACCCGGCGCGTGAGTTTTACCCAGCGCGCGGCCGCCACGTGGCGAATGGGTGCTCAAAGTGTAAACACATTGATACATTATTTTTGCCGATACGTGACGCCCTAACATCGCAACCACTAAACCTGTACATGCACCGAACTCACACATCTGTGATGACAGTCGCAAGCCTACAGTTCCGATAGACAAGGACAGAGATAGATATTTTAATGCGTAGGTATTTTTGCAAAAATACTGAAATTATTTAGCTGTGTGATCAACGATATTCCGTGCGCGACTGAGTGCTTAGTGAGTACAATCACTCCCTTTAATATTAACAGGCGCTGTTACTGAGTAACGTATCTACCCTTATTGAATATATCAATGTGCAAACATAAAATTTTAAACGTGAAAATTTCGCAATTTAATGCCATGTAGGTATGTCCGCAATTTAATGCCATACCGGTAAATCTCCGCAATTTAATGCCATGTAGGTATGTCCGCAATTTAATGCCATGTAGGTATGTCTGCAATTTAATGCCATACCAGTAAATCTCCGCAATTTAATGCCATACCAGTAAATCTCCGCAATTTAATGCCATGTAGGTATGTCCGCAATTTAATGCCATACCGGTAAATCTCCGCAATTTAATGCCATGTAGGTATGTCCGCAATTTAATGCCATACCAGTAAATCTCCGCAATTTAATGCCATGTCAGTATGTCCGCAATTTAATGCCATACCGGTAAATCTTCGCAATTGAATGCCATGTAGGTATATCCGCAATTTAATGCTATACCAGTAAACTCCGCAATTTAATGCCATGTAGGTCTATACGCAATTTAATGCTATACCGGTAAACTCCGCAGTTTAATGCCATGTAGGTATATCCGCGATTTAATGCTATACCGGTAAACTCCGCAGTTTAATGCCATGTAGGTATATCCGCAATTTAATGCTATACCGGTAAACTCCGCAATTTAATGTCATGAAGGTATGTCCGCGATTTAATGCTATACCTCTTTTTTCCAAGTCTCATACCGCAATTAAATGTTCAGTCGCAATTGAATGCCCAGTCGCAATTTAAATTTCAGCCGCAATTTAATGCTCAGAAGATGCCTCAGGCACCGGAACTCCCACGCGGTCGCAAACCAGGCGGGCGCCAGCCCCACCCCCGCAAAGGAAGAATTGGCCAGCCAAACAAGGTGCCAGGCGCGACCAACCGAACTGAACCAACCGCGCCACACGCGGAGGCCTCTTCATGCATCCCGAAATGTCCCGTAGCTAAACTCGCTCACCGCACGATATTTCCGGTGATTCTCGAAGAACATTTAGTAAGTAGGTAGGCTGGTTGACAATTATGTAGGTATGTCACTCCCCTGATGTACACCCATAGAAACCTAGATACCTACCTAAAACACGACCAACGGAATACCTCCGTAACTCACGGCTAAGTGAGTGCCTAGTTACTTCACATTTACTTCTATTTTCCTTAGTCATAAATGTTATGATAGTACACAGAACAGTAAATACACACTTTATTTTATAGGTAAGTACTAATTAATACCTACCTGCCGTGGACCAATTCATTAACTTTAGAATAGTAGGTAACTATTACCTACCTACCCAATTTAATATTACTGCTCTGTGATGCATTTTACTTATTAAAATTTCTACAGCTATGAAGGTAATAAATACGGGGGCTCGAACTCAAGGTAGATAGGTAACTTGTTGGTTACCTACTCAGTACTCATCCCACTACGGGCATAACCGAATGAAACAACATCTTTGAAGAAACCCAGCGGATAGTCACCTAGTTACCTACATAAACAATAAAATAACAATAATAGTCACTTTGATAAAAGCTTGTCATGCATGAATTTACAGCCAGTGCCTCGTGATCCGTAAGTTTTATTTATTCGACGATTTTAGTCAGTATAAATATTTTGTCCATGTATGTTTTCCTCTCTTTTCTTTTTTATAATATGTAAAAATGCTTAAAAACTCACAGTTTGTCCTCGTCGCCACATGTAATGTACACTAGGACTCACAGGTTGATATTAGGAAAGAGCAATAACCCAATTACACTGATATCGGCTCGCAGCCAGCGTCCACGTCTTCTCTCCGCGGCGGTCGGTAGGCTCGTGCCCCCCGCCCCGCGACCCCGCGCGTGCGCTGCTCGAGACGACAGAGTTATCCACCACAGACTATAAATGTCTATACACTACAGGTATTATTTGTCGTACGTATGTTACAACCGGCCCTAACTAACTAACAAGGCAAGTTAAATAAAAGCTTGTTATTACTTTTCTGTTAAGCTTCATAAATTACAATCAAACCACCGCCTGTAATCCTGGATGGATTAGGAACAGATGTACCTACAGTACCCCGCATTTCACCAGTTATATACTTATATAGGATGTAACTGAAAACATGCGACAAACCGAAACGGGTGATTGTACTCATCATTATGAACAACTTTTACTATGGGTCCAAACCTGAAATCGCGAAAACAAAATCAGCTGTTCCCTACATTTATGTTCGCATAACTCGTCAAAATGTAGGGAACAGCTGTGTTTTTTTTCGCGATTGCAGCTTTGGTCCCTTAGTAAAAGTTGTTCATAATGATGAGTACAATCTCCCATTTTGTCTTGGTTTGTCGCATGTATTCAATTTCAGCCTGTATGTTTATGATCCACATTATAATATGGGACTTGGGCGAGCCTATTGGCACTAACCGGACACAAGTCGTACCACCACTATCCAGGTACTGTAAGAGCCTTTAACCTGTATGGTTGTACCAAGCAGCCTTTATGAATCCATACTAATATTATATATTCGATAGTAACTCGGTCTATCCGTCTGTATGTTACCTTTTCACGTCCAAACTACTGAACGGATTTCGATAAAATTTGGCAGAGAGATAGATTGCATCCTGGAGAAGAACATAGGATAGTTTTTATTGACATACCTACCTTGCAGGCGAAGCCGCAGGCGGAAGCTAGTAGTTTATAAGCTGATGGCATAATTGAGTCAAACGCTAATTTGTATTAAGAATGGAAAAACAATAAGTCTGACCTTAGGCCTGAGACCTGACAAGTGTAGGTCATGACTCATGACGTGAACAAAAACGTAGATCCAATTCTAGGAATAATTTTATTTGTTACATAATAATTGTTTGTTGCCACCATAGATATCAATATCCGTAGTTGCCACCCTCCCACCGGAGTCTGACGTCAAGCAGCCTGCTGTGTTTCGTCGATGCGTGGGAGTTCCAGTGCCTACGGCATCTTCTGGGCGTGCTCGTTCCATCATAGACCTCTTCCTATGTTTCCATCTGGCGTTCTAGGTCAAGAGCGGGCCATTCAGCAATAAAAAAAACATTATAAATAGTCTTATATTTATCAACGACCCGGTGATTTAAGGACGTGCAATCCTTATTACTACGCCATAAGCGAAAATAACTTTTATTTATTTATTTATTTTAACTTTTCGCACAAAAAGGTACAAAGGCGAACTTAATGCCTTAGGCATTCTCTACCAGTCAACCAAGTGTGGTGAAGAGATTGGATGGCAGGTGCTTTGGTTGAGAGAAACAATGATAAAAATAAAAAAAAAAACTATTAAAACTAGGTATACAAATACATAAATAGATTATATACGCATACATACTATTTACTATAATATATACTTATAATATATATATATACACATACAAATTCAAGGGAGACAGGTGTTGAGATGACTCTACTCTATTTGTTTTGAAAATAACTCTGCAATTTCCGCTTAAATGCATACCGACTGGTGGCCGTCCTGATATCAAGAGGAAGTGCATTCCAAAGAAGAATGGACTGAATATGAAAGGAAGAATGAACAAAGTCAGAAGTATGAGAAGGACAGAGTAGGAGAAGATTGTTAGAAGAACGCAGATTCTTAGCGTGAGAAGAACATATAGATATTGGAAGTGAGACACGAGATAAGAAGGTGGAGTGGGAGAGTTGAGAAGGGAGAAAAACGTCGTAAAAGCGCGCAAACTTCTTCTTTGACGAATGGACATCCATTTGAGCTCATACCTATAGTTCGATACATGGTCATATTTCCTGAGGTTGAATATGAACCGGATACCATTGTTGAGTAATCTGTCGAGCTTATCCAGCAAAACCGCGTTCAAGTCAAAGTAGCACACGTCAGCATAGTCGATTATAGGAAAAATCGAAGTCTGCACAAGCATGGTTTTCGTCTTAGCGGGCAAAAAGTTCCTCAGACGATACAGGGATCGCAGAGTACCGTTGACCTTCTGACTAACACTAGACACCTGGCGTTGCCAGCTAAGTGTAGAGTCAAGATGCAAACCGACATCTTTCACACTAGGGGTAATGGGTATGACGGTACCATTGAAAATAAGACGAGGAAGAGAGCTAAGCGTCACCCTACCCATCATGCGGGAGCTTCCAATTACAATGGCTTGACACTTTGAGGGGTTTACTGACACCCCGAAACTATCAGACCACTTTTTGACGGCATCTAAGTCTCGGTTTACATCTGCTATAGCGTCCGACAAACCTACTACCCACCCAGCTGTATATAATTGAAGATCATCAGCATATAGATGATACGAACATCGAAGACAGTGAGTTATAAAATTAATGAAGATGGAGAATTACAATGGAGAAAGAATACCGCCTTGTGGAACACCAGCATCCAGGTCACGCCAACTCGACGAACTCTGATCAACGCGAACCGACTGCTGACGTCCCCGAAGATAACAAGAGAACCATTTCAGAGCCTCGGACGAAACCATAAGGTGAGAGAGGATAGAAAGGAGAATATCGTGGCTGACGGCATTAAAGGCATTGGAGAAATCAATTAAAACCAAAACGGATATATTATATAATTCGTATCCTCCATCGCTTCTCTAATGTCACCAGTCACTTTAAGGAGAGCGGACGCTATTTTATGGTAGTGAAAACTACAGGAAGAAAAACTCTATTAGCCCATCACCCTAATGGCATACCGACTATCAACATATCACTATCAATCACAGTCCGAATGTTTTCAAGGATATTGCTATTCCTTTGCTTAATATTACTATGTGCGAAAAATTTGTCTACTCAACAACGTGAATAACACAATGAATGTTTATTTTATTTTTTGTACTGTGCATGTTTTATGCAATCACCCTGCAGTTTTCTGATCTTCCAGTTTTGAAGACGATAACATTGCTGCTATCGTTAGCACTGCTATCGTTAGCATAAATGCATCGTAAATAGTAAGATATTTTCGAAACGTAAGTAAGCAAATTCAATTTTGCGAGATAACAAGAAAATGGCACAGTTCTCATTGAAAAAGTTCTGATAACAATCTGCAAAGTTAACGAGGTTTTTAATGTATTGTATAATTTAAATAAAACTATAAACTTTTTTTTGGGGCAAGATTATCAGTTTTTGCGATTAAAGTTTAAATTATAATATCTAAGAAAACCTATATAACCACCATTTAAATGTATTTATCGGTAAAACCTGTCTTGTGTATGCCTATTATTAGTGATTGACTTTTTTTCCATCCATAATCCGCTCTTTTTATTGACCCGATAATTATCTCCACGTAAAGCCTTGTAAGTCCGACATCGTCGTTACGGAGTACCTTAACATGTAAATAAAAACAATAAAATTACCAACCTTACTTAAGTAGGTACTAAGATGGATAACTTGTGTTTATTCATTCCAATCAAAATCAAAATATTTTATTTCACATAAACTTACATGGGCACTTATGAAACGTCAGAAGCTAGGTGCACGGTTCGAATTGGTCGTTTCCTATGGAGAAGAACCGGCAAGAAACTCCACGGTTACTCTTTTTCAAAATAATTGGCTTTTACAATGTTTTCAGATTACAGTAGGTATGGGAGGACAGCGTAGGCCTGTTAACAAGTACCAGGTACTTGTTATAATAAAAAAAACATCTACAAATCAAAAGTCTACAAGGCCTACAAGGTCCTCAAGTTTACAAAATAAGAATCTATCAGAAGGATAAATAAAAATTAAAATATAAAAACCTACTAAAACCAAGTGATATGATTGCCATTACAACCACTAATAAAGATAAACTATCTCAGGTAGAGATCTATAGACGTTACTTAGCACGTAGGTATGCTTAGCGTTATTTGTGACAGGGTCGCACAACTGTCAAACTACAAATGTAAGATAGAGACGGGAACATGTATAAGCCAAAACACGTGCTAAGTGTCGTTTTAAGATCCCTTAAAACGACACTTAGCACGTAAAAACCTTTAAAGCCTAATCAAACCTTGGAACGAAAATAATCTTTGTTCCTTCGTTGTTCTTCGTAACTTTTGAAGAAAATTGGCGCTTCATAAGCCTAATTTTGTGAAGATACTTCAGCGGATTAATACTTTATCCTGACTGTGTCAATGCCGCATGGCAATCAATTAGCACGTATTAATTAATTATTTGGCACTAGCCCCGATTTGGTACCTACTTAAGAGACTCGAACTTTCATCGAACGAATGAAAGACTTGCGAGTTTTATGTGTATGTGAAAATTATGTTTTATCGTTTACAATTTTATGTTGTTTAAGAGGGCCAATTTTCTTTTTTTTAGAAGTTTCATATTCTAATCTGTCTGAATCGGATGATGCATCGGCTGATGTCGGTCATAAATAGATTTACTACATTTTTAAAAGTTTTTGAAATTAATTTTCGCCAAGATGAACGTTTTTAATTACCCGTAATTAAAAGCGTTCATCTTTTTAATTATGACCATGAATTAATTTTGACCTTCAGTTATAATAATGCTAGAAAAACTTCGAAAACGTAATATGTTTAACACTATTTTTGGTTGAACGTATTATAATACCATATAGGTATTACCAATACAGAATTATTTTCAAGGAAACAAGCTTTGTTAACATTATCTCAGGGCCTCAAGTCTGCTATTACAATAGTGTCAGAATGGTCTATCATTGATTTCATAATTGTTGATTTTGACAAGTTTGGTAATCTACTAATATAATGGCGTCATTATGACTTTCCAATGGTCAACCACTAACACTCCATTGAAAGAAATGGCATAGAATGGTAATCTCGTACATAAGGAAAAATGAATTACTAACTTACGCGGTAAAAAATGTTGAAATGTTGAAAAAGCCGACCAATGATCAACCATTATGAATTTAGCGGATTACAAACTTTTAACAAAATGACAATGGGATGGTGGTGGGATCGTGTTGGAATGACGAATGTATAAAAATACTAGACTAGGGCCCCAGATTAATGTTGTGCAAAAACATGGAAATTTCAAATTAGTAACAAACTAGAATGTAAAACGCGCAAAAGACATAAAATATTAATTTATTATTACCAAAACTTAACACTTATTAAATTCACTTAAGTCTAGAGCAATAAAACTCTACGATTAACCAGTTCAAAAAGACGTTAAGCCGGTAAATCTCGCATAAACAAATTATTAATGTAGCAATAAAAAATATTCTGTATCATTTTCATTATCCTACACGAATTTATAAAATTTCCTACAATTTAAACAAGACTGATTATTAATAACAAACGTAAAAGCCCTTATAAACGAGTCACTATCTTTTACCAAAAAGGTTTATGAGTAAAATCTTTTAATGTAATGGATTGGATTGATAACAATATCGAGCCATTAACGTAATAACAATACAAACCCGCACTGGGCCCACGTGTTTACAACCCACTCCCTCTCACCTAGAGGAGGCTGTGTCTTTTGGATGGGGCGACTCGAATCAATTCTATATTTTGACAATTTTGACGTTCAAAAGTGACATAAATGTGCCTATTTGAAATTAATTATTTGACTTTGACTTTGACCAGCAGTGGGAATATTATAGGCTGGTAATGCATAAATGCTATGCATAAAATTAACTTAATTAATTACTAACACCTTAACGATCTGTGTGGTGCCGGACTTAAAGAATAGCACCACTTACTTCCCGTGGGTGTCGTAAAAGGCGACTAAGGGTCGTACCGGAGAATAGGCAGCAGCGTTCTCTATGTATTCCACCACCATAACATACTGCGATCGCCAACCCGCCTGCCAAGCGTGGCGATTATGGCAAACGCCCGGGTGTCATCATTGCCAGGATCGCCCAGAGGACATGGTGGAGCACACGGTGGAGGTCTGCCCCGCTTGGGCGGAGCACCGCTGTGTCCTCGTAGAGGCGATCGGCAGCGGCGGTGACCTCTCGCGTCCAGGGCCGGCCCTGGTGCAAGCCATGGTCCGGGGCGAGAGGGAGTGGGAGGCAGTCTCCTCCTTCTGCGAAGCAGTCATGCTAGCGAAGGAGGTGGCGGGACGGTTCAGGGAGAGAGCCTCCCGTCTCAGCCGCCGCGGGGGACGCCCCAGGCGTCGGGATCCGCGTGACGACTCCCGGCCACCGTAGGCGCGGTCTTGCGGGCGGAGAGTAATGGGTAGCTCACCGCCCGATCAGGACCAGGCCCGTGCCGGACGGCGCGTACGTGTTCCACGCGCGCCTCAAAGAGATGTCAGCATCGAGGAGGGGCCCCTTAGGGCCGAAGTCTGCCGGGTCAGCGGGATTATCCGAAAGGGTTACCGCTGGCCCGGAACATAAAGGGCTAAGGAAAGAACACGGGTGGGTTTTAGTCAGTAAGAGTCTGACACTCCCTTCCGCTCCACCCAGAGCGGGAGCAGTCATTTGATGATTTCCCATCCGCAAAAAAAAAAAAATGGGGTCGTACCGGAGAATGGGCAGCAGCGTTCTCTATGTATTCCACCATCATACCATACTGCGATCGCCAACCTGCCTGCCAAGCGTGGCGATTATGGCAAACCCTCCCAAAATTGGGGGAGGCCTATGTCCAGCAGTGGATGTTTATTGGCTGAAACGACGACCTTGAATGACCTGAAGAATGCCACAGATGCCGCAATCAACGTGGCCACCTACCTATTGGGCTCTAATACACTTTTTCGTGCCTAAAACAGCTCATGGTAGCCTTGTCGTTTTTCATCAGAATATTGCTGGTGCTATAAATAAATCCGATGATATTGAAATGGCACTAAATTTACTTCGGGAAAAACAATGTACAGTTGACTTAATATGTCTAACAGAAACCTTTATTAAATCGGGAGATGAAGATAACATGAGATTAAAATCTTATAAATTAGGGAGTTGCTACTCCAGGAAAGATCAGAGACGTGGCGGTGTTTGCATACTCATAAGGCAAGACATTGAATACGATAACATAAAATGGTTAGATAATATTACTCTTGAAAAACATTTTGAAATATGTGGTATCCGACTACAAAAATATGCCATAAATTTATTTTGTGTGTATAGAACGCCAAATTCAGACGTGAACATATTTCTTAGGAAACTTCAAATAGTACTAAATAGGATACATGACAAAGATAATAAATATAATAATATAATATGCGGTGACTTTAATATTGACATTTTAATTGACACTAAAAATAAAAATGAATTTATCAATATTCTGTACAACCATAATTTGACACTCCATATAAATGAACCAACTCGGCAAAAAACATGTATTGACAATATAATTAGTGATATAAAAGATGCGGATTAGTGATATAAATTAGGGTACACGAATTGGGACTGTCTGATCACAACACGGGTCAAACTTTGTCAATAAAAGCAAAAGCAAAAAATCTTGTTAAACAACATTGGTTTGTATATAAAAGAGACTTATGCAGAGATAATCTGAACAAGTTTAAGTATTACCTAAGTAATATGTCTTTCTCAGAGATATTTGCTGAAACAGACGTAAACAAAGCGTTTTTTCTGTTCCATGATGATATCTGTCTCTTTTTTAATCTTTGTTTCCCACTGATAAAAGTCAAAATGAACCAAAACTCGACAAACCCAAAATGGATTACAAAGGGTTTGAAAAAGTCTTTTGTAACTAAGCGAAAATTACAAAACGAATATTACAAAAACAAAAGTAGACAAAACAAGCTAAAATACACTAAGTATAGTAAAATATTAAGAAAATGTGTTGCCAATATTCAAAGCAGTAAAAACAAGCATACTATACAAAATGCTAAAAACAAGTGTAAAGCCACATGGAAAATAGTTAATGAACGGCTAAAACAAAACAACGTAACCAATGAAATCAAGGAAATTTCGGATGGAATATGCATCTTGGACAAAGGCGATAAAATTGCCACATATTTCAACAATTTCTTCATAGACATCGCGAAACCAAAATCCATCGAGCACCCAAAAAACAAACCAATAAAGGGAAGAAGGTTAGCAAACTCTATCTATCTTGAACCAGTAGATAATGTGGACGTTTACAAGATAACAATGGAGTTACGAAATACGAATTCGGCAGGGTATGATGGTATTACAACTCGAATATTACAAGATAACATATTTGCCATACTAAAGCCATAAACCTATTTAATAAATCTGTCCTTAGAAAACGGAATCTTTCCTGAGGCTCTAAAATTATCCGTCGTAAAACCCCTATATAAAAAGAATTCGAAAACAGAAGCGGGAAATTACAGACCAATTACTTTGGTACCGATTCTCTCCAAGATATTTGAGAAAGTTATGTGTATTAGACTTATGAATTTTTTTGAAAAAAATGAAGTAATAAGTAAACAGCAAAACGGTTTTATTAAAAATAAATCAACTACATTGGCATGTTTTAAACTAATAACAGAAATTCTAAGGTCAGTAGACAAAAAACTGTTTTTCTAGATATTACGAAAGCTTTCGATATGGTATGCCATGATAAATTATTGAATAAATTAGAACAGTACGGTATAAGAGGCCCTGCCTACAATTGGTTTGAAAGTTATTTAAGGGATAGAAAACAGTGCACAGAGATTGTAAAAATGCATCCAGAGACTAACACTCAGGTAACCTATAGGTCCCCATACTCAACGAATAACTATGGCGTGCCACAAGGGACAGTGTTAGCCTCGATATTGTTTTTAGCATATATAAACGAATTGCCAGAATCAACGGATCAGTACATTGTACTTTTCGCAGATGATACCACTGTTTTAACTAAAGAAGTTACAATTGATCCGGCGATAAACGTCACCAATGAAACTCTAAAGGATATACATGACTGGTTAATTGTAAATAACTTAGAAATTAATACCGATAAAACTAAATTCATGAGATACCTGACATAAATAACAAAAGAAATAAAAAAGACACAATGGACTTGACATTAAAATATAATAATAACATCATTGAGGAAGTAAATGAAATAAAATTTCTTGGAATAAATATTGATAATTATTGTAATTGGAAATCTCATGTGGATCTTGTTTGTAAAAAAATTCATAAATTCGTTTACGCACTTCGGAAAATAAAAAAAATAACTAATACAGAAACAGCATTAATGGTATACCACAGTCATGTATGTTCGGTATTGAGGTATGGGATAATCATATGGGGAAACTCTACAGACGTCCAGAGAGCTTTTATAGCCCAAAAAAAATGCATAAGGTCAATTTATAGTCTTAAGTGGACTGATTCGTGCCGACCCATATTCACTGCTAAACGTTTACTTACACTTCCATCCCTATACGTTTTTGAAATGTGTAAATTCGTTAGCAACCATTTATCACTTTTTGAACAGGATGATAAAGCCCAATTTAAAAGGAAGACAGTACAAAAACCTCTGATAGTACCTCGAAACCGATTAAAGTTTTGTAACAGAAACTGCTACACCATGGCGGTGAAAGTTTATAATAAACTGCCGGAAAAAATAAGAAAACTGAATAACTTAGAATTTAATAGAACTTTAAAAAATTGGCTTTGTGACAGATGTTTTATTCAATAGATGATTATTTAAATTTTAAGCAGTCATGATGTCCCTATAATATAAATTTACTAACACTTATTTAAATTATAATTATTGACATTATTTATAAACCTAATCAATAAATTAATTGTCTTGACTGTGAGATATAACCTAATAAACTAATTTAATATATTTTTTAATGTAATGTGCCTAATTTAATATTAACGAAGCAAGACTGTACATTTATTACGATTATGATGTGTAGGTACCTACGCTTTGGAATGGGCAACTAGCTTCATATTTTCTGACTGACCGACTTCTTGACAATTCAAAAGTGCCTGTTAATGGTTTAATTGAAATAAATGCTTTGACTTTGACTTTGACTTTGACTAATGAAATTGATGTAATTTCATGATATTAATGCATTAGAAATATTTGCACGACTGATAAGACGAATATAGTGAGACTAAAATTATTTTACCATGTTATTATGTAAGTACCTATATTCTGGCAAATAAATATAAATAAATAAATAAATGTTTTGGCGAACTGGCCAAAAAAGTGACTGTAATTGAGTCGACTATAACTGCCTTGAAACCATTTCATAGAAATTCGAAGATACGTAGTATTATAATGAACTGTTTAAACCCAAACAAAAACATGTAAACAAAATAAGGTAATGATGATACAAAGTTTCCGAGTTCGTCGCACCCGACACTTGGGAAGTTTACAAAACTCGTAATTACATTACAAAAGTGATTCAAAATACTGAAGCGGTGGTAGGAGCTTCCGAAATACAACACATTTTTTGTAACCATCTGCAGCCAATATGTTGGGGGTGGTAATCTGTTGTGGTGATCTGGTCATTTGATAAACAGGCTGTTAATGAGTTGAGGCTGTAAACGTACCCCAAATCAGCACTTTTGGAACTAACTCCTATAATTGGTTAAACACAAACACAAATATATTTTAGGTCAATAAGACTTCAAGACTTTTTCAAATCTTTAGCATTACAATCTGCCTCTAAAAGAAAGGAACTCCACAGACGTGTCATGAAAGTATTATACTGTAATTTCTATAAAAATAAGTAGGTAGTAAGTCATAGTGTGAGTAATTGACTTATAGTCATTCATCTACAGATGTCAGAATGACAGGTGTGCGAGTAGATGATAGAACAGGAAAAAGTCAAAGAGTTCAATATAACACAATATTTAAACAAAATTGGGGTACCTCAATGAACATTTAACTCGAGGAATCTAATTAAACACTATTTTAACATCCGTATCATAAAATAATAAAAGTAAGAAGTTAAATTACTAATTAGCAGTTTGTTATAATCATGATGATTTACGGCTTAACTTAGTACGTTTTATTACTTGTTTTATTTTATAACTCAGGTAAGTTTAAGTTTATAAATAGTAGGAACAATTTATATATGCAAATGTATTTACGACTAAATATACAACGTTATTTTAGTACCTATATGCGAAACCTGTGTGTTGTTCAGAATAAGTAACTGAATCGATTCCAATAATTTTTACCCCATGTTATATTTTGTCCCAAAAATATTTAACAAAGGTTAAAATTTGGAGCGAGCTGAGCGACACTAAGTAGGTTATCCAATCTCCGCGCCGAACTGTTAGGTACCTAGGTACTAATATCAATGAGCGCAAGACGGCGCGGCGCGGTTGAGCATGTTTTTGTACGGACAAACAGATAACTTTACAAGCTTATAACTTTGTGATTTTTCATAATACAGTTTTGACATAGATTCTTTACATTAAAATACTAGACACGTATTTCGGGTTTTGCTTACTAAAAATAATGTTGTATACCTTATACCTGTTTCTATACCTTATGTCTGTAATTAATATGGTGTACATAATAAAGAGTATTCTATTCTATACGTTAGCACGTGTATATTTTTAATAATATTATAATTCCTACCGTTAAAGTATCTATTATTAGCATCAAAACGTTATTTTCAAACTACCGTGCGGTGGTGCCTATAAAAGCAGAGCGCGGCCGGTACTCGCCCCTTTCCGTCTCGAGCAGTCGTCGTGTTAACATCGTTTTGTAATATTGTGTAAATTGGTTATTGTAATCAGGAAGTATTATTTTTAAGTTTAATTATTGTAATTGTTTTTAAAACTGATTAAAGACTAGTGTTTAGTCGTTTCGTTTATTTTTTTAAATCAAATTATTATCAACCGCCATTATCAGAAGTGGGATAGGCTCCATTGCCTATCTTATCTATCTGTGTTGTGCGAAAAGTTTTTGAATCATGTCCGAACGAGCTACTACTCGTAATAGAGGTAGAACTAGGCGTGATCAAAGCAGTGATGCAATTGACCTCCAAGAAACTCTTGGAGCTATTCTGGCGCGCCTGACTGCGCTAGAAAACACCAGCCTGTCCGCAACTACTACCGTGTCGGCGACAACTACTCCGGACGCACGTGCTGTTATGGCGCCTGGGTAGATCATCGCGTCTTTGCCGCAGGAGTCACAACCAGCGGTGCCCGAGTCGAACACCAGCATTGTTGGAGAATCGCTTGCAAGTACCTCGACGTCACTGGATGCTACAGATCGCCTCATTGGAGCGTTGAGTGCGTTAACCAAGGTCAGATCCAACCATTATTATATTTCAAACTTTGATCCCAGCATATATGATATCGATTCTTGGTGTGAAGAGGTTGAAAGGGCACGTGAAATTAATAGATGGGATGACAACGAGTGTTTATCCCGGATTGCTAACTGCCTGAAGGGAGATGCCCGTAGTTGGTTAAACGACTGGGTCACAAACGACCGCACCTGGTCTAACTTTAAGATCGAATTTAAACCACTTTGCGCACGAAGAATCGATGTTGCAAATATATTGTTTGATGTCATGTGTACTAATTCCGACAAATATTCCACGTACGCAGAATATGCTAGGCGCTCCGTCCTGAGACTAAATATTGTTAAAGGGTTAAGCGATGACTTTTTAACGGTCGCGATTGTCATACGTGGTGTAACGGACGCACAAGTACGTGCCGCTGCAACTAACGCTCATTTAACGACCAAAGATCTTGTTGAATTCTTTTCTATTTATACCAAACCGAATCCTAACTCATCAGTAACCTCAGTGAAATCTTCTCAAAGTAAACAGTATGACCGAAACTTTCGAAAACGTCCACATAATAATAAAAATCGCGAAACATCGTGTTTTTCTTGCGGTAGTGTGGGTCATGTGCAGCGCCTGTGCCCTAAACAACCGAAAACTGATAAATCCGATGAATCGAAGGAAACAGTTAATAAGAAACCGGGCCGTGTTCATTCTGTAAAAAGCCAGGCCACGACGTCTCTGTCTGTTTCGCTAAACAAAGATCTGAAGCGCGTAATAAAAACAACGTTAATTTTTGTTTCGAGTTGAAAGGTGCGTCAACCGACAGTGACGTCACAACGGCCGTAATACAGGGTATACCTACAGACGTGCTGATAGACAGCGGATCACGCGTTTCACTTATTTCGGAATCGGTGCTAAAATATTTTATGTGTACCCGACTACCCACATATCAGGTATTACGTGGTATAGGTGATCAAAATATTGAGTGTAATAGTCGCGTAAGATTAGTTATAGAATTTAGCGAAATTTCATTACAGGTAGATCTCTTTGTTGTTCCCTCGAAATGCTTAAACGTGTCAGTACTAATAGGTACAGATGTTTTGAACCGCGATGGGGTAACGTACATTCGCGCAAACAATGAGCAACGTATTACTCGAATTCCTAGTTCGGTTGGTCAAAATGTATTACTCATCAACTCAAGTAATCAGTTTTCAGTTAATACACCGCTTGAAGGTAGCGATCGTGAAAAATTAATGTCAGTCGTAAATCAGTTTAAGGAATTCTTTATTATTGGGACTGCTTTAACAACAGTCACAACTGGTAATATGCGCATTGAGTTGACGAGTGAAACACCGATTTGTTATAGGCCGTATAGACTTTCATTCGACGAAATATTGAAAGTGCGTGATATTGTAAAAGACTTGTTAGACAAGAAAATAATCCGCGAGTCCAACTCTCCATACGCAAGTCCGATTATTCTTGTCAAGAAAAAAGACGGCAAAGATCGTATGTGCGTTGATTACCGCGCGTTGAACGCGGTTACCGTGAAAGATCGCTATCCATTACCCTTGATAGAAGATCATATTGATCGCCTTGGTAAGAGCAAGTTCTTCAGCTGTTTAGATATGGCGACAGGCTTCTACCAAATTATGTTGGATAGCGACTCTGTAGCGAAGACCGCCTTCGTGACGCCAGAAGGTCATTTCGAATTTCTGAAAATGCCGTTTGGTCTCGCGAACGCGCCGGTCGTATATCAACGAATAATCACAAATACGCTTAAATCACAAATAGAGTCCGGTAAAGTCCTCATTTTTATCGATGACGTGTTATTATTGTCATCATCTGTCGATGAAGCAATCGAAAACGTACGCGAGGTATTAAAAACATTAACTTCTGCGGGGTTCTCTATTAACTTAAAGAAAAGTACATTTGTGGCTATAGAGGTTGAGTATTTAGGTCGTACTATCTCTGAGGGTCAGGTTAGACCGAGCGAACAAAAAATTAAGGTTTTAATTGACTCCCCTGTGCCCACAAATGTAAAACAGGTTCGACAGCTACTCGGATTGGCAGGGTATTTTCGTCGCTACATACCCGGTTATGCATCTAAGACAGCGCCCATTGCTAGTTTAACACGACGAAACGTTAAATTTCACTGGGGCGAAGAACAGGAAAACTCGCGTAAATACCTAATCCATTGTCTTACAAATGAACCTGTGCTTGCTATTTTTGACCCGTTATTACCAACCGAGTTGCATACGGACGCGAGCTCTATCGGTTACGGTGCAGTTCTTATTCAGGTACATGAGAATGGTAAACGACGAGTAGTGGCGTACTTTAGTAAAACTACGCAAGGAGCCGAACCGCGATACCATTCTTATGAACTTGAGACGCTCGCAATTATTAAAGCTTTACAACACTTTCGCCACTATTTGTTGGGCATTTCGTTTAAAATTGTGACGGACTGTAACGCGCTTAAACTGACGGAACGTAAGAAAGATCTTTTACCACGTGTCGCGCGTTGGTGGATATACATGCAGGATTTTAACTTTACGATAGAATATAGAAAGGGCGTTATGATGCAGCACGCGGACTATCTAAGTCGAAATCCTGTTGATGTCCTGCAAATAACTAGGCCGAAAAACTGGGCACAGATTGCTCAATCTGCGGATGAGGAAACTCGTACGCTGATTGACAAAGTCAACAATAACGAGCTAGACTCTTCCCGGTATGTTGTTCGTAACGATTTGCTGTATTATAAATACACCCCCACGGGTCAAGAGCCAAAGCTACTATGCTTCATTCCTAAAGGTCACCGGTTAAGTCTCCTAAGAATTTTTCATGACCAGCATGAACATATATGTGCCGATAAGACCATTGATTTAATTCTGCGTCATTTTTGGTTCCCAGGGCTATATGCCTTTGTAAGGAAATACGTGGGTCATTGTTTGATTTGTCTTTCGTCCAAGAAAGTTCCTAGGGCTCCTCATTACCCGATTTCATCATGGCATAAGCCAGATACTCCTTTTAACACGGTCCACATGGACGTATTAGGTCCACTACCTATTTCAAACGATAATAAATATGTACTGCTCATTGTAGACGCCTACTCTAAATATTGTTTGTTTTATGCGATAAAAAAGCAAGATTCTAGCGAATTAAAACAGATGTTTTCAAATGCCATTTCTCTATTCGGCATGCCTAAACTTATTGTGTGTGATAGAGGACGAATGTTTGAGAGTAATAGTTTTCAGGGCTGGGTTACTGAAATGGGTAGCGAAATTCATTTTGTAACACCTGAAATGCATAGTGAAAACGGTCAGGTCGAACGCTACTGTCGTACTTTGCTCAATATGTTACGCATAGAGGCGTCTAAGCCAGAGAGTACATGGTCCGATTCGTTGTGGAAAATGCAGCTTGTTATCAACTGCACTAAACACAAGACCACTCAGGTCTCACCTTTACAATTGCTTATTGGTGTCGAAGCAGTCACGCCAGTCATAAGATCCCTTATCCGCGATGTCGCTGTTGATGACGTACGGCCGAATCGCGAAGGATTAAGAGAGTTACAAAGACAGCGTGCCAGCGAACTACTCGATCAGAATAGGCGTAAACAGGACGAATACGTTAATAAGGATCGAAAGGTCAAACGTAAATTTACCCTAAATGATAATGTGTTTGTAATAAAAACCTCTCAAGTTACAGGCAAGCTGGACTCAGGGATGCGAGGGCCATATCGTGTTGCGAAAATCCTTCCCCACGATCGATACGAGCTACAGCTGCTAACTGGTTCGTATGGCAAAGTTACTCAGGCTGCCGCCGAGCACATGGTTGCTTGGCGAGGAGAGTGGACTCCCGAGTCGTGTGCCACGTTTTTTGATAGTAAGTAGATTTTTGTATTTACTTTTCTATCTAAATTGTATCAAATGTGTTTGATTAGATGGACTGAAAGAGTCATGTGTACAACTGTACATGCATAGTAAGGGCATTGACTGACTCTGTTAAGTTTCTTGGAATAAATCTGGATAAATTTTGCTCATGGAAAAATCATATAAATGAGATTTGTGTTAAAATAAATAATTTTATATACCCTTTGAGGCGTATAAGCTGCGAGGTATCTAGAAATGCTGCAATAACGGCTTTCCATGGCTATATAACCTCCACTCTAAGGTATGGTATTATCCTGTGGGGTCGGTGTGTGGAGATTGATCAAGCATTCGTAATGCAAAAAAAGTGTCTAAGAGCTATATTTGGGCTGAAGCAAATAGAATCATGTCGTCCATTCTTTAGGAAATATAAAATATTGACTCTACCGTGTATTTATATATTAGAATCGTGTATATTTGTTTTCAAACATAAGAGACTTTTTCAACAAGCTACAAGCTACTATGCCCCACGATCTATGTATACTAATAAGTTATTTCAACCGAGGACGAATCTCACATTTACAGGCAGCAACAGCTATATTATGTGCATAAAGTTGTATAACAAAATACCTAATTCTATAAAAACGCTACCATTGTATAGATTTAAAAATCATTTGACGAGGTTTTTAATTGAAAAATGCTTTTATAGTGTACATGAATTTTTGGATTATAAATTGTAAGTTTTGTAAATTGCAGGGTCATTTTAATTTATTATGGTTATTATTATTGTGTGCCGAATCCCTCCCATTATTGACATGATTATTATTGACATTTATGATTATTCTTTTTATTACTTATTATTTGTTTTTTAATTTTAAAGTGACATTTATTTAATTCAATGACACAAATTTAATGGGATTATCTGTTTACTGACTGCATGATTATGATCAATAACTAATTTCAATAAAATATGTAGCCTTATTTTATATTTGCACGCCGAAATTAAAGGCAGAATAAGAGAACAATTCTGTATATTTTACCAACCTTCTGTACCTTATTTATGCAAATAAATGACTTTTGACTTTTTTGACTTTTGATTGAGCGATGGCTCTGCCGTGCCAAGACGTGCTAACTGTGTGCCTCCGTCTGTTTGTAAGGGCATTGAGTTAAAGAGTAACTCTGCCGAAAGAGACGTGCTAACTGTGTGCCTCCGTCTCAGTTTATTTATAAGGGCATTGAGTTAAAGAGTAACTCTGCCGAAAGAGACGTGCTAACTGTGTGCCTCCGTCTCAGTTTATTTACAAGGGCATTGAGTTACAAGTGTAATTCTGCCGAAAGAGACGTGCTAACTGGGTGCCTCCGTCTCAGTTTATTTATAAAGGGCATTGAGATGCGTCTCTGCCAAGACGTGCTAACTGGGTGCCTCCGTCTAGATATGTTGTATTTAATTACAACATACATATGTTTAGATTAAGTGATAAGGATAATACTAATAAGTGTCCTTCTCCCATTCTCAGCTGAAGAGGATAGTCTCGCAGCACCATCTACCAGTGCAACTAGCTGCGAAGATCATCCAAGTCGTGGAGATGCAGACACACCCCGGAGTCCATCAATTACTGATGCAGCCATTGAAGACATGAGCCCTTCGTGTTGCCCGAGTCCACTTGCCGAAGACCGTGACTGCAGCGAACAAGGACCATCATCTGGACAACGTGGCTGAGGACAACCACACGTCAGGAGAGGCCGTATTAGCATCAAAACGTTATTTTCAAACTACCGTGCGGTGGTGCCTATAAAAGCAGAGCGCGGCCGGTTTTAGTCGTTTCGTTTATTTTTTTTTAAATCAAATTATTATCAACCGCCATTACTATAATCATTCTGTAATGTTCCCACTGCTGGGAAAGAGGCCTCCTCTCTTCGAGAGGAAGTGGGCTGTAATCTTCCACGCGGGCCCAGAGCTGGTTGGTAGTTGTCATAATTATGTCTTCGAAGTTTTGGTTCTAGAACATGCTGGTTTAAAGCGAGGCCCCATTAGTGCGTTGCGTCGTCGCAGCGTCGACTCAAAACTGACTTACGATTAATTAAATTATGACAATTTAATTATTATTATAATTAAATTAGTCAATGTCTAATTTATTAGTCATTATTATATTCATAATGACTGAACGCAAGGGAGGCATACAATGCGTTGATCCGTTGTGGTTCAGTAATATGCACCCAAATAGAATGAAAACCAAACCAGGTAACATGAATAAAAAAAAAACCTAAACCTCTATTTTTCACATTCATGTTCATTTTCATGTTTCCTTACTCACTATGTTTTCCTTCACTGTTTTGAGAGCAGTGGTGATGACATTATTCACATAAAGTAAAGCGAGTGCCTGACTTCGAACCCACGACATCTCTTAGGTGGGGCTGTTTCCTCTGGGCCATCACAGCTCTCCGTTATGGTATGTTTTTGTAATTTTAGAGTTAAGCAGATTTCTGATGATTTTATGTTGACTTCAGGCTATTTGTTACCTACGACCATTTATAAAAATAAATATACGTAAATTTACAATAGAATAGAATAGAATAGTCTTTATTATGTACACCATATTAATTACAGACATAATTATAGAAACTGTACAAAGGGTGACACAATGGGCGGTCTTATCGCTAAAAGCGATCTTTTAAAGACAACCTTTGGATGGATTAAAAAAGGGAAGGACAGACAAATATTGTAGGTAGTCTGTGGTGTACCATTTACATAATACAATAAATACATACATCAAGTATATTATACTAATCTAAATAAATATATACATATAACAATAATCTTGAAACAGGAGCAAAGAAAATGTAATGATGATGTAGGAAGTGCTTTTTTATCATAATTTTAAAAGTAAGCCAAATAGTTCCTATGCAAGGCCCTCGTCCTAGCAGTGGGAACTTTATTGGCTGTATATACTATGCTTTGTAGTATGGATTTGATTATTTTATTGTGTACCACCTCGGTATCAGGCACAGAAATTAATTTCCCTGCAATATAATCTTTAAAAAAATGAGAAAAAAATAGTAAGCATTAGCTAAACTTCAGTCCAAGGTCAGTTCGGATGGATCACACGTTGGAGTCCATGTAGCCGCTAGATTTATTACTCGGCCTCCGCGCCAAACGACTATCCAATACTGGCCGGTATTAGGACCGGGTAGGACGCCCGTGTTTTGGAAATTAGTAGGATTTTTTGCAGAAGGATTGTGTACTGAAGATTAAAATAGGAAATATGGAAAAAGTGGTTAAACGATTACCTAGATAAACGTAACGTAGCTTGAATGAGCCACTTGTTCAAAAGTATGGGTAAACTTTCCAGTTTTCTCTCAGGTGTAGGTAAGACAGTTATATTTATTTTATTTATTAAGGTTAGCCAACAAATTGCTTCACAATACATTTACAGTACATTATTTGATTATTATATTTAGAAGTGCAACAATTACTTACAGGCTATCTCCACATTCATTATTTCCTAAGCAAGTTTTTTTTAAATTATTTCTTTATACAACATCATCATCATCTGCCTACCCTTTTTCCCAACTATGTTGGGGTCAGCTTCCAGTCTAACCGGATGCATCTGAATACCAGTATTTTACATGGAGCGACTGCCTATCTGACCTCCACAACCCAGTTACTGGGTAATACGATACCCCTTGGTAAGACTGGTTGTCAGACTTTCGGGCTTCTGACTACCCGTAACGACTGTCAAAGATCTACGAATGACAGCCGGGACCAACGCAACGGCTTAACGTGCTTTCCGAGGCACGGAGGGGTCACGGTGTGTAAAGATGGTCACCCATCCACAGACCAACCGCGGCAAGCGTAGCTTAACCTGATCGATCGATCTGTGCGGCTGTTATTATTTAGCCACGGGCCCCTCACATACAGTCATACAGACATACAGTCGGGTATACATACAGTCTAAATATAGTTCCTTGTTTGTTTTGTACCATTAAACAAGAAATGGTTTGTAAAGTATATCTTTTCTTGATCTAAATATATAAACGAGAAATATATAAAAGAAAACGTTAATAAATTATTCTAATGATTACCTACTGACGATTTATTACCCGTTCTAGTAATGGTAATGTGGAATGGAATACATTTATAGTTTTTCGTACCTACGTAGTTATTACTCTGCATCTTGTCTATAACTAGTGACCTGTTCCTGCTTCGCACGGTTTTTTTTCTATTTGACCAATTATCGAATTTTTTTATTAATATATTTACTGCATTTTTCTCATACACCTTCCTGAATAAATTCTCAAAATGACGCTAAAACCGCATCGAAATCTGTTGCGTAATTTAGAAG
Source organism: Mesoligia furuncula (assembly GCA_916614155.1). NCBI lineage: Eukaryota > Metazoa > Arthropoda > Insecta > Lepidoptera > Noctuidae > Mesoligia > Mesoligia furuncula. The sequence continues at coordinate 1,029,041 of OU744805.1, forward strand.
AACAACACGGTCACACACAGACAACAAAAGTGACTTTAACTTATCTATATCTATCTACCTATATACTTATATTATAAAGAGGATAAATTTATTTGTTTGTATGTATTCTAAAAAAATATCGCTGGTGAAAAGCCAGATTATTTCCGAGGCTCTATGTTATATTTACAATTTTTGTCTAGCAATTCGGAAAGAAACCATAAAACAGAATTGGCATGCGCTGCCTAAACAGTTGTATATAATTCAATGTATGGCAATCTGGTCCGCTTTGAATAGTTCTACAAAAAAGTTCGCGACACCCTAATTCTATCTTTTATATTTTATCTTTTAATATTATATCTTTTATGTTTAAAAAAAGTATTTTTTCGACTTACTTATGTTTGGATGAATATATAATTTTTAAATATTAATCCTTATCAAAGTAATTTATCGTATGATCGCAAGGACGTCATCTAGACAAGATTTCCTCTTTTCAGTAGGTATGTCAAATTAGTCTATTTGAGTTTATAATTACTTTGCCACACCACACTAAGATTATAAATCGAAAGTTTGTGAGTACACACTCACAAACTTTAACAAACATAACACAAGAAGTGACAAACATATAAACACACCCCCACACGTGTGTGCGTTTATGTGTTTGTTACTTCTTCACGCTCAAACGGCTCGACCAATTTTGATAAAATTTGGTATGGAAGTAGCTGACACCCTGGATTAACATATTGGCTACTTTTTATCCCGATATTCCCACGAGATCGAAACATATGCGGGTGAAACCGCGGGGCGCGGCTAGTGTAGGTATATGTGGAAAAGTAATTATAAACTCAAATAGATACGCACGGTAAGTTAGAATTTACCATGCATATGTATTTACTTATTATGTATATCTTATTACTTAGAACAGTACCCTGACAGTTTTATCGAAGACAATCATAATTTTTTCATAAACTATATTAAGTATTTGATGCTTACTATGCCAACATCCTCCCATAAACATAAATCAACCCAGTCCGTTTTGGGTATAGCGCTTTAGTAAGTGTATCAGCTAGCATCATGTCCGTAATGTATTCCACGCCAATGGCTTCTCCAGCAACTTTATTACGAACAAAATGGTGCCTCACATCAATATGGAATGGTAGGCATCGGAACTTGTTCTGTGATAGATCCATTCCTTTCAATGACAATCTAACTGAACGTTGTTCAGTTGTTTTACATAAGAGAGCTGTTCCGTAAAACGTCTAGCGGTTTTGTAAAACGGCGGATTCTACAATATATCTGCGGCATAATTATACATTTTACTCTACCACAACCCGTGCGGCCGCCCGATGGGATTTTCCATCGGTAAAAATGACTAAATTCCATATAAACTTCCATCTTCTTTCGGGGATGATTGTTCGAAAATCAATTCTTACCTCACTTTTGTTATTCTAACTCTAGTACAAAATTTCATGCAGTGGTTTAGGTAGTGAGTTGTCTGTCATTGAGTTGATGAATTTAAGATCTTATTTTCAACCATAAACTATGTTAGCTTTAATATCAGGACTTTATAAACAGGAATTCTACACTTCTAGCGTAGAATGCAGCCTCTAGGCACGGCTATGACCTGATTACCCAGATCCGAAGCTGCGACCCTGAATATCCTCACTGTACCGACACCCGATGAATGCAACTGTTTTCATGATATAGGCAACATTATTTATTATTGGAAGTTGTAGATAGTTGGCTATAAATCGATTGACTAGGTTTTAGGAAAACGATGTTTGTGCCGGTCAAGATTTGGATCGGAAAGCGTTTTCTCGAGACCGTTTGTGACAGCTTAGTAATTTTTCGGTTTATAAATATCTTTACACAAAATATAATAAATAGCATCTAAGGGATTCAGAATTAGTATTTCAACACGAAAAAACGCATTGTCTTCGAAACAGAATCATATTAAAAACTTGAACTCCTTAGGATAAGAGAAGTGATAGAGAAGTGGTAGTGAAAAGGCAAGTTCAATAAAAGCTTGGAGGTGCTTTTTCCTCAAAAAACATTTTTTTTTGTTACTTAGGAAAATGCCAATTTGAAGGGAAACTCCAAAAAGATTAGGTACATAAAGTTAAGACTAACAGTGAAATCTGTTCTTAATGTGTACCATAATAGCTAAAGACCTTCAGAATTAGTGACATTGCTCCTAAATGTAATCACAGTGTCATTCGAAAATGTATTTACATAATGATCCAATAATATAAGATAGCTACTAACTTTTTTATTAAACTAAGTATAAGCTAAGATTATTATAATACTTTTCATAATTATTTGCACAACACAATCGTGGCGTGTTGAAACGTCTAGAAACTTCATTAGGTTATTGAAGTTTTGAGCCTATAAGCTTATGCTTATAGGCTCAAAACTTCAATAACCACTAATTTAATTTGACCTTGTATACTTATGTATACAAGGTCAAATTAAATTAGTGAAACTCCGCAGAAGTAAAGGGTGCGGTGGATACCTTAACACGATAAAGTAAAACAGTTTTTTAAACTGATATTAATTCAGGTACCTAACTAGGTAACATCCGGTAGTTGACCCCAAAAAAAGTAATCATGACATTTTTTTATTTGTCATATTTAGATATCGATATCGACATAATCTCTTTATTAATTGACATTATATACAGACACTTGAAATTTTTCACCTCTTTATTAGTGGTTTTAATGAGAATCATAACACTTGGTTTTAGTAGGTTTTTATTATTATTTTTCTTTTTTTATTATCTATCCTTTTGATAGATTCTTATTTTGTAAATGTGAGGACTTTGTAGGCCTTATAGACTTTATATCTGTAGACCATTTTCTATTTTATCAAGTACTTGGTACTTGTTGACAGGCCTGCGCTGTCCTCCCATACCTACTGTTATCTGGAAACATTGTAAAAGCCAATTATTTTTAAAAAGAGTAACCATGGAGTTTCTTGCCGGTTCTTCTCCATAGGAAACGACCAATTGGAACCGTGCACCTAGCTTCTGACGTTTCATAAGAGCCCATGTAGGTTTATGTGAAATAAAACATTTTGATTTTGATTTTGATACCCATTATTATCATGTCCGCGGAGTTTCGCTAGCTAATTTAATTTGACCCTGTAATGAGCCTTTAAGTGTCCCACTGCTGGGACACAGGCCTCCTCTTTGTGCCATAATTCACCACGCAGGCCCAGGGCGGGTTGGTGGAAATAATATCGTACGAGTAAGAAAAATAATCAATTTTAATTTGTAATCAGTAGGGCAGTTGCGGAACACACTACCAGTAGTAACGGCTTTGTTTTTTTTAATAGGGTTCCGTACCCAAAGGGTAAAAACGGGACCCTATTACTAAGACTCCACTGTCCGTCTGGGTGTCTGTCTGTCACCAGGCTGTGTATCTCATGAACCGTGATAGCTAGACATTTGAAATTTTCATAGATGATGTATTTCTGTTGCCGCTATAACAACAAATACTAAAAACAAAATACAATAAATATTTAAGGGGGCTCCCATACAACAAACGTGTTTTTTTCGGCGTTTTTGTCTTGTGATCGGAACCTTTCGTGTGCGAGTTCGACTCGCACTTGGCCAGTTTTTTACAGTTCAACAACATTTATTGCGTTATTTACGTTGTTGAGCTGACACATTTTTGAACATTATGAAGTAATGGATTAGCAATATCCTTCAAAATGATTCAGATTGAGATTGATAGTATGATATGCAATTGGAAACTGTCAAATTTTTCCAATCAACTTTGAATCTAATACTCTAGCGATAAAGTTGAAAATCTATTAAAGAAATTTGACAAATTGTAGTAGCTTGATGTGCTGGCGTCTGTACATCACATTTTATATTCTATGTGGAGGTACGGTATTCAGCTCTGGGGGAGTGCTTGCAATTCCAGCATAACATGCCTCCACAGAATGCACAACTCAATCCTACGAACCACATGCAATGAACCATGGTTTGCAACCGTCGCGGAACTCCATGAGCATGCTGAGATTGCAACAGTCAAGGAGGAAGTCCAGAGTGTAACTACAAGATACAGGGAGAGACTAAAGAGTCACCCCAATACACTGGCAACGCAGCTCACAATGCGCAGGTACCTACGTGAAGCGCCTCAAGAGAAAAGATATTGTCTTGTAAAACAATTAATGAGGGGTTGTTCTTACTGAGGAGCACACTCTATACGCCAATACATCACTTAAAACATTCGCTCATAGTGAAACTCACTGATTGCAGATATTAAAAAAAAAATATAAAAATATATTCCACCTAGCAACCATCACGCTATACGTACTAGTCTAACACAAAATTCATAAATGAATGTACTTAAAAATTAACTCCTTTATCATCCCATTCATCCCCCAGGTGAGATTTACTAAAAATGTAGTGCCAAAAGACCAAAAGAGACATACGGTAGACTGAAAAGTAATAAAATATGTGCTAAATATCGGCCGGCCTCTCGATTTGGGTCAAGTGCACGCGCTGACCCAGCGAAACTGATATTCTGATGCATCCGCTTGGCTCCATTATAATTTACCTGTATTTAATAGAGTCAACCACGAATAATGGAAATATCGACATGATATCCGGTATGAGATAATTAATGTTCCTACATCGGTAGAATAAAGAGCAAAACAAAAAAAATCATGGACATTTATTTTAAGACAGATTTTTCTAATTAATATTATAAATGCGAAGGTGAGTTTGTTTATTTGTTACGCTTTCGCGCTAAAACTGCTGACCAGATTTGGATGAAATTTGACGCAAAAGTAAACTATGTCCTTTGTTAGGACATAGGATACGTACTATATTATCCCGGTAGTACCCTTGGTCTAATTTCCGACCTCCAAAAAACCTCGGGCAAAAGCTAATATACATATATTATATTTGCAAGACAGATTTTAGTAAAATTTGGTTAAGTTTCTTTAGATATCTTTATATAACAATATAGGCAAATTAATGGATTCTTTAGTATGTAACAGTAGCATTAGTCGTAGTATCACTTAGGACAAGTTGATAGGTTTTAGGATTACAATAGAATACTTGCTAAATATTATGCACCATACGAATTACAGTTAAAAATGTAGAGATTTTACATAGGGTCACACAATGGGCGGTCTTATCGCTAAAAGCGACAAGGTAGGATTAGTTTAAACAAACAAGGTTAAGGTTACGTTAGTACAGATCAACTTATAATTAATCCACTCCACTATCTACCTTACCGACAGAAGGGTATTGTTGCCTATTAAAAATTCATCCTTAATTCCTAACGAGTATTTCATAAGCTGCCCCGCTAAGCCCCGTTCATCCCTAAATATAAATGAATAATATGCATATTTCATGAAACTGAAAACTAACAGTGAACGAGCATTGCAAAATGGCTGCCATCCCAAAACCGCTAGAAGAGCGGGGGCGCACAGCTATTTTAATAAAGACCACTCCGCTGGTAATGCGTGGTTAAAAACATTCGTTAAGTTATAAGCGGAAAGCAGAGGGGCAATTCTCGTAAATTTAAGAACGTTCACAGTCTGAACTCAGTCTCGATCTGTCAAAAATACGTCTAATTAACCTACATTTTTGACAAGATTTTGACATTGTTTGTCGCTGAGATGAGATTTTGACTAGATTTTTAAAGTATTTAATTAGGGGAATTGGGTCTACAGTTTTCAATTAGTACTAAATGATTACATGATTACAATGATTATAACGATGTTTTCTTTACGGTAAATATTCTATCTGAGACTGACGTGATAGTGTTCTTTTTCTCAATTATCGGAAGAAAAATACTACTACTACTAGCCTATGTTTAAAATCGCGCGCCGCGTATTGGCAAGCGTAATATAGGACGCCCTGGCTAAATGGACCAATGACTTTATATAGACGGATGGGACAGACTGGATGCAGAACAGGGTGTTGTTGCGTATGGGAGGGGCCCTTGTCCAGCAATGGAATGACATAGGCTCAGTTGATTTATGTTTGAAAAGTTAGGGATCAAAATCATAAATAGTTAGATGTTATTTTAAATGTAATAATATTATATCAGTCCATACAGTGCCACTTCTAAGTAAGACCATCCACTTACACACATCATCCACACATGAAGCAGTCTAGGTTGTCTCGCCATCTTCACCCGGGTCTTCCTCGTTGTCGTAGCTCATAACATTAAATGAAAAATCGTTGTACTCCATACACTTTCCTATTTATTTATGGCAATGGCAAATTGAACTTATTTATTTTAGATACCACGAAAGCTTTTCACTTGTACTACAGTACAAAATATCGGGAGAGGCCGATAGCCGTAATGAAGTTTCAATTAGATTTTGATTTTCAACCAATTTGTCAGGAAATGCATTTTATTGACAAAACTTTTTGCTGTTTTTCGTTTTTCTACAAAATATTGCGCTCTTTTACAAATGTTCAACAATTTTATTTTTATAAACCAATGCAGTTTAGGTTTCAAATTTTTTTTATATACTTCACTGTCTTAGGTTTAAATTTTAAAGTTTAAAGTTTCTACTGAGATTAACGTAGAGTGAAGTAACAAAGTAGTAAGTAGTTGCTAAGACATATTAGGTAAATCGTAGCCCTTACCCTCGTTATAATTTGTTGCAAATTGCAGCAAACGTTCAAGTAGATAAAAAAATAAAATAAAGTAAACCCAGAAATACAATGCTTTATTTTCAAGAACAATAATTATATTTATAAAAAATAAGGAAAATCTCAAGAACAAAAACAACTACCTTACAATACCAACAAACTTACCTATGTTCATACATACATTTGCACACTGATTCTCAGAATACGCACTAAAAATAAAAATAAAATGTTTGTCTTAGCGCTACAAAAACAAAAGAATGAACAGGGAAAATGAGTAAATCTTTGACGATTATTTAGCATTCACCCTTTGGTTCTTGCGTACGTATCATACATTTTGTTAGTCCTTTCTGTATGTTTGCTAGTGGAATGTTTTTCGACATCGTCCGGGTTTGTGGTCTTTATCATAGGGGCTGATAAAATACGTTACATGATTCTTTCTGATATTTACTTTAGGGCGAGATTATTGACAACCGATGCAATGATTTCCTGTATCGTTCATTGGTTAGTTGGTTTTATAAGTTAAAAATACCGTTTATTTGCAAAGTATCCACTATGCCGATTTCTTTCAAAATCCATTTAATATTTTAGTCATAAAGACAAAATGAAGCTGTTTTCTAATTTGTGATACATATCAGTTTTGTCAAGTTAGTAACTAAAATATAGCCTGTACTTTTGCCAGGTTAATTGCAATAGGCTCGAGACTTGCCCCCATTAATTTAATTTCGGCTGGCGAAATGAAGCTGTTCTATATACCACTATCTACTTACCCCTTTCAGAGCATATAAGAGTCATGTTACCTAGACTTGTTTAGTACTTAGCACATCAGACACTTCCAAAAATTCCTGAGCCCCACAGCCCCGCATGCAACGCCCCAACCTAGTTCCAGTGCAGGCCGAAATAGTTCAAGGTCGCTGCAACTGCGCCCTCTCCCGTCGGTGTTGACACTCGCAATCGATACGGAAATTACTGGCCGAACTCACACACAAACCTCAGGCGTGTGTTAAAGGACTTTACTTTCAAGGGTATAGGCTGGATTTAAGGTCTTTAGTTTGGGAAGAAGAGAGGAAAGTTCAAGGTTCTCTGGTTCAATTTCAAACAGAGCTTTCTGTGTGCCTTTGGGAGTTTAAGGGAACAGTTGAGATGAATTTGTCCATGAAGATGGGTTATGTCTATGTGTGGGATTAATATCAAGTGGAGATCCTGATTTAACACAGTCAATGATAATGATGAAACTGATACTCATAAAAGCCAGGATGATTTCAAAGCCCAGCCACAAAATAAACAAAGATAGGTACCTATTCGCCAAGTCGTGGATCATTTATTTCAATATTGAGACATGTGAATGTAGCATTGTATGACAGACCGACTCAGGGACACGAATAATTATTTGTTGTGGGGTATCAATAGCAATCAATAGCAGCTGACGATACTCATAACATCAGAATTATTGCAGGTGTAGATTGGAGTCGCGTATTAAAAAATACCGGATTATTTGCGAAGAGTTCAAAAAGTAGGACGTACAAATAATGGAGACAAAATATTTATGCATATCTATATGAATAAAACAAAGTCGGGTTAGTTACACCATTTATAACTCAAGAGCGGCTGGACCGATTTTAATGATCTTTGATTTGTAGGATTTGTCTCTGCCCCGAATAGCCAGAATAACTATCAAAATATGGGAAAAATTCACGAAAATAAAAATTAAGGTAGTTCATTTTCTCATAAATTTTGTATTCATTGATTCTGAGGTGGTACGAAGCTCATCTAGTTGTTAAATAATAACTCACAAATTTTAGCTCTTTATAAAACACTAGCTTCTGCCCGCGACTTCGTACGCAGATCCTGTTGCTTATGCCAGCGACAACGCGGTCGTCAAAATCGAAGATCTGAAACGTCTGATGTCGAATTCTAAGAGCTCGGGGACGGGACGGGTTGTGGTGTCTCGCCGACACTACAACCCGTTAGTATTTCCGCCTCAATGATATTTCTCTGCAGCGAGACGACTTTGAGCCGGGTCCCATTGCACAGTTTCGGCGGAGTGAGTTTCCGAAGAAGCATAATTGGGACACGGATCTTTAACTTAATGGTGTGCGCTGGTAGTCCACTTGCACTGAGGGAATTGAGAAATTCTACGGGGTAATGTGTGGCGTCATCTTGGTCGACAACAGTGTTTAGTGAAGGGTAGATCATTTCATTTCCCTCAATTTCCGCGAGAATGCATTCATTGATCGCTGAAGCTTGGTCGTTTCTGGGTATTAAAATGGCTCGTTCACACACCCAAGAATTATGTTGGTGCGGTATCCTATTGATGTCCCCGTACACCAGGCGAATCAAATCCTCTAAGGTGGACACCACTCTCCCAAGTACCTCAGGTAGAACCACCTGGCCACCATCTACTGGTAGCGTTCCCTCACCCAATTTTAAGAGAACATCAGAAAATTCTTGGGCGTGTACATTCCCGCCAAGACGTGCTCTCATATTCATCGTTAAGCGTAACCTATGAATATGTGGCCATAAGAAAGAGTATTTCAACAAAGCATTTACCTCATCAGCCCTAGTTCCTCGCGTCACCACAGGTAGCGTTTGTCGGAAATCGCCGCTAAACAGAACTGTAACGCCACCCATCATTTGTTGGTTCTTGCGGATGTCCTGCAAAGTCCTGTTTACCGCCTCTACTACTTTTCTGTTCGTCATAATGCATTCATCCCACACGATTAAACAGCAATCTTTAAGGACGCGCCCTTTATCACTGTTGCGTGACACTCCACAAACAGGTGTTTCATTACTCTCTAAATCTATGGGAATCTTAAACATTGCGTGCGCTGTTTTGCCACCAGGAAGCAGTGTTGCGGCGATTCCTGACGATGCTACTGCAATGGCAATCTTGTCTTGCCTCCTGACCTCTGCGAGAATGCCAGCGGTGACAAATATTCTCCCTGTTCCACCAGGAGCATCCAAGAAAAACATTTTACCTTGGCCGAGCCGAGTCAAGGATGGTGTCGAAAATTTGCTTTTGCTCTGAGGTAAACTTAGAGACATGGTCATTGACGACGGTACCCATAGCTCTTGGATCATAATTTATTTCAGAGTTGTACTCTCTGTTTCCAAGCTCTTGTACATCCAGATATTGTGGAGTCGGTAGCCCATAATCCACCAGAGAACTGCCGCAGATCGAAATAACCATATCTTGAAGTGAACTAAGGCAACTGTTTAGAACGCGCTCATCAGATGCCTCAGTATTATCTTCAGTAGTGCGTCTCAGACCTCTTAAGAAGTCTTCGGACAGAAGATGCCGATATTTCTCCCACAACAGAAGCGGATTTGCAATACCGCAGAACACCAACATGACGACAAACAGATGTCGCAAACGACTGAGATTGTCACTATGCTGGCCTCCTCAAGTGCGTTGTCCCAGTGCTGATCACCGTCGAGAAGGTGGCGTGCTACGCAAGCAGCGCGGTATGTGGGATACTCAATGTCATCGACTGTCCTTAGAAATGCAAATGATGTTGGGCCGTGCACTGTGTGAAGTAACATTCACAAATAATAGCACTCGCCATTATTTGGGTGCACAGTGTAAACCCGTCCCAATGCGGTGTCCTTAAAAATTCCCGGAAACCCGTCCACGGCGTGTCCGCATCGACGTCGATTAAATACACCTCTTTGCTTGTCGTACGTGTAGTGCGAAGGCACCTCATCATAGGTGAGTGATCTAGCAAAGTTGTCCCCTTCACAGAGTCTGAAAAAGGCCAATTTCAGTCTATCAAAAAGTACTCTGTGAACGCCAACAGGAAAATTAAACACATCAACCAACACAGACAACAAAGTTAACCCCCGTTTCTATAGGTTGAGAACGGCACATCGGCACTTATAACATCACATTTTGGGAACAAAACCATAGCGCGATCTAACCCGACGCCAACGCCATCTAGTTAGAAAACGGAAACTACATATTATTTACCCAAATTAATTAAATTATGAATAAAACTAAATTGTCGTTAATTTAACAGACAACACAGTTTTGCATTAAAAAAATATATGGTAACAGCAGCAAGGATCAAAACTAAGAATTACATACTTAAATGAATTACCTACAACAAATGTGCTTGGTAAGATATAGCTTAGAACCAAAAGTTTGACTTGACTTCATGATAGTGTAGCTTGTTGTACCGCCAATCAATCTGTTTAGTAATATTGGTGTGAAACTCTCCATACAATTAGATAGGACATGTGAAGTTCTCAGATTTCATAACAGTATCGTTCCTAATAAACATAAAAAAAAAGCAAAAACTGAAAAAAAAAAGAATTTTACGATTTTTTAAAACAATATTATGGGATTTGAACTCGCACCATTTAGTGCGGTAAACGGTCGCCTGACCTTACCGCTAAATTCGCCGTTGACATATTGTTGAAATAGCTGTTCCCTTGCAATTTATAATATTACTGCCCCGCTCCTTTATGAAAATAGCGTGATTATTATGTTCCCAGAGTTAGCTAAGCTAGTTTTAGCTAAATAAATAAATCAACATGTCATTTTGTGCATTCAATTATTTTGTGCATTCAATTACGAACAAACACATTTTAAATTCAATATTGCTTACCTCCCATAACATATGGCGTGATAATATGTAGCCTAAAGCCTTCCTTGGTTTACTAAGAACATTTTTGCTGAATTTCAATTCAATCTATCCAGTAGTTTTGGCGTGAAGCCGTACCATACACACAGACAAACAGACAAACAGACAAACAGACAAAAATTCTAAAAAGTCACTTTTTGTCATCAGTTACGTTTTTCTAACAAAAGCCACTTATTTTTTCTCGAAAATTCACAATGTACAGTTTTTCTTTCGTTACTGTTTTATTATATGTATAGATAACAAAAGCCACTTATTTTTTCTCGAAAATTCACAATGTACAGTTTTTCTTTCGTTACTGTTTTATTATATGTATAGATAAAATATAGATTTAACCTACACGGTGGACAGAACAATACGACAGTAAATTAAACGTTCTACTTAATTTAGCGACGATCCCAGTCTGCATACAAAAATTAAATCAAATACAATATCCAATATTTTAGTCACGATAGCTAGTCGAGCAAGTAGTAAGATTGGAAAAACTCATAGTCGGGCCATCACTAGGAATTAGTTTGTTTGGAAAAAAAAAAACACTTTTTTTAATTTCAATGCTAGGATTTATTTGATAGTTCTTTTAATTTATATCCTGACTGTACCTACTAACCATACTCGACGTAACGGTATTAGAAAGCGTAAAATAGCAATATTTTGCAAAAACAATTGACTCTCAGGCTCGACGTAAAGGAACTCGACATAAAGGGAACAATTCTTCCAATATCTACTCATATGCTTAGTGTTTTCATGTTTTGTTGAGAAATATCTGTAATTCATTTGTCTAAATGAATTACAGATATTTCTGCAGAACATGTCACTGTCACTCTTCGGATCGTTTCAACATTTATTTCTCGCGACAAGTCCTAAGTTCTCCAACGGATGAAGGGCAAATCGGTTCAAGGCTATATCAGTTGCGTCTGTTCCCAGAGGAATTGACAGCTCAGGATATTAAACCTGTTCGATTTCTCCGCAAAGTGATCACTGCTAAGGACATGGATGGATACAGCAATACATTTTTTTTCCATTAATAGTCTAGCAGTCTGGGTGAAACTGAAATAGGATCTTACGAAAGTTAATTGGTAAGTATTTTTTCTTACTAATAATTACTGGAACTTTCTGCCTTGTAGGCAGAACCAATTAATTTAACTAGCCTAATTTTAAAACCACAATATGGTATGATAGGAAAACTTTTTTGATGACTTTTATAATGTTTTGTTTTGCAAATTTATTGGTCTTACTTACGTACAGGTAGGTAGGTACAGAAAATGGTAATAATAAATAATAATATATTGTTAGGTATGCTAAATATATTTATACCAAATGATAAATGATTTATTTTCTGTAAGTAGAGTTGTACAAACACTTTTACACGTCAATCATATTTTTATAAACTAGATGAGGTCGACATTTCCCATCTGACTATTCTGAGAAGAGAGGCCGAAACAAACTCAGAGGTCACAGTCTCTTTTAAAGTCCAGACAAAATCTTGGTCAGATCATGTGAAGACCATGTAGATTGGTGTCTGAAAGGAAATTAAATTGTGTCTTTTGAGGAAAGAAACACACAGATTGAGTGGACCTGTCCAGTCAGTGCATGCATTTGTCAAAAATCGTGCAGCTCAACTCAGAACTTGAGGAGCTCAACGATTCGACGAACAATAACAATGAATTTTCATAACCCTCCAAATAAAATAACCCTTCAGTCCAAAAATCCAATACGAGGTCGTATTGGATTTGTGGCCTGACGTCAGGCCACATAACTCAAGTTACACAAACACTGTCGGTATTGAATCACAGTCAGATGCTGAGGCCACGTCCTGGCGCCCGCCAACTAAATAAAACTTTTGGGATGACACGTCCGAAAGTCAATGCCTCAACTTTGAGGTTTGGGTTTTCAATGTCGTGTTTATTTTTAAGATTATTTGTTTAGTACAAATTGTGTGTTCTTTTCTTTATTGCGTTCTGAATACGAAATAAAATCATAAATGTACGAGAATTTGTAAAAGTACGCTGAAAACATAATAAAGTTTCTATTAGATTGTCTAATTTAAAACTGCTCGCCGCCTCCATAAAAATTTCTATACAAAGATTTGAAATGTGTATGCAAGAAGTAGTGAGTTTTAAAATTAGACGATCTCTACCAGCAAACGTTAGACTAATAATTATATAATCAAAGTTATTAGAGAGCAGTCCATAGTCACCACATATAGTTTGATCTTAAGTTCCGACTTGAATAATGTCTTTTGAACCTAAAAAAATTAAAGCTACAGGTAGTTTTCAAAGACTCGGAGGACCACCATTTTAAGTTATTTTTTGTTGAATACATTTTAATCCATCTCTGTACCCTTTATGTACAGCAAAGTACCCGTATAATGCAAAGCGACGCGTCCCGGGTGCGGCCGTGGCCGGGCTGACCTAAAATCGTCAGTTCAAGGCCGTCACCCAGATGCAAGTCCCTGTTGCATTCCGTGAATACTGAAAACAATTATCGGAATTTTCTGTTGTTGTGTGTGGGTGGAATTTGTTTTATCTACCTTGTTTAGAAAGGATAAAGTTCTTTACGAAATACCAGTAGGGTTTCATTTATATGTATAACTTTTCGGCTCTCTTTGACTGTTATTATGACAAAATTTAAATAGTAAATTATGTGAACAAAACTTACCTATCTACATTTATTTACGTAACGCTGATTTGATGTCCGTTAAACGTTCAGATTTTTGTAAAGACGTTGTAAAATTGATTGTAAATACCCTTTACCAGTTAATAATCTAACACTCCTTTGTCGAGAGAAGAAAAAATACAATCTTATTTTGGCAAAAAATATAGGTATGGTATTTTTTCTCACGAAGAGACACACGCTTTACTTGTGGTTACCAATTGTACAAACACGCTGTGAATGTGTGTGTAAGCGCAGGAGGTCTCGGTACCATTCAAGACAGTGGCGAAGTCGGAAGTGTGTGCTAACGCTACTCGTGTTTACGCACGCATTCACAACGTGTAAGACACAAGTAAAACGCGCGTCGCTTCGTGAGATAAAAACAGCAACAGATAGGTACCTAATTAGCAAAAGGATGTAATGTAAGTAGTATGTAAGGATCGTAGTAGATGGCGTACTGTGGTTTCTGCATAATTATCCGATGAGTTGATTCTATATAAGAATGCCACTTTCATAAGCAGATGTTGATCAATGAGCCAGTAGGTACTAAAAAAAATAGAACTTACAAACTGTAGGCACTTTTTAATTTTTTTTAAACCAAGAATTCGAAAAGGAAAGGCAACATAATAAACGTCAATATAACATACGACACTCCGTAGGACCTTGACCTCAGTTATTGGGGCGCGGGCGGCTGCGCACAGGACTATCAATTGCACCGCCCGATTTACCATGTATTCAAATATGACATATTATGAAAAATAACTATAATTTAAGGGACATTTTCTTGACTAAATCCTAGAAAATCTTTGAGTTATGCGACTTCTAGGACTTGAGTTTTGTGCGGGACCTAGGAAGACCCTGGCGAACTCCGAAAAAAATGCAGAATATTTTGGAAACACAAGTGAAAAGGCAGCGGTTTTTTAATTTAAGTAGGTATATGAGTAATTAATAATAGTCATCAGTCTACTCTTGTCCCACTTCAGGGCACGGGTCACCTATCATACAGAGAACAAAAATATTTATTGGCATTCAAAAACTGCTTTTTAATAACCTGAAAATTATGTTTAAACACTTGTATTCTAGGCCAAAACTTCAATTCATTGAAACCAGCTTTTCATACTATCAAAAGGAGACATGGAGATACTTAGTAATGAAGTCTTCTATATACATAGTATAAATAAATATTTTTTTATATAAATGATGATACGAGTCCTATAGTAAATATTTCAACGCCGCACCTTGACCCCGCTATTGGGTCAACACCGCACACTCAGGATAATCAATATTGCACTGAATTTATTGGACAGCTGTTGAAATATATGAGCGTGTGAAGATTTTAAGATATATACTTTAAAAATACATATTAACACCTAAGAGCTTTTAAATGTTTACACTATTGATGAAGATATTTAGGTCAGCTTTCAGTTTCACTAAATATGAACTACTCTGAACCTGTTTCTCAAAATCACATTGCCCAAATAGGCACTGTCTCAACTGACATAATAATTATGAAACCAAATTGCTATGATATTAGGTATACATCACATAACTTTCCCGGAACTTACCTGGAGATGGTGGAACAGGCGATACTTACATGTAGCTACTCATTTTTCACGAAGATAGTAGTCTTAAGGAAGTGCAATCTTATTACTATACTATTAGCGACCCACTCCTGCTTCGCACGGTTTTTTTCGATTTGACAGTCGTCCACACGTACGGAATAAATTCTCTAAATTATTCTATAACTAGCTTCTGCCCGCGACTTCGTACGCAGATCCTGTTGCTTATGCCAGCGACAACGCGGTCGTCAAAATCGAAGATCTGAAACGTCTGATGTCGAATTCTAAGAGCTCGGGGACGGGACGGGTTGTGGTGTCTCGCCGACACTACAACCCGTTAGTATTTCCGCCTCAATGATATTTCTCTGCAGCGAGACGACTTTGAGCCGGGTCCCATTGCACAGTTTCGGCGGAGTGAGTTTCCGAAGAAGCATAATTGGGACACGGATCTTTAACTTAATGGTGTGCGCTGGTAGTCCACTTGCACTGAGGGAATTGAGAAATTCTACGGGGTAATGTGTGGCGTCATCTTGGTCGACAACAGTGTTTAGTGAAGGGTAGATCATTTCATTTCCCTCAATTTCCGCGAGAATGCATTCATTGATCGCTGAAGCTTGGTCGTTTCTGGGTATTAAAATGGCTCGTTCACACACCCAAGAATTATGTTGGTGCGGTATCCTATTGATGTCCCCGTACACCAGGCGAATCAAATCCTCTAAGGTGGACACCACTCTCCCAAGTACCTCAGGTAGAACCACCTGGCCACCATCTACTGGTAGCGTTCCCTCACCCAATTTTAAGAGAACATCAGAAAATTCTTGGGCGTGTACATTCCCGCCAAGACGTGCTCTCATATTCATCGTTAAGCGTAACCTATGAATATGTGGCCATAAGAAAGAGTATTTCAACAAAGCATTTACCTCATCAGCCCTAGTTCCTCGCGTCACCACAGGTAGCGTTTGTCGGAAATCGCCGCTAAACAGAACTGTAACGCCACCCATCATTTGTTGGTTCTTGCGGATGTCCTGCAAAGTCCTGTTTACCGCCTCTACTACTTTTCTGTTCGTCATAATGCATTCATCCCACACGATTAAACAGCAATCTTTAAGGACGCGCCCTTTATCACTGTTGCGTGACACTCCACAAACAGGTGTTTCATTACTCTCTAAATCTATGGGAATCTTAAACATTGCGTGCGCTGTTTTGCCACCAGGAAGCAGTGTTGCGGCGATTCCTGACGATGCTACTGCAATGGCAATCTTGTCTTGCCTCCTGACCTCTGCGAGAATGCCAGCGGTGACAAATATTCTCCCTGTTCCACCAGGAGCATCCAAGAAAAACATTTTACCTTGGCCGAGCCGAGTCAAGGATGGTGTCGAAAATTTGCTTTTGCTCTGAGGTAAACTTAGAGACATGGTCATTGACGACGGTACCCATAGCTCTTGGATCATAATTTATTTCAGAGTTGTACTCTCTGTTTCCAAGCTCTTGTACATCCAGATATTGTGGAGTCGGTAGCCCATAATCCACCAGAGAACTGCCGCAGATCGAAATAACCATATCTTGAAGTGAACTAAGGCAACTGTTTAGAACGCGCTCATCAGATGCCTCAGTATTATCTTCAGTAGTGCGTCTCAGACCTCTTAAGAAGTCTTCGGACAGAAGATGCCGATATTTCTCCCACAACAGAAGCGGATTTGCAATACCGCAGAACACCAACATGACGACAAACAGATGTCGCAAACGACTGAGATTGTCACTATGCTGGCCTCCTCAAGTGCGTTGTCCCAGTGCTGATCACCGTCGAGAAGGTGGCGTGCTACGCAAGCAGCGCGGTATGTGGGATACTCAATGTCATCGACTGTCCTTAGAAATGCAAATGATGTTGGGCCGTGCACTGTGTGAAGTAACATTCACAAATAATAGCACTCGCCATTATTTGGGTGCACAGTGTAAACCCGTCCCAATGCGGTGTCCTTAAAAATTCCCGGAAACCCGTCCACGGCGTGTCCGCATCGACGTCGATTAAATACACCTCTTTGCTTGTCGTACGTGTAGTGCGAAGGCACCTCATCATAGGTGAGTGATCTAGCAAAGTTGTCCCCTTCACAGAGTCTGAAAAAGGCCAATTTCAGTCTATCAAAAAGTACTCTGTGAACGCCAACAGGAAAATTAAACACATCAACCAACACAGACAACAAAGTTAACCCCCGTTTCTATAGGTTGAGAACGGCACATCGGCACTTATAACATCACATTTTGGGAACAAAACCATAGCGCGATCTAACCCGACGCCAACGCCATCTAGTTAGAAAACGGAAACTACATATTATTTACCCAAATTAATTAAATTATGAATAAAACTAAATTGTCGTTAATTTAACAGACAACACAGTTTTGCATTAAAAAAATATATGGTAACAGCAGCAAGGATCAAAACTAAGAATTACATACTTAAATGAATTACCTACAACAAATGTGCTTGGTAAGATATAGCTTAGAACCAAAAGTTTGACTTGACTTCATGATAGTGTAGCTTGTTGTACCGCCAATCAATCTGTTTAGTAATATTGGTGTGAAACTCTCCATACAATTAGATAGGACATGTGAAGTTCTCAGATTTCATAACAGTATCGTTCCTAATAAACATAAAAAAAAAGCAAAAACTGAAAAAAAAAAGAATTTTACGATTTTTTAAAACAATATTATGGGATTTGAACTCGCACCATTTAGTGCGGTAAACGGTCGCCTGACCTTACCGCTAAATTCGCCGTTGACATATTGTTGAAATAGCTGTTCCCTTGCAATTTATAATATTACTGCCCCGCTCCTTTATGAAAATAGCGTGATTATTATGTTCCCAGAGTTAGCTAAGCTAGTTTTAGCTAAATAAATAAATCAACATGTCATTTTGTGCATTCAATTATTTTTAACCGACTTCTTCAAAAGGAGGAGGTTTCTCAATTCGACCGTATATATTTTTTTTTTTTTTTTTTTTTATGTGTGTTCGCGGATAACTTCGTCGTTTATGAACAGATTTTGATTATTCTTTTTTTGTTGGAAAGGATATATGCCAAGGGTGGTCCCATGATAAGGAAACCAGGATCTGATGATGGCATCCCAGTGAAATCGAGGGGAACTTTCGAAAATCGTAGGAGCGACTAGTGCGTTTGTTAATTTTTTCATAAAGTATTTTAAAGCACTACAATTTGATGAAGGCCTGGAGTCGATCTGATGATGGAGCCGAAAGACAGTCGAGGGGACTCCTCAACGATTTACAGCAGTTACCTTGTGTTTGGGCTTGATTAATTTGTATTGATGTGAACTTTACACCTAGATGGGTTGCGACTGTCATTAGGGGTCTGATGATGAAGACGAAGGACAGTTAAGGGAATTCCTCAACAGTTTACAGTAGCTACCTTGTGTATGTTCACCGATTACTCGAAGACGGCTGGACCGATTCCAAAAGTTCTTTTTTTATTTGAAAGGGTATACTCTGGAGGTGGTCCCATTATCATCAAGTTGGAATCTGATGAGAGGATTCCATGGAAATCGAGGGAAACCCTCAAATTTTATAGGCAAAGCTACAGCGATTTGGATATTTTTTAAAGTAACTTGAGCATTTGCTCTCGGAAATCATCACTTGGTAAAGTGGAGCTGATGATGAAGATCACAGATGGCCATCGGAACTACTCACTGACAAATATTTCACGGGTTGCGATTCAATTACTTTAATATGGTTGCTAAGCAATTTATGCTCGTCACAATGCGTATTGCGAGTGATTGTTGAGGATCTCCTGGTTCTTACCGGGAGAACTCCTCAACAATTAACGTCCCAGCATCGGGAAAAGCAAAATTTTGTAAAAGGTGATGAACAGTTGGCATTAGGCTATTGTAACTTAGATAAATTACAAACTGACCCACTAAAAAGTGAAAAATAAAAACATTTTTACAAAAAAAAACAACCGACTTCCAAAAAAAACACTACAAATTGAAAAATAACTTTAATTTCGGAAGTCGGTGTCAATAAACGAAAACGCGGAACCGAAGACACCGACTTCCGAAATTAAAGTTATTTTTCAATTTGTAGTGTTTTTTTTGGAAGTCGGTTGTTTTTTTTTGTAAAAATGTTTTTTGTGCATTCAATTACGAACAAACACATTTTAAATTCAATATTGCTTACCTCCCATAACATATGGCGTGATAATATGTAGCCTAAAGCCTTCCTTGGTTTACTAAGAACATTTTTGCTGAATTTCAATTCAATCTATCCAGTAGTTTTGGCGTGAAGCCGTACCATACACACAGACAAACAGACAAACAGACAAACAGACAAAAATTCTAAAAAGTCACTTTTTGTCATCAGTTACGTTTTTCTAACAAAAGCCACTTATTTTTTCTCGAAAATTCACAATGTACAGTTTTTCTTTCGTTACTGTTTTATTATATGTATAGATTATTATTATTATTATTTATTATTATTATTAATATAACACTTTTGGCACTTTTGAACGTCAAAAATTACAACTAAATAGAATTGATTCTAGTCGCCCATTCCAAAAGTATTTCGTATGGAGAAGAATGGGCAAGAAACTCCACCGTTACTCTTTTAACATGTTTTAGAAGGTATTGTATACATAATAATTATATGTGAAGACGATGCACCTAGAATAAAATTTGTCTACCAAAAAAGGTAAAAAGAATTCTAAATGAAGCAATGACAGGTAAATCCATTATGTGATAGATAAATGATTCTCACATTATTACCTATACATATACCTCATAATAGTTGTAGAGATAAACTAGTATATCTGTTAGTAATATGTGGATAACGTTGTGAGTAGTGTGAATGTTTACTTATTATTACACGGCTGTTTGTTGTCCCTAAATATGCAAATAAATAAAACGTTCAAAGAGCAAAATGCTCCTCCTAAACAGGAAACTTAATAATAAAGCCGGACCTTGGCCTCCGGCACTCACTGGGGCGCTCCGCCGGCGCAGGATATCAAACGGAGCGTTGGATTTATTGGATAACCGCAGAACGATTTGACGGGTATTTTATTTTATATTATCGTTTGATTCACAGCTCACTAGAAGTTCAGATGATTCACTTGAGCTTCTAGCTCAGAAATTGCTTACTTACTTAGGTATTCGTTTAGTGAAATTACTTAAATTGTACCTAATACTCTCCTATCGTTCTTTAGAGTCCACTTTCATCCTTAATTAATCCAGAGAGAGCGTTGCAGTTTGCAGCGCTAATTGGGCCCTGCAGCCAGATATCCAAGGTTAGCCAGGTTAGTTGGCCAAATATCAAGATGCCATACCTAATAAAAAAAAGGAAAAAGAAGTTTCTAAACTTTGGAAATAACTTCTAGGGTACTAATTAATTCTTTACCAAGTCAGAACCTGTAAACAAATATTAATGTTTTTGCAATTTGATCAGAACAAGAACCAACCAAAGTGCAATAACGTACCACGTAGCAAGAGCGATGAACCTTGACCCCAGGCTATTGGGTCGCGCCCAGACAGGACAGTTAATTGTTGCAGTAGATTTATTGGACAATTGCAGCGTAATTTATAGTGAGTGTTCAGATTTAGGAGACAAACTAGAATAGTTTGTAATCGTGTTAATAGTGCATTGGACTTAGAATAATACCTTGCGGCAGCAGCCTCATTTTATTGCGAATAATTATAATCCTCAATCCATAATTATTCAGCTAGGTATCAAACTTCTTTATCATTTTGATACCACCTTCGCCTGAGATATTAGGTATCTATATCCCAAAATTTTATTAATCGTTCCACAGAATTTTGAGGCTTGATGGATGTCTCAATTTATAAAGATTTTTAAGTCAAATGTGTGACATAATATTATAAATCTGAGCTTCTATGCATGCTTTTTACAGACCCTGGTATCATAATTTTTCCATTATTAGACTGTTTAAGTCGCATTTTACAGCGCAAGGACTTCGAGAGTTCATCTAAGTAACTGAAAGGGAAAGCTTTTAGTTAAACACTCTAAACTACTGGTAGAATTATAAATAGTAGACATTACTATGTCTACTATTTAGGTAGGTAAATGCTTCACAATCATTTTTGTCATTATGCATTTTTTGTGTTGTGTCATTAAACAAATAAAAAAGCCAACGGCAAAACGTTTTCCTTCATCATTTTATTTAAAATTATTTTGATTAATTTTAATTATTTTTGTTTGATTTGTCCTTGTTAAACTAATTGTACTTATCTAGATTATAACTGACAAGTGGTCTGTAGCCTCTGCCATCCAAAAAAATCAGTCTGAATAGCCTTTTCTCAACTATGTTGAGGTCGGCTTCTAGTCTGGTTAGACTGGAAGCCAACCTAACAAACGAAAAATACTGGTATTCAGCTACATCCGGTTGGATGCAGCTGAATGCCGGTATTCTTCAAGGAGCGACTCCCTTCAACCCAGTTACTGGGCAACACGATACCCCTTGGTAAGACTAGTTGTCGGACTTTTGGGCTTCAGACTACCCGTAACGACTGTCAAAGATCTATGACAGCCGATACCAAAGGCTTAACGTGCTTTCCAAGGCATGGAGGGGTCTCGATATGTAATGAATCAAGCGACCCGTGCAGCCGTTATCATTTAGCCACGAGTTGGGGATTCAATAAACAAATAAATAAATAATCGCTTAGCCGACTATCCATAAAACGCATTCACGTGTTGTAGGTGTATCCTCGACAAATAAAAGCACGGAGCCTACTGCATCGGGGCCGGCCTTGCGCCACTGACCCAAAAACACCAGTTCATGATCGCTTAGACCGTTCGGATAATACTTTCTGTACGAGGAATTATGTTTTAGACTTTTATTTGAAGGATACTATGTTGAATCATAACTTTGGCTTGGATTTTGATACAAGAAATCTAGATGTTAGATCTCGGACTGAAAAGTTGTGTTGAAATCAGTTGTCATGGTCGGAGAAATGTGGAAAATGTCGTGAGAAAAGTTTCGACTACGAATATAATTTCGAATACGGCTATAAGAGCAGCAAACGGTCACAGAAACAATGGATAACGAATATTAGAGTAGTATGAAAGAGATAGACATGTTGCGCCCACCGAACCAGTCGAAGTAGCGATGCTTGGGGAAGGCCTATGTCCAGCAGTGGACGTCTTTCGGATGAAATGATGATGATGATGATCTAGTGTCACACGAATTTTTTTGCTTCTATAGAAAGATCTCTGTTTCCGGGTGTCGCTGTCCTCAAAAAAGTAAAAAGTAAGTGTGGACTTACTGTAATTTGAAAACATTGTAAAAGCCAATTATTCTTAAAAAGAGTAACTGCGGAGTTTCTTGCTGGCTCTTCTCCATAGGAAATGACCAATTGGAACCGTGCACCTAGCTTCCGACGTTTCATAAGTGCCCATGTAGGCTTATGTGAAATAAAATATTTTGATTTTGATTTTTTTTTATTTTTTATGAGGGGCTGCATTCTACTTCCTATTTAATTTATTTGGATAAGCTGCCTTGTCTGTAAGAGTTGAGATTGTTTTTGTTGAGATTGAGATTGTTAATCGTTTGAGATTGACCAGTAACTAACCTGATAGTTAGGTATTTTATACCTGTCTGAATAAGTAATCCTTGTATTCAAGTGGACATAATTAAGTACCTTTTTGTTGACCTATGCTCAATTATTATCGTGACATTGTAGGAATATTAAAAATAGAGCAATAACAAGTTTTTTGTATAGTTAATAAAAGGCTATACAAAATACTTTTTGTATAGCCTTTTATTAACTACTGTCTGTCCTCAGATAAATCATGGTCGGAAATGGCGAAATAAAATACTTATATCGCACTAGGTGTAGGTAAGCTGAACTACCGTATGTGATGATGTATGTGCTATGATCGGAAATGAAGCGACTAAGACGTGAAGGACCCACACAGACGAAGGTACATTTAGGTGTTGCATAGTGTTACTTAAATTACTGGTATGCTTAAATATTTGTTGTTACACTGTTCGATTTACAACTAACGTTTTGCCCAGCGATGAATATCAAACATTGGTTTTTAGGCATTACCTACATATAAGTGTCGCCCAGTGTTAGTGAAAACGGGCATAAGAAACCTATCCTCAGTTTCTCTTATTCCCTAATGAAGTCAACGTACTCTTGCAAAGGTGTCATTAAAAACTAATCCGTCTGAGCCGACGTGTTCAAATCAGCGTCCGTGTCCTTTCAGACTACAATTGCGGGTGTAAGTGAGGGATGAACTCAATCACAGTGATGGACCCGTTCTGTCTGTGCTGGGAACTGTGTCTAACGGTTCACTGGCTTTTAAAAAATTTAGGAAGGAGACGTACCTACCTATTGTTTCAAGTTAGTTGTCATTTCGTTTATGTCCACACTAGCGCGCTAGCTTTGAATGGCCGCAATCTACTGCTATGTCAACAACTCGACAAGTCAAAACATCGTGATTTCTTTGCTAAATCTAAGTTAAATAGTAATTTATTATACACATAATACATTAATATTTCGGCATGTCCTAGAACCAAAAACTCGAAGACATACAGAGAGGAACACACTCCTCTCCCTAGCAGTGGCAACGTTGTAGGCTGATTATGCTATACACATAAACCTTCTGGAGTAAATGATCTAAATGATGGTAAAAACTGTATCTATATAGGGTTCCGTACCATCACGATTTTAATTTTTCATCGGCGAGGCCTATATTCAGAGAATTTCAACACTATGCACTGCGGGTGTAGAATATTGCAATTATATGTCTGCGCCATCTCTTGACCGATAGTGGAACTAATGTAACTTTTGTTGATGATTTCTATAAAAGTGTGCTATTTAGAGACTTCGTTTTATTTTTCCTGCAATCTTTACTAAACTTCTATCACATAGAATTATTTCAGTTTTTTTCTCTTTGCAAACTTCGGAGATAAGGAGGGGGGGACGGTACTTTTTTTTACATTTTTCATCAGAAGTCGAAAACTATGCGGCCTGAAAAAAAATGTTTGATAATGTGCAAACTGCGTTCTTTCATATGATACCCCACATGCCTTAGTAGCCCCACTTCGAATTTTCAGACCCCCTTTTAGTCCCTGTTACAAAAAATATACAAATATATTTTTATTTCTTTCTTATTTACAAAATAGTTGGGCAAACGTCATCGTCATCTAAAACTATTCCAACTTGAAATTTGTTCAAGTTGGTCATAATATTAAGACGAAAAAGAACGTACAAACGTCTTTTAAGATATTTCATGTTTTGTAACGAACACAGACTATTTATGAGTTAT
Source organism: Mesoligia furuncula (assembly GCA_916614155.1). Classification (NCBI taxonomy): domain Eukaryota; kingdom Metazoa; phylum Arthropoda; class Insecta; order Lepidoptera; family Noctuidae; genus Mesoligia; species Mesoligia furuncula. The sequence continues at coordinate 1,053,779 of OU744805.1, forward strand.
TTTTACAAAACAAACAGTGGTAAGGCGCATCGATACATCAGAGCCCCAATTCTGTATCATTTCCTGCGAAATCTTAACACGTGCAAACCACGTCATTATCGTGTCTTGTTAACGGCATGGTGCAACGGCAAGGAATCGAAATGTCTACCGTACGGACAATATGTATTTTGACAGTTCAAACCACGCCATTGTGTCATAGAGAATAGGTACGTTAATAGCAGATGTCGTGATTATCTAAGGAATTGACGTGGTTTCGACGTGAGGAATCATTCAATGGTCATAGTGAATTAGGGCCCAGAATGACTAGAACTCATGCTTTAGCCCTAGAATTCAAAGAGTAAAATGTTATTTTTTAATATTTCAATCCGAATAATATCTAATATCACACTATATCACACTAATATTATAAAGGCGAAAGTTTGTGAGTGTGTGTGTGTGTTTATATGTTTGTTACTTCTTCACGCTCAAACGGCTGGACCAATTTTGATGAAATTTTGTATGGTGGTAGTTGGCACCCTGGATTAACATATAGGCTACTTTTTATCCCGATATTCTCACAGGATCAACATTTACGCGGGAGAAACCGCGGGGCGCAGCTAGTTGAGACATAAAAGAAACTATTACAAGAAACGGATGGTAACCTAATATACCTGTAGTTCTAGCCTAAACCTTTGGGCCAGTATTTGTATTTCGATTTAGGTAAAGTTCGGAACTAAGCTGTCATTTTTGTATAAAGAACTTTATTTCTATAACAGGTAGGTTCTTAATTCTAAAAACCTTATTTTGTAATAAGGGGGACTGAGTTTGTATATCCAATAGCACCCCTATCATATATATACTAGGTACAATGCGTGCAAATACTAACGCAACGCCTGATCACTGAGCATCCCAATTTATAGTTAGTCGTAAAATGTTGTTCTCATCAGGCGTTCTGAGTCATAGTTTGTCTCCGTTAAAACGATCTATTTTATTTACTTTATGCTGATTTGGTACAATAACATAGTTTTCAAGAGTAGCCTTTATTATAACGTTTAAGATAACTATAGCATTCACTAATCGACTACGATAGGTACTATAGGCTGGTTAGTAAAGTTTTAGTGTATTTACCATCCGCTCTAGCTTGTCCACAAGAAAAGCAATTGAGACGGCGTCGAAAGCTTTGATTATATCCACACAAAATGATACATGCATACAGCATGCTCAGTGCTCTTTCCTAGTCTAAAACGAAATTGTGATTCCGACAGTATCTCATTATGTTCTAGGAAGCTTATTAGTCTAGTATTCAGTACTTTTTCAAGTATTTTTGATATTATCGGAAGAACCGCAATAGACTGGTAGCTCTCAACACCGTTCTTCTATCCACTTTTGTAGACAGGAGTTATTTATGCGATTTTTTTTAAAACTCGTGGGAAAACACCTTGCGCAAAGCGCAAGGTGTTTTCGTGCGCAAAAGCCCTATGAGCATTGTTAATTTAGGAACAATGACATGACTAGCCATTTTAAGAAGTTTTGCTGGTATGGAATCTCAACCAGCAGCACAGTCATTATTATTACGGTTTCGATTTCAGCATCATCCGGGAGAAATACGATTGAATCTAAATACCGTACCGTATTTAGTAATATGTAATCCAACTCCAAGCAATTTTGTATTCTTGATGGATATGTGTGTCCAGGTAGTAGGCCCAATTCTGCAATAACATTTAAATAAGTTTCACTATTCCTGTCAATAGTGACTGGGGATATCAACATCTATACATATAATAAATCTGTAGAAGGGTCAATTCTGTACATTGAAAATATTGAAAAAATAAATAGCGGGGGGTGTTGCTGGATCGATACCAAACCCAAATATGTGATTAAAAAAATTTTTGTCTGTCTGTCTGTCTGTCTGTCTGTATATGCAGGCATCACGTGAAAACTAACGGTTCGATTTCGATGAAACTTGGTATAATTATACCTTATTATCCTGGGCATAAAATAGGATACTTTTTATCCTGGAAAAATACGTAGAAAAAAAAATCTTATTTTTCGGTTTTATTCATAGACGTTGTTCTGTAGAACCGCGAACACACGTTGCATTACCCGTAGTGGATAATTTTCCATTTCAATTTAAGAGAATACAGTTTCCTGTAGCTTTGTGTTACGCCATGACAATAAATAAGGCTCAAGGTCAGACCCTAGGAGTTGCTGGCGTAGATCTTACCGCGAGTTGTTTTTCACACGGGCAACTTTACGTAGCTCTTTCCCATGTGACCAGTCCAAGAAATCTTCATGTTCATATTCCGGACGAGCTCACTAACAATGTTGTGTATGCTGAAGCTCTCAATTAACTTTCTGTCGCATTGTCACGATCACTTTTTTATTATTGCAAACTTTTCGTCATTGTCAGTAATTTACTGCTACATGCTACTTATCAAGGTCGGAATTACTATGAAAAAAATACTTACTACAGAACGCGAGCTCAACAGCAGTAGCTCAATAGAGGGATCTCCTTAATTATTATAGGCTTAGCCGTATTTGGGTCCAATAGATATTTATAAGATGTCATTGTCAGAGTTATTCAAAATGGAGAAATAAACCATCCACGCGAAGACCGACATCCGCGCGGACGGAGTCGCGGGCGGAAGCTAGTTGATATTAAATATTGATATCCCCAGTTAGAACTATGTTTTTTTGCTCTAACTGACCGTATTGTACTGTCTACTGAGTTCAGAAAACTGTCAGTGCAGTAAGTATAGAGATGGAGACCTACAGACAGCCACAATGCAGGTATCCCGAAAAATAACATAAAGTTAGCGCCTACAGGTTCCGGTTCTTCAACAGAACATTTAAGAAGGTCTTGTTTAACACAACTTAATATAATGGCGTCATTTTGATTTTGCCACTTTATTGAAGAATGCACTTGTGACCAAACATTTAGTTATTATTCTTATGTAGGTATTTTTAGCGTATTTGAAAGCCCTTCCACAAGGTGGACCGATAACCTGGTAAAGGGCGCAGGAATTCGTTGGATGCGAGAAGCACAGTCTTTCGGTTGAAATGATGAGGTATTCTTCTAAGACTAAAATAACGAGTGCCATAATAATGTTTGTATGTTTTTATTTACTTGAAACTATGCAATACTATGCATTCGTTTTCACTCGCACCAATGCAGATTGCACAGTATATTTTTGCAGGCGGTTGTAATATACATGTAGTATACCTACATAATGAAATGTAGATACGAATTTTCTTATCCTTAGTTAAGAAAGATCAGTTAATTTAAGTAGTACAGTCAAGTTGCTTTATTTAGGTTAGCCACGGCGTTTCGGTGATATTTGACTTACGTACGTAGGTACTTTATCATCATCATCAGAATCAGCAGCCTGGTTTCACCCACTAAGTACTGTGCTTCTCTTTTCTCTTCTCGTACTTACTTACTTCCAATTAAATATATAGTGGTATTTTATATTTTCATCGTCGTTTCAACCGATAGACGTCCACTGCTGGACATAGGCCTCCCCCAATTTTGGGGGGGTTTGCCATAATCGCCACGCTTGGCAGGCGGGTTGGCGATCGCAGTATGGTATGATGATGGAATAAATAGAGAACGCTGCTGCCCATTCTCCGGTAAGACCCTTAGTCACCTTTTACGACACCCACGGGAAGTAAGGGGTGGTGCAATTCTTTAAGTCCGGCACCACACAGACTTCCGGCACCACACAGACTTATATTTTCATGCTTGGCCTTATTGGCAGACAAAATATTGATGGTTGAACATTGTTGTCTATAGTAAACAGGAAAAAGCCATTATTACTCTAGCCCACCCTCTTGATATATCCTCGATTCCTCGTATTAGATATTTTTGTTTTCTCTTTCTGATATTTTGTGTGAAGGAATGATTAGGGGGATATCTACGTAATAAAACAATGGTGATATAAGTTTTACAATTTATTTACTTGACATACAATAGTGTTTGTATGTTAGGTTAATATTAATCCAATATGAATTGTTATCTAAGCTGTAACTGCAAAAACAACTATTTGATACCACTGTCGCGTTGCTAAAAACACACATATTTTGGAATAATTATGTTTGTTCAATCAAATCATAGACAAAAGACCACAGAACGTTTCAGAAATTGTGAAAAATAAAACTCGTCTAGTTAGTAGGTATATCTAATCATGAGATATGAAGTTATTGGTATTCAGTTAAAAGAAATATCTGATTTATTATCTATTATTTAAAAATTAAGGACACTACTTCTGATGTTTCTAAAAAAAATAAGTAGGTAAGCAAGTACATACTCGGTTACTAATATGCAGTTGTAAAATTAACATTTTAATGAACATCTAAAATCTCAGTTTTTTTGTTATTGTGCAAATAACTAAAAAGTCGTAAATAATTGGTACAAAGAAAAAGAAAGAAAAAACAAAAAAGTACAAACCACTAAAACATTACTTTAGAATATTATTTTTACTTTCCAAATAAGCACGTTATAGTTGCTTTATGAAAATTATTTGAATTGACGAATTAAATTCTACAGAAATACTAATTTAAATATCTAATAAATCCCTGGCGTTTTTTTTATAAAATTTCTGGTGGGAAAAACAATGAATTTTCTAAAAAAGAACGAAAATCTATTATAAATACTACGATAACAAATAAAAACAGTTCACTAATTTAATTTAAAATATTTAATTATAATTTTGCTAATAAATGTATTTAATGGGGATCCATTTCCTCAATACTTAAAATGATTTAAATTGTTATACATTCAAAATTTATTTCCTAAATAGGAATTGAATGCAAAAGTACTAACGGAGTGGCTTCGATAGAAAATATAAATTAAAATTTATATTACCTTCTGAGAAAATCTCAGACCATACACAGGTCATAAATTAATCGAATTACCAAAACTGATTCATGAGCTCCTTAAATAGCAAAACGGACCCATTTATCTCAGACGAAAACTAGCTGGGAAAATAGATCTAGACTAGATATAGCAAATTGAAACTAATCATAGCAAGTTCGAGGCGTCTTGATAGGTACCTACGTGAAACGAAACTAAGAAGAAGAATATTTCTATACTAAATAGTGAAAGGAAATAAGGAAAGTATCGAAATTGTATCAATTATTTTTAAAAATAATATGAACATTACTAAGATTTCCTAAAAAAATGTCTTCGAGCCGGGAGGTTTATACTTTCATTGATATGTTGGTAAATTGTACGGATTATAGTCAAAGTTTCATATGTCAAAAATTGCTTCTGTTACAATATATAGGAATCTTGTGTTGATTGAAATGTTAAACTTGCTTATTTAATTATGATCACACTTTATAAATTTTCGAATTTCTAACTTTACTCAAATATTGTTACTAATGTATCATAATTAAATTAACAGTTCCACTAAAAAAGCTTACTAAACTCCTAAAAATGATCTAACATTGCTCAAAACATCAAACTTCTATTTATACATAAATGTACAGTATAATTCATACATTTACAAATTCTAGTAAACGGCTATACTACAAGCTTTTATGCTATATACTACAATATTAAACCATTTTTAATGAAATAACTATTACAATTTGTCATAACATCAAACAGTTTAAGATTACAAGAAGAAATATTTCGTTATATGAATTTATTATTTTAATGTCTAAATCAGGTCTCACATTATTATTATTACACATAATTATTAATTAAATACTATCATCTAACACCAAACACGGCAAATAAACAACAGCAATATTATACAGAAACGCTTATATTTTTATTATACAAATAAAATAAATAAAATTGTAATATGTTATTTAGTACTCTAATACAATTTATTTACAAAGAATTATGTGTTACCAATTATCTTGTATAAATATATGTATAATTTATCGAACAATTTATATTATAAACAACTCGTCATAGTAGATATTTTATAAGAATAAGATAAGTATAAAACTATTTAGAGTAGTTATACATGACATATTATGTATAGTTGTATAATTATTATGTTTATATTACACACGCTTAATTTATCTGAGGCTTATTAAAATCTTGCAATATTACAAGAATTTCTGTGCGAACTAGATTTAGCTAAGTTAGAGTGTAAGCCGACGGTGTTGACTTGCCTACTTTCAACTTAAGCATTACAAATATTTGTGCTCACTTATTTGTTGCTTTTATAATTTTCTAAATAGTCCACACACAATACTTTTAAAGGGTTGGAAAATAGTAATTTTCCAGAAGTTGAATTATTGTTGTTTATTAATATTGTTTATTAAGCCTCAGTTAAAAAGGCAACAATGATAGTATACAACTACTACCGATAGTTAATGCGTGAAAATATTATATTTAAAAGTTAAACACTAGATATATTATTTTTTATTTAGGTATATATTCTATACAATAATTATTATTGTGAATATCATTTACAAACATGTAACAAGCCCACATTTCGAAAATGAAAGTTTATTTTTTACTAAAACAAAATTTATTGTTAAACTAAGATTTAATATTTATTTTATCTTTGAGTAAAAAACTGTATGTCATCTTAAACTACTGGACCGATTTTAATGAATCATTGTGTATAAATCGTTTCTAGCCGTGGAATATTGACTGCCAGCTGCTTCTTAGGGCAGAAACATCGTTTATTTATCACTTTCAAGCACTTACTCAAGATGACATGCTCAGCATGATACTACCCTCTGTACATATTGCCTTTACGTTCCTTTTTTATTACTTTTTATTTTTTTTTTTTGAAAATTTAATGAATATATATAAAATAATCTTTAAAATATTTTTGGATGCTCTACAAATAAGATATTTTGATGTCACACAAAATTAAGGAAGCTTTTAAACTAAATTATTTGAAAAGACAATAAAATAACAGATATAATAAGCTAGGGATAAGCTTAAAATTACAAAAATAGTCGAATTCAAAATCCACTTTTACTATCACACGAATTGTCCTTTTGAAGGAGTCCAGCAATTATATCAGTCTTGCAAGCTTCGACTTCGTCTTTGATATCCTACACAACGAAAAAAAATGCCTACAAATACACTGCAGCGCAGAAAAAACTATATCATACATAAATCATCAAACACAAAAGAAGTTAGAAGAAACTGCACAAGAAAAACATACGTTCCTTAAAACTAAGTTTGATCGCTCCATTCCCAATGCTGTTTAGTAGAAAAATATTTTTGTTTTTATTTTTATTTTGTTATAAATAAAACATTAAATCTAAATATCTTCTATGAAAGTGTGCGGTTATTGAAAACATCTAATAGGTAGTTTAATATAATATTAGGATATAATATGCAATTATTATGTACCATTGTGTCAATAATAAATATGAATGTTTTGTGAGAAATAAGAATACGATTTATTTCGCGGATTGATAAACAGTGAAAATATAGGTTTTTACATCGAAATATTAAATAAACATGGATCAGTAAAATAGATTACAATTCAAAAACAAAAATTGTATATTAACATGCAAAAGTTCACGTTTATTTCAATATCTACAGTATAACTAACCTAGAAATCACCAAAATATTTTTATTTCCCACTTCAATTTAATATTATTTTAAAAATATACTATAGTTATATTACTTGGTATCATTTTGTGCATTTTAAGCGGCTATTGGCCTGTGCTTAGCGCAGGCTCTCATAACTCACGAAAGAGTTGTTAAACTTGAGACCATCTAAAATTATTATTTTTTACCTTACTATGGTGACTTTTAAGAAGCTCATCTGTTCATTTTGACAAGGACATGCAGTTTTTATTTAAATCTTCATTAACTGGTTGCAAGCATATCATTTATATGACATCATTATATGACTATTGCTTGTAAAGTACAGAATGAACTAATTGCATGGTGAAAAATTTACCAAAAGTACATAGGTAAATAAGGCTCATACATTATAGCCTAATCGATTGAGAATTTTATAAAGTTTATCAATAAATTAACAAACATATAATTTTATTTCGCCATCTTCATCTGCATTAAATGAATGTAGGTGTAACCTGAATGATAAGTATTATAAACAATGAAATTATTGTTTGGGCACAATCTTGTCCAAGTCAAAAATTCACAACTTTATCAACAACGTTAAATATATCTCCAAGAACCTAGTCACACTTTTAACGAGCGTTTAACAAATTTATTGCTGTTGCAACAACTACTTTAATCCTATTTAAATATAGCGCGTTTTCTAAATTCTCTATTAAAAATCGTATTAAATGAATACCATCATACATAATTATTTCCTTGATTAACTGACATTTGTGTAAACTTCGTAATTTAACAGGTTACTAAAACTATATTAACTTAGTGTTAAAATACTATTTCAGAACCAAAATATTAAAATAAATAATATGAAATATTTTCGTTGCAAAAATATTAAACAACATAAAAGTACGAATATACTATTGTTTTTTTTTTAATTTCGAAAGCTTATTTACTACGAAATATTATTTTTGTACTGTCAGTAGTGTTTTGTTTCAGCATTTTTAATTTTGTATTTTTATTTTTTAGCTTTTGTAAAAAACATCAATAGTTTGGATGTATATAACATCAAAAGAGATATGCTATTATTCGATTAAGAAAACAATTAAAGTAGGTAATACAGTTTTCGTACAGAAAAAGAAGGTTTTAAATTTGTACTGGATTAAATTATGTTAATAATATGTAACAGAAAGTCATGAATATGTCATTTATAAATATATATATGAAACAATAAACTAAAACTATAAAATCGTTTTACATTTTTGTGCTCGATGTGCGTTTCCTCCGTACGCTCCTAATATTATTACAATCAGTGTAAAAATAAAATCTCCTTAAAACATTTAACCGACTTACGTATAAAAGTTACAAGTTATTACTACTAGCATTATTAAAAAACACTGATTATGTTCACTTAACTATTATTTGCTAGTTTGAAGGTCATTAAACTGTTCTCGCACAAGACAACACCGAACTGTTGAAATAAAAACGTACAATAGAAAATGTCGTATTGTGTCGATATGCTGAGACGCGTCGCTCCGGCCGCTCGCGGCCCGAGTGCCCGACGCAAAGCCGACCATGGCTCTAATTCAAAATCCAAAGCGCACTTCTTAACCTCTTAAACTCCCGTGTGATTGTAAATGAAAGACACCGCATTCTTATCGACGGGAGGAGATCGTCGAGTGATTGATGGATGATTGTTATTATTGTAATGCCAAGACTTCCTCGTTGACGTGCTCGATGACTGCAGAGCAATCGTCTCGTAGTAGCGTAGCCTCCCGCAACACTTCCTACTCTTGATGATAGCAACGAAACCCTTTCTGTACTTCTTGTTGAAGAACGCGTAAAGTACTGGATTAATGCAAGAGTTGGAAGCACCCAGCCATTGTGCCAGAGGTGTCACAACTGGGAACATTTCTTCCTCCCACTTTTGGATTGGTCCACCAAGTTTAATCCTTGCAAAAATGAGGTACAGCGGGAACCAGGATAAGACGAATAGTATGACGACTGCGACCAACATCTTGACGACTTTGACTTTAGATTTTTGCTGCATTCTTTCCATCTGGGCGTCTTGTGTGTCCGTTGGGATTGATCTTCTCCAGACTTTGATCCAGATTAGGATATAGCACATGGTTATAAGGATCATGGGGAGTATGTAGCAGAAGATGAGGTTGCCAATCACGAAATAGAGGACTTCACTGATGGGGTTTGGCCAGACATCAAGGCAGAGCCGAACGTTTGGGTTGTCGTCGAACACCACGACCAAGTCGAAGAAGAAGACCCATGGAGTGGTGACGCTGATAGCGAAGATCCAGATGAACACAATCATCATTCTAGCGCGGCGCTTGGTAATCTGGCATTTCAAGGGCCACCAAATGGCCAAGAATCTGTAACAAAGAAAACAAATAATTAAACAAATGATAGAATACTGTTAAAAAAGAATTTATGTTTTTTTTATCTTTGTTAGTGAACAAACTTTGTCACAAAAAGTTAGCGTTGACGTAAATTATTTGGCTGGCAAAACATGAATAATTTATCAATTATTGAGATAGAGATAGAAAGGTGATCAATATTCAAAGTATAATTTAAATCAAACAACGATTCGATTCATCAGTTTTAATAATGATATTTTAATGTCTTCGGCGGCAAATAAACGTAGGTATATTATAAGATTATTTAGCCCAAATCTATTTTTTTTATTGCTGAATGGCCGCTCTTGGCCTAGGTCACGCCTGATTGAAAGCGATGGATGAGGTCTATGATTTGTTTTATAATTGAAAAGACTCTGATATTATAATTTCAGAGGTTTTTAGGGGTCCGTTGCCAAATGGCAAAAAAAGGAACCCTTATAAAAAAAAAAAAGATTTATTTTGGACCAAACACTTGTGACAAACTGCGTGACAGTTTGTCGGCAGGATTAGCGCTTGTCTTACACACGGTCTTAAGTATTTGGTATCAACAATAAAATTGCTTATACATCTAAGTAGGATACAGGTACATTAATAGGACAGTAAGAAGCTTATAATAATAGCAGCGCAACTAATTATTGTCGCATGTTGCGACAAATTCATTAAGCAGTTCAGTTATAGATTCGTCGTGTCTGTCTGTCTGTCCGTCCGTATGTCACAGCCACTTTTTTCCGAAACTATAAGAACTATACTGTTAAACCCGGATGTTACAGAACCCTCGGTGCGCGAGTCCGACTCGCTCTTGCCCGGTTTTTCAATGATTGATTCAAGCCATGTGGGCGGGGTTCCTGCCCACATGGCTTGAATCAATGCCTGTCGTTGTGGTGCCGGACTTAAAGAATACCACTACCCCTTACTTCCCATGGGTGTCGTAAAAGGCGACTAAGGGTCGTACCGGAGAATGGGCAGCAGCGTTCTCTATGCATTCCACCATCATACCATACTGCGATCGCCAACCCGCCTGCCAAGCGTGGCGATTATGGCAAACCCCCCCCAAAATTGGGGGAGGCCTAAGTCCAGCAGTGGACGTCTATCGGCTGAAATGATGATGATGATGATGATGGGCGGGGTTCTAGCAGCGTTATATCGTTGTTGCAATTTTGCTTACATGGCAGGTGATTTTATTTTATTTTTGTAAATGAATAGACATTGTGACTTATAACATCGCGCCTTGGATGATTCTGTAAAGGTGTTATAATTGTGGCTTAAATAAATAATGATAGAATGAGCGTGCCCAGAAGATTCCTAAAGCACTGGAACTCCCACGCATCGAAGAAACACAGCAGGCTGCTTGACGCCGGACTCGGGTCGGAAATTAGGCGGGAGCTAGCCCTACCATCGCAAGGGAAGAATTGGCCAGTCAACTATGGTGTCGGTTGTGACTGTCCAGGATGCGCCGAGCGCTCGGTTCAGTTGAGTAACTGGCGGAAAAAACTATGCTAAACGAGGAGAGGTTTCTTCATGCATCCCAAAAAATAAATATTATGTCAACACCAGTAGCAATAAAATTGTTACTGATGTCTTAAAATATACAAATAATAATGATGCATGTTTTCATTGTGATACGTTAGGAATGTAACATTATAAGTGTTATATAAGAACTCAAACTAAATATATGCTTAGGTCTAAACCCTACTAAAAATCAAGCATAATAAGTTCTTTAATCGTGGCGCAAAATTCTAAACGCCAGAAAATGGACTCAAAATTACTTTAGCCACATAAAATCTAAGCACCAGCCATTCCAAAAACAGCTGATCAATTTTCCTATGCACCAACCTCATAAAACAGTCTCCAACAATTAAGATGGGATATTTCCGTCTCAAAAATAAACGATGGAGCATTACCGGGTAATGGCGGGGAATATCGTGCGGAAGATGTAAACCCAGCCAAGTGTAAGGCAGTTAAGCGTCTGATAGATTAATTGGCTTACGGGTAAAAACAGGGCTGGGTTATGGTAATTTGAGCTCGTCTGTGTTTTTCAAAATGTTTTTCTGATCTCCTATTTTTTGCTTAACGTTAATTTAGGTAACATTAAAATTTGATTTACTCTCTTCTTCAACGAGTACTTCGAAGCCTAAATGCCCTTTTGTTTTTGTATTTTTTATTATAGTTAATCATTTAATTTAGTGCCTAGTGTAAATAGTTAGTTGTATAAAATATTGTAAGAGTGCTCTCTTCTCACTTCCCCAAGAGATGAAATCTGTCTAACAAATTGAGACATTTTGATGTTTATGGTGAAAACTGAGACATATGTGGGCAGAGTAATAATTTATTTGGATGAATTCAAGTGGCCTTACTTGTTGATATGATTTAAACTTCTCAGTTTAACGTACTAATGATAACGTCAAATAAGCCTGCGTTTAATGAAAGGAATGAACCTGTAGAACCAACCAACATCATACATAGCAATGACAACTAAGTAGATAAATGATGCACATTTTAATACATGCAAAATAAGGGCTGACAGTACCTATAAAATATAATCACAAACCAAATGCAAATGAATGGCTTAAGTATACAACCGGAGTGATAGTACTTACACCTATAATTTAATCTAAGGTCATCATCTAAAACAAACAACGATTACATGCGCAGTGACCTCGGTAGCCAATCGTCGTATAATTGACAGTAACGACCTCAAAATCAAAGATTAACTGAAGGGAACTTTAAACCAACTCGGAAGTTAAACAGATGATGTAACTTCAAAGAAACTTACAGCATTGAACCTCTAGTTTACCCTTTCTAATGAATAATATTGAAGTAAAGACTGGTTTTGCGGTGTTGCGTGCTATCGATCTGATCTAAGACCTTACAGACGGTTTAATTTCACGCCCAATCAGGGCGGCTGATTGAATAACGGATCAAACTCATCCCTCTGATATTGTCGAGAGTATAGCGGCTGCCAAGTTACCCCTATGTCTGGCTGAAGGCAGCCTATATAGATAACATGGATATAGTAGATACAAAATGCAAATTATTATGACGACTATCAAAAGAATAGAATTTTCAACAGGTCCTGACACTTTAAGAGGCACTAAACGTAAAGGCGTAATCAAAATAGGGTGTCTCGTTCAGAGTCCTTCAACAGATTAATCAGTAGCTAAAAAAAAGAAACATATTGAGATGAATAAACTGTATACAAAAAGACGCACAATTTCTATTACTTTACAAAGGGTCTCTCCGCACTTATTTCTGTCTAAGTTATGTCTAATGCAAACTGTTGTTCCTGAAATAACGTTTTCGTTCACGACATTTCTAAAAGAATCTTTCTAAAAATATTCTCGGACTAACAAGCTCTGTAATAAGATTAAGATTTGCTGCTACCTTGTCTAATTCAATGGGCGCCCTTATAACAAGATAGTTATCTGAATTTAATTACGGGGTGACTTTTCTTGTTTAACTGTATTTTTATTTATAGATCTTGAGGTAGAAAAGCTTTTTTTATAACATCTATTCAAAAAGAGCTAGTGTATTCTTCGCCACATCATATTTAATTATAATAATATCAAATATAATTTCGAACTTAAACAGCTGCTTTATCAAATTACCAAAAAATAACATGTAATTGGGAATAAATTAAACTGTATTTTTGGTACTTTAACACAGTTTTTTGCAAATGCTTAGCATTGAAACCAAATAACCATAGCAACAACCACATGTAACACTTGTTTGATAAACCGGTAGGTCAATCACATCAGGTACTGCGCTTCAATCAAATCCAGTAACGAGCTTTCTTTGACAGCTGCTACCCTTGGGCAGTTGAAACTTAAAGCCAATTTCAATTCCAAACTCTAATTCCTTCAAAACAGAGTTTAAAATGCTGTGGTATATTTTTCTGAGTTTAGCCCGAGGCAAATAATCAAACAAAGCGACACGACAGTTATTAGAAAAAATATGATATTAAAATGCTAATAGATTGTGGTTTAAATTATGTGCATAATGATCTGTGTATGTAATATTGGTTGAACAGTATTTGATTGGTTGTGTGTACCTAATAGATTTATGGCGCGATTTATTTTTTCTGAAATAAACAAATGACTTAGATTTTGATTTAAAAAAATATCATAATTAGGTACACAACCGTAGTACCAATCAATCTCCAATCATCACCATTTATGCATTATCTCCTAAAGCTTAATCCATCAAAATAATGACTATTAACTTTCAGCTCTCAGACCAAATAAAAAGTTTGGTCTGAGTTTCAGCTCTGAAAAATCTAATGATCTGTCTAGCTCAGACCAGATCATGCGCCTTATTTTTTCCCTAAAATTTCACTTCTCTCTTATTATTCTGTTATTTATACACTTCTTCAGGATTTTTCGCATAAAATATGATGAAAAGGTCACTCATAATCAGATAATTAGGATCGTTGTACCCTCTCAGATAGATGTAAAATATAATATTGTAGGTAACCTTTAGTTAAAGATATTATATTGTGGATTCCTTTGGGACAGTGAGATGTGTTCTGAAAAAAAATAACGCCTGTCTATTTGAGTGACGTCCTGTCTGAAGAACAAGAGCTTTGAAAAAATAATATATCGCTTTAATTTTTATGGTATTTTTTAACTGGCCGTTCCTGCAAAAATACTAATCTGGATAGTGGTAGTAACTTTTTGAAGTGAAAACTTCGGCGCAGTACACTTTTTTTGTAATGGGTAAAAAATGTTAAACTCGCGTTTGGACACGTGACCCTGATCGAAAATTCGTAAGATCCCAAAATATCAAAAATTGAAAACAAGTATAGTTACAGGATCAAATTAAATTAGCTAGCGAAACTTGGCCACAAGTATACAGGATCAAATTAAATTAGCCAGCGACACTTAGCCACAAGTATACAGGATACAATGGCAAAGTATTAATTTGTGTTTTGTTTTTTTCACTTCTGTCGGCACTCCCGGAGTGCCACTGTTTTTTTTTATATGTTTACTTATTTACTGTTTTGTAAGCCCATAATATTCTCAACTAACTTTTTTCCTACGCTTCTAACAAATCATTAGGTAAGTACCTATATGTTTAGATAAAAAAAAAAACAACATTTGCATTATTACATATCCGAATCTTATGATCATTAAGATTTATTCACCTTAATGCAGTCAAATTCTGATAAATTGCACCCACACTCATCCACTTATCGAAGTCGATCCTTAATTTTATTGTGCAAGTACCCACCAATTTCCCTTTCGCACTTGCAACACTGATAATAATGAATAATGAACTGGGCACACGCATTGTAATCCTCTCATTGACATTTGAGGCCCAAAATTCGGGTTATTCTTCACCGAAAGTGGCCTTTTAACGAATGTATGAGCGAAATTTATAATTTCGACATATCGCCTGATATGTAGATAGACGTGGGTGAGTGACATCTTGAATCGCAAAAGTAACGCCATTTTACGGAGCTAGTGTTTCACGATTTTATTCATTGCAGAAATGCTTGTTTTAGTCGGATTCGTAAAAAATCTTATAAGTTAGCAACGATAATAAGGAAAGGAAAGGAGTCATAGATTCTTCTTTATAATGAAATATTTAAAATGCTTGTGACACGTTATATAATGTATTTACTTTTCTAGAGATATACCAATTTATGTTAAGAACTATCCCAATTATTAACATTGCCTGTACAAGGCTCATTTAAATTTCATTTCAATGAAATACAAAGCACCAAAAACCGTTCGATGAAGATATTGACGTTTGATGCCTCTGCCCGCAAGTAACCCAACAAAAAAGCTGATGATGATGATGTTCTTGACACCTGTCAGTTTCGTTTTGTTTTAGTTTTGCTAATTTGATCTTTATTAGCTACTAGAAAATAGATGGTCGCACTGGCTGTTGTCAGGAACACATTCTCAGGACGGCCGTACTGCAGTTAACCTATATCCTGTACAATACACATTATGACGCTTAATAATTGACCGATAACTTGGTTGAATTTTGCATAAACATTGCGCAAGCGTCATGGAATTGTGGCCAATAAATCACGGATGTACGATCTTGTAAATTAGCAGTACACGGGCTCCGAAACTACACGGCTTGACCTTTTCAACCTAATAATGGTAGCTTGTTACTTAATAAGATAAATAATGGGTTTTACTTGAAGATCTTCGTTTACTTTTATACGGTTATTTTAGTGATCGATGGGTCGTTATTGTTTTAAATGATTAATTAAATGTGCCTTTAAAGTTTTCATTGTGTACGTCGTCGTAATTTGTAGTCACAATTAAAAAAATACATCCAAGTTACTTTTCATTGCGATTGCGAAGCTGGCTGGAAGTGGCTTTGTTATCAAAGATTTATAAATCAAACATTTATTTAAAGAATACTTAACTAAATAATGTCCTTTATTTAGGTTTTTATAAGTTTTCTTTAATAAGTAAATGTGTTTAACATAAAAACTATCTTATGCATCGTACCAAACTTCAAAATGTAAACTAAATCATGCTGACGCTTTATCCACATCAAAACCGATCCTAGCTAAGTGCACCAATTAACACAGCATAATGAGATTACATGTAGTGAGTGACAATCAGTGAGCAGTCGGGATCTCTGATTAGACAGCTAGTTAGCAATTTAGGGCTAGTCCAAATTTTCGACTGTAGATTCGGCAATCGAATCGAAGGACCATTCACCACATAGACGCAGGTAGTATATGCAAACAACTTTGCACAGTATATTTCAAATGACTGACTTAACAGAGGTTTTTCCTATTAAAAACAAAAGAAGTGCGACTGTGAGTGTGAATTGCTTGATGAAACAAAAAATTGAGAATACAGTACATCGGTATTTTGAACTTCGAAGTTCAGTATGACAGTCAGAAATTTTCATTTACCAGCCTGATTGCAAAAATCTACTAGATGCAACCTCAACGTGGCTATCATATATGTAGCTGTATCTATTGTCAAGTTTAATTAATTTATTGCCATGTAATAATTTTTAATTAGAGGCTCAATTTTGTCAATTAGCAACATTGCAACACGTAATTCGGAGGTTTAAGTCAACGTCATTGGACATTAAGCTGACACGCATGCTTACGAAATATGTTTCCCTATTATGTTAATATTATTAATATCTCATGTCTCATGAATAAATCAATATAATTACGTTTAAAAACTGTTAATTTACCATCACGTGCATCGCTTAAAACAGCATTTTTGGCGCGTTCGATCTGTCAAAATTGGCGCCATTACAAAATAAGGCTGGTCGTGACGACATTGACATAAAAATGTTTAATTTACATAATTATAGTGCACGGGAAACAGACTAATCAGTGCTAACTACCTGTACACGGTAACCTTCTTATTGCATTGTCATAAGAACGATATTTTCATGAATATTACTTTTTGCATGTCAGCGTAATGTTGGTAATTATGACAGGATTTATATACTTTCCTATGGTAAGATTGAGTTCGGTAAACAAGCTATATGATTGTGTTATTGCCATTAGTTTTTTGACATAAATTACATTATTGACTTGAATCTTCATTATGTGCATACCAGTTTCAGCTACCTATAACATTTAATTTGAGAGTTCGTCATGAAAAATAAACATGAGCTCCAAAATTACTCGAAGTTATTTCGGTATTTGCAGATTCTATACAGCCATTGAAATAGCTACCGAAACTGAGTAATTTATTTTTAATATGCAATATTTTCGCTTTACACCCCCATGTCAGGGAACCCATAAACTTCTAAATGTTGTCATTCAACCTTTTATGGTGTATGTTGAAACTGGGCGTGGTGACCATACATCAATATCGTACGATGTTCCTGAAGTCCCAAGGTTTTCCATAATAAATTAATTTTTGCTCAAAATTTCATAAACTATCTTAAATCTTATAACCTTTTAATGATATCAGACAAGCGGGTGCCAAATTAATTATACGGTAATAATGTTTCACGATGAATGGGTTTCGAAAACTAATTTTACTTTTCTGTTGATTTTAGCGAAATTGTGCTTTAATTTTCTAGAAATAAAGGCGGAGTGAACGGTATAATTAACTTTGTGAATTATAACTTCGTTCAGGTTAAGTGCAACATAAATAAGATTGTATAGCTACTATGCGGTAGGTGAAGTGCAGTGGCTATAATATTCACTGCGCAGATTCTTCAAGATTTTTAGGGTTCCGTAGTCAACTAGGAACCCTTATAGTTTCGCCATGTCTGTCTGTCCGTCCGTCTGTCTGTCCGTCCTCGCTTACTCTCTGTGACCGTTAGCACTAGAAAGCTGAAATTTTGTAGGAGTACGTATATCAGTTACGCCGACAAAGTGGTAAAATAAAATTTTGGAAAATATTTTTTTTTAGGGTAGCTCTCCTACATGTGAAGTGGGGATGAATATTTTTTTCATCATCTACCCCATCGTGTGGGGTATCGTTGAATAGGTCTTCTAAAATGGCTTAGGGGTTGCTAAAATTATTTTTCGATTTAATGCTCCATTTACGAAATATTAAAGTTTAAAGTGCAAATTTTTGTTCCAGTAGGGCGTCCCCCCCCCCCTCTAAAAGCTAAACTACTGGCTTGAAAAATCTGGAAAAATTTTCGATGATAGTGCATTTCATGAACTTTAAAGGAAAAGTATAGCGGTTAAGATAACTTTATTAGTTTAGCAGTAATAGTCGTTGAACTTGGGTGTTGGATAATTTTGTACCAAATACAAAATCCTTAGCATTAATCCTTTAAAGTGACTAAGATGAAGTAGTTGCTTGTTTATAATGGCTAAAGACTTGCAATGAAAACCAAAATAGGTTTTTTTTTTATACCTATTCAGAATAAAGCACAACAGAATCGTACTACATTGTGATAACGGGCTACTACGGAACCCTACACTGTGCGTGGCCCGACACGCACTTGGCCGGTTTTTTGATCCTATGTTTATTATGTGCCTGGTTCGGCACTTTAGAAAGTAACAGATTTTCCAATTTCTCAAACATAAATAATATGTGATGCCACCCCATTTAAGATTGAAATAAACATGGTGCGGACACTTGGTCTTAAATGATGTGAACTCGACTCGCAGAGACTTAGCGTGATGTATATCTTTTGTTCCCGTTTGGTATGAAAAGATGATATTGCTGTGCAAAGACTTTGATTACGTATTGAGCCAATCAAAGGGCATCATTTCTGCTCTAATGGCTTTAATCAATAATCTACCTGCCATGAGACACGAGCATTATCTTCCCAAGACCAATTGATTGCGCTGCTCTATGCGGGAGGCATATCTTACAGATAAGATCAGCACATTGCACGGACGTGGTTACGCAAAGCAATCAACTTTTATTTGCCCAATAAATTATTTCGTAGGCCTTTCCTTTCAATATGCTTTTAATTAAACAACAAAACCCAATTTACGAGTATAAAATTCTTATTGCTCTCTTAAAGTTAAAGTTCGCAGTTCAGGATCGAAAAGAAAAAGAAATGATTTATGTTCTTATAAATTAAGTAAGCTTTGAATTAAGAAATGCTTCGATAATATCTACACTATAACTTAAACTGCTTGTGTGGCCATGTTAATCATACAGTCATGAAAGTATTTTTAAGCATCCAATAGAAATGACACCTTATGCTGATGATCCAGAGTCCATATTGTGTGAAATTGTATTACACTTAGGACTTTTTGGCCGGCAGGTGCATTTGTACATTTTTCGTTCTGTCTATCAGCACAGTCCAATGGATAAATGTACAAATCGTATTCGACAATGACCGGATAGTTTTTTTTTTTTTGGTTACAGCTGTTGATTTGTCCAGCAAGTTTGACGCAGTCCTGGTGACAAGTAATATAATTATTATACGTCTAGATTTGACATCCATTGCACAATTATCTTAGACCCTTTTCCTTTGATCTTCTGTCGAAAAAAAACCTGCATTATTTTGCCACATAGTCATACAGCTTGTGGCTATGTCTGCGATCCATATTTTCAACTGGTACTTTCAAAGTAAACTCTTCCAATACAATAGATTCGATCAGGATTAAGGTTCCCTGACCCTTTGGCCCTATAAACCATCACATAAACAATCAACTCTTTAATAACAATATCTTCAATCTATTAACTCTTGAATACGCTGCAATCAGGCGAAGGCCAGAGTGCCATAGAACTATTGTTGCAACGATTTCCTTATAATTGTTTCGTGCTTATCAGCTACATCTGATTGGACGTTTTGCAAAACTATGACTGTACAGACGCCAGCACATCAAGCTACTACAATCTGTCAAATTTCATTAATATATTTTCAACTTTATCGCTGAAGCATAAGGTCCAAAGTTGATTGGGAAAATTTGACAGTTTCGGGTAGCTTGATGTGCTCGCGTCTGCACATTCTGAAGAAAGAGTCTATGTTCATTTCTGTTTCATCTATGTTTGATTTCTGGAGATATTAGTTGTTGATTGGTGAAAATAACTATAATCACGTAAAATTTCACCATTATTTTGATTTAAAAGAGTGTCCGTGGATTTTCTTGCCCATATTGGAATGGGCAACTAGCTTCATCTTTCTCACTGACCAACTTCTTGATTATTCCAAAGTGCCTGTAATTGGTTTAATTGAAATAAATGCTTTGAGTTTGATTTCAAAGCTGAAATACATTAATTAGAAACAACAGATTTGTATTCATTGCACACAGAAAATTAAAAATATTCAGCCACATACAGTTGAAATAGAAACACAATCTTTGGGCAGCTTATGTTTGCAATGTTTTAAAAGATGTCAAGGAATGACGAGTAAAACATTACTTAGAAATTGTGAAAGCAAAAAGCAACCTATCTAAGTAACAGCTTAAATCTATAGGGAAGTCTATCTTGAACGCTCATCGTCTAAGTCGGATATTAGTCCATATAGGCCCATTTCCTAAGTCCACTCTCGTTAAATGACGACAATTGATGTTGTGAAGTCACATGAAATTTGAACACTATTTGTGCTACGGGCTAAGTTTATTGACTGATTAGTTACTGTCTATGTCGTCCTGGTACTTTTATTGCTGGATTAAATTTCACTGCTGTGAGGAGACATCAAGGTTTGAAATAAAGAGATGCTAGGTTTATTCTAACAGTAACATTTTTCCGCATTTATAATATTTGGTCCCTGGTTTATAATATTAGATAATGAGTGGTAGATAGTAAGAGTAGGGGAAGACCAAAGAAACGATGGATAGACTGTGTGAGGAAATATATGGCTAGAAAGGGAGTGACTACAGAGATGACCACTAATAGAGAAGAATGGAAGAAGAAGATATGCCGCACCTACCAAATAAATTGGGAAAAGGGCAAGAGAATTATGGTTGATAACATAAATCAGACTCGGACTTTATTTGAGTCTCTTAGCCTCCGCGAGCTATCATATGAATCTTAAATGCCAATTCCAAGATAATCAGCTGCAAACTACAAAATAGAATATAATAACGTTTATTGTCTGTAGTACCTAGTTGGTACATACACAAAACTATAATACCGGAAGCAAAAGGTATAAGCGTCAGCATTATGCTTAGGTCCCCTAGCTGGTTGCTAAGCTCTAGTTTTCAGCTTAAACTCTTGACTCCTGTTAACAAAAAAAGAGGTACATTTAGCAACAACGAATTAATAAACTAAATGATAATTTTATGATAATCATACATTCAAATTACTGAATTTATTTAGTACGTGTACACGACTGGCTATATTATCAGTAACTAGCTTCTGCCCGCGACTTCGTCCGCGTGAAATTCGTACTTTCCTCTTATAATTTCGAAAATGTATGTTTATGATTTTTATCATTTATTTAGATATATTTAAATAAGTATTCTGGCCAATTTTTTAGTTTATAGCTCAAAGGGATCAGATTTTTCAAATAAACTGTATCCCAGCTTTTTACCCCCCAGGAGAGTAATTTTGAAAAATCGTTTGGGATGTGTTCATAACTTGACTCAAAGACCCATACCCATTTTCGAGTTAATGGAAGCAAGCAGTATAATTTTCCACCTTCGTAGGAGTCAATTTTTGAAAAACCCTAAATCACTTTTTTAAGTATATTTTTCTAATCCATCAACTTTGTGACCCCCCAAATCCTCTGTGAGGGATTTTTTAAACTAAAAGTGACAATCTTTATTATTTACTGACCCAAATATTGCCAAGTTTCTGATTAATTATTATTTTTTATACCAATTTTCCAGCCTCGTAATAAAATTCTGCCCTGTGATATTGACTACCCATCTTCACCCCATTAGCGGTAGATTTTTGAAAAACCCTGCTCCACTTTATTATTTATTTTGGTCTTAGATAGGTACTGAGTTTCGAGTTAAATGGACCGCGTATTAAAATTTTTCCATACTAAATTTCCCCTTTGGGTTAGTTTAGAATTCCAAAAAAATTCGAACTTTATAATTATTTGTGTCAAGTTTCAAGTCCAAATTTATTTGTACCATTTTTTTTTAGTTTATCAAGGCACTCATTAAAATCCCCTTATAAATCGAATTACCACTTTTTGTCCCGTCAAGGGTCAATAGTTTCGAAAACCCCATACACTTACTATTGATTCTTCATCTGCCTAGCCTTTTCCCAACTATGTTGGATGCAGCTGAGTACCAGTATTTTACATAGAGCGACTGCCTATCTGACCTCCACAACCCAAATACGGTACTCCTTGATAAGACTGGTTGTCAAACTTTCGGGCTTCTGACCACCCCTAGCGACTGTCAAAGATCCACGAATGACAGCCGGGACCAACGGCTTAGCGTGCTTTCCGAGGCACGGAGAGGTCACGGTATGTAAAGATGGACACCTATCCACAGACCAACCGCGGCAAGCGTAGCCTGCGTAACCTGATCGATCGATCTGTGCGGCTGTTATTATTGATTATTTTCTTTCAAAAGTATTAATACTGAGTTTCGAGTAAATCGGACCGCGCGTTAAAATTCTTCCACACAAACTTTAACACCCCAACACAAGGGGTGTTATTTTGATAAACGAATAATAATAAACTTTATTACTTGCTTAGGCAAGTATTCTTGCCAAGTTTATTAACCAAATGAATAAGATTTTTCTTATAAACTGTATCCCCGCTTTTCACCCCCGCAGGGGTGGAATTTCGTAAAATTGTTTGGGATGTGTTCATTACTCGACTCAAAGATTGTTTATACCAATTTTCGAGTTAATCAAGCAACGCAGTAAAGTCTTCCCCTATAAATATAACTTTTCACCCCGTTAGGGGTAAATTTTCGAAAAACGATGATACACGTTAATCTTTATTTTCGGTCTTAAGTATAAATACTGAGTTTCGAGTTAATCGGACCACGCGTTAAAATTCTTCTCTACAAACTTTGACACCTCCCAATCCCCCTGGGGGTAGTTTAGAAAAAAAAGCCAAACTTCATAATTTATTTAGATAAGTATTCGTGCCAAGTTTCATGGTTATTAACTTTAGGAATAAGAATTTTCATACAAACAAAATCCCCTCTTTTCACCCCTTAAAGATAAAATTTCCAAAAACCCCTTCTTAGTGGATATCAACTCTTCACAAAGAACACACTCTCCAAAATTAATTTCTCTACCCAGCGGTACCGACCAGCGTTTTAGGCTGTGCGTTGATATATCAGTCAGTCAGGACAAAATTTCATCCCCCTTTTCACCCCCTTAATGGATGAAATCCCCTAACAACACCGTTGTGTTAGCTTCCAATCATAAGCCTAGATAATAAATTTAGTGATTTTTACGTCGAAAATTAATGACTTTCTATACACAACTTCACCCCCCTTTTTAACCCTTCGGGGGTGGAATTATCAAAAACGCTGAGACACGTATAAATTAATTTTCAATTGTCAGCCTAAATACAAAATTAGAAGTTCCTAACTTCAAAACTGTCGGACTTTCATATAAACTTCCATCCCCTATTTTAACCCTTTAGGGGTTGAATTCCCAAAAATCCTTTCTTAGTGGATACTTACTCTTCACAAAGAACACACCTTCTAAGTTTCAAGTCTCTAGGTCCAGCGGTTTGGGCTGTGCGTTGATATATCAGTCAGTCAGTCAATCAGTCAGTCAGGACTTTGAATTTTATATATATAGAAAACAGAAAAGAAAAGAAAAATATAGATAGAATAGAACCAGCTACTAAACGACACTGAGATATTACATTCAATAAACATAATTATTATTACTAGTGTGATACCCTTCACCTTGTATGATGAAGTGTCACTAATGCTCTCCGGGGACCCGTCTCGCGGCAAACCAAGTTTTGATGAGGGTATGTCTTTTACCTGACGTCAGTTTTGTACAAACTCATTATTTATAACAGCAGCAGGAAAATGGACAGCTGTGTGATGAGTGTGTGCGTCGTGAAGACGTTGTGCTTTGCTTAGATGATTTTGTAGTAGGTATAGGTATAGGCGATCGTTGTTTTAATTTTACAATGGGTTTCTTAGAGAAAAATTTAAAAGAGACTTGATGATTTCTAAAAAGAATATCTTTGAAATAACACCAAAGCCAGATAAGCATCGAGACTTATTGAATTTGAAGGTTTTTCAGTTTCAGCCAAAGTACATTACCTACCTAGGTATAGTAAATAGAAAATATAATAGGAAAGTTTAGAAACAAAAAATGAATAACAGTGAGCAACATTCCTACACGATTTATTTCTTGACCTACCTTTATGCCAGTTCTAATAGTAGAATTATTCAATAGATTTGCATTGAAGACTTTTATATGGAGCTTGGTATATCTACTGTCGCGCCACTTAGATTATATTTTTCAAAATGGCGGCCACTCTATAAATATATCTCGGAAACGTGACGCTTCACGGGGTTGGTCCTATTATGTTTTCTGTTTGCATTGATGTCAGTTATCAATTTGTATAGGAAGCAGGCGTGGCCGCCATTTAAAAAAAAAATCGAAATGGCGCGACAGTAGGAGGTATGCAATCGTTGAGCTCCTTAGGTTTTGAGTTGAGCTGCACGATTTCTGACAAATGCGTGCACTGACTGGACAGGTCCTCTCAATCTGTGTGGCTCTTTCCTCAAAAGACCATCTGAGACATCGATCTACATGGTCTTCATATAACCTGACCAAGATTAAGTCTGGACTTTAAAAGAGACTGTGACCTCTGAGTTTGTTTCGGCCTTTCTTCTCAGAGTAGTCTAGTTTAAAAAAAAACATGATTGACGTGTAAAAGTGTTTGTACAAACCTACTTACAAAAATAAAATCATTTATCATTTAACGGTCCTTCAAAGCCCTTTGTGTAGTTTCGCATAAAACCTACACTTTTTAGTATTTTAAGTTTAAAAACCGACAATTAGCTAAAATAAACTCAGGTAACATCCATTCCAGTTAATATCATTAAGGCTGACTAAAAGCTCGTATAAATGAACATCCATGAATTCATGTGATGCATTACAAATATATCTACTGTTAAATTGCGATGGCATTGGGCGTAATCTCATTTTCTATAGCGATGAGTTTTTCATATTACATTTTATAATACGCAAAGGTTTTTTCCTAAATGAAAGTGTGTTATAAAGATGAGATACGATAATTTCATATGTCTGCAACGCCCACGCTCCTGCGAAGCTCATTTTTTGTAATATGACTATATACGTAGAAATCCACTCAAATATCAAGGGAATTTATGGTATGATAGACATGAAATCAACTGAGTTTGCGGGTCGACAAAATGATTGACCTAAAGAAAAGTTATAAATCCCAGTAGATCAAAGATATACTCCGTGTCCCTTGAAAAATAAAGTTCAGATGACACGAGATAAGTAACAAACAGACAGACTCTGTCTGTAGTTACCTTTTCACTCCCAAACCATTGAACGGATTTTGATAAAATTTGGCAAGGAGATAGATGGTATCCTGAGGAATATTAGAAGCTATTATAGAATAGTTTGTGAAAATTGGGCTAAGGAAGCCCTGATTTGTAAAGTTCTCGTCGCAATCTCATCTCGACGACAATCAATGTCAAAAACTTGTCAAAAATGTAGGAAAATTAGAGGTATTTTTGACAGATTGAGACTGGGATCAGACTGTGAACGTTCTTAAAATTACGACAATTACCGCACTGGTCTGCAACGATGTCTAATTATAGGCCCGACTTACGTCATTGACATGACACAAACGAGACCGAATTCACCATACAAGCTTATTTACCTAATATCTCCTGCCTAATGGACCACAACTGACATGTCTTCAAATAATAACCATGCTAATTATTTGCTAATCTGAAACTGACAAGACTGAACACTGCGCACGCTTTCGCAACATCCCTCCTTTTTATTAGCGAAATAAGACCAAAAAATTCAAGTAGGTACTCGAATACACGAATAATTGTCGCAATCTGGGCCAATCAATAATTATACATGTTGGTATAAAAGGGTGGTTCTTTTGAGGACTATCATCAGTTGCAAGTGAGACTTCGACAATGCAAAATATTGTAAGTTTTAAGAGAAAGCTTTATGGGAATAATAAATCGTGTTGTGGAATGGGGTCGCTAACAATGAACAGCTTATGAAAGAAGAACATGCCTATGGAAAAATTCATTTAAGACTTGAATAATTGGAATTATTTTATTGAAAGGAAAGATTGAATAATAATAATTCTAACTGCAATTCGAGAAAAAGTCATACCGTTTTATGTCATCATTTATCATTAAATTCTGTCACTGATTTCCTTTCCACTTGAACACCTCAATGATTCCCTAACTTTTGTTATTTTTTCCAGATCATCATCAGCGCTGTCCTGGCTTGTGGAGCCGCCGCTCCTGTCTACCTCCTTGCGGAGCCGGCTCACGTAATCCACACGGTTCCCCTCACCTCCAAGTCTACCTACACTCAGAGCAGCCAAGTCATCGACCATGGAAGCTCTCACGTTTACCACCCTGTTCACACTGTCCATACTGTTCCGGTCCTCCATGCCAAGACTACCATCACGAAGGCTAACCAACTGGTCAATCATGGTGGAACTTATGTCCACCCAGTCCACTCCATTAGTGTTATGCCTGTCCATGAAGTCTACCACATCCCGAAGACTACTATCACGAAGAGCAACCAAGTCGTCAACCACGGAGGATCTACTCTAGTCCATGCGCCTGTGGTGTCTGTTGCCCATGCTCCGGTGGTCTACCACTCTTCGCCGCTGGTGACTCTGAAGACTGGTGACTCTGCCGTGAGTCATCACAGTTCCACTGTCCATGAAACTGTGCCGGTAGTGAAGTCAGTGTCGTTGGTTTCTGTTCATCATTGATTGTTAAGTCGTTGTTTTGTTTGAATAAATGTGTAATGTTTTATAGATGAATTACGGTTTCTATTACTTATCATCTTAACCTACTCTTTAATAGTTTCATAAAATACTTGGAATAAATCTTAATAGACTTTGCAAAGTGAAATACTTTTCAAAATTAAATTTCAGTAACTGTATAACACCATAATAGGTCACTCAACCAAATACTCCTTATAAGATGAAACGATGTTAACATTACGAAAAAACTTCAAAAAAAAGTCTATGTAACTTTTAACAAAACCTGCCGAGTAAATACGAGTTATATATGATAATGAGTAAGTTGAAGAATATTAAAGTAAACAATGACATAAATATCTATTAGTTTCGTACATGCAAGTTAATTTGTATCTGGCTTTAAAAAAGAAAAACTAAACTAAACTTTTAGCTTCTAGAAAGCCATGATAGTCGATATCATGAACTTGAATCATTAGTTCGTGTACCTTATTTATTGATTTACCTTTCGCTTTTATTATAATATTATTATCATATTCTTCTGCAAAAATCTGTTGAAGAACTGGCTGAATCATTAAGCTGAAGATTTGACCAGAGAAATCCCAGCTAAGTTGAAAAGTGGCACAACTAAGTTTGCGTACTTCCTGGCGATCTAATCGAAGGCAGAACTTATGTATCCATACCGGAACCTTACCCTTTCTCCTATCGTTAATTAAGGAACTTGTGATCCGGATGCTAACGAGGGCAGAACTTGGGAACTACAACTTTGTAATTGATTCGAAATGCTATACGAGTAAAATAGGGAAAGAGATCTTATATTTTTCAGAACTGTCAGCCGAAGTATAAACACAGAGTGACAAATAATAAAATTAGATATTGCTAAAACTCTCTCCACTAATTACACTTAACAAACAAAAAAAAAACAAATTTAATTACCATGTATCCGTGTCGTTAACCGTTATAATTTATGCCCCAAAACTTTACTTACAAATCAGAATGAACGTAGGGAAAACATTCAAATACATTCCGCTCCATTTTCTAGGGAAATAACTCATGACAGTCAAACAAAAAAATAATGTGATACGTTAAGTAATTAAAAGGAATTAGCATCGACTGCTGGAGAACAATACAGGTTTGTTGAACTTCGCCAATTAGTTAGAGAGGTTGAAAATTTTGGGGGAGTTAAAATTTGATGAGTCACTCTTTGTCTGTTACGACAGGAGTTAAGTGTTAATGGGGAGCTTCTACGTTTTGTAAGGGCGTTGAGTTTTACAGGCAAAAGATATTAGTTTATGACGGATTATTAGTTAAAGGCAAAATTATTGCAGTCTAAGATTGTATAAAAAGCAGTTGTAGGTCGTAAGTTCGAGCCCAGGCAAGCGCTCTACTTTGCGTAAAATTAAAAGCGGTGAATGAAAACGTTCAAGTAATTTCAATCTATGCATTAGATTGTCTTAATATCGATACTTAACTTTCTGTATAGGTATCTAATTTCACATCATCAATCCAAATCTCCTACCCCACTTCCTTTCATCAATCATCACATTGCAGCTTTGTTGTAACGAAATTATGATTACAGTTACCTAACCAAGTCCTTGGTACAATAAACTAAGCTATTTGTCCAATCGCATGTCATTGTATTACCAAATAGTATAACATTATTGGCTTGATCTCCTCAAGGCTATGTTGCAAAGCTTTGCAGGGAACAGTTAGAAATGCGGATCTGATAATAGTTGTTGACAAGCTCGTTGGAAGTAATTTTTAGACGTAAGACGGTAATGAGACTATTATTGTTAATGTTGGTAGTTATTTTGATATTGAGTTAAAGAAACGCGATGAAGTTTTTTTATTTTGTTAGAGATGAAGCGGAAGTCGGTTCATTAGAACGATGTTGATTTATAAAAGCTTTTGATATTAAATAGGACAAAACCATGACCCCTCCGTATCTTTAGATACCAAGACCCCTCCGTGCCTAGGAAAGTACGCAGAGCCGTTGTTCCCAGCCATAGAAATATATAAGTCATCTTTGAAAGTCTTTACGAGTCTGACAAGCAGTCTTACCAAGGGGCATCATGTTACCCAGGGGTTGTGGAGGTCAGATAGGCAGCTATATGTAAAATAATGGTATTCAGCTGCAGCTGTTTTCACTGGTGGCCCCGACGTAGTTGGAAAAAGGCTAGGCAGATTGATAGGGTTCCCTATCCATTTGCATAAAATTTTAAGACCTAATATAACTTAGCATAATTTCGTTTGGCATAATTATATTTTCGCATAATATAATTACGCATAACAGCTTACGCATAATTTTTTTAAGCATAATTTCTCTAACCATAATAATGATTAAGCATAATATTCTAAAGCATAAATTTATTAAGCATAATATCCTAAAGCATAAATTTGTGGCAATTTTGTGCGTTTTTTTTTTCGCTGTAGGAAGCATGAAGCAAGCAAGCATACAGCATGCAAGCAAGCATGCAAGCAAGCATGCAGCAAACAAGCAAGCATGCAGCATGCAAGCAAGCATGCAGCATGCAAGCAAGCATGCAGCATGCAAGCAAGCATGTAGCATTCAAGCGAGCATGCAACATGCAGCAGGCAGGGTTTCTGTCACGGCTCCGGCGCTGCGGGTCTCCGGCGGCCCCACGCGTGCTAATCGTCGCAGACGGCTTTCGCTCACCACCGCAGCTTCGGCTTATTGGCCGGCTTCGCCGGCCAGCCTCAGCCGCGTGCTCCTCAGCCCGCGGGCCGCCTCGCCCCTACGCGCCTACGCGACTTTAAATTACACTCTAGGGGTAGGACAAACAAGACTACGTGGAGTCGGTTTTGCAGCAATTCGGTTCTGTCTCTTTTGTTAAGCTAATAGTCATTAGGCCTACTAACGTTATGCGAATCAAATTTATGCCAAAACAAATTAGTCTTTAAGATGATTATGCCGAAGTATTATTATGCCAAAACAAATTGTGCCAAAATCGTTATGCCGAAGTATATTAGGACAAAGAACATTATGCGAAAAGAAGGGATCCCGATTGATAGATTAAATAGGACAATACTGAGAAGCTATTGGGGTATTGTATTAACTTAAGAAATGAGAATAAGGAGTCAGATTGAACAACCAACATTTTGAATGCTTGATGGAACGAACGATCGGATAGTCGATAGCTAACACAAAGCGAGTCAGAAATGAAGCAAACATACACAACTACAACGAACATACGTTAAGCACATGAAAAGCCTTGAGAATTAAACAATAATACATCAAAATGTTGAAAATAATATTAAAAGCGTGCATGAACTTGACATTCAAAGAAGTATTACGAAATAGTGAGGCGCAAGCGCTCGCGATGCCACAAAATAAAAAGATGTAGAAGGCCCAGTAGTAGATACTAATTACGAATAATTGAACCACCGTACTTATTTTTAGGAACACAATAAAAGCTGCATCTGTTTTCTAAAATTTTGTTTTCTTTCGGTCTATTGTAGTTCCTACGTTTTTACATTATTTTAGTTATGTATTAGAAAAATCTAATTGTTGGAAAGTCGTTAAGCCGTATTCACTACAGATTTAATTTTATTAAGATTATGAATATATCTTTAAACCAAAATCTCACAAGATTTTTATGCTTTTATGTTGAGTGGACATTCTTAACATACTTTTACCTTCACCATCGCCTACATCGCATCAATTACGCTGTGATTAATATATTGTATTCTGTGTAAAGGCGGGATGATTCGCGACACACTTAACAATTTCATCACAACAAAGATTCATGCAGATTTGTTCAATAAACTTAATATTTTTTGAGAATAACTCAAAGCGATGTGAAAATAAGTAGCTTTTCATTAGGACCCGTCGTTTTATTACATTGGAATTAAATAGCTTATTGGAACAACTGTAGTTATTATGATCGGTAAGGTTGAACCAGGTCTTAAATTCTGTGGATCAAAATGTGCCTTTGTGTTTTTAAGCATCAAATTTATCATCTGTTTAAAGCTCCGATGATTCGTGGCACACATTAAGGTTTCATAAGAACGGAGTGGAAAGCATTTTGGGCTATCAAGAAAGAATTATGTTCGAGATGATATCACTCCTCTTAACTTATGAGGTTAGTCGAAATATGCACGATTTGGACTCACGCGGTGGATATTGCAAGGTCTGTCGTTCTTGGGTGAGCAATGACAAGAGGTATCAGTTATGACATCTACAAGCCTTCGTGCTTATTATGTGTTTGTCCAACTTGGGTAAGCGGGCCAACGGGTAATGAATTTCTATTATTTTTTTTACAAAATAAATCGTCAGTTTGAACTTGAACAAGTATGAAAATAAATAATTTCTGCAACCAGAATTCTTCTGGATCCAGCTTATGAATTCGTCAAGAAATTAATTTAGCAAACGTCACTAACACTAAAACAAAAATTGCCACTTTGATCTCAAATTAGGTATTATCAATCACTTTAAAAACATGAAACAGCCTTGGTTCACCAAACTCCCTTGAAACGTATGGACAAAAAACCATACAACTTCTTAATATTCATGTATCGGCTGTCAGTAAAAGTGATTATTGAATTTGTAGTTTGACATTAGATCAGCCTTGAGAAGGCCATAAAAGACAGTGAAGTTGGAACGAGTCAAACTATTGATTTTGATAGTAAATGCTTGAATGATTTATGGAGGATAGAGGAAGTTCAAGCTATTGTTATCAATCCGTATCTGTGTATGTATCCATACGTTTGCTGCTGTATAAGAGAAATGGATTTAGTCATGCATGTACTAACAACAGATATTTCAACACTCGGGAGATACAAGGAACGGTGTAGAGACGTGCCATAAAATTTGACTGGCCCGTTGGTCTAGTGGTTAGTGGCCCTGACTGCTATGCCGGAGGTCGTGGGTTCGATTCCCACCCAGGACAAATGTTTGTGTGATGAGCATGATCATTTGTTCTGTGTCTGGGTGTAATTTATCTATAATATGTATGTATTTAGAAATATATAAGTATGTTTATCAGTTGTCTAGTACCCATAACACAAGCTCTGCTTAGCTTGGGACTAGACGGCGTTGTGTGATAGTTGTCGAATATATTGTCGAATATATTATATATTATAAAAGTTTAGTCGTCTGTTCTCCATCATCATCATCATTTTAGTCAAATTAGCCATCCACTGCTGGACATAGGTCCTCCCCAAGTATCGCCACATCAACCGTCGATCTACCATTGTCGTCAATAAAATTATAGAGACTATAAACTACGAACTTTATCCAATCTAACAAAAACCGATATATAGTATTTCTAATCCGAGACAAAACAGCCATCGCTTAAACCAGTAACTAAGTAGCTGGTACTTACGACATGAAGGCAATCCGTTTGCTTTAATCAAGAAGAATAGCAATAAATATCCCCAATCTCAGCAAGGGAACTAAAAATTAGACACACCATTAATTTTACAAGATCTAACAGCATTGGTCTAGACGAGACGAAGTTGATTTAGTGCTCGTATCACTAGTAACATCTCAGACTGTGTTACTCTTTAATCTATACGAACCAAAAGATTTGGAAAGTAGCACTTGAAGAATTTGTTCTATAGGAAACAGCGAGAGAAAATTTTACTTAAATGAATCTACAGAAATTCGTATTGAAATCAGTCACATTATTGTATGTAACATCGAAAAAAAATTACAGAATCAGTATCAACATGCATATGGCTTAGTAGGCATAGCTTTGCTTTTGGTTACGTTGCAGCTTTGTACAATATTTTTATTGGTGATCGCAGTATGTACATATGTTGTAATCAGAAGGCAGGATGACACTGCTACCAATCCTAGATACAACATAATTATCTCTGGACACATAGCGCTGCTAAAGTTCCCACGTTACAATTCATGATCAGCTCTGTAATATTGGAATGTGGTCTCATTCCATACATTTTATATTCATTCAGTTAATTCATGTTCAAGATTTAAACCATTGACATTTTGCCAGTCATTAAACGTCTACTTAAATTGTAACACCTTTAAAACCGTTATTAATTGCAATTGTATAATTTGGAAAACACCTCCACGACAGAGAGCGGATTAATGACATAACTTTGCGGCGCTCATTAATGTTTAATTTGGCAGTATGAGTAGATTAATAAACATAATGGTGTCCAGTCACATTCGACTTTATTGCCGACCACAACATTCTTGAGAAAAAGCTTTAGTAGCCGTGGCGGCCGAAAATGGGCTGCCATTTTTCTTTCAGTGCATAGCGAAAAAAAAACATTTATTCCAATTTTATTTACGCTTTGTGACAAAACTGGCAAATTACTTTCTTGATGCTATGCAGTAATGCCGGAAGGCGACTGATGAAACGATGTATGATAATCCACTCATGGACGATAATGGCCCATACAACCAATTGCGTCTGTCGATGCACTTAATTTGTTCATCACTGTCACACAAAAGCCAAATAAAAATAAATTCAGATTAACCCATCACAAATAATTGCAGACATGACAATTTAAGTGGATACAATTACTGAAATTGCCTCACTTGTGGTTAAATGTGGGATTTTAATATAGACGATCGATAAATACGGAATTTATAAAAATCGCATAGTGCATAATATTGAAAGGAATTGACTCGAAGGATGCATTATTACATGTATATTTTAAAACATAAAGTTTTGATATACAGAGAATTTAAAACGGAAGCTTTGCAGAAAGCAATTATTATATTTCTAATGCATCAATGGATGTAAATTATTATTTAGCTGATGATAGAGTTATTTCTAGCAGAAGATCTCACGTTAATCCATAATACTAATAGATTATAATTTAAAACCTTCATAGAAATTGTTTATTTCTTAGTTATTCTTAGTATTTAGTGCACCATATGCCACATGCATTTCAACTTAAAAAAACATATAGTACCTACAACATCCAACCATGAATACTCGTCAGTGCACAAGTAGCAAGTAGTCCACCATTACATAAGTACGAATGAACTTGGCATCAACCTAAATACAGCGCCAATGTTTGTGTTTATGCATTCATTAATCTCGACAAGTTTGATGGGGGCCAGATGTAGAGAGTGAAAGTGGATACGGCATGTACTGGTATTGAAGTGCGCACTGGCTCTAAAGTTATGAATCGACGTATGGTTTGATAACAAATCGTTCATTTTACTTCATCGTATTAGATAAATAAACATAAAGAAGATGTTTGCAATATTGGAAAAGGCAAGAATTTTGTTAAAATGCTGTTAAGACTAGATTTGTTTGAAGGAACAGTTGGTGCGTTTTGAAGCTAGCGCTTATATAGCTATTCGTGTCTAGGTATTCTTTTAGAGCATTTATTGTCCAACCAAACCCAGATTCCTTTCTTTAACATAAAATATATGACAGCAGGGGTCTATAATTAATTAAATAAAACGATACGCCTTTACTCTACGAATATATAATGAGACACAATACAAAATTGACTTATCCTAATGTTTTGTTTAAATCACTCTAAAAGATAAACTAGCTTGCTTCATAAATAAATTCACGACCCATAAAGAACACGTTTTTTGTTTTTTGCCAAGTCACTATTTCATTCATAAAATAATACCTGCAAGCGCTTACTACGCCTCTACCACTACCACCTCCACAAAGCTTTATAATTTATACAGCTTCAAGTTCATTGCGTACTCATTGTCGAATTTCGGCAGCGTGGTATATAAGCATCGGTGGACCAACAGTTCGTTAGATTACTCCGCAGTCCAGTCGTATAAACATCTACCTTATCAACCATGAAGTCCTTTGTAAGTGTTAAGGAGTTATTATAAGGGTCGTATTTTAGGCCAACGAATTAGAACGGTTCAGTGATCTTTTTTGGGTTTTGATCAAGTGTTTCGCTATTGTTTTGTTATGACGTTTTGTTGATACCAACATTTTATAAGCTACAACAATATTTGGGTTACCCAAAGCTTTAGTTTGCGGGAATTTCAATTTAACTTTTATCGTATTCAAGGAGGATCTCATGTTGTAGAATTTGTTTTTTCTCTCAATACATCTCATCTCTCTACAGACCATTACCATTATTATTAACTCATTTTCTCCCAACAGGTTGCTTTCGCCGCCATCCTGGCCTGCGCTGCCGCCGCCCCCGGCCTATTGGTGGCCCACCAGCCCGTGGTCGCCGTCCACTCCGCCCCAGTGGTCCACACCGTCCCTGTGGTCGGCTCCAAGACCACCATCACCAAATCCAGCCAAGTCGTCAACCACGGCTCTCCTGTCCATTCCGTACACGCTGTCCATGCCGTGCACGCTCCAGTGGTCGCTTCTTCCCCTGTTGTGCTTAAGACTGTCCACGCTGCACCTGTGGTACACACTGTCCACGCCACCCCCGTTGTCCACACTGTACACGCCGCCCCTGTGGTCCATGCTGTCCACGCCGCCCCCGTCGTCCACGCCGCCCCCGTCGTCCACGCCGCCCCCGTCATCGTCAAGACTGCCCCCTCTGCCATCACTCACTCCAGCTCCGTCGTCCATCACGGCCATGTCGTCAAGTCCGTTCCCCTCATCGCTGTCCACCATTGATTTAATTACCTTCTGTGAAGGTTTAGAGTAAATTAAAACGATATTTTTTACTTATTTCTGTTGTTTTGATTACATGTATTTTTCATAACTAAGTAGCTGATCTTTTTATATTTAGCTCGTTATTTATAATTTTATAGGTTTTTGTTAGACTAACAATATTAAAATAGCAAGCCCTTTCCTGCTTAAAAGATAATATCACAACTATAGTTCACAGCATAATTTGAAAACAACAAAATCAGATTTTTTTTATTTTAGAAAGTCAAAAACGTAAAAATAATATTAACAAACTTTCAAAGAAAACTTAATGAGTAATGATATATCAGATAAATCATGGAATTTTCAGTAAACATGTAAAAGGTTGTGCGAAGCCGCTTTTGAACCGCTGACCCCAGCGAAGAAAACCGCTTGAATATATTCGCAATCACATTTTCTCTCATTTTCATGGTAATTTACTTTTCTTTTTTTGTAATCGATTTAAAGAAATTTTGACATTGACTGGTTAGATCTTTCTAGTAATTGGATAATCTTTGTTTTTAATCAAAAATGGAGTACATACCTACTTTGTCAAGATTAAAGGTTTAGGCAGAAATATTTACTGAAAATATGTTTATGCTTATTAATATTGGTCTGAGATGCACTGTTTAAATAGCAATTTTGTTTTGGCCAATTTCAATGATTAAATTGAATAAATTGACTGTCAAAACGACTTTAGGACCTAAAGACAATTTGTATCCAAAACACCCAATCGAAAATCCATTTGTCTCAAATATAAAAAAAAAACCGGCCAACTGCGTAGGGTTCCGTAGTAGCCCGTTATCACAATATAGTACGTTTCTGTTGTTCTTTATTCTGAATATAATGAATATATGTAATGGTAAAGTTAATGGTTATAATAACAAAAATCGACTTTAAATTTGAATACCTTGCAAGAAAATCTTAACACCGCTATCTACAAAAGTGACGTCACAGCACAACGCCATCTGTTATTGAATAGCGATACTAAACACAACAAAATATTGATTTTCGAAGATAATTATTTAAACAGATTAGACATTAACTAATAAGAACCACTTTTTTCCTTGTTAAACTTAAAAAATAAGAGTACGATTGCTGCCAAGTAATTATTTCAATTCACAAAATTGTAATTTGAAAATTAAACAAAATTCGTTTGTGACTTCTACAGGTACTCAAATGAAAGCGTAACCCGTTGGTACAGCGCCATCTAGCGGCATATTGTGAAACTTACGATAATTTATTATGTTTTTTTATTTCATATTTTGTTTTTTAATGCGAGTCTTTACCCGTCATAAACAAGCAACTACTTCATCTTAGTCACTTTAAAGGATTAATGCCAAGGATTTTGTATTTGGTACAAAATTATCAAACACCCAAGTTCAACGACTATTACTGCTAAACTAATAAAGTTACACCCTACTGGAACAAAAATTTGCACTTTAAAGTTTAATATTTCGTAAATGGAGCATTAAATCGAAAAATAATTTTAGCAACCCCAAGTCATTTTAGAAGACCTATTCAACGATACCCACGTGATGGGGTAGATCACGAAAAAAATATTCATCATTTATCAAAATTTTATTTTACCACTTTGTCGGCATAATTAATATACACACTCCTACAAAATTACAGTTTTCTAGTACTAACAGTCTCTTAGCAAAACCTCGGACAGACAGACAGACAGGCGGACATGACGAAACTATAAGGGTTCCTTGTACGGAACCCTAAAAATCTTGTACACTGATTTAGAAAAGTGTTAACAATAGAGGAGTAGCTTTACAAAAGTAAAATCATTTAGTAACTTATAAGTTAGTATGATGTATGACAAAGAATGTAGATATTTTAATGACTTAACATGTCTGAAAATTGTAGTCCTTGTCAACCACGGATTACAATATAATAAATGAATATTTAAAATTGTTTACACAACCCAGTTCACAAAAAACGTGATACGAACTACCCTGAACTAAATATTTACATTGAAAGTAATTAATTTGTTTGCTACAATTACTGGGGGCTACAGTTACTGGGATTGTTAACTAGACGCGATTCGGTAGGTACGACTGCTAAGTGACGTAACCCTATCGTATTGTGTTCGGAGAATTTTGACAGAGTAATGTGAGGAAACAGAGATTGATTGTTATTTGTAGATAAAATGTGTACCTATAAAGTTTTATAACAATACAATAATTTATTTTATTTATGACAGTGATGGCCTAGTGGTTAAGGCCTCAACTCTCATCCACGAGGTTGTGGGTTTAAATCGGGGCAAGCACCAATATCACTTTATCAATTGATATTATATACTTGTATAGAAGAAAAACATCGTGAAGGAAAACATCGTGAGGAAATCTGGACTCCGCCTTGAGTAAGTATGGTCATCAAAGCTCGTGTCTGTAAAAGAAAAGGCCCTTGTCCAAATCATCACCATTTTATTTGCCTTATCCCAATTTATTTAAGGCAATAATAGGCTGATATCTATATATATACATAAAATTCCAAGTCCGGACTGACTGATATACGAGTATCAACGCACAGCCTAAACCGCTGGTCTTAGAGACATGAAATTTGGAGGGTGTGTTCTTTGTGAAGAGTAGGTATCCACTAAGAAAGGGTTTTCCGAAATTCCACCCCTAAGAGTGAATGGGGGGAGGGTGAAATATCACGCGGACGAGGGGATTATAACGGTGATGGAAAATCAATTACAATATGCATTAATTTCCTTAATAACAACAGAATATAGTCACTCAGTTCCAATGCTAACTACGCTTACGACAGATTTAACGATTATTACCAATTTGGACCTATGAGCCATATATAGGTAATTAATTCCATACGTCACTAAAAGTTCCTACGTGCACTTTTACACAACATAAGGAAAATATGTTTAAAAATACCGACAAATAATTCGTAGTAATATATCAAGTAGGTTGTCAACGAGAGTAAAGTGTATTTAACCAGTTGACGCCATATTTGAACCGGTGGCTCCGGCGCATTGCGAGGTTAGGATGCTACTCGGAATTATTTATAGGGTTTTTTTTATTGGTATAGATTAGTTAAGGCTTAGAAGTTTCTGAACTTTTTGAAGATTAAGTATAGTCGTTGTTAGAGGTCAAAAATGTATTGAATGAAGTATAAAATTAATGTCACTTTTTGTAAATACACCCAAAGAGGGATAAGCATAGGCATGCTTATCCCTCTTTGGGTGTATTTAAAATATTTGAAAATAAAAATTTAATTTTCAGGAAAAAAATATTTTAAAGTAGGCACTTTAAAATATTTTTTTCCTGAAAATTAAATTTTTATTTTCGATCAGAAACCCTTTTTTACAAAAAAACGATTCTCAAAACTCAACAATATCAAATTTTGAATAGAGTTCAAAAGTAAAGTTTTTTAGCAATGTTTTATATTTATTTTTATTACACCTAACTGAAAATGGCTGATTAAATAAAAACAAAATACTTTTTGGTTAGTTAATGAATATAGTAGCTGTCAACGTACCTACCCAAAACGAAAGATCAAAGTAGTTCGTAACTCGCAATCAGTTAGAGTTAAATGGCAGAGTATGAATAAATTGGAAATGAAAATGCAAATATTAGATCATAATTTTTGTTTTTAAGTTGTTAGATTATTTTATTTGCATTTATTAGAGTTTTCCATATTTGTATTCTCCTACTTAATATAAAACTTCAGTCACTGACAGACAACGTACAGCCTTTTGCACAACAGTTACTTATGTAACGAAAGTGAGCACTAAGGAAAAAATTTCTAAAATTCGTCCACAAAAGGGGAAGGGGGTTTAATAGGGGATGAAACTTTGTATGCAATTTCGCCACTTTTGCTGGTGGAAAATCCAATCGGGTGCGCGACTTGTTATTTATAGAAGTACTAGCTGCGCCCCGCGGTTTCACCTGCATAAATGTCGATCCCGTGGAAATATCGGGATACAAAGTAACTTATATGTTAACTCAAACTCAAACTCAAACTCAAACTCAAAGCATTTATTTCAATTAAACCTTGTACAGGCACTTTTGAATTGTCAAAATTAAATAGTCTGTCAGTTAGTCAGAAAGTTGAAGCTAGTTGCCCATTCCAAAACGTAGATCTCTATGGAGAAGAACGGGCAAGAAACTCCATGGACACTCTTTTAAATCAAGTTCTTACAAAATCCTGGGTACATTATTCTTGTTGCTTCTATATGTGAGAACAATGTAAAAAAAAAGACAAATGAAGAAACAATTCAAAATATAAGATTAAAAATAAGCCTTGGCAGTTAAGAGATGACCAGTCTCAACCGACGGCACCCGTTCACGAACATGACGCGTGGATCAGCACCATCCAGCTCAACCATTTTGTAGGGAACCGAATAATCCAACACACGCGCCACCATCGGTGAGACATTTAAGTGAGCATGACACGTTCTCAACTGCCATGCTCTTTCAAGTCAAAAACAAAAAAAAAAAGCATAATAAACGGAAACATGGTTCTTACATTTACAAAATTTAAAAAAATGCTTCTAAATTATACAAAACTATAGTTTGCAATTTATTTAAGATGTTTATATAATTTACTACCAAAACAGGAAGAGGTATCTAATATTGCAGTATTCAACAATTAAAACTGGATTGAATAAAATAAAAAAGTTATGTTCGTAATGTCAGAAATATTGAAAAAGAAAAAGGGAAGCACCTCTTCCAAATATTGAAATTTTAACTAGTGAGCCCAAGTGCCTGTGGAGCAGGACCAGCATTAAGCCAAGCATTTTTATCTACGATATAATCATCCAACTTGTAGTATGCTTGTCTACATAGTGTGCGTTTAATGCATGTTTTAAATTTCTTCTCATTTAATTGAAGAATATCGAATGGTATTTTATTATAACATTTTACACAGTAACCCATAAAAGAAGTTTTTACTTTAGACAATCTGAAACGCGGTTGATCTAATTTGTCCCTATTTCTAGTGTTAAAATTATGCCTGTCACTTATCTTACTAAAAAGATGTAGATTTTTTCGAACGTACATAATGTTTTCATATATATATTGACAAGGAACCGTCATGATGTTAATTTCTTTAAACAGTTCTCGTAGAGAATCGCGTCTGCTGAGCTTGTAGATGGCTCTGACAGCCCTCTTTTGCAGAATGAAGATAGAATCAATATCTGCAGCCCGTCCCCACAACAAAATACCGTAAGACATGATGCTATGAAAGTAACTAAAATAGACCAGTCTCGCGGTATCCACGTCTGTTAATTGGCGAATTTTCCAAACAGCGTAAGCGGCCGAACTTAGCCGCCCTGCAAGTGATGTTAAGTGCGGACCCCACTGTAGCTTTGAGTCAAGCGCGATCCCCAGAAAAACCGTATTTTCGACGAATTCAAGTGTCTCCCTATTCAATACAACATGACATTCATTACTTCTAACATTCGGTAAAGCGAATCTAATGCATTTAGTTTTTTTCTCATTTAATACCAAATTATTCACAGTAAACCAATTATGGACCACATGCATAGCGTTATTTACGTCGTCAAGCTCTTGTGCACGTCTGCTTACTTTAAAAATCAGTGATGTGTCATCAGCAAATAACACCATTTGTGGTTGGTTTTTCAGTAAATGAGGTAAATCATTTATATATACTAAAAATAGGAATGGCCCCAATATTGAGCCCTGCGGTACTCCCATTTTGACTTTTAAGCCCGATGAGTTCACACCGTTAATTTGAACTTGCTGAAATCTATCATTTAAATATGATTCTATTAAGCTAAGAGCAAGTTTACCTAGACCGTAATGCTCAAGTTTCAAGAGCAGTGTTTCGTAACTCACGCAATCAAATGCCTTGGATAGGTCACAAAAAATGCCTATAGCATCTTGTGCCTCTTCCCAAGCGTTAAAGATGTGTTTTAATAAGGTGACACCGGCGTCGGTTGTACAACGTCCTTTGGTGAAACCATACTGTTGATCGTGTAAGATGTTATTACGATTAAAATGATTGAGCATTTGATTTAACATTACTTTTTCGAACACCTTGCTAAAAACCGGCAAAACCGATACGGGTCTATAATTATTAGTGTCTTTGCTGTCCCCAGATTTGAAAAGTGGAATAACTTTACTAAACTTCATTAAATCCGGGAAAACCCCTTGATCTACACACAAATTAAATATTAAAGCTAAATAGGGTGCAATTGTCTCAATAAAGGATTGACAAACTTTAGTGGACATGCCCCACAGATCTTCGGTAATTTTGATCTTAAGTTGCTTAAATGCCTTTATAATGACTATGGGGTTTATATGTTTAAATTTAAATTCCACAGGACAGGCTGAGACATTCGCTCTTAATAATTCAATAGCTAGTGCGGGCGAGGAATTTAAAGTTTCTGTAGTTTTAATTGGGATATTGGTAAAGAAAGTTGCAAACTCCTGAGCAACATCGATGTTATCGCTAATGAGACCGCGGGAAGTGTCCAGTGTGTAATCAGTATTATGTTTTTTGTTCCTGTTCGTTTCATTGTTTATAATTTTCCA
Organism: Mesoligia furuncula; assembly: GCA_916614155.1. NCBI lineage: Eukaryota > Metazoa > Arthropoda > Insecta > Lepidoptera > Noctuidae > Mesoligia > Mesoligia furuncula. The sequence goes on from OU744805.1 coordinate 1,096,014, forward strand.
AACTGTCTTTATTTTATTGTCTGCGGATTTAACTTTGTTACTAATAAAAGAAGCTTTAGCTGCTTTGCAGATATTTTTAAAAATTTTAGAATAAGTAGCAACATACTTATTAAAAGTATCCGTGTTTATATACGGCTTAAGGCCATACAGTTCAAATAATCTTTCCCTACTTTTCCTGATTCCTTTAGTTGCCCAGTCACTGAATAAAAACTTAGGGCAAATAGTTTTAGATTTCTTCTTAAAGGAATTATTGAACTCTGTTTGCACTAATGAAAAGAATTCTTTATACAAAATATTACCATTCGTCATACTTAGGCCCTGAGCATTTAACTTGCTAATTAAAGTGTTATTAAACTTATTCAAATTACCCGATGTTATTGGTCTAGTTTGAATCTGCACTTTTTGTATCGGTGTGTTGCACTCAAAAGACACGGTTTGACCACTGTGATCTGAAGGGAGATAATTTACAATGGCTTTATCTAAATATTCACAGCAACAAAAAACATTATCAATACATGTAGCAGTAGCCGTAGTTATTCGCGTTGGTTCCAAAAATACATTTGACAGATTGAATGATTTGAAGAGGCTTAACAATCTACTGCTATTTGAATTGTTTTCCAAAATATTAACATTAAAGTCACCACAAACAATTACTGGTTTATTACCAGTTGCAAGTTTTCCTAAGACATCTTCCATTACTGACTCAAATATAGAGTAGTTTTGATAGTTTGGAGGTCTGTAAACGCACACTATAAAATGCTTATCTAGCTCAACACAGGACAGTTCGATGCTATGTTCCACCGATAGTTCCACTATGTCTTTACGAGTCTTGTATTTTACACAATTTTTAATTAATATTAATGATCCACCACGCAGCATGGATTTTCGGTTAAAGCAACTGCCTACACTATAGTTCTCATAATTAATCATCATTTCATAATCTTTCAACCAATGTTCAGTAATACAAATAATATCAAACATTGTTTTTTCTAAAAACAATTCAATTTCTAATATTTTGGAAGAAAAACCTTGAATGTTTTGATGAAACAATTTCAAGGAATTCTGCTTAGCCCCTTTTTTACAATTTACTAATTCAGTGCTAGAAGATACCTTGTTGTAGGTGAGATTAATAATATTATTATTGGTACCTTCTGTTGTCTTACTGACTAGTTTAAATTATTGTGGCTGACCACCTTATTATTAGTATTATTACTAATTTTTGTGGTGCTAATTACATCCGACTTCGACATACTACTTATGTCTGAGTTAATAATAAAAGCTAATAGCCATGCTATTTGACGTCTAAAACTAATAGGCAGATACGCTGTACCCCTAGTCGATTTTAAATACTCAACAAAAGTGTTGGTGTCAAAAAATATAAGTTTGTCACTATAGTGATTAACTAATAAATGCATATGATTATTGAGCATATGTATATAATGATTTTGCCTACTTGATAAGTGCTCAAAGTATGGGAAAGCACATAATATTATTTTTTGACAATTAATCTTTAGGATTTCAGTGACACTCTCAGTGATGTCATCTATTTTTACATTCCCACTATTACCTACAAATACAGAAATAATGGCATTTGGATTATATTTATTGCAACTTATTGATGACACTATTTCTTTGTAGGATTTCCTAGGCATACAGTAATTAACAGCTGATTGACTCAGGTTGTTACTCAATAATTTACCTAACCCTCTCCCTAAACTATCTGAAAACATAACAGAACAAGAACTGACATTACTAGAAGAAGTGACAGCATAAGTCTCTGTCTGTGATACTTGAGATGAACCTTGTACAACATGGGGTGTATCTTGATTGGGGGGGATACATTCCTGAGCTCCTCCAGACTGGGACGGGTCCTCCGTTGCCTCAGGTTGGATAGCCTCAAGGTTTGATTCCCTTTGACAAGAACATTGATGTGTGCTCAGAGTCATTGGGTCCCCTCTACCTGCCTCCTTGTTACACATTTCCACCAACTCGTTTGCAGCAAGGATGTGTTCCTTTATTTGTTTTTGAGAGCTCACATACTTATTATAATGTAAATGTAGGGACTCTTCAAGTACCTCAATTTCAGACTGTAATCGCTGAGTGTCAATATGATAAATGTTTTTACTATCTTCTAATTTGATTTCATAGTTTTTTAATTTATTTATTAGAAAAACACGTTCCTTCCTTAGTTTAATATTATTGGAATTGTGTTTTTGTTGTTTCCTAAACTTATTGCATCTATTTATAATTTTATTTAGTTTTGCATATTTTTTTATTTTATTTTTACTTACTTTATAACTATTATTATTATATTTCGATATAGAATCTTCAGTAAGGTCTATTGTTATTAAGGAATGAGGGTTGCAATTTGTATTAAATAATTCAGTATACAAGTTATTACTTTCCCGAGCCTGAGTATGTTCTTTTAGTTTCTGTAACTTAGTAATACGTACATTTGCATGAATTAATTCCTCTTCTAGGTCCCTAACCTTACACAGTGCCTCCTCATATAAGTTACTACAGTTATTGAAACCATCTGTGACCAACCGCAATTTGTCCCGTTCATCGACAACAACCAGGTATTTTTGATGAAGGTCTACTAGCTCCTGTTTTAAGCTTGTATTTTTGAAAACGACATTCTCGACTTCCTTCTCACTATCCTCTATTTCCTGTAACAGCTGTTGACATTTGCTGTTTGAAGCCTTAAGATCTTGAATGGTTGTTTTCAATTTAAGCTCCAACTCCTGAGCAGCAGCCTTACGGGTCATCACAGGCATGGTTTCAGGAATAAGAACTGAAAGTGAAATTAAAGAAACGGTGAGAACTAGTTAAATAAACAAACAATGAGGAAAGCTAGAAATGAAAGGAAAAATTGGAGAAGTTAGTGTTGATTTAAAGGTAAAATGAGGTAGGCTGAATCGAATTGGAATGCAACTGATATGATCCCGATATGATTAGATAAAGTTAGTACACAGTAACATTGATTTTAGTGACTTATGAATTTACATTTACTAAGTGGGTAGGATGCCTAGCTAAAGAAAAAATCTAGTTTTACATTAAATTACAATAATTATTGAAAATAACGATAGTCAACGTTATTGTTGTTATGTACAATCTAAGTAACAGTAATAGAATTTCAATATTTTGATATTTCCAATAATAAGTGTCTTTATGATCAAAGTAAACAAAGTGACTTAGACCCAGTGCAGGGTGCCAAATCAAACAAGTGAGTCAACGAATGTGTTACAGAGTCTAAAATTACGATTGTGAGCTAATTATAGGATAAAAATAAACAATACTCCCCGTTTATATCCGCAGGTCGAACATCAGCTGTTCGTGAGAGGTTACCGGTAACGGTGGGCAACCAAATACTGTGTTTAACTTTGTAAAAGTGGAGGAAAACAATAGTTCCGAGTATTTATGCAGTTATTTAACGTTTAGATATATTATTACAACTTAATTACACTTAAAAACTAATTAAAACTAATTTTAAAATACGGAACAAAATTTTGACATGTCACTCGGGCAGTGTTGCCATTTTTCCAGGGTTATCCAGTTAATCCAGGGTATCAGCTACCTTCATACAAAATGTTATCAAAATTGGTCCAGCCGTTTGAACGTGAAGAAGTCACAAAGATATAAACACACACACCCATCCCCCCCCTAACACCCTCTCACACACTCATAAACTTTCGCCTTTATAATATTAGTGTAATATATAGTGTGATAATTTTACAACTAATTAGGTACCTACAGCTTCTATTTCCACACGCTACTCTATGTTGGATAGCTATGCGAGTAACGCCGTGGGGCGCCGTAGTCACGAATTTGAACAACGATGGCCAATAGTCGATGCAATGTGGATAGAGATGTATCTGAGGTGAACTATTCAATTGTCGGACTAGCATTTAATCTAATTTAGGAATTGAATTAATATTTGGAATGATTTCGTGCCCGGGTGATGGTTAATAGCCTATTGCCTCCTGCTGCATGGGACCTAAACAAGTAGGTAAGTAGTTGGACACTGGACTGTTGGTTGGTTGTTGGTTGGTTGGTGTGGTAATAGTAGCAGTAGTAGTTTTAAGTTGTACATGTACAATTGTACAAGTTACTGCAATAAACTTTTTGTATTTTTTTTTTGTACTTAAACATAACTAGCCAAATGTATTTTTACTTTTCATACAAGTGGCCGCAGTCTAGTTAGAGCTTCTTTCTAGTAAAAGTGAGTCTTCTTCAACCATATTACTATATGTTGACAAACATTGGAGATTTCAACACGCAGAACGCAGCCGCGCTTAACTACGGACAGGACATCGCGCGCGTTCCCGCACCCACGCCACTCCCCGCCCCGCGCTGCCAGTCTAGCCAAGCACGTAGTCTTGGAAGGAAATACAAAGTGAATTGCCAGTTTATGCGCCATGTTTGGAAGAAAAAGACGTAGACAATGTGCTGGTCCTAAATAAAGTGGGTTTAGCGATACACAGAATAAGGATGCTGACCCGAACCCAAAAAACTCAGAAACCCATTAATTTCTAACTTAATTCCCAGAACATCTCCAAACAGTCCCACCAGCTACAAAATATGTGTTTCTACCTCGCCCAGCATGTCACCACGCACTGGACATATTAGGAACATTCCTTTCCGAATGCAGACTAGGAAAACTGCTAAAATTCATCCGAAGCTCTTATAAATTGACGGAGCTAGCACGGATGTGGCAGTCGACAGCCGAACCGGCCGCAACCCGGATATTTTAACGGAAACGGATATGTATCGATTGGTAAGTGTTTTAGTAATAGATATTGGATTTAGGGGCGTTGACCCTTTTATTGTTCTGGATATCCTAGGCTGGTGATTGGAGATTTTGAGTATAGTAATATAGCCTAGACTTTCCCCAACTATATTGTGGTTATATGTGTATGGCCTATCGATATCCGTGGTGTTTATTAGTGTAGAATCAGGGGCGTCAAGGGGGTATCCTGAATTCTACGTTCAGGATTCGGTTCGTATTTTCGGGATAAAATGAACACTCAATTATAACAATAGTTCAGAATCAATTGAACTATTTATCATAAGCTGTTTGGTGAAACTTGCTTAAAGTCAGTATGGTCATGAAAGTAAAAGATATCATGTTGCTTCTTATAGAATTCTTTAGGGCCGTTTGATTAAAAATGATAATAATTTTAATAGATCTGACCAAGCGTTTAGTTCTATTTTATTTTATTTTTGGATTGTTGTTTTGTTACTATTTACTGTACTCTGGACGCTTTTAACGCGTACGGCTTTTTTAGGGTTCCGTAGTTCCTACCAAGTTCCTACAAGGAACCCTTATAGTTTCGTCAAGTCCGTCTGTCTGTCTGTCTGTCCGAGGTTTTGCTAAGAGACCTTTAGTACTAGAAAGCTGTAATTTTGTAGGAGTGCGTATATTAATTACGCCGACAAAGTGGTAAAGTAAAAATTTTGAAAATATTATTTTTAGGGTAGCTTCCCTACACGTGAAGTGGGGATGAATATATTTTTCGTCGTCTACCCCATCGTGTGGGGTATCGTTGAATAGGTCTTCTAAAATGACTTGGGGGTTGCTAAAATAATTTTTCGATTGAATGCACCATTTACGAAATATTAAACTTTAAAGTGCAATTTTTTGTTCCAGTAGGGCGTCCCCCCCGCCCTCTAAAACCTAAACTGCTAGCTTGAAAAATCTGGAAAAATTCACGATAATAGTGCATTTCATGAACTTTAAAGGAAAAGTATAGCGGTTAAGATAACTTTATTAGTTTAGCAGTAATAGTCGTTGAACTTGAGTGTTGGATAATTTTGTACCAAATACAAAATCGTTGGCATTAATCTTTTAAAGTGACTAAGATGTAGTAGTTGCTTTTTTATAACGGGTAAAGACTTGCATTGAAAAAGAAAATATGTTTTTTTTCTTTTTTTTATATTCAGAATAAAGAACAACAGAATCGTACGACATTGCGATAACGGGCTACTACGGAACCCTACACTGTGCGTGGCCCGACACGCACTTGGCCGGTTTTTTTACATCGTTCTCACATTATAATTATAAATTCAAAAGTTATGATGTACCTAAGTAATATTTTTGTAAAATTTAATTTAGAAAGAGTGTCAATGGAGTTTCTTGCCCGTTCTTCTCCATAGGTACCTACGCTTTGGAATGGGCAACTAGCTTCATATTTTCTGACTGACCGACTTCTTGACAATTCAAAAGTGCCTGTTATTTGTTTAATTGAAATAAATGCTTTGCTTTTGCTTTTTTCCAAATGGTACTTTGTAATATAGAGTTAAAAAACTATAATAATGAAGCCTGTAGTGTCGGAATAAAGCGAAGTACGTAGGTCATCGTTCGGCAACAGGGCGTCTGTTAATATTTTAAAAATGTTTAAAATATTTTCCACAATATGAAATGGAACAACAACCTTCCGGTGGGTCTGTTATTTTTAATTTATTACAACGAGCCCTTTCTTTATTAACATGTTTAAACTATATTCCGGGAAAAACGTACCACCTACACACTTGGATTATTTTGACAAAATGATGAAATAAAAGAGAGAATGAAAATACGACCGACACGACGACCGATACGACGGTGATGGTCTCCTAAATATATAGACATGGATGGCTGCCCAGCGCATTTGGTGCAGCGGTGACGCATACAGTATAGTTATATTGTTTTTAGAATTTATGTTTATATTGTGTATACTACTATGTTCTAAACCAAGATTATATCTGAACTTTAAATGAGATTTTTGCCCCCGAGTTTGTTTTCCATTTCTTCTCCGATAGGAAATATCGACTCCATCTAGGTAGCTTATTTATTTTTAATATGACATTTACAACTGATTCCGATATCCTATTTACAAAATAAACAATTTAATTTCAAAACATATTTTCTTTCTTTATACAAAAACGTTTATCATTCCAGGTCACAATCCTGTGTCTCCTGGCTTTAGTCCAGGCGGCACCAACGCCGATAGTGGTGTACCCATCATTCGGCTACCCACTGCCCTCAGTGTACAACGCTCCTATAGTTGCCCACGCGCCGTTGCTTCATCATCGCGTGGCTTTTGCCCACACCCCCACGTTACTACATGGATTCCATAATCCATTCTTCTTTTAGATTCTGAGAGAGATGTCTGCTAACTTTGTACTTGAAATAAATCTAAATATATAAAACTCAAAGGTGACTGACTGACATAGTGATCTATCAACGCACAGCTCAAACCACTGGAGGGATCGGGCTGAAAATTGGCATGCAGGTAGATGTTATGACGTAGGCATCCGCTAAGAAAGGATTTTGATAAATTCTACCCCCAAGGGGATAAAATAGGGGATGAAACTTTGTATGAAACTTTGTCAATTTTAAACCGATCGGGCTGAGACTTCGCATGCATATAGCTACTATGACGTAGGCATCCCCTAAGAAAGGATTTTGATAAATTCAACCCCCATGGGGATAAAATAAGGGATGATGGAGGATGTAAATGTATTCGTTTTTTTTAATAATACTTAACGCGAGCGAAGCCGCGGGCAAAAGCTAGTATAGAATATAAAATGTGGCTTATTATTGATGTAGATGATTAACAAATAAACTTACAACATACTTCTAGAGTGTACAATAATAACAAAGTAAGGGCTGATTTTTCCAACGCCAGATAAATTTATCGGAGGAATAATTTAGAATTTTTGACAGTCCTTCCATTAAAAATCCGTCAGACGTCAATTTTATTCCACGAAAAAAAATCAGCCCTTAATATTCTAACATTGATAGGATAAATAGAAAACTCAAAATGTAAGTACAAGAACTTTTCTAAAAAATGCATTATATTATTATGTTATATAATTGCGTCTATACTTTGTCTAATATTATAAGTCAGGCCGTCGACTGCACAATACGAACACAACAACGAATAGATGTTTGGCGAATTTGAACTTTATTATTTACTAGAATTGTCAAACTGACAGATGTCAGGAACGCATTCTCTCGACGACCGGACTTTAGTAGATATTATATACTTTATATCTCGAGAAAGATGTTTGTACTTAGGCCCTACTATCTAATAAAACAGTACCTGATGTGTAATTCCAATTAATTCTTCCCTTTTTTTTTGTTAACTGATAATAGAAAGGTCTTTAAAGAAAAATTTTAATCCAATATTGGCCCGTTGTTGTTTTGTTTGTGGTTGCCTACCCGAAAGGGCTATAAAAGATTAGAGGACAAAGAAAACCCAGCCGATTTTGACGGCAGCTTGTTTGCAACTACACACATCAAAAGTGTCTAGGGATCAACATATATTTTTGCAATAACTTTTCTCCTGATTGATATTAATTAAAATTTTCTTTAAGGATTCATCAAATAAAGTGTTTTCGTTTGTCACAGTAACGATAAACCAAGTCACCTTTGCATTAATAAAGAAATTTGCCATTTTCCTAATAAAGGGATTTTTGACATTTGAACCACTAACACAAAAGTTCGAAAAAAAGACTGAAATAACAGTTTTCTTTAAAATTTTATTGGGTAACTTAAACAATTAATAATCCGTGTTTCTACCGCGAACACTAACAACACAAGAACATCGGTTTGGCATACTCAAAATGAGTTCATCCAAATCACGCTGTGGAATGGCCGCCCATGTTCGTTGCAACAACAAAAAAAGGTCTTCTTGCGACTGGATACCCTCCATATTCGGCAGAGCTCTTCTCTGTAGCATATCCCATGCATGCTCAATCGGGTTCAAGTCTGGCGACTGAGCAGGCCAGGGCAGGACATTGATGTTAGCTGCGGCGAGAGTCTGTCTTACAACTCTTGCGGTGTGCGGTCGTGCATTATCATGCATTAACTGAAATAAGGGACCGATTTGCACTTGTAGAGGAACGATGACGTCTGATACAATCGTCTCAGCATAAATTTGAGCGTTGAGGTTGCCTCTGATCCAAATCAACCCAGTTCTTCCGCCGATCCAAATACCCGCCCATACCATGATGGTTCCACCACTATAAGGATGGACTTCCTGGCAGGATTTTAATCGCTGTTGGCGTCCAGGTGTTCTCCAGTGTCGTATACGTCTTGTATCCGGTCTCATACCAAAACGAGACTCATCAGAAAAGCACACGAAACGCCATTGTTCTTCTGCCCAATTTCTGTGTTCAAGAGCCCATTGATATCGAATCCTACGATTGTGCATTGCTATAGGTGGTACCCGTAGCGGTCTTCGGGAATGAAGGTTCACTTCATGCAAGCGGTTTCTGACTGTTTGGTCGCTAATTAAGTTCCCTGAAGAGTGATGAAGCCTCACGGCTAACATCATGGCGGTTATTGTTGGAGCTCTTCGAGTTAAGATTTGAATGTATCGGTCTTGTCTCCGTGTGGTGCAGCGATACCGTCCTCCATGGCGCTCAGCCACGGTACCAGTGCTTCGGTAACGTGTCCAAAGTCGACTGATAACACTCTGACTTGTATTCAGAGCTAAAGCCACAGTACGTTGCCGGGAACCAGCTTCTATCATTCCCACGGCTCTGAGCATTTCTTCCCTGCTTAAATGACGTCGCCGCTCCATAATAACGTTGGTTTTAATCAGTAGTAGGGAAACAGTAGCACTAATAATGTCTTCAATGCGTTGTATGTTTTTATAGGGAAAATATTGACAGCTGATTTTCATCTTTTACTCGGATTTGATTCACAGTTCCTGATTCAAATTATGAAATGCACCAAAAAGGATCCATATAAATTTATAAAATCATAAATTTATTACAAAGCCACATCTCAATCTCAAGAAATCCGCATAAAAATGCTTGATCCCTAGACACTTTTGATGTGTGTACATAATGTGCCATGCTAGTTTATGTAAAATATAATATAAATTATTGTTAAGGTATAAAATCTATGCGCTAATCACACTAATATTATAAAGGCGAAAGTTTGTGACTGTGTGAGTGTGTGTGGGGGTGTGTTTATATTTGTTACTTCTTCACGCTCAAACGGCTGGACCAATTTTGATAAAATTTTGTTTGGATGTAGCTGGCACCCTGGATTAATTTATATGCTACTTTTTATCCCGATATTCCCACGGGATCGACCTTTACGCGGGTGTAGCCGCGAGGCGCAGCTAGTATAATATAAAGTTGAAGAGTTTGTTTGTTTTTTTGTTTGAACGCGCTAATCTCTAAATTCTTTTTGCATTTCATAGCCTATTTCTTGAACTTTCTTATTTATTTTTATTCTGATTTCAAGTTGTCTATCATCCATTTTATAATAAATATGTCTTAAGTTTTAATCTGTTAATAAATGTAACTGAATAATTAGTTAAATCTTATTTCTACTTAAAACCACCATTAACATTGTATCAACAAACAGCTTGGCTGTTTTCACCTCCAATAACAGACAGCTCATCATCATCATCATTTCAGCCGAAAGACGTCCACTGCTGGACATAGGCCTTCCCCAAACACCTCCACTTCAACCGGTTCTGTGCTTCTCGCTTCCAACGGGTTCCTGCGGCCTTCACAAGGCCGTCGGACCACCTTGTGGGAGGCCTTCCAACGCTACCTCTTCCGGTACGCGAAAAAGATCAGATCAGACTGCTAAATAGAAAAAAATTGAATAAAAGTTTAGGAGCAAAAGATAAATTAGGTCTTTTGAGAGACTTTTGTGAAACCTCTAGTCTTCAGACACGGTACGTAAATTAACTCATCGAATGCCGCAACTAGAGACACAATAGAAAGACAATTGCTTATGTCGAACTGTGTAACTTAAGACATTGAAAAGGTTAATGCAAAACCGTAAGTTAATTTCAAGTATCGTTATAAATACATAGATTAGCCACTTGACATACTTGAGCTAAGACCTCAGCTGAGTAATGGCCGACACTATTTAAAATTATCTCTTTACAATGAGCCTACAATGAACCTCTGTCACCTGTATGCAATATTTAATCTTTAATCGCGATCGAATCCTGAGGTACAGTTGTTCAAAAAACTGTTTCGCACAGAAACTTTTATGTTAGGTACTGTTTCTATGCGAAACACTTATCAGGCCCACCATAAAATATTATGTTTACTTATTTAACTACTTTATATTTACAAAACTTAAGTTCTTGGCATAATTACTTTACTTTCAAGTCGGTTAGGTGTTACCATATTTTAAAAGAAGATATTACCAAAATAATTAATATCCTGACCACTGAAACAAGATACTTTAGAGGTTTTTAATGAAGAAACTTTTCCGTGTAATTAAATGTTTTTTCTTAATTACAAGGTTTAATTACTTTAGCCGAATTACCTATATCTGAATCCTTTTTTAACCCCCGACGCAAAAACGACGGGGTGTTATAAGTTTGACGTGTCTGTGTGTGTGTGTGTGTGTGTGTGTGTGTGTCTGTCTGTGGCATCGTAGCTCCCGAACGACTGAACCGATTTTGATTTTGTTTTTTTTGTTTGAAAGGTGAATTAGTCGGGAGTGTTCTTAGCTATGTTTGATGAAAATCGGTCCAAGATGGCCGCCGCCACAAAATGGCTGACTAAATATTTTTTCACAACTCCCTTAATATGGGTATCAAATGAAAGGGCTTGAATAGTAGAATACTATACACTATGATAAATTTCAAATCCAAGATGGCCGCCACGACAAAGTAGCGAATTACGTTTTTTTTTCACAACTCCCTCAATATGGGTATCAAACGAAAGGGCTTGACTAGTAGAATACTATAATAAGCTATTACAAATTTCAAATCCAAGATGGCCGCTACGACAAAGTGGCAAATTAAATTTTTTTTTCACAGCTCCCTCAATATGGGTATCAAATGAAAGGGCTTGACTAGTAGAATACTATAATATGCTATTACAAACTTCAAATCCAAGATGGCCGCCACCACAAAATGGTGAATTATTTATTTTTTTCAACTCCTTCAATATAGGTATCAAATGCAAGGGCTTGACAAGTAGAATAATGTACACTATATTGAATGTCTGTGTGGTGCCGGACTTAAAGAATAGCACCACCCCATACTTCCCGTGGGTGTCGTAAAAGGCGACTAAGGGGCGTACCGGAGAATGGGCAGCAGCGTTCTCTATGCATTTCACCTCCATACCATACTGCGATCGCCAACCCGCCTGCCAAGCGTGGCGAATATGGCAAACCCCCCCCTTTTTGGGAGGCCTATGTCCAGCAGTGGACGTCTTTCGGCTGAATTGATGATGATGATATTGAAAGGGGATGAGGATTATTAACTAACGAAATGAAAACTAAAAACTTGAAGAAAAAAAAATTCTGATCAATGCTCTAGAATGATGAGGAAAGTGGAGTGATGACTGGTACCTACGACCACTGAGTTTGACTATTTTTATTACGAATGGAAATATCCTACTTAAAAAGCGTAGGTATTTCTACATCAGATAGTGTCACAGTCCCATTTTATATACTAGATCTGAAATACCTAAGATATCTAATAGCTATGAAATACCTGTACGAAAGTTGAATAACTAGAAAAAGGATATAATGAAATAATAAAATCTGTTTAGTCTTTAAAAATATTCTTCAACTAAGTGTAAATTAATAATTATTTTTTGACGGATAAAAACCTACAAAAATTAAGGAGTCCCTACAAAAAGCATGAAATAAAAAATTAAATTAAAAATTTAAAAAACCCCCGACACAAAAAATAAAATTAAATGTAAATAATTGGAAAAGGATCAAATAATATAAAAACCCCCAACTTAAAGAATCTAGGTAACGAGACTAAAACAGATAAATTCATATGGAAGTCGGGGGACCGTTCTGTGAAACACCTTCTATGCTAAACGGGCCCCCGACTGCCATATGAATTTATCTGTTTTAGTCTCGTTACCTAGATTCTTTAAGTTGGGGGTTTTTATATTATTTGATCCTTTTCCAATTATTTACATTTAATTTTATTTTTTGTGTCGGGGGTTTTTTAAATTTTTAATTAATGTGATTTATTAGAAAAATAAAATGTTAAATGGCAAATGAGATACCTAAGTACGCACAAAGGGCGGGTTGTCGAGCGTTCGCGATACCGACACTGCACTGTTGCCGCACCGCGCGCTTTGTATGAAAACAAACGAGCGTCCGTGCGCAATACGACAAACGCACCGCTTCGGCACCGCAACGGTCCGACATGAAACGTCAAAATTGAAAGCGCCCCACTAGATATAATTGAAAGTATTTGTTTTCTATATTAAGATAAAACATTAATTTCGTTTCACAAAACAAGACGTTTAAAAAAGTGCGACATTTAATTTTAAGTAAAAGGTTTTTTTCAGAATTGTGTTTTCTTTCAAGAAAATTTCCATTGTTTTGCAAAAACTGGTTAGTCAGTAGATGTCAGTAACTCAAAGTGCATTAACAGCACTTAAGAAAACGAAATTGAAAAAAATATTTGTTAAAAAACTTAACACTTTTCATGCAATTATGGATCTTTTAAGTGCAACTTAGTTTTTAATACATGTAAGCGCAGTCATTTAATAAATACAAGGTGCGTAATTATTACACTTACTTAAGTATTCAAACATATCTTAAGGTCCATAATATACAGGGTGGCAGGGTCATCCTCGATGACCATGCCAGGGATTCAGTACATGATTCTGGAACATTCTGCATTCTGAAATTTTTCTTCGGTAGTTAGGAAAAATAGGAGTTCCATACATATTGAACGCGTAAGTATTGCACTTTTGTATGAAACAGCAGATTTTTTTATGATATCCGACGAAAAATTTCTATACTAAAAAAAAAACTAGGATCATGTGCTAAATTCGTGGTTACAGTTTGTGTGTCGATGTCCTGCCACTCTGTATATTCACAACACCGAATTAGGCTTGGGTACTCACAGTAGTTAAACACTGCGAATCTATTCACAAAATGGAACAAAACCCAGTTTGACGTTAAACCCTGGCAATTAATAAAGCATTAGTAGCGAAATGATAAATTGTGTTTTCGAACAAATCACAATGATTGCTGATTACAATTGTATGGACAAACAACACGTTTAGTGTTAACTGTGTTTATATGGCAAAGCAATTAAGAGTAGGCAGAGCTATATAATAGAGTGCAATCAGTTAATCACGCCACGCTTCGTAAAGGAATCGCCGTACAAGGCATTACATTTTTGAGACTAGAATTTAGACATTTATAAGGAGGCCCAGTGGAGCAATGGTGGCCCAGTGACTTTCGAGCTGTAGGTTCGAACCCCGACAGACGCTGTACTTTGTATAAATTATTTTATCACCACTACTCTCTAAAATGGTGAAGGAAAACATCGTGAGGAAACCGGCATGTCCTAAAATCAAAAATTCGAAGACATGTGACATCTACCAACCCGCACTGGGCCTGCTGCGTGGTGGATTACGGCCCATCACCGAGAGGAGGCCTGTGTCCCAGCTGTGGGAACATTACAGGCTGATTATGCTGTAAGAAGGCCCACCAGTAAATGCTTCTATGGTAAAGTAGGATATTATCATCACATTAAATTCACATGTTTTAATAAACCTTATTAGTTAAAACAAATCTATCCCATCCTCAGTTCACTGAATGTTGTATAGAAATAAATGGTCATTACTGCCGAGTGCCGCGACCTAATATGGGCCTCTCGTACGTCGAGACTTTGAGAGTAATGAGAGGATGTGCTAACATACTAAAGTAATATTGTACAGTTAAAAAAACAGGAGAAATAAATACTTAATTTTTTTTTATTACTAATTATTTTTTTAGATTGCCCATAGTATGTATGAAAATGAGAAAGGTATTCTTGAGTTACAAGATAATTATGTATAAAATTATAATAATAGATGTCAGGGCAAATTTTACACATAGGTAATGTGATTTTGATAAAAGTCGACTTGGTACTTAAAACAAGTTGAAAACAATTAATATTATTATTCTTCGTCATTTGGATAAGTAGCTAATTGACAAACGTATATTTTAAGTATATTCCTTAAATTACAATTACTTTTCTATAATAAAATTAATATCAACTCGCGATGGATTGTAGGAGTGTAGGGAGGCCTTTGCTCAGGACAGCGTAGGCTAGTAAAATAATATATTAATAAGATAATTATTATAATTAAATCAATAATTATTATAGTTGTCTGTGTGGTGCCGGACTTAAAGAATAGCACCACCCCATACTTCCCGTGGGTGTCGTAAAAGGCGACTAAGGGAGACCGGAGAATGGGCAGCAGCGTTCTCTATGCATTACACCATCATACCATACTGCGATCGCCAACCCGCCTGCCAAGCGTGGCGATTATGGCAAACCCCCCCCCAAATGGGGGAGGCCTATGTCCAGCAGTGGACGTGATGAATTAAATCAAGTGTGTCGAAATACAAAAAAAAAAAATTACAAGCTTACTGTCACTGACTGTACTAATAAATAAATGTCCAACGTTAAGTAAATCGATCGTGACCGCATTAATGCGCAGCCTTAATAACCTGACATTGACTTCGTGTAGACTCTAGCAGGATGTACGTACAGGGAGGATTTAGGCTTGGTTTAGACTAACCACTGTTTAGTTATAGGAACTAAAACTCTGCGACTGCGTCGTAAAAATGATCCTATTTTTTGTGTGACCTACTTTTCCTTATTTTTGTTAAAAGAAGATGTAGGTCATTCAATCCGCCAAACGTTTTCCAATCTACGTTGGGGTCGGCTTCCAGTCTAACCGGATGCAACTGAATACCAACAACAACTGCCATTTCCGGAGCAACTGCCATTTTGACCTCCAGTTACTAGGATACCCCTTGGGAAGACTTTTGGGCTTCTGACTACCCGTAACGACTACCAGGATCTACGAATTACAACTGGGACCAACGACTTAACGTGCTTTCCAAGGCACGCAGGGGTCTCGATATGTAATGGCTGGTCACCCATCCACGAACCGACCGCGGTAATTGTAGCTTAACTTGCGATCAGCCCGTGCGGCTGTTATTATTTAGTTACGAGCCCTTGAATATGTTGGTAAATGTAACAAACACTGCTAATAATGACCACACAGTTTAATAGAATTGAATAAATAATTGTGTAGTAGTCATATAGTAGCTTTTTGAACAGTACCTAAAGTCCATTTGATTTGCATCACAACGTTTACTTATTATAATACAGACATTATATTGTTAAAACATAACGCGTGACTAGTATGAGCCAAGCCTTAGGTAAATTAGTGTGCTCTATTGACCTTGGACCAGAAGCTCGTCGTTACGTACAATCGAATTCCCATCGGTTACGGGCTCGGTGACGCGGCGGAGACCTTACGTAGCCCTCGACATCAGTCGGTGAAGCAGAAATATATAAATACGTTTGTGCTAACATACATCGATGCTATTAAATTATGTAGGTTGTTTGTACAGGCCGTGTACTCGATGGGACTTCCATCGGAAAAAATGAGGAACTTCCTTATTATACAATTTACTCTCCTGTACAGGGTTATTGGTAAAACATTAACAACCTCTTAAGAGGTCATTGTACTCATCATTATGAACAACATTTACTATGGGACCAAACGTGAAAAAAATCAGCTGTTCGCTACATTTTGACGAGATAAACGAACTTAATTGTAGGGAACAGCTTTTCCGCTGATTTCAGGTTTGGTCCCATAGTAAAAGTTTTTCATAATATGTTAATGTTATACGAATAACCCTGTGTTACCCTTTATGGGATCAAAAATCCTTCCTTAGTGCTCAGTTTCATTATATAAGGAAATCTTTTTGCAAAATGTCTTGCTTCTAGCTAGACCCAGCGGTTTAGGCGGGCGTTGTGTCAGTGAACTTAAGATTGTTATTAAGATAGACAGCTCTTAATCATAGGTTCTCAACGTGGGCGTTAAAGCCCCCTCATGAGCGTTTGATACTTTCAGGGAGGCAGTAGGAGACCCAGAGACAATTTATATATCGCGATACATGGTAAGTAAAAACGGGGGCTCTAGAAAGAAATCTAATGAAACGAAACTAACTAAAATCTAGTTAAGAACCTATGCTCTAGATCATCAAACACATCACACTTGATATAAAAAAAATATCGGAACTAAAATCGATCTGTTATTGAGCTTATCTACTATCACATGGGACTTTTAAACATACCTTTATAATATGTTTGGGAGAATGATTCGGGGAACAAAGACGTGTTCGACCTAAAAATCTCTGTTTATAATTATAATTATTTTTGTTACTTCAACTTTACTTAGATATAAGCCCAGGTTATTCTTGAAAATGTTTTGTGATTGTAAGAAACATTATTAATTAACATCACAGACTTGAATGTTTATCCGCCCACAAAAAAATAAATAAAAAACTATTCGTTTTACTGCCAAAATTATTCTATAATAATTACTGAAGACCTACATTTTTAAAGACAACTAACTATTTGCCTATAGACGACTTCTTTGATTCATAACTTAAAACATAATTATTTTATTGTTGTATTTTTCTGCTGGATTCGTCCTTGCTCTGATAAACAGAGCTGAAAACAACTACTTTTACAGTAAGAACTATTGTGTAACAATATGATGTAATACATCGCTGTCGCTTACATGGTGTATTTCCTTAAAGTTTAGGTCATTCGGAATGTTTTTCCCAAACAGTTTCAAGGCATGACATTGGGACAAGGAAATGATCGTCGATTCAGAAATCATAGGCTGATATACTACTTAGATTGAATTGAAGTAATGTGACCTAGAATCTTAAAAAGTAAGAATTGTTAATCGACATCACCCAGATAATGTGCGTGCTTTTATGATCAGATGTATGAGCGTAAACGAAGCAAAATAGTATGTATGGATCGTAGCAGGTGACCTTCCGTAGTTGCTGCCTACCCATGGAAAGAAAGCGTGAGTTTATATAATCCATACTTCCATACTTACTATAATAATATTATAAATGCGAAACTGTGTCTGTCTGTCTGTTACCTCTTCACGTTTAAACCGCTGAACCGATTTAGATGAAATTTAGTAAACAGATAGTTTGAGTCCCGGGAAAAGACATAGGATAGTTTTTACCCCGATATTCCCACGGGATCGACACTTATGCGGGTGTAACCGCGGGGCGATGCTAGTTGTATATAATAATAGCTTCAGCCCATTACCACAGATTAAATAGTTACTACGTAACAGATACTTCACTCAGTAGAAAATTCCTAATAAGTACCTACTGCTATAATAGCCTACTCCGTCGCGTCAGCAACCGCTGCATGCTAATATGTGCCTAAATGCTCAAGCGTACAGTTGTGATTGCTTCGCACCACGAGATCCCACAGCAATCGCAGGGCTGCCTCTTCGATAAAATTAAATTAACATAACTATTTGTGTCTATTTTGTTGACAACTTTGAATATGTTCTGACTATAGTTTAAAATTGTATCGTTTATCAAATATATTTTTTTATAAATTGGTGCTGACTGTGCAATACATCTAAAACATGACATGACATCTTCATTGACAGGTAAATGGAAAAATGTTAGGTGTTTATCCCTTCTTTTACTTCATTTGCACCCATCTACTGCACATAAGGTACCAGACGGCATCGTAGGTACGCGTACAAACGAATAGAACAATTAAAATTGAACAACGTGCGTGCGCTTCGCTTGCGAAAACCGCTCTGAATTTGGTTAAACAAAAATTTGGTGGAACAAAAATTTGCACTTTAAAGTTTAATATTTCGTAAATGGAGCATTAAATAGAAAAATATTTTTAGCAACCCCCAAGTCATTTTAGAAGACCTGTTCAACGATTCTCCACACGATGGGGTAGACGACGAAGAAAATATTCATCCCCACTTCACATGTAGGGGAGATACCCTCAAAAAAAATATTTTCCAAAATTTTATTTTACCACTTTGTCGGCGTAATTGATATACGCCCTCCTACAAAATTACAGCTTTCTAGTACTAATGGTCTCTTAGAAAAACTTTGGACAGACAGACAGACAGACAGACGGATATGACGAAACTATAAGGGTTCCTTGTAGGAACTACGGAACCCTAAAAAAGAGATCAGATAAGATCTGTTAAAAAGATCCTGTAAAAACGGGTGTCCTATAATGTGTACGCGCCCTTAGTTATTTAAAAGAAACCACATCTTAGTCCCTCATTAGCCAACACAAGGAAAACTGGAGATAATACAACAGTAACTTATTAATTAATTTCAGCTAGCTATATTGTCATCACCTGCATTACGAAATCTATTGTTGTTTGTAGAAGAAGTGCTTCATATAAATACTGTGTGTCTTAGTTCTGTAGATGTCAGGAAGCAAGATGGACAGACATATTCTTGTGGTAAGACAATGTTCCTATAATCTTTATTTTTTAATGTTTTTTATTACTAATTTTTCACTTCATTGGTTTCAATGCCTTCTATTTTATAACATTCTTGTAACTTCATCGATATTATTTTTTTTTTCGTTTTTCGTATTTGAATAGTTTGATTTGCTTGAAACTAGACCAACGTGTTCATTTCGCTCATTTATGATAAGCGAGTTTTTGTTTGTCCCTAAGGACAACGAGATTTTATTAATACTGTATATGAAAATAACATTATATACCCGATTGCGTTTATTAACTTTTTTTTTTGTTTACTCTGTTCTGTCCCACTACGTTAACAATATAAAAATTAAAGCCTATTCAGTTAAATATAAACGTGATGTGTTAATTGCGCATTTACCAGCGACGGGTCAAGTTCAGAACGCGCGAATATAATGTTCGTTGAAAAAAAAAAAATACAAACAGGCAAAGGTAGCGTAAAATGTTATAGCAAAAAAATCAATAGACGTTATGTTAAAAATTCCTAAAAAAAACAGAACTCTGCAAAACAAACATCGTTTTGAATTTACGTGCTTCAGGCTATAAAAAAGTTTATTTCAATTAGGTACTTTAACACGAAAACTGAATTATTTTTTTTTACTTCAATTTCATAAAGTTTTCATGCAAAACAGTTAATTTTTTCAGCTACTTTTCTTGTCTAATATTCTTTGTTCCATTTTTGCCTGCCAGATCCTCTTATCTAAAAAGCCCAAATACTATTTGTGCGCGTCTGTACTAAACAAACCCCCATAATATTTTTTGCGAAACGATATATATTTAGCTAGCAATATTTTTGTACGCACGGTTCAGACAGACTTTCATGCCAGGCTCAAATGACACGGATTTGTAGGCGGTCTGGGTTAACAGGTCATAAATACTGGCACTCTATAAAATGTATGTACTAAATACGAATAAATACACGCTTTTCTTTTTACAAATATGCGCTTTCTCAATCTTGGGCTTCCTCAATCTTCATCATCATTTCAGCCGAAAGACGTCCACTGCTGGACATAGGCCTCCCCCAATTTTGGGGGGGTTTGCCATAATCGCCATGCTTGGCAGGCGGGTTGGCGATCGCAGTATAGTATGATGGTGTACTGCATAGAGAACGCTGCTGCCCATTCTCCGGTCTCCCTTAGTCGCCTTTTACGACACCCACGGGAAGTATGTGGTGGTGCTATTCTTTAAGTCCGGCACCACACTGACAATCTTCATATACCAAGGTATTTCAAATGTGTTTCGATAACAAGTCAAATTATGGGTGCTTTTCATACCTAAAATGTGCAGTCTGCCTTTTTACCAAAACTCGTTCCTCTAACATTTCTCTATAGCCCATACCGACACGACTGTAAAAGACCACAAAGTACCAGCCCACCATAAAACAAAAGAACTCTCTCTTCCAGATTCTCCTAGCCGCAACCATCGCAGCAGCGTCCTCAGGCTATGACGTGGACTACCACACATCCTACCACTCGCATCCCTTCCCTGTACACCACGCCCCACTAGTTCAGGCCGTACAACCTGCGCAAATACACGGGCTCTATGCGGTACCTGTGGGGCACGCTGTACACCCCATACCGTTGCAGATGCTGCAGCCGCCGCTTGTCAAGTATCACGTGAAGACGCATTATCATGTGTTCTAAATAAAGTCAATTGATGTACAAAGCTAAAGTGAAGACTTTCCTTTATTATGTTTTTGGCCTTCTTTTTGCATGTTTGATCAGGAATTATTTGTGCTCGGTTGGTGGCAATGTTATTGGCTCGCCCCCCTATAACATGGGACTTGAACATAACTGCCGAAATGAGGGTGTAATATGGGTCCACCTCTGCTTAACCCTTCAGGGAAAATTGGCGTGATGTTATATTATTGTATGTGTGTGTTTTAGAATTACAAATGAGGTCTAACGTTTTTACACACTATACACTCTGTACTATATTCCCACACAACCACGTTCTCTATTCTTAGTTTTCACACGTTCTATTTCATAAGTAATGTTCCAAAGTTCTAATATCTAGGACTAGAATCGTTCGGAATATAATATTTTGAACATATAACACGTAAGACACGCCCCACATTCACTATGGTCACGCGTGATTGTTTCGCGGAACCATTCCTTTGTATCGCTACAATAAGGGCATCTCCAGACGGATATATTATAGTCTGGTAGGTTTGTGGTATGACTAGAATTATTTTTGTGATATGAATTTAATATCATTTTGCAAGTGATCATTTGATTAATGACAGGTACAAGTTATCCTAAAAGGAAACAATTTATAGATGTTTTAGGTGCCAGATCTCTACTGTACAGACACTTACGTTCAGATAGACAATCACTCTATGTAAAATGCTGGTATTTAGCTCCATCTGGTTTGACTTGATGCCGTCCCCAACATAGTTGGGAAAAAGGCTAGGCAGATTGATCGATGTGTACTGTACAAAAATATTGGTCGTGCTGAAAACAACATGGAAATTTCATGTAATCGAGATTCAAAAGTACCAGTACGTAACCCCTTTCACTACATGACCCAGAAAGGATCATTATAATTATGATTTGTTCCAGTCTGATCCCCTGATCCCCCCCTCGATCTTCTGCTAGTTTTTCTTCTGTTTTAATCTCTATAACCATAACCATAATCAGCCTTTTAATGTTCCCACTGCTGGGACACCGGCCTCCTCTCGGTGAGATGGAGTGGGCCGTAATCCACCACGCCCGCCTTTTATTCTCTATATGGCTGTAAAAAAAGTGAACAATTCGGCCATCTACAAAGGACCAGAATGGAACATACATATTATTTAGGGCAGTAATTATAGTCAATATCCAGCCCAAGTCTGTTGTAGACTTGTACAAATATATCGTGTAATAAAGTCCTTACGAACCGTCGAGACGGGAATAAATCTTGCGGGCATACAAAAAACCCTGATGTTGGATCTACGAAGTTTTGTTCAGTCCTTTTGTAAGAAGATAAGTACTTAATTTGTCATAGGAGTATAATATGTAGGTTTAAGAGCCCGCCCTATAAGCATGAGTTTGTGAGTGGTCATTGTTAATTAGTCTGAAATACGAGATGCCTGCTATAGAGGAATATTGCATAGAAATCTCAAGTTGAATGGTTAAAAATCAAAAGTCATTTATTCAAATTAGAGTCAAACTTGGCAACGGCGTTTCTAAACATATGTATTATTCATTCATTTAAGACGCTCATAAAGATTCAATAATTTTAAAAGCCAGTGGCATTTCACTGCATAAGAGAACAGGCTTTCACGACATTTGACAGAGAGATAATAAAAAACGCTAATCATTTAACAATTATGTATCTATTTCATAAACACGTTATGAATTACATAAGTAATATTCAAATTCTAAGTAAGATAACAGTTTTCCGCATTCTACCAAGTACCTAACTGTCACTAGCAGAACTTACTTCATAAAGAATGCTACTTTATATGTTGACTTGAGGATTTGCAAGTTCGAGCTCATGATTTACCTCTGAAACTTCCCCGAACTCGTTATTTTGTCCTGTCAGTAACAAAGCTGTAATTAAGCAAAGTTCTAAAGGCCATTACACCTCGCAATAGTTCAGTATGAGGCGAATGAACTATCAAACGACTGGAACACTATTCAGTTTTGACTAATTTTAAATGTGTGATGTGTCTGACGGGTGCTTAAACTACATATTTATATCCCACGAAGAGCAGCGCGCTATACTTGTGGTTACCAACACGCTGCACGCACGCACGTGTACAAATACGCTGTGCATGTGTGCGGAAGTCGGTTAGTCGGCACATAATACAAACACACACACAAACACATACACTTTCGAAATTTTCCCTGTTCTGGAACGATGATGACTTTATAGGTCTGTTGAGCACGTGTCAGTGGAAATTTGCTTTGTGACCTAAAAATATCAAACATGTATAATTCCTTTTTATTGGCACCCAGGAGGCTTGCCTAGTTTGAGGCCAAAGTCACACGATATTGTTTTATTTATTCTATTTGGAAAGCAATATCACTGTCTTATCTTGGTAGGTAAAATATCTATCGAGACACATTCCAGACACGCCTGCCATAAACTATCCTCACCACAGATAAGCAAGTTCAACTATACGTAAATTCAAACAATTTTGGCTTCAGCTTTTGAATCCCGACACCTTAATCGTGTGGGCGTACGCAGAAAGGTTTCAACCTTTCAACAGTGTGATTTAATTACTTCAGCACTGTCAGCTTTTTGAATACAATTATGATGTTTAATGAAAGAGACGGATGTGAGCAAACAGACACTTTCAACTCGTGTGTGGCTTTTTGGGTTACAACAATTATTTTTTACAGGACCTCGTAATTATAACCGTTGCACATATAGATATCCGATATCGATATCCGTGGTTGCTCACAATACCTATTATATGCAATTTGTTGTGTAGTATTCTAAAGTTAGCAGCCCAGAGACCGGATTTGTGCCCAATTGATGGCAATAGGCTCACTGATCTTTATATTATATCAGACTTTAAAACCCAACACCGGTGTTACTGCAGTGTGGCAGGGGACATCGACGTGGGGAAAACGTAACCATGAATATCCAGCACATGATTCTAAATACCCTTGCGTAAAAATTTTTCGTCGCTAATCAGAAAAAATATCTCAACGCTGGGGGTCCAGTCATGTACGGAGTCCACAGTACCAGCAGGGTAGTTGCGTAACACACTGTCAGTAGCAATGGGTCTCATTTTGACAGTTGAACAACATTCATTGCCAGACAATCCTGATCTCCCTTTTACAATATTTAATTGCACTTACGTACTACATCATTATAAAAGCTCCAAGAACTGAGAGGATTAGAGAGAATTAATACAAAACAAAGGAGATATGCCATGTGTCTTTGGAGAGTGTTTTGTGTCCGTGAGTGCAATATAAGTCCTCACGCCCAGCGCCCGCGAAGGGCACTGGGCGTGAGCACGTACTTGCCCGAAAGTGTGTTTGTGTGTCTGTGTGTGGTTAAAAAAGTGAAACGCGATCTAAGATTAGTTTGAGTAGGCGAATATTTCCGATAAATGAAATGCCACCCTTTCAAGAGATACAAGCATACCTCTTACGTTATGTGGTAGTAACGGTAATTCTACGGTGTGCCTGCAAAATATTGTCTACCCACAATCTAGTTCTCGTAATATTTTCTACAAAAATATCACGGCATGATACACAATGAGTCGGAAATTGCTCCGTATTCACGTGGGCGATATCTGTATCGCCTTTGTGCCGCTTCTGCATCGGTCGAGGTAGGTAGTGAAAGTTTTACGGTTTTGTAATATTATTCCAGTTTGTTCGCGGTGTCGGAAAATTCGTTGATAAAAACGGTAAAGAGAATCGGTGTAGTTTTGTTTGCTCGTTAATAAGTACTACGAACCCCCATTCTCGATAACAGTTTCTATTTAAAGAGCCATTTCGTCGTCGTCGTCGTTTCAGCCGATAGACGTCCACTGCTGGACATAGGCCTCCCCCAATTTTGGGAGGGTTTGCCATAATCGCTACGCTTGGCAGGCGGGTTGGCGATCGCAGTATGGTATGATGGTGGAATACATAGAGAACGCTGCTGCCCATTCTCCGGTACGACCCTTAGTCGCCTTTTACAACACCCACGGGAAATAAGGGGTGGTGGTATTCTTTAAGTCCGGCACCACACAGACAACAAACAGACAGCCATTTACTATATAAGAAAGTGTTCAGTAGGCAATATTTCAGTAAGTTTTCTGTCATCATACTGCTTCACGTCTTCATCATCAAAATATAGAGGTGTTTCCTCGGAGATTACTTAGCTTTTGAAGATCCCACTTATAAACAGAGTTATAAAAGGAATAAAGACCTTAACATAAATAACACAATCAGCAAACTAAACCATTGAGCTCGAGCACTTTGGCACTGAGCTTGAGCACTTATGAATTGAGCACTTACCAAAAAAGTTTATAAATTCCAGTTCAACAAACAAAACCTTTCAATTTCTCACCATTATTAATATTACGTCAAGACGTACGTATTTAGTTTTTAATTTAATAATAAAGGGTTTTATAATAAACGTTTTTCATCGAGTCTACTTCATTTTTTTTTGTCTCTTTAGTTAAAACTTAGTCACCACTTTGGCACTGAAAACAGATGAAAACACTCATTTTCTTACCACTACACTAACTCCAAAACTTCAGTGAATCCTTTGATCTCATCGATATAAACTTTAATTTGTTCAAACTATTCCATTCTAAATTGAATGTACTTTGTTTTGAAAGTTTTGAATTATATTTTTTACACGTTTTTGAGGAGAGCCATCCATCACAAGAATATTAATCCATCATCGGACATTGGCCTGTAAAAGGACATCAACTGTCGAAAATAGGCTTCGAAATCACTGTTCAAAGTGGAAAGTTTTAATTTGTAGTTATGAGAAAATTTAAAAATGCAATTAGCATGGTGTTTAAAATATAACAGGGCAGTAAAAAGTAAGCGATGTTATTTACTCAGTAAGAAACCTTCTTACGACATATTTTTGATACATATAATCAAAAATAAAATGTAAAAAAAAGGTTTTCAAAAATGTCTACATATCCAATTATTACGTACCATCACGTCTTCAGGAAATATTTCCTAAAGGGTTACGCAGATGTTGTACAAACCGCAAGTAAAAAATACTTTATAGTCAAATTAATTGGCAAACAAAAAGGGCACTTCTAATGAATATTTAATGATAGGTACGGTGATATCTAAGGATGATGTAAGTCATCCACAAGCATGGATCAAAACGCTTAGGTAAGTTCAATGTTGCTACTGTAGACCTAAGTAACATCGTCTAGTTATAATGAAAATGATGATAATGTAATTAGGTATATAGAATATATTTATAGTTTAAATAGATTTATGCGTATCGTTTAAATTTAGCTAGCTGTGCAAAGTGGTTTCACCCGCATAATTGTCGATCCCGTGGGAATATTGGGATAAAAAGTAGCTTATATGTTAATCGTGATTATAAACTATCTGTGCGTCAAATTTCATCCAAATCCGTTCAGTAGTTTTAGCGTGAAGAAGTAACAAACATACAAACACTCTCACAAACTTTCGCCTTAATAATATTAGTATGACAATATTTATTCTTCAATTTCCCAAACCACTGTTTGTCTCTGCATCATCCAAAGGTTGACTGGTAGGAAATGCCCATGGCATTAAATCCGCCTCTGTATATTTGTGTGCTTAAAGCACTAAGGCTGATTTTAGAGTCGCGCTGACCGCACGCTGACCGTCGGCGCTGACAGCCTCAAACGTATGAACTTCAAGGGAGCGTTTTAGAATAACGCGTAGCTATCAGCGCGTGCGTTTCATACGTTTCGGCTGTCAGCGCCGACGGTCAGCGTGCGGTCAGCGCGACTCTAAAATCAGCCTAAATAAATAAACTGAAGGTCCAGAAAAGCTTCAATATTAATAAGTTTCATCACTCCACCTGTTTCAATTAGTGCTGTGTACAACAATATCGCGATCCGATCGGCGACGACGCAATTCGAATACACTCTATCTTAGCGTATTGTATGTATGTGTAGTACTGTTCTTGTATAGTGGCCATTACTGACCGACCTTTTTTGGTAAATGGAGGGTTATGGTGTTGCATATTTTTTTATAAATATTTGTATTTGTTTTAGGATCTATTAGGATCTAGTTTTTTGGATCAAAGTTTTAGTAGTGGTAGGGAGCGAATCAATTAGTTTATGAGAACGTTACTCCAAATATTTCATCCTCGTTTTTCTATTTTGACGCAAACATCCAAAAACTAGCACAACATTCAATAACCTTAACGATAATTATTTTCTTCGAAGGAAATAATAATCCATTTAAAAAGGTGCCTAATCTTAATTAGATAATAAATCTTAATTCTCGAGGGGACGATGAAAAACAGATGGTAGGAAAAATGCGTACTTTTACGAAAAACATTTCTTTCAGAAGTGGTCTAACTTTTGATGAGAATTTAGGTAATTAGTTATTTTATTATCTGCTGAATGATAAGCAAGAGGATTCTGATAACAATTTATTAATTTTAGGTTTAATATTTTGGTGCAATTTTGGTAAATGTTAAGGAATTCACAATGAACGTTAGTTTCGAGAAAGTTAGAGAAAGGCTGTGTCAGTCTGATACACGCTTCATTGAACACAAATGAAGGCTGTGGGCAGGAGTTTGTCTGGAATACACATTTGTAATTTAAATTATCACCACGACGAATGACAGACATAGGCCGAAGAACCCTATCATACTACGCTCCATTTCTTATATTTAAATAAATTTATTTACACATTATCAGTAGAAAAACACTATTCAAAATCTATTTCTAGGATCTCATTTGAATATCCTTAGAAATGTTATTAGAGCAAAATAAATATAACGATTACTTTTATTTCATAGACTTATTAAATTGGCTACTGATAAAAAATTTATTCAGAGCAGTACCTATTAAATTTAAGTCGGCAGATGATACCATTGATATAAATTCAATACAAAAAATAAACTAGTATGAATGAAAAGTTTATTAGCATTATGACCTAGTAAATAACATGTCACATACTTGTATTGAAGGCAACCAACAAGGTAAACATGAGGCACCAATTAACACAGTATTTTATAAAAGAAACAAAACGGCCTATTTTAGGTCACATACACTTATTAAGCTTCCTTTATTTAGCAAAACTTGGATCTCTTACAAGGCGCGTTATAAATCAAACTTTATTTCCTTTATATGGTTCCGTACCCTAAGGATAAAAACGGGACCCTATTACAAAGGCTCCACTGTCCGTCTGTGCGTCTGTCACCAGACTGTATCTCATGAACCGTGATAGCTAGACAGTTAAAATTTTCACAGATGATGTATTTCTGTTGCCACTATAACAACAAATACTAAAAACAGAATAAAATAAATATTTAAGGGGGGCTCCCATATAACAAACGTGTTTTTTTTGGCGTTTTTGCCTTGTGGTACGGAACCCTACGTGTGCGAGTCCGACTCGCACTTGGGCAGTTTTTTTTAATCCCAGATAGTAATCTGACATTTAAGTCTTTTGTGTTTGCTTTTTAGGGTTCCGTAGCCAAATGGAAAAAACGGAACCCTTATAGATTCGTCATGTCTGTCTGTCTGTCCGTCTGTCTGTCTGTCTGTCTGTCCGTCCGTATGTCACAGCCAGTTTTCTCCGAAACTATAAGAACTATACTGTTGAAACTTGGCAAGAAGATGTATTCTGTGAACCGCATTAAGATTTTCACACAAAAATAGAAAAACACAATAAATTTTAGTGTTCCCCATACTTAGAACCGAAACTCAATATTTTTTTTCATCAAACCCATACGTGTGGGGTATCTATGGGTAGGTCTTCAAAAATGATATTGAGGTTTCTAATATCATTTTTTTCTAAACTGAACAGTTTGCGCGAGAGACACTTCCAAAGTGGTAAAATGTGTGTCCCCCCCCTGTAACTTCTAAAATAAGAGAATGATAAAACTAAAAAAAAATATATGATGTACATTACCATGTAAACTACCACGGAAAATTGGTTTGAACGAGATCTTGTATGTAGTTTTTTTTTAATACGTCATAAATCGTAAACCGCAATTTACCATTCATTCAATCAACTCAAAAATATAAAAAAAACATTTAATTTCATAAACATAAACCTTATGCATAAACCCGGATGTTATGGAACCCTCGGTGCGCGAGTCCGACTCGCTCTTGCCCGGTTTTTTATTTAGAATAGGAGTTTGTCAAATTACTATCTGGGTTTAAAAAACGAACTTTAACAGCCGTATCTTATTGGTAAAATTTAGACATTAATTTCCTCATATATGCCAATATACAGTAACCCAACTATAGAACAGTAGTGCGCTCAAGTTGCATATTGCCAAACGTTAAGATTTATTACAGTATATGCATATAGCCTAGACCGTAGGTCTTAGGACTATAAAAGGACTAAACCTAGGTGATCTAGGTACACAGTCGCACAGCATCGACGGATTAACACACAGACAAGAAAACATATTGTACTGCAAAATGTTCAAGCTGGTAAGTTAAATATTTATTTTAATTAATTGATGATACTTTAATAATATTAATGGGAATAAGCTAATCGCATTGTAAAAAATAAGGGAAAGTAGGGAAGCTTTTATGACATGCTTGTAAATATAAACTAGTTTTTTTTTTTTTGCAAATTATTATAATTTTGAGTGAAACCATTAATGTCCGCTATTAAATTATTACGTCCCAGTTAATTTTGCAATAATTAATTATTAGAAAGCCAATAACATCTACAATGTTACCAACGACCTCTGCATTTAAATCCAGTGCATGTAAATTGAAATTGACTGGATTTGAGGTCATCATTTTACCAAAACTTTTTTTTACTAATAACTCCAATGGACACCCCCTTTTTTCATTAATTAAAAGCAAACCTTTTGAAAAATTTCAAATGTAAAAGTTTTCAATTTAACGTTTCATACAAACTAATCAAGTGGAACTAAAGTGACCCTGGACTTAAATTAGTTTTATTTCAAAAGTTTGTCACCTGAACAGTTTTACTAACACAACAAGTTAACAGCGGTCATCGACCTGAGATGATTAATTTCTATTCCTCAATATAAAGCTAGAAATATCGGAAATTCTTAGACAGCCGAGTATTTGAAGTGAACTTCAATAATTTTATATATTTAGTGAACAGACTGTTCAATCGCTATCTAGTCGTAAGCGCTACTGCAGGTCATGAGATCCTTGGTTCGATTTCCAGATCGAGCAAAGTGTTCTTGGGTTTTGACATTCCAGAAATTTTTCAGTAGTAGCCCGAAGTCTGGAGTTGTGCCCAGTTGTGACTTAAACATAACTGACAAAATGTGATGGGTGTACTATAATTACACCTACCTATGCCTTACCCCCCGGGGATTGCAGGCGTGATGTTATGTAATATAACGGAACTTCACAATTCAAAAGTATTGAATGCACTACTAACTACACTAAATAACTAATCTAAAATAATGTTAGAATAAAATTAAAATATTTAAAAAAATAAACTTAGAATATACATTGCCATCAGCGTGAGATCAAACTAAACAAAATAAAATCAACAGTGTGAGATAAATTAAATAGCGATTATTGCATAGGGATTATTGCAAGACAGAAAAACAAAACTAAAATGTAACTAAACTAAAATCAATTAAATTTAAATAATATAATATCGAGTAAAAAATAAAATAAAAACTTAGAGTATACATTGCCATTAGCGTGAGATCAAACTAAACAAAGTAAAACCAACCGTGTGAGATCAATTAAATAGCAATTTTTGCATAGGGATTATTGCAAGACAGGAAAACAAAAACTAAAATGTAACTAAACTAAAATCAACTAAATTAAAATAATATAATATAAAGTAAAAATAAAATAAAAACTTATAAATATACATTGCTATCAGAGTGAGATCAAACTAAACAAAATAAAATCAACAGTGTGAGATCGAAGAGAATGAGAGTGTGAGATCAAAGAGAATATAACCACAGTCTTTGGTAGGAACGAACGACAATAGTGAATAACGCATCGCGGCAACAAATAAGGTTCAAAACAGCGATGCGTTTGATGTTAGTTGAATCGGGGAATGACCAAAAGTGATTTGCAGAATAAAAAAAAATATTCGCGGCTTAGTGGAATAATTTTTAGATATTTCATTTAAAAAATTTGAGAAATATGCGACTAAAAATATATTGTTTAACTCTGTTTTACGAGAATATTATTTTTATGAAATATTTTTTAAACTCTTTGAAGTCTTTCTCTATTTTTGAAGTCTTTTCTTTGAACATCCTAACTATAATACTATAAATGCGAAAATAAGTTTGTTTGTTACCTTTTCACGCCTAAACCACTGAACCGATCATCCTGAAATTTTGCATATACGTTGTCAGGTGTACAGAAAAGGACATAGGATACCTTTCATCCCGAAAAAAGTACTGTTCCCGAGGAAAACAACAATAACGTTATTATGATAATAGATGGCGCCACGTGTCTTTCGAACGGGATCGACACTTATGCGGGTGAAACCGCGGGGCGCTGCTAGTTTTACGAACTCGATTTTCTGGCTTGTAATATGTACCAATCAATATGCTTAACTGTGCGACAACAAACTGAGCGTTTAACAGTATTCTACGTTTGGGCAGCGTCGTTGTAGATTTAAGATCCGATGTTCAGGCTGGAGAATGTGAATATTTTAAAGTAACCTATACGCAATGAAGAATTTTATGGTAGTGTTCAATAATACTTGAGCCTTCTTTGTACCAGATGAGGGTTTTAAGTACCCAAAAGTACCCAGATGATATCAAAGTTTGTTCTACCATCTTAACTAAAATAACTTTATTTGTTCTTCTTCAGACCATCATCTTCGCCCTCATCGCGATCGCCCACGCTGGTATCATCGCCCCCGTAGTGCCGGCCCACCCTATAGTGGCCCACCATGTCGTGGCCCCCGTGCACTCGGTGTCCCATAGCGCCGTGATCCACCCGGCCCCCATCGTGCACGCGCCGGTGGTACACGCGGCCCCCATTGTCCCCGTCGTCAGGCATTCCCCATTGATCGCGGTGCATCATCACTAAAGTATCAAGATTAGTGTTCATCCAAATTCAGTGATGTAGTTGCTGTGAATTTTTATTAAATTATTTTGAGAGTTTAATCATTTGTTTTTTTTTTATGAGTTATTTTTTTTTTAAATCTTAGAGACAGTTGCTTCAATAAAAAAAAACATAAAAAAGAATCTGCATAAAAATAATTCAAATTATAATGATGAATAATTTTCAGTTAAAAAACAACAGGCCACGCACAGTGTATGGTTCCGTAGTAGCCCGTTATCACAATGTCGTACGATTCTGTTGTTCTTTATTCTGAATAATAAAAATAAAAAAGAACATATTTTCTTTTTCAATGCAAGTCTTACCTTATAAACAAGCAACTACTTCATCTTAGTCACTTTATAAGATTAATGCTAAGGATTTTATATTTGGTACAAAATTATCTAACACCCAAGTTCAACGACTATTACTGCTAAACTAATAATGTTATCTTAACCGCTATAGTTTTCCTTTAAAGTTCATGAAATGCACTATCATCGTCAATTTTTCCAGATTTTTCAAGCCAGCAGTTTAGGTTTTAGAGGGGGGGGGGGACGCCCTACTGGAACAAAAATTTGCATTTTAAAGTTTAATATTTCGTAAATGGAGCATTAAATCGAAAAATAATTTTAGTAACCCCAAGTAATTTTAGAAGACCTATTCAACTATATCCCACACGATGGGGTAGACGACGAAAAATATATTCATCCCTATTTCCCATGGGATTCTACCCTAAAAAAAAAATATTTTCCACAATTTTATTTTACCACTTTGTCGGCGTAATTGATATATATATACGCACTCCTACAAAATTACAGCTTTCTAATACTAACGGTCTCTTAACAAAACCTCGGACAGACAGACAGACAGACGGACATGACGAAACTATAAGGGTTCCTTGTAGGAACTACGGAACTCTAAAAAGAGAATCAAACAAATCACGTAATAAGCTTGACACTAAATGTGAACATCTACTAACTCGTACAAATAACTTTATGACTAACAAACTAAACTGATTCAAACTCCCAACGTAATAAGCAGCAACTTGTTCAACAAATGATTGTTTTATCTGTAGCGAAGCGAAGTGTTTGTTTTATGTGAATAGCTAACATTTTGGTTTATGACAGTGTTAGTTTAACATTTAATTAATTTGTCATCGCCATGAAATTACGGAAATTCCGGCACTAACGATTAAAAAGCCTTCAATAAAGTCGATAAATAGTTCAGATACAACAACAGATACAAAAGTTATTCTTACTTTGACTGCATTTAATTGCCTACACCTTGTCGTGTCTACTTAATTCCTTGTAGGCACACTTTAGCTTAAACGTATTTAAAATATCATTCTGTCTTTACCATCTTCAAACAATAGACAGATAAGAAACGATGTTTCAACTAAGTACGTTTACCACTAATTGCATTTAGTATTTTATGTTACAAGCAGGCCTAGGAGACCTTCGAGCAGTCAGGCTCAAAGGGGTGGCATGCAGTAGACGCCTTAATACGTGCGGTCATGGGATCGGCCGCACTTGGTGATGGGGCCCGCTAGGCATGGCGGGCTGATACCAGTCGTAGGTGCAGCGAATGAACAAGTATTGCCAGGGCCGCCGACTCATGGTACTAGAAAGAACAGTGAGGCTTTAGTCGGTAGGAATCCGACATAACCCTTCGTTCGTCCCAGACGGAGGGTGTCCATGAGGACTTACCCATGGTGCTCAGGTGTGAGGAGGTCTCCTAGGTAACGTAGGTAAATAAACTGTTATTTAAGGTCAATACGCATTAAGCATAAAATATAATAACGAAATCATTTTCCAAAAAAGTAATCCCTACAAAATTGAACTAAATCCATCGCAATCGCATCGAACGTTCAAAATAATATTCTGATAAAGGCAGAGATTTTTATCCTTTTATGAAAATAGGCGCAGATCGTACATCAAAGGGTACAGTGGAAGAGATTTACGTTCTATTTTATTCGTACTCGCTCGTGGCTCATGGCAAGGTGTCAATGACACTGGATATAAAATAGTCGAGTCATCTGCAGGGCCCGCTTAGCATAAACATCTTTATCAAACCAATGGTTTTTATGGCGATGGAGATATAAAATGGATGGGATGGAGAAACAAGATGTAACGACGAAGATTACAAGATTAAAAAAAAAACAAATGTTTTTGATGATTTTCATGTGGTAGTAGCAACGCTAAAAAGAAAATGCTATCTATAATTATGTACTAAGTAAGACTATAGCTGGGGTGCCAACTTAAAAAGTATATCCTTTTAAATTTTATTTAAAAAAAACTACAATTACCAAATAACCATCGCATCATTCTATGACACAATACTAGGTCTCTCTCGACAGGATGAAGCCCTAAATAGTTTATGAGTGCGTTAAAGAACAATTCTATAAACTTGACAATAAATTCTAACCGACCAAAACTTAATGCAAGCATTAAATCAGCATAGATGCAGTTTATAGCTGTAAGTATGTATGTAGATGCAAATCTTCCCCCACAATGAGTAACGCAGGCAATAAACCGTTCCCATCCTTGAATCCAGTTTATTATCCTCCAAGAAGTTCGATCGCAATCACCGCACGAAACCTTCGCAGAGATGCATTGTACCCTCCTGAGGGCTTTTACGCCCTAATAAAGTGTATCTTCAAGGATAATTACTTGGGGAGCCGGCAGCGGTATTGGCGTTAATCCTCTCTTTGTATAGAGTTCTTTATAGACCGCCCTTGGGCGTTAATGACCCTTAAGGACCAGCACTGATTTTGGGCATAATGCGGATCTTTAGGACTATTTTGGGGCATAAATAACCACTAATTGATCGATTGGTATAGGATTTCATGATATTTTCTATTCTCATGATTGCAGCATATTTGTGAGGTTATTGACCCGTAGAAGCACACGTTATTGATATCATAAATATTGGGATTCATAATTTATATCGTTCTCCTTTCCTTTATGAGTAGGTATTTATTTTTCCGAGTGCTATCAGTGCTCGCGCGGTGATTTAGTACAATTCGAAATAACCAATAATAAAAGGAAAGTTGAGTGTTATGTTAGAGAGTACAGAAGAGCTTACACATTATGTATCTATACTAATAATAAAGCTGAGGGTTTGTTTGTTTGAACTCGCTAATCCTTGTAACTACCACTCGGATATGAAAATTCTTTTTGCTTTTGACAGCCCCAATTCTTGAGGAAGGCTCTATTTAACAACACGCTAGGATTCTTAGGAGCCGAACAAAAAGCGAAAACGAAGTAATATTGCAGGCGATGCGATGCGACACGGTGGATCGCGGAGCAAGACATTTTATGCGGATGAAGTCGCGGGTAGAAGCTAGTATTTTATATTTTTCTATTAAAATTGAAGTAAGTAACCATAGTCCTTTTTTCTTTAGGAAAATTGGTAGACAGCTTATTAGCGAACACTCGATGAGTTTCATTTCTTGGCAAAATAATAACAGCCGCACAGGTTGATCGATCAGGTTAAGCTACGCTTGCCGCTGTTGGTCAGTGGATGGGTGACACCGAGACCCCTCCGTGCCTCCATTCGTGGATCTTTGACAGTAGTTACGGGTAGTCAGAAGCCCGAAAGTCTGACATCCAGTCTTACCAAGGGATATCGTATTACTCAGTAACTGGGTTACGAAGGTCAGATAGGCAGTCGCTCCATGTAAAAAACTGGTATTCAGCTGCATCCAGTTACACTGGAAGCCGACCCCTACATAGTTAGGAAAAGGCTAGGCAGATGATGATATTATTTTGTGTATTTTGTAGTACATAGATTGGAGTAATCTGTTACCCTGTTCTGTGGAGTATCTGTTTGTGAATCTGTTGTCTGTAGGGTTGTACCGGAGAATGGGCAGCAGCGTTCTCTATGCATTCCACCATCATACCATACTGCGATCGCCAACCCGCCTGCCAAGCGTGGCGATTATGGCAAACCCCCCCAAAATTGGGGGAGGCCTATGTCCAGCAGTGGACGTCTATCGGCTGAAACGACGACGACGACGAATCTGTTACCCTCAACCATGCCTTTACAAAAATAATCCCAATTAATTAGTAAAGGCAAAAATTACATTGTATGTTTTTATCGGATCTAAATCTTTCCAGAATTAGGGAAATTACTGCTCCGGAAGACTTGAACTGACCTTTCTTTACCTGGAGGCAATGTAATGTAAATTAACGTTAATTTTCATTGCTTATTAATTATGCATAAGTTCCGGCTACATGGTGACTATTTATGAACCAATTTTTTTTTGTACCCTAAAGATTTATTACATTTCCGTATAATAAAAAATGTTGTACATACATAGCTGCCTCAAATACTCAAATGAACGAACGTAACTCTACGGCACGGTTGATTTTGTTTTGTTTTCTCTCTTTACTTCATGAGATATAGATTCAGTGGTTTTGATAGAAGTAGTTAGGTACAACATTTTGGAATATGTTCCTGGTGTATCTTATCAGACAGGTTAAGTGATGATTTATGATAATCATCAAAGACAAGGTTCCTTTAATTTGACTATTAGGTTTTATCTCCCGAAATTCATAGTATATTATTATGTACGAGTATATGAACGTTAATATAGGCAAAGTATCTTCAATATTTAAGACAGCAAATTCTTCACAGAAGAGATTTTATTATATTTTTATGAGAAGGAAAATATGCATACATTTTTAAGATTCTGAATGAAACATCTTCAAAGCATATTTTTTCAAGAAAAGTGAATTCATTAAGATGTTTACTGTAAGTTTTTAAAACCATTTATGTAATTCCTTTTGCAATTCTCCATCTTGCTATAACTAGTCGCAATACCCAAACTAATAAACATTAAATTCTAAAGGCATTTTAATTTTTATCCGACTGCGGCGAAGCCCAAAAGGAGGCTTATGTGTTTGACCTGTATGTATAGGCTGTTTGCTGTGCCTCCATGTCGTACAGTTGCGCGTGCTAAGTCCCCAGTACCACGTACTCTGGCCGCACTTAATGATCTCTTGGACTCTAATCCAACAAACGATCTGTTTGCGGACGAATGGACGAAGATTTTTTCGGCGTGTCAGAAGTACTGTGAGAGGGATGTATGAAAGTGTTAACTTAACTTTTTACTTGATTTTATGTTTAATGTTTTATGTGTTTTTAACATTTTAAACCGTTTTAATTAAAGAATAAATAATAAATAAAGTATGTATGTATGTATGTATGTATGTCCGTTTCTTTGTTTCCTCGTAACTTCTAAACGAATGAACGGATTTTGATAAATTATCCGTCTTTAGATTTGACTTGGTAGCGCGAGTGTCACTGGGTATATCAAAATTGAAAAAATATAAATGGATTTTTGGCGCAACATTATGTCTTCAAAAAAATTTATTTTTTTCGAAACCCATCGAGTGGGGTATCAAAATAAAGGGTTTTTAAAGGTGATTACAAAAATATATACAACTTATATGGTTAAAAGTAATTCGAAGTGACAAATCGTAAAAAACACGTACCAAGAGCTAAATCGTCTGCGAAATCTTTCAAATTTGTAAACTAAAAAGCTGGAAATAAAAAACAAGTAAGTAATTAAAAAAACTAAAAAACCCGACTGCGGTAAAAAAATTAAGTTAAAAAAAACTGAAAAGCTAAAAACAAGGCCATTTAATTAAATAAAAGTTGGAAGCAGCAAAAATGGTATGGGTCCCGCCCCATACCATTTTTTTGTTACATTTTCAAACTCAAATGGGTCCCGCCTGCTTCCAACTTACATTTAATTTAAAAAGGCCTTATTTTTAGCTTTTCAGTTTTTTTTAACTTAATTTTTTTACCGCAGTCGGGTTTTTTTAATTACTTGTTTTTTGTATCACACACATCCAGCAGTACTTCCATTCCACGTGTCGACTTAGTGCACAAGTAAGAGAGACGAACTTTACATACCAGGTGTCCACAAGGCGAGCTATAAATACCAGTACCTACCTAATATAGACCGAGGCACCGACACGCAATGTCGTGGTCTAAATACTTTAAATTACTTGATACACGTCATGAATTCAACAAAAACAAGAATTCCGGTAATTAGGACCAAATTATAGATACATTTTGTGATGAAAATATTGTTTCATAATTTGGTCCTGACTACCGAAGCTTTCTGAAATGTTATGGTTTTAAGATGAATTCAAATTGGCCTTTATTTACCTAATCATGAAGCAGCAAACCAAAAACACCAACGAAACCCTCGTCAAATAACAAATCCTTCCGAATAAAATGAATGTAAAATAAATATAACCTTGTAAGGAATCTGATAAAATAATAGTTTCCATTATGCCTAGCCTTGATTCGTGTGGAATATATCTCTCTGGGTAATACATTGTGCCCATCCATGGGTAAAGCTATGATATCGAGAGTAATGGCGTCCGAATTTGAAGGGTTGATTTTGTTTTAAGGTCGATGGAAATTAGAATTCGAAATTTTGGCATTAGTGACTGTAATGGGCATCGCAAAGAAGAGTTTAAGCAGTAAGTAACTTCTTTTATTATCAGCTTCTAAAAAATATTCTGCTGAATCAAAAGTTTAAGGAAATTCAATCATCATCTGCCTAGCCTTTTCCCAACTATGTTGGGGTCGGCTTCCAGTCTAACCGGATTCAGCTGAATACCAGTATTTTACATGGAGCGACTGCCTATCTGACCTTCACAACCCAGTTACTGGGTAATACGATATCCCTTGGTAAGTACTGGTTGTCAGACTTTCGGGCTTCTGACTACCCGTAACGACTGTCAAAGATCCACAAATGACAGCCGGGACCAACGGCTTAACGTGCTTTCCGAGGCACGGAGGGGTCACGGTATGAAAATTAAAGGAAATTCAATGTTATAATAAATTATAATATCTAAGAAAACACTTTAAATCCTTGAATGCCAGTTACAGCTTCTAACCAGAGGAAAACAAAACTGCCAGGCACTAGGAAATCGCTTCTGTGTTCAATATATGCTTCACAAAAAAAAGTTCCTGTTTTCATAATAAAAAAGACAAAAACAAGGCAATTTAAAGGGATAGTGAGCCAATCGAAGGTCTATTGTTTCACAATATATCTTAGACTTCAAGGACTAACTGACTTCCGAAATAGAAGATGTTATCGAATCACTGCCTTGTGTGCAATGTTCTGTCATTCACACCCTAAGCTTGGATTTACAGGATTTTAATCTCGTACAAACGTGAAGTAACGTTTACGAACACGTTATGATTGTAATCTGCAACCTATTAAAAACCTTAAAGATATACAGGGTTACTTTTCAAAGACCAGCCAAATTTTTACATGGTGTTCTACCCATGAACATAAACAACTTTCACTATGGGCCCAATTCAGAAATCACGAAAAAAAATCTGTTGTTTCATACAAAACTTCAATACCTACTTGACCAAAATGTATGAAACAGCTGATTTTTTTTTCGTGATTTCAGAGTTGGTCCCATAGTTGTTTATATTCACGGGTAGAACCCCATGTAAAAATTTGGATAGTCTTTGGAAAGTAACCCTGTGTAGGTACACATATCTAGGCTGCAGGAACGAGGGCCAATAACCGCCGTTATAGATGTTTGAGATGACGATGAGCGATCGTAACCCTCCGACACTCAATCTAGGTTTATGAGATTGTAGGCACTAATAAACATGCATGTTATTTTGGGCATAGGCTGTATGCAGAAATACCTTTGCCGAGTGACCGCCAAGTTTGAAAAAAAAAATGTGTCTGTAACCGGCGTTTGCATAGACTACTATTGGGCGTTTGAGTTCGTCGTATCTCGTTCCCGTAATAAGAACACGCGGCAGGAGGTGTGTGCAAACATAACAGTGCACAACAGCTGATTTGTGTGCTGAAAATTCACTGCAAGGTGTCAACTTATTGTGGCACAAAGGAGCAGCATCGAGGTGGCTATCGCAAATAGCATGCCAAGGACGTAGCATGGAGCTAGCAGTGACGTGGAGTGACTTCAAGACTCGAGCCAAGCAGCCCGCAGCTGTCGGTGAAGCCCTTCGTGAGCTGAAAGTGAGGGAATCCAGGACATATCGCGGCCCGGTGCACGAGCAGTGGCAGCCAAGCTAATGGTGGACAACGTGATGGAAGTAGTGAAGGGCGAATGGATGTCGTTTATCTGCCCTCAGGTACGTTAGAAAATAAAGGTGAGCTGTATTGTTTTGTTTACGATTCTGCTGTAAAAGCGAGTTGTGCAGCCAAATTAAGTGGCAAACGAGTTAATAATGTTGTTGCGTTGACTGGTATTGGTCAAACGCGTGTATTCAGCACAGAACAAATCATATGTAGCGTTGCGATTAGCGAGCAACAATTTGAGATTTTATTACATGTTCTACCCTACACCTACTTGCAAAGTAATATTATGATAGGACAAAGGCAGCTATAACAACTTTGGCGATTGAGTGTTTAGATTATAAGACTAAGTTAAATCGGATGTTCAGAGGTCCGCTTAAGGTAGTTGATGTTTTGGATGGGGATCCCTTTACGTTAAAAGCTTTAAATTCTAACCGTACTTACAAGTATGCTCTCGATCGCATACGAAAGATGCCTCTAAGTAGTGTTCCTAAAGAGTTAAACGTAGAAGACGGTGACGAGAGTTCACCGAGTAGTTAGAGCACATACCATGGCTAGGTCGCCATGTACGCATCGCACTGTACGCACTGGTCTGTAGTCGTAACTGCAACTCACTTGTGAGTTGTTCAGGGAGCGATGCGCAACTGGTGGTGCAGCGGGGACCCGGTTCTCAAAGGAGACTGTTGTTGTGTTGGTCTTGTGTAATGACCTGGGAGTCGTGGACTCTATGTGAAGTGAAGTGTGTTGGTCGTATCACTTGAAGTGATGACGATCTGGGTGGCATGAGTGTCACTCAGCAGGGCTATAAGCGTTGTATGTGATCTAAGTTGTTATAGTTCCTCACCAATGATTACTAAGGCTTAAAGGAATCTTTTGTTATTGATGAATGTTATTAGTTTTACTAAATTTTTGTTAAGTAATGCGTTTCGATAACAATGTGGTCACAATTGGACGAGTGGAACATATACTGCTGTTGTTTTTTTTTTTTGTAGTTACAGGTTAACACACAACGACGTGTGCAAGCAAGATGGCAGTGTCGGACAGCGTTACACTCTTTGGATCTCCTGTACGAATAATCGCTGATCAAGGACGGTGGTTTCCGTGCAAGAAGTTTCACTTTTCTTAAGCCAGCTACAGATCTATTGTCTACCGAATCTGGTGAGTCGTTTTCATTTTGTTTTGACTCGGGTACCGAGTGCTCCCCTGGTAAACAACAGCAAAAATGGTTACATTGTTAGGTATAGTCCAGTCTAGTTAAGGTGATCACAATGGTGATGAACAAGCCTAAGTAGTGAGAGCCACGCGAGTAGGGGTTCTCTATCGGCCGTAGTAAAATGTGTGTAGTCACAGGACTCACAGGATGATGCACATGGAACCATGCACTGGATGTGTGAGAGTAATGCGATTACTGGTCGGCCGGATCGCCGTGGCGTTAGAGTAGTTTACTCGTGTGTGGGTTTCCAAGTATCTAAGGCTCTTGTGAAAAAGATTATTGTTGTAATGTGGATAACGATAGTACATGGCTCTTGTTGATGTTTTTTTGGTCAGTGAGTCGTTTTAGGGGCGTACTTAGAAATACGCTCTATGACCGTGTTCGGAAGATGCACGAAGGCCAAGTACCAATTGAGATTGTAGATGAAATGGATGATTAGTTGGCATCACTTTAGTTTGTGTACTCAGGTTCATTGGGTCGGAGACCGTACCAGAGTATCGTAGGTACGTGGTAGCTCTGGGTAGTATGGTCGGGTCTAGCCTTGAAGCCAGGACCGTAGAGTCAAGGACGACTCGGTATTCCTGCGGGAAGTGCGTATGTGACAAATGTCACGACCGGGAATGGGATGCCTGAGGTTTTGTTTTCTTTGACTAACGTAGTGTGGAATCGTTGTACTTGGTCACGGTAATCTAAAAACTATATAGATCAAATTCTAAGATTAGCCTAATTTTTGGTTTCTAATTTGAATGCTTATTGCAAATTGATCGTGAAATCAAACAGATTTTAAAGAGTCTAGTCCCTTTTAATTATCTCATCAGTCTTCATATGGGAGGTTGCGAAAAATGCCAGAAAATCAGAGTATTACTAACGTTATTATATTATTAACGTAGTTTATTAGGCCCTATGTCAATCTATAATTCAATACTGTATCACTTCCTGGGGTGGCGCACCAAAAACTAACTTGCTTGCTAAACTAACTCTTGAAAGAGCTCAGAGAGCAATTTTAAAGGTAGCATACTTCCATCTCTTCTTTTTTCCCACAGATCTGCTATATAAATCCCGCAATGTACTAACTGTTCGCCAGCTTTTCATTATGCACCTAGTATTAAAACAGCACACCATGATTTAGTATGCATATCTAATGCTACCTCAAAACATGTTTTTGTAGAAAGATTTATAACTTTCTTAGGCCCATTCCTCTACAATAGATGAAATAAAAAACTAAGTATTTATAAACTAAATTACTATAGCTGTAACCAAATTATACTTAAATATTTATTAACCATCGACTATGCACAGACAGAGGACCTACTTATTGTCTGCAAATAAAACTGCTAACATGCTATTTTACTTTTATTGCCTATGTTTTAATTTCGTTTTTACGTTATACTGATTGTTAATTTATTACAATAAATACTTATATGCACTTTCTAGCCTGAAACACAGGTTCAACCTAGTTCAGGCAAAAAAAAAACCAATTTGAGGAAAGCCAAGTAAAATTCTTGTTGATGAAACAGAGTGGAGATTAAGTCGAGTGATAGTGGTGAATCTTAGTTCGGCTGGTCGGGAGCGTATCAGTAGTCATTTCGTAACCGTAGTCCGTTAGAAGTCAGAAAAGACGAAAGCTCGGGGTGCCCTTCGCTCGCTCTTGCATCCTATGTCGACGTAGCCCCACTTCGTGGGGTTCCTATTCCTGTGTAAAGGGTTTAAAGTAACCTAACCAAACCTAACCTCAGGGTTAGGCATATTTTAAAACAGCGAGCGTTTGTAAACGGACAACGCCGTTTGTAAAACGCGGAATTATACAAATTGCCTGCGTTATATACATGTTCGTTTTTCCCATGGTACTTACATAACATTAATAAATATAGGCCAAATCAATTTACTTTACACATTGCCGGTGAACCAGCAGGGATTCTATACAATCCTTGGGAAATGTATACATTACCTAGGCAAAGTATGTAACGGACAATAATATTCATTATATTTCATACCTACATTGCATGGAGGCCTCAGGTATTCTATACTTTGCCTAGGTATTGTTTAGAATACCTGAATTAAACAGATTACCGGTAACATATACAAAGCAATCTCAAAAAGACTGAAGGCCGCAAAACGAACAATCCACATTTTTCCAAGTCCTTACTGACAGACTACCCCAGTTTCTTCAACGCGGATGTAACAAAACTCTCAGAAAACGATGTTTTAAACACACATCAATCATAATAAAACTGCGACTAGGGGAAACATAGTTCCATCTGACATTTGAAGGTCAGATCATGTGGAGCGAAAGTTACTGGAGTTAAGAGAGGAAGTCTGTGGTTTTATGTTGGAAACGATGTACATATTATAGTAACTATTACGTAATGATAATAACACGATGATGTATTATCTTGAGAGTTAAGTAATTGATGTTTTCGTGATACACTAAATGGATGAGATTATCTAATGGTGCCTTGCTTAATCTTAGCAGTTGCGTCATTATCGGCAAAAACAATGTATCTTTTACATTATATCGTTTGTGAGCCCTTGGTTGAGACGCATGATTCATCACTTTTTCATGTGTTATCAAGTCATTATGACTTTAAGCTATTAGTGTGTCGAGCATACAAAATCTCTAAATTTGTAAGGCTTTTTACAATTCAGAGATCTTAATGTGTTCTTCAGAAAAGTCAAGTGCGTAGTACTCGGAAACTGCGCGCGTGTATGATCAGAGGGGCAATTCTGGTAATTTTAAGAACGTTCACAGTCTGATCTGTCTAAATCTGTCCAAAATTACTTCTATTTTCCCTACATTTTTGACAAATTTTTAACATTGATTGACGCTGAGATGAGAGTGCGACTAGGTTTTGAACGGTTTTTAATTATAGGAATGGGCCCTTCAGATGTATGAACGTAAACAAAGCAAAAGGAGTATGTAAGGTTCGTAGCAAGTGGCGTTCTGTAGATTCTGCCTCATGGGGTTCTATGAGAAGAAGGCATGAGTTTTTATGTATGTTTGACAATTACATTGTTTCGATCAAGAGATGAAAATGTTTTCAACATAACGATGGTTTATTTTCTTAGATGAAAATACGACAAGGAAACCAAAATTTTCCAATATTAATATGGTGCAACAAATTTGAGCTTTATAATTTAAATATTTCTGATAAAGGATCCTCCATCTTTACACGAATATACTTCGAGGAGACTCTTCTCCCCGGAGTATATTCTTAAGGGCCTCTGCCTTCTTAGGCATTATATGATAATGAATCAATTTTCGCTGAAACTTTCAAAGGGAAAGTTTGTTTTAATTGATTTGACATCTAGAATAGATTGGGAGCTTCAGTTTGTTTGCGGTTAGTGATTAGAAAGTGCAAGGACCTCTGGTAGAGTGGTTGTAAAGAGATTATGTTTGCCACTGATGTTACTTGGGTGATTTGAAAATTGGAATTTTGAATGTTTGAACAGAATTCATGTTTATTCCTGCCCACTCCCTCTCACAGAGAAGAGGCCTGTGTCCCAGCAGTGGGAATATTATAGGCTGATTATGCATGTTTATTAATGGTCATTGTCTGTGTGGTGCCGGACTTAAAGAATTGCACCACCCCATACTTCCCGTGGGTGTCGTAAAAGGCGACTAAGGGTCGTACCGGAGAATGGGCAGCAGCGTTCTCTATGCATTCCACCACCATACTATA
The DNA here is from genome assembly GCA_916614155.1 of Mesoligia furuncula. Lineage (NCBI taxonomy): Eukaryota > Metazoa > Arthropoda > Insecta > Lepidoptera > Noctuidae > Mesoligia > Mesoligia furuncula. The sequence continues at coordinate 1,140,950 of OU744805.1, forward strand.
CTGCGATCGCCAACCCGCCTGCCAAGCGTGGCGATTATGGCAATCTCCCCCTCTTGGGGGAGGCCTATGTCCAGCAGTGGACGTCTTTCGGCTGAAATGATGATGATGATGATTAATGGTCATAACTGGCTTATTTGATTGAACTACAAATAAATATTCACATAAGGATATTGGTCTGGATGCTTTAGCCACCATTGTCTTATATGCATACATAATTTATCTTTAGTAATGCACAAATAGTACTTGTTACTAAACCTTTCTTCATAATAAGTGAATCTCATCTATATAAAATCGTTATTTAAAAGAGCTCTTATTTTTTTCTAAAATTTAATTAAATGATAAATGATAAATGATTTATTTTCTGTAAGTAGGTTTTTACAAACACTTTTACACGTCATCATATTTTTTAAAACTAGATGTGGTCGGCGTTTCCTATCTGACTACTCTGAGAAGAAAGGCCGAAACAAACTCAGAGGTCACAGTCTCTTTTAAAGTCCAGACAAAATCTTGGTCAGATCGTGTGAAGACCATGTAGATTGATGTCTGAAATGGTCTTTTGAGGAAAGAACCACACAGATTGAGCGGACCTGTCCAATCAGTGCACGCATTTGTCAAAAATCGTGCAGCTCGACTCAGAAATGAGGAGCTCAACGATTCGACGAACAATACCAAAGAAAGGACATTTGGGTAGGCCGCGTAAATTACTCAAACTGCCAGATCATGATTAAAACTAAGAAGGAACACAGAAAAAAAAAATGACCCACATAGTCCTCACATTCACAATAATTAAATGAAAAGAAAAAAAAAATACTTTACAAAGTAAATATTCATGTCATTGTCTAAATAAAATTCATCAATGTCAATGTGTATATAAAAATCCGGACATAATCTTTGAGGACCATGTAGATTAGTGTCTGAAAAGATCTTTTGAGGAAAGAACCACACAGATTGAGTGGACCTGTCCAGTCAGTGCACGCATTTGTCAGTAACCGTGCAGCTCAACTCAGAACTTCAGGAGCTTAACGATTCGACGAACAATACCAAAGACAGGACATTTGGGTAGGCCGCATAAACTACTCAAACTGCCAGACCACGATTAAAATGTAAACAATGACCCACATAGTCCTCACATTCACAATAATTAAAATAATATAATACTTTATACAGTAAATGTACATGTCATTGTGTAAGTAAATAGATACTTAAAAAAAAAAAGAAAATATTAAAGTGTAAAAATTGCAAAATAACATTCACTGTCTAAACCTATTGGAGCAGCTCAATCCCAAGCCTTTTTGTCCTCAATATAGTCTTTTACAGTATAATAGGCTTTCTGGCATAGTTTTCGCTTTATAAAAGCTTTGAATTTATTTAGGCTTAGTTCTTGAATGTAGCTAGGAAGTTTATTATAAAAATGTATACATTGGCATCTAAACGAGCCACCTATTTTCTTGAGCCTTGTTGTAGGAACAACAAATTTGTGTTTGTTCCTAGTATTTATGTTATGGATATCACTGTATTTTTTAAACAGATTAATATTTTTATGTGCATACAAAAGATTATCATAAATGTACTGAGAAGGCACAGTCATTATATTAATCTCTTTAAATTTGTCTCTGAGGGAGTGTCTAGGACTTAATTTATAAATAGAACGAATTGCCCTTTTTTGTAAAATAAAAATTGTCTGAATATCGGCGGCATTTCCCCACAACAGAATACCGTACGACATCACACTATGAAAATAACTAAAGTAAACTAATATAATTCTATATGCACAGACACGCTGACGTGCCGAATTTCAGGAGATTTAAATTTGATTTGTGGCAATAGATAAAAACGATTTAATGTGAAAATCTAAAATGCAAATAAGTTCAGTGACTTGTTTAAGAAACATTTTGTATCTAGGGACGGTTTATTTTGGCGAACATCCATTAGTTACAAGGGAAGGAAATGTTTCGGGTTTCTGATTCAACCTTTTAAATCTATTTGTGGAGTAAGACATTGGTTATTTGTATTTTAAAACTTAGAATTTACGACTAATGGACGGGACGGCGGACAAGATAGCCTTAGCGACGCCGATCGTTCCGTTAGTCAAACGTGACAAATGTGATTTTCTTTTCAATGTATTTACTTAGTCTGTCTATTAAACTGAAAAAAAAAAATTAAATACAATTTTTTGTGAAAAACATTCAAAAATATTTTAAAAAAATGTCCATTCGCATCACGAGCAGGGTCCAAGTTGCCTGTGGTCAGGGATCTAGAGAGAGAAACGTCCTCACTATGCGTGCCATGTCCAGGAGTACTGCTTTCTGAATCAAGCCTTTGATCCAGCCGCGCAATGAGAACCTCCTGCGGCGTTGGTCGAGGCTCTCCGCTATTAGGATTATCGGTACAATCATTGCAGAGTCTTTGTCCCACATGTCGAGAACCTCGTGTGCTAAGTCAAAATTAAGTATTATTTTATTAATATAACTCTAAGAGTTTTATACCCCGCTTTTCACACATCAATAACGTTATCCAAAACAATAAAGTACTGTTTACCTTATTGTTTTGGATAACGTTATTGAATTTACTCAATTGGTACATAATATTTTTTAAATCTTTCATTTACTTTGACGTTTAATGCCACCTTTAATTATATTATGTTATTAAAAGGGGTCATTGATTTCATAAATTATTCTCCTGAATTTTACCTTTCGATCACAAAATAGGGTACCTTATAGCATTAAAATATATTGTTCGAAAAAGGACCCATTAGGGGGGAGGCGATTTATCATGATCAAGAACGACGTTTTTTCTCAGGTGTGTTTCTAAAACTAGTGAGGACATAGTAGCTGTAGTAATAGGATAGGGACGTGTGGGTGGCTGTGCTGCCTCCGCATAACTTTGCTAAAAGGGCAAACTTCGTCATCTTTAATTATGCTAATTAGTAGTTTCTACCCACAAACTGAATTTAATAATATACACGTGGGATAGTTTTACTTCAAATTCATTTAGGTTTTAAATATTTCGATAATTTAAGAGAATACATAATTATCGGCGTAGAAGTTATTTTAGTTAGGAATGTAACTTTGGTTTTATTTCAGAAACATGTAGTTTCTAAGTAAATTTTATAAAACCACCAAGGAGCTTAATTATTATAAAATTATGTTTGTTTCTTCTTCTTAATTATGAGAAGATGCAAGTCAAAGGCCACTTCTTATATTAGATTATACAGCTAACTAAGTTTATACATTTAAAACCGGATTAATACAAGCAGGACCAAAAAATAATTACCCAATTCCACGAACGAAAAACACCTTTTAAAAAGACCTTTCTTAAAAAGAAAATTATCTCTAACCTAACTCTGGCTATGAAAACATTATTTAACTTGGCTGAAATTCTCAAATCGTTTTACTCTCTATTAGTAGGTATCATATTTGTTTAGGTCTTAACCATTTAATATTATGTTTCAAAAGGTTATAGGAAAATGTTTAAATTATGTAATTGAAATACAAAATCGGGTTTATCTTCTCTATCTAAAAAATATACCTTTTATTTTTAACTTAAACATTTTTGTTTTCAATATTTTTTTCTGACTGTGTATCGAAGGACCAATGAAAAATTTCCGCAACAAGTACTATTGATTCATTCGTTTATTTATTTTTAGATCATAATTTTGACCCCCAAAATACAGGTCCAAGGCCTAGTTTGGGGGTTAGGACCAGTTTTGTGGCAATACATTCGTGTTTATTTTATGATGACTGGTTTGTAACATAGTGTCAAAAAATATTTTTATTTTATAAAATCCAATTTGTTAGTAATTACAAACAAAACTTTAACACTAGTGCTAGTGCATCCATTCTAATTGTGAGTTACAAAGGACTTAAAACTATGTTAGTATTCAGATCAGTTAACTGATTCACTATACAGTACGATTAACTATACTATATAGATAGTATATACTACTGCAGTATTAACCCTTCATTTATCATCAGAGGTAAACAACATTTTAACCTCACGCAACAACTGCCCTTGATCTACGTCTACATATGGGTTTGTTCTCTACTCTCTGAATCACCGCATGATACTGCTGACGATTATACTCGATACGAGATCTAAACAAAGCAGAGCAAGTAAATGTATTCAGCGTTTGAGCATGTATTAAGAGGATAAGAAAGTCGGTCTTACTATCAATATTTTATTGAAGTTTTTGGGGTAAATGGTGTTCTAAATTTCCTTTGAATACAAATGTCGTACCTATGTATCTCGTTTAGCTGAACAAATAAGTTGAATATATTGAGATTTTTTGATTAAAGACTAAAACAAAGATTTGAAAAAAACAAGCGTTGTACATTTATTAAAAACTTAATCAATATTCTGTTTATTATTCTGAACGCGTTACTCAATCTTACTCAGCATTTAAATATTTAATTATTTCTTTCAAAACACAAGGGCCAAAAGAAAAATCGTAGACGCCATCCCATCAGAGATGCTCAGTCCCATCAATCAACATTCTTGGCGCATTTTTTGTCAGCTCAGGGTATGTTTGACTAATTTTGGCTCAAAAGACCTTGACTCGGAATTCTGGTCCTTTCGCATAATAGGTCCGTTATTATAATAAGCTCTACCGGGTCAAGGCTGGCCTCAGGTATCTATCTACGGGTCGCGTTTTGGGCTCTGGCCCTTTTTGGCGCATTCCGGACATTTTGGGACAGCAGCATTTTATTTGGATGGTGTCTTTTTTATGACTGTAATAGGGGTTTCCTGAAGAAAATTGTGTTTTTCTTGGAGTGTCTTTAGGTAGTTTAGGTACAATTTTTATGAGTCAAGTAACTATGATCAAAGTTATGATATTACTTATAAGAATATTACCAGTCGAAAGCGATGTGTAGGAATTTTCCACTCCATATTTTAGTTAGTTATACGCAAAATACGCGCATTGTCATGAAGTTGCGGAAACCAGCCCGTATTACCTATTAGTTTTAGTTAGGATATTATACTTTAATTTTAATCGTTAGTTATTTAATTTAGTAAGTCTATGAAGTTTATTCAGTGTATATATTTTTATCCTATTTACTCAAAATAAAGAATACTTTGCCATTTTTTTATAATTTGTGATTTTTATCTCAAAATCGGCCTAGCCTTTTCCCAACTATGTTGAAGTCGGCTTCCAGTTTAACCGGATGCAGCTGAATACCATTATTTTACACGAAGCGATGGCCTATCTGACCCCCAAAACCCAGTTACTGGGTAACACGATACCACGGTTATTATGTATTTCAATATTTTAACCTAATATTCTAGACATATCGCAGGCAAGCATTGTAATAACTGAAATATTTTTTAACAAAAGTTTTAAGAAAGTTTGCCAATTTGATGTTATATAAACTTACTTAAAACAAATAGCATTCTGAAAATTTAACTTGGTATCTGTAATACAGTCTGTAGGTGTAGTCTATATTTGAAATATATTTTTAATGATATCATACTTTTAACAAAAAAACTTTGCGTTTTTGGGTTCCATTATGGCACTGAGTTTTTAATATACATTTTTGGATCCATCTGCCCGTCTAGCCTTTTCCCAACTATGTTGGGGTCGGTTTTCAGACTAACCGGATGCAGCTGAATGCCATTATTTTACATAGAGCGACTACCTACCTGACCTTTAGAACCCAGTTACTTGGTAAGACTAGTTGTCAGACTTTTGGGCTTCTATTCTAACTACCCGTAACGACTGACAAAGTTCTACGAATGACAGCCGGGACTAGTACATTATAGTCTATAATCTATGGCCGGGACCAACGGATTAACGTACTTTCTATGGCACACGTCATTAATAATAGCTTTGAGGTATTAAACAAACGCCGAAGTTAAGCTGGTTCAATTCCTGCTATCAGAAATATTGTAGCTTTCAACCTAAATAAGTTAAAGTGTGAAAATGTGAAGAAATAGATACAAACGAAGAATATTTAAAACCTTCATTTGCGCATCAAACACATAGCAACTGAATTAAAGATCTATTGTTGTCCTTTTATCGGATCAAAGTTAAAAATACATTTTACGATACCTAGAAGGTGAGATCTGGCCGGCGGACATTGTAGTGGTTAGTTAGGTGGAATCACAAATTGTGTGTTTCTTTTCCCCACACATATTTTTAGGGTTGTACCTATCTATGTGTATGGGTTCCCCTTACAATACAGGAAAAACATTGTAACTTTAACTTAAAGACCATGAAACCATTTGAAAATCTTCTGGCGTTTCCACTGATGTAACTTACGATTCCAATTGTCATCAAGAGGACAACAGGCTTATTTGCTAACCTATGCAATAAAGTAGGCATAGTACAAGAGCTAGTGTTAGTCAAAGATCCTTACCTGTCAAGTGAGACTGCGACCAGGCTGTAGACTGAGGCGGCGACTGATAGCCCCTGCACGTAGGGCACAGTCTTGCACATCAACCAGCCCAGGACCCATGCTGCAACAAATAGAAAAATAGCCATCAATAAACAGTGAATAGAATAGAATATTCTGTATTATGTTTACCATAAATATTACAGATTTAATCATTCAAATGCCTAATTTTTATTTGAAAGTTTCCAGTCTGTTGTGGTAAACAAAGAATTACGAACTTAGATGACCAGCCAGCGTCCGCCGTTATCGAGAAATAAATACACGTGTGTACTAAGAAAATGACCCGTAAAGAATGAAAGATGATAAACAAAGATGATTGTCAAAGACGTTGTTACTTGTAAGGTACTTAACTAGGTTTATTGTGTTTACTAAACGAGCGCTTCTCGCCATCAAACTGGTGTCTGGCGAGCCAAAATTTAAAAAACAAATTTTATGGTTTGAGAAAAAAAAATAAAAACATCACGTGGACTGTCGTTTCCTTCATATTTAGTTAATGTTCTATTTTCAAACAAAATACCTACTTAGAAAAGGTCTATCATCCTGACCTATCCTCCTGATAGTTTTCCTAAACACGCAAGTATATATAAATAAATAAATCATAGTGCAATCATTATGTTAAATGATTTATTACACAACATTGTACATTGGGCATTGTACATTCATCTCGTAGAACAATAGACATTAGTTTCATCATCTGTCGAGTTTGACATTGGACCATGGAACACCCATTAGTCGATGGTGATCTGTTGATGGTGCAATGAAGCACTACTGCTTAGCAAGTTCAGTTCCCAGGTTGGGCAAAGTACCATTGGGTTTTTCCATCAGGGCTTTCTCAGTAACAGTTCGGAATCTGGATTTCTTCCCGGTTATTGGCAATGAAGGGCGCACATTTTGCCAGTTGTCAGTTGGTAGAACTGTAGCCCAGTTAGCCCCTGTCTGGAGAAAACAAGCTCGTTATTAAGTTATAATAGAACTATAAAATCCACTCAGCTTATTTCGAAATTAGCTTTGCTTTGAGTCTGGATCACAATTAAACGAATAAAACTTTAATCAAAATCAAAGTAATTTGTTTCTAATTAAGCTGAGAAATAGCACTTTTTGAATGGTAAATTAAGCAGTCCCCCAAAACGCCCGCCCTTCACCACTTCTTAGCGCTTTCGCTGGGGAGAAGAAGTGACGCAACAAACTCCCCAGCGGCACAGCTGTGTGTTCACTTAGAAGAACTTGATTCTATACAATAGTAAGTAATTAACATTACGAAACAAAAAAACCTTAAATTAAATTATTTGCCATCAATCAGTTTTGTGAATGTGTGTGTGTTTGTTAGGTATTTCTTCACGCTGAAACGGCTGGACCAATTTTGATAAAATTTTGTATGGAGGTAGCTGCCACCCTGGATATAACATGTAGGCTACTTTTTATCCCGATATTCTCACGGGACCGACATTTACCCGGGTGAAACCTCGGGGCGCAGCTATTTCGAACGTAGTACTCGCAACTGTATGACCAAATGTATGAATGTGAACGAAGCAAAATGAGGATATTATAAGATCGTAGTAGATGGCGTTCTGTAGTTTCTGCCTACCCCATGCCCACGCGAGAGTTTATGTATGTATAGAGTAGGTATAACTCTACAAGATCTTCAAGAAAACTTGTTCGTGTACCATAAAACGGTTCAAAAAACCATGGAATCGTCTTCGAACACACAGCAACAAGTGGAAAAGGCCACTAAATCAATATTTACACGGCACCCTGCAACCAAATGTAGGTCAGGTCACTGTACTACCTGCGACCTCTTAGCCTTGCATTCCTCTCCACCCCTCCCTGTCTCTCCATCACATCCCCCTATATACCCGTCCTTTTCCTTCATAACCTTGTACTAACGCATTACAATACAAAAGTCGGATATGGCTGAGCGTTTTACAATTAAATATGAATCGTATTGTTTTAGTCGAAGTCTCCATTTCGTTTAAAACTTTATAGGAAGTTGCATACAGTTCAAATCGATTTGAATAGTAACAACTGATTTGATATTAATGATGCTTTAGTTTTTCTTAACCTATATTTGAGGCCTTGGCCTGCAGGGTAGATTATTTTTCGATAAATTTGAAGTATGACAATTTGGAAAACATTACCGTGATTACGGGGTGAGGGAAATCAGCTGATTACGGTCCCTTATGACATTTTGTGAACGGTTACTAAGGGAAATGGATGACCGGCAGCATTGCCATACAACGTGGGCACTTTTCCTATTGACAGTGATGCGGACGATTTTTTGATGGCCTTTGATTATTTCCCCTCCTTTTTAAATACTTGTATTATTTTAAGATGAACAGGTTTTCATTATATTTCATTTGTGTATAATTTAAGCATTACAATAGGATACTGCAAGTTATAATAATACGAAGCTCATAATTTTAAACCTCTCAATTACAACTACCGTTAAAGTAACCTTTAGATAAAGTCGTGACTACACAGTCGTGAGTATATTGTTGTATAAATGTCTATCTGAACACCTCCAATGAGGTCTAAGGTCAACTGCCTAGTGAGACCTAAGCTTATAAGGGGCAGACACAATACGTATGTGTGCATATTTATTGTTGTATTCTTTCCATTTTATTAGGATTCATGTGTTAAAAATTATATTTAAGTTCTTCTAGGTACATGTTTTGTAATTTTTAATTGCCTTATAAGTCACTAATTAGCAGAAATGAATAAGTAACTTTTGCATTGACATTCAAAGCTTTATTGTGCTGCAAAGATCATCAGACGCACGATACCATTCACATAAAAATACTTAAATTACACGCACAGCCTGACCCGGCTCGAATCATGCGCACAGATGCATGACAATGCGAATAAATGTAGTGATACCGCTAAATTATGTAATTGTGACACACGGCAGCCAATGAATTGGGGTTTTTATGATGCAACTCAATTTATTGGTCCTTCTGTACGAAGGTACAGTGGGTTCGTTTCCTGGTTGTTTTTTTTTTAATATTTATGGGACACATCCCTTTTGCTCAGTCTCTCACAATGGATTTATTAAGATTTTATAATCTTCATAAATGTTTAAGGCGCCTTTGTGGAAGACAACATCTTTTTATTTGGTTCTACATACCACACATACATAAGCCTTCCACACACCACCTGCTACGATCCTTACATACGATTTGATTTAACAAAAGTAAAATATTAAGCTTCATTTAGTTCTAATAAATATAACATTAGCAAAAATATTTTGTTACGAATCCAAATTATTACACTCATCATAATAATAATGAAAAAATATAATAAAAATGTACACACATTATTTTATTTTTCAATTGAACTAGGGACTGTCAGTTATGTAAACTTCATATAATTCACTATGAAGAGGAACAGATCCGTTTAAAAACATACTACAAATGGTTGATGGCACTAACTCCCCCTTACTGCCCGCAAATTGAGACAAATTGCTGCCCTGTCGCTTACAAGACTCCATACACACACACACACACACATACATGCATGCATGCATAATCAGCCTATAATATTCCCACTGCTGGGACACAAGCCTCCTCTCTGTGAGTGGGAGTGAGCCGTAATCCACCACCCGGGCCCAGTGCGGGTTGGTGGATGTCACATGTCTTCGAACCAATATAACCACAACCTCCACCAATATGTCCTCCACCTCCACCACCACCGGATTATGTATTATATCGACCACATCAACGCGATACAAATATTAAACACGCAATACTAAATATTAAAAAAAAAGTCAAACTTAACAGCACATCGGGAACACCCCCCTCCCCCCATTATATGACCCCTCCTATAATCATAGGTCCATAAGTATTACCTTTTCCAATAACAAAAACAGTTTCAAGTGACAGCTAACTAATTGCAGGTTGTAGGTTTTCACCTTTGTCCATCATAGTGAGTAACCTACTCGCGTTGATCAAAGATAAATGTCTGAGAAAACAAACACCGGACAGCCACAAAAAACAGTTAATAATTCAGGCTGTTCCACTTTCTAGATTTAATGAAAGAGCCTGTCACTTTTGAGGACAGTTTAAAAGTATCAAGAAACATTATGATGCTGGTTGTGAAATACAAATAATTATCGGAGTCGGATTGTGCTCGGTTGATGGCAATATGCTCGCGCCTCATTATATTATGAGACTTAGACAAAACTGAAATGTGAGTGTCCTATTAAGTACACCTCTACCTCAAAATTAATGGATTACCGTGTCGTTTTTTGCCAGCTCTTCTCCATAGAATACGACAAATTGGAACCGTGTACCTAGCTTCTGACATGTCTTGTGCCCTTAAAGGTTTATGCGAAATAAAATATTTTGATTGAGATTTTCGAGAAAAGAGCAATAGTTAGGTGAACATCAGTAGCCTACATAGGTAAAGAAAGAATAGGACCAATAGAAAGGGTGGAACCATAGATATAACATTTTTATGGGCGTAACACACCTAGGTACTAGGAGCTTTTACAGGAAAAATAAAGGACTGAATTGGTGATGATAATTTTTATCCATCAACAACAAAATTGGTTCTAGCTTTCACAACTATTAATACTGCGAGGTTGAATTAGAAATTATGAAACTTGTATTAAAGTTGAGCATGCTGGTAGACTGAGTTTAACCTTTTTAACGTTTTCTTAATCCTTACTCAACAAACTTGAAACAAAAGAAACTCTTAATACAACCTTTAATTTTCCGAAAACTACAAATTGTAACTATGTAAATCAAACTGCCAACTTTAAAAGCACCTTCCTCTAACTTAGCGACAATTCCTCAAACCTAAGTTTATTTCAATTTGTGCACACAAACAGTGGTTATTAAATAACGGAGAATGGCTGGGCAATACCGGGCAATGCGAACAATTCGCTGTGTATAATGCAAGGGAGGAGCGGCCAGGGAAGCAAGACCCCGGCTGTCTCGGCCTTGAGAACCTCATTTTATTGTCTGTCTTGAATTAAAATCTTTTGTTTTTCTTGTTTTGTTGTTCGCAAGATTATGTGAGTGCTCTTTTAAATTGTGAATGTATTACAAGAGCTGTTATGGTAAACATTTTATAATGCAGCGTTTCGTCTTGATTTTTCCTGTATTTTTTTTTTGTTTTGGCCATGAAACAGGTTTATGAGATTTTTGACGTAAGAAAAGTTAAAGATTTTGATCAAGACGTTAGTATCTGAGCTGTAAGCTCGATATTTGTAGTCCTTTTAGTAGGTTTCATGTTTAAGTGTGAAAATGATCCGTCAACCACTTAAACCCAAGATCTTGAAATTTTGATGATACAAAGGTTTCAAGTTTAATAATTCTTTCCAGTCTAGATATTTATTTCCCAAGGAGTACTTACAGAAACTAGAGTTTAGTCTTACGAAATACAAAAGGAAATTAATAAGTCTCACGAAATAAAATGCATAATTTGAAAATTGTATTTCAAATTATGCATTTGCAAGGAATGCAATTTTAAATAAGTGCTAAATAACGGAAAATGAAATTGGAAACGTTTACCCCTTAGGCAATCAATAATAGAATATAAAGATGTCCTTGGAAGTGTTACAAATTCTTCTAATGGCAAAAATACCCATCTTCTTTCATATTCCAAGGCGAACCAAAAGATACGAGAAACGCTTTTGTTAACAATTTTCTTTGTTAAAGAAACGGCCATCGTTTATTTCCTCAATAGTCAGCCACTTTGACTTACTATCTGCTGTTGACACTATCAACCGCTCGTTTTTTTTTGCCAAAAAATACAGCAGGAAACCTGGTATCGGTCGACGGCATGTAAAAAATCGCGATGCACGTAAAGATATGGTTGGACGACATGTCTCAAGGCACCTTCTACTTCCTTTTTCATTATGATCGTCCGGGGCCAGGCTAGGCTGGTTGCTGGGTAGGTCAGGGGGGGCTAAGGGACGGGGGGCGAAATGTAGGTCAGGCCGATGAACTAGGCCGCCGGGGCGGGATCCCGGAGACTTGTTGCGATCTGAACAGGTGCGTCCGAGGATCATACGGGATTATATACGAGTCGAAACGAGTTTGTTATTAAGTAGATAAGTGGGGGGGATTTTTTGAGAGAGTTTTTAAGCAGTTTATGGATGCAAGGGCTTAAAGGCTTTCTGTGTTTAAATTGTGGAAGTCTTATTATATCTTTGGCGCTGTTTCGAGTTGGAGAGTCGAGATGACCTTGTGATGTCTTGAACAGATATCTAAGATTTATGATCTGTTTTGTGATTGTGAAGCTTGGTCGCACTTTAAGTGAATTACTGGCTGAAGCACTGATTAATTATGCTAGCATGTCGTATAATTCTTGAACACTTAGATTATCTGAAAGACACACCCAGCATAACATCCGTCCAACATCGTGATTGAGGTCAAAAACACGTTACTTGTCTCAATTAATTACCATCACAAAACAGTTTGATGTAATAACTTGACCACAAATCTGATAACTGCGCAGCTCATAATACAGCTTAAGCAAACAGTCAAAGGGGCACTCGATAGATACTACAGCTGCAGTTGGAAACTTTGATAAACATCCGCTTGTGTTGAAACTCGACGATAAACCACAGCTTTGAAGAGTTTGTAATATTGTTAGGATTTATAAAGCTCTTCATAATAGATATTATAGTGGGTTATAGTGTGTTTGAATTTTATTACGAGTAGGGATTATGAAGTGGTTGATATTCTGCGTAAATCTACTTGAAATTGAGTGGGAATTATACCGATAAAATAATGTAACTTGACCCTGACCATATGGAATGTGATATATGATTATGAGCTAAGCACTAAATGCTATACTCAGCCTTTTCCCAAGTATGATGAGGTTGGCTTCTAGTCTAACTGGATCCTGCTGAATAGGTACCAATATTTTATATAAAGCGGCACACTGACATCCACAACCCAGTAACTTGGTATTATGATACCTACCCCTTGGTAAGACTTGGTTGGTTCTTGGTCACTCAATTTTTTTTAGACAATAGCTATTGTTTTCAACCTGCGAACAAAGTGTACGTACAAACTCGGAAATAATGATAAATACAATGCGGCAGCATTACTTTTTCCAGTTTTTATTTTCAGCTGATTAATTAAACACGCTTACTGAAATTGTGATATTACAGCTACACTGTAAATATTGGAGAGTCCACTTGCATATAACCAGAAACGAACAATGCTGGTCTAAAATCTTTAAAACGGTTTTCATCATCATCTGCCTAGCCTTTCCCCAACTATGTTGGAGTCGGCTTCCAATCTAACCGGATGCAGCTGAATACCAGTATTTTACATGAAGCGACTGCCTATCTGACCTCCGCAACCTAGTTACTGGGTAATACGATACCACAACAAAACGATCTTTAAAACAGTTATATATGAAGATAAGATCTATTGGTTTTAAAACTCCTTCGTTGAAGTATAAGAACAGTCTATCACAGTACCCATCCCTATCTTTCAGCCATATCAATTCAATTTCGGAAATGACTCCTTCCCTTAATGTTTTTTACACATTTAAGTGAGGTCCGCACCAATTGAGCACAGGTCTAACATATTGGCTCACAGTGGCCTAGTTTGAGCACCTAGTTTAGGAGCTTAGGATCCAGTGCTAACCAGTTTCAGAATTGATATTATAATTCCTTAAGGACCTCTAGAGAGAAACTAGATGTTTTACGACGTACGACATTTGTGGGGCTTGTAAAGTAATTAGGTCTTCGTTTGTAACAGTTTGATTAATTAGACCATAGACAAAAGCCTGGAAAAGGAACAATTATATCAAAGTGCATTAATTTTAATAGAGTAGACTCCAGCAGTGGCCCAGCAGTAACGGCCCGACTTATGTGTATATAATAATAATAAAATAATAGTACATAATATTATGTGTGAAGGAGAATCCTGGCAGGCACATTAGTTTTACTTCATCACCACTGCTCTCAAAATGGTGAAGGAAAACAACGTGAGTAAAACGGTAGGTATGTCCTAGAACCAAACATTCGAAGACATGTGACATCTACCAACCCGCACTGGGTCCGCGTGGTAGATTACAGCCCAGTCCCTCCCGAAGAGAGGAGGCCTGTGTCCCAGCAGTGGGAACATTATAAATAAAATAAACATTAGAGGCTGATTATGTTGTGTTATGCTTATGCATCGAGTCCTAAGCCTTCTCATTTTCATGTGCTGTTGTATGCACCTAAGTTTACTTTGTGGCAAACAAAGCCGCTCAATGAGGTGTAAAAAAATACTAAGATCACTTGAAGAGTTAACCAGGCCTGTTATGAAAAATATACACATACTTTTCAGAATCATCAAGACTACATACTGGGCCTTCTTAGCTGAAACAGAATCAAATAAAAATTGCAAAATATAGGTAAGTAGGTACTCTTATGCCACTTCACAAAAGATCCTCATTTTAAAACCTCTGAGCCATAATCAAATTACTCGTATGATTATGTTCCTCTCAATTTTCTGGAAGGATAGGCTTCGCAAACGAGAGGCATCTAAGGCCTCCACATCATTGGGTTTATTGTACTGAACATGGAGAAGTAAACATCAGAGAGTTAATACGCATATTTTATTTTTCTTTAGTCAGCTTATAGCAGACGATTGCTGCATATATCACCTCTCCCTACGCGGCTCTTCTCTTTCGGCTCATCTTTTTGGTAAGTACTAGCGCCTATTGCTGACGCAAAAGTGAAAACTTTGTGCGCTATAAACAAACCAACGGTCTTAGTTGTTATATAAATACCTATGAGATGATAGGCAATGATAGTGGTTACCACTCTTATTGCGTCACTAGTTTTTGCCTATGGCTCCTTTCAGCCGTCTTTGTGCCAATCCGGAACATACATCCAGACGTTTGCCTAGACAAAAATTCTTCGTTACTATCTATAAATATATATAAAATTCAAAGTCCTGACTGACTGATATATCAACGCACAGCCAAAACCGCTAGTCCTAGAGACATGAAAATTAAAGGGTGCGTTTTTTTTGAAGAGTAGGCATCCATTAAGAAAGGGTTTTTCGAAATTCCACCCCTAAGAGGGTGAATGATGGCGGGTGATATTCACGCGGACGAAGTCGCGGGCAGAAGCTAGTTTTATTATATGCATCGATTGCATTCGTTTCTTTTTGTTTAGCGAATTCATTGAAATCGCAGTATGTGTACCTACCTACTTGATGCGATGTTCGATCACGTTCACCCGCGTATTATCACTCCATTCATACTACATACTCTATATTCATAAAGCTGCTTCGATTTGCAATAATTTCAAGTATATCAGAAAGAGACGTGTGGAATGTAGGTAGTCCCGTCAAATAACCTTATTATTTTGAAGCGGTGAGTAGAAATAAAATAAAATAAAAAATTATGCTGGTATAGCCACAAAACCCGTTAAAACAAGAAGACAGAGATTCACTTTTGCAATATGTATTTTGGTAAAAAATCTAGCTTTGTCTTATTTTATTCATTTGCAACATTATATATATCATTAATAAATTATAAAGTAGATACACATGACACGAGAATCTATTGCAAGTTATTAGATTTACAAGTTATATTATGAATGAATTTGCCCATAATCTTATTTGTCTACCTGCAGTCTGAAATACACAGTCAAGAATAAATAGAGTTGATGTTCTTTTAAGTGAACTGAAGTATGAAGTATTGATAAAAGTTTGCGGCAAGATGGTTAATAGGTCTTCTGCATGGTATTGGGTTACTGGTAATGTTAATTTAGTTTGCTTTACCGAACAAAGATTTGATAGGCATGAAAAACAAAAGGATGCTGTAGTTACCAAAACAAAAAAAATGAGGTATTCCACTCAGAGCACTGATTTATACTGACTTTAAAAAAACAGTCATTAATTTCAATATTTATAACTCTTTTATATAAGGCTTGCCAAATGTAAAGTGCAAAAAGGCGAAATCGTAACTTCGTCATAAGTTCAACCTTAAATAGATAATACAAAGTTTCAGATAAAAATCAAATCTTCAAAATCGTTTTTATGATCTCAGATAAAAAATTGTAAATATGGAAAAATTACTCTATTTTATGCCACGTCTAATAAATACTAGAAGCTGGATTAAAATCTGCCATAATTATAGCTTCATACCTAATTGAAAGAATAATTTAGAGAAAAATAATTTTGTCATAATTTCGGTACTTACTATTTTAACTTTTTTTTTCATGAAAAAACAGAAACATGTCTGCTACACAGGAAACGGTTGCTACTTATCGTATTTGTGAATGCCATAGGTACACGTGGCGCTATCTGTCAGAATATTCACAACATTACACAATACACACGTTCCGTTTTATGATTCGCGTTTTTCTCACAACTTTTCCTTCCATGTTTTTTCCTTGTGTTGTATTATTTACACGCATTTATTTTATACTTTATCCAATATTATTTGCGACTGTAAAACATCACATATTCATAAAAATTATACGCCCCTCGTACACTGAAATCTTTTTCAATTTACGATGTCTTCATAAAGTTTCTAAATGTTCATTTTACGACTCTTTTTCGTTTACAGACTTGTTATGTGGTACGGGTGTTTAGAGCGTTCACTTTTAAAGTAGAATAATGATATATTTCGACATATTATTGTTAAAGTGGTTTATTATGAAATATTTAATTGTTTGTACACGTGTCAGCTATGATGATCTTAAATAATATTGATTTTTCAATTCGTGACAGGCAATCTGTGTTTCTTCAGCTTCATTTTATCTGGTGTTATGCGACCACTCTTTGAGACATCTATGTCTAAAAGTGGTTGTGGCATTACCTAGAGGTAATGCCACAACCAGACCAAATCTAGAGATTAAGAGTATAATTGCAAACAATATTATTCTCTTCTTCATGACCTGATTCTTAATCTACTTACAACAAAATCTTAAAAAAAAAACATGATTAACTACAGTACAATACATGTACACAAGCACAATAATTATAGTAGTCATACAAAAAATACATAAAAGAAGAAACTACACGATTGGTATGCACATATTATCCTCAACGAATCAAATTACGAGTAAACGAGCCAGAATCACGAACATAAGTCAAACAACTGTCAGAGCATTGATATCCACACAAGGAAATCTCAGACACATTATTCGCAACCTTGAAGGAAGGAATACGTTCAAGATGGCCGAAATTCCAATATGGCTGGAGAATAATGCAACCTTCATGTCTGTCAGTTTGGAGCTGCACAAGATTAATACTTGGGCCTTGGAAACGATGGGTTCGAGGTCACAGTGAGAGAGGGTGAAACAATGTAATGGGAATGGTAAAAATATGCAAAGCTGGGAAGGTGCTTTTGTGTTCAGTGACTTAGCACTTAACGATTTTGTTAAAATATTTAACATTATGGAAGACGGTGGATTCATTTCTACAGCTTCTTTTGTTCAGATTATTTTCAGGTTCTAAAAAGTTGGCTTTTTAAATGACAGTTTCAATGTTTTCAACTTCTGAGTTGACAGCTGTTATAATATTTAACAAGACGAAAGCTCGCAAAAAGATTCAACTTTTGGCAAACTAATTTAGCGCCATGAATTTTTCAATCTTTATTACTAGAATGGTTCTAAAAGTACATCTGAGATTCCTGTGCAGTAACTAAAGGCTGGTGAAAATGATGATGAAGATGTATTTGATGTAACAAACAAATTATTGCTGAACGAAACCATCTAAATATTTGAACCCCAATCTTACCACACCCGAAGGATTACAAGCGAAATCTAAATGTAATCGAGTGGTACCAATGATGGATAGTCCATAGTTCCATGGACATCATACTGGGATACGGGCCAACTGTGACTGGCTGATTCCGTAATGCGATCTCATAATGTTGATGTTTGTTTTCATTAATAGATTAAAAGATCACCATAAGTACAGTGATTGATTTACGATACTGGGGATTTACGAGGATAATGGTTAATAGATAATCTTTAGACATACTCAATAGCCTCTTCCTCTGTTACATGGGACTTATGTTGGAACTAGCGGAAATGTGAGTCTACATCTTTGCCTACGCCTTCGGAAAAATCAGTGTAACGCTAAAACGCTTCCTAGACATAACACTCTACGACACGACACTCTACGACATAGTACTCTAGAGTCTGTTCGATATAACAACCTGAAACTTACCTAAAAATTGCAAAAACCATAAGTAAATTTAACATAAGTGAAGGGTTGCATTGTGTTACTTCCCATTCATCGTTCTCAGTAACTAGTTCCTAAATATTATTGAAAATTTATAGAAGCCAATCTGGTGAATAAACCCTTTCGTCGAGGGGGTTTCCTTAATATTTTAGATTTAACTCGCTTTTCATTAATTAGCTGGTCTTCTTCAATTTCGCGTGGGTTCTATTATTTCCGTACTCATTTTCAGGAATCTTGCCATTGTAAAAATGTTTTTTTTTTTTAGAACATGTAGATGCTTCCGATAATTACCAGCAGCGGGTAAAATGCGAATATTTTTTCAAGTAGGTACCTACTATGTACAGTGGGCTGCATCAATTGGGTACCTCAGTTGTATGAACATTTTAATACAACTGGGGTACCCAATTGATGCAGCCCACCGTACGCTATCGTGTCACCAGTTCAAAGGAACACTCTTCGTTACTTAACATACTAATATAGATTGAGTAGGTAATTGCTAATCAGGTTTTTATCGAAAAACATTCCAACAAATCAATAATATTTATATTCAAACGTTATTAGAAAATTTAAAATATTTTCATATCAGACCTTTCATAGAACTGAAACTAAGCCTCTGATAATTGGAAATTCTCGAAACTTCAGACGTAAAATAATTAAATTTTAATTTGATTTTCTTGGAAATATTTTATAATTGATTCATAGACCATCATAATTTTTATAAAACCTGCGTTTGATGATTTCATGAAACGAATTATTATTATTAGTAATTTAATTCGAATGGCCACCCGGGCTATCCTTTTCAGTTCAACGAGGATCAAGCAAGGCGACCCGCTGTCTGCTAAACTCTACAGCTGCGGTAGAAGAGGTTTTCTGGACATTGAATCCGCTCTGGGTATTGTGGTCGGGGAAAGGAGATTGACCAATCTACATTTCGCCGACATTGTCCTGTTTTCTTCCTCAGCAGCTGAGCTAGGCCAAATGCTCGAAAACTGAGCCAAGCCGGTCTTCAAGTCGGAAAACAAATCTGATGACGAACAACACAAAACGCAACGTAGAAACTGGGATTGTGTGATAAATGATAAATGATTTTATTTTTGTAAGTAGGTTTGTACAAACACTTTTACACGTCAATCATGTTTTTTTTAAACTAGATGAGGTCGGCGTTTCCTATCTGACTACTCTGAGAAGAAAGGCCGAAACAAACTCAGAGGTCACAGTCTCTTTTAAAGTCCAGACATAATCTTGGTCAGGTTATATGAAGACCATGTAGATCGATGTCTGAGATGGTCTTTTGAGGGTTGTGGGTTGAATATGTTCCTGAGTGCATTATGTACTCATGGACATATTATTACATGAGTACATATATATACTCATGGATACACACTAAGAAAGGATACTAATTGGCCGAGGTATATACCTCGGCCAATTAGTATCCTTTCTTCTTTTAAGCGAGTCAGGACAAAGAAGTCGCTCGCCGCACAGAAAACGCCTGGAAAAACTAATGGTCGATAAAACATCTCATGAAAGGACCTCTCCCGCTTTCAGTAAAACGAAAGCTCATGAACACGTGCATTCTTCCCACCCGGAGCGCAATCATGGTCTCTTACAAAACGTCAAAACTCCGCACTTCGAGTCTCCCAACGGGCTATGGAACGAAGTATACTAGGTGTCAAGCTCACAGACCGCATAAGAACTCTATACTTCGTTCCAAAAAATACAAATAGCAGACGCTGGCCGCACAGCTGCTGGACCAAAGTGGAACTAGGCTGGCCATATCTGTCGCATGTCGGAGCAGCAATATGCAAAAGCCACCACTCATTGTATCCCCAATGGCAGGAAACGACTGCGCGGCAGGCCCAGAAAGAGATGGCGGGGTGAGCTGGACTCCTTCTTAAAGGATTGGCCCATAATCGCAGTAGACCGACAAAAGTGGAAAAAGGGAAGGGAGGCCTTTGCCCTGCAGTGGGACAACACAGGCGTATAATAATAAATAATAATTCGAATACATACTGTGTACTGTTTTGTGCTTGCTGATTTCATTCAATTCAATTCATCTTTATTGCAATCTATAATGTATATACCCATACAGGTGGTGGGTATTAATAAATAGGAACAGTTACGTACAATACGTTGAAGACAGGTAGGTAGTTTGGCGTTTTGCACATGTGGCTTCCCTGGCACCTCATTAACGGCAGAACTACGTAAATGTCAATAAAATCAATAAAAACTTTCCAGAACATTAATTTACTAAAATCGGACTTCGGCATGTTTTCATTATACAAAATTCTTTCTATCTCTAAAACCCAGACCCATTTACATCATTCAAACTAGACTATCAGTTTTAAACATAATCCTTTCATTTGAGAGGCACTATCAGTTTTAAACATAATCCTATCCACTAAAGGCACTTTTTGACACTAAAATCTCGAAAATATTCCTATAAACAAAAAACTTCGTTTTCAAGTTACGTAATTATTCTAAAACTAGCTGCGCCACGCGGTTTTACCCGCGTAAATGTCGATCCCGTGGGAATATCGGGATAAAAAGTAGCCTATATGTTAATCCAGGGTGTCAGCTACCTCCATACCAAATTTTATCCAAATTGGTCCAGCCGTTTGAGCGTGAAGAAGTAACAAACATATAAACACACACACACACTCACACACACAGTCACACACACACTCACAAACTTTTGCCTTTATAATATTAGTGTGATTTTTCTTCGTACATTAAAATGATCAAAAATTTTACGTTAAAATATTCATGTCAGATTTTAAAATCTGACATGAATATTTAACGTAGAATTTTTGACGAAAACTAATAATAAAAACCAGTTAGAAAAGCTAATTAGAACAATACTAACACTTAAAATTTAATTAGAAAATTAAAATCTTACTCGGTAAAACAGTAGTAGCTCATATCGACACCCACGCTAGGTTTTAATTATCCTATTCTATCACTTTTACATCGTCGTTTCAGCCGATAGACGTCCACTGCTGGACATAGGCCTCCCCCAATTTTGGGAGGGTTTGCCATAATCGCCACGCTTGGCAGGCGGGTTGGCGATCGCAGTATGGTATGGTGGTGAAATACACAGAGAACGCTGCTGCCCATTCTCCGGTACGATCCTTAGTCGCCTTTTACGACACCCACGGGAAGTAAGGGGTGGTGGTATTATTTAAGTCCGGCACCACACAGATACTTTACACTTACACTTTTACATATTATAACTTATTTATCACTTCACTGGTATATAACTCAGTCATGTTCACTATTCACGTGAACACGTTTGGCGTTCGTTACAAAAACATTACTTTATAAAGAAGTTGTATATCTATTTACTTGGTACCGCTTGTATAAAACTGTAATACTAATTAACGAACAATATTGTCGTAAACGACAAACTTGCAGTTCGAATTCACTTCTAAAACCATTTGACTATAGGTTTGAAATTGGAGAATTTACACGCAGTCTTTTTTTTTAGTAGTGTGATGTATAAATACTGCAGCCCTCCAATTTCTCTCCACCAAAAATATGCAGTCCTCCACGAAACGCAGGGCAAAAGCCAAGGGAGCGGAGGGTGTTCATCAAACAGCTATTTTGTTTCCTTAGCCTTCGGACCAAGGTCTTGGATAACACTCGAGTAGGTAAGTTATGCAGACACTTATCTCAGTATTTCCTGTCTCCAACTTTAACGATAAAATAGTTGACATTCCTTGGTTATGATGACACACTTTTGAGGAATTTTCGCATAGATTTTGGTAAGTTATGTAGAATATTGACTACTAATAATATTATCCGGCATTAAAGTACTTATGCTGCCACTGATGCCATAATCGATCATAATATTTTTATTATTTTAAAAAGCTAATAGTCTTAAAATTATTATAATAATAAGCCACATTGTATGGTAATGTCAGCCATACTACCGTAGTAATACCATACAACGTGGCTTATAATTTGGCCTATTATTTGGCAAAGAATCAGTTCTTTGACCAAAAAATAGGCCAGCCCTCTGGTCACGTGAAGAGTCAATCAACCGCTTGGCGATGTCTCGAAAATATATAATATTATATATCATCATAATACATTCATAATATCCATAATATTATATTATTAACGTTAATAATATTTGATTCCAGCAAATACTAGCTCAGTGTTTTTAACACTTGTAAATTTAGTCCCAAGTATTTTAGAGAATTTGTAGCCAGGGTGAGTTTTGAAAACAGATGGTGAAAAGTTACTTAAAGTCAACAAACTGAACGGTGCTGTTTTAAAGTAAATCGTAAAATAAATAAACGGTTTGGTAGTTTTTGAATACATAATTATCTAACGGTTTGGTGGTTTTTGAATACATAATATCTACCTTTTAATATTTGAGCCATATCGTTTCACATTTTCATTTAATTTTGGCGTCACCCTCTATTAAGGAAGGCAACATTTAAGTAACTTTAAGTAGGTAATAGAAGTCCGGAATACACCATGATGGGATAGTAAGATTTTTAAAGTAACCTGACTCCCAAACCATGTCGTGCAACTCCAAGATTCTACACTAAAATAACAAAGAGAATACCGAGAATACAGTGGGGTGATTGCGTAACATACATAAAATGACAATTATTGATCGCAATGGGTTTCATTTCGACAGTTCACCCACGTTTATTGCGTTATTTACGTAGTTTAGCGGACGAATTTTTAGAACCCACCAGGCCATAGATTAGCGATATCCTTGTACACTGTCGGTTTGTGATTGACAGTGTGTCAAGCAGTTAGGGTGCGTTACAAATCACTCAATCGCCGCTAATTTAAATAAAACAATAGGCGAACTACATAGTAACATCAATCCTTTTCACGGCTAGTAACATAAAACTAAACAAAGAAGAAACACAAACTAACGAACCCGTATCACAATATTCATAATCTATTACCTGAAGTTAGTCCGTTATTGTCATCACTTAGTCCTCGGCGTCCTGGGACTAACTCCTCCTTAATTAAATCTCAGCAGATTGTCCCAAAGTTTCGAGACTAGTTGCAAATATATTCAGTCTGTATCGTTTGGGAGCCGGGCAGAGAAGCCCCTGGGGGAAACTTGTCTGGGACAATAGTAGTTAGAAGGATTGTTTAATGGATTGAATTGTATGACACTTTTGTTTAAACTAGTAGAAATCATGTGTGCCCAATTTTTGGCTGTAGTTTGTCTTTCAAGCGTGGTTAACTGATTTTAAAAGTGTGTTAAAATTAATTAATAAATTATAATAATTAATATTATAATTAATTAATTATTTTGCTTATTTTTTCATATAAATGTACACATTACTATTGTTTTAAATATTAACATAGATTATGTAAACATTATCATGTTAATAACACCTATAGAATAATAAAGTTAGTCTCCAACAAAAATTTTAGGAATTAATAAATATTTCTTGTCTTGTTTAAGGGGAAGCACCAGGGTTGCCCACAATTATTTTATTTCCTTTATTTGCAATTTCATGTTGAATGTTGATTAAAATATGACTATTTCATTAAATATCAATCAATAGGATTGTATGAACTTAGAGGGATGTATTGATGATTTTAATGATTACTAGCTTCTGCCCGCGACTTCGTCCGCGTGAAATTTCACCCTCCCCCATTCACCCTCTTAGGTGTAGAATTTCTAAAAACCCTTTCTTAGTCGATACCTACTCCTCACATCAACACGCCTTCCAAATTTCATGTGTCTAGCACCAGCGGTTTAGGCTGTGCGTTGATATATCAGTCAACAGTCAGGACTTTAAATTTTATATACATATATAGATAGAAAATTCTGTATATACATGCTTGTTACGCTGAATTTCGCAGGCTACCTAGCGCATCCCCCTTAAAATCAGTTCCCGATAATTTTTACATATAAACAGGTACTCATTCGTATTCAATAAGTTACAGTTCTATCATGTCGTAAATTCTACCGCTCCTAGATGTAAAAAACTTCTTATAATAGTTCATGAAATAAAATAACTCATAACAGAACATAAAATTACCTACGATTTACGAAAATGTTTGTAGGTACTTTTGATAAAACGAATTCAATGAGAAAGCTTTGGAGTTCTTATTATTATAAGAGTTCGTAAAAAGGGTTAGGTCCAAGACCTTTAGAGTGGTACCTATTTCGAAGATTTATTATAAGTACCTCTATGTACTTCGGTACCGCTATATCTTCGTTTTTTTGTGAACTCATTGTTAATTATATAGAATCGGTAGTGAACGGCAATTTCTGATACATACTTCGAGAGATAATTTAACATAGTACAGTCGGTGATAGCAATTAACTGACCCCCTTAAAAATTAAACGAATTTGAACCTTCTGCTTGTTAACAGTAAGCTTGTCGAACTAGAACAACTGGTCGTCTATGATTAATAAAATAGTTATTCGAATTTGAACTTTAACACGCAGTGTCAAGGTAGATATGATCTTGAATATTGTTTTAACTTGTAATATAATTGCTAATTTCAACAACGTTCACTATGTTCGTGTGGTCTGGTAGTAGCTGTAGTAAGCTGACGAGAATGAGGTTGTGAGTTCGAAACCAATATATTATTGTCTGTTACGCGTTCTGTTTTACAATATTTTTTTAAGTCATAAATAATAAATTATAAATTTAGCTACAAAAAAAAGCTGAACAGAAATAAAAAACGATAATGATGGTAAAAAAGATTTTATTTTATAAATAAAATTATTATAAGAATAACGTAAATGATATAGGTAACATTTACCTGCTTACTAATAACGTTGTTACATACTTCACAGAGTTTAATGTAGTGAATCAACATGTTAGAATATTTAGAAATATAGGTATTTCTCTTTATTTCATAACAATAACATCACCACATTAAATATCATTTAACTGAATAAAATAGCATTATGTGTTAATGTTTTACCTATATCAATTTGTTTTGTAAGTAGTTATTTTTAGTTATAAATAAGGTTTTCACAAAAACTAGGTATGCGAAATACTTCGTTAAAAATTATAACAATAGTTAATTTAACACACACACTGACACGTTAGTATTGTTTGTGGCCAACACTGGTCACTGAAGTCATTCAGTGGTGCTTTTAATAGCGAAGTGGAGCACCATTTTTTCTACTACTTGTTGCAAGCGGTTCCGCATACCGCGCACCATATTCCAACAACAGTCACTTCCTCTCATGAATTCCCATGTTGATGTCACAAGTTGGGCCATATTTTCCAGGACGATCCTTTTGAATATTACCTGTCTCTTCAATACGTCTTAGCCACAATCTGACTGTATTTCTCTGAAACAACACAATAAGCATAATTTTAGTAACGAAGTAAGCATAATTTTTCGAATAAGTTTAGATAAACCACATTAGACCTTTACATGATCTCATAATGAAACACAGTTAATTTTCTATTATTCATACACAAGTTTTTAAGCCAACTAACAAATTAAGGAATAGCTATAAGTATAAATGAAGCATAAAAAAGAATACACTTACCGCTATATTAAGTTTCCTAGCAATCGCTTTAACACCAACATTCTCCTCATGCAAATAGATTATTTTGTATTTTAAATAATCACAACTGAGACATGACGATTAAACTGTATCAAAACTGATAATTAATAAAAAGGAAAAAGGCGTGGATTTTCGCAATTTGTAAGGCAAGGTAAAAATGTTCGCGCGTATTCACTGCTATTTGTGCATAGAATGTCTTGTTCAATTTATTCTTCTACCCCATATTCTTAATATCATCTCAATAGCAGTTTTTGTGGAATACGCATAATGACGTCTAACTACCCACTTATTGAAAAAGATGAACATTTTATTAATTTAATTGATGTGCTTGTTCTTTACAATAATGCAAGAAATACTTAACGAACAATTTATATACTTATTGAAAACAAAATTAAACATTGAGACAGGACTTGAACTTGCATCTTCCACGTCTCAGCCTTACACATAAACCACGACACCAGATTAACTTGGGTAAGACAGATGAAATAAGGTATCACTAGCAATGACACAAATTATCAGAACATTAACCTAACCTTTAAGTCTTGCTGCATAAAAATGAAAATTGCGTAACAAATACCCATATACATTAGTAAATGACCTAACACCAACATCTTAAAGCTCAAGTTTGCGTATCAAAATGATTTATTGTTTCTGTTCATCGAGTAGTGTTAGTCTGATAAACTCATACATATTGAATAACCTTTAATGTTATGAGCAGAGGGTGCAAAATCGAGTAATTTTTAGGGGGGTCAGTTAATTGCTATCACCGACTGTACGTGTCATCATTCTCCTGCGATTGTCCCAATTTATTTATGTGTATTATTAAAATACAAAAAGCTCTTTGAAACTTAGACAGGCAGGTTTTTACTGGCCGGCCAAGTTTTATTAAGTAACTTTTCTGAATTTCGAAGAGAAAAGATGTACATAAAAAGTATGTTACAAGAAAAGCAATCAATAGCCAAAAAAAAACAATCCCAGACATTTTACTCTGTCTAAGTATGTGTACATCTCCCACAAAGTTGAGAATTTACGTAATTAAAGCATCTGATGCCTAGAATCTGTAGCTTAATTTACAAAATCTGTTCGCGACGTATATTTCCATGATTCATTCCAGGACCCTAATACCTACTATTTATCAGTGGAATTCAGTCCCCGCCTAAAAAATGAGACCTCTTAACTTAGGCTTATTTTCTCCGAAATTCCGAGTAACCTCGCTCGGCTAATCTTTCTCTTTAATTCAAAGATCAAGAAAGCCAATCAGATTAATACAATGATAAAAAATAAAAAAGCTAATAAGATTCTCAAATGGCTTCAATAATTAGGTTTACTAATTGAAAATATTTGTGGAATCTTACAAGATCTTTTAAGGATATTTGCAAACTTTTGATTTCCTTTAAGACGGTATTTTCGTAAGTCTTATTATAATACAGTCTTCTTAAGAAACCCTCGTAATACCTAATTATAATAACATTGCTTGTTCCTAATAACTAAGTTGAGCTTTATTATTACTTTATTTATTTTCATGTTCGGAACTTTACACACGGTTATCTTAATATAGATAAGTATAATGGATAGACTTATAGGAACTGATTTCGTATATAATGGTTCACTCTTCATTCAATAATGCTCTATTTTCTTAATTCCAATTACGTATTTCACTGCACCTTATTTCTGATAAAAAATTCAAAGCACAATAAATAACCCTAACCCTACCCAAATTACGTAAAAGTTAGTTAACTCGTTACAAAAAACTCCAATAGTCTGATTAGTAAGATCCAAGCAATAATTATGTCATTTCGATCGTCATTCGAGATAAGAAATGGTCTTACGTAAGAGGATCGTTCAAGGCTCAACTAGATTAAGGGCAGATCCTCATCGGGTAGAGGTCTCGGTCAATGGAACAAACTGGAGTAAGTGGAATGACGAAATAGAGGGTGGATTTGTGATGTTGAATGGATTATTTAGGCTTTGTGTTGAGCATTTTAATGTTGTTCCAGTTTTGGATTGGGAGGGCTAGAGTTGGGGGTTTTGTGAGATAACATTATTTTTAAGAGAATAACCTAGGATGTTCTAACTATATAATTTAACCAGCTTCTGGCAAAAATGAAACGTCTGAAATATGTGAATGTGAAAAAGGAAATGTCTTGTTCCCCTGATCCCCCCCCCCCCCCGTCGCATCGCATCGCACCTGCCCGCACTATTTCTTCATTTTCGGTAAGCGTTCTTTCAAACTAGGGCGTGATTTGAAATAGCCATACCCTTTCTTGGATTGGGCTATCAAAGGAAATAAATACATTTTTAAATCTGACTTTTAGTTTCAGAGCTTAGCACATTCAAAGAAACAAACTCTACAACTGTATAGATTATGAGAGAAGTAATTTTGAGACCTGGAGGCCTGCGCAGCCCTTATTCCTAGTGCCAGACAAAATAATATAAATTAATTTTATGGAGACTGGACTTCTACTAAGTCCATTAGA
This sequence comes from Mesoligia furuncula, assembly GCA_916614155.1. Lineage (NCBI taxonomy): Eukaryota > Metazoa > Arthropoda > Insecta > Lepidoptera > Noctuidae > Mesoligia > Mesoligia furuncula. Next base: position 1,169,487 of record OU744805.1, read on the forward strand.
CTCTATAATGTTGTTTCTATAGAATGGGTTTCAATCTAAAAACATCTTTGAATATTAACAAGCTGGACGCTGGATGGTGCACATACTAAATAGTATTTTACCCGACTTCATCTTGTTTTTAAAATATGAAGTGTTTGTACAAATCTACTTACTGAAATAAAATCATGTATCTTTAATCTAGTCTAAGCTGCCAGCCTATATGTTAGAAAAGGTATATTATCGGCTTCGTATATCGGCTTTTAAAGGCTTTTATCGGCTTAAATGGACCTGAAACCTCATTGGGTTCAAATAATTTGGCTCATAAGGATGACTTTGATAAAAAATCAGTACAAAACAGTCAAAGAAACATGCCCATTTCCTCTTCACCCTGTAGAAGTAGGTCTGGGTTACAAAAGTTGGGCTCTCATCTAACAAATAGACGCGGGATTAAGAATTTCTTGTTACGCATTATTTGGCTCTCGCCCAATATGCGCCGCCATTCGTTCGTCTGACGGGTACGGAAAGTTTGGGCTTCTTACTTGTGTATGCGCTGTTTTATCGGTTCGTGCTCTGATTGGAGCAGGAATCTGTAGATTATGGATGTCCAGGTGTTCTGTTGGAAAGGGCATTTGTTTTTCTGGTGGGAAGATAATTTTGATTAAGTCTGCTGGAGTTAGTAACAGTCTCATACTGCTGATAATAATTAAAGTTAATTATGGTAAAGCGTTTCATCATCTGCCCAGCCTTTTCCCAACCATTTTAGGGTCGGTCTCCAGTCTAACTTGATGCAGCTGAACTATTTTAAATGGAGCGACTGCCTATCTGACCTCCCCAACTAAGTAACTGCGTAATACGATATCCCTTGGGAAATTATTATTATTGTGAAGCGTTTGCGTTATCTAAAGCCATCGTTTTGTTTTAGCAAAGATTCGCTAGCAAAAATACTATTTCAGATGAACCATTTATCATAATCGTCTTCATCGGCGGCCTTGTTTCACCCACTGCGTAGTACTGCCCCTCCCTTTAGTGCCATGCTTCCCTGGTTATGCGAGTCACATCCAGGTCTTCCCTGCGATCTTCTTTAGGGCGTCCACCCACCCCGGCCATTGGTCTGCCAACGGTCCCTCTAGCGTTTCTCGGCAACCATTCCGTTAGGGCTAACAACAACAATGACCTATCTTAAATTGTATGCAATGTCCGCAACTGGTATAGAGCAAACAAAACGCAACTTCTAACGTGAATGTCTTGCAAAACCGAAATACTACTGACCACTGAATTTATTTGTTTTTAGCAGATATAAAACCTCCTTAATAATAAGGATAAGGCATCACAATCACAAAATACTACAATGAAGCTTGTCACCGGATCGACCTTCGTAACTTTTACTGCAATAGCATCATAAAAAACAAAGTGCCCAATCCCGAATATACGAGTATCAAATAAGCCTACATGGTACAACCTCCACACAGCCAACTAGACTCCAGTATATACTGACCTCGCATTGCAAACAGTTTTTGTACGATGACAGGTCAGGTCAAGCTGGATCGTACAGCCTGGTGAGCCGTTATGGGAAGTCCTCCAAGGATACGTTTTATGACGTTAATGTGGATAAACAAAGTTTAAGAGCAAAAAGTATTTGTTTGAGATGCATATCAATAAATAAGAGATTTGGTTACTGAGAGGAAATACAGGGTAGGTTAGCACAGAGCATGTAACACTAGGTTAGCTGGGTAGTGATTAAAGTTGGTAAAGATATTTAGCTGAATTTGAGTTAATTGTATGCTGGCGTCGACGTTATTATATACTACTAGTTGGTTAGTTGGAAGGCCTATGATGATCGATCGAAAATATAATATAAAAACTAGATAGCTCAGCTTCAATATCCATGGAATCAGAAGAGGGATAAAGGAGAAGGCGAAAGTAGTCTTCCGAACAGACAGCCACATCTTTGATCTGTCGTCGCCGAAGTCAGGATATTGAAGGTAGAACCGAAGAACGAAAAATCGCCTAACATTGCACCTCAAATCTCTAATATTTAGTGCCAATCGTAATTAAAACGTACTAAACGTAAACTATGTCTATCAACGTCAAACGATTGACAGAAATATAACGATGTTTTAAATCCCTTTAACGTTTTGTGGTGCAATGGTGCCGAAGTGGTAGTGGTAGTGGTGTTATATTTTCGAGGCGCAATATTGTGCGTTTTTCCTTTCTTCGAATCTGTTATTATCACCAGTATTTGATATTAGGGCTTTAAAAAACGCTCTGTATTCGAACAGCCGTTATCGTATCGTTCGAATTCGTATTCGTATCGTTGTTTGACGTCCAAACCAAGGCTTTAGTTTGCGATATATTGTTGCAAAAAGTTGTTTCTACTGGAAAACAAAAAAATATATATCGCTCAAATGGTAGGCCATTTTGAGGGATGCGTACCCAAACGGGACCCTATTACCACAAAATACCGATAGTACAGAAGGCAATCTACATACAAAGTGCGCTCTAGCAACGCATACATAGACACCGCTCACGGACACGTTATCTCGGAGTGGTTGGGAGTAGTGCGAGCGCGGGTGCCATCCGCTTGAGACACGCGTCTGTGAAGTGCAAAATGGAGCAACAAAAAAATAGCTATCTAAGCTCGATTTAATAGTAGTATAATAGTTTCCTATTTTGAATCAGTATATACGAAGTAACTTTTTTGTAAGGTAAATTCACGCCACCAACTATTACGTAAGTTGAAATCATGATTTTTTGTTTGTATAGATATTGTGTTGTTTTTAGTGTCATTTGTTAGGCTTAGGTCTAAAACGGACAGGGCAAAATAAACTGTGTAAATAGGGTAATCCGTTTTGAAGTTATTAGGGATTTTCGATAGTGAAAATTGACAATAATGTAAAATATATGTTTTTGTTCTGTAAACTTTTTGTATTGTAATAGGTACTATGTTTATTGTTAGATATGTTTTAATATTGTAGAATAAACTCAACAATAAATCAAACAACTAGATACGAGTGCCACGACCACGAGAGTTTTTCGTGCATAAGCCAAAGTTGACGAACCTAGCGCGACCGCCTAGCGTAGGTACGAAAAGTGAAGTACATACATGTGATTGTCTTCTGTACTATCTGTATTTTGTGCTATTACTAAGCCTCCACTTTCCGACCGTCCGTCAGCATGTCTGAAAGCGGACTGTATCTTATAAACCGTAATAACAAAAAGTAAAATAAAGTTAAAACACTGGTCAGTGGGTCGTCTTCCGACTAAAGGGGGTCTCCCTTTAATTTTATTAACTTTATTTACAAGAAACATGTTTTTTGGCGTTTTTGCCTTGTGGTACTTAACCCTTCGTATGCGATTCGCACTTGGCCGGTTTTTTACTAAGCGCCCCAATAAGTTACCGAATTGTTTGCAAAAGGCGGACAGACAAACAAAATATTCAAACGATGACACAATATGCGTCACGCGTACCAATAACATATTGTGTAGTGAGAGCACAATAGCTTTCAATACGTATTAAATAACAATACCTATGTACTGATGTACTCACTAGTCATGAATGATGATGGCTGCACAATGTCATTACCATCACGATATTTGACACGTTAGTAATTGCCGAATTGCGAGATTGTTCATTACCGATATTGTAGGTACATGTTGGTGAACATGCTATTTGGTATACAAACATTATAACTTGCATCTTCTTACAAAATGCTGCGAATGTGTGCAAATTGAGTAGTTAATACTTTATTAATACTTTATACCCTCCTAATATGTATAAGCTTAAAGGCTCTTTCAAACAGGCGCGACACGCGATAAAATCGCGCGCGACATAAAGGCACCGCAAGTCGCGCAACAAGCGGTGCCTTTGAGTCGCGCGCGATTCGCGTCGCGTGTCGTGCCTGTTTGCAGGAGCCTTAAAAAGCTATTACGCATACAAAAAAAACGAATATTGGCAGTGTAGTGGAAAGACGTATGTTTTTACCTGTATACCAAATAGCTTGATCAACCACATGGGATACAGATAAATTATTTACCTATTGAATTTTAATTTTGATGTATAATTTGTATACCAAAGTGAAGATAGAACTAATGTTATGATACTGAGTACTAAATTTGACAAAATTCTACTTTACTTGCCATAAATATCCCGAATAAGATTTTTTATTCTCATAGCAATTTGTCTTCACTCCGCTATAAACTGCCAATAAATCATACAGGACGTTCTGTTTGTTCATAATGGAATCTTTTGATATTTCTTGCGAAAGTATTAGTTATTTTTAGCCCAGAATTACACGGAATTTCGTAACAGTTCTAGGCACAAGATACTTCTAGGGAAGAAAATCCAATATTTGATCCACAAACACAATTATCCGCTTACATACCTTTCATACTCCTCCCTTACACTTCAGTAGGCAAAGAACACTTCCTTATAACCACACTTAACGATGAGCATAATATATAGAAACTCATAAATATAATAAATTACAAACACTCAGCATCTAGGGGATATTATTATTCTGATAAATCGGGTCAAGTACTGATTGCTTTCCCTTTGTTATCAGCGCCGTCTTAAAATCAGCTAGAAAAGGGACTGGAATATAATATTGAAGATTCGCCTTTGTCCCTCAAAGGGTGTTTGGTTTGATTTGAAGAAGAATTGGCAAACGGAATAATTTATTATTATACATTGTCATTGGAAAATCAAAGCTGGATAACTTTTTTCCTGAAAAATAACCAAGGGATTCAAAGTACGTCACTCGAGCTTTAAATAGTGTTGCTTCCGAGATGGACACTCTACTTTTTATCACCCTCTATGAAAAAAAGTAATTCCAACTTATGAATAAGAATAGTACCTTTATTTTTTGAGTAAACAAATACGAACGAAGGCAGAATGCTTTTCGCGCGTTTTTTATTTTTTCACAATCTTTTTTTTTAATTTGGTTTGCTAGCATTTTACTTTATCATACCGCCTGTTACTTGTTCATACAATGTTCGTGATCGATCTCTTTGGTGATTGGAACTTTTACTCACAATATCCACATTCCAAATTCAAATCACTTTTATTATAGTCGCTAGGGATTAAAGAACTATTTTAGTCCCTGTTTACGAAGAATACACTAGCTCGCTTTGAATAGATGTGATAATAAATAAGTTATCCAGCCTTCAATACTCATTAGGGTTGTAATTAGGTTCGAATTCATCGTTATCATTATTATTAGTCTGTGATGTCCCACTGCAGGGCAAAGGTCTCCCTACTCTCTTTCCACTTCACTCTGTTCAAAGCTGCTAAGGAACAGTTCTTGTTGAAGGACTTCAGCTCATCCCGCCATCTCCATCTGGGCCTGCCTCGATGTCGCTTGGCACTAAGAGGGATCCATTGGGTCGTAAGTTTGGCCCATTGTTCGTCTGACAGTTCAGTTCAGTTCGTGGAAATTATTAAATTCTAATGTTAATTTTCTTTCAAACAATCATCTCCAGACTTATCTAACTAAATAAGAAACGTTACAATTCTAAAACAAGATCACCTTTTCGTCACCGAAAAAAGGTCTTTCGTTTATCATTAATTTATTTCGCTTTTCATTAATTTTCCCGTTTCAGACATCTTGGACCTAAGGATAAAATTAGCTTAAGAAACCAATTTTAACTCCAAAACAGAGGGTTGTTATAACTTTTACGTTATGTGCTTGTGTCTGAACCGATTTTTTTTTTGTTTGGAATGTGACTTTGGTCGAGAGTGTGATTCAAGAAAATCGGGTCAGCCGTTTAAAGATTATCAGCTCTTTTTTTGTTGATTTGATGTGAGCATCTTCTAACAATTAGTTGTAGCTTCGGACAAGAATATTGTTTAAATGTGTGTGTTTCAGTTTTTAGCCTATATTAGGTATGTCCCACTGCTGGGCAAAGACTTCCCCTTTTTCCTTCCAAACCTCCCTGTCTTGTGCGCTCTCAGGCCATGTTGGCCCATGTTTTTGTTTAGCTAGTGTTTCAGTTATCATTGTTATATTATACTGACACATGTATGAACACATAATGCGGTGTTCATTTTGCAAAGAAAACAGTTGATGGATCTAAATCTAACCATCTCCAAAAAATACGTGTGTGTATTTTGTGAATATCATAATAAAAGTATTCCCCGAAAATGCCAAACGCAACGACCCACTTGTACAGAAACAAAAAAGGTAAACAGCACCAGAAGCCCAAACGAAATTACCGCCAATAGTAACCCAGAAACAAGTGTTCGAGGCATAGATCCCAAGCGGCTGCCGTCTTTCTCTATTACGTGATATATCGGATATAAACAATTCACAAAGTATGCCATATAAAATGGGTAAATGCTCCAGAAATATAACCGGGTCTCGGAATAAACTCTGGGCACGTAACTTCGGAGAAGAAAGAATGTCACTGTGCCCAAATTCTACACGATGTAAGTGGGCGAAATTAATTGTTAAACAAAATGATGACCAACTTAAATTGTGCGTATATTCGAATCACAAATGTATCAATTTTTTTTAAAGTTGTATGAATTGGCTATAGCACGGTAAATTGGCGTAGGTTGTCAATTTGCTTAGTAATAAATTTCCCTGGCTATACCTAGTGCTAGTGAGAGCAGTGGTAGCCAAGTGGTAACGGCCGCGACTTACGAGTTGTAGGTCATAGGTTCGAACCCAGACAGGCGCTTTACTTTGTGTAAATTATTTCATCACCACTGCTCTCAAAACGGTGAAGGAAAACATCGTGAGGAAACCGGCATGTCCTAGAACCAAAAATTCGAAGACATGTGACATCTACCAATCCGCACTGGGCCCGCGTGGTGGATTACGGCCCACTCCCTCTCACCGAGAGGAGGCCTGTGTCCCAGCAGTGGGAACATTATAGGCTGTATATGGTATATGGTATACCTAGTGCAAAGTATGCCACTCCCATATAACAAAAAAGCTTTCTCATTTAAAGAAAATTCTTAACAATAATCATTTAACATTTGAATTCCTAATGAGGTTATATTTTGGACAAAGTCGGAAAATTGTTCGTATGTATTATTTTCTTATGTTGAGCTCACCGAGTTCGAAACCAAATTGAGGTCTTGGTTTAAAACAAATCGTATTTATGTAAGAATGGAAAGTTACCTAACTTCATACAGCTGAATAACTAACCTAACGATCACATTCAGCATTCAAGAAATACGATAGGATAAGTTAACAGAATACTTGTGTAGACATAACATTGCCTGTGTTACGACCTACGATAAGGTTTCCATTTGCATTCTACGCAGATAATTTCATACAAATTTTCTAAAGTCAGGCAAATTAATGGGTTAGTTAATTGCCTACTAACTTAAATTCTCCGGATATTCACAACTGTCTTTTTTTGACAGTTGAGTGCAATGGCACACTAGCGTAGCGTATCGTAGCGTAGTGTGTTAAGTTATATATAACTAGCTGCGCCCCATGGTTTCACCCGCGTAAATGTCGATCCCGTGGGACTATCGGGATAAAAAGTAGCCTATATGTTAATCCAGGGTGTCAGCTACCTCCATACAAAATTTTATCAAAATTGGTCTAGCCATTTAAGCGTGATGTAGTAACAAACATATAAACACACACACACACACACCCACTTACAAACTTTCGCCTTTATAATATTAATAATATAGTGTGATGCGATAGTGTGATAATATTTGTATACATTAATTATAATGCGAATAATATGTACACCATATAAATTACAGATATAAATGTCGAAATTTTACAAAGGGCGACACAGTGGGCGGTGTTATCGCTAAGAGCGATCTTTTATAGATTTTATTTTTTTCCTTTGGATGGATTAAAAAGGGGAAGTAGAGACTATACTGACACAAACACAGACTATGGGTAAAAGTGTCTATCCGACATGTTACCCCGCAACAGTTCCTCCTATATTTTCAGTTCCACACGGGACTGAAGGATACGTTGGGTTGGGTAACACACTTCAGGCCCAGAGTATGAATGTATGGATTGCCGTAGTTTGTTATAGAATAAACAAGTGTTGAATCACTGGTTAAAATAACTCTACGAACAATATTATTATTACGGATAATAATATATCAACTATAGTAAACATATAAGTCCACAGCTCGAAATACGTTTTTATATCATAGGTACCTAGTTACTATCTAATAAAATTGTAACCGTGTAAAAAATACAAATTAGTCTCATCACCATCATCACCCCAGCTAATAGTCTATCAGTGTATTATATAACATACCCACTTTTCTATTTTTGTTTATGGCAATTGTGCCGATATCGACAATTACTGCCAATGTCAGATGTGATATGGAGCAACGTGTGAGGGACACTTAGCGATATTACTACTTATTACAAATCAATGACACAAGTATGTAGGTTTTGCTGGTTTTATCTCTTTATTTATAAACGTTGCTTAAGGGGAAAGCGCCAAGGTAGCCTGCGAAATTCAAATTGAATTACGTTTTTTGCAGTAAGTACAACTTAATCTTAAAAAAATATTTTGTGGCTTAGGTACAAGATAAAATCGACCGCGTACCGCACGGGTTGGATTGAGGTGGGCCCGGAAAAGGATGCTTGGAAGGATTTGGACGAGGTCTTTACTCAGTAGTGTAGTAGTGGGACAATGTAGGTTAACTTAAAACAAAACAAAATAAGAATTAAATAGAAACAAAAATGATCACAATAAATGATGATGATGATGATTTTCATCATCATCTGCCTAGCCTTTTCCCAACTAAGTCGGGGTTATATAATGATAATATTAAGACAAGCCACAACATTTGCGTGGTTAAGTACCTTACAATAACGCTATTACGCTGTCACTAACAGGACTTGAGTGTTTTACTAATTTCTCGCAACAGCATTCTCTCCTTATCACAAGTAACTTTGGCAGTTTAAAGTCTGGATGGGTAGGTAAGTTTTCAGTTGTGGACATTGGTGGTGGAGTTGTGGAGTACCTAATGATGTTTAAGAAGAAGTACGATTCAAACTAAACAAACACAATCATGCGGGCTACGGCGTGCTGATGCAATTTATAGGTACGTGGCTTCAAGGATACCGTCCTGGCGAGACAACAGGGCCTCAAGTCTGCTATTACAATAGTGTCAGAATGGTCTATCATTGATTTCATAATTGTCGATTTTGACAAGTTTGGTAATCACTAATATAATGGCGTCATTATGACTTTCCGATGGTCAACCACTGACACTCCATTGAAAGAAATGGCCTAGAATGGTAATCTCGTACATAATAATAACAAATGAATGGCTGACTTAGGCGTTAATCTGCTAAAATTTTGACAGTTCCTTTGATCAGTGACCTACCACTAGAACGTCATTGTGCAGTCATTGCTTTTAATTCGTTACGAGTATCGTATATGTTCTGTGCCATTGACCGACCAATGATCGACCATTATGAATTTAGCAGATTACGAGCTTTTAGCAAAATGACAATGGGATCGTGTTGGAATGACGAATTTATAAAAATAGCAGACTTGGGCCCCAGTTTGTAGACATTGAATGACTGTCGCGAAGTGCACGCATATTTAGAATTTATGTTTCCTTTCATTTTATTGTATTGTAGATAGGTATATCAAGCAAAGTATCGGTATATATTTGATTTAAAAAAATAACACTTAGAAGTTGTAGTATCCGTCTAAACCAAAGGACTAAAACGGACTAAATTTAGAACTAAATGGTCACTGTTTAAGAGCACCAGATGTCAATTATGAGAAGTCTACTACCCATGTAGTAAACTTGATTAAAATATTAGTGTAAAGTTGTACACCTAATAAAATATAATCGTTAACTCGTGACCCGTAGGATATTTCAGGACTCGGTGACACTTTAAAGATAAACACCTACTGCAAGTCATCAATGCTGCTAATAGCATTCGCTTAAATGATATTAGTTTATTTATTTCACTTAAAATGTATTCTGTAATGAATAGTACAATAGACAGGCGAGGACCACTTTCCATAATATACCTATACCGTTTTGATAGCTTTTGCTTTCCAAAACTTTTTTCACAAAATAAAAAGATCAATATTAGAAGTAGGTTATCTATTAAAATGCATTCTGGTTTACATAACTAGGGTATTCTAAATATATTATGAAAATTTAGCAGACAAACTAAATCTGAAAATACTCAGGCGCTCCATTTGAATAATTTAGTACTAACAGCAACTGGCTAGGTTAATTGGGTTAGCAATCTTGCCTCAAACGTAAACTGATTGTTTACAAATTATGCCTAATGCATGAGTACGTTGCGCGAAATGAGGGTCAAATTATGCCTAATGCATGGATATATTATAGCAAATTATGCCTTTCTTACTGATTTATCGACAAATTAAGCTTTAATACAATACCAAATGCTTTAATTCACAAAATAAATAGCAATGTAAACACAAGAACACATTAAAAAGAGGATAAGGTTTATTTAAAAACCATCTTATCAGTCGCTCGGACACAATGTAGTAGGTAGAAAATCCCTCTCCAGTAATTTCGGATGCCGTACCATCGGACTATAAGAGTAAAGCCGGCCATACACACTACGGTCCACCGGAGAGGTTTTCCTGTGCAGGTATGCCTGCGCAGGTGAACCGGAACGTGTGTGAGAATAGACCTGTGCAGTTTTTTGAACCTGCGCAGGCGACCGGCGCAAAATCGAAAACCAATTCTTTCGAGTGACACCGAACGGTGTACCTGTAAAAGAACTGAAGACCGCTTCGGTACACCGGAACGTCCCCATACACGCTACCGACACGTGCGGTTGACCTGCGCAGGCAAACCTGCACAGGTAACCTCTCCGGTAGACCGTAGTGTGTATGGCTTGCATAAGGGAAGAGTGAGTGCACCACATGTATGGGCCAGTCAGGCCACTGAGATCGGTCGCCATGGCCGAAATTCAGTCTGGAGGACTACGTATAGGTCGAAAATGTAGATACATTACACATGTGTATATTATTGTATAATTAAGGTACCACATAAGTAACTCCCATAAGGAAGATTACTACCAACAGCGGCATTATCGCTAAATGCAATAGTTCAGTAAAAAATTAGAACGTATAAGCGGACACCTAATATCGTACTCTAAGAACGATCTGCACTACATCCGATCCGAATTAAAGACCCGTTAATCCGAATTGGGAATGTTCTAAATTCAGATGGATAGCATTCGGAATTCTAGTGCACAATGCCTCATACAAATAGGACTATGGTCACTTCGGACCACCGGCATTTCTCGGATTCGGATAGGATGTAGTGCAGAACCGCTCTTAAACTAGGTCACTTTCCAGCAAAAAGACATTCGAACTAAAAGGTCTAACTTCTGAAATATATTCGACACAGTTGTATCTGCGAGCCACATTAATTATAACATTAACCCTTAACCTCTTTGTGTAATCCCTAGAACAATTAGAAGTTCTTACGTAAGTCACCTCAATTGACACAGAAGTGAACAGTAACCTACTTTACGATTTGGAGCATTCATATTAAGTGGATCGCAATTAATTAAAAAAAGACTGCTTGATATTTTAACGCACCAAAGAAAATAGCAACCCATATAAGGCATAATCACCCTTTGATGTTCCCATTGCTGGGAGACAGTCCTCCTCTCTGCGAGAAGGAGCGATCCATAATCCACCACGCAGGCCCAGTGCGGGTTGGTGGTGGAGTTTTCGAATTTTTGGTTCTAGGACATGCCGGATTCCTCACGATGTTTTCCTTCACCGTTTTGAGAGCAATGGTGATTATATTAAATACAGACAATAAAGTGCCCGCCTGGGTTCGAAATCATGACCTACAACTCGTAAGTCGGGGCCGATACCACCACTGAGCCACCACTGCTCTCATCAGAAATATACTCATCTAAAATATTATTCTCAGTCAAATCCATTAACACAGAATGTAGTACAAATTCAAGACTATCGCGTTAGCGCGGGTCCAGAGGCGACGGGGTCCAGCTGACCGAAGTCTCTTTATGCTACCCATTACACACACAATCCCTAAAACAATATAAATTTATCTTAGTATCGAAATTGTAACGGAATTACTGAAGCTAGTAGTTCTGTAGCCTACATTCTAATGAGGGCAACACGACATTGGCTGAATATTTAAGGGATTAGCTGGTAACCCTTTGATACTAATACCTACTAGTTTGAGAGAGTATTTGTGTTTGTATTAAGCCGTGGTAAGAAGCAAATAATTTACGGGTAATTGACGACAGCATGTCGCGGCAACAAATAAGGTTCAGAACAGCGATGCGTCTGATGTTAGTTGAATCAAAGGACCATCAAATTAAGAGTAATTTTGCAGTTTTATCTAAATTAAAAATAAATGCACGGCTCATTGGAATAATGTTTAAGTAGGTATTTCTTTAGTTGATTGAATTCCCTTTATTAAAATCACATAGAATATCGAACAATATTTTTTTGAGCTCTGTTTTACGGTTGTTTTATCATGATACTTTTTATTTTTATAAAATATGCTTCAATAACACTTTTGTTTGAGCATTTGACACAGCAAAGTTTTTTGGCTTTAAAATAATCAAACTCTTTCTGTTGCCGAAGGGTCAAAATACATCTGTGCAGCACTTAAAAATATTAAAAAGATTACCTCTTCATGACTAATTAATAATACCTACATAAGATTCTTCATATCAGATGTCTGTCTCATTCTAATTAGCATTACCTTTGGTCTAAAATAATTAGCTGGCGCCCTAATTACTTAGAAGACAAGCAAGCAAGATTGCTCATTAGTAACTTAGTTAACTCACAAAGAAGTTACTTACTGCCTTGTTATTGAAGTGACTTTAACTTGGAACTTTAAACTGTTCTTGATGGTTGCATAATCAAAGGTTTGGAATACTTGTTTGTTTTCAGCAGGTCTATTTAGCGTTAAGCGTTGGATAGAAACCGAAGAGTCCTTATCTAATGAAATGTGTCTAATAATTTCCATCAACATCATGCCATCTTGTGTCGTGCCATCGACACGAAGAAGAAGAAGTAAATAAAGATTATGAAAAAGCCATGAATCTTTGCTACAAACGCACGGCGACTTATCAAGCTATACCCTTCCAGTATAAGCCGACTTCATATTATACGAAAAAGCTTTTCAATGCTATAGGTCAGCTTAAACTGGAAATGTATGGTTTAATACATATTATGTCGCCGTGGGTACCAGGGTATTTCCGACATAAATAAGGACATAAAAGTGACTGCAAACTGACTGCCTCTGGGCAGTCAGTTCTGCTACTATCTTGCTGACTGGCTTTTTCCTTGAGACATGTCGTTCCGATACGAGAGAACTAGAATCAAGGTGACTTATGACGTAAACGTTCCAAGAAAGTTACAATCGTTGCGTAATAAACTCAAAAAAAAAAACACGTCCTTATTGACCCATAAACATCTTAAGCAGCTGCTTAGCAACCGGCGAGTGATCGAAGGGCCAATCTCCCGTGGCACTTGACACGGTGACCGGGTGTCGTGGAGGATCATCGAGATGGTTGCATCTGGGTTATTGGCTGGCCTAACAGAAAAGATTGATGTAAGCTTGTAAAGAGATTTTGCTTACTAATGACTGGAAAAAAATATTTTTATCTTTAAATAAGTACTTCGTAATAGTGTCCCATTGGTAACTACCGCGACTTTTAGTTGCAGGTTGTAGGTTCGAACTGCGACAGGCGCTTCACTTTGTGTCAATTATTTCATTACCACTGCTACCAAAACGGTGAAGTATAACATCATGCATCGGCATGTCCTGTGTCATGTGTGTCTTCGAATTTTTGTTTAGACACACACATGTGACATCTACTATCCCGCACTGGACGCGCGTAGTAGATAATGGCCAACTCCTTCTCATTGTACTGTTGACACAAGGGCCTCCTGCCCATGTGTCACCAGTACGAACATTATAAGCTGATTATTCTATGCTTACCTACTTACACAGTATTTATTTTGGAGACGGGCTGCAGACATCGATTCTATTTTTATTCTGCAGAAAAGAGCCATCAGAGCCGTATATATTCTCCGCTTGCGCGATTCTCTAAGGAAACTGTTTAAGGATATTAACATCATGACGGTGCCTTGTCAATATATCTACGAAAACATCATGTACCTATGTAAGGAAAAATTTACATCTTTTTAGAAAAAGAGGTGAAGGACATAATTATAGTACTAGAAATAGGGACCTATTAGTTCAACCAGGTTTCAGACTGGCTCAAGTAGACTAATCTTATATGGGGTATTGTTTAAAATATGATAAAAAAAATACCTCCCCACATTCTTCAACTGAATGAGGCAAAATTCAAGTACAAAAAAATACAAAAAAATACAAAAATATTTATTTTCAACTTAAACATTGTGTCATACATAAATTGAGGCAGCCCCAGTAAGTTACAAAAGTACTTGTGTCGGAGCTGTCTCGCTCTTCCCATAAGTGGTAACTTAACAATGTTGAGGCGTAAAAGGTTTTTAAAAAAAAAGAAAAATAAAATAAAACATTAATTTAGCAGCTCTCCGTGTGTGTTTGTGTGTGTGTGTAAGTGTGTGAGTGTTGAGGGTATGTGTGTGTGTGTGTGGGTGTGGGGGTGTATACGAGTGTGAGTGTACCCATTTATTTATTTATTTATTATTATTATTTTTTTTTTTTTTTTTATTTTTTTTATTAGCTTATCCTGGTCAGAATATTTTCTGTTTCGTCATATGTTAGGGATCTCAACCATTCAATTATTGTTTTTTTACAATCGTATAACAGCAGGGGATATACAACATGTCCCAAAATTCAACGATAAGCCAGCACCGGAGGATAGACCTGCCCATGACTACTCGGGGAAAAAAAGAAAAAAAATATATATCTCTTTTTTTTTGAAGTTATAAAAAAAAAGAAGAAATTCTTAAAAAAGTGAGACCTTTTATGATATTTTTCACTACCATGACCACACTTTTTTAAATATTTCTGTTATTTTTTTTTATAGGCAACCTGAATAGCACTGCTATCTACCACAATTCTTAAAAAATCCAGAATACCTCTAGTTTTTTCACGTAAATTAATGAAACTTAATTTATTCCCTAAATTTTTTGAAGATTTTTACTTTTAATCAACTTTAACTCATCGTGGTGTAAAAAAAAAGTATGAACACTACTATGGCAAGTTTTTTTATAAATTGACGCAACTAATCAAGATTCCAAAATGGTATAATACTCTAGGCAAACAAGTTAAAAAAAAAAATGTTCCTATTATTTCTAAACAGGGGCCAAATGACGGTCTGGTAATAAAAAGTATTAGTTCTTGGAAAATGTTTAATATTTAAATAAATGGTCAAACAATTTCTCATGTAATTTATTAACATTATAACCAATGTTCAAATTGTTTGCCACCAGCAATAATACATGCACGACATCGCCTTAAAAATGACCGTTTTATTTGTCTTGCATATCTTCTGCGATTAATATGATCCGCAGCCTGACTGATATTTCGACGAAGCTCGTCCAATGACGCAATGGGTTTTGAGTAGACCCTGTCTTTAAGACAACCCCAATAGAAGAAGTCCAGGGGGTTCAAATCGGGTGAACGAGGTGGCCATAAGATAGGACCAAGTCGCCCGATCCAACGCCCTGGATACTCTTGATTTAAATATTCTCGCACAGGGCGGGCATAGTGTGCTGGGCAACCATCATTTTGGAGCCACATGTTTTGGAGATCATTTAAGGGCACGTCGTCTAGCAATTCTTGCAAGTCATTTTGTAAAAAGTTTAAATAACTATTGCCATCTAAGTTTCCTTGTAACTCAAAGGGCCCAATTACTTTTCCATTTAATATGCCGGTCCATAAGTTAACCTTGAATTGATATTGGGATCTGTCTTGTCTCATCAAGTGCGGATTTTCATTGCTCCAACTATGTAGGTTGTGTAGATTTAAATATCCATCTTTCTTGCATGTTGTTTCATCCGACCATAGAATTTTGTCCAGGAATTGGGGATCTTCCCTGTGCCTTTGCAGCATCACACGGCAAAATGTGACTCTTAATGGATAGTCCCGCGGTAACAACGTCTGCACACGCCTGTAATGATATGGGTGAAGCTTGTGACGTTGTAAAATTCGATGTGCAGAACTTTTCGGGATTCCTGTAGCTTCTTCTATGGCGCGTACCGAAGTAGTCGAATCATTTTCTATCTCATTGAGAACTTCTTCATCACGATCCGAACTAGGTCTTCCAGCGTTTCTCCTACTGGATGGCATACGACCCTCCGAAAACGCTTGATGCACATTAATAAACACTCGATAATCAGGATATCTTTGAGCATTTGGGTACCTTTCTCGATACAGTCTGCTAGCAGCGTTAGCATTGCATCGGGTTTCTCCATAGATGAGGTGCATATTTGCATATTTGTATATCTAATTTACGGTTCAGTTTATTATAGATGTAGGTGGATTGTGTAACATATTGACGTCTAGCAAAGGCAGTTCGAATCCCTGGGGAGTAGGCCACTATATCCTTGCGCCTTCTGCTTTGAGATGCTAAATCAAAAGGAAGGCACTTATGCAGGGTTAAGGACACGTAAAGAATATAAAGTTTTCTAATTGAGAGCAAGTTGTTAACTCTATAGAGGTCAGTTGTAGGGTACCTAAATGGTTTGAAGTACATCACCTTTATAAGTGATCGCTGAGCTCTTTCCAGATCAAGAAATTTAATTTTGGTAGCTCCACCCCAAATTGGAATGCAGTAAGTTATCACAGATTGCGCCAGAGCTATATAGATCTTGTTTATAAGTTGCGCGGACATAACATGTCGCAATGTTTTAAACACCCAAATGAGCTTCCTGATCCTTTTCATAAGAATCTCGATGTGAGGGTGCCATGACAGTCTTTGATCAACAATTATGCCCAAATATTTTGTGGAGCTGACTTGTTGTATGGTTTGACAGGTACAATTATGGTTACGAACTGCATTATTTTGGCAAACATGAATCGCAATGCCAAAATCAGGTCCGGGCTGTGACCTTTGGTCTGGGGAAAAGCAGATGAAATTAGTTTTGGTGGTATTAAGGGTTAATAGGTTTGCTTTAAGCCAGCCAGCTATCTCAGTCAGACCCTCTTCAGCGACAGCTTTTACATGTTGCCATGACGTTCCTGAGAAAACCACCGCGGTGTCGTCTGCGTATGAGAAAATTTGCCCCCCATTGATCTGCATATTGCATAAGCTGTTAATATAAATCAAAAAGAGCGGCGGACCCAAGACACTCCCCTGTGGGACTCCGTAGTAGACTTCCTCCTCAGCACTGCATAAGCTATTTAGTTTAACCATTTGCTGCCTATCCTTAAGATAACTTTCAAAAAGGGAGAGAGCCACACCTCTTATACCTATGCTTTCTAACCTGTGCAGAAGGATCGGGACGGAAACGGTATCAAAATGCTGGTCCTGCTCCACAACCACAACTAATTGATTAACACTTGAAAATACTGTTGGAGCTGCTAAAGATTGTAAGACAATATGATTGCATCTATAGCACAGATGTGAGTTCTATGTACTATAGAGCTACAATTTACCGGGTAATAAGTATTTCATTGACTTGAATGTGCCCTGGCGGCTGATAGTATGTCATGCTCATTCAAATGTCTCGCTGGCGGTGGCGTATGCGTTAGATCATTTAGCTCCCTTCAAAATGGTTGAGCTGAATGGTGCTGATCCATGAGTCATGTTCGTGAACGGGTGCTTTCAGTTGAGGCTGGTCATCACTTAGCTGCCTCGGCTTGTTTTTAATTATTTTATTTTTGGATTGGTGTTTTGTTACTATTTGCTGTACTCTGGACGGTTTCGTACGTCTTTTTTTAACATCGTTCTCACGTATAATTATAAATTCCACATTAATGATGTAACTAATATTTATATAAAAATATAATTTAAAGGAACCTTTAACCCTGACCCATTTTTTATTACTAACAGTTAATGCTTAAACAGGGTGATATATGCCAGCCACCCTGTAAACAATACTAAACTATTTCATATATTAAAATATGGTGCAATGGTACTAAGGAATTATGATGGCTATCTATCGATCTATAATCGACTACTTTCACCCAAATTCTGTCATACAACATTTTCATAATTTACATAAACCGGAACTGGGGTACTACAATTTGAAAAGCGTCTATGTCGGCCTACATACGTGGTCATATCTACTAAGTGAACTTGATCATTAGGGCTAGGAGGTCCATACTGCCCCTATAATAAAATGGTGGATCTAGGCCGGTCATAAGGCCCGTCAATGTAAACAGCCTATAAGGATTTTATCGGTTAGCCTGGTTATATGGATCTTTCTTTTCGAATAGGGAGTGTAGAAACAACATTTTTTACTTGATAGCTTACGAAAATTTACAAGAGGTTAAATGGGGCGATGCTGTTATTGAGTTTTCCGGCCAAATTGGCACAAAACAGCGCCCGAATTGCGTAACTCCCTATTAATTACAATCTGAATCATTTTGAACGATTTTGCTAATCCATTACTTCATAAAGTTCAAAAAAATTGTGTGCTTAAAAAATAGTATAACATAAATAAGTAAATTTAATAAATTATTAAATTTGTCTGCTCAACAACGTAAATAACGCAATAAATGTTGTTGAGCTATCAAAATGAAAACCATTGCTACTGTTAGTGTGTTACGCAATTACCCCATAGGAATTATAACTGTTAATATTATGCAAAGAGGTAGAAAAGATTATCAACTACATGAAACGTTTATTTTCTCTTGACTGCACTTACCGGGTCAAAAAGAGTAACATAGATAAAGTGGATAAGACAGAGATTAAAACAGAAGACGAACTAGCAGGGAATCGAAGAGGGGGGAGTGGAGGCGGGGTTCAGGGAGATCAGACCGGAATAAATCGCTAAAACATTGCGGATGACTTGTGGGAATAGGATAAATGCAGTAACTTATACATAAATTAGCAAAATCGTTAATCCATCATCATCCAGAACCTACTGCATTGGTGATATATAAACGGTCGGGACCACTCGGAACCACTTGGCTTGGGTCGGGTCTGATCGTTCAAATACCCAAGAGGCTTTTAACGTAACCCCGGATAACTTGGGCATATTGTCGATCGACCAAACGATATGATAATGTTCAGGACTGCGTGCAAACTGTTTACAAATTAATACTGAATTTTGGCTTGAACTTAGCTTGAAACGCTCCCCGCGTGTCTAGATTTTGAGGAACATTATGAAAAAAAATGTTTGTCAACTATTTCATATATAAAATGGTTGACTTTAAAAATACTTAACTAATATTAAATAGCGCTAGACTTAATATCATTCTACACACATCAAGAGTGTCTAGGGATCAAGCATTTTTATGCGGATTTCTTGAGATTGAGATGTGGCTTTGTAATAAATTTATGATTTTATAAATTTATATGGATCCTTTTTGGTGCATTTCATAATTTGAATCAGGAACTGTGAATCAAATTCGAGTAAAAGATGAAAATCAGCTGTCAATATTTTCCCTATAAAAACATACAACGCATTGAAGACATTATTAGTGCTACTGTTTCCCTACTACTGATTAAAACCAACGTTATTATGGAGTGGCGACGTCATTTAAGCAGGGAAGAAATGCTCAGAGCCGTGGGAATGATAGAAGCTGGTTCCCGGCAACGTACTGTGGCTTTAGCTCTGAATACAAGTCAGAGTGTTATCAGTCGACTTTGGACACGTTACCGAAGCACTGGTACCGTGGCTGAGCGCCATGGAGGACGGTATCGCTGCACCACACGGAGACAAGACCGATACATTCAAATCTTAACTCGAAGAGCTCCAACAATAACCGCCATGATGTTAGCCGTGAGGCTTCATCACTCTTCAGGGAACTTAATTAGCGACCAAACAGTCAGAAACCGCTTGCATGAAGTGAACCTTCATTCCCGAAGACCGCTACGGGTACCACCTATAGCAATGCACAATCGTAGGATTCGATATCAATGGGCTCTTGAACACAGAAATTGGGCAGAAGAACAATGGCGTTTCGTGTGCTTTTCTGATGAGTCTCGTTTTGGTATGAGACCGGATACAAGACGTATACGACACTGGAGAACCCCTGGACGCCAACAGCGATTAAAATCCTGCCAGGAAGTCCATCCTTATAGTGGTGGAACCATCATGGTATGGGCGGGTATTTGGATCGGCGGAAAAACTGAGTTGATTTGGATCAGAGGCAACCTCAACGCTCAAATTTATGCTGAGACGATTGTATCAGACGTCATCATTCCTCTACAAGTGCAAATCGGTCCCTTATTTCAGTTAATGCATGATAATGCACGACCGCACACCGCAAGAGTTGTAAGACAGACTCTCGCCGCAGCTAACATCAATGTCCTGGCCTGGCCTGCTCAGTCGCCAGACTTGAACCCGATTGAGCATGCATGGGATATGCTACAGAGAAGAGCTCTGCCGAATATGGAGGGTATCCAGTCGCAAGAAGACCTTTTTTTGTTGTTGCAACGAACATGGGCGGCCATTCCACAGCGTGATTTGGATGAACTCATTTTGAGTATGCCAAACCGATGTTCTTGTGTTGTTAGTGTTCGCGGTAGAAACACGGATTATTAATTGTTTAAGTTACCCAATAAAATTTTAAAGAAAACTGTTATTTCAGTCTTTTTTTCGAACTTTTGTGTTAGTGGTTCAAATGTCAAAAATCCCTTTATTAGGAAAATGGCAAATTTCTTTATTAATGCAAAGGTGACTTGGTTTATCGTTACTGTGACAAACGAAAACACTTTATTTGATGAATCCTTAAAGAAAATTTTAATTAATATCAATCAGGAGAAAAGTTATTGCAAAAATATATGTTGATCCCTAGACACTTTTGATGTGTGTATTAGCGAAAACGATGATGGAAAAGTCAAAAATATATTGGCTAAAAGTCACCTTAAAGCTTATGTCAATCCTATTGAAAGTCATTGTAGAAATACGAAACTTTGACAGCGATTGCCACTTGTCTAGCTTTATGGTTGTATCAATTTTATAAGCACAATCAAAAATGATCACAAACGTAACGTTACGTTTTTAATTTAGGAAATGTTTTAATACCTGCTCTTTTTTATTATAGTAATTTATGCGGTCTACCCAAATGTCCTTTCTTTGGTATTGTTCGTCGAATCATTGAGCTCCTTAAGTTTTAGGCTAAGCTGCATGATTACTAACAAATGCGTACACTGACTGGACAGGTCCATTCAATCTGTGTGGTTCGTTCTTCAAAAGACCATTTCAGACACCAATCTACATGGTCTTCACATGATCTGACCAAGATTATGTCTGGACTTTAAAAGAGACTGACCTCTGAGTTGACTAGGCATATAGGAAACGCCGAACTTATCTAGTTTTTTTAAATATGATTGACGTGTAAAAGTGTTTGTACAAACCTACTTACAAAAATAAATTAATACTATACAACTATTTTTAACCGACGAAAAAACGGAGGAGGTTCTCAAGTCGACGCGTATATTTTTTTACCAACAGTTACCAACCCCTGAAAATCTCAGCACAATTCCTTATGAAACAGTCCAGTGTTAGGTACTAAGTGTGGACGAGCATCGATCGCGGTGCAACCATCGACCGGTGGGAAGCAGGTCACTTGGTCGTTCACCGGCTGCCGACCTCGCTTGCAATGCAACTGGCGGCCAACAGCCAGTGTTGGGCCAATGTTTGTTGCGGTGGGCTCAGAGGTACGACTTTTTTGTTTGTGTTTTTGTGTCATTATTTTTGTGGTATCGACTGAGATCAGATCTGTGTTGCATGTTGTAAACAGCCAAGATTTATTTACTTGTAAATACTTTATTGTACACCAGAACATACATAACAAAAAATCCATTGCAAAACATACAATGGGTGAGCTTATCGCTTTCTGCGATCTCTGCAACAGTGATTGTACAATGTGTGACCTTATCGCTTTCTGCGCAACAGTGATTGCGAAGATTGTATGTTACCTAAAGCGCGGTCACTGTCGGACTGCATAGAAAAGAAAGAGAAACGCGCTGACATAACGCTGGTAATTTACTGCAAAATATGAAGCAGTTACCTAGTTACAAAAAATCTATTGTTTGGACTAAAAAAAACACCTAGTGTTTTAGTATGTTATTGCTTCTAGAATAATCTGACGAAAAATCAGAATGATCGTATGTATATTAGTATGGTTTTTAAAGTAAAATGAAAGTTTTTAGAGGTATCATCATGATTTTTTTCAATCGTATCAAATTTGTTGTATTATATTTTCAACACACCATCTACCAAGCTATCCTGAAGAATATCATATATTTTTCTGATTTTGTTTACTGAGTCGATCATAGGTATATACTGTTATTGCTTCTAAAACTTGGGTTTTTGCGTTTAGGTCCTGTAATGCCCTTAAAGAAAGTAGAAAAAAATAAATACCCACATATTATTCTAAACCTAATCATTTATATTCCACAGATGCGAGACGCTATAAATTGATAAGAAGGTACTCGGTATCGACCCTACTTAAAATAATTCTATTCACCCCACAAAAAAGGGCGTAAAAATAAATCAAGTCTAAAGTGTTTAAGTGATTCACCCCACTGAGTTTTTTATTCAGTAAAGGCGCGATACGTTCATTACAAGCTTACAATATTGTTATTCAAGTAACAGCCGCTGGGACAGATCAATTTGTCTGCATTACCCTCTAAATATGTATTCAGGGAGCCTAGCAGCCTAGGCCTGAACAAATTGACTTGCCTGCCAAAGTCTCGAACGATGGGATCGACTCCTTTCACACAAATCCCTCGTTGTTTGCAGTAGAAAAAATATCTAGCAGATTTATCGAAAATCTGTGTTTATGTTTAAGGTAATTTTTTAGCTACGCCCCGCGGTTTCACCCGCATAAGTCTCGATCACGTGGAAATTTCGGGATAAAAAGTATGTCCTAATCCAGGTCATGGTCTACCTGTGGAAATAAATTTAATCCAAATCCTTTCAGCCGTTTTAGCGTGAAAGCGTATTTCACGCTAAAATGGCTCGACCGACGATTTAGACTTATGTGGGTGATATATCTCTATAGAGATGAAAAAATCAAATCTCTATAGAGTTTAGATGTATGTGCTTTCTTAGAAATAACGCTACACAACATTTTGACATTGAATTTAGTTAATTAGTAGGTACAAAGGATTTAAGTTTCTAAACGTTATTATTGCATTGAAAATATACGAATAAATGGTAACGTTTAGTAAGCTTAATAGTCAAGTTATGAACATACCTACACTAGGAGATCAAAAATGAGTGACAAGTTATTCACCAGGATAGATAATCGAATGTTATAGAGATGAGAATGTTGATGATAATGAGAAAATTACGATATTTAGAAGAAAGAGGTAATAAGACAAACCTTTCTCAATATCTAATTAAATTAATAATGTCAGAAAACATTATTTCATTTCAATCTCAAAATAATATGCCTTAAAACAGATTGATGTCACTCCAATAAAGAAAAATCACCACTGTAAGTGACAAATAAATCACATTATATATCAATTAGCTTCTTCTTTCAGTTTCAGAGAGCATAGATACTACAGCAATTTTTTAAACTTAGAGACTTAACATAACTTCAGTAATAAATCAGCCAAATTCTAACCAAAGATACCTATTTCAAGATTCTACGTAAGATTAACTAGCAAATTGCGATTCTAATCATTTATTGAACTCGGTTCACAGTTTTAAATCTATTCTCCGAGCAAGTATAAGTTGGTAAGATTTCTTTGTTGGAATTGAAAAGCAAATTAATGAATATCAAAATATTCCAAGTTTTATTAAAGTTCTTGTAAATCTTCTACTATTCTCAGTGAATTTGTCCATCACTTCAATAAATATACTCGTAAAGACGATAGTACCAAATCTTTATGGCAGACAGATATTTGATGTCTGTTCATCGTAAATTTTGAATCAATTTTAAACATTGATTCTTCAGGAATTTCTTCGGTGTTTGTCGTCTAAGATTTAGTTCTTTCACAGTTTTTTGTGGGTGAAAGACACCACTTAAGTTAAAGCCTTTTTCGAAGCTGTTAATATTGTATGGCAAATCCTGGCACTATAGATAGTATTATATTTACTGTAAAGATTTGTAACTTGTAGGTATGCTGCGGTCCAGACAAGTAGGCGGGTAATAAAATTAACTGATGGCTGATTTTCTTTTAGGCAGGGCTATCCACCATCAAATGGCGAAATGATTTTTCTAGAAGGAATTTCTCCTAATTTTCTCTTTGTTATATTTAATTTTATGGGTAATTTAGTGTTCCTCCTATAACATTATTTAATGACATTTATTACAGAGCCAACAAAACTAGTACCTTAATTTCTTAAAATACTGATGAATGATGAACTTTACTCATGAATGTTCGCATGTAACACAAAATTATTTCTCAACAATCTCATCTTAACCTATCTACTTCCCTAGCTTCTAGAAAATACCCCTAACAGCAAACGCATCAAAAATCGCACAAAAAAGTTGCACCGTCTGTCCCCAACAATGCACCAACACTGGTTTGCATTCAAGGAAATGGAACAACATAAATTATTTCAATTCCATTCTGAGCGAGGTCACCGGAATTATGTCCATGAAGAAAATTATAGATGGCATTTCATTTTAATTGTGATTTCACATTTCAGTCGTGATTTAAAATGCTTTTCTGTATGAATATTGTATCGCATCGTGTTACCTGACGTGGAGGTAACTCTGTCCTCAGGTCGAAGGACACGTCATAATCTATGCACTGTGATTTAGTATGACATGTATCTGTGTCAAGGTGGATTTGAAGTTTCTTGGTAACTATTTTCTTTGAATGTCACAATGATTATTAATTATTGCTTCAATGTGTTTCTTTGTCTTCTAATAACGCATCGTTTGATATTGTTATGTTTTAATGTGATACTTTTGTTAAATCTTTGATTTTTCTACACTTATTTCATTCATAGTTGTACTCGCAACCGGTATACGTGTATGACCAGCAGGGCTAATAGGACAAGTGCGAGATCTCTCTGTATCGCGATTTGTCGAAAATTGTCTACGATTCTGAAGTCATCGTGTATGGCAGCGCTGTCAGAAAACGAGAAATGTGCAAGACTGAGTAATTGTCGCGTGTGTCACGTTAGCCCTGCTGATGTACGAACGTAAACGAAACGAAAGGAGTATGTAAGGCTCGTAGTTTCTGCGTACCCCCATTGGAAGAAGGCGTTAGTTAGTAAATGTATACCTACCTAATCTGCGTTCGCGATTTAATTTCCAAATATGTAAACAAATATGAGTTTTTGAAAAATAACTTTAATGCCTACACAATAAAGTTCAGTTTACGCTACAACTTCAACCATTTTTATGATTTGTTCAATAATACTAGTCATTCGGAAAAAGTTGATATTTGTTTACTTGAAATAATAACAATTAGAAAAACGAATTTTAATAGACCTTATGCATTCGGAATATTTTTTAAAGTGGTGTCATTTAGAAAATCAAATTGAATTAAACCAATCCATACATTTAGGCCTGTTTGCGCCACAAATCACTAAGTTATAGGTACGTTTAGCGTAAACCAATTCAAAACATCGTCCTGTTTCTTACAACCTTTTGAACATGACAGAAACAGAATGATGTTTTACTTAATGATTCTTCTTTCATCGCACATAACACCGCTATAATTATTATCTACAAGATTTAGGTACTTTCACCACATAATTTCAAAGTTGTCACCAGTAGTCGCTTCAGTGGCTGGGCCATCCCGGAGATATCGATTATCTTGACACAGACAGTTGCGTATCGGGGATAAAATGAAATACAGGGTGCGTCAACTGTGGACGGAAGGAAATTGTTACCTAATGGCGCGTGCTGGCAGCCGCTTAGAAAAAAAAAACTTTATTTTGGGGTGACAGGTTCGTTCGTAACAAGCTGCAGAGATAGTGTGGTACATATCAAAAGTATTTGAAACACCTACTTTTTTTTCAGACTTCTTTTCGTGTTTCCTATGTCACATTATCCATCAAAGTATTAGTAATTTTATCAGAGCTCATCAGGCGCTTCTCTTTGTGTAAATAATTTCATCACAACTTGTCTCAAAACGGGGAAGCAAAACATCGGAAAGAAACCGGCATGTTCTAGAACCGAATTCGAAGACCCGCACTGGGCCCGCGTGGTGGATTACAGCCTACTCCCTCTCACAGAGAAGGGGTCTGTGTCCCAGCAGTGGGAACATTATAGGCTGATTATACTCAGGGCTCATGTACGTAATTCCTACCAAAACACAATACAGGTATTTCAGTTAGAAGCAGTATAATGTAGGACATAACTGTTTGTTAAAGTGCATTATTATAAACCTAAATGAGCAATTCCAAAAATTAAACGACTTTAATCGCTTAATCGCCGTCGGTGATGTACTTTCGAGCTATGACGTCAGACGTCGTTTGCCATAAACAACTGGTGTGGACCAATTTTCCACTTCACAAGTTAATCTTAATGCCGCCCCTAGTAATGATACTTGATATACACCACACTATAAAACAATACAGAAGATTCACTCAGTATCATCGTGCTAGCTCGATTTCCCCTGCTGGAAATAGGTTTCCTTACACCAATCAAGATGACCACATATTAATGCCAACACACTGGTGCACAGCCATTAAAAGGTTACAGTCCAATTTTGGTTTCTTTCAAATGTATTGTGGTCATCGAATTCTTAGGTTACTGATCCAGGAGTTCATTTTGTAGGTAATTATTATCTCCTTTTAATAAACAGCATTTTAATACCCCACTGTGCACTGCAATACAGTAACAACTAGTTTGGGGAGCATTGTGACTGTTACAGGTGACCTTATACACCAATATGTACCTATATTGTAATGTCAACA
The DNA here is from genome assembly GCA_916614155.1 of Mesoligia furuncula. Taxonomy (NCBI): domain Eukaryota; kingdom Metazoa; phylum Arthropoda; class Insecta; order Lepidoptera; family Noctuidae; genus Mesoligia; species Mesoligia furuncula. Next base: position 1,196,367 of record OU744805.1, read on the forward strand.
GTACACTTCAATGAATAAAATGTGCATAATTAAATAAGTAAAAAATTGTACCACATTTAAAGTTCGATCAAACACGCAAATATTGAGTCTTCCACATTGCATATCTTATGCAATATTTTTAATTGAATCATAGTAGATATAATATATTTGGAAGTGATTGGAAAGTCTAACAAAACAGAAAAAGACATTCAAACTAAAGTTACTCCAAAATTATCATAAGCTCCTAACGATTCACTATTACTTATTACGTAAAAAGTGTTCCTTCTGCGTGCTCTAGTTCATTGTCCCTTTATCCAGGAGCTTCAATAGCGAAAAAATAAACGTCTTTTTCTTCATTCCTCTCAGCACTAACTTCAGTTAGTGGTAACGCCGTTGTGTTATTAAACTTAGTGTTGTGTAACTCTGAACGCTTCTCTGAGCTTAGAGATGTTTTAGAAATAAATGTTTTTTTCGTAATGTTTATTTTTTCTCTCTGTATCTTATGAATGAAAAAAGGGATTTGGGATAAGGGCAAGAGATATCTTATGAATGAATTTTATTCAAGGAGGTAGGTACTTATTAAAGCAGCTAATAAAAAAAATGCTCGTAACTAACTTCGTAAGAGCAAAGGTGGTTAACTGGTGTGTCCTACAAAAGACATATAGGTCAACTTTTCATCAAGACAGTTTTCTATCTAGCCAATGCAGTGACAGTACATACATGCACCTTCAACATTAACACTAGACTGTAATCTTGCTTTATTAATTGATTTAGGTTAATAAGTTAATTAAATGTGTGAAGTTCACGAGGTGTTGTTAATTGGGACAATTTGTAAGTGTCACCTAAGTGATAGGTTACAGTATTCAACCACTATATTTAGTATTTATACTATCATAATAAAGTTATACGTCTAAGTTATAAGTTACAAAGAAAAAGAAAGAAAAAAGTTTATTTGGACACAGTTCGTGAGACACAAAATACAAAATTAAAAATAATGTTTCAACAACAATAGTGTGTGCCTCACGGCTGCGCCAAACAGGTTCATTTCCGCATTAATGCCAGACTGATGCTGTCTGACGCTGGTTTTCTATAAGTACTATAAACCTTTAAGTTAAACTGCAATGTATCACACTAATCCAAATTGATCAACCAAAAGACAAACCATGCCATTTAAGAGAGAGATGGAGCTATACAGAACGAATAGCCTCATCCACTTTTGGCATCGGCACAATGGTGGCTTTAACACGTCATCGCACACCTTAATGTGAACACTAAGTAACTCTATGCCGGTTATTGTTAGCGGCCTCTTGTCCGCCGTTACAGGGGTATTCTGAGCTATGCTATTACTGATATCAAGATGCATTCGTTTAGTGAATAGTATAATAATCATAGTTTCAATTCAATTCAATTCCATTCAATTCATCTTTATTGTGGATCATAGGAAAGTGTACATACTACAGCTGGTTTTAATTTTGTGTTTTGTGAACGGCTATGTCCTGCCCTTAGGGCGTACAATAAAATGTAGGTACATAAAGTGAGTTTATAGATGCATGTCGACAATAATATTAAAACAAATTTCAAAGTACATTACAAATTTTAAAAGATTTTGCTTGCTTGAAGGTGTTCAGTGCTCACGTTTTTTTTTTTTTTTGCGGATGGCAAATCATCAAAAAACCCACCCGTGTTCCTTCCTTAGCCCTTTATGTTCCGGGCCAGCGGTAACCCTTTCGGACAATCCCGCTGACCCGGCAGGCTTCGGCCCTGAGGGGCCCCTCCCCGATGCTGACATCTCTTTGAGGCGCGCGTGGAACGCGTGTTTTGTGAACGGCTATGTCCTGCCCTTAGGGCGCACAATAAAATGTAGGTACATAAAGTGAGTTTAGATGCATGTCGACAATAATATTAAAACAAATTTCAAAGCTCATTACAAATTTTAAAAGATTTTGCTTGCTTGAAGGTGTTCAGATTTTGCTTGCTTGAACCTTACAGTATTATTTATAGGTACGCTGGCTTTTGCTCCGCGTGGTGGTCGGAAAATATGCCACGGGAACGTACTAGACTACCAGGATCCTCTGTACTAAGCCAGGTCATGGAAAAATGAAATAAGGCACCCAGGCCTACCTGTGTGCCAAACAACGAAATCCGTTCAGCCGTCAATACGTAAAAAGGTACAGATAGACACACACACTACTACTACACAACACACTATCGTACAGTACTTTCACATTTATAATAATTATGAATGTCGCATCCGGTCTTTCGTTTGACTATTCGGAACGCTAGCGCCATCTGGTGGCGCTTGACAGAGTCTAGCCTGAGTTCGTGGGGGGCCGATGCACGACGACGCGGTAGTGCGACAGAACGAAGTGGAGCTCTCTTGGACATTGGACATCGTACGGACAACATTTGCTCAGAAACTGTCCGCGTTCCGTATCTGGTTGTGTCGTGTACCTACAGTGTGTGATTCGCCAGTGTGATTAAATTGTTCGTGAAATTATAATCCAAATTGAATGGCAAACGATTTTTCTATTGCGCAATAACCAACACTTTTTACAGTACGCCCACAGTAGTTAAAATATGGTTGATAATAACGAGACACACTTAACTTCTCCGTCATATATTATCTATCTGAATTATCTAGATGTATAGGTGTTTTAAAATAACCTCATCGTGGCAAGCCACTGACTGCTTGGCTGCTTGTGACTGATTAATATCTTTTTGCACGTTTTGAACTAAATGTCCTCATTTAGGTCATGCCGAAACAGCAGTTATTTCTATAAAACGGGCGCAAATCTGTGCTACGGGCTTATACTGAGAGTTTTATAAGGGAAAAAATATTAGGTACTTTGTCTGACAATTTTTTATTTTTTGGTAATAAATAAGTTCAGTTCAAAAATGTTATTAAGTTCCAATTACCTCATAATGTTTAGGCCGACTGTACATTCACGCACTTGAGTGGATGAAAATTTAAGATCATCCACTCAATTCTACAAGCTGAATTTTAGAGTGGTTTAGGTTCATCACTTAGAAGGTTGAGCACGATGTGGTGCATAAAATTTATAGGCACGTGTCTTTCAGCCCAGGACGTAAACCTGTGTGGCGATGATAGCAATAATTTTAAATAATTTTATGAAAAATATTTGTAACCTCATACTCAAACTCAGAGCATTTATTTCAATCCTACTAATATTATACCGCGAAAGTTTGTGAGGATGGATGAATGTTTGTTACTCTTTCACGCAAAAACTACTGTATGGATTTGGATGAAATTTGGCACACAGATAGCTTATAACCAGGATTAACACTCAGGTTACTTTTTATCCTTACGGGATGATATTCTTACGGGATCGAAACTTTTGCGAGTGATACCGCGGGGCGCTGTAAGTTTAAACCATATACACGCACCTTTGAATTGACACGATAATTAAGAACTATTCTTATATTTTTTTAGTTTAAGCGAATACATACACTATAACTATGACATAAAGAATGTTTCAAAAGGAAAGAGATAATTATTTTGTTTATACCTACCTACGTAACGTTTTGCTCTAAACAGTTATTGGCTTACTAAAATTTCAAGCAAAAACATTTGTGCTACTTTCGAAAACATTACCAAAAACCAATTACTGGAATTGGCATTTAGATTACCTAGAATTCAATAAAATAATTACCTACTTATATATCAAAATTTATTTTGTATATATTTACTTTTTTGGTCCCGGCTGTCATTCGTGGATCATTGACAGTGGTTAAGAAGCCTGAAAGTCTGACAATCAGTCTTACCAAGGGGTATCGTATTCCTCAGTAACTGGGTTGTGGAGATCAGATAGGCAGTCGCTCCATGTAAAATTTTGGTATTCAGCTGCATCCGGTTAGACTGGAAGCCGACCCCAACATAGTTGGGAAAAGGCTAGACAGATGATGATGATCAAAACTTATTTTGTCTAGGAACTCCTGAAATTTTTTATTTAGGTACCTCAACTGTAGAAGTAATATTTACCTGTTCGTGATCTTTAGGTCAGGGGATCCCTTCAAAATATTACACTATTGTGTGCCTCTTAGTATGTGCTGAATAAATATATTTTCTTTCTTCTTTCTATGTTTTGTTGTGTTCATTTTCAAAACGGAGAACACTTAATAACGCTAAAACGCGCGTCCCCAACCGTATGACCGTAATCATAGCGACCTTAAACTAACGACCTGAATCCAAGCATTCGGAGTGTGTTTGAGAGCGCTTGCCGAGTCAAAGCCCGGTTTTGTAAAGGTGAAAAAACGGAGGAGATGCGGTGTGAAATGTTGAGACTTGAGAGTGTAGAGTTAGGTGAGCGCAGACGGTACAGGGACGGAAAATATGCTGAAGTTTGTTATAAATATAAGTCAGCTTTTAGGGTTCCGTACCCAAAGGATAAAAACGGGACCCTATTATTAAGATTTCACTGTCCGTGTGTCTGTCTGTACTGTAACACGATACAATCTAACAAGCCATGTACAGCCAAATCAGTGAGTCAATAGACGAAATGAATTACTTTGTTCGCAGACGAGTCTGGCCAATCAAACAATATAAATAAGAGCATTTCATCTTCCCACCTCAGCCTCCCAACAGACAGACACTTATATGATTCGTTAAGTGATACATTTTCTTAACACCAGTCGCAACATCACGATTGTATTCTCTGGCGGGGTATTAAGCTCCATAAATCGAGTGCCTAGAATTTTGCTACGAGTTTGGCGCCCGTTTGGGTTTGACTTGCCCGCTATTAAAGAAAAGCGACTCAATTTATATTGCCATCGGCACGTTAAGAAGGATAATAGAGGGCAAGTCCGTTGTTATTAATCGTGCCGATACCTAGACTCCAGGATGCCTCTGGTAATGCCAAATATCAGTATTGCAGTAGTATGCCAGTAACATTTTTCCTGAGTTCGGGATCCAATCCAGTTGAAAGTCGTTGTAGCAATACGATTGAGTGCGATTGTCCCTTGCTTAGGCTCTCAGAACCCCAACGCTTAGCAGTCGTAGATTAGTCGTAGAGTAGTCGTAGACTTTTTTTTCCTACCCTATGCTGTCCCACTTCTGCGCAAAGGCCTTCCCCAAATCCTTCCAGGAACTCTTTTCCCGCGCCACCTCGAACCAGCCCACGCGGTACGCGTCCAGGTTATCTCGCCATCTCTTCCTGGGCCGGCCTCGGCGGCGCCGTCCATCTTCAGGCACTCATTGTGTGGAGATTTTTGCCCAGCTGTCATTGTGTATACGGCTGATGTGACCCGCCCAATCCCATTTGAGCCTGGCAGCCTTTTTTCCTACATCCAGTATGCCCGTTTTGGAACTACGGAAATTAGAATATATGTAATATTTATAATGCCTCTGCCTCGTCGGTGTTATCCAGTGGTTGTGCATGAGGTCCTAGGTTAGACAAAGTGCTATTCGGTTTTCTCACCAGGAATTTCTCAATAGCAGCCCAGAGTCTGGATCTGTACCCGGTTGATGACAATAGACTCGCCCTCTATTACATGGGACTTAACCAACTGGCGAAATCTGTATTTGCTATATGTAAACACCAGCCTAACCGTTCCGTGATTACAGGCGTGATGTTATGTTATGTAAACTTCTTTAGACCCGTTGGACATTTTTGAGATGGGAAAAAACCATTGAACTCGCGCCACTGTTACCGTAAGCGACACCGCGCGTGTTTTGTTTGCATGACGATTAAAAAAATACCCGCTTCGGAAGTGATCGCCTGTCCTCGGGATGTACTTACTCGGTTTTAATGTATATGTCACGGCTAATATTCGAAGTGCGGCTACACCTAGTTTTAACCGGCCGAAGTGCGGCTAAACCTAGTATTAGCCGGGTACAACTAAGTGTAGCCGGCCACATGCGGTTCGTGTATACTTCGGGAGGCGACGTAGGATCCAAGAGCGAGCGAAGGGCACCCCGAGGCTCGGTTTTGTTAGGTTACTTTAAACCCTTTTCACAGAAATAGGGGCCACGCGAAGCGGGGCTCCGTCGACGTAGGATGCAAGAGCGAGCGAAGGGCACCCCGAAGTTAGGTTCGGTTAAAACTAGGTTTAGCCGCACTTAGGCCATTAGCCGTAACATATATATCCGATATGTCAGTGAGTGATGGCAAAGTATTTTTTTTATAATATTAAAATGTTCTCTCTACTAGAGAGCTAACTCTGTCGCATTCTGTATAGGTATGCGCGCTACTTCCTCGTGCACATTCACGCCGTCTTGAGCCACATTTCTTTACTTACGCCACTAAAACAAACTTCCACACTTATGTACACACATTTTCGTTGTACATAACGTATGGACGTATAAAACAAAGTAAAAGTAAATAAACGGATATCAAGTACATAGATTCGTTACTCACGCTTTCACATGATTTTTTTTTATTTTTTGCTAATTAGATTGTGTAGGATTTGTAGTCGAAATATACCTTTTTCTGCTGTTATATTTTTTAAGCAACGTATGTAACTTGGTCCGGATTATTTTACACTATAATACATAATTGGATTAAGGGATACAGAAATGTTAAAAAAGGATACATTTATACGTTATTTTCTTCATTTTATTTATGAATAGCTTGTGTTTGGAGGTATGTTTGTCTTGCTGTGTGTTATGTTACCTAAAACTAACACATAATGCTACATCCTAACTCCCGATGGCATTGTCAGAATGTCAAACTTCTATAAGTTCTTTTGATATTTTCTGTACTGTCAGTCTGTCCAACAAAAAGTAATATCAGACACAATTGTATAAGAGTGCTTGTCAGTTTTCCTATAGTTGTAGTAGGTATTCAGTTTCATCTACGTATTTAGATATTGACTATTGCTCCAACTTGTAAGTGTAACAATACAATATTTCAATAATATAATAAACATTTAAGAGCATTTTAGCGTACGGCATTTCATACAAACTTTCAAGCCCTTATTTTTCAAAATGAGTGAACCGATTTTAATGAAACTTCATACCTACGCATAAGCAGGATACAAAGGTCTGGAGAACATAATTTCGAATAATAGTATTACAGCCAAATTAGACCGATTTTAAATTTTCCGTAGAAACAGCGATTGCCAGTTATCTTTTTTTAAATAAGACATTTTGAAAATGTTCTACTAACTTCTTAGACCTTTGTATCCTGCTTATGATTATGAAGTTTCATCAAAATCGGTTCATTCATTTCGAAAAATAAGGGCTTGAAAGTTTGTATGAAGTGCTGAACGGAGTTTAAAAACCATACTAGTATCTTCGTTAATAAATGTATCTTAAACCAAAATAGTCATGAAATATTTGATGAAACCATTGCGTTTAAACTGCATATAATTATGAAGTCAAACTATAAATGAGTTTAATTGAAGATCGACGCTCCTTTGTGGTAATTCTTTAGAGTTTAAAGTTACAATTTAGTTAGTGATTGCATTGTAAAGCTGTGGTTAGACAAGGGTCGCAATTAGTCAAAGTTTGGCAGCCATCTTGTTTGTCTAGTGGTTGCCGCTAGCGTCTGGACCTGGCTTTCATTCCCAGGTCAGGCAAACATGTTGTTGTAGCGTATCGTCACAAGCGCGATGTTAAACGTTTAGTCCTAGGTTATGACGTCCCGTTGTCCCCATAACGGGGACAAAGATTACGGGGACAACAGGGATACAGGTTCGAATCGATGTCTGAGTGGAATTGGATAAACCGTTATTTCAATCTCTTCTCGATTAATGTAATAGGGTCGTCTTCTATCGAGATTTAACTGATGAAACGTGCAATGGGTGTACAAAACCTCTGTCTACTTCACCAAGAGCCCAGGGGGCCTAAAAAGGCCACTTTGGCAGAATCATGAAAGGATAACATAATGGACAGTTAACCGTTAAGTTAATCGTATCAAATCCCATTAGTGAAGCATTTTTCCGTTAATTTTTTTTTGTCTGTGTTAAAATACCAATCAATCCGGTCCAAATCCAATCCCAATCTCTTTGATTATACCTACATAGTGCAGCGAAAAAAAGAAAAACACGGACAGTCTTGCCATATTACGATTTATAATGTTATCCTTTCATGATTCCCCAAAGTGGCCTTTTTAGGCCCCCTGGTCTTAGCCTTGCTATATTTAAAATCTTCATTCTCATACCCCTAAAGGAGGGGCCCGTGGCTATATAATAACAGCCGCATAGGTCGATCGATCAGGTTAAGCTATGCTTGCCGAGGTCGGTCTGTAGATGGGTGACCATCTTTACGTACCGTGACCCCTACGTACCTCGGAAAGCACGTTAAGCCTTTGGTCCCGGCTGTCATTCGTGGATCTTTGACAGTCGTTACGGATAGTCAGAAGTCCGAAAGTCTGACAACTAGTCTACCAAGGGGTATCGTATTACCCAGTAACTGGGTTGTGGAGGCAGTCGCTCCGTGTAAAATACTGGTGTTCAGCTGCATCCGGTTAGACTGGAAGCCGACCCCAACGTAGTTGGAAAAAGGCTAGGCAGATGATGATTCTCATACTAGTATCAATTTATTTGGAGTCGGAACATGTCGCAACATGTTATCATATTCTATACTTCTTTATTAGTCGTCATCTCGTTATTCACCCCCCTTTCTAACCATATCATCACACAGTCCATCCATCATTTCCATGCTATACTAAGAGTGGCATTGAATAATCCAACAGTTATAGACGGCATCTCTAACAATGATAATCTTCCTGTCATCGTAGGCGAGCTATCGGCACGTGTCACAGTCTCTATAGAGAGGACGCCCTTTATCCCCGCTCGTGTACTCCTAAGCTAACGCTAAGTTCATAGTTGATCTGCTCACGACTGAAATATAGTTGGTATACCTAGATGAGTGTCTAATGAACATTCCTTCTTAGATATCCAATATTATCTGGAGTTCCAGTAAGATATATGAAAGTGGTGACAAGTCAGGTAAAAGACGTGATTGTAACAAAAATGTTTTAGATCAATGCAATAATAGTCCTCCAAACCAAATTTTGGCTACGGCAACAATTCTCAGCGGTGACTAGCCATAATATCTATGCGGGAGATATTATAGTGCACAAATGCGTGCTCAGACACAGATGCACTCACTCTCATAGTCCGATGGGGTTGCTATCTGATACGATTGGAGACAGATCAAGCGCAGGACCAACGGCTTAATGTGCTCGTAGTCGTAGGTATCACACAGCCAACTTCCGATCTCCGGGCTGTTACTGAGAAAATCCTAATGGAAAAATCCAATGACGCATACGTTAACTGGGAATCAGACCTAGGACCGGACGCTTAGCACTCGCGCTTGTGACCACGACACCGACGGGGCAGTTTAGATCAATATATCTACTCAGTTTGGGTCCTGAAACTGGAACCACAACTTCTGCTGTAATATTAACGAAGCTATTGAAACTAAGAATCATCATAATTCTCCTGTCGTTATTTTAATTTATTTGGGGTGGCGCAACATGTGTTTTTCTTCTATTCTTCTCTATTAGTCGTCATCGCGGTAGTCACTGCCTTTGTAGCCTTCTTAGTGAAACTCAGAAAGATAAATTAATATCTCTAGTATAAAACAAATAGATCAGTCATAAGAGTCATTAAGTCATAAGAGTAGCTAATTAACTTTTCCATTCTACATCAACCTTTGTATTTAGATATAATAGTCAAAGCATCATCATTAATTATACTAATGAGGTTAACGATCTGAAAGGTAAATAAATCTTTATTTCCTTTATTTTTTCCTCGACAAGATACGCCAAAATAAGGGCTTATGTTGATATCCCGACGTTGAGGTTACATAAATCCACTTTTCCCTTGTGCGTAACGTCGAAAAAGGCATATAACCTAAATAAATTTCGTGTAAAGACCTATTTTAATTTTAAAGAGTCAACTACTTCCTACTAGTCTTATGAATGTGAAAGTTTGTATGTTTGGATATTCGGTAAGTACCATAATCACTCAAAAACGACTGATCGAAATTTGGCACATAGAATACGGATTCCAGTAGTATGTTCCCACAAGTAAATTTGCGACCATGAGATAGACTCCGAGTTATTTAGGATAATCCATGAACGCGCCAGTCGGCCCAAGTGGCTTTGTGATTTAAGTGGACACGTATTTTCTCTGTTATATTAAGCAGGTACCTACTATATGTTCTATGTTAAAGGGCTTGGTTTACGGACTTAGTCCTTCAAGTGGACCATTGTGCGTGGGCCATGGCGGCCGTCGGTGGTTATTCCAACCAGAAACCCCCCAGTTGTTACATCTCCTCGTCTGTTAAGAACATGCAACGCCTGTGTCTGTATAGTAGTGTAAATACTTACTTAGTTTGTTCTAAAAATAAACTCAGCTCAACTAACTTCTTCTAAATGATTTGAAATAGAATTGAAAACAGTACTTACAAAAATTAATGTAGGTAATAACTACGACTTTTACATTATACTTTGATTACTAGCAAACACTGAATAAGTATTCACTTAGCCTAATCAGCTTTTAACGTTTTCACTGTTGACACAGAAATCCTCTTTTCAAGAGGGAGTGGGCTGTAGGGGTTGTCCACCACGCGGGCCCAGTGCGGGTTGGTAGATGTCACATGTCTTCGAATTTTTGGTTCTAGGGTATTCCGGCCTCTGGACGATGTTTTCCTTCACCGTTTTGCAAAATAGTTTTCACTTAGGTACACATATTTATCTATTACTAACTGCGCCCCACGGTTTCACCCGCATATGTTTCGGTCCCGTGGGAATATCGGGATAAAACCCTATATGGGCCTATATGTTAATCCAGGGTGTCAGCTACCTCCATATCAAATTTTATCAGAATTGGTCCAGCCGTTTGAGCGTGAAGAAGTAACAAACATTTATAAACACACACCCACACACATACTCACAAACTTTCGCCTTTATACTATTAGTGTGATGATAAAGCTCCAAATAGTTATATATTTTTAATTTAATAGGCAAATTAAAGGCACTTTTGAACGTCATAAATTTCAATAAAATAGAATTGCATCTAGTCGCCCCTTCCAAATGGTAGGGTTCGTATGGAGAAGAATGGACAAGAAGCTGCACCGCACTCTTTTAAAATGTTTTACAAGGTTTTGTATACATTCATTATATGAGAAGACGTTGCACCTAGAATAAAATTAGTCTACCACAAAAGGTTAAAATAATTAAAAATAAAGCAATGACACGTAAGTTAATTATGTAATAGATACATGGTGCTCACATATTTACAAATATTGTAAAAGTAGATGGTTTTCCTAGAATTTTTACAAGTGTGTGAGTCAATCAATGTCATAAAAATGTAAAAAATATAAATTAAATTAGCAACCAGTTTGATTTTGTCTAGACTCTAAATCAAATCAAATCAAAAATATTTATTTGCTAGAATATGGTACATAAGGTGTTACAGTGAATTTGTTTCAGCATATCCTGCCATAACATGACGTGCAAATGTATTCACAATCAGCGATGTCAATTAATCTAGCTTACAAATTACAGCTTCTATTGATTTGTCTTCTAAATAGTCCTTAATGGTATAATATCTTTTAAATAGTAATAGTTTGAAAAGTATTTTTTTAAACATTGTCAGCGTAAGTCTTGCACACTATTTGGTAAATGATTGTAAATATCGACAAGCAGTATACATTTTTCTTAAATAATTTTAGTTCTATTGGTGGCAACCGAAGTCTATCTTTATGCCGTGTTCGGCTATTTGGCCTGTCTGTGCTCGTTTCAAATAAATTGAAGTTCCTCTTAACAAAAATACATATTTCAGAGATATATAAACATGGCAAAGGTAGAATGTTAAGTTTTTGAAATAGTGGCTTACAGCCGTCTAAAAAGTGAGCACCACAAATTGCTCGGATACATTTTTTTGAGCTTTAAAGACTCTGTCAAGATCTACTGAGTTAACCCATATTAAAATGCCGTATCTAAGTACGGATCATTGCAGTATCACAGTTTACTGTTTGTCTGATTCTTTTCAAGGCATATAATACTTAAAGCGATCTATTTTTGGCAGAATTTTATCAATGTGCGTTTTCCAGTTGATGCATTGTTTATCGACGGTTATACCTAAGAGTACACAATTATCGACAGTGGTCAATTGAGAATCTTTATAATGAATGTCTAGTTTATTTATGTTTGCGTTGTATGTCTGAAATTGTATTATGTTTGTTTTAGTTATATTAATTTTTAAGTTATTTTTTTTTAGCCAGTCGATTGCATTATGCAGAGCTTGGACGATTTCATTTTTAAAATTTTTGTCATTGTCACTCTTAATCATTAGGTATTTAGTGTCATCAGCGAATAGTATGCACTCTTTGCCTATCTAGATTGTCCTATGGAGCAGGACCAAAATGTTTCCAAGCATTCTTATTATCTTGGATATAATCATCTAATTTAGAGATTATAAATATTCCCTTCCACATTTCCCGTCCTCTATTAAGGATACGGAACCATCATCTCCATTTTGTCCACAAACAGCCCACAGCGCTTACGACACGTCGCAACAAAGATTTATATACACAGAAAAGATAAACTACTTACATTACTTTTGGCAACACAGTGCGATGTCCATTACCGACTCCACAAAACGAACATAGTACGTAATGTAACATAAACATTCAAGGACAGCTAGCCAGCGTAAGTATGGACGACAAATTGTTGAAGGAGAAACGTGAATAAAATATGAAATATTATGAAGTGTGTTTTGTTGATTTGATTCACAAGTGGTAATCTGGTTCTGTTGCTAAGTCTGGGAATAGAACTTCTATCTTACTAAACTGATAATATAGAATAAATGGCCAGAATAATGTGGTTTTGAGATCGCTGAAGAAAATCCCGATGACTTGTAAATACGGAAGTACCTACTCTTTACGAATTTTGATTTTTTCACAGCTTCAAGGGACTGTAGACCTGAGTATATGGTTTTAATTTCAACTCGATACCTCCACGCGTTCCCGAGGTAAAGGGCCTTGACAGACAGACACTGTCTGAGGTACGGAACCCTAAAAAATAAAAAAGTCTATCAAATTGTGTAGGAAAGTTGTGTAGGAATAACAACCTTATGCCCAGCGGCCATCAGCCATATGCAGAATGACCGCTGGGCAAGTCTCTATACAATGGATGCCTGAAGATGGACGGCGACGCCGAGGTTGGACCAGAAAGCGGACGCGTATCGCAACGGCTGGTAGCGCCGGGAAAGAGTTCTTGGAAGCACTTGGGGGACGCCTTTGCCCACCATTGGGACAGTATAGGGTAAACAAAAAAACAACACAACAGACGGTGTGACAAAAACTGAGATATTTTAAACAGTCTCTAATTACATTTTGCAATTCCCATTTTGCGTTCCAAAAATAATATTAAACACTCTATCACTCTCCTTTTTGTGAAACTCAAATAATTCCTACTTTGGGGTCCTAAAAATACCAAATAGCCAAGTAACTGCGAGCCACTTCGATGTAACGAAGGCTCCGCAATGTTTTAGGGATTCATTAATTAAAAACTGGCCAAGTGCGAGTCGGACTCGCACACGAAGGGTTCCGTACCACAAGGCAAAAACGCCGAAAAAAACATGTTTGTTGTATGGGACCCCCCTTAAATATTTATTTTATTTTAATTTTATTATTTATTATTAAAGTTAAAATACAACTGAGTATTTTGTGAATATTTCAAGTGCCTACCTGTTGCCATTTTTGATATCGAGCAAAAAAGGGCAAAAAAATCGCGTTTGTTGTATGGGAGCCCCCCTTAAATATTTATTTTATTTTGTTTTTAGTATTTGTTGTTATAGCGGCAACAGAAATACATCATGTGTGAAAATTTCAACTGTCTAGCTATCGCGGTTCTTGAGATACAGCCTGGTGACAGACAGACAGACAGACGGACAGACGGACAGACGGACAGACGGACAGACGGACAGACTGACAGACGGACAAACGGACAGACAGCGAAGTCTTAGTAATAGGGTCCCGTTTTTACCCTTTGGATACGGAACCCTAAAAAGGGTCCGTTATTAGAAGGTTAATAAGATTTTAGAGGACCAATAAATATTTCACAAAAACTATTTAAATATCATCTCTACGTTTCAATAGAATGCCCACTTACAAATCAAACAATATTTAATGAAAAACAAAAATAACGGACACGGAATAAACAAACTTTACAATTTTGCGATGAATTTAAAGTTAATGGCTTTCGTTGTAGATTTAGAGAACCTTTTAGAAAATATCGATAAGTACTTAAATTCACTCTATTCTGCTTTCAGAATGTTGATCCCTTGAGAGGGCGATAGAGGCTGCATCTCAGGGCTACGTGCAGATTTAAAAAATAAATTAGGATTGCTAAATTTCGAAATTGCCAGTTGGAAATTTATAAGAAGTCTCAGTTCGGATATCTATGATAACAGGTAGTTATCATAGATATCCGAATACTAACGTACGTTTAAAAATATTTTTGCAGTTAGTAAAATTGAGAGTTAATTCATCATTCATCATTTCAGCCGAAACACGTCCACTGCTGGACATACGCCTCCTCCAAAAGGGGGGGTTTGCCATAATCACCGCGCTTGGCAGGCGGGTTGGCGATCGCAGTATGGTATGGTGTTGGAATGCACAGAGAACGCTGCTGCCCATTCTCCGGTACGCCCCTTAGTCGCCTTTTACGACACCCACGGGAAGTATGGGGTGGTGGTATTCTTTAAGTCCGGCACCACACAGACAGAGAGTTAATTAAACAAACTTAAATGTTATGCAACGGAATTTAACGAGACTAAAGTTAGTTTTAAGGAATCAAACACAACTCGGAACGCATGTTTTGGGGCTGTTATTTTCTGGCCGAATTGAGGCGTCATAATTACATATGACATTCCCCCAAAACGCCCGCTTTTCACCTCTTCCTAGTGCTTTAGCTGTGGTGCAACAAACTCCCAGCAGCACAGCTGTCCATTCAGTTAGAAGAACTTGATTCTGTACAATAGTAAGTAATTAACATTACGAAACAAAAAACATGGAATTAAATTATTTGCTACCAATCAATATTTTCGTCACAGTTGCGTCATGACACACGTGGGTTTCGGCTCAGTGTAACCAGAGCTTTAGGGAAAATGTACATAAAACAACTAGTCTAGCTAAGAAGATATTAAAACATGGAGCCGATTAATTGGTCAGTCTGTCATTCCATTTTTTTTTCCCTACATATTGAGTCGTGAAAAAATATTTAATAAAGCTAAACGCAAGTTTTAGGAACAATAAAAGTACCTATATATATGATCGACTACAGTAAACAAATTCAGAAAAATATATGATATTCTTCAGGATATATGCTAGGTAGATAGTGTTGTGAAAACACGATTCAACTAATTTGATACGATAGAAAAAAATCATAAAGATACCTCTAATTTCTTTTTACAATTTAATCGTTCGCGGCGATTGTGTATAACTGTGATTGCGTTTTCAAGGACACTTAGCTCTTGTAGTCCTTTTAATGAATTAGTTTCTTTTTGTTTAAAAGTACTCTTAATGGTTCATTGACTGAAGAAAGAAGTTACGTTCTCGCTATAAAAAGCCAACGCAAAATCAACAGATACCTCCACGACACAAACCCAAGGCTTCATGGACATCACTAGTTTTCGAATAGCCGTCTTGAATATACTTGACTAATGTGCAGTTTTTTACTACAGAGATTTTTAACATAATTCATTGTATTTATTAAGATATTTGTTCCTTGCCAAGACCTTTCAGAATTTGAGCTATTTAACTAGGTAGGTACCTCGATCTGTCTAGCCTTTTCCCAGTTATACGTAAGGGTAGGCTTCCAGTCTAACTAGAATCAGTTGAATACCTTTATTTTACATTTAGCGCCTGCTTAGTGTTATCAAAGTAATACAGTAAATTAGAATTATCGAAGGAACTTTCCTACGGAAATAATTATCACAATGTACGGTAAGGTAGGTTACGGGCAAAGAATATGACTATTTGTCTCCCACAGTTCTCAGAAACACGTTATTCCAGCACGTGGCCATGAACGATACTATTAACAGTAATGAGAAAATATTCTCCGTCTATCCTATGCCTGTCTGACCTCCACAACCCCGTCATGGAGCGACTGCCTGATCTGGCGTCTGTCTACCCGTGACGACTGTCATAGATCTTCGAGGCACGGAGTGCTCTCGATATGTTGTAATGGATGGTCACCCATCCACGAATCGACCGCGGCAAGCGTTGCTTAACCTTCGAATGCCCTATGCGGCTGATTATTTAGCTCTAAGCTCACTTAAGTATACCTATTACCGTATTAAAATGATTTTAAGTTCAGCATTAATACTTATGTATTTCTTATTGTGTGTATCGTAATGTGGACGTACCATATTGGGAAGGTTGAGTACCCGCTGTCACAATCCACAGAACCACTAAGCACTTGATTTTTTATTAAAAACTTCAGCTTTTAAATCATCGAGTAAAACCTTTTATCCATAAAACGTTTACGGATTACGCATTCAATTCCACTTCCAAAGTACATAAGCCACTCCAAACTTTTTGGATATTGTCAGCCTTTTTTTATTTAAAGGCTGTTCGAACTTGTTAAAATTGATCAGTTTTTGTTCCACGTCGTTACATTTTGGTTATCCTTTTATTTCCTGAAAAAACCAACGGCTACTGTGAGGAAGGAAGTTTGAAACATCATTTTTATAAAGTTATAAAAAGAAAGAAAGGAATAAAAATATTTTATTGGGGACACGCACAGGAAACACAAACAATAAAAAACAACATTAAATCTAACAAAATCATGAAGACAATAAAAAAAATAAAATAAAAAAGAACATTAAAACTGCGTTGTTTCAGTCGACACGTATGTTATGCCGTCGCAAATTCCGTTCAAGAACCGTAATTTGCCAGACGTCATTCAAATGAACAGTCAAGTCCTGTCACATTGTCGTCGAGCAGGGGGCCCAGTGGTAACAACGGTCGCTACTTACGAGTTGTCGGTTGTAGGTTCGAACCCAGACAGGCACTATACTTTGTGTAATTGTTTAATCAGCACGGCTCACAAAACTGCGAAGGAAAACATCGTTAGGAAACCGGAATATCCTAGAACCAAAAGTTCCTTGACCTCTGAGTTTGTTTCGGCCTTTCTTCTCAGAGTAGTCAGATAAGAAACGCCGACCTCATCTAGTTTTAAAAAAACATGATTGACGTGTAAAAGTGTTTGTACAAACCTACTTACAATAAAAAATTTAATTAAAAATTTAAAAAACCCCCGACACAAAAAAATAATAAAATTTAATGTAAGTAATTGGAAAAGGATCAAATAATTAAAAAACCCCCAACTTAAAGAATCTAGGTAACGAGACTAAAACAGATAAATTCATATGGCAGTCGGGGGACCTCTTAGCATAGAAGGTGTTCCACAGAACGGTCCCCCGACTTCCATATGAATTTATCTGTTTTAGTCTCGTTACCTAGATTCTTTAAGTTGGGGGTTTTTAAATTATTTGATCCTTTTCCAATTACTTACATTTAATTTTATTATTTTTTTGTGTCGGGTATTTTTAAATTTTTAATTAAATTTTTTATTTCATGCTTTTTGTAGGGAGTCCTTAATATTTGTATTTCATTTCTTTTATTTTCTTGCGTTTTAAGATTCAGGTAATTTGGTGTTTAATCATGTTTTTTATCCGTCAAAAAATAATTATTTATTTATAGTTGAAGAATAATTTTTAAGACTAAACAGATTTTTTTGTTTTATTATATCCTTTTCCTAGTTCTTCCTTTAGTTATTCAACTTTCGTATAAGTATTTCATAGCGTTAGATATCTTAGGTAGGTATTTCAGATCTAGTTTATAAAATGGGACTGCGACACTACCTATCTGATGTAGAAATACCTACGCTTTTTAAGTGGGATTGTTCCATTCGTAATAAAAATAGTCAAACTCAGTGGTCGTAGGTACCAGTCATCACTCCACTTTCCTCGTCATTTTAGAGCATAGATCAGACAAAAAAATATTTTGAAGTTTTTAGTTTTCATTTCGTTAGTTATTATTCCTCATTCCCTTTCAATATAGTTTACATTATTCTACTTGTCAAGCCCTTGCATTTGATACCTATATTGAAGGAGTTGTGAAAAAGGAATATAATTCGCCATTTTGTGGTGGCGGCCATCTTGGATTTTAAATTTGTAATAGCGTATAGTATTGTACTAGTCAAGCCCTTTCATTTGATACCCATATTGAGGGGGTTGTGAAAAAAAAAAATGTAAATCGCTACTTTGTGTACCCGTCGTTTTTGCGTCGGGGGTTAAAAATAAAATCATTTATCATTTATCAAAGACATATTATGACATCTACCAACCCGCACTGGACCCGAGTGGTGGATTACGGCCCACTCCGTCTCACCGTGAGGAGGCCTGTGTCCCAGCGGTGGGAACATTATAGGCTGATTATGTTGACATTGTCATGAAAACTCCACTAGAAAGATTTAAAATAAAAATACACTTAATCACACGTTAAAGAGGTCGAAAAACAAACTTTTGTACAAAGAAGTGAAATATCAACAACACAGTTAAGTTCAATGTCAATTCAATATTGTTAGTACTAAAGTATTGTATGTCGAACACTTTTTCTCGACACTATAAGACGACCGAGACAAAGATGACAACACGCCCACACACTTTCTTTTAATCCTGATATAAAATCTTTTCTTGTCTTCTTCGATGACACTTCTAAGTTTCTCTTTGTACCGATTTTTATTATAAACTCGTTTTAGAACTAACACCTACCTACACAGAGCTTTATTCTTTAGAATAAAGTTTTAAATTTATATCTGCTAACAATAAGGGAACAGTTGCAAATAATGAATAGAAAAAGTTTTTGGTTAACCCTTTGAGGCTGACAATTACCAAACTGAACCTTATATTGGTCGCTGAAGGTCTATTTTTGTTAGTGTAGTTGAGTCCCCTCTTTTGGCTGTTCACACCCTAAAGTCTCAATTAACTAGGTAACTGCCCAACTTACCTAAGTGGAACCCAAGTAAATACAATCAGAGACAGAAGTGAAAAGGAGAAGTTTTTAATATGTTACCTTTAGACGCGATAGTGGAAAAAAGGAGGTGGTTGACCTGAGGAGTTTATGTGATAATAGCATTATTCTAAACTGTATGTTTTGAAGTGAAAACTTCTTTAAGAGCGTTAGTCATTTTATGAGATGGGAAAAAAACATTGAACTCGCTCCACTGTTACCGTAAGCGACACCGCGCGTGTTTTGTTTATAAGATGATTAAAAAAATACCCGCTTCAGATGTGTTCGGCTGTCCTCAGGATAAATGATAAATGATTTTATTTTTGTAAGTAGGTTTGTACAAACACTTTTACACGTCAATCATGTTTTTTTTAAACTAGATGAGGTCGGCGTTTCCTATCTGACTACTCTGAGAAGAAAGGTCGAAACAAACTCAGAGGTCACAGTCTCTTTTAAAGTCCAGACATAATCTTGGTCAGGTTATATGAAGACCATGTAGATCGATGTCTGAGACAGTCTTTTGAGGAAAAAACCACACGGATTGAGAGGACCTGTCCAGTCAGTGCACGCATTTGTCAGAAATCGTGCAGCTCAACTCAATATACTGGGATATACTGGGTTCTAATGTATATCCGATATGTCAGTGAATGATGGCAAAGTATTCTGTTTGTGTTTTGTTCACATCTCTCCGCACTCCCGGAGTGCCACTGTTTTTCATTGTCGATGCAGCACCTGGGGGATTTGAACTGCATTAGCTGCGTCTTAGAAACGAGAAAAAGATAAAAGCACTATCGCAAGTTAGTAGCCAGAAAAAGTTCATAATAAATTCAAATACTTGTAAGTGTTGATGAAGACCCTGGCGCATAATTTTACTACCTGAACCATTATAATGGAAGAAATAGACTGCCCAGCAGTTTATGTAACAAGGCCCAGAAACAGGCGCGGATACAACGGATACAGTTGCAGGGGAGATTGGGCGGGCTTCGACCAAATCGAGCCTAAAACTCAAAATGAGACGTAAACAAATTTTTACATCCTGTTTTTTTTTTATATGGATAAGTACCTAGTAGTCATTCTCGAAAATAGGTGTCGAAATTTTTTTTAAAGGCTTTCCAGGCTTGAAACATTATGATAATGATTATAGTAATTATGCTCCCTTGAGCGAAATCCTTAAAAAAAATTCTCAATCTTTTCGACGCTTTGATGAAAAATTGAATGAAAAAGAATGAAATTTAAGAAAATAATGAAATTGGATAATTTCATTGTCTTTTTTAAATTTAATTTTCTATTTTTTTTTTCAGATTTGATCCTTACTCCGATTCTTTTCCGAAAAGAACAGGAGTTGTCGATATAACTTACAGAGTAAGCAAACTGAAGTGGCAGTGGGTCTAGTAATGTTTATCGAAGGGCCTAAGGCCGGTGGAGCAGTCGAGTGGAGCCCGCGTATCGGCAAGCGTATCCTCCAGCTAGGTGAACTGGCGACCTGAAGACAGTGGTGGGGATAGACTGGATTCGGAAGGCGGAGGACAAGGTGTTGTGGGGCAGCCTTGGAGAGGCTTATGTCCAGCAGTGGACTGCGACAGGCTGAGTTTATTTATTGACGATACTCTAAACAACCGGTGGTCTCATCTCATAACTAATAAGACATCCCAACGTGAAGCTTTCTTAAGAATTCAACAAGAAAAAACAACACCAAAAATAGTGAATCATCAAAGAATACATAATATAATTTCCAGAATGCGTACAAGATAAACTACCCCACTCACATGAATTGCAATCTCCTAAAACCGTATTGCGTGCTTCCCAAGCAATGAAGCAATGAATACGAAAATTCGTGCTGACTCAGTTTTATCGTTTCCACGCCATTTTTTTTCGCGCCATAAATCCAGATTTTCCATAGTCAGCATAAAATTAGAGCACGTTCTAGCGTGTACCACAGTGCAGCGAGGTCGATGACCGGCGCGCGCTCGATACCGACGCAGTCTAGTGTTGCGTTCGAATGCACACACATGCACACGTTTAAGGGGGATGCGTTATTTTTTTTGCAATTTGCAGGTCAGTGTCAGGTGTATGCTGATTAAAATATGATGTGTATACGTATTCACAGAATTGTAAACACCTGAATCTATATACTGATTGTAAACCTGAACCGTCTTATTACAAAACGAGATCTAATTTTAGACCTAGCCTAAACCTTCGAGCCAGTTACTCTGTTTTGAACTTTATTCCGGCAAGCGTAAAGTTCTTAATGCAAAATTGACAACTTAGACTCGGGTTTAACGT
This sequence comes from Mesoligia furuncula, assembly GCA_916614155.1. Taxonomy (NCBI): domain Eukaryota; kingdom Metazoa; phylum Arthropoda; class Insecta; order Lepidoptera; family Noctuidae; genus Mesoligia; species Mesoligia furuncula. Next base: position 1,217,623 of record OU744805.1, read on the forward strand.
CAGTTTTTGTAATAAGAACTTTAGCTTCGTCGGATTATAGTTCGTAATTTAAAAACTGCTGGATGGCTTAAACCTGGGTCTAAAGATAAATCTTGTTTTGTAATAAGGCCGGAAGAGTTTGTTTGTTTGAACGCGCTAATCTCTGGAACTACCAGTCGTATTTGAAAAATTCGGGGTGAGAGCCTGGTGATACGTCTCATAGGGTATCCTAGTATGGACGCCAATCTCTCACAAAGGATCATATTTTATGCATTTTTGTCAAAACGCTATAATCATTGTCTCTGTTTATACTTACGTGAAGAGAGAAAAATAAAGATTCTTATTATCATTCAAATCCGTAAAATAACGCGGACACACGATACGATGCGACGGGGTGGGTAACAAGAAATGGGCAATAACTAGTCAGTAATACAACTCCTTAAGTTAGAATCGGCCTCAAATGTCGCGATTTCATGAAATAGAGTAATAACTTAGAGTTGTATTGATGATTTTAATTATTAAAATTCTTTATTCACATACAGATCAACGTAGGTACCACCTGAATATTGCAAAAAAAACTTAAGAAATTTTGACTTTTGTGGGCCTCCGTGGCGCTTTTACCTTAACGATGCCTGCATGCACACATAGGCGTGTTTAACCCTTTCGATGCGACATGATCGATTGCCTGTCGGTATTCGATTGTTGGTAATATTTGTGTCGTAATGGATGATGTGACTGTTGCCTAAACGTAGTTGGTTGCTTTATGTTGAACCCCTCACACGTCTGGCCGCCCGCCTGTCGAAACGCCCCAAGTGTCAGCGTAGTTGAACGTACTTTTAGATTTTTGGGTAGGACTGCAGAAAAACTGAGAAATCGGCAATGGCTTCGTTATGAGTTTATCTAACTACTTATACCATTCAATAAGCAAATCAAACTGACCTTACGTCGCAGTGATGTGATATGTTTTCACTTTCATAATTTTCGTTGTGTACATACGCTGTACCGTTGACACTATTGGTGAATATTTAACCTATTTAGACTTATTGAGACTTATTTTAAACTAGCTATTGCACGCGACTTCGTCTGCGCTCCAGAACAAAAAGCCTACGTCTTTTTCCAGGTCTTAGTTTACCCATGCCGTTTTAGAGTCGAGTAGACATTGACTTTCATATCAAGCCGTGATTAGTTGCCTCATTCATCGTCAAGATCTCACAGCAAATGTGAAAAGTATATCTTGTTTACAAGACAACCATTGTCACGACCATCGTGATTATCACAGAGAACCACACACAATCACTCGCCCGAAATGTATTTCTTTCCATTCGAGATCACTTAGCATCCTTAGAAAAACGTCAACACAAAGCTATAAAGCAACCCACCTGGCGACACTCTGGGCTTCCGCTAAGACGGGGTAAGTACCCGAGGCAGACAAGAAGTAATATTCACTCAGCGTACCCATACTTGAGATATTATGCTCATGATTAGTTCGACTTAACTGAAGTTCACTCTTGAAAGGAGATTGAATGTCTGCTGACTTGGAATAGGGATTTAGTTTAAAAGTTTTCTGTCTACATCTTACTACTTTGAGGATGTCTTTGCTCTTACGGTCGCAATCTATACATATAAAATTAAAAGTCCTGACTGACTGACTGATATATCAACGCACAACCTAAATCACTGGTCCTAGAGACATGAAATTTGGAGTGTGATCTGTGTGAAGAGTAGGTATCCACTAAGAAAGGGTTTTTCGAAATGCCCCTAAGAGGGTGAATGGAGGGAGGGTGAAATTTCACGTGGACGAAGTCGCGGGCAGATGCTAGTCACAAATATCATTTATAGATAATGGACTTCTAACTAAAAATTTTTAACAAAAATTAGTACTTAGTTAATTTTGGAACTTCGACATTTAAAAGTTTTGAGACAGACTGGATGTGGAAGGCGGAGAACAGAGTGTTGTGGCACTTTTTTTTTTGTCTGGACTTTAAAAGGGACTGTGACCTCTGAGTTTGTTTCGGCCTTTCTTCTCAGAATAGTCAGTTAAGAAACGCCGACCTCATCTAGTTTAGTGGACTGCGATAGGCTGAGTTGAATAGTTGATGCATTCAATTATGGAATTAAATTGAAAGTGCTCAGTCATACTTATTATTTTTAATATGTGGCCAGTATATTAATGCTGAATTAACTTTAACAAAAATCTGTGGATGCGGCTTTAAGAATGTTTCAGACGATGTCTGTGCACAAGCATTGTGTAGTCAGATTGAAAAGTGAATGCTTGTCAAATCGAGTGAATGGCTGTTTTGTCTGGCTCCCGGCAATTTGAAGTTTGTTTGAGAAGGACGTATGGCACTTGGTTGTTTTTAACTCAAGAGTGAAATAAACACTACTATAGTTTAATGTAGAGGGGGATAGATTTGCTATCGGTCAACTAAAGTTCAATTTTCAGATGTCGATTCGACTTAGGGCTGATTTTTCAATATTCAGATATCTTTTAAACCTGAAAAATAAAATAAATAAATAATAATTAACACGGCGATTTGACATATTTCTACGCAAAAGATGTCAAACAGTAATATTTATTCCTCAGGTGTCTTCTAACAGCCATCAAAAACAGCCATCAAAACATGTTTTTAGTTTCATGACTGCTATGGCTACCTGTTAAATTATTTTTTCAGTTATACAATACACTACGACATAATATCAAGACAGTTTCAAATGACTGTGTAGCGGTATCTACAACGCCACATGCGATCAACGCGTCATACTGACGTCACGCAAATCCTGCATCGCGCAAGCAGAGTTTACCGCGCAACTAGCATAGATACAACGGCCCGACATGAATCATCGGGCAGTTGCCCGCCAGACACAACACCCGTCTGGTCGGAGGATCCTCCCTTTTCTATAGAGTATGAGTGAACTTTACACCCTGTTCCTCATACCTCTATACTGGTGACCCCGAACATGAACGTCAGCGCAACCTTCGTGCACCTACTCCAGCGTGACGTCATCATCACTCCCGCAAGCTTTAAAGCGGCGAGTCACACAGCCAGCCAGCATCCACGGCTTCAACGGGTATCCTGACCACCAGCATGCAGCGACCGCGCATACCTGGTCATCACCCTCAGCCTCATCAGCAACCTCGGCACAGCATACTGCACTTTCGGCCGGTCCTCAAGCAGAGCCATAGAAACCCTCTCCTGGTCGACGCCAGCAGTCAGCCTCAACCCGGCGCTGTACCACATCCGACGCACTGGAGCATAATGCAGCGCCACCCCGACTCACTGGGGACATCTTCGCAGACAGTTCCAACTCACCGTGAACTATGCGGCAACCGGTTCCGACTCACTGGAACCTCAGCTGGCCTGACAAACATCGCAAGATTCAAGGCTCAGTCCACTATCGACCTCCGGTCTCCGGGGGGGAGTGATGTAGCGGTATCTACAACGCCACATGCGAACAACGCGTCATACTGACGTCACGCAAATCCTGCATCGCGCAAGCAGAGTTTACCGCGCAACTAGCATAGATACAACGGCCCGACATGAATCATCGGGCAGTTGCCCGCCAGACACAACACCCGTCTGGTCGGAGGATCCTCCCTTTTCTATGGAGGTTGAGTGAACTTTACATCCTGTTCCTCATACCTCTATAACTGTATATTGTTTCACAAATTTTTGAAAGGAGTACAATTCTTAACGCATTATAAAGATGAATTATCTCAAAGGTTTAGTCAGCGCAAAAACTAAGGGAGACTCGCATTCTTTGACTTCATTTGCAAAGTAGATTTATCTGCAGTTTTTCTCGTTCATTAAGCTTTCTTGATAATTAAAGTTTTTCGTAAGTTAATTAACTATAAGTCAAAGAGTTATCAAACGGTTCAGCTAAGTTCAACCTAATTTATTTCTTTATTTGTCATCTAAATAGGTAATGTCAAAAACACACTATCAGTAGCAATTTCATTTCGTCAGTTCTACAACTTTCATTGTGTTATTTACGTTGTTGAACAGTCAATTTTTTCGAACATATGAAGCAATGGAAATCCATTGCTTCATACGTTCGAAAAAAAAAAAATAGCACCATAATTACATAACACACTTGAATAAGGGTGTTATGTAATTATGGTGCTATTTTCAGTCTTTTTTCAGCATTCCATTCAGTCTTTCAGTGCTCAAGTTAAAGACATCTACCTAATCTCAAGAATGGTCTGTGAATTTGTTGCCACATTTTCGTCCATGAGAGGATTCCCGAGACCGTTTTAGTAAACGACATCTAATAACTACATATAACTAATATACGTAGATATCTAATCTATATGAAACAAAGAAACTGAACCGAAAAGACTCTTGCTAACGAACAAAACAAGTTTCATTAATCAAAACTACACAAGGAAGTAATCCGTCAAAAATCTAGGCCGAAACACTGTCATGCACAAAAACTGTCCCGTTATCGTGACGAAATACTTATTTAACAAAAACACTCGATCTAATCTGGGTCCCCCATATTACTTTGTGAATCGTCTGTCCCAAATACATTGTAAATTCGATAACTCAACCGGGTGACCGCGAAACCTGAAACCCAGCGTTGAATAAAAATTGCGAATCACCGCTTATATTTATTAGGGCTTAAAATGTGCTACTGACACCGGATGGCGCAGCCGATATGGATACTATAGATAGAGTTAGGACCTAGATATAAAGAACAGTTTCACTCCGGGAGTACCGACAGAAGTGAAAACTTGAACAATTGTGTGTATTTTTTAATCGTCTTATAAACAAAACATAAACAGAATCCTTTGTCATCACTCACTGACATATCGGATATACATTAAAACCGAGTACATCCCGAGGGCAGCCGAAGACATCCAAATGTAGCCCGGTGTCGGTTACGGTAACAGTGTCGCGAGTTCAATGGTTTTTACCCATCTCAAAAAATGTCCGACGTGCCAAAAGAAAAAAATAAACATAAAACATTAGTTAGTTCGGCATACCTAGTAGGTAAATTATATATGTAGGTTTGGTGTTTCTGAAAACCTTATATGGATTATGCTAAACGTAGGCCACTTCGATTACTTACTAACGAAATCGGTCTGTTGTAAATGGTTTTGATTTTCTAGAACAGGGCTGTCCTTGAACTTGTTGCCACCCGAATAAATATTACATTGTTTTACCATAAAATACAACAATTTTCTACCAAATAAATATTGTTACAGGAATATTATCGTATTTTTAGATAATACCTATGAGGTATTTTACCTATGTAGTCGCCGATTTTTTAAAGAAAGTTCGAAGAACTTTTTTAAATAAAAAGTTTTGTTAATTAATGTTTTGGCTTTATGGTCGATGCGCCTTATATTCAAAGGTCTCAAGAACTATTATGTCACGAGCCACGCAAACTCAAGCCTTGGACAGCCCCGTTCTAGAATATTGGAGTTACTCCGCTTAAGTGAAACCAAGGTCTCACATATGCGGAATATCGAGAAAGTGCTGTAGTTATGTAGTTGAAACTTTTACAGTTGAAAAATGCAATTTAACGAGTTTCATATCAATGTGAAGTTGCATGAAAAAGGGGACTGAAAATAACCTAGAACAATCGATATCCACGAGTAATAAGTAATGAAGGCTATTTTGTTGCCAGATTAATAAAACCAAATTTATACAAATTCATGTTTTAACCTTACAATAAAATAAACTCATTTATAATTCCGAGTATCCCACCCGGAATTATAAATGAGTTTATGTATGGAAATGCTTGAATAATTCGATTATTTAGACCACTACGTGAGTATTAATTAAATTCGGATATTATTTCGAATTCATACCGAAAATAAATATTAAAACAAAAGTTGAACTCACTTTGTTGAGTTCAACTTTTGTTAAATACTATGGGCAAATGTACACCAGGCATACCCTAGGTGGAGTGGGTGGTCAGCCCCCTCACCATTCTACCTAACTAAATAAATTTTACCATGACACGTGAGCAGAGCTGTTCTCATATACCTAGTTTGTGCTGATACAAGGGAAGAAAAACCTCTGGACTGTTCCAGTAGTAAATGCTGAAAATTTCGCGCATTTTTATTATTTTTAGGATTCCGTACCTACCTCAAAAGGAAAAACGGAACCCTTATAAATTCACTTCATTGTCCGGCTGTCTTTCCGTCTACCAAGACCTTTTTTCTCAGGAACGCCTGGAGTTATCAAGTTGAAATAATTATCAAATACTCAGGGCTGCAATCCCTTGAAGCAGTGTAAAAATGGAACTTCTAAGTTAACGCAATCAAAAGATACGGGCTTTTATGTTCCGTTTATGCCGCATAAAAAGGGAAAAAGGAAATCAAAACCTATAGGGTACTTCCCGTTGACCTAGAATCATAAAATTTGGCAAGAAGCAATGTCATGTACTGGTAGCACAAGTAAAGGAAAAAATCCGAAAACCGTAAATTTGTAGTTACATTACAAAACATAAATAAAAATTCCCGTAATAAACTATTTATATACTTACCTACAAATTCGTACGGAACTCTTGGTGCGGGAGTCCGACTCGCACTTGATCGGTTTTTTTTTTAATTATCTGACTGCCTCGTTGGTCTAGTGGTCGCAAGTTCTACTGCTGAGCATGAGGTCGGTTGGATTCCCAGGTCGGGCAAAGTATGAGCTCCACCTGGAATTTCTCTGTAGCAGCCCAGACTCTGTAATTTATGCTCGATGGTGCCAATGGGCCCGCCCCTTATTACATGGGACTTAAACAAAACTGGCGAAATGTGGGTCAAACTCAAACTCAAAGCATTTATTTCAATAAAACCATTAACAAGAACTTTTGAATTGTCAAGAAGTCGGTTAGTCAGAAAATATGAAGCTAGTTGCCCATTCCAAAACGTAGGTACCTATGGAGAAGAACGGGCAAGAAACTCCATGGATGTAACTCACCTCACTCACTCAACAACTCCATGGGTGTACTATGGGTACACCTCGCTGCCTACCCCTTCGGGGAAACAAAGTGTGATCTTATGTTAAGTTTTATTATCTGGTAGATAATGCTTATCAGGCCTTAAGTAGTTGTCCAGCTACTTATTTTCTTTTGTTCATTATTCTAACCTAACCTCAAAAGGGCCGCAGAAAGCTCGTAAATTAATTCAGTGAGGTGAACACACCGGTTGTAGGATAGTGGAACAATCAAGATACATTGTACGCAAGCTTTATTAATTACCAAGTGGGTGATAACGCGGATAATGGCTAGACGATACCTACATGTGGTTTTGATTGTTTCCAGTAGTAATAAGATTAATATGTGTCAGCCCTCATTTTTTTTTTTTTTTGCGTTTTTGTTATTCTAAAAAGTTTTATAAGTATGTTAACTAAATTTGTTAAATGTGTTTGCCCGACAATAGTGTGTGTAGAAAACAGATAGTGCGTGTGTGTAGAATAGTGTGTGTGTGTGTCTTGAAAAGGCAGATGTCCAGAGAAGGATACGTGCGACAAGGATAGTTTTATCAAGGTGGAGAAGAAGCCTCCTTGTTGGAACCAGCGCGGCACCACGCAGGCAGGACCCAACATGCTGCTGCATCCAGCAATCCCGACGACGCAGCCGTACAGTCCAGACTGCACCACTCCACGAAGGTTGAAGAGATCGTGGAATACATGCGTGTGAAGACGAACTTGACTTTGAGGTTCGAGAAGTTGGTTCAATAGTATATTTATAATATCAATTGCAAAAGTTGAATAATCACTCCCTGGGAGTCTTTGTTGCATTGACTTGAGTTCAAGTTAGACGTATGTTATAACTTTATAACATAAGAGTGGTTGAGACAATAACAAAAGTTGTTTATGAATAAAACTAGCGACACTGCCCTGCATTGCGCAGTTTTTGCTTGACAAAATATCGATATTAATGTCTTTAACACATAAACCTTCCGGAATGAATTCTCTAATGATGGTGAAAACCACATCAAAATCGGTTGCGTAGTTTAGAAGAACAACGCGGGCACACAGAAAGTCATGAAAAGTGACTTAAATTTATTATAGTATATAGATGTTGTGTGGAAAAGGGGGAGAGAGACCTTTGTCCTGCAATGAGACTGTACAGGCTGGTTAGATTAGATTAGACTTGTGGTGCCCTGCGGTTTCACCCGCATAAGTCTCGGTCCTGTAGGAATATCAGGATAAAAAGTATTCCATGTGCTATTCTAGGGTGTCAGCTACCTCCACACCAAATTTTATCAAAATTGGTAAAGCCCTATGTGCATGAAAAAGTAACAAACACACTCACAAACTTTCGCCTTTATAGTTTATGATTAAGTAGTAATTAGGATTAGATATAAATACTTAGGAAAATTATTATTTTTTCTGAAAAGAAAGAGTATCTACTTACAAGGTAAGACAAGACAAGAACAACACGATAACACAAGACAAGACCTATCATTATGTTTACTTGTGTTTAAGCGAGGGTAATAACGTTTCATTATGTTTTTGCTACACGTGGCCACGGTATCCTGTTACATGTCAATGATCGTGGCAATGACCTGAATCTGCAAAATATGTTATTCTTTTTTTGTTACGACATTACCGAATCTGTTGTGTACTTAGTGACATGACAATTGATACCAGTCTCAAAGCGTTGTTGTTATTAAGTTGATGATGTCTAATTAGAGTATATCTTTGCTATCGTAGTTTTTTGAGTGTGCTCATTAGTGCTTACTACTACTAATATCCTTAGGTGGGTCACACTACCTACCTAAGGTACAATTTCGAACAGGGAATCCTATTCTACTTTTTTTCATAGTAATTACATTTTTCAAAAATTGCATAAAACATCAGATTTGAGAGAGGCAATTCTCGTAATTTTAAGAACATTCACTGTCTGATCTCAGTCTCAATCTGTCAAATATATATATACATATATATATTTTAATAATAATAGTTTATTTCCAAAAACTTAGTACTACTTTACAATGGCAATGTGGCAAAAATTACAATGAAGGTAAAGAGATTAGCGTCTGTAGCCGAACTAGGCATAGCCTGTATTTTGGCTATCAGCACCATTCCCCTCGAGTATTATAATACGAGAATAGGTGCCAAGCAAAATAGGCATATGTAATTAAATCATTACTACGGAAATACAGAAGAATAGTTGAATATATCTAATTTCCCTACATTTTTGACAAGTTTTTATGTTACCCGTTTTTTACATTACCTATAAGTATATTATATTGAATTACTACTTTTTTTAAATCTCATTCATTTGAATCCCAGCAGTCCAATATTTATAGTAAAGGCATTGAAATTCAAAAACAAAATCGAAACAGTACACACATCGACAACACCACACACACATCAACCCATGCATCGAGAATTGCATATTAGGGGCTCACTCCGTGGGCCAGTGGGCGGTCATTCACCCCACGCAAGTGGGTCATGGGGTTGGTGCTGCGTACCTGGTATTACTTCCATTGATTAAGGTTTTACTGTCCGAGGAGTTCTTTTTTTTCCAAGTATAGGTAGTACTTGGCGCATATTATTATTACAGATGAATGGGACGAGAGTTACGCTTTGAGACTTATTGCATGAAATTGGTAACTTGACCCGTAAGAGCGGCAAGCGCCCTTTATTGGTTGAAAAATTTGCTTGCCTTGAGGTAAAATGTGGGTTTACTATAGGGCCATCTTTACCTAACCTTTGCAAGAACATATGCGTGATGTTATGTTATGTTTAGGGAAAATATCAACGCTCGTATGACTAAAAGTCCTATCTCATTTTTTAGCCGATTTGAACCAGGACAACTACACTCTTCTATTCGTGATTCTTTACTTCTTGTTGCCTTTTAAAATGGTTATATTTTGGGATCCAAATAACATGTCACGAGTAGAAAAATATAGCTGTCCCAAGGTCCCCACCCTAATCAGCCAAAAAATTAGAAAAATGAGATAAGACTTTTAATCATGCGAGCGACGACATATACGGTTTTAGACATTTATTTTCTCAAAAAATTTTGCACAATCACTTATAGAGAAAATACAATATTATAACTTAAAAATACATAAAGCCGATTGGCGTAGCGGGTTAGTACTATGACAAAATCACATTAGGATTTCGTAACAATTTTATTAAAAGGAATACTTAGTTGTAGAAAATAATACATAATAATATATCGGGAATGTTTATAAAAATGTCATCTTCTTTGTAAACGAACATTATAAGCAAATAAATATTTATATCCATTTAAGTCTGTAGCACACTACGCGAATGTACAGACGCCAGCACATCAAGTTACTTCAATCTGCCAAATTTCTTTAATAGATTTTCAACTTTATCACTAAAGCATAAAGTTCATAGTTGATTGGGAAAATTTGACAGTTTCGGGTAGCTTGATGTGCTGGCGTCTGTACATAGATAACACACACGCCTACAAATAAGCATAAGAAAAATTCTGTCAATGTCAAACATCTGATAAATACGAATATATATATTTAAACCTTTTTTGAAGACGGCAACTCAAGGAAATTAAGCAGCTCTCAAAGAAGACCGCTTTAATATCCTTTTTTAAATATAAATGACTTCATAATAACCTTGACATAAAACGATCATTTCATTGACAGGGTACAAAAATATAACTTCAAAGCTAGCTTATAGATATATAAGAAAATCCAACGAAAAAAAACAAAACTCAAGGAGAAAATATCCTCAACGACACACTGTAACATTATGAAGATGTAAAACGAGGAACATGGGTACCCAAAGAACAAAATTATTTTTAAAAAACCGGCCAAGTGCGTGTCGGGCCACGCACAGTGTAGGATTCCGTAGTAGCTCGTTATCACAATGTAGTACGATTCTGTTGTTCTTTATTCTAAATATTAAAAAAAAAACATATTTTGTTTTTCAATGCAAGTCTTTACCCGTTATAAACAAGCAACTACTTCATCTTACTCACTTTAAAGGATTAATGCTAAGGATTTTGTATTTGGAACAAAATTATCCAACACCAAAGTTCAACGACTATTACTGCTAAACTAATAAAGTTATCTTAACCACTATAGTTTTCCTTTAAAGTTCATGAAATGCACTATCATCCTGAATTTTTCCAGATTTTTCAAGCCCGCAGTTTAGGTTTTAGAGGGGGGGGGGGGGGACGCTCTACTGGAACAAAAATTTGCACTTTAACGTTTAATATTTTGTAAATGGAGCATTCAATCGAAAAATAATTTTAGCAAACCCCCAAGTAATTTTAGAAGACCTATTCAACGATACCCCACACGATGGGGTAGACGACGAAAAAAATATTCATCCCCAATTCACATGTAGGGGAGCTACCCTAAAAAAAAATTGTTCCAAAATTTTATTTTACCACTTTGTCGGCGTAATTGATATACGCACTCCTACAAAATTACTGCTTTCTAGTACTAACGGTCTCTTAGCAAAACCTCGGACAGACAGACAGACAGACAGACGGACATGACGAAACTATAAGGGTACCTTGTAGGAATTACGGAACCCTAAAAACATGCTTATCTCGCAAACAAAATCTTGATAAAATTATTGTCAAAGTGTAAAAAGCAGACACACTTGTTCGGGCCTACCTCCTTTATTCAAAAACCAGGTAGGACTAATCTATACCTATATGAAAACGGTATTTTTTATCTATATATCTCTACAAAAAAATACAATTAAAGTGTCTGGTTGTAATGTCAAAAGAACGAATAACCGGTACTTACAAGTATTACAAAAAAAAACAACTATTTTTTCTGTCTCTTTGTGGAATAAACAAAGAGACAAAAAAAGTTGTTTTTTTTCTAATCTAAAAGTGTAATCTCCGAAACGGCTGGACCGATTTTGACAGACTTTCACTGGCAGGTAGCTGATGTTATAATAATTAACTCAGGTATTTATTTAAAAAAATAACTATTGTGGAGACACGTTATTGCTTTGCATTAGTGACATCCACACGAACGAAGTCGCGGGCACAGCTAGTTCCTTCATAATAACATCCAGACTGCTTCAAATATTTTTAATTAGAGTTTCATTACATTTATCGTGACTGCCCAAGTACAGGATTGGGAATATTATATTATTGCATAAAATAAAAAATATTAAGTTCATAGTTTACCCAGTCACCACGTATAAAAATACTTTATTCTACTTGTCAAGCCATTGCATTTGATACCTATATTGAAGGAGTTGTGAAAAAAAAAATGTAACACGAGATTTTGTGGTGGCGGCCATCTTGGATTTGAAATTTGTAATATCGGTTCATCCGTTCGGGAGCTAAATCTGTCAAACTTTAATAGATTTTCAACTTTATCGCTAAAGCATAGGGTTCAATGTTGATTGGGAAAATTTGACAGTTTCGGGTAGCTTGATGTACTGGCGTCTGTACATACATTTCCGCATAATTAACTTTAACGTTAAGTTTGCTTTCGACGATATTACTTTATGCGTTAGTCGAGCAATTTATATCTATATAATTTGATGTATAAAGGCTCTTTGAAGATGTTGCTAGTATGTTAACGACTTATAGAGGGATTCGGCAGGCAACCTCAAAGGTTTTACTTGAATGTGGAATATTCAAACTATGTGTTTGCTACTTTTGATTTGAACTTTCTTGCCTATGTAGTATTAAAGTCAGTTTGTCTGAACGACCTTAACTTAATAATATGTTTTCACCAATATAGCCATATCGTATTTAATAAATAAAGTCTAAAATTATCTCGTATTTAATAAATAAAGTCCTCCAGACTGAATTTCGGGCATGGCAACCAATCTCAGCGAAAACCAGTTTTCGGCGCCAGAGATATTGTAGTCGAGATAATAAAGTTGTGTCAACGTTCAGAAGTGGGAGTTTGCAGGTTAAAATTACTAAGCCAATGTGATTGATATACCGAAAATACCATTGAAAGAAAAACTTCATATACTACTACTACTATACGAATATTTCATTCAATATTAGCTCCCAAACCCCAAGGATTAAAACGTGACTCCTTCATGTCATTTGGTTCTTGAACTCACAAGGGCAAAATATACATAATAATTAAAATTGTGGATTTGGGTTTGATACCCTTTCTTTCATAATTACTGGAATACTTGAACTTTGGTAATATGTATAAACACTGTAGATACCAGGTAGTTTGTAAAGCCTCTTGGAGTGACGACGCTTGATTACGCCTAAATGTTCAAAACATAAATTATAAGTGTCGACAATGTGGTCTGCCGTCGACAACGCGCCGCTCGTGTATTTGAGCACCGTACCCAAGGCAACCGCCGACGCGGCGACGGCAGGCGTCGACGGTTGGCTGCAGCTACCTCTGCCGTTAACGTGTGTCGCTCGTATGTGTGCACACTTAGTGCATGCTATATTATACTTCAAGACTGCTACCAACTCTGTAGCTGTATACAGAGTGTAAGGGATGTGAACACGATTCTAGACCCACCAGCGCGGCAGCGTAGTAATAAATTTCAAAAGATCTCATTTTTGTAGGAAACAGCACATTTTTTCATGGAAAATTACTACATTGTACAGTCGTATAAAACACTATATTGCAGGAACTTTATGGCAGTACCCTATCCCCGAGCCTTTAATTGGAAACCGTTGTAGGTTTTAATTATTTAATTCCCGAGAAACGAAGTTTAAGCATTATTTTTACGACTAAGGGCTGATTTCTCAATCGACAGATAATTTTTATTCGGGGAATAAAATTGACATCTGACAGATTTTGTATCGATGAACTGTCAAAAATACAAAATCCTCGGATAAACTTATCTGGGGTTAGAAAAATTTGCCTTTACAATTTTTATTAAAATCGAACATTCTATAATGTTTTAGTCACTTGTGCACTACATGTTTATTAGTAATATAACCATACATTCCAGATATACTGGAATATATGGTTTATAATCCTAATCATTTCTAAAGTCTAGAACTGATGTTATTTATAAAACGCCTAGATACAACAATACCTACGTCGATCTCCCTAGTGACAAGAGTTAGGCAGTCAAATGAACGAAGCTAACTAACCGATGGAAACAAACTGAACCTAGTTATGGCGCCCCCTAGTGGCGCTGGAGCGAAACTTAGGCGTGGACCCCACTGGGGTTATGTTTGTTTTGAATGTGTTGTTAATAACTTTTTAATTAGGTACAGTCTTTTGAATGAGTATTTAAGGTCGACGATAGGCCGGTTCACCACTGCTCTCAAAACGGTGAAGGAAAACATCGTGAGGAAACCGGCATGTCCTAGAACATTCGTAGACATGTGACATCTACCAACCCGCACTAAGTCCGCGTGGGCCGTAGCCTACTCCCTCTCGCTGATTGCAGGCCTGTGTCCCAGCAGTGGGAACATAGACTGATTATGATAGACCGGCTGGCTCACTAGGCGGCACGTCACGTCATGACAACATTTGTTTGGCCGAAGCCTTCCGCAGCATGTCGCAGTATACTCTTGCAAAAATCCTTTGACATGCTGCTCCGTGCCGCGTCATAATCGTCAGTTGAAGTCTTATGCTGTCTTTGTCACTTTTTTTTATTGAGCACTAGTTTTTTAAAGAGTCGAAATATTAAGTCTTGTTTGAAATCTCAAAATCTTTACTTTTTTATTTGTGCAAGCGTCACGTTCAATTATGTTGATGTGCTCGCCTGGTTTCCAGGAATTAAATAATAATTATCATTTTTTTATTAAAAATCCTACCTATCCACAGTATTCATCTTGAGTATTAATGCAAAAATCGTAAAGTTTAAAAATATTCTCAAAATTACTCATTAAACCTGAAATTGTTTTCAAGTTTCGCAAATCATTCCAATGTATTCCAATTCCAACAGAATATTGATAATATTTCTCGTATTTTTTATAGAAATCATATGATAATGGCATAATTCATTTTATTTCTTATAGTTCAAAGAAATTCCAAATCAGGGCAATGACCTAAACATACCTATTACTTTTTGAACATTTGTAAGTACGTACAATCAAATTAAGGTTACAATAATCGTCCCACTATCAAAATTAAATTATCACTTTCATTTCCCAAAATATAAAAATAGCTGCACTCGTTTATTCATAAAAAGATAAAATTAGAATCGTGTTAACACCCCAATTACTTGTGACAAACGCTGAGCCATTGTGTAATGTGTCAGAGCCTTCAAATTCGTCACTGAATTACTCCAACACATTTAAACACAGAAAAGATACGGATTCCTTTGAGAATGAATTTCTTTTTTAGTCGTTTGTTAACATAAAATTTTAAAGGACTGCCTGAATGTCATGTTATCATTCAGGATAATAATATAAATTATATGGTCGAGCAATAACACCTAGGTACATGTTATAAGTAAAAGTCACGAAATATGATTGTAGTGTGGGCTTTCCAATCAGTAAAATAGTATTTAACTATTTAGATTTGGATATAATAATATACATTAGAAGTTACCGGTCACGCGTAGCAGTCTGCTACGGCGTAGCAAAAGCGTAGCTTGGGCGTAGCTAACAGTGTGTAGCGATTAAATGGGCGTTCAACGTTTTACAGTACGTCTTTGTTTGAATATATTGCAAGCTTTCTATTTATTTAAAAGTTTAAAAAAAAAACTGCACTTTTTATGATTAAATCATTAATAAAAACGATTCCATTTATTACAAACAAGTTCACAAGTTACCGTCATCTTTTCCCGAAATACGAAAACTCAAGTCATTTAATTCATAAATCGCAATTAAGAAACGTCAACGACCTCCATTACCTTTATGACATCACGCATACAATCGCGTTACACTTACATTAATTAATAGGTACCTACCTACGTAAGATCAGTGACGTCAGCACGTTTTAATTGAACGACTGTGTAAATTGTCTGCCCAAAAATACACTTTGCCGACCCTTTTGGTAAATACGGGCCTGATGTTGTATTTGTGTATCTCGTTATGGTTTAAGCGTGAACTTTAGGACTAGAACAACTGCCAGTCTGTTCTGTAAAAAGGACATCGTTCAAGTGTCGAACATTTTATGATGATCAAAACTGATGTGCCGGCCAGAAAAAAAAAGTACTCTATTCTTATGAGAAATAACATCTTGAGTATTTTTATTTTTAACAATTAAGTGTTATATGCATAACATTAAAAAAGAGCAACTTTTAATTGAATTTAACATTCTAAACATATTTTAACTAGAAACTTGTTATAAAAATATGATTTTTGGCATTATCAATCTCAAATATCAGCTGGGAGGGTTAATGTAGACTTTCTTCATAATAGTAAAAAATTCTCACAAGGTTATTTCCCATAAGAAAACAGTATTATTTTTTCTTTAATTTTTGGGTACGAAATGAATGATGTCCTTTCTCAGTGAAAACTTTGGTGAAGTGCCTATCCCTAGCATTAGGCGGAAGGACCGGCTAATGAATTAGACCCGGGCCGGGGGCCCTGGGTGCGAGCTTGTTCGGAGAAAGTGTTATTAGGTTTTGCTATCATAAAACTCTCAGTTGCGCCCTAGATGTAAATCTACGGGAACTACCTACCTTTTTTCGACTATTTTACATACTTACAAAAACCCGTACCTAAGCGGGTCGTTGACATCCAAAACAAACTTCCTTCAACTCTTAACGAGTTTTATCGTATCTGTGAACCGGTAAGCTTGCACGAGATGACGATAATATTTTACGGATAAAAACGTAATCTCACCCTATTTCATGTTAATGAGACGGCGACGACGGACCGTGTACAGCCTGGGCCGTGTTCTGTCAACCGGCGGGAAATTATTACTGCGTAAACTTTGCTTCTTAATCAAATGAATAAGGCGTATCATCGGTCGCGTAACGCCAGAATTAATAGGAGTAGTTAATAAAACATTCAACCTTATTCGCTCAACCGATAATGCGTTAGTTCGTCAAGCAGAGACTTAGGCCCGACCCATCTTCCGTCAGATGTGCGACCACCTTTTGTCTAATCCATACTAATGTTATAGATACGATAGTAACCCAGTCGGCCTGAAGGCCAATTCTCGTAATCAAAAACGTTCAAAATCTACTCGCAATGTCATCTCAACGACAATTAATGTCAAAAACTTGTCAATGTGTAGGGAAATTTTGAGAATTGGACAGTTGGACATTTTGATAATTGGACATAATGCGCCCAAACGATTTTGAGAGATTGAGACTGAGATCACACTGTAAAAATTCTTAAAATTACGAGAATTGTCCCTCTGTTACCTTTTCACGTCTTAACTGCTGAACGAATTTGGATGAAAGTGCACACCATAACCTGGGTTAGGACTTTTTATGCCAGTAGGTAATTTCCGAAAAAACGTTAAGGAATGGTTAAGATATGGTAGCGTAAATACCACCTACAACAAAGACTGCCTGACAGGCACTCTCAAAAAACCGTCTAGAATCAGCTTCGATCATCAATAGCACTAGATTAAGAACTAGGAATAAAATACATCGCTCAAGAGGTCGCAATTGAATATACATATAACATAAAGTTCATAGTCGTTTGCAATATATTAACTACTTTGATTGAAAAGTAAACGCAATTTTAAAATAGGAGCAAAAGTAATACATAACTTCCAGGCATTAAGGTTGAAAATACGATAAAAATAAGACCATAAAATTACCTGTGGTCTTATTGTTCCAGCCGTTTTTTAAATGATCATACTGAGAAAGAAGCCTTCTGGCCTTGCATAGGACTTTCTGTTTCATTTTTCTTTTTGTGACTTTTTTTTAATATAATTTTTTTTTTTTTATTTTTGACTGTGTTTAGTTTAGTTTGTGATCTCCCTGTACGAGTCGCAATAAATACTTTTGCTTTCTTTCTTTTCTTTCTTTCAATTATTAAGTATGCCTACCCTACTTTACATATCTATATCGATAGTCCCACACGATTCCCACCCTGGTCAACATAAGGTTGAGGTTGTTCTATCCCAAAAGCTAAGTAAAGTCAACAGCTCCTGTCAACATGTTGTGTGTTTTGGTAAATTGTGCGCTCAGGTTTTGGGCCAGATGACAAACAATAGTCGGCCCAAAAGATATTTGATTTTAAATCTCTGTTTCAATATTTTTTTTACTACAAGAATATGAGATCGTTCTAGGGTATAATACCAGACTATATAAGTACCTACATGACTGTCATTAAAAACGCGCGATTCCAGTATAAAAAGTATTTCAGAAGAATATAAACCTTGTTTAGACTTACATTGGTCAGCAGTACTTTAGATAAAGTAGGTACGAATTTCAACTTAAAGGCGAAACAAAAACATCCTTCAATTATTTTGCAAAAAAAATTACAGAGTTTTCTGTAATTCATTATTTTCACCCTAAACTCAGACGCACTAAAATTGTGAACTATTAAACAACTGCGTTGCAATACAATTTAACAAATATTACAAAATAATTGATGTTATAAGTTTAGTCAACTAATAATTTCATAATTCGCAATCAAAGATGTAAAGTTAGAGAGTTTGCTTTGACGAGTAATCGGTCTATTCAAGTTAGTTATAAGTTCTTTGAGCAAACATGTCAATAGCCTTCAAGATTGTGACAATTATGCGGTCACAATATAATTTTATGCAGCTCAGTTATGTTGTGATTGGTACTTTTACACAAAAAGATTTTGAAGTGAAACCTTCTTTAGGCGCACTTTACTTTCTTTCTGAAAAATGAACAAAACTGGATCGTCACGCACGGGTCGGTGACGCTGAATTGGATGTATTCGGCTGCAGTCGTTCGGTGACTCTGAGTCACGCATGCTCGACGCTGAATCGTGTACACTCGACCCCGGTCGCAAGTCATCACTTCTATCGTGTGGTCATAAGCCCATACTCTTACAACAGATATTCCCAGTCAGAGATAAACAGAGAAGAAATAACTTTATGTATAATATAATACGTATCCATAAAAATGACTCACTCACTGAGGCTCACAAAAACTCGTGCTTATAATTTTCATGAATAACATAAAATTTATTCTAGTATATTCTCTACCCAGCCACGTTTAGATAAACTTTCTTAATATTAGTCTGACTCTGACTTATTGCACACAAAAAAATATAGAGATCTAGTAGCGCCCCGCGGTTTCACCCGCATAAGTGTCTATCCCGTTCGAAAAACACTTGGCTATTATCATAATAATGTTATTGTTGTTTTCCTCGGGGGCAGCCCTTTTTTTCGGGATGAAAGGTACCGTATGTCCGTTTCTGTACACCTGACAACGTATACGCAAAATTTCAGGATGATCAGTTCAGTGGTTTAGACGTGAAAAGTTAACAAACAAACTTACTTTGGCATTTATAATATTAGTTAGGATTAGGATATAATGGCAATAAATAGAGAAAATCCAATTTTAAGAGCCTAAAGACTTTACTGTTACCGTCAAAGATGAGTTTCGTCATCATTTAGTGAATATATATTTCTTCCATTATTATAACTCAATTCATTAAATGGGAAGCCATAAAAAACCCATAGAAAGAAACTACATGAAACAAAATCCATAAAAGAAATCAAAGACTTGCTTTTACTTGGTTTTTATTCTCGGTATAAAAGAAACAATTACAGTTATTATTAGTCAGTGGCTTTGAAATTTAGATTATATTGTTATTTTTTATGATAGGTACAATCCTTGGAGCCTGTTTTGGGCTCTGTAAGTACATGAGCGTATTAGTTGTCGGTCCGTTTATTTATTACTAGTTTCTGCCTGCGGATTCGCCCGCGTGGATGTCGTAAATTAACGTCGTTAACCGTGTCGTTAACCCATGGCTACGTGTTACCGGGATATAAAGCATCCTATGACCTAGCTCAGGTCATAATAAAATAAATATTACCTCCAAATTCTCTAACTAAATTTCAAATGTCTCTAACTAAAAATCAGGCCCTATTTGGGTAAAATAGGGCCTGATTTTTAAATTGGGAAATAATTAAAAAAAAAAAAACGCAAAGACACGTAATTTTTTATTTCTTACCAAAATAATAAGTTTGAGTTTTCTTATCCCTAGCTTAAGGAATGCTTACCGCTCCCTATAGGATTATTTTTGAGACAAAAATGCCATTACCCCCATACCAAATTTTATCGAAATCCTTTCAGTGGTTTAGGCGTGAAAAGGTAACATACAGATAGACAGACAGACTTACTTTCAAATTTCTAATATTAGTATGTTTAAGTATATTAAGGATATAACGTTGGTATGTGTAATATTAATGAGCTATTCTGTTTATTATTATACTCAAAAATGAAACTCATGTAACAGTTATTTTGCGCTAATTAGATGATCTGGCAAATTGTCTGCAATATTTCAGACGTATGGTTTTAAAACTATACAATACAACTATGTACTTATTATCTGTACCCATACCAATATGTTGTTTCAAGCAATAGTCACAAACACAAATAGTGTTGAATACAACATAAAAAATTCTATTGTGACAGTCATACTCGTTCAAAATGACTTAACAATTGTTATATTAACACAGAAATACTTCAATAGCCTATTTTTATACGTATATCGGTTAAAAATAGCACATAATTGGAACTACAATAAGAAATAAGAAATTTATTTTGAATGAGAACTTTCCACAAAGAGCTGTATTGTCGTTGTTAAAATCGTTTGAGAATAACCCTCTATTCACACTTGGCGGCAAACGTAACGATTCTTTTTTCGAAGAATTTGATTCGAATATCAAAGATTGATTTCAATAGTGAAATGAGATATTCTGACATTGAATGTGTGAATTGTATTTACTTTATTGGATGTTTTGTGGTTTTTTTGGTGCTTTTGCGATTACGAATATTATGTTTTTTAGTTAATTATTCAGTTCTACTGAATATTCTACTGAAATTATCAAACATTTTGCAATAAAAAGAAATTAGTTAAAAAGCTTTGTCTCTCTTTTTTCCAATTTCTGTTGAAAATAATAAATCATGTTCTTTTTATAAGATTTTACAAATAAGAAAAGTGTACCTACTTACACTTTCTATCTTATGATGGATGTTTTAAAAGTATCACACTAATAGATTGCATCCCGGGGAAGGACATAGGATAGTTTTTATCGACATACCTCGCGGACGAAGCCGCGGGCGGAAGCTAGTTACTTTATATATATGTAATACAGAGAAATATCAAAACGAAACTTAATTTTTCACAAAAACCCCGTTTTCTTGTGCCAACCAAACAACCAAAGCAACTTTTACGACTTAAACGATTTTTATATGAACGTAGTTGCTCATGAAACATAAACCCAGCATAGCAGTTTTCCTGCCGTGGAGCTACGAGTAGAAAACTAATGAGTATTAAAATAGTTAAAGAGTATGTAATAGACAACATAGACTATCCAATATTTAATTTCACCCCTACGCTATAACAAACAAAAGAAAATTAAATTCCTAGGAACATGAAATCAGTAAACAGTAGCTATAGAATTTTGTTTAAATTAATTTAACTAAAGAGGTCTTTTACCTACGGAGTAGCAAACTGATAATGATAGACTGTGTAAACTTGTAATTGTTTACACGTTGGATCAATATTTCATTTCAAAAATAACTTTACCTCGCGTCCAAACAAAAATGATCGTTCGCGGGAACACTCGATCGCCGCGTGCATATATCACTTTTTGTTTTGAAAATTGGAAAAACGCCTTCTGTCGGCGTGACCACGCGCGTTTGTGTTCGCCGGACAAAATCAAAGCGGTGTTCGCGCGACGATCTCTTTGGTTAGCACGCGGCCTGACTGTATACTTACAGAGTGGCAACATTATTTTGACTCACGTATACGGTTTTGCGTTTTTTTTACCCGACTACGGCGAATCAAAAAGGAGAGTTATGATTTTGACCGGTATGTTCATCTGTTTCCTCATAACTTCAAAAGTATCGTATCGTTAGAAGCGTCTTGACCGTCCACTACGTCTAGAGGACATAAAGTAATTACATAATTTATAAATAAATATTTTGGGATGGTGCCTTGTGGGGGAGTATCAAATGAAAGGGCTTAATTAGCACATTTTAAAAATATTAATATTACTGAAATAAATCCCGAAATAGTTAAATAAAAAAAGTTTTAAAACTAAAACCCGATTACTGAAAACGATGAAACAAGAAAGTACCTTCCCGTGGTCGCATTTTTAGGGTTCCGTAGCCAAATGGCAAAAACAGAACCCTTATAGATTCGTTATGTCTGTCTGTCTGTCTGTCTGTCCGTCCGTATGTCACAGCCACTTTTCTCCGAAACTATAAGAACTATACTGTTGAAACTTGGTAAGTAGATGTATTCTGTGAACCGCATTAAGATTTTCACACAAAAATAGAAAAAAAAACAATAAATTTTAGGGTTCCCCATACTTAGAAACGAAACTCAAAATTTTTTTTTTCATCAAACCCATCGGTATCTATGGGTAGGTCTTCAAAAATGATATTGAGGTTTCTAATATAATTTTTTTCTAAACTGAATAGTTTGCGCGAGAGACACTTCCAAAGTGGTAAAATGTGTGTCCCCCCCCCTGTAACTTCTAAAATAAGAGAATGATAAAACTAAAAAAAATATGTGATGTACATTACCATGTAAAATTGGTTTGAACGAGATCTAGTAAGTATTTTTTTTTTAATACGTCATAAATCGTAAACCACAATTTACCATTCATTCAATCAACTCAAAAATAAAAAAAAACATTTAATTTCATAAACATAAGCCTTATGCATAAACCCGGATGTTACGGAACCCTCGGTGCGCGAGTCCGACTCGCTCTTGCCCGGTTTTTACCATCTATACTAATATTATAAATTCGAAAGTAACTGTCTGTCTGTCTGTATGTTACATTTCACGCTTAAGCCACTAAACGGATTTCGATAAAATTTGGCAGAGAGATAGATTGTATCCCGGGGAAGGACATATGATAGTTTTTATCCCGATATTCCCACGGGATCGACACTTATGCGGGTGAAACCGCGGGGCGCAGCTAGTAGCTTATAAATGTATGTTAGTAAGGCGGCATGCGACAATATGTTTAATAAAAAGGCATCTTCTGCAAACTACAAACTATGAGTACGTAGGTACTTTAGTTTGATACACTTACTACCATTTTTATTTGTGCTATTATTTATTATATCACACTAATATTATAAAGGCGAAAGTTTGTGAGTGTGTGTGTGGGGGTGTGTGTGTGTGTTTATATGTTTGTTACTTCTTCACGCTCAAACGGCTGGACCAATTTTGATAAGATTTTGTATGGAGGTAGCTGATACTCTGGATTAACATATATCCCGATATTCGACATTTACGCGGGTGAAACCGCGGGGCGCAGCTAGTTATTGAATAAGAGAAGACTTAAAATATTCTTTGAATGTAAAACTTACAAACTTACCGTCTAAATTTGTTTCTTTATTTTTGTTTTTGTAGTACTAATATTAGATTGTATCCTTTGAATGTTAAACTTACAAACTTACCGTCTAAATTTGTTTCTTTATTTTTGTTTCTGTAGTACTAATATTAGATTGTATACTTATCATTATTTCCGAACTCACTAGCCATGTATAAGCCATCAAAGGCTTCTGTGGCTTTTCAGTATGTTACATAATAACTTAAACTATGCGATATTTTTGAACATTAATAAAAAAAAACCACGGGAAGGTACTTTCTCTTGTTTCATCCTTTTCAGTAGTCGGGTTTTAGTTTTTAAACCTTTTTTTTCTAATACTTTACGATACCTTTTACTTTTCTATTTGACCTATAAGACCTTATTAGTCAAATGGTGTTATCAAAATAACACATTTATATTTTAGCTTAAACCTCAAAGGAATGATGGATATTAATTGTTTTGAATAAGTGCTTGCGTGATGATTAGAAAAACAATAGCTAATAATATGCTAATATGTCGTCCGAGTACCTTTAAAACTGAAATAAATATAATACAAGAACCAAATAAAGTGCAATAAGGCTCGTCATTAAAAAAACATGTAAACAGAGCTACCATATCAGAACCTATTAACAAAAACTTTCCGTTCTAACAAAAACAAATGCAATAGGTAGGTATTGTGTCTTTACTTCCTACATAACCCAATATTCACAAAGCTTTCAAAGTTATTGAACTTATAACCTTCAAAATTCCCCCGTCCTGTTTATTTCCGTTTGATTGATTATTCTTCATTGTTTCAGTACATCATCAATTAACGACTTTGCAATTTTATAAAACAATAGTTTCAGCGTCTGGGTCATTGACCCCAGAAGTTGAGATCCCAAAGGATTGGGATAATAGTGTCGATATGGAAAGATTTACTTCGGGCACTATGTCAAAGAAAATATGGAGTCTGATAAGTGAAGCTTAATGTAATTTATGTTTAACGTGTTTAAAAAAAAGACTGGGTTTTCTGGAACTTATCCAAACGACTTCTGCGAAAAGTTAAATTTAATATCCACTGTATCAACATGAAAATGATACATGTTCGTGAATATTTTTAGCAGGTCGTGCTGGTGTTTTGATACTGTTACCTAAATCACTTTGTCTTCCGTTTCACTCAAGTCAAGTCAAAACAATTATTTCAAATAGGCACACAAATGGCACTTTTGAAGTCAACATTTTACTAAGCAATAGAAATGATTCTAGTCGCCCCTTCCAAAAGGTAGTTTCGTATGGAGAAGAATAGGCAAGAAGCTCCACCGCCGAATTAAACTTACTCGCCGGGTAAAGAAAAATTCCTTTATGGGTGCATCTGTAACAAGACCCGCTACAGAATATAATTGTTATCTTCAAAGTTCAAGCTGAGAGTTGTTAGACAGTATTGATAAAAAGTTTTGCTACAACAAAGAAACAAAACTTAACAACGAAAAAGGTATTTTCTCTGCGAAATCGTATATTTTATCCGCTGCCTTCCGCTACATTTCTCAAAAGCTCACAGTGAATGTTTGATTCAATTTCCCGGCGCACGATTGTACAAGTGCTGTCAAACGGCTGAACTGAACCTCACACCAAAAGTATCTGGAAACTCAATAACAATCGCGTTTCAGTTTTATTACATTCTACAGCCAATCACAACAGACAGGGTCTAAGAAATATTATTCAAAGAGATCAAACAGTCTTTGGGTTCCTACTCGTAGATTTTGGTATATTAGCGGTATCATTACTAATATTGTACGAGCGAAAGTCTCTCTGTCTGTCTGCTTGTCTGTTACCTTTTGAAGTTTGAATAAATTTGGCACACGGATAGACCATGACTTGGGTTAGGAGTTAGGATACTTTTTATTCCATAGGATAATTTCCGATTTCCACGCGTCCGATTCCACGGGCAAAGGCTAGTACTGTATAGACAGTAGTATTTTGTATTCAGTGTAAGATGAAGGATCCTCCCGAACACTTATTTCCACTGAGTGGACATGACCTAAGGAGTTGAAGCAGTTCCCATGAGGCTCGCGTGCGTCTCGCTCGAGTTGCGTAGGTATATGTTACGCAGCGTAAGTGTAAGGTGGGTAGTTTTATGTGAGAAATGTAGAGAATGTAAACAAGGCTTTTTTACAACCCAACCGCGCTATAAAAGCTTTTAAATTCAGCATATATCTGTTCAACAAACACATTCCAACATAAGATGTAGCTATTAAAGACTTCACAAATAACTAGGCGTTAGAATTTGAAATGAAAATATTTGTTAAATATTCAGAGTTCTGGAAGCAGAACCCGAAACTCATTTTAATTAAAAATTCACCCTTTCTATTCCGACAAGAACAACAATTTCACATATTCGTCGGCCAAAAAGTGGGTTCATTGTTGAGTTTTGAGGTTCACCTGTAACCCAAAAAACACTCGTAAATCTAAGAAAAAATATGTCACAAGACCTAAAGCTGTTATTACAAGGCATATTAACTGTTTATTGGTCGTAACTGGGGCCGAAACATATGGCTTGCTATGGCCGCTAAACGTTAGTGGGCTCGTTTTGAATCAAGCCTATTAATTTTAAGTGCATAGCCCTGTTTTTGTTGTAGAATATTGTTTGCTGAACGGGTTCATGGTCTGAATAATGGTTTATGTTTAGTTTACAGGGTCATGTTAAAGAGGTCAGTAATCTTGGTATAATAATAGCAGGCACTTGCATGCAGGGCAAAGGTGTCTTCCCTTGTAGAGAAAGATTAATAATCACAACGCACTGCATGTTGGCAAGTTTGGACCATTTCATTTAGATTTGCTTATAATATTTTAGTTTATAATAGTTCAGTTTCAAAAACTGTCTTAGAAGTATGTACATGTGAAATTAACAAAGTTACGTGCTAATTTAATCCGTAGCACTCACTTGATTCATCGTCATATTATCATTATGCCTAGACCGACAGGATAATAAAATGACCCTGGCAACAGCAAATAAGCAGCGACGAAAATAACACATTCTTTTTAAATAACAAACATATTAAATTGGATAAAAGTACCTACTATATATTCGCTCTAATACATTTTAATCAAACTTTACCCACATCGTAGCAGGATAACTGCTGATAAAAAGAAGACAATATAAACAGTGTCCACGAGCTTGCGAAATAACCAATCTACTTCATAATGATGGAGCCTTGAAAGAACCTTGGACATGATTGTGTTAAAAAAAAAAATTGCATGCGGAATGGCCATCATCCTCCGTTGACGACAAACGCGACAGTGTTTTTTAGGGTTCCGTAGTCAACTAGGAACCCTTATAGTTTCGCCATGTCTGTCTGTCCGTCCGTCTGTCTGTCTGTCCGTCCTCGCTTAATCTCTGTGACCGTTAGCACTAGAAAGCTGAAATTTTGTAGGAGTACGTATATCAATTACGCCGTCAAAGTGATAACATAAAATTTTGGAAAATATTTTTTTTAGGGTAGCTTTTTTTTAGGGTAAAAATATTCATCCCCACTTCACATGTAGGGGACATGTGAAGTGGGGATGAATATTTTTTTCATCATCTACCCCATCGTGTAGGGTATCGTTGAATAGGTCTTCTAAAATGGCTTAGGGGTTGCTAAAATTATTTTTCGATTTAATGCTCCATTTACGAAATATTAAAGTTTAAAGTGCAAATTTTTGTTCCAGTAGGGCGTCCCCCCCCCCCCTCTAAAAGCTAAACTACTGGCTTGAAAAATCTGGAACAAAAATTTGCACTTTCATGAACTTTAAAGGAAAAGTATAGCAGTTAAGATAACTTTATTAGTTTAGCAGTAATAGTCGTTGAACTTGGGTGTTGGATAATTTTGTACCAAATACAAAATCCTTAGCATTAATCCTTTAAAGTGACTAAGATGAAGTAGTTGCTTGTTTATAATGGGTAAAGACTTGCATTGAAAACCAAAATATGTTTTTTTTTTTACCTATTCAGAATAAAGAACAACAGAATCGTACTACATTGTGATAACGGGCTACTACGGAACCCTACACTGTGCGTGGCCCGACACGCACTTGGCCGGTTTTTGTTTAATAGCGTCATTTCGTATTTTAGTAGGTAGTCCGGGCTGGTACCCGCAAAATACGCACTTTGACGTCAAAGCGCGTTACTACACTGGTCTAGTCTGTAAAAAAACTACCGTGAAAACTTACGTGACGTAAGCTTGAAGCGAGGTGAGCTTGGGAGTTAGAGTTAGTCAATAGTGTCAATCTTTAGCAACAGGTGGAATGACAGCTCTCTTCAAGTTTTTAGGGTATCGGCAGTTAACACTACAGTAACAACACTTTTGCAGCCTATGAGTAAATTAACGATTGACGAAATAATAGTCACAGCTGTATTCTGCCAGCTTCTTGACAGAATACAGCTGTGATTATACTATGTATTTTTATATGCTAAACCTTACTGTTCAGTATAATGTTTGCTATATTTCGGTTTTTGTAGAGTAGAATCGTCCTACTAGACAGACAGCACGAGTCGCAATGCATTGCGATGCAAATGACATGTGTTTTTACGCGACATGTCTCAATCTTCTCATTGTCATTCCTTGTCTCATGCGATCATCTCTCGTCTAGGAATGTAGTTTAGTGGGGATATGCATTATGTGTGCTATTATTACCATATTCCCAAATGGAGATATCTACACGAGCATGAATCATAGCGGGGAAAGAATGCGGGTCGGCGATAAAATAATCTACCAATAATCCTTTGGTATGGTAAGTGAATTTATGATGAATGTAGGGTTGGTAAAATATTTGTGATTTCTTGTTTTGAGAATTATTTTGTTTTTATTTTGTATTTATTTTTGAATATAGTAAAGAACTAATGTTAAATAATTGTTTGTGTGCTTTTAATTTATTAAATTAACAATGACATTGTAGGAATTAACACTGAAACTTTAGAAATGAGCGTATAAAGGACTTTCGGGACTAAAATTTGGAGAACTGAAATTAGGCTGTGAAAGTTCGCGGACTGCATCCAAACTAATATTATGTTTACCTACTTTTTCCTTGTTGTTTACCCTTTCTTGTCAAATATTTGATCGAGTATTGTTTGGACAGCTAGAAAGTTTGGACAGAGTCTGCAATTTAGGTCATTCACGTGAGAATTGTGAGTCACGTGTAGATTTAACGTAGTCACTCACAGAACCTAATATATACCTATTTTTTTACCTGTAGGTTTGACAGTTCAATAAAATTCACTGCGTCATTAACGTTATAGAGCAGATACATTTTTCGAACATAGGAAGCAATGGATTAGCAATATCCTTCAAAATTATTCAGTTTGATATTGATAGTGTATTTCCTAATTAGGGCGCTGTTATGATAGTTGTTAAGAGGAATAAATAACATATATTATGTATAAATGCTAACGTAAAGAAAATAGAAATACTGTAAGGTAAAATAATTATGATTTAGGAACAGTATTTACAAAACTGTGACTACGATGAAACCAATGCCAATTAAAATTTATCACACTAATATTATAAAGGCGAAAGTTTGTGAGTGTGTGTGTGTTTATATGTTTGTTACTTCTTCACGCTCAAACGGCTGCACCAATGTAGATAAAATTTTGTATGGAGGTAGATGATACCCTGGATTAACATAATTATAGGCTACTTTTTATTCCGATATTCCTATGGGATCGACATTTACGCGTGTAAAACCGCAGGGCGCAGCTAGTATATGTATAAATGCTAACGTGAAGAAAATAGAAATACTGTAAGAGAAAATAATTATGATTTAGGAACAGTATTTACAAAACTGTGATAACGACCAATGCCAATTAAAATTTATAATTACCTACCATACTCATAGGTAGCGTCATTCTTGCTGGTCAGTGCACATGATGTTTTCAGGCATCATATCAACGCGTCACGTTTGATACTCAATTAAAATCCAGGTAGTTGAGTTGTGTTATCTCTGGTTTAAATCGAATACTCAACTTATTGTCTATCAACTTATTGTTCAAATAGTGGATTGGAATGATTATGTCATTCGAATTTAAATTTATTTTTAAGAAGATTTTTAGTTTTAGTGAGTGTGTGGGGAGTGGCGGCATCTACATCACCCCATGCGAACTACGCGTCACAATGACGTCACGCAAAAATTCCTGCATCGCGCAAGCAGAGTTTACCGCGCGACTAGCATGAACAACGTCCTGACATCAGTCGTCGGGCAGTAGCCTACCAACAAAGTGACACAACACCGGTCTGGTCAGAGGATCCTCCATTTTCTATGGAGGATGAGTGAACTGTACACCCTGTTCCTCATACCTCTATTATAACGCCAAAATTCTACATTAATCATCAGTGATTTCTTGACATCGCGCATCGTTACTTCTAATTTTGACCACATTACTGAAGATTATTCCTACCAAGAAAGAGATTTCTCAGCTTATGTTATGTAGGTGAATCGTAGGTCACTAGAAGTCAGCATAATATTTACAGAATACTGAAAAATTCACATTCAAGAAAAATACACACTAATTTGTTTCAATGAAATAGACATCTACAAGTATCAACAGATGTACGCAAACTATTTAGTTTTCTGCAATTTCATTCACTTCAACCCTCATTTGTATTGCTTAAATCTTGCGTTTTAACTGAGATACAAAACGTAATGTTAATTTAACGTTTTAACGTAATAAGTTGGAGAGTTTTGTGTCTGTAAGAAACGGTTAAATGCTTAAATGATAATTCAACTATTTTTTTACTGAACTGAAAAATGCTTTTTTTACAAAGCTTTAGTCATTACAGTAGGATTATTGAATGAGAAAATACAAAAGAAGAAAAATGTCACTGTCGACCCAATGAGTCTCCGGTGTCTTAGATACCATTGTTTTAAAAGAAAAAGGGTGTTTGACATTTACATTATCAAGTTGGACTGGAAATACTTTTGGCTTGAAATACTGGCGATTATACTAAATTGAGAGTCCCGTGTGTTTGCGCCGACTGAGCATCATATTTTCTACTGTAATAGATGCAAATTGCTACATTATTTTACAGAGAATATGCAGATGCTAAGTTTTGTTCTCTAAAAAAAACTCACATATATACTTAAATATATATTAGAAGACCTCATATTACGTTTCATCTTATTTTTATTTCTCGCTACCTTTAGTTTAATTTTCATAAAACACCGGACACCCTTACAGCGATTAGATTAATGAATGAATCAAATATGTAAAGGCCCTAAGAGTCACTGCCAAAAGAAACTAAGAAAGAAATTATTATTTACCAAAACCTATATATCAAACTATTTTCTAAAATGAATTGTTGTGGATAAATCCGCGCCAGTCGGCAAGATTGATAGATTGTCAAGAGACGGTTCTTTTTCTTGGGATCATCGTAAAATACAATACATTACATTATATGTAGTGGTTTCAGTTTGCGAATGTTACATTCAGGATAAAATATAGTTCTTTTTTAACCAACGAAAAAACGGAGGAGGTTCTCAAGTCGATGCGTATATTTTTTTTCAACACACTTGCTCGTAAAGTGGCTCTTATTAAACCGCTTTTAGGTCCATAATGCAGTGTATTAAAAACGCGTGCTTTTTCTTTACTTTAATCCACATGTGCTTTATTTCCACAGATAACTATTTACTAGTCGGAGATGCGCGCTTTTTTAATCTCATCTCACTTTTTTTTTAATAGTCTGTATTGTCCTTGGTCCCAAAATTAACTAATATTTATTTACCTTAAGTTGAATGCGCAGGGACCTCGGACAATTTAAGGTCTACCACAGCGCATTCACCTTAAATTGTCCGAAAAAACCTAAGAAAATTTCAATTTCGCGGTCTACCGCGAAATTGAAATTTTCTTAGGCTTTTTGCAATTTTCAGGTCAGTGTCAGGTTTGTATCTTGATCAAAATATGATTTGCGACTCTAACAGGTACCTACATCTTTACAGAATTATAATCATTCGAATCATTAATACATCTTTCTTATGGAAAAGTTCTTAGGGAAAAAATCTAACTAGAAAGATTCTATTCTAATGACTATAATTCTGTAAATACTTAGAGAGCGTTAGGTTAAACGAGGGACATACTTTGAGGGGAGTTAGTACTCATGAAAATGAGCAACTTTTACTATGGGGCCGAACCTGACCTCGCAAAAAAAAAAATCAGCTGTGCAGTACATTTTGACTAGCTATAAAAAAATCAGCCGTTTCCTACATTTATGTTCATAAATGTAGGAAACGGCTGATTTTTTTGCGCGATTTCAGGGTTAATCCCATATTAAAAGTTGTTCATTTTCATGAGTACTAACTCCCCTCAAAGTACGTCCCTCGTTTAACCTAACGCTCTGTATATTATAGTCGCGAATCATATTTGATCAAGATGCAACCTGATACTGACCTGCAAGTTACAAAAAACGTAAGAAAATTTTAATTATCCACCTAAAATTGTCCGTGGTCCCTACCCGAAACCAAACGGAAAAGACCCTGACTGGCGTTCTATCATTGCGGATTCTCACTGAACTAATGTAGGTATATTTCTCTATGCCAATAGTACTTTCTAATTCCATACTAACTAAACTACAATTGTTTTTTTTTTACAATTGTTTTTACATGCTCTGTGGTCAGTGCTTTTATTTTATTTACACTGGCTATGCGGAAAGACAAAACCAGCGCGCCATTTTCCATACAAGTTAATATTTAACAATACAAGTCTGTTTTTTTCCTCGCAAGTGTGTTGAAAAACGTCGTATGAAACGCGTGTGCATCGATCATTAGACTCTCGGCTTTCTTATCGCACTCGCCTGCGGCTCGCGCGAATAATACCGCCTCGAGCATAATGATCAACATAGCACACATGTATCATAATGTACTATTTCAACACACTTGCTCGTAAAGTGGCTCTTATTGAACCGCTTTTAGGTCCATAATGCAGTGTATTAAAAACGCGTGCTTTTTCTTTACTTTAATCCACATGTGCTTTATTTCCACAGATAACTATTTACTAGTCGGAGATGCGCGCTTTTTTAATCTCATTAATTCACTTTTTTTTTAAATAGTCAGTATGGAATTATGATGAAATAGATTTCTGTGTGTGTGTATTTTATGGTCTTTGCGATATCGTTTACAAAAAATCTATAATTTATTTATATGTTGAGGTCGGTCAAACTGCAAATATGCAAAAGGAAAAAATAAAGATATTGTCATTCTGTCTGCATTCTTACTTTTACCATTTTTCATACATAAACTACATAAAAAAAACGATTAAATCTAGATATAAATTACTAAAAATTGTGTTGCGACGTGACACTTTTTAGTGCTGACCATAGATACGTATATAAGAAGGTGTTGACCGTCCACCCAATTTCCTTATTTCGATCAAAACTTGCATACCTACAGCCTAATCGATATTCGCGATAAATGAAATAAATAAAAAATTAGAAACTGAATAACAACTCTTATAACTAACAAAAAGTATTGAAAGTGTTTGCAGTATACCCAATTTATGGAATTAATTTATCATCATTCTCAAACAAAATTTTACTAAGCCTACCTAATAAATATATACTGGGAATTCTGTAGGAAACTATTAGAAATTATCAAAAATAAAATCCACAATAAATAATAGTTGTTCAATAAATTAAAATAATTCTAAACAGCGAGCGCATTCCGAGTAAATTCAAATATAGAAACATTTCGGCGCGAAATTCAATAAATGAGGTACCTATGGCCTGGCTGTTATTGACTCTGTTTAAGTGAAATGTCCAAAAAACGATTGAAATGACAATAGAAAAGCATAAATCATTATTATAAACAAGGCTTATTGTATTTACTGCTTGAAATACTTAATTTTATTTAATTTCCAAGTATCGATTACATTCGTCATATTATCAATCGAAATTAAAAAAAAAAATCGTTTGGAATAATTGCTTTCGTACATCATTGCAATAAAAAAAACAATAATGGTCGGCGATTTTGAACACAAATAGAGTACCTAGTGGTAATGATTAATACGTGTTATTGGACCTGTGTTTGAATATTACGTTAAGACCTGGGCATTTTCGTGTTGTTCACAATATTTTCAATAATATTTGTCACATTTTAAATCTTACATTTAACTGTGTGTGTGAAATTTGTGAAAAGTAAAATGTAAACACGCACGATTGGCGCGAAACTTCGACATTAAATATCCAAAAACTTCATTACCACTAAGTACTTATTTACCTTAAACTATGGATAAATTCGTCAAATAATTAAATGATGTTGATTGAGACGATGATTCACAGCCCCTGTGGTGAAGTTAGGGTGTTCGAAATCTCCAATTTTTATGTTTTTTAGCCTCGACCACCACTCTCATCAAAATGGCGAGTATCGTATGACTTGAATTTATACAAGGAAAATTAATAATAGTAAACTTGTGCGCTAAATATGAACATATTATGAGGTGTTTATCCAACACTCCTAATTAACGCACATTCATTAAGATTTGATGTAGCATAATTCATTCTCAAACAGATTCGTGTGATCGGGGCGGATCGGTTTTGTTAGTACCATAGACCAATATAATATTTCAAATGAGAGTCGGTGCTTTTATTCACAACTGCGCGCGCATCGCTAGTGCTGCTTAGCACGGCGGCGCGCGGAAAAACAAAACTAGCGCGCCATTTTCCAAAGAAGTTAATATTTAACAATACAAGCCTGTGTTTTCCCTCGCAAGTGTGTTGAAAAACGTCGTATGAAACGCGTGTGCATTGATCATTAGACTCTCGGCTTTCTTATCGCACTCGCCTGCGGCTCGCGCGAATAATACCGCCTCGAGCAAAATGATCAACATAGCACACATGTATCATAATGTACTATTTTATATATGACCACGCGTAACTTTTTACAGAGTAGTCCGATTTTGATAATTATTTTTTTTTTTCATTGCTTTTACAGGTTTTTATTACCGAAGTGTATCGTGTTCTCAGTTATCACTTAGCCAGTCCATACATTTTGACCGCTTATGTAGGATTGCCATTTGCTTACCTTCGCGGTCAAAATGTTTTTAATTATCGACGAAAAATTTGAGAATCATGTACTGAATTCATGGGTAACAGGTTTTCATTGTGACACTTCAACAACACTCATTGCGTTATTTACGTTGTAGAGCAGACAAATTTTTCAAACATAAGAAGCAATGGATTAGCAGTATCCTGCAGAATGATTCAGATTGAGATTGATAGTGTGTTATGTTACGCAATTAGGGTGCTATACACTCATCATTATGAACTACTTTTACTAAGGGACCAAATCTGAAATCGCGAAAAAAAATCTGTTGATCCCTACATTTATGTTCGTATGTAACGGTATCTACAACGCCACATGCGAACTACGTGTCATACTGACGTCACGCAAAATCCTGCATCTCGCAAGCAGAGTTTACCGCGCAACTAGCACAGATTCAACGGCCCGACATGAATCATCGGGCAGTTGCCCGCCAGACTCTACACCCATTTGGTCGGATGATCCTCCCTTTTCTATGGAGGATGAGTGAATTTTACACCCTGTTCCTCATTCCTCATTCCTCTTTACTTATAACTCGTCAAAATGTAGGGGGAACAGCTGATTTATTTTTGGCTATTTCAGGTTTGGTCCCATAGTAAAAGTTGTTCATTATGATGAGTACAATGACCTCTTTAGAGGTTGTTGGTGTTTTTCTAATAAACCTGTATATGAAAATAATTGCACTAAGGTAAGCCTTTGGACATTGTTCCAATATATTTTTTTATCTGTAGTGATCCATACCTCATGCATAGTCCACCACGCACTTGAACACTTTTTCTGCTGACGTTCAAACAGATTTATTGCAGTATTCGAATCGTGCCTCGCCTGCACCCTTTGGGCTTACTACATTTATCTTCATAATACTATTTTCGCTTTTTATTTAAAGAAAGAATGCTGATACAGTTCATTATTGAGTGACGAAACTTCTTGTGCATTGGAAAAATAATACGGTATTAGAGGTTAAGACTTGAAACGTGAGCGAATCAGGTTCGAATGTTTGGCGGTGAAATTCAAAATATTTTGGAAATGCGCACATAACTTAGGACCAACGCATTTATTCACCTTGGAAATAATATTAAAACCATTTGCAATTTTATAAACCTGGAATATTTACTACAGACGCCAGCACGTCAAGCTACCCGAAAACTGACAAATTTTCCCAATCAACCGTAAACCTTATGCTTTAGCAATAAAGTTGAAATTTTGAAAATCTATTAAAGAAAATTGTCAGATTTTTTTTTTTTGCGGATGGGAAATCATCAATTGACTCCTCCCGCTCTGGGTGGAGCGGAAGGGAGTGTCAGACTCTTACTGACTAAAACCCACCCGTGTTCCTTCCTTAGCCCTTTATGTTCCGGGCCAGCGATAACCCTTTCGGACAATCCCGCTGACCCGGCAAAAATTGTCAGATTATAGTAGCTTGTTGTGCTGGCGTTTGTACTTGCTACGTAGTAGCCCAAAAACACAAATTTCGAATCTTCGTTTCGTCTTTTAACGTCATCAAAATGAATTGTTTGTTAGTAATAATAACCTGCAGGCAGTCACGAATCAATAGACAAGATTCCGTTCACTATAATTGCAGTGCATTACCCTCCAACCCCCTTTATTCCTTACGTACACACATTAATATCGTAACGAAGGCGTGACCGCTCATTGGTTGTACTGTATGACGCAATGATGTCATGCGCGACCTGTTACTTAGAGGTCATTGGTTCAAACCGTTTAGTTTCATTTGAAATAGTGTGCTTCGTTTGTTTTTCAATTAGTTGTGTTTAAGTTATGTCGTTTGTTTGTTTATTTTTAGTTTTTGGGAAGTATTTTGTCAGCAGACGCAGGTCCTTAGGCTGATTTTCATATCGCCAACCCTCTTATCTTGTGCAGTAATTACTTGACAGTTTTCTTGTCGACAGCGGATAATGTTTTCTTAGTTTTTAGTCTACTCCAATAAAATGAGTTCCTTTAAGTCTTAACATTACTTTATCAACACTAGAAAAGTATTTAAAAATTCTGAGCAGAAAATCTCGTTAATACCTACTAATAGACGGCAATCCGTCCTCAAACAGTCTCTGTCTACACAAGAAAAAATTTTAGATCTTTAACAGTTTTAAATCCCATAAAATATCCATCTTGATCAAGTCCTTATCCTATATTTCAATAAGTTAAGTTCAATTTCACTTCTATACCAACTAGCTGTACGATAGCAATCTGATGTATAAAATGTTTATAAGCATGTTTTTATCCTTTTAAAACTGAGAAAATCTTCATAATCGGTTTATCCGTCGATTATGGAGGCATCAACCGACGGTGAAAAGTATTCCTGTGTCGCCTATTATACCGAACTTTACTGTAGATAAAAACACCTATGTTATGACAGCTGGCAAGAATACTTCAAACAAAGGAGCCGCAGTAAAGGTATATGGCATGCCACTATACAACCGAAAGTCCTCAAAAGTACGTGGATAGACAGTGAAGACATGGGAAGGCAGACAATCATAACAGCTCTACGACTTCGAGCCGGACACCATTAAATAAATTTGCACGCCTAATGGGTAAAGTTGAGTCGCCAAATTGTGTGGAATACAACTTGATTGAAGACGTTTATCATAACAGCATGGAATGTGTCCGGAACGAGCCGGAAAGACGAGATTTATTTATAGTTTTTAATAGTATGTGCGGGACTGGGGTATGTAACAGCATCCTTGCTGCTCCTGCTTCGAAAGCAGCCAGGATGCTGTACAGGCTCGTAAATATTGGTATTCGTCGCAGAGGTAGTGTAAGATAATTTTTATTTATGTAGCAATATCTAAAGTTGATTTGTAACGATGAGGGTGGCATAATCTGTCCAGATTAAAACTCTCTTTAAATAAATAAAAAGATTTTTCTCAGATTTAGGATCTGAGAGTTTATTTTATTCCAATTTTCCATTTGAACCGGATTTTACAAATGTTTTGATATTGTTCATGTTATATTACCCCAAAGATATTCTACTCTGAATGCACAGTTTTACAATTAAAGTAATAAATAAATAAAAAGTGCGATGAGTCAAGCTGTGAGTTAACTATTATGTAGATAGATGAGTAAAGTTAAGACCGGTTACTAGAAGACCAATCAACAGAAAAATTACCTTATAGATTGTAAAACTATTTAACTACTTCGACGCCTAGGTGTCCTTTTGTTTTTGTATAGTTAGTTAATCATTTAATTAAGCACTTAGTGTAAATAGTTGTGTTAAATATTCTAAAAGCTATATAAGTAAGTCAACAAACTAATGAACACTTCTTGTTACATCAATAAAATACCTTTCACGTACACCTCTAATTTTTTAAATCCCTACAAGGCGTGAAGTGGAGGGAAGGGGGAAGTAGTCAATATTTATAAGTACCTAGGTGTGACTATTATGTCGTCTAGACTCCTCGGAATGCCTAGACTTTCAGTTTTAATAAAACGTTTGACTGCAGTTGGAAATATAATGCGTCGTCGAGATATAATGGCCGAAGGTAACACTTTAGAAATTTTGAATCGGTTTTGGCGACACTTTTCTGGTGACGGAATAGAGATGGGAAAATAGTTTAAGGGGTTGTTAGTCTTGCGATTTTGATGTTATTATTCTGTAGGTTTTTCGATTTTCTTATAAAGATGATATGACATGAACATGGCAATACTTTTCGGTATCACTAGATATTCTTCAAAATTTTGTTGATGATTTCTGGGCAGGTGATATTATAAGCCAATTCGCCTATG
Organism: Mesoligia furuncula; assembly: GCA_916614155.1. Lineage (NCBI taxonomy): Eukaryota > Metazoa > Arthropoda > Insecta > Lepidoptera > Noctuidae > Mesoligia > Mesoligia furuncula. The sequence goes on from OU744805.1 coordinate 1,255,685, forward strand.
ATGTAAGTTCCTACATACATCTGTCGTTTTTAAGCTTCAAAAAATGATTTAAGTATTTTTCTTCTAACAGCAACTAGGCAAGGCACAACACCCACAATAGGTCCATTTTATTATTTTCAAACTGAGTATTCTTCGCCATTTTCAATGCAATTAAACAACAAAACAACGGGAAAGTAAGTGCACAGTCGCAGTTTAAAGCAAGTTCTGTATCTCCCGATCTTCATTTGTCTGAGTTTCAACAAAGGCGTTGTTGTGAAGTTGGACAGATGGCAGCCGTTGTGCTGAAACTATTGATATTGCTTCTTATTGCTTGTGGAGATCAGAGGAATTGTGTAAAAAAGAAAGAAAAATGAATTTAAAGGTTTGGTATTGATTTCAAACGAAGCAAAAAGAATATGTAAGGATCGTAGCAGATGGCGTTCTGTAGTGCTGCCTACCCCCATAGCGAGCAGGCGTGAGTTAGTACATGTATGTGAGTGTAGTTTTGATTTTAGTTGTTGGTGAAGTATTTTTGGTGACTTTGATACTGATTTTAGCAATTTAACGCCTCAATTGTCGCGATTTCTCGCCGCGCTACGAATCTAAGATCGAAAACCGCTTGAAAAAAACAGGAAATAAAATGTATTTATTGAAATAATAATAATAATAAGTTTACCAAATCAAGTATCTTGACTTGGCTCGCGAGGTTGTCGACATGTGGGATGTGGACTCAGCGATCATTGTGCCGATAGTCGTGACAGCCAATGGACTAATAGCCAAGAGCCTCGACCAACACCTGAGAGGCTCTCGTTGGGCAGCTGGATCAAGGGCTTGATTCAGAAAGCGGTACTTCTGGACACGGCCCGCATTATTAGGAGGTTCCTTTCTCTGGAGCCCTGACCCCCGGTAGCTTGGACCCTGTTCCCAATACCGGTGGGCTACTATTTTTTATATTTTCAAATGTTTTTATATTTTTTATACTAATATATTTAAAAATATAATTTATATGTATTCGGTTTAATAAAGGAGATAATAATAAGTTTACAAAAAGTGTAAGTACATATGGTCCAGTAGTTTGTATTAATCTAGGCCTATAATAGGATTATAATAATCTGAATACTTATAGACTATGGTATGAAAAATATGAGATTACAGCCAAAAATAGAACTCTGAAGGCAATCTAGTGCGGTGCCTGATCTAAGTTTATTTAAACCTATGTTTCAGGCCAACTTCCTACGAAAGTAGGAGTTGGCTTGAAACAGAATAGGAAAAATCCTCGTATGAGCCAATTTTTAATTATTTGAAACTAATCAATACAAGTTTCTTGAGAGCAACAAAGTTTTTCGTTAAATACTTTCCCAACTAGTGCTGAAGGTCATGTGTAGGCTGAAATAAGTTAACGAAACAAATACTAATATCCAGCCCACTAACTTAAATATTATGTATACATTATGCGTAATGGAGAGCGTTATACTTTTAGTTTCCTTTCGTGATCGAATCAGAAATGAAGAAATACGTAGGTCAACCAAGGTAACCGACATTGCCATTCAACGTGGCAATAATGCCAGCCTTTTAGGCAGTTTTCCCTTTGACAGCGACGTGGCGAATTTTTGTCTTTTGATTTTTTAATATACTTGTACATAAGTATATATATGTTAGTGTTAGCTAATATATTGTACCAATTCAAAATATTTTTTATTGTTAAATTAGGTTAGGTTATTATATTTTTATGATCCATAAATGATTATATTTAAAATTAAGTTCTTTCTTTCGACTAAATCTAAAGGTAAACTTTAAACCTACCAACCTTTCAACGTTTAATTCTAATTCAATAAAGCTGTTGATTCTTAATGCTTTTAAACACAGTAATATAATCCGTTTTAATTGGCTCGTTAAGATTATATTACTTCCAATATACAATTGGGAAATAAAGTAATTAAGGATCTAATTATACCAACCATGTAATGTATGTTACTTAATCCCACAACAAAAGATCAGGCATGCAATGACAACCGCCTTAAAATCGTAAAAACGTTGCTTCACAGATTCTCACAGCTAAGGTACACACGTATCTTGCTTATGCTTCGCTTTGTATGGAAATGTAAGCAGAGGTGATATTCTGTAAAAATCTCACCGTGAAAACTTAGGTGAAGTGAGCGTGGAGTGAGCTGTCAATAGTGTCAATTCCTAGCAAAACTCACTTCATCTAAGTTTTCACGGTGAGATGGTTACAGAATCGACCGGCAGGATCGTCCACACCGACTCACGGTTACGCTAGGCATGAATGCGGGTTACTCCCGTTTGGGAACGCTCCCGTTTGGTAACGCTACACACACTTACATATAGCGGTGTATCGCATGCACCAGGTACAGTCAATATGTTACCTGGCAAACAAATGAACCGCGCAGTTTACGTGATAAACCTCTCCGTGCACATATCAGTGTGCGTGCACCTCTGACCTCTAATAAACAAGTGTATAATACAGGTCAGTGGCGTGCACTGAGTAGTCAGATCAGTAGTGGCCCGTTGGCCGCGACTTACGAGTGAGTCGTGAGTTCGAACCCAGCCAGGCGCTATATTTAGTACAAATTATTTAATCACCACTGCTCTCAAAATGGTGAAAGGATGGATGATGGTGATGGTTGCGGTGAATGGTGATCGTTTTTAGGGTTTTGTACCCAAAGGGTAAAAACGGAACCCTATTACTAAGACTTCGCTGTCTGTCCGTCTGTCTGTCTGTCACCAGGCTGTATCTCAAGAACCGCAATAGCTAGATTGTTGAAATGTTCACAAAGTATGTATTTCTGTTGCCGCTATATCAAAAAATACTAAAAACAAATTTAAATAAATATTTAAGGGGGGCTCCCATACAACAAACGCGATTTTTTGCCCTTTTTTGCTCGATATCAAAAATGGCAACAGGTAGGCACTTGAAATATTCACAAAATACTCAGTTGTATTTTAACTTTAATATTGCTTGCATAGTGTAAAAACATGCTTATTGCTTGCCTTTATTTCCTTTGTTAGTTGTGCTACTTTTCTTCTGATTAAAAGACAATGGATTGTCATTTTTCTTTTTATTTTGCCCGTCATTATTAAGACTCACTGTGAACAAGAGTACAAGACTGTACTGTTACGAAATATTAAAGATCTGGAAGTGCCAGTTATTTTTAAAACTAGTCAGTGTTGTTAGTCGCGTATTGATCTTCCTATTTTAGTCTGCGTCTGTGTTTCAAAATCAAGATCCGTCTCACTGGCATTCAAGTTGTAGGTCTAGAATATTCTACTTATAACACATTGATTTAGAATGATTGAATTTTCCGATTTTTTTAAATACTATTAGCTATTATACAAAAATGCGCGCATTGACGTGGAGTTGCGGCCACCAGCCCGTATTACCTATTATCTGTAGGTAGCTACAGGTAACATACCTACCACACGTAGATCTTATCAGACCTCTTACAAACTTGGCTGTTCATGCAATATTGAGAAAAAAAAAATTGTGAAAAAATGTATCATGAATATATTATTTTGTTCATGATACTTACGTTTTTTTAATAGCCACTACCATTACTAAATAACTTGAAACTAAGCATCTTATACACAGGTGGTCTATAAGATGGTTATTAAGTAGAATGAACCAAACTATCTAATTCCAGCTGAAGCCGAAAACTTTACCTATAGACGTTATTTTTCTTCAATTATTTGTTTTCTACTAGTACGGCTCTCAAGCCGAATCTTGGCAAATGTAGAGATGGAAAATAAGATACTAGAATTAATACTTACTCCCCAACTTTAACTAACTTGCCATCGACAGAAACAACTTTCTTGCTTATCTAAGCTGGCCATAATTATGAGAGAATCGGTTAATGAAGCCGATTCACGGACGCCGGAGTTTACCGAAGTGTGCTGACTCTCAAAGTAAACTCTAACGAGGGAGGGACAGGACACCCCGGAGAAAATATTTAATTCAAATAATTGAGATAATATTTTCAAAGACGGTGAGGTGACTAACGTCTGAGATACAAAACTCACAAATTTTTTACATTTATTTTGAGTAGCAAAAATACGTGATTAAATTCTCATTGATAGTTGACATTACAATGACATTGCAGTGTATTACTCCGGTTACTTTAATACTTATATTATAAGTGTCGGAACTGCCAACATGGTGAGTAAAAGTATAATCCTAATCCTTACTTAATAATAAAATGCGAAAGTGAGTTTGTTTCTTTGTTACGCTTTTACGCTAAAACGATTGGACGAATTTGGATGAAATTTGGCACACAGTAAGCCCACGACCTGGGTAAGGACAAAGGCTAGTTTTCCTCCTAGATCGCAGACGAAGTCGCGGGCAACAGCTAGTAGGTAAAAATGTGGTAGTTTGGTAAGCAGAGAGAGTTACACTCAAAACCTACGTACCAAAACGTTGCCTATATTAAAAGTGAAAAAAAACCCAGTCTGAGTAAATAGTTCGAATACAAACATGGTATATTGGTATTGCTAAAAACTTCTCGCTAAAGTATTCCAACGTCGAACGTAACGAGGTACAGTCGAGAACGCAAGGCTAAATATGAATCATTTAAATAATTGTCAAAGAGAAGCCTTTCACGACAATGTGAGAGCATCATCGCTCTTATTTTAGCCAAGGTTATAAGGTTGTGGATGGCCGTATCGTTACAGTTAAGATTTATTTATATGCAAATTATTTACTTATCTTTGTCTTTTTTATAGAGTTTCTATCTTCTTTTATGCAAAATTGGGTTATTTGATGCAGACGCGGGTGAATCAAAACAAATATAAAAATAATTGAGAAATTACGGTATACCGACTGAAACTCGGGAAAATAGAGTACCTATTTGAGTTTGAAATTAACAAATGAAGACTGTGAATTTTTAAAAAGACAAAATTTATAATACTTATCACAAGCCATATCTAAGACAAGTATTAAATACTGAAGCTATAAATATCACGAAAATCACGTACCAAAATTTACAAGAATTTACAATATCCCCAATAGTTAATACACTGGCGACAGACGCCTCCTCAAAAACCGCTACAAAGCCCCAGCCGTGACAATATCTAAATTGAAACAATTATCAAGTGAAACATCTTCGATGTCTCAGCCCAAGAGTATTATAAAACTCGACATGAACAGCGAACAGCTTGGCTTGTTATTCACGATATAACGTTTGGATCCCGGCTGTTGCTAAACATGACTGTCGATTTCAAACCATATTTTGTTTAGATGACGAAGTTTGTTAGTGAATCGCTTGGAAATTGAATTAATTTGACAATGTTCTGTTGCAGTTTTGTAATTTGTTTAATTAACAGCGGTCACTTGGAAGCTAGTCTTAAAACTGGCCTGAGGAAACGAAAATAGGGCTATATACAGATAATTATAAATAACCTAAACTGATGTTTTTTTTTTATTTATTGTATAGTAAGTTAATTAGTCATTTAATTTAGTGTCTAGTGTAAATAGTTAGTTATTTGTACATAGAATAAAAATAGTAAATCTTGTTTTATTAATATTTTACTTTTGAACATCGGGTTGTGAAAACTCAAAAAAAAAACTAAACCAAGGATGGTACCTAAATAGTTTTTTTTTTACTATCAGTCACTTAGGATGAATATCACCAATGAAACTGAACGCAATCAGTACCTAGGTACATCTACGCCGCGTTCAAGAGCTGTCAGTGTCATCATTGTTGTGAGATATTGACAACTAGGTACAGTCCTTTCACAGTTATTTTTTTTATTACCTCTGTTATTGCATCACTGCCCAAATCACTGTGATCTTTATTCTCATTCAAATAAGGTTGTTGTTGGGTTGCTTCCACTGACAAGTCTGTCAAAATCATTGTGATCTTTATTCTCGTTACAACAAGGTTGTTTTTAAGTTGATCTGATATACTTACTGATCGCGTTCAGTTTCACTGTTGAAATTCTTCCTAAGTCCCTTCTGTAAAATTGCAAATTCGTCATAACATAACACTGTTACTGGCGAGTGTACATGCAAACGGCATAGTCGGTCGCTCCGTGCGCGACGCTCGCTCCGCCCGCGCTGAATATTTCCGGACCGCAGGCTACACACACATTGATGGCATACGTGCGCACTGAACCTCGTATATGCGGGATTTATAATTAAACTGACAAGTTATGATGTCTTCATCTGAGTTTTAGATAGTAACACTGGTTATGGTCTAAAAAATTTAGCTTTGACTTAAACTTGCAATTAGTTTTTTCAGATTATTTTTTATATCTGACCCATGACCCAGACGGAGATGGCGGGATGAGTTGAACTCTTCTAATAAAGATTGGTCCTCGGCAGCTCTGGACAGACAGAGGTGGAAAAAAAGTGGGGAGGGCTTTGCCCAGCAGTTGGACACCAATTGCAAATTTTTTTAAAGTATTTTTGACCTTAGCGAGCATAAAGTGGTTAGAAATTTAATTCACAATGTATTTCCATGAGACTAACTTTCCGCAATTTAATAAAAAATAAAACCTCTGATCGAATGCAACTCGTAATGAGTGCTCAGAATCAATTCACTTTGAAGCCCTGTTTAGCCCCGCTCGCCTATTCGTTATTAGCATCTAACGAACCTTTGTATTTCCAAAACAAAGTTTGGTCCTTCCAACAAGTCTGGATGCATAAACCAGCTATTTTACTGGAACGTCCAAATGTAACTGGCTGGTAATTGACGTAGTTAGCTTGTTTCAAACTGAGTTGGAATTAATTGTGAACACGAATGTTGACCTTGGGTACTTTCATTTCGTTATTTGTTTAGACTTTCGATACATGTGAGTGTAAGGGTGAATGATCACAATAAATCTTCATAATAAAGCTGAGCTTTTAACCGGACTATACTCTGTTCAGTTTACGACGATTTATAGTATGACATATCCTTGACAATTCAAAACTGCCTGTAGTTGGTTTAATAAAAGCAAATGCTTTGAGTTTGACACATGCATTTTTTTTAAGTTATTTTAAAACTGATGATAACTTAGCACTGATCCAATGATAGGTCTATCATTGGATCAGTGACCTTATTTTCCTTTAGAACAAACTCTCATTTGTCTATGTGTAACGCCCTTAAAGTATACTAAGGGCTGATTTTTCAATAGTCTGAAAACTTTTATCCGAAGAATGAATGTGACTGCTTGACATATTTTTATACAAAAGCTATCAAACCGCAATATTTATTTGTCAGAGAAAAGTAGTCCGATTATTAAAAAATCCGCCCTAACTTTAATATCTAGAGTGGCAAATGTTGATCTTATTTAAACTAGACTTAAACCCTTGACTTTGTAGCTGAAAAAACATCAGCTGCTGATATATTTTAAGTTTTTATTTCAAATACAAAATAAACATTGGCTTCTATCAAATCAAATGGTTTTGTATTCACAACTGTTTGCGTTTTTTGCATTGTTGATTTTTTATCGAATTTGTTTAGTTAAAATTGTGACTGAAAACCTTTCAAAAAAGCTTATAACTCGCCAATCCCTTTTACGACGCCTGGTTTTTATTTAAAACTAACTTTTGCCCACACCTTCATGTGGAGGTCGCAAGATATTCTACGGGAACGTACTGTAGGGATAAAAAGTGTCCTTTAACCTAACCCGTAGGTCATGATCTATCCCTGTGTCAAGTTTCATTCAGATCTATTCATCAATTAAGAGTCCCTATCAGTTTGGCGGACAAAAAACAGAAAAATCAGTTTTTTTCAGCGCAAATTTCTCAATATCCTTAAGTTATCTAGTTTTTCTAAAAATACACAAGTATTTATCACCTATCTATCTAGTAAGTGTACGAAATTAAGTTTTGATAACTACTTAATATAAATTACAAAAAAAAACTAACACACGTTTTTACGTAATCACAAAACAGCAAGTTTTTCGACTGCTTTTTTAGCTAACTGGTAGCAAATAACGATCTGAAAAAAATACTAGGCATATATATATAGTAAGTGTACGATTTTTTTTTTTTAAGTTTGATGAATTAGTACTTGTGAAAAAATGTTGACTACGCTGAAAAAACCCAATAAAGTCATGCGCAAAACCGTCGTCTACGCGTAAGAATTTATTGAAAATAACAAAAAGCGTTAAATATTTTAAAGTTTGAGGTATTTATCTACCAAACTCAATTTTTATATTTTTATTTTGACTACTAATTTAATTGTAGTAAAATATCTAAATAATGCCTTATAAACGAATTTTTTATTAAGTACACACATCAAAAGTGTCTAGGGATCAAGCATTTTTATGCGGATTTCTTGAGATTGAGATGTGGCTTTGTAATAAATTTATGATTTTATAAATTTATATGGAGGATCCATATAAATTTATAAAATATATAATTTTGGTGCATTTCATAATTTGAATCAGGAACTGTGAATCAAATTCGAGTAAAAGATGAAAATCAGCTGTCAATATTTTCCCTATAAAAACATACAACGCATTGAAGACATTATTAGTGCTACTGTTTCCCTACTACTGATTAAAACCAACGTTATTATGGAGCGGCGACGTCATTTAAGCAGGGAAGAAATGCTCAGAGCCGTGGGAATGATAGAAGCTGGTTCCCAGCAACGTACTGTGGCTTTAGCTCTGAATACAAGTCAGAGTGTTATCAGTCGACTTTGGACACGTTACCGAAGCACTGGTACCGTGGCTGAGCGCCATGGAGGACGGTATCGCTGCACCACACGGAGACAAGACCGATACATTCAAATCTTAACTCGAAGAGCTCCAACAATAACCGCCATGATGTTAGCCGTGAGGCTTCATCACTCTTCAGGGAACTTAATTAGCGACCAAACAGTCAGAAACCGCTTGCATGAAGTGAACCTTCATTCCCGAAGACCGCTACGGGTACCACCTATAGCAATGCACAATCGTAGGATTCGATATCAATGGGCTCTTGAACACAGAAATTGGGCAGAAGAACAATGGCGTTTCGTGTGCTTTTCTGATGAGTCTCGTTTTGGTATGAGACCGGATACAAGACGTATACGACACTGGAGAACCCCTGGACGCCAACAGCGATTAAAATCCTGCCAGGAAGTCCATCCTTATAGTGGTGGAACCATCATGGTATGGGCGGGTATTTGGATCGGCGGAAGAACTGAGTTGATTTGGATCAGAGGCAACCTCAACGCTCAAATTTATGCTGAGACGATTGTATCAGACGTCATCGTTCCTCTACAAGTGCAAATCGGTCCCTTATTTCAGTTAATGCATGATAATGCACGACCGCACACCGCAAGAGTTGTAAGACAGACTCTCGCCGCAGCTAACATCAATGTCCTGCCCTGGCCTGCTCAGTCGCCAGACTTGAACCCGATTGAGCATGCATGGGATATGCTACAGAGAAGAGCTCTGCCGAATATGGAGGGTATCCAGTCGCAAGAAGACCTTTTTTTGTTGTTGCAACGAACATGGGCGGCCATTCCACAGCGTGATTTGGATGAACTCATTTTGAGTATGCCAAACCGATGTTCTTGTGTTGTTAGTGTTCGCGGTAGAAACACGGATTATTAATTGTTTAAGTTACCCAATAAAATTTTAAAGAAAACTGTTATTTCAGTCTTTTTTTCGAACTTTTGTGTTAGTGGTTCAAATGTCAAAAATCCCTTTATTAGGAAAATGGCAAATTTCTTTATTAATGCAAAGGTGACTTGGTTTATCGTTACTGTGACAAACGAAAACACTTTATTTGATGAATCCTTAAAGAAAATTTTAATTAATATCAATCAGGAGAAAAGTTATTGCAAAAATATATGTTGATCCCTAGACACTTTTGATGTGTGTAGTTATTAAAACTTAAATTCGTAGACTTACTAGATAGATAGGTGATAAATACTTGTGTATTTTTAAAAAAACTAGATAACTTAAGGATATTGAGAAATTTGCGCTGAAAAAAATGTTTTTTTTCTGTTTTTAGTCCGCAAAACTGATAGGGACCCTTAAGGCATGAAAAGGTAACAAACCTATGGATGTATAATATTGGTAGCTTCTGCCCGCGTCGGTGTAAAATTTCTTGTTTCACCGACCTACCCCGTCGCATCGCATCGCCTGCCCGCGCTATTACTTCATTTTCGCTTAGCGTTCTTTCTGACTTTTTTTCTTTTTATTCGGCTGCTCCTTTTTAGGGTCCTAGCGAGATGTTAAATAGCCTATAGCCTTCAAGAATTAGGCTATCAAAAGCAAAAAGAATTTTTCAAATCCAACCGTTGTTGCAGAGATTAGCGCGTTCAAATGAACAAACAAACTCTTCAATTTTATTATTAGTATAGATTATTATGGATACAACGATATATCATACCCATACCTATACTAAACAAAAACCTTGGTTTATATACATATGTCCTCTATTCCTCTTAATCATAAAAGTCCCCATCAATTCACGATGAACGCAACAATACCTTCGCACAAATACCTTTAGGCCACAAATAACCTCTTTTAACTCCAGAAGGAGTTAAAAGTCTCTGGTTCATAGAAATGAACCAGAGACAATGCCTCAGTGCAGTCTATTGAGACTCTCATCTAATGGGAATTCAAACAAGCTTCATTGTTGCATGTTTTTCCTTTCATAATTGAATTTACATTATTTTTATTTCACTTTCATTGAACTTTTGAAGCTATCTGCAGTATTGACGAAAATAAATTGGAAGGCTATTTGTTTTTAGGGTTCCGTATCAAAATCGTAAAAACAGAACCCTTATGGTAAGACTAAGTCTGTCTGTCTGTTACAGCCGGATATCTCAAGAACTACTAATGCTATCAACTTGAAATTTAGAATAGTTTTAGATGACATTTGCCCAACTATTTTGCAAATAAGAAAGAAATAAAAATATATATTACCTATGTATATTTTTTGCAACAGGGACTGAAGGGGGTCTGAAAAATTTGAAGTGGGGCTACTAGGGCATGTGAGGCATACTCGTATGAAAGAGCGCAGTTTGCATTCTCAAACATTTTTTTTTTAATTGTTTAATTTTCGACTTTTGATGAAAAATGTAAAAAAAAATACCGCCCCCCCCCCTTATCTCCGAAGTTTGCAAAGAGAAAAGTCTGAAATAATTCTATATGATAGAAACTCGACTCGCTCTTGCCCGGTTTTTTTTTGTAAATAGATAATGTGTTTTGAAATAAAAAACAGCTTTTTACAGACGGTGAGCATTTGTGAAATAGCCACATGGATGGACAAAAACATTAAGTTGAGATAGTGGCATTTGGTTTCTTTTTCTATTTCCCTTTCGGGTGTGGGTATAAAATATGAATATTATGTATCTTAACGATGTCATAAGTGTTCTACATGACGACCACAATTCTACGAACGGTGGATTACGGCCCATTCTCTCTCACAGAGTCCCAGGAGGCCTGTGTATCAGCAGTGGGAAGAATTTTAGCTGCTTAGGTTATGTATGTTTCATCATTATATTTATGGCGCTAGGCCATATGAATCCACTATTGCATGCAAAATAATTGACGGGAATATTTATAAAATGCGAACAACGGTTTTAGCAATCATTGGAAGGCTTTTTTGCTTCACTCTGTGAGGCGTGATTATGTAGTTGACACTTCCCGTGACCCAAGGCCTGGCTTTTACCTTGGCCAGAGGCTAAGCATTGCCATACAACGTGGTAATGCCGCCAGTTTCTCGGGTACATTACCAGTCGACAGCGATGCGGGATTTTTCGACGCTATATTTCAATTTGTGTATAGTTTTAGTTAAGTAAGGCTTTAATTTTGTTATTTTTATTATTAACTAGCTGCGCTCCGAGGTTCTACCCACGTAAGTGTCGATCTCGTAAGAATATCGGGATAAAAAGTAGCCTATATCTTAATCCAGGGTGTCAGCTCCCTCCATACAAAATTTTATCAAAATTGGTTGAGCCGTATGAGCGTGAAGAAATAACTAACATATAAACACACCCCCACCCCCTCGCACACACATACACACATACACACACCCCCACACACACTCACAAACTTTCGCCTTTATAATATTAAGTGTGATTAATTAGGTATAAGTTGTTATTTGCTTAATTGTTATTTAAAGTTACAAAAATAAATACCTGATATTTAGTCATTATGTAGTAATAATTGTTTTGGATCGTAACCGGGGTACGTGTGTGACCAGATGTATGAACGTAAAAGTAGTATTAAGAATCGTAGTAGATGGCGTTCTGTAGTTTTGAGAAGAAGGCGTGAGTTCATGTAGGTAAATGCTACTGCTAAATAAATAAAACTATAAAAATAAATAGATCTTTGTACAGACGCCAGCACATCAAGCTACCCGAAACTGTAAAAATTTCCATTCTACCTTGAACCTTAAGCTGTAGCGATAAGGTTGAAAATCTATTAAATAAATTTGACAGATTGTATAAGCTTGATGTACATAATGTTGTAATAAGAAAAAGTCGAAATGTCCACAAATTATGTGTAGTGCAACAAAGAATTAAACTATTTTCTAATAATGTTTACTGCATAGCATGGTATTTATAATAAATGACCTAATGTTTTTAAAAGTCTTAACTTCATGACATTTAAAAATAAATTATTTAACTTGTTATTGCATAAGTGTTACTACTCTGAAATAGAGTTTTTAAATGAAAAATTAGATTCAAAATTTAAATTAGACGACGACTCGCCTTTGTGCTAATAAATGAATGAAATTTCATTTTTATGACACTATTGAATAATTTTTTACATTGTATTTAATTCTTGACATTATAATTAATAACCCTTGACATTGTATTAATACTCTTAATTTTAATTCTTTGAAATATTTGTGCGCTGGAAACAGCAGAATATTATGGACATCATATTATTTACTTGTAACACCTTTGTAACAAAAACATAATTCTAACAAATAAATAAATGTATTATTATTATAGAATCGAACAAGTCTGAGCACGCCTGTGATATTTAAGCGTATTAGTAGGTACGTACTAAACATATCTATATACCTAAAATTTGAACGGCTAGGTACAGTTAACCGCATCAGTCTAGACAGGAAGCCCCCCCAACTAACTAGAGAACACTGGGCTATCGTTGAGTGTCTATGTGAACGTTACTCAGACGAGATAAGGTTACCGCGACACTGTTTTTTTTGAGTCTAGAAGACCCTATTCGACTGCAATGTTGGGAACAGTTTAACGGAACGAAAGGAAAGGAATTTTATTTGAAAGTTTGTCTTTCATTTTATGAGTATGTAAGGATCGGAGAAGGTGGCGTTCTCTAGTTTCTGCCTACCCGTATTGAAAAATGTCGTGATTTTATGTAAGTATGTGTAATACAGGGTGTATGTATGTGTAATACAGGATGTATGTATGTGTAATACAGGATGTATGTATGTGTAATACAGGGTGTATGTATGTGTAATACAGGGTGTATGTATGTGTAATACAGGGTGGTACAGACATGGATGTGCAACCTGTTACCATAGATTTAGTCGTCGTCGTTTCAGCCGATAGACGTCCACTGCTGGACATAGGCCTCCCCCAATTTTGGGGGGGGTTTGCCATAATCGCCACGCTTGGCAGACGGGTTGGCGATCGCAGTATGGTATGATGGTGGAATAAATAGAGAACGCTGCTGCCCATTCTCCGGTAAGACCCTTAGTCGCCTTTTACGACACCCACGGGAAGTAAGGGGTGGTGCAATTCTTTAAGTTCGGCACCACACAGACAAGTAAATAGATTTAGTACATGCTTCTGAATAAAAAAATCGGTAAAAACGGTATGGAACTGCAATTTTCATCGGAAAATTGCTGTTGTCTACTCTAGGGGGATCTAGAATCATGTGCTGAATTCATGTATAGATTGTCTTGTCATCAAATAAGTAATTATTACTGAAATCTGTAGGTATACCTAAGAACGGGTGACGAAACCGATGTAAGTACAGACGCCAGCACACCAAGCTACCCGAAACTGTCAAATTTTCCCAATCAACATTGAACGATATGCTTTAGCGATAAAGTTGAAAATCTATTACAGAAATTTGACAGATTGTAGTAGCTTGGTGTGCTGGCGTCTGTACTTTCAAATCAAGTTTTGTAAATTCGTCACAAATAAACCTACAGCTAATAAACAAAATTAAAACGTCTGGTGACCAAAGCAGTACCAGCTGTTACTACCAAACTATAAGTTACATTTCAATTTAACTTAAAACTTATTGTTTTCAACTTACTTCGCATTCGACCCGCGAGTCGAGTAAATGCCTAAAATATTAGAAAATCTGTATTGCACAATATTGCTGCCAAACTTTCAAAGTATTAACCGTTACTATATCTGCGACCACTGGCGGCCCAGTGGTAACGATCCCGACTTACGAATTGTGGCGAAAGGTCGTGGGTTGGGATCCTAGGCAGGCGCTAATTGTAGGTCGTGAGTTCGGCAGGCGCTTTATTTTGTGTAAATAATTTCATCATTACTTCTCTCAAAACGGTAGGAAAATATCGTCAGGAAACCGGCATGTCCTAGAACCAAAATTTTGAAGACATGTGACATCCACCAATCTGTACTGGGCCCGCGTGATAGATTACAGCCCATTCCCTCTCGAACAGAGGAGGCCAGCGTCTAAGCAACGGGAACATTATACGCTGATTATGCTATATCTACGTAGTTATAGTACCAACCAATAGGCATGTGACGCAGAGAAATGAGGAAAATGTCGTAAGGAAAGTTTTGAGTATGAATGTCGATGGCTGTAAGAGTAGGGGAAGACCAAAGAAACGATGGACGGTGTTAAATATGATATGGCTAGAAAGGGGGCTCCCGAGATCACGACTATTAGAGAAGTATTAGAAAAAAAAATATTGCGCCGACCCCAAATAAATAGGGATAAGGGCAGGAGAGTGATGATGAATATATACATATTTTATATAAACGGCATCTCGTAACCTATGAGGTTGTCGCCAGCTTAACGGGGCTTGCCTGTTGATGCCTCAATAAATCAAGGCCTCCAGCCGGGGTTTAAAAAACTGAAAACTAAGCGACTACACGCTAAGGTCCGTACTCCACGTGGGGTACGCGTGGGGTACGGACCTCGGCTTAGGACATCGCTGGGAGAGGGCAGCATGGGACAGGCTGGATCGGAATTATTTAGGGACGAATTTAAAACTACAGGCTCAGCGGCGCGGGCTGGCTCGAGCAAGGGTCGGGGCGGACATGGTATGGGACCTCGACGGCGAGGATGGAAGGACAGCTGTCGGGACTTGTACTTTCTGTAGGAGGGTCGTGGCGTCGTCGGGGATGGTAAGGATATGGCCCTTGGTCGATGAATCCTACTTATGCGGGATCGGGAGTGTATCGGTCGGCCGCTGCAGTCAGGGGATTGGGGTGCTTTATAGCAGTGTCAAAGAAACGCTTGGAAAGGCTTCTGAAATTTAAGTGCAGACCCTCATTGCGCTCAAGGGGGCTCCCGTGACCTTTCTGTGAAAACGGTTCTGGAGGGTCTGCATTCTAAGCAGATGGTGAGGCTTAGCCTGTGCGAAGAAGACGCAAGCATAGGTCATGATGGGACGGATGACAATTTGCACTTGAGTGACAATTTGCTGCGGGCTGTCAGTATGAAGTGGAGCCTACTGAGAGCGAAAGAGGCGCGCGAACGAGCCACCTTTATGAGCTTACTGAAAATAGGATGGTGGTCGAGGAAAACACCTAAGTATTTAGCTGCTGGCTTCCCCCAAGGGATTGGCTTACCATACATAGTGATCGCGTACTGGTGATGATGAATAATATCCAAGTGGTTATTGATACCCACTTTCCAACTCACATTACCCGGTTTCTACATTACCCGAAGGAATTGACACATTGTGCCGAAAACGGTTTACTTATTAACAGTGAGCCAATAATAAAAGCATCTCGACAGTACCAAAATTAATTAACCGACATACGAAAACCCCAAAGGAGGAGGTCCTCAATTCGACACGTACCTATCTTTGTTTATTTGATTTATTCCGGTCTTTGCACAACGAAACGATCACTCTGAATTTCCATCTCAAATATACGGAAGTTTTAACAATAAGCGGGTTTCTTCCACAGTTTACGATCGACACATCTTAAGTAAGTACCCACATAATATTATACAGCTTCCAGAATGCTCCAGCACTTATGTTCCGCTATCGTTATTACCGACAACGGTGCATTTAAATAGCCTCCACCAGTGGCGATACTTTAACTATTTTCTTAAAGTTCTAACAAAAACCTTTTGGGTGGCTCCCCAAAAATATCGATTAAATGGTTTTCGTTTGTATATGTTCCAAAATTCTATGACCGTACTTCTTTTTCATATAAAAAGATGTGTATTTAAATATACAAGTGCCATAGTAAAATGTTCAAAATCCATAACAATATAAATCACCAATCATTTTAAACTATCTTCTAAAACAAATGAAAAACTAAAAGATATTTCCAAAAGCTAATTCAAAACCAATTTCGATACTTGTATTTCTATTATCCAGTCAGTTGAATGAATTTATGATGCAATTATTTCAAAAATGGGACCGAAATTAAATTCAGGTCTGTACTAGCCTATACAAAAAAATATTTTCAAAGTGTCAGTCACATTCAGTTTTTTTGGCTATGTCCAACTTTGCAAGTCTGAATAATTATTTAAATTCGTCTGTAAATGTATAGTCAGACTAAATTTTTGAATTCGCCATTCCTGTCCACCGCGTATTTTGTACCACAGCAGTGAAACAGAAATAATCGATGGAAACCAAAAATACATTTTCTCTATATTAAAATAAGTATCTATGTACCAAAATATATATAATAATAACAACCCGCACTGGGCCCACGCGGAAGATTACAGCCCTCTCAGGAGGAGGCCAGTATCCCAGCAGTGGGAACATTAAAGGCTGATTATGCTTATGCTATATGACTTTAAAGACATATAATTATTATTTTTATTTTATATATATACATTTTGTTGAGTGCATTAACTACAAGAAAGCTGTAGCACTATATTATCATCATAACACTTCAATTCATTATAATAATGGACCTAAACTAAGTAAGTAAAGTGGAAGCGGAAATAGGAAATATACATTTATAAAATTAATTTACTTACCAGTTCCCCTTTTCACATAACACCCGACAATTATTCTCAGAGCGCTGAAAAAATATTTAACAATAACAGTTACATATTCTGTCAAATTAAAACACCAAAAAACAGCCACTTCCTATCAACAGATTAATAAATCATGTGATAAGAAACAAGAACATTCTACTTACTATACACCTGTGTATGTTTCCGGAACTTACCTTCGGAACTCAAGACGTAACTCAGAAAATCGAATCCCCGTAAACTGAGTTTCCCTTCCTAATATATATAATAAGCGACTGCGATCAATAAGTAAAGCAATAATGTTTTGTTTCCTACACAAAATGCCTGTTATATTGTTTGTCACAAACAATAGCAGATTAATCAAAAGACCTTTGAAAATGATTCATAAAACCATTCAATATCTAAGGTACGTAGAAACAGCAGCTCATTATATTATCAGCAGTTTCGAGGAAATTATAGCATAGGTAGGTACGGGCATTCAGATTTAAACCGATGTTCTAGAAAATTCAATTTTAGTTCGAAATTCAATGTCGACACAAATTAAAAATTGTCACAGTAAAAGCTTTTCCTGAAATTAAAACGTAGAACTCCGATTCTTGCGAATCAAACAATACAATACCAAAAAATCTGTTACTTCCAACTAAGCAATTTCATGCCGAGGCATATTCTCGATAAAATTAATTAATTACATAAAAAATATCAACTTTTGTTTCGCTTACAATGGACTGTGGTTGATTTACAAGCAGGTTTTAATTGCTTTTGCTAATCACACCCGTTTCATTTTTTTTTATATCTTGTTTTTGATTACGTAAGCTGACTTCAAAAATGCCTGGCATGGTGGGTTCAATGTTATTTTAAAATGGTTACAAAGGATGAAGATTTATGGAGTGTGATTTGGTTTGTCAGATAGATTTTAGTCCGAATTCTTATTTTTCTAAATAATCAATTTTTAGATTTTCTAGACACAAAACATCGTAAATAACGATTACATTAGGTTTTCCATTCAATCGACGCTTTATCTCTTGAAGCCTTGCCAACAACTCTGCAAAATAGAAATCTACTAGCTAAGGTACTCACGGACAAATATGTTGGACATCAGCGTGGCGGGCAAACAGAAGACGATCACGAGGATGTCAGCCACCGCCAGGTTCACGATAAAGAAGTTGGTAACAGTTCTCATTCTGGGCGAGCGGTACACCACGGCGATCACGAAACAATTGCCGACGAGCCCCACGAGGAACACCAGCAGGTACGCGGCACAGTACACCGCCGTCATCGCGCCCCCATGACGGTACATGAACTCGTCTGCCATAACCCCCAGGTCCGAACGGTTCAGCGTCACGTTCATCCGTAGCGGGTGATGTCGCTCCAGCGCACCGTCCATGTGAGTCGACAGCGGCTCCAAGTCCGGTAACACACTGTTGTCCGGAACAAATTTACTGTTGATCGCTTCCATTATTGAGTTGGAGAGTATGTCCACCATGTTGTGCTTGTGGGCCTCCCTCATGTGAGAGTGGTTGTGGTGGCGCCAGTGGTGACGAGGCTCCTGACTAGCATGACTCGAAAAGTTAAAGTTACCATCCTCACTCATGAAATCACTCGGAATCCTTAAAGGTGCCATCTCTCAATATGACATTTCCGCAAAATAATATCACTAAACTGTCAACAACTATTCGAAATTATCTCAAAATAATAATCACACTTCACTAAGTCTATCCTAATTTATTTATCTATAGTTTCACACATCAAAAGTTAGCAAATTAAATAAATTAACTTTGTTCACAGCACACGACAACGTAAACTCTAATGTTCCATTAGAAAAGTATGAAAAGTTCCGTGGGTTCGGCGCGGCGGTTCGTAGCAGGTCTACGCGCGGTTGGTTTGGCGTTCGCGCGCCGTCTGGCGTAGCGCTGCTACGGGCTACGGGCCGCGTAGGCCCGCGCGACGCATGTGCATTTTGAAGAACGCACAGACAAACCATATAATGCATTTCCGTTAAACTGTATGGCTATTGGAATAGGATTTAAGTTGCTTTGTTTACTATTTGTTATCAAGGACAGTTTGTGGGTAAATTGGAAGGCTATCGAAAATGCATCACTAAAAGCGTTCGTACATTTTAACCGTAATGGAGTTGGATATAATATTATTATGTATAAAATGTAATGTATAAGATATTTTGAAGTGTAAATTCAGCTGCCTAAGAAAGCGACATAGTTGAATTCTCAGTGCTTCAATAAATGCAAAGGTTTTATTTAAGAACTTACAAATTCAAAGCATGCATTCATTGTTAAATGTGGTTCTTTCGTGTATTATCTAGCGACGTAGGAGAACTTTTAGCGCTGAGGGGATCAGACCGGAACAAATCGTGTAATCGTATATTTTATCTCGCTATCTCACGTACGCAGTCAAAAAATATACTCGGTCGATGTCATTGATCAACATACATAAACGTTTCGTGCGGACATCGAACCCGTTAACCTTTATATGCAAACTGCTCATACTCGACTTACTGAACTTATAACTATTAGGTAATTCATGATTTGATTCAGTATCTAATGACTTCTAAGGGTAAGGCAGAGCTGTACCTTTAGTATACCCACATTTCGCCAAGTTATGTTTTAGTATTTTTTTCTAGTTATAAGTTCTAAACTCGCGCCTTATTCCCATGGGGGTAGGTAGAAACTACTGAACGCCACCTACTTCGATCCTTACAATAATTAGTAGGTATCGGCACTAAAAAATCATTCGCTAGCGACAAAAACGGTAACCTTGGTATATCAAGCGTAGGGTCTAGTCAGGGGGGTAAGTAGAAGTGTTTGTGAGCGTTCGTCGTTTCAGCCGATAGACGTCCACTGCTGGACATAGGCCTCCCCCAATTTTGGGAGGGTTCGCCACGCTTGGCAGGCAAGGTTGGCGATCGCAGTATGGTATGATGGTGGAATACATAGAGAACGCTGCTGCCCATTCTCCGGTACGATCCTTAGTCGCCTTTTACGACACCCACGGAAGTAAGGGGTGGTGGTATTCTTTAAGTCCGGCACCACACAGACAAGTCCGCGTGTGAGCGTTGCATCTTCATAATTAAGTAAGTATATGATTCATTATTTCATCTTATAGGTTACTTCTTGTTAGCTTGCAAAGTTTTACCCGGTTTTGGCACTTTCATAGTTTTATGTTTTCTATAAAAATGTTAAGTAAAAATGTTATTTATGTATACTTAAAGTGCATAGATAATAAAAAATATAACTAGCAAAATAATAATGCTTGTGCCAACAATAAGGTTCAGTTCCAGTTTTACAAAGACTGGGTCGACGATCGAACTCGCACGACCTAGCTCACAAAGCTGCCCTAATAGAAAGCGATAATCGCGCGAATACACTATGCTCGCGATAATATTCGCTTTCTATCAGGACACCTACTTAGCGTTGGGCTATTACCACCTTCAGATCATTTAATTGGCAACCAATCATTCAAAATATCCTCAATATTATAAATTCGAAAGTAACTCTGTCTGCAGGTTACCTTTTCACACCTAAACCACTGAACGGATGTCGACAACATTTGACAAGGAGATGGCATCCGGAAGGACATAGGACATACTTTTTGTCCCGGAAGAACATTCCCGTAAGATAATTTACGATATCCACGCGGGCGAAGGCGCGGGCAGAGTTTTGTCGTTAATAAGATAAAATAAAGCTCTTCTTTACATTAAAAAAGTGTTATTCCCAAGAAATAAAGCAGTACTTACAAAGGAGAATGCCGTGGGATCGTACCAACTTGCGAGGAAGCGTGTCACAACCAAATGTAGTTCATAAAATTACTCCTATTTCTTAAATAAGATTTACGTTCTTGTTATGAAAAAGATTCCCGGATTTCAGACACAAAAATTTAAGTATTTTTATTTACTTTTGTAGATTTTTTTTCTTGTATCATTTATTTATTTGACACTAGAATACTAAATTAAATGACTAACTAACTTACTATACAAATAAATAACAAAGGGCACTTAGGCGTCGAAGTACTCGTCCGCATCGTTGTCATCCGGAAACGTGCCCAGAAGACAGGAATTATCTTCTTAATTTAAATGTTTACCGACACTGATTTACTACTTACTAAAATATTCCTGTATATTTTTATGCGTGTCAAAAAATCTTTAGGTCACGCCTTGCGCCGTATTATTTTAAATTATTATTATGGAATACATTTTAAGCATTTAAAGAAAAGAGGACCGTTTAAAAAAAAAACGTCAGTATTGTGACATACCTATTGCATTTCGGTTCTGTTGCGCCGTCACGGATGACGTTACTTTCAACATTGGTTTCATCTGAAACTGAACTATTTAAATAGATATAATTAAAAGCACCTGAACGTTTTCGTTAATAAGGTTACGAAAACGTTCAGGTGCTTTTCCATAACGTAGTCTTTGTGTCATAATCCTTAGCGATGCCTCCATCATTAATCGTCATCATTCATTCGTCATTTTCTCGAACGTAACCTCAAAATATTAAGTGGGTAAATGGCAAATTAATACGAATTGCAAGAATCCATGTAAAAAATAGTTAGCAATATAGGAAGGGGATTTAATTCTAGGTTTGGTTGTGACAGCGGACTTTTTGTTTGGTACAGGGCGCTCTATATTTGACGGCATTCTCCTTTAAACTTACAAGACATGACCTTCGTATTGATACTGGTTAGTCACAATAAAAGGATATGTATTTTTATGAAAGTACAAGGTTGTAACACTGTCTTGTGACATTGTTTTGACTGAAACTGACAAGTTTTTGTATAAATTTCCGTTTTATTGTTTCTCAAGTGGAGTAATATTGTTTCGTCGTAATAACTGTGAGTTGTGAGACAATAAGCAGTATGGTATTATTACGAAAATGTATACATACTCGTATAATAAATTAGAAGAAGTTTCTTCCATTTGTCTGGATGTAGGCATTTGGCAAAAAACGGCAAAATGGACTCGGTTTGTTATAACCTTGGTAGGTTATAAACTTGATTAACACATAGGGTTATTAATTAAATCCACAAAAAAAAAATGTATTTCATCATTTTATTTTGCGACATCCACAAGTAAGAAGTAAGAACAAGAACAACTTTGAGAGGGAGGCTAACAGAAGAATTTAGCTGGGCTGGGCAGTGATTGGGAAGCTTCGTCGTCGAGTCTTCTCGTCGCGTATACCACAGAGCCTAAAGACCAAGGTCTTCAATCAGTGCGTTTTGCCAGTTATGACTTACGGAGCCGAAACGTGGACAGTCACGGTACGGCTGGTCCATAAATTCAAGGTCCCTCAGCGAGCTATCTTAGGGAACGAATCCGCAGCGAGGTGATCCGGCAGAGAACCAAAGTTGTCGACATAGCTCACAGAATAAGCAAGCTGAAGTAGCAATGGGCCGGCCATATTAGCCGCAGAACCGATGACCGTTGGAATAGACGTGTTCTTAAGTGGAGACCACGAATCGGCAAACTTAAGGTGGGACGCCCTCAGGCTAGGTGGAGCGACGATCTTCACAGGATGGCTGGTAGCAGCTGCATGAGAGCTTCCAAAAATCAAGTAGAAAGACGTGCAATAGGAGAGGCCAATGTCCAACAGTGGACTGCTGTAGGCTGATGATGACGATGATCGACGCGAGCGAAGCCGCGGGCGAAAGCTAATGTTGAAATACGTCTTTATTGCGAAGTTGTCACCGATTGTCTGATGTAACAAAGCTTTGTTTAAAGGTTTTAGAATTAATGTAAGTTTATCGAATAACATGCCTGTGTTTGTATTATTATCTATATTGTTTTATAATATTAAAGGAAAGACCATGTACAGTGGGCTGCATCAATTGGGTACCCCAGTTGTATGAAAATTTTAATACAACTCGGGTACCCAATTGATGCAGCCCAGCGTACATACTTCGCCATTTTGCCAATATCGACATTAATATGGTCAGACCAGTTGTCAGACTGTCAAACCCCTGACACCCATAATTAATGAGCTCCGAGACACGAAAGTATGAAGATGCTAAACCTTGCAGATTATCGATCCGCGGCTGATGATGGCCTCTTTAACATGCCAGCTGTTCCCACGGCTCCGCCTTCGTGGAAAGTGGAATATTAAAATATAAACGGAAACTCTCCGAATTGGAAAACATATCATGTAAATCGCTTATGTGGTTCTCGAGTTATGAACACACCAATGATTGCTTATGTTAAAAAAAGGATGCCTGAAGTAGAATGATTGCTTATGTTAAAAAAAACTAAAAAACCCGACTGCGGTAAAAAAAAATAAGTTAAAAAAAAACTTAAAAGCTAAAAACAAGGCCATTTTAAATTAAATAAAAGTTGGAAGCAGGCGGGACCCATTTGAGTTTTTAAAATATAATAAAAAAATGGTATGGGTCCCGCCTGCTTCCAACTTTTATTTAATTTAAAATGGCCATGTTTTTAGCTTTTAAGTTTTTTTTTACTTATTTTTTTTAACGCAGTCGGGTTTTTTAGTTTTTTTAATTACTTGTTTTTATTTCCAGCTTTTTAGTTTACAAATTTGAAAGATTTCGCAGACGATTTAGTTCTTGGTACGTGTTTTTTACGATTTGTCACTTCGAATTACTTTTAACCACATAAGTTGTATATATTTTTGTAATCACCTTTAAAAATCCTTTATTTTGATACCCCACTCGATAGGTTTCGAGAAAAATATTTTTTTTTTAAGACATAATTTGCGCCAAAAATCGGCTATTTTTTTTTTTTTAATTTTGATATACCCAGTGACACTCGCGCTACCAAGACAAATCCAAAGACGTATAATTTATCCAAATCCGTTCATTCGTTTAGAAGTTACGAGGGAACAAAGAAACGGACATACATACATACATACATACATACAGGTCAAACACATAACCCTCCTTTTGGGCTTCGCCGCAGTCGGGTAAAAAAAGGATGCCTGTAGTACTTACCTAGAAGGGGATGATTCCGTTCTCATCATCATCTGCCTAGCCTTTTCCCAACTATGTTGGGGTCGGCTTCCAGTCTAACCGGATGCAGCTGAAAACCAGTATTTTACATGGAGCGACTGCCTATCTGACCTCCACAACCCAGTTACTGGGTAATACGATACCCCTTGGTAAGACTGGTTGTCAGACTTTCGGGCTTCTGACTACCCGTAACGACTGATGATGATGGATGATTCCGTTCTATGACATACTTATCTAGCTCAACACAGGACAGTTCAATACTATGTTGCTATGTCTTTTTATTTATTTAATACAACTTTTAAATAGGGTATGTAAACCCCCGCAGCATTGATTTTCGGTTAAACAACAGCTGCTCACTTCTTCTTTTCAAATCTCTTTTGTTTTTACTAGAATTCTCATAATGAATTAACATTTCATAATCTTATAACCAATGTCCAGTTATTACAAATAACGTCAAACATTATTTTTTGTTTTGTCTAACTGAAATGATGTTGATGATGTGTGTATAAGGTTTAAAATGTGAACTAATATCAACCGAAAAACTGCTGAAAATAAAAATCAATATCCAAAAGCACATCAATGCAAATAGCAAACTGTCATCAACATATTATTACAATGAAGGTTCTCTTGACACACATTCACGGGTCAATGATAGACATCGAGGCTTCAGACGTCCATTCTTAGAACCGTAAACGTCCACTTACTGTTACTATGAATCATTTAATAGTAACCTCGAGCGTAATAGATATTGCAGTTGATTGTCAACTGATTGGTGGCTCATGGGTACATAACAATCGATATTGGATTGGCGAGGTTGAGCAGCGCTTGGTCAATTTGTAAAAAAGGGTTAAAAACAAATAGTTTTGTAAACAATCCGTTTTACATCAAATAAAATTTCAAAATTATTTTAACAGAATTAATCTAAATCAAATAACATGTCAATGCAATTAAAATCAATGTAAAATTGATATAATGTAACAGAAGGCACAGATTCTTCGCCGTGCCTGCGGGAGCCCGTAGTTGGGGAAACGTCCTTGGAGCCTAGTCTCCTGTCCCTCGCACATTCTCCGCGCTCAATGCTCTCTTGAACGCCAAGCCTGACTGTAATGTGTTCGCGGATGAATGGCAGAAGATCTTGCCAGTATGTCTGGAGTATTGTGAGATGAGCGCATGACTGTCGAATAGTTGTATAATTTTTGTTATTGTAATTGTCTTTAACTAATGTAACTGGCCTTGGCCGATAAAAATCGAATAGATTTTTCCATCAATCTAAAAAATCTGCCAAAACCTCCGCTCAAATGTTTCCCTGGTTTTGGAAAGTCTTATAAAAATAATCTGCCTTCAAATCACATTTCACGACATGACTTGTGATTGTCCCCAATTACAACGCTTATGTAACAACACGCTTAGTGATAGAACCTTAATCAGGCTTTCGAAAAACAAACAGTTCAATAAAATTTTACAACAATATTCACACAACTGTCAGTAAATTCTCAGCAAGACACTATGCAAATAAGACATGAACTTTGATTACCATTTGAGCGACCAAGACTATGTGTTGAGTCTCCACAATTATCCCTTAGGGTAACCGAAATCCTTGGGTTATACAATCGGTGAAAGTAAGGCTGCGCCAAACTGTTTTGTCTATGGTTAATAAAACATACAAACGACTTTGTGGCGCTACGCTCTTCATCAGACTTATGAATCATAATCTTGACTAGAATTGAGCATAGCCTTGTAGTTACAGTTGCCACAAGCATTAGCAAGAAGTGGAACATCACGAGAGCTGCGTTAAGAAAAAGGTTGTAAAGAAAAGTTTATTGTGGCAAACGCGAGACATTGCATTAACTAAATTCTGGCGACAAGGTCCATTACATTTCTTAATTTATTCGCAATTTATTTGTAAGATTTTAACTGATCCGAGCACTGTGAAATAGGCCCTTAATCTTCCTCAGCCCTCCTGATGGCTGTTCTAATGGTTTCTGTTAGATCTTTGAAGGTCAAGATCGTCATCTTGGGACCATCGTAACAGTTACAAGGATCGTTTGACAAAGCCAAGGTCGGCAGTAAACTTCACGTGATCCGGTGTGTAATTAGTTCTGAAACTTGGTGTCACTGGGTTGTACAATATCGTTAGATTTAGTGTTGTTATGTTGGCAATAATAATAATACTGGAATGCCTTGTTTTGGTTGTCATCGTGAATTTTATGAACTGTACTCTATTTTACGAAAACATAATGATATGATAAAACAGCTTAGTCCTCCAGACCGTATTTCGGACATGGTGGCCAATCTCAACAGAGACTAAACTTCGTCGCGGGAGATATTATAGTGCACAAGTGCGTGCGCTGACACAGGTGCACTCTCTCTTGTCTCACTCTCAAAGTCAGATGGGACGACACGCAATCCGACACGACCGGAGAGAGATCAAGCGCAGGGCCAACATCTTAACGTGCTTTCCGAGGCACGGGGGAATCACTTTTTTTTTTGTTTCCGGGGTGGAAAATCTTCATGAATGTTCTCCGCCCTGGGGCGGGCGGAGGGGTCTGTCAGACTCTTACTGACTAAAAACCACCCCGGTGTTTCATCTCACACCTATGCCGCAGGTCGCGGGAACGTACGATCCTATTCTGCAACCACGTAGGTATCACACCGCCAACTTACAAACTCCGGGCTGTTACTAAGAAATTCCTAATGGAAAACCTTCTTGGAACACTTTGCTAGACCTGAGAATCGATCCCACGCTCAGCAGTCGCGCTTACGACCACGTGACCACCGGGGCACTTGAAAACTTAAACAATTGGCTAGTCAGCAAAGTTGCAAGAGAGGATAAATTTCCAGAAAACGCCGACACTTAACATATCCTGAGATTTTTCGATGTATAGACGCCAGCACATCAAGCTACCCGAAACTGTCAAATATTCCCAATCAACTTTGAACCTTAATCTTTAGCAATAAAGTTGAAAATCTATTAAAGAAATTTGATAGATTGTAGTAGCTTGATGTGTCTGTACCTACTCGGTTCAGTTCGTTTTCAAACACATCTCTTCTTACTTATATTCCCGGAGAGACACTTCTGAACGTGATCTGTGTATTTAATTGATCTAGGTATGTACGTGTAATAGCGATACCATACAGACCAATTATTATCATATTGCAACCGCCAGTCTGCATGCAAAGTGTGGGTAACTTACTAACTTCGAAACTGCAACTGTTTAACTATCAAGTTTAAGCGAAACATTTATCATGTAGCAAGTTTGTAATTAGCCTTTTCCTGCGGCAACACAGACATCTTTACTTAACTTTGCAAGAATTTGCCAAGTCATGGTCGAACAAGCTATTTGGTATACAGGCAAAAATATTCATCTTTCCACTACACTGCCAATATTTAGTTTTATTTTGTGCGTTATAACTTTTTCGGCTTATGGCATCCTTAATAGAGTGGTGTAAAAGAATTAACTACTCAGCATACCCACATCATTGTTTAAAAGTAGTTGCATGTCAGCTGCCTGTATATCAAATAGCTTATTCGACCGTACATATGATCTGGTTGATACCTTTCAACAGTTTGCAATTAATCAATGCAGCCTTTCGCAGTCCAGTACTGGACATAGATCTCTCTCAAGCTGCCCCACATCACTCGGTTCTGTACCTTCCGCATCCAGTCTCTCCCAGCTGTCTCGTTAAGTTCGTCCATCTAGCTGAGCAATGCAAAGCTGCTGTCAAATGCTGTCAGCTGAGCAAATGCTGTCAAACATCGGCAATCCCAAATGCATACTTAACGAGCTCAGTATGGTTTTTTTTTTAATAATATTTTCCTTCCAAATGAATTAATCACTATCCGATTTCTGGCAATATCTCCAACACTATAATAAAGATGAGATTCTTTATTAATAGCGACCGCGGCGTAGCTCGTAAAATGTTACTGTCCACCGAATGCTTGTCAACATGTCTTTGGACAGGCATTGAAGGGATCGAAGATGTAAAGCTGATGGATGAGGCAATAGCAGGAACAAAATATGTATATTATTCTTTGAGCCTTCACAGTACCTCTGTACGTAACTACGGAACGACGGAAGAATACAGAAAATGACAGATAGAATGGACAAAATGACAGATTTCTTTAGAAATCAATCTGTAATTTATTTAGTATATCCTTCCGTCGAAAAAACCCGTTTCTATAAGGGTCATGCTACGCGTGCATTCACTATATACAGTTATAATAATTATCGGGGTGCGCCAAAGTTCACCTAAATTTTCAACTCCGATAATTGGAAATCCGAAAATGTTCTTCCTAAAATTTATCATCATAACGATCACAATTCCTAACTACTCTGTCTCTAATGTTCATAATACCGAAGCATTCAACTTCATAATGTCTGTAGCAATAAACATCTATTATACTTTTATTTGTTTTCCTATATTTTCTCAACATAACCATCTTTTACACTATTATTCAAAGTCATATCTTTTTTGTTTAAATTTCATTTTTAGATTTTTTTTTGTTTAGATTTTATTTATAGCGGTAACCAACATAATATAATTACAAAAGTAACACAATTGGAATGACAACTTGACAACATTATGCAAGAGCGAGCGAAGCGAGCTCGGGACTTTGGGCACCCCGACTCGGACAGGTTAGGTTCGAAGAGGATGACGGGGGCTCGAGTGAGCGAGCAAAGCGAGCGAACGAGCCCCCGTCATCCCCTTCGTGTTAGGTTCCTTTAAACCCTGTAGACAGAAATAGGGGCCCCGCGAAGCGGGGCTCCGTCGACTATGCCTAACCACATATTTTTGTAGATAAAAAAAAACTTTGGTATTTCTTTTCTCGGCCACTATGATTTTGCGAACTTTGCGGTTTTCAAATTTACACTAAAAAGAGTCTATTCTATCCAAAAAAAAATAGCTACTATCAAAAAGCGCCGGGTGTGGAAGTACAGTGGTTCCATAGACACAACTCAGTATGTTATGTAAAGCCTTTGAGTATTAAACCAACTGTAAAGCATACCCCCAAATAATAATCATACCCTCAAATTAAAACTATAAATATCATCTTCTAATATTATGGTAATTATGTTTAGGGATAAAAGCGTTATGATAAAAAACAGTAGGAGTTTAAATATATTTACACTAGCTGTGCCCGCGACTTCGTCCGCGTGGAATAGTGACTTTTCGGGCAGCATATTTTGAATTACATAATATACCGTCTACAGACCGGGCATTTGCTGTCCGAACCCTCTGAGAACTCAGGCGAATTTCAGTGAAAGTCTCAGACTCTAGTGCTTGAGCTTCACGATCGGCAGTGAGACGTATTTCTAGTTCTTCCTGTGTTTCCTGACACCGAACATTTGCTGTCCGAACCCTCTGAGAACTCAGACGAATTTCCCTATCAGTGAAAGTCTCAGACTCACGCGATAGTGTATGAGCTTCACGATCGGCAGTGAGACGTATTTCCCGTTCTTTCTGTGTCTCCTGGGCTCCCAGAGAGTACGGACAACAAATGCTCGATGCATTTGTTGTCCGTACTCTCTGGGAGCTCAGGCGGGTTTCCCTGACAGCAAAAGTCTCAGACTCACGCGATAGCGCGTGAGCTTCGCGATCGACAGATAAACGTGCCTTTCGTTATTCCCCGTTTTCCCTATTTCGAGTTGTCATCATTCGAGAACGATTTGAACTCAGTCGAGATTCTCGCTGAGTCGAAGTTTCTGCAGCACGAAACCTAGCCTGGTGCAGAGAGCCTTTTGCCTCACGACCTTCCTCAGATTCCTGTGATCGAACTAATCTCATCCTTTTAGCATTTCTGCTACATTGGGAGAGGTTGGATCTTCTTCGAGGCATTCTTACAATAAAATAGTACTTACAACTTAACACACAGTTATTTAGTAAACGCGTACTATCGTAAACAATTAAATTATAAATACTTACAGATTATTATACAGTCTAAAATTATCACAGTTTAAGTAATAAGTGTTAAGACGTGTAAACCAAACGTCATTATCATCATCATTTCAGCCGATAGACGTCCACTGCTGGACATAGGCCTCCCCCAATTTTGGGGGGGTTTGCCATAATCGCCACGCTTGGCAGGCGGGTTGGCGATCGCAGTATGGTATGGTGGTGGAATGCATAGAAAACGCTGCTACCCATTCTCCGGTGAGACCCTTAGTCGCCTTTTACGACACCCACGGGAAGTAAGGGGTGGTGCTATTCTTCTACACAGACAAACGTACTAACTTTATAAAACAAAAGAATTGCTAGAAAAAATAATTACTAACCTAAGCTAATGAACTTATACTTAATAAAGAAAATCAAGAAAAGAAATGCCTAACCTATACCAAATACTTATAATATTTATATACAAACCCTAAATACAAATTAAGATAAGTATGTATACCGAAAATCAGGGAAAGAAATGCCCAACCAATAATAAATGCTTACAATATTTATTTACAAAACCCTAAATAAAAATTAAGATAAGTAAATACCCAAAAATCAAGGAAAGAACCGCCTACCCTATACCAAATACTTACAAAATTTTAAAGAAAATTAAGAAAAAGAACCTAACCTACAAATCCTAAAATATAAATAAATGAAATATGCAAACAGTCAGTATTCAAGTGAATCGCAATAATCGAATCCAACTATTCGCCTATACTCTCCAGGATACGTGCGTTCGCTACGAATAACTGAATCCTTATGGCAGCGGCGCGTTTTCTTTTGAAATGGTCATCTCGCAGTTCAACCTGAGGGGTTGTCGACTGCTTAACCTGGCTTTCCTGTGGATGCCTCAATAAATTAAGGCCTCCAGCCAGGGCATAATACACAACTTGACTACACAATATAAACTTAAAAACTAAGCGACTACACGCTAAGGGCACCCCCTGTGGGGTACGGACCTCGGCTTAGGGCGTCGCTGGGAGAGGGCAGCAAGGGACAGGCTGGATCGGAATTATGGCAGCGGCGCGGCTCTCAGCGCGCTTTATACAAGGTGTAACGGAAAGGGGGTATCAACCATGAAGGAGGTGAATGTGCTCATGAAACTGAACAAAATTCCCCAAAGAACATAGGTCGAAATATGAAAAAAATTTTGGACCTCCCATAGTAATAGTAAATCATTGATGTGCTATTACTATGGGAGGTCCAAATTTTTTTTTCATCTTCATTCACCTCCTTCAGGGTTGATACCCCCTTTCCGTTACACCTTGTATATATAGCCACGGACGCGCAGGCGCGAGGCGTTTACGTACTCTGATAGAATACCTTAACAAATGTTCGCCGTGATTCTTTAAATTGACATAACTTTTTTATTTATGAACCGATTGACATGAAATAAACACTAAATGTTAAGTGAAGCTTACTACAATATATTAGTGAAAACACATCTAAATCGAATAAGCCGTTTCTGATATTAGCGTGCACAAACACAGCAGACAAACAGACAAACAGACAAACAGATAAACAGACAAACAGACAAAAAAAAATTTAATTACAATTTTGGGTTCGGCATCGATATAATAACAACCTCTGCTACTTTTTTTTAATATATTTCCATTGTACAGACACCACTTTTCTACAATTTTATTATATGTATATATATAGATATAGATTAATGATATTATTAATTACAATTTTCGGAAACATGAGTGTTATGATCGCCGGTAGCACTACAAATAGTATGAATGAAAACTTTAGGATGAAAAATTTTAGGAAGACTGATCATTCGGATTACAAATCATTAGGAAGAACAATTCCGGGTAAAGAACTTTAGGTGAGCCAATATGGACCCTAATTATCGACTTTCAATTTTGACGTTCAAAAAGTGATGATTCTCAGCCCAATATACATAAATGACTTTTGATTTTGTTTTTCAAAAGTTTTAGGTTCTTTCAAACTTGCTTACCAGTGAAAGTATAAGTTATTTTACAGGAATTACCTACCTTTAGTATCGCAAATCATTCCTACAGACAGCTTTAAATATTTACTACATGGTAGTAAATCAATATAATGAAACAATCAAGAAGATTCTTGAAAACTTCCGTAGCTTTGCAGGATTATTTGCGATAATTTCACTGATCAATGGGATGGCAATTCCTGTGATCGGTAATACGGCTGTGTAAATCCAAAAGTGTGCTTTAAAGCGATGATAAGGAGAGTTATTTATATCTCTCGCACCTCCTGCTTCGAGTGCGGTAGGTAATTACGAAGGTTTTACGTTAACGTTCTTCAAACACCCTGTATGTGAGGTCGTTGATACCAATCGAGATCCGACGCTTCCGTGCTCGGGTAAAATTAAGAAATTTAAAAAATCTCGTTATTTTCTGGATACTTTTTAAGGGTATTCTACGGTAGGTAATATTTAACTGATCCTCTAGAAACTTTTTGCGCTTCTAATGATACACACTTTTTGAATAATTGACCCTTCTTTACCTTCTGGCCTTTTCTCACAGTAGGTCACAGTAACTAAACTATATTATACCACCTCGACCAAAGGGGTTAGTTTAGGTTAGGACTGTGGCCGGCGAGCGCTACATCCATCTCGGTCGCAGTTACTTGACCATTTAGTATTTTTAGGACCCCAAAATAAGAATTATTTGAGGTTCACAAAAAGAAGATCAATCATTTTAAAACAGATTTCTATAATATTTTTAGGAGCCCAAATGGCAATTATTAGAGGTTCGATTAAATGCATGCCATTCTAAATATGGTAAATTTTTTATAGGTGTGTATAAAATCTTACACACAAACTTACTAGTTATCATAACTAGTAACTTTCAGTGCATCGACCAGTATTAGCTTAGCATTTTTTTGGTCTTCAGGTAGTGCTACCACATTACATTAGACAGTTCATGGCAGCCTGTTTATCAAAATTTTACACACAATCCATCTAACTTATAGCCATCGACATTCATACTTTATCAAAACAGAAACGGCTGCTTAAGTAAGTACAGGAACACATTGATTCTACAGGAAGTGCGTTGCTACTTCTAGTATTTGAACATCAACGTCAGACTAATAAAATGTCCCTATAAATAGCGACCACAAATCGCAGAGTCGATCGGAAGAGGCGATAGAAAACGTGTACTTTTACTTTATAACACTTAAACTCGATTAATTGGTGACAATTATTGTTTAAGTAGATATCACATTAATATTTGCGGATAAAGAGAGAATAGAATGAAAATTTTACAGATATAAGGAAAAAGAAGACATGCTGCGGCGAACGCACCAAATTGAGGTTGTAACTACAATAGTGTGCGCCTCACGGCTGCGCCAAAAGGTGCCAGACCGATGCTGTCTGACGCTGGTTTTCTAATGAACCTTTAGGGACAAGTGACGAGGAATACCTACAAACAGTTTCAACATACCTAAAGTTCATTTCAAATAAACTTGCGATAAAGTTTGTTCACCTCCTTCTACTAATGTATCCCAATATTTCCAAACCATACGAAAAAAATGTATGGGCAGTGTCGGTAACACGATCAAAACATTGACTTACTCCGTGTTTGGTATTATGAAACTCAACCGATGCAATGTTAGCGACAGTTTTGTATGACGAACGATATCTATCGTAAGTTATTTGGACTTTTTGGTACAGGGTGGTTGAATGACATTTATCGCAAGTTTATTTGAAAAACACTTTAATACATATTTTTTTTTATATTTCTTAATAAATAAATAAAATAGTAATCACACTATATCACACTCATCATTCTCCTGCCCTTATCCCAATTTATTTGGGGTCGGCGCAGCATGTCTTTTTCTTCCATATTTCTCTATTAGTCGTCATCTCGGTAGTCACCCCCTTTCTAACCATATCATCATTCACACATTCCATCCATCGTTTCTTTGGTCTTCCCCTACTCTTATAGCCATCGACATCCATACTCAAAACTCTCCTCACGACATTTTCCTCATTTCTTCGTAACATATGCCATGTGTGGGATTCCCACACAACTTCAGTTAACGGTGCCACTTTCAAACTTCCTCTAATGTACTCATTTCTTATTCTATCAATTCGTGGATCACCACACATCCCTCTTAGCATTCTCATCTCTGCTGCAAGCAATCACTAATATTACACTATATCACACTAATATTATAAAGGTGAAGTTTTGTGAGTGTGTGTGTGTGTCATATGTTTGTTACTTCTTCACGCTCAAACGGCTGGACCAATTTTTATAAAATTTGGTATGGAGGTAGCTCACGCCCTGGATTAACATAGGCTAATTTTTATCTCGATATTCCCTCGGAAACAAAACATATGCGGGTGAAACCGCGGGGCGCAGCTAGTCACACTAATATTATAAAGGCGAAAGATTGTGAGTGTGTTTGTATGTTTGTTACTTCTTCACGCTAAAACTACTGAACGGATTTGAATTGAATTTGTCACACTTAAAGCTTATAAGTAGGATTAACACATAAGATACTATCAATCCCGATATTCCCGCGGGATCGAGATTTATGGTGAAACCACGGGGCGTTGCTAGTTCAACATAATTACAAAAACAATAACGAAAACAAACAAGAACTATCTTACCAAAAACCCGCTGTTAGCAATTACCTACATTGTTCCGTAAACCATTATGAATTGAGGCAAACCAATTCCGTGACTATCTTAGCACTAGGCCGATTTAAAGCTCTTTGGATCCTTGGTAAAATGCAGTAATAAAATACAGTCGGGAAAACTAATTGATACTCTGCGTCAATTTACCGTGTTATATTATATTATTTATTTTAATACAACTGTCAAATAATGGCAGTTGTGATTTGAATACACGGACAATTTAAATTGGTACTCAATTTATTCAAAAATTTATTTAAGTCCCAGTCACTCACTCAAAGGGTTACTACAACTCAGCCATCATATCATAGCTATATTAAAACATCTATCACATCACGCACGGCAGGTTCGTGACGCGAGCTTTGATAACGAGTGTCAACGTTCCAAGGAGGGCAACACTCCTATCAGTTTGCTGGGTAAATGTTTGCGTATGCTGGCAATATTATGATACTAGTTACAGTGACCTGTCTGGTTTGATGTAAGGCTATTTTCTTTATGAAGTAGGTATGTATAACAGAAACACAATTTCCTTCAAAATCCTTTAAGGAAATTGCTACTTAATCCATTGCTCCATGCGTTTGAAAAACTCGTCTGCTCGACAAGGTAAATGACGCAATGAATGTAGTTGAAATGAAAGGCATTGTCATTGTGTTACGCAATAATCCCGCAGGATTGTACATCCTGTGTGGCTTTCTAAATCCGAAAATCCACTCAACATCGTTCATAGATTAGTTCTCAAAGACGACCCTGAATTCTCAGAAGAGGAGCTATTTTCCACAAATGTTCTCTGAATAGTCAGTTATAAGTGGTTACGAGGACTTTCCCGGAGAAATTCCCTTGAATACACGGAAAGTTAATTCAAAGCAACAGTTTGAAGCTAATCTCTAAGTGCTCAAAGCGACCCCATTAACATTTTCCTACCTGCCTATTATGTTTATCATATTTGGGAATAGGTTCGATATAAGGCTGAAACGAGACCATAAGATTGCCCATAAAGATTCCAGTACCCTCCAGGTTCATAAAAAGTCACTGACCTCCTACAACTTAATAGAAGATGCCTCAAATATAAAAAGAATATAATCTTTGCCTCAAATGAAGACTGGCAAATTAGCCTTATATTAGCCACGAAGCACGTCGTGTTTACGTGTCAAATGTTACGCACAGATATGTTATATTTAGAGTGTGGTTAGACATCATTTGCATAATCTAAAGTGAACTACACAGTTCAATGCCCTGAAGTCAACAATTTTCGAAACAACATTTCTTAATAGGTAATATAGGTAGAATAGTTGGTACCTGAATAATAATTACAAGGCGATTCTCGGGCGCAGGGAAAGATTTTGAACTAGATTTCATACTAATATTTAAGTAAACAGACTAGGGAGTCTCTTTACTCGTGGCTCACTGGGCTCGCGACTAAATGATAACAGCCTAACGGGTCGATCGAAGGAAGCTACGGTTGCCGCGGTCGGTTCATGGATGAGTGACCATCCATTACATATCGAGAACATTCCGTGTCTCGGAAGCACGTTAAGCCGTTGGTCCCGGCTATCATTCGTAGATCTTGACAGTCTTTATTATTCAGCAACCCAAAAGTCTATCTAAAAAGGTATCTTGTTACCAAGTAATTGGGTTGTGGAGGTCAGATAAGCAGTCGCTCCATGTAAATGTAACAGCGTGTGTGTCTGCCTGTGTGTGTGTATGTGTGTAACACCTCTACAACATTATAGAATGAAAATAAATATATGAATATGAGAATACTGGTATTCTGCTGCATCGGGTTAGACTGGAAGCTGACCCCAACATAGCTGGGAACAGGCAGGCAGATTGATAGACTATCATCATTATTGTCTTGCCCTTATTCCAATTTGTTTGGGGTCAGCGCAACTCGCAACATGTCTTTTCCTCCCATATTTCTCTATTAGGCGTCACCTCGGCTCGGCAGTCATCCCTTTCTAGGCATATTATCATCTTTCACACAGTCCATCCATCGTTTACTAGGTCTTCCCCTACTCGTATTGCCTATTATATTAGACTCTTCTTATATTAATCTTCTCTAACCAAAATGTCTTCTTCTTTAAACCTAAAAGTTTTCTGGTTCAGGATTTGCCCATTCAATTTAATCAGCTCTGTTCAAGTGACATAACTGTTGTTAATTCAGTCAATCAATCAATCAGAAATTTAATATTAGGCTATCAGAAACTGGGGATTGTTATTAAAGCATAGAGAAGTAATATTTTCGAACAAATCTTGTTTATATTTTTTATTCTTCAGTAAACTCAGGGAAATTAATTTTTACCAAATTGACTATCACCTTAAATTGTTCATTTATTCAAATCACAACTGTCAGTCTTCAACAGTTGATTTCCCAGACTGTACATTGAGCTGTTCACTCAAAAGATTTAAAAGGTCAAACTAACCTTCAAAAAATTCTAGAAATATAATCACGATTTGATTAGAATGTTTTAACAATATTATTAGTTATAATTTGTTGTGTATACTATTTTTATTGTTACAGCCATAGTTAGCGATAAGGTATAGTTAATTAACTTTGAGAATGCATGGCGCGGCGCGTGATTCGATAAATAACTTCAATATTCGACTCTATTGAGTTAACAACCTGATACATTTGTGATGGAAATGTGATTTATAAGATCTTAAATTAAAATTTGTAGGTAGTTTGTAGAGGAGGCCTGTGTCCCAGCAGTGGAGACGTATGTCTATAGGTCTCCACTGCTGGGACACTCCTCTCTGTGAGAAGGACTAATAACTATAACATTACCTAATTTAGATCATCACTAGACTATCCAAACGTCCTTGATGTTTCATAGTCCTCAATATTCTTGTGGACATTTTCACCTGTTGCATTAAATCTATTAACATAGTAAAGGTAATTCACAACCATTTCATTATGTCATTAAGTATTCAATATCGAGCCCAAAAATATCAGTATTTTTACCCGACTGCGTCAGAAGGAGGGTTATGTTTTTCGAGTGTATGTATGTATTTATGTATGTATATTTCTTTGGCACGCTCTGTAGCCTAAACGGCTTGATCGATTTCAACTTGAGAGGTGCAGTTAGATTCGCCTTAATTGTGAGAGTGACACTGAGTATATCAAAATTGAAAAAAAGTTAAAATTGCCGATTTTTGGCGCAATGTCTTCAAATTTTTTTTTTTTTTTAATCTCAAAACCTATTGAGTGGGATATCAAAATAAAGAGTTTTAAAAGGTGATTACAAAAATATATATAACTTATATGGTTAAAAGTAATTCAAAATGACAAATCGTAAAAAACACGTACCAAGAACTAAAACGTTTGCGAAATCTTTCACATTTGTAAACTAAAAAGCTGGAAATAAAAAAAGTAATTTAAAAAATAAAAAAACCCGACTGCAAACTGAAAAGCTAAAAACAAGCCCATTTTAAATTAAGTTGGAAGCAGGCGGGACCCATACAATTTTTACTATATTTTCAAATTCAAATGGGTCCCGCCTGCCTCCAACTTTTATTTAATTTAAAATGGGCTTGTTTTTAGCTTTTCAGTTTGCAGTCGGGTTTTTTTATTTTTTTTATTACTTTTTTTGAATGTTTTATTACAAATATACTCGTTAAAGAAATGAATACCGTTTTATGGCAGAATGCTATTAATATTAAAAACGAATCTAAGGGTTTGATTTGCGGTGACCATAGAGTTTGCCTAAGGTGATTCAAAGTTTACAATTTGGAAGAAAAAATAGATGAGTTTTGCCGACTTAATACAAAACGAAATCTAACTTTAGTTCTAGCCTAAACATTTGAGCCAGTAATTGTATTTCGAACTTTATTTCGTTATACAAAGTTCTTAATACGAAAATGACAACTTAGCAACGAACTTTCAACGACTTTCAACGACTGCTTAAGCTATAAGAATAGTTGGTCGCCCTGATTAACTCAAGACAATGTTTATATTGTTTCTCCAGAATTAGCTTACTAGACTATCCAAATGTCCTTGATGTTTCATAGTCCTCAATATTCTTGTGGACCTTGAAATGAATCATAGCGTTTTTTGTTCTCATATTAGCCACAGACTAACAGAAGCTAAGCTAAACTGCTGGACAATAACGTTGCAAAACTTTGGAGGAGCCTATGTCCTATGGAACACAATACAGGGACCAACCGAATTGATTACAAACGAAATACGATTAAACTTAACGAAGGCTATACTTAACATCACGCCGGCCTTAGGAGGCGAGCATAAATAAAAAGCGTCAGAAGAACGCTAAGCGGAAACGAAATAATAGCACAACAAAGCTACTTTAGAAAAACAAAGCTATATCATAACTTAGACACTCTTCAATACATTGTTACCTGTTGCATTAAATCTATTAACATAGTAAAGGTCACAACCATTTCATTATGTCATTAAGTATTCAATATCGGGCCCAAAAATATTAGTATTTTTGAATTTTTTGTTACAAATACCCTCGTTAAAGAAATGAATATTATAATAAAACTAGCTTGAGACCGTTTTATGGCAGAATGCCATTAATATTAAAAACATCTAACTAAGGGTTCGATTTGCGGTGACCATAGAGTTAGCCTTAAGGTGATTCAAAGTTTACAATTTGAAAGAAAAAAAAATAGACGAGTTTTACCGACTTAATACAAAACGAAATCTAACTTTAGTTCTAGCCTAAACGTTTCAGCCAGTAATTGTATTTCGAACTTTTTTTCGTTATACAAAGTTCTTAATACTAAAATGACAACTTAGCAACGAACTTTCAACGACTGCTTAAGCGATAAGAATAGTTGGTCGCCCTGATTAACTCAAGACAATGTTTATATTGTTTCTCCAGAATTAGCTTACTGACAGGTTA
Organism: Mesoligia furuncula; assembly: GCA_916614155.1. NCBI lineage: Eukaryota > Metazoa > Arthropoda > Insecta > Lepidoptera > Noctuidae > Mesoligia > Mesoligia furuncula. The sequence continues at coordinate 1,295,132 of OU744805.1, forward strand.
TATGGGTTCATATAATTGTTTTTTATTTATTTTTTAGTTGACTGTTGTTGTATTTGTTGTGTTTATGTCAATTCAGTTTAATTTTATTTTAATTTATTATTGACATAATCTACTCATTTCAATGTTTTCTAATGAGTTGATTGGAATATGTGGTTAGCTTGCGATCTCTACGATCGATCATATTATTCTTGCTTGAGCAACCGGCAGCAAGTTCGTCATGCTCCCTTAGATGTCACTGCTTGCGGTAGCGTCGGAGGTCGGGTTACCTCCTTCCCTCAAATATGGTGAGGGGGGTAATGGCTGACCTTTGCGTTATGCTCGTGAACGGTTGCTACTTGTGGTGACTGGTCGTCTTGCTGACAACGTGTTGTTATTAGTAATAACTTGTTTATTTATTTTACTTCGATGGTCCTAGTTTATCGTTTGTGACTTCAAGTGACAGCTATGTAAATAGAACCCACCATTGCATAAATATGTAAGTTGTCACGCCCTTTACACCTGGAGGCTTTTATTTAGGTAGTAAGTTTTTGTTTACATTTTTAATTTTGATTTATTTTTTTTTGCTTGAGTACGTATAGCTTTTATTGTATTTGTTGGTATAATGGTAGCTAAAATATAGCAAATAATTTGATTTAATGTTCTGTGTCCTATAATGTTAATAACTTTGCATACCTAGTATTGCATACAATCAAGTACCTACACATTTTCTAACTGCTGCTGGGGAATATGTTACGCCAGTTCTTCTCCCCAGCGAAAGTACTAGGAAGTGGTGAAGGGCGGACGTTTTGGGGGACTTTCTTTTGTAATTTAGACGTTCGAAAAGTGCTGATTCTCAGCCTAGTTTGAATGAATGACTTTTGATTTTGAACTAAGCTGTCATTTTTGTATAAAGAATTGCGTTTCTATAACAAATAAGGTTCGGCTCGTAATTTAAAACGTTAAAAATTTAATCGCAGTCTTATCTCGGCGACAAACAAATGTTAAAAACGTGAATAGCCAGGTATTTTTGAAAAAATGAGACTGAGATCTGACATTGAACGTTCTTTAAATTACGAGAATTGCTCCCCAGTCCTTGTTGAATCAGATGTCTCATGTTTATTAAAAAGTGTAGGTTTGCTGGAATTTTTTGCAACAAATACCAACCTATGATTTTGCTACCAAAAATAGAATCTGCAATGGCTACGTTATACCTCAAGAGAAAACGTCAATATTTGCTATTTTGATCATACATCGACGTAAAACTAGAATATATTAATGAACATCATAATGCATATTAATTTATGCATGACATTCTCTAGATAGTGGTAGATGGGAGTCTCGATCAAATTGATCTTGAACTATGAACACAACCTTGAATAAATGCCAGGATATTTAATTATCAGCTTCTATATTTATTAAGCGGAAAGGTTTATAAAGTGCTCAGGGAAACTTTATAATAGTAACTCTCGGATAGGTGACCCTATCCGAGAGTTACTATTATAAACGCAGCTGACTCTTACAGATCGTAGGCTATGTCATGGGTAAAAACCCTTTGAAAATATGTGGGCAAAAAAAAACTATAAGGTTTCTAGTCGCCCGTCACATGATTGCTGGCACACTGTTATTGCATGCACTATTCAAAATATACATAGATGGCAAAAGCAAGTTCAGATCTAGCAAGTCCCTGGACGCGTGCACTTTTTAACACTGTAAGGGCGAATGTCGCCTACACTGAACACTACCAATACATCTAAACCGCGTTCAAGAGCTGTCACTGTCAAGATTTCCGCAATACTGATGAGATTGACAGCTCTAGAACTTGAACATGAAATTCGCTCTTACGATCATTCCATGAATATACCTATTATAATATGTGGTAGCACCAACACTGTCCTCAAACGTTAGAATGCAAAATTGATGGTCCATTTTAAATTACTAACACCGTTTTATTTTCTTTTTTTGTTTTTATTTTTGTATGTAACAACTCTACTAACGCTTTCTTTGTAATAATTATATAGACATTATTTCTGAAATAAAGATGAAACTAATAAAATTATACTTAGATTGAACTCCTGTGTCAAAAATTGCGCTCATCCAGCAACAACTTGCGGAAAACATTTTGTGCATTAAATTTAACTAGCTCATGTAGCTCGGTTCTGTATAGCGGCCTCCAAAAGATAGTTGACGTTTTTCCACATTTTTTTTTTTTTTGTAAAAATTTTAATTGAGAAAATGTAACTAACTATTTACACTAGATACTAAATTAAATGACTAACTAACTTACTATACAAATAAATACAAAAACAAATGACACTTAGGCGTCGAAGTACTCGTCCGCATCGCTGTCATCCGGAAACGTGCCCAGAAGACTGGCAGCATTGTCACGTTGAACGGCAATGCTAATTCTTTGGCCAAAGAACGACCAGCCCTCTGGTCACTACTACTCTGGTACTCTAATAATGTAAATATTTATGTAATATCCATTATTTCAATAAACAATTTCAATTTAAATAAACAAATTCAATTTAAATAAACAATTTAATAAAGATTATGATTGATGATAACTTTAACTATTAATTACGATCGCTACAAAATCTAACCAAGAAAAATACCTAGGCTAGGCCAATGTTATTGGACAACAGACTGACATGGAAGTCACATACGGTCTAAAATATCTCCTCTGATTGGTTTAATTAAAAGGATATCTAAATATGTTACATACTCAGTACGTAATTTTATCAATGCTACACTTATAATATTTACATTACACACTAAGAATATTTAATTCAATTAAGGGACAGTGCAGCTAAAACAAATCTAAAAAACCTTCAAATAACACTAAGCAAGGTAATAAAGACATTATTCAGATATCATCGACTAACACCTACCGTTAAAATTTACAAAAACACAAAATGATTTAACATAAAACGTCTATTATATTCATACAAAAAATAATAACATTACAATCTCAATGTATACCATTCAGTAGAAAAAAATACAAGTATAAGACAAGAAGTAGTAAATTAAACACTCTAGAAGTCTCTCTTCCAAGAACAAATTATAGCAAATAATTATATTATAAGATTTGAGGAAACCAAATTACATAATAGTATATCAAATGATATTTAAATGTCAAAATCTATAACGTCAAAAAAAATATTTTGCAAAAACATTTTTGTAAAGCCTAAACCTTATAATTGTAAGTGATATTGGATAAAACTAATTTAAATAATCATTCTTCCCGATGTTCCAATGTTCTTGAAACCGAATTGTAATAAACAATTTCAATAAACAATTTCTATTTCAATAATCAATTTCTATTTCAATAATCAATTTCAACTGTAACATTAATTTGTTTACTTGCATACAAAATAATCGCAGTGTGGGAAAAATCCCTAAAAAAACAAAAAATACACAAAGTTCAATCTCATACCCCAAGCTCTGATCATGTTATTCCATTTCACGGATACAAGATCTGACTTACGAATTACCGGTAGGAGTGAAACTGCCTGTCCGGGGCATTATGCCTCTATATAAATTATGCCTGGGAAAAGAAAGGTCAAGCCACCCTGACCAGACACAAGCTACATCAAACAAGAACTTTACAGAATACCAAGTGCCTGCCGAAGGTGACGGTGACCTGACATCTTGGAAGTTGGTAGCTGTTCGGTACCTTACGTAAAGTATTTATTTAAAAATTTACATGTGGGTTTTTTGGTGAATCTGGAATAAATCATAAAGTGTCCAGCAATATGGTGCTATAATAAAGCCCACAAACTAAACTCATACAAATAAAATAAAATACTATAGGGTAAAATACTCTATACAACGCTACACAGTTATTTCGGCGCGTGGCCAAAATCGGAACTAACGCCGCCATCTTCTTTTGTCAAGACACAACAATTTCACAAATGTATACTAACATTGCCCCTTGTCAATGTCATTCCGGCGCCAAACCTTCAAAGCCAATTCTCGTAATTTAAAACGTTCAAAATCTAGTCGCAGTCTCATCTCAAAAACCTGTCAAAAATGTAGAGAAATTAGAGTTTTTTTTGACAGATTGCGACTGAGATCAGACTGTGAACGTTCTTAAAATTGCGGAAATTGCCACTCTGGTACTCTGCTTATCCAATTAGATTCAACGAGAGATAAGATTTCGGCCATATCTTTTATATTCCACTGTTTTAGGAGCAGTGACTTCGATAGACTTAAAATGACTAGAGAAGTGAGCCTTCTAAGTTTCGTGCTAAGTGCACGAACGATCACTATTCTTAGCCGGACACGTTAAGGTTCAGTGCGTGTAGTGCGCGATAGTGGCCCGTCACAACTAGTTCAGATTGTCAGTCCAGCTAGACGTTATCGGGAGTCGAGAGGTCGGCGAACTTTGCTTTTTGCTAGTAATCCGTTTTTGCCTAATTTTGGGGGAAATGACAGCTTCGTTTAGATTCCTTTTATTGGAAGTCATTTTAGAAAGTGTATAAAAGGCTAAAAGCCCCATCGACATAGCTTGGTTAGTTGAATACAATTTTCTTTAAATACATACATAAACTCACTTTCCATGGTGGTAGGCAGAAACTACAGAACGCCACCTGCTACGGTCCTTACATAAGTACTCCTTTTGCCTCGTTTACGTTCATACACTGGCCATAGGTACACGCACGCCGGAAAAACATTCTTTAAATAAATGCGTTTCGTTTTGTGTTATACATAGTTCAAACGTTTAGGTTTAGGTTTTTAATTCCGTTCATGGTTACTAAAAAACGTTTTTTTTTGCATTTGGCTGTCGTTTTTTATAGTAACATTATATCCATCTTAAAACTGCTAAATATAATATTATCAGTTTTTACGTAATTAATAAATAAACTCTGGAACTGTTTATAAAGTCAGCAACGAGACTGTTATAAAAGGATGCTTAATTAGTCTAAACTCAAGCTCTCTAAAGGGTTATTCGCGCAGGAATAAAAATGATTCCTAAGTTTAATTTTTTTTTTTCGTGGAATAAAATTGACGTCTGGCAGTTTTGTATGGAAGAATTGTCAAAAATTCAAAATTATTCCTCCGTTAAAATTATCTGCCGTTGGAAAAATCAGCCCTTAGACCCGTAGACATTTTCATGGAAAATCGTATTTTAATCAAGCCCTGTCAGTTCAGTGACCTCGCCGACTGAAGAAAATTTAATTCAGTAGGTAGCCATTGAACTGAACAAATCCGTTGAAAAGATAAAAAACTATTAGGTATAATTTTATTAATGTCTACACACCAAAAAAATAATAATGTGTCGTAAAATACAGATATTTCTGCCGCCTGTAATAAATCATATCGAATGATCGGGACGAACGATTTTGAATGAAACGTAGGTATTTTTTGTTTTTGTAATAAAAATTTAACGAGTGCGTATGAGACTCGCACTTTTGGTTCCGTAGCTAGGGTATAAACCGTGCGTATTCAGTTTAACACCTTGAATACTTAGTAAATATGTAACTTATGTATATTGTGTAGTGGAGGTCAGATACGCAGTCGCTCCATGTAAAAATAATCAGGTAATCTGAAGGGATTACTTGATTTTTTTTAAAGTCAAACGTAGTTGAATTAGTCAATAAAAACATTAGGTTATATTAGATATTATGTAAAAAATTTCAAAATTTCACTAAGGTAACTTAACTAAATATAATATCATTACTTTCACCTGACTGCACAGGAAAGTAATTTATTTTTAAATCTGTCTTTTGGTCTGATCACACATCACATTACCAAACGCATGGACAAACCGGGTCCTGTTTCTACCATTGAATACAGAACTCTAAAAGGCAGGTCGGTGTACTGCGAACAATAGAACATTAAGGCTATTTCAAGCTACAGTATATGCCTACCCCCCTGACCGTCAACGAAATGGGGACGTTTCTATAGACTTCCGCTATCAAACTGTTTTATTACAATTTCATAGATAACACCTTTGGTAATCGAGTTTTTATTTAGTAACAGAATTTTTTTCGATACCTATGTACACTGACCGAGTTGCCCTTTTGGAGAGGCATTGAACCCAGTTCAAATCTCAAACAAGGTTTAGGATAAACCCGGATTTCAGGCTCGGGTTGAAATCCGATTTTATTCTGTTTGGAAATGTTAAATTTGACCTCTGTAGTTTATTAACTCGTCTTAGGCCTCTATTTATAACGTTTACGCCATTCGCACTCCACCGCTGCGGTCTTAAGTAAAATGGGGGTAGGTATCAGATCAAAATATGTGAAAAAGTATTTAATTTCTTCGCATATAATTAATATAATAGTTATACAAAATATTTTAAAACATTTTTAAAAGAGTAACATTTGAGTTTCTTGCTTTTTCCTTCTCCATACTACCTTTTGGAAAGGGCAACTAGAATCAATTCTATTTTTTTTTAAATTTTAACGTTCGAACCTGCCTAGTATTTGCCCTTTTGTGCCTTTATGAAATAAATGATTTGACGTTGACTTTGACGGTATCAAGGTGGTTAGAGGTGTGTTTTGCAAACTAGTTTCAAAAATAATTAGCTAAGCACCTCTTTTGCGTACGAAATAAACTAATTAAAATATGAACGGAACCTATCGCTGTTCACTGTCAGTCACAAGCCTCTACCAAAAAGAGAAGTACTTAGGTAGTCAAGACAAGTATGGATAAGTAAAGTAGGTTTATGGCCTAGTCATAAGTTTGATAGATAATAAAAACCTGCCAGTACAAGATTACCGCCTTTACTGGTGAGGTACAGACGCCAGCGTATCAAGCTACTACAATCTGTCAAACTTTAACCTTTTAACATACACATATTTCCGTGCCCCTACCGCTCATGTCGTATTTCTGCGACAGAGAACATGCATGATTTTTTCGTTTTATTCAACGATTGCTTCTCCTTATTTGTCGTAGGTATTATTTTATCGATTTAGGTATTCAGCTGCATCCGGTTTGACTGGAAGCCGACCCCAACATGCTTGGGAAAAGGCTAGGCAGATGATGATGATTATTTTATCGATTTGTAGCCGCGCGCTAGGGGCACGGCAATTGATATTTAGCCAAGTTTTCAACTTTCTCGCTACAGCAGAAGGTTCAAAGTTGATTGGGAAAATTTCCCAGTTTCGAACAGCTTGATGTGCTGGCGTCTACACATCTGAATGATCGCCAATTTAGACCAGCTTAGCAAGTACTGGCTTTCATCGAAGGGACTCACCCCCAAAAGAACCCTGCCAGTATCTATCAGCCTATCTATATTTTAGTATGTTGACCTCGCAAAGTGACACGCGCTTTACTTATGGTTACCAAGTGTACAAACGCGCTGCGAAATTAAGTGATTTCAATTATCTTATTGTATCTTTAAATCTAAACTAATATTATAAAGAGAAAAGATTTTTGTATGTTTGTTTTAAACATACGAAAAAAGCAAAGTTTTTGTTTGTTAACAGCTGAATGTGAATTTGGCACATGGGTAGACCATAACCTGGATTAGGACTTAAGATACTTTTTTATCCCAATATTGCCACGGGATCAAAACTTATGTGGATAAAACCGCGGGGCGCAGCTAGTACTTAATAATCCGAATCTTATAAAATTTTACTAAGTATAGTCGTGCGTCGACGGTTCGCCGCGATCATGCGGAAGCGATGCGCTTCCATGATGGCGCGCTTGCGCTCCTCCTCCAATTGCATCCTGAATGTGTTTACAGACCGGTGGGACTCTCCCGTCTTACGAAGGTGGGTAAGTGTTCAGACACACTTATCCAAATGAGCGGCGGTGGTGCTTGTTTATTATTGTAAAGTATTAGGCTAAGTTATACTACTAGTATTAACAATATATGGATGTAATTCTGAAATAAATATGGTCCCGGCTGTCATTTGTGGATTTTTGTCAGACGTCACGGGTCGTCAGAAGCCCGAAAGTCTGACAACCATTCTTACCAAGGGGTTTCGTTTTACCCAGTAACTGGGTTGTGGAGTACTCAGCTGCAACCGGTTAGACCGGAAGCCGACTCCAACATAGTTGAGAAAAGGCTAGGCAGGTGATGATGATGATAAAATTTTGCTATAAAAATCTTTAGATACTCTACCAGTATCTATCGTTTTTGAAGTTTGCAGTAGGACGTAGGATCCGAATTCTACCAACCTACATATTATTATGGCTAACATTGACAATGCGGAATTAATATGTGAATATATGTTGTGATTTCCTGCGAAAAGAACTTACAAGGGCACTTCTACAACAGTTTTGAACAAATTTTGATATTTAATTTTGCTTCATGTTAATGTTATTGGAATTTAAAGATTTTCAAATACTTCGGAAGGAAGCTAACTAAACATGTTTAACGAAGATTTACACTAGCATTTTATCACAATTTCAGGGTGTTGTTAGCCTATTCTTTGAGAACTACTCGATCTGACTCACGTTACATAATAATATTTCATGTAAATTGATGAATACGACATGTCGAGACATCGTAAACTTTAGACGAGTTATTCCGATCTGATCCCCTGAACCTCCCCCTTCCCTCCTCGATCCCCTGCTTGTTCGTCTTCTTTTTAATTTGTAGACGGCAGTGTGGCTTATTTGCTTTAAATTAATTTTATTATAATATTTAATAGCGGCCTTCAAGGCCGCAATTAAATATTATAATAAAATTAACTTTACCTCATAATATAATAAAATTAAATTTACCTCAAATCCAGTTGAAATTACACAAACATTTTTTACAAGTTTTTGTCACTCAAAAACATTTTTACAAAAAAAAAACAACCGACTTCCAAATCAAAACACTACAAATTGAAAAATAACTTTAATTTCGGAAGTTGGTGTCTATGGTTCCGCATTTTCGTTTATTGACACCGACTTCCGAAATTAAAGTTATTTTTCAATTTGTAGTGTTTTGATTTGGAAGTCGGTTGTTTTTTTTTGTAAAAATGTTTTTATTTTTCACTTTTTAGTGGGTCAGTTTGTAATTTATCTAAGTTACAATAGCCTAATGCCAACTGTTCATCACCTTTTACAAAATATTGCTTTTCCCGATCCTGGGATGTTAATTGTTGAGGAGTTCTCCCGGTAAGAACCAGGAGAACTCCTCAACAATCACTCATCATACGCATTGTGACGAGCATAAATTGCTTAGCAACCATTTTAAAGTAATCGAATCGCAACCCGTGAAATATTTGTCATTGAGTTGTTCCGATGGCCATCTGTGGTCTTCATTATCAGCTCCACTTTACCAAATGATGATTTCGGAGAGCAACTGCTCAAGTTATTTTAAAAAATACCCAAATCGCTATAGATTTGCCTATACAATTTGAGGGTTTCCCTCGATTTCCATGGGATCCTCTCATGAGATTCCAACTTGATGATAATTAGACCACCTCGAGAGTATACCCTTTCAAATAAAAAAAGAACTTTTGGAATCGGTCCAGCCGTCTTCGAGTAATCGGTGAACATACACAAGGTAGCTACTGTAAACTGTTGGTAGTTCCCTTAACTGTCCTTCGTCTTCATCATCAGACCCTTAATGACAGTCACAACCTATCTAGGTGTAAAGTTCACATCAATACAAATTAATCAAGCCCAAACACAAGGTAACTGCTGTAAATCGTTGAGGAGTCCCCTCGACTGTCTTTCGGCTCCATCATCAGATCGACTCCAGACCTTCATTAAATTGTAGTGCTTTAAAATACTTAATGAAAAAAATAACAAACGCACTTGTCGCTCCTACGATTTTCGAATGTTCCCCTCGATTTCACTGGGATGCCATCATCAGATCCTGGTTTCCTTATCATGGGACCACCAACAAAAAACCTTTCCAACAAAAAAAGAATAATCAAAATCGTTTCATAAACGACGAAGTTATCCGCGAACAAACATAAAAAAAATATATATATATATATATTCGGTCGAATTGAGAAACCTCCTCCTTTTTTTGAAGTCGGTTAAAAAGTGGAAATGTTGAAGTGATCGCAAGCTAGTCTGCTGAGCGTGTGGGAGCTGGTGGAGCCAAGTTACCCAGGACCCAAAGGTCAGCATTCACACTTGGGACCACCAAACCAACAAGAAACGAAACAACACAACAACTGAAACAACGAAATTGTTCCAGTTTAACCAGAAACAAAATATAAGTAATTTAAAGTCAATCGCCTTTTAATAAATTATATTCTGAACATAATTCTCTGAATGGGATTGATCAAATTAATTTCTAGAACAACTTAAATCTATCTTGATTGTGATAAGTGTAATAACTCAAATTGAGGAGACTATAACTTGAACACCAAACATTATTTTCCATTCCCCAAATATTTAGAACATTGATCACACCAAAACGCACTTTATTCTCTCAGTTTTACGGTTCCTAATACATCGCATAAAACTATTGCTAGTAATATCAACAGTAAATTAAACTTGGTACCCAGATCAGTTGTTTCTGGCATCTCACTCTTCAAATTAGCGACTTATTGCCTCTGATATTAGGCTGGAATTTGTTTGGCGAGCTTTAATTAAACGTGTCTCGCTCAGCTATCATTAAGAGAGAAATCAAATCATCTGTAATTCATTACCAATAATAATTTATCCATCTACATAGTTAGAGATAAGAAAAATTACTTAATATTGCAGCAATTAGTTCCCGAAACCAGGGGGGTAATTTCGAAACACTACCTATCAGTAGCAATGGTTTCATGTTACAGTTCGACAACTTTCATTGCGTTATTTTCGTTGTTGAGCAGACACATTTTTCGAAGATATGAAGCAATGATGATGAAGCAAGGATTGGCAATATCCTTCGAAATGATTCAGATTGAGATTGATAGTGTGTTACACAATATTAGGGTGCTGCTTTCTTGTTCTTGTATATGTTACCGGCCAAACCCGATTTTAGGATGAACTAGTTTCGCCTAGGCCAAACCAGTTCATTCGCTCGCTCTTGCATCCTATGTCTACGGAGCCCGGCCCCGCGGGGCTCCTATTTCTGTGAAAAGGGTTTAAAGTAACCTAACCAAACCTAACCTCGGAGTGCCTTTCGCTCGCTCTTGCATCCTACGTTGCCGGTGAACTGGTTTGGCCTAGGCGAAACTAGTTCATCCTAAAGTCGGGTTTGGCCGGTAACATACGTACCACGAAGCTATGACACAAAGGGAATGATGAAACTAGAATCATAACTATTCTATATTTTACTTGCATAAAACATAATTACTGTACGTGTTTTTTGTGTCCATCTAGATCTGATCAGTCGCTTCTTCACGAAAGAAGTAAACCGAACACAAAAAATATTTCCGAAACGGAACAAACATCTTCACAAACTTTCACAATCCGTGGGGTCCGAGATCGAGTATTTCGGGACATCGCCAAGCGGTTGGTCGACTCTTCACGTGACCAGAGGGCTGGCCTATGTTTAGGTCAAAGAATCAGCATTGCCATCCAACGTGGCAACGCTGCCAGCCTTTTGGGCACTAACAGCGATGCTGACGAATTTTTTGATGCCCTATGCCCTACCCTTTTTTCTGTTTATACTTGTATGTACATAATAATTACGTTTTAGTGTTATATTGTGTATTGTATTTATGTAGTGTGTATAGTTTGACAGTAGTACATACTTAACTAAATACTACTTCCTACTATAATATTATAAACGCGAAAGTTTGTCAGGGTGGGTGGATGGATGAATAGATGAATAGCTGGATGGATGGATGTTAGTTACTCTTTCATGCAAAAACTACTGAACGGATTTTGATTAAACTTTACAGTATTCATAAGACATGTATAAGCTATACCAGGTTATACATACTCGTCATAGGATACTTTTTATCCTGGTATTGCCACGGGATTGACACTTATGTTAGTGAAACCGCGGGTGCTGCTAGTAGACAGTATATAATCAAGAAGTAAGGATAAGAGAATTTCCAAATATAAAAATCAGATCCGCAACTAAATTACCGCGCCATAAATAAAAAGCACTTCAACTTTAAATATTACTATCGTAACGATCGACGTGAGAATACTGTGTAGTATGTAAATAATCTGATTTAAAACATAAACCGGTACAGAACTAACTTTTATAACAAACTTTATGTGACAGTAAAACTGAGTTTTTACTAACAATTCAGTGCCTGGAGCGTGGAAACTGACGCTATGGTCAACAACCCGGAGATGAGAATGGATCTATCCACCGTTTTCAAGGTCAAGGCCTTCCGGGCTCCACGTGTACGGGATCGGTTGCACTTGGTGATGAGTCCGATGAGGGTTGCTAAGCATGGCGGGCTGATACCAGTCCAGGGTGCAGTGAATGTATCCCCCGGGCGGAGGGCCCGTATGATAGTAGAAAGAACTCTCCCCAGAAGGACGGTATCCATGAGAATTTTGCCACGGAAAAAAAGGGGAGACAAAACCTGGAAGTGCTTATTTATTATCAAGCAGCATGTGAGCAAGTGGGAGCAACGTAGCGCAATGTGCAATCGCGAAATATTAGTCGCTCGGAGAATTTATCTTTCCTGTCGCTATCTTGATTTTTTCGGTGTATTCTTAATGATGTTTTGTTGTTTGTCATCATCATAATCAGCCTAGCCTTTTCCCAACTATTATGGTCGGCTTCTAGTCAAACCGGTTGCAGCTGAAAAATAATAACAAGTTTGTATCATAAGTAAATCGAATCAGAATATCCGACTACTTTCAATATAAGACAAAATACAGCAGCATGAAGAAGATCTCTCCTAAATATAAACAGACTTCTCAAATTGATGCGCAAGTAAAATAAATATAAACTTCCCATCAAGTTTTATTTCTGACTACATCAAGATCAGTTGTCTTTTTAAGGAAAGATTATAAATACTGTACTGGGAATTGTGGAATCCACATAAATGTTCCACACTGAAAACTGTCGAACATTGATAGAAAGTTCTTTGACATGCGCATTTTTATTGCCGGGGTTATGCGGCTAGTGAAATTGCGTGCAGCTTTTATTCCAAAGAGATTCCCAGTTTTTTCTGATGAATTATCTAAAGATGTTTGTTAAAGTAGATGGACTTGAAAACTTGAACTTTCGGCTACTATGTATTCTATGTTTTCAGTACTTTTAGGAAGTAGTTAAAAGTGAGATTAGTTTTGTTTCAATATCCTTTACGAACTCTTTGAACAGAGACAGGTTTACCACAGTTTACTTCTGCCACCCAAAGCCATACAATATTTTCTCAATGTTTGTTTTATAATATTATTAGGTACACAACCCAGAGACGCAAATAACGAAGAAGCTCCCAATCTCGCCCGAAGGTGACACTGTGACATTTAATTACGTAGATTATATAAGAACTCATACAACTACTTGCGTCATACTTTATGGCATAATAGCCTGCTTGTGGCTGTGACGTCTTTGCATAAGTATTGAATGAAAATTATTTTATGCACTTAGTTAAATGGACAATAATAGGTATCAGATATTTATTTAACGGCACATAGCCATTATCAGTCAATTCCAGGTCCATTGCGGCTGCCGAGCTATCGTGGGTGCCTACCCACGATAGCTCGGCAGCCGGGAGGGCGAGGAGAATCTAAACCACGTATTCAAGAAGATCAACGAAACGATTATTATTCAAACAAAATATTAACAGGGCCGTAATCCACACTTCCCAACTAATTAAAATATAGCGACGCTCCACCGAACACGTTTTGCTTGACCACGATGCAAGCGGATCCTGCCTCGTATATCGGCTGCCTGCAAAAGAGCCCGAGTTGCGTCAGAGTGAAGGAATGTCAACCCGCGACGTTTCTTGACACTCTCAAAACGTCGAAGCGCCGTCATATTTATTAAAATCTCCCTACCACTATCATTACAAGTGTATACCTAATGCGATAGCGTGGTCTTAAAATTAACTTAACTTACAATTTAAAATTCGACCCCACTGGGCACGAGTGGGATATAAAAGTTTCGTTCCTCCCCCAGTGGTTAGTACAAGTAAGTATTAACATCTAAAAATAATATTATTATTTAAAAAAAAACAAACGTTGCCCCACTAGGAATTTCTCCTGTATTGTGGGTGCGTTTACAAACATTTAAACTCACATACACAAACAGCCAGACCCGGAACAACTACTTGTAGGTCATACAAATATTTGTTCCGTGCGGGAATCGAACCCGCGATACGCAGCACAGCGGTCAATCGCTTAACCACTGCGCCAACCGTGCCTTCATCACTAAATATTCTCAAAAGTTCAACACAATTGCAGTTTGATATTTTTATTCTGCGTGCATCAGTAAGAAGTTACTCTACGTTTATAAATTCGTTTAAGAATAGAGAGATTTTGTTCTCCAGCATTGGGAATAAGTATGATAAACTACCGCCAATATATTCTGTAAAACTCTCACTGTGAAAATTTTGGTGAAGTGAGCCTGAAGTGTGCTGTCAATAGTCTTAGCATTATCTGGAAAAGAAAAGAGTGGCGGCTCAGTGGTAACGGACACAACTTACGAGTTGCAGGTCGTAGGTTCGAACCCAGACAGGCGCTTTACTTTGTGTAAATTATTTCATCACCACTGCTCTCAAAATGGTGAAGGGAAACATCGTGAGGAAACCGGCATGTCCTAGAACCAAAAATTCGAAGACATGTGACATCCACCAACCCGGACTGGGCCCGCGTGGTTGATTACGGCCCATACCCTCTCTCTGAGAGGAGGCCTGTGTCCCAGCAGTGGGAAGATTGTAGGCTAATTTTGATTATCTGGAATGACTTAATGCTAGGACACTATTGACAGCTCTTTTCGTTTAAGTTTTTACGATGAGATTTTTACAGAATATATCGGCTGATCAGAGTAGGTGCATAGTGCTGACAACGGCACCCACGTTATCACCAATAAACGACGCGCGGTCAACCAGTGGACCTCGCGTCGCTTATAACATTATCGCATTGGCAATGTGCAGTCAACGCAAGGCAAGCATGCGAGCAGCGAGTTGTCCCCGAGTGGTCCACCCGCCGTCCGCGCGTGGAGGGCTTACGACCGAGGCGATGCGGTGACGCTACGGAGTTGATGTAGTGAGCGCATACCCATACAAGTTCAAATAAAGAATACTAGCCGCAGGAGGCGAGGCGGTGCGGAGTGGGTGCCGGGTGGCTCTAATGAGCTGTGACCTTTAAGCCTCAGACTGGAAGATGGTTTCGATGAATAAGATAAGTTTTGGTATTTTTCTTTGTAATACCAAAACGTTACGTGTACATTTTCACCCGATTGCTTTAGAAGGACGGTAACCAGAAGATTTTTAATCATCTATTACCATAGGTTCTCAACTTTGTTTTACCCACCGCCCACTTTGAGGATTTTTTTTTCTAGAGCTCCCCAATTTTTTTACTTGTTATCTGTCGCGAATCTGAAACAGCTTTTGGCACGATTATATTAAAACGTGTAATATTATACAGTCGTAAGATAGGATATAATTTTCTCTGGGTCTTCTGCCCCCCTTAAAGTCTCAAACTCCCACGTGGGGGTGTTATCGCCCACGTTGAGAGCCTATAATCTATACTAATATCATAAAGAGGTATAATTTGAGAGAGGTTTGTTTTTATGTAGGTAATCTTGGAAACTACTGATATGATTCCGAATTTTTTTTCACAAATGGGTTGCTACAGTATCTATGTATTGCCGAGTGTCCGAGTGATATATTTTATGATAAGAGCGTTTACGACGTACGGCATTTCATACAAACTTTCAAGCCCTTGTTTTTCGAAATGAATGAACTAATTTTAATGATACTTCATACGCATAAGCAAAATACAAAGATCTAAAAAGTTACTTAAGAATATTTCCGAAAAATACTGTTACAGTCAAATTAGACCGATCTTAAATTTTCCATAGAAACAGAGATTTCCAGTTGTCTTTTTTTAAATAAGATATTTCGAAAATGTTCTTAAGAGCGTTTACGACGTACGGCATTTCATACAAACTTTCAAGCCCTTATTTTTCGAAACGAATGAACCGATTTTAATGAAACTTCATACGCATAAGCAGGATATAAGGGTCTAAAAAGTTAGCAGAGAACATTTTTGAAAAATTGTGTTACAGCCAAATTAGACCGGTTTTAAATTTTCCATAGAACCAGAAATTTCCAGTTATCTTTTTTTAAAGAAGACAATTCGAAAATTTTCTCTGCTAGCTTTTTAGACCTTTGTATCCAGCTTATGCGTATGAAGTTTTATTAGAATCGGTTCATTCATTTCGAAAAATAAGGCTTGAAAGTTTGTATGAAATGCCGTACGGCGTAAACGCTCTTAAGTGACTTTTTAAATCCTGCTTATGCGTAAAAATTTTTATTAAAATCGGTTCATTCATTTCGAAAAACAAGGGCTTGAAAGTTTGTATGAAATGCCATACCTACGTCGTAAACGCTCACACGGATGAAGCCTGCATAAATCAAAAGAATATTTCGATGCCGAGCCCCTTTTCGCCCGTCTGTAATCATTTGATGGTCATGTGGTCATTCACATACAGAACAAACAACTCACCACGCGTATCATGAAAAGGGTGTCTTTACACAAATACATGAGGATTTCCGGTCATAGCACTCTCTTTAAAGACGAGGAAATTGTCAGCGGAGTATTAAACTGAGTTTAATGCTCTCTTCGAACAAAAGCTAGCCATGAAAGATATGAAACGAATAACGGGTTCGTCAAACACCGGTAGGTACCGTGGGTTTGCAGGGTACATGGATGTGGGTTTTTAACCCATCAATAGTAAGTTGGGTGGGTTTTTAACCCGTCATTAATAACAGTGACAAAATTCCAAGAATATACGAATATCAAAAAAAAAACAATTTCATGCCAGGATGATAAATTATTTTCAGGCCTGAAATAAGTATTCAAAAAGAGCAGCTATAAGAAAATATACCTCCATATCAAAACCAGTAATTATATAGTAATTACTACTTTCAAAGAGAAATTAAAGGAAAACTAAAAACCGACATCTCCAAAAGTCCAAGCCCGTTGAGTAAACCGCTACCCTCTTCAACAGCCAAAAAAACGAATTAGCTCGATAAACGATGATGACATCACAGAAGAGTCTTGACTTTGAACCACATAGCAAGAACATACGGAAGGATTAGCTCAATTTAATTATTTACAAAGTTTTCGTATGTAGGTACGGCTTGGGGTCGACCTTAACCAGCATGTTGAGATTACATCAGGTTAAGAGCAATGAGCAGTGATTTGATCACCCCTGCACTCAAAACTGTAAAAGAGAACATCGTGAGGAAACCGGCATGTCCTAGACACAAAAATTCGAAGACATGGGACATCTACCAATCAAGCACTGGGCCGCATGGTAGATTACAGCCCACTGCCTCTTGCAGAAAGGAAGTCTATGTCCCAGCAGTGGACTGTCATCTATAGGCTGGAGACGAATCGAATAGATCGACCATGCAAAGTAAGGAACCTGGTATAATGCGGGCTGTTACTCTTTCCCACAATGTCAGGAGTTAATCTTCTCCATCTGCCTACTGTTTGTTTACGCTACGCAATGAAAGGGTGTGATGTGTGGCGACGGGGTCGTCGACCTGTGACGTAGTTCATAGAGTACGTGACTAAAATACTGAAGTCAGCAGGCGGAGTGATGGCTACTGTTTTATGATCTTACTAATACTTTATTGGTATAAAAAACAAGGGGGTGGAAGCAGTTTTTTATATCTATCTGGGCACTGGGTGAAAAGTTAGTAACCAAGTATTTGTTTAATATGTAATCTAATTTAATAAAGAGGATAAAATGAGTTAGTAGGGGATAACCTTCTACATTAAATTAAATAACAAACTATTATTAAAATAAAAATACAATAACCTAACCTAACTACTATTAAAATAAAAATATAATATCCTAACTGAACCAAAACTATTAACAAACTAAAATATAGCGTCGAAATATTCCTCCGCATCGCTGTCGACTGGTAATGTACCCAAGAGACTGGCGATATAAATAATATGAAAATGCTAAGTCTGAAATAACCAATATAGCTAAAAATTTATACCAGACTACATTTTCCACAGTAATAGAAAATCGTGCATCGAACTCTTGTCTTCAAAATCGGTTAATTTATAGCGAAATTGAACTTCCTTTACAGGCGTCTCGTTCATGGGGAATCACGTTCTATTAGCCATAAACTGATTTTATTCTGACATTGGCATCTTGCATTGTAGACATACAATTTTATTATTAAGGTTTTTATTATTAAGATTAAATAAAGTTTATATAGCGTATCGGTATATTCCAAGTAACAAAAATGACTGGTATTAATTGCACATAATTATTTAAACTATTCTTTAACAGAACTGGAAACGCATAGTGAAAGGAAGCCAGTTGGCACTTTTATAACTAAACGGAATAAGTTGAGTTTTAATATTTTTAGGCACATTCTACGAAACAAAATTCATCAACTAGCCTCTTGGTGTATTAAAACTCGATGCAGACATACCTATTCTAGGTTGGTCCTTATTTACATGTTCGTGCGCGGAATTTAATTTTCAGAAACACGTTTTCGAGGTACTTTCCACGTTAATAAGTAGGTATGGCCGCATCCAGACGTTTCTGGTGAACTATAGGTACTAATCGCAGGACAGGTCGTTGTTTAGATCCTGGGACGATGGTGATGAAAATAAATACGTCTTAGGGCTTTCTGTAGCAATATACCTACACTGAACGCCGTCTATCATTTACTTACCTACACCTTCATCAGTCAATCCAACCAACTATAATAGTAGGTCAACATTGGATTTTTTACTGTGTCCTAACTATGCGCGATGGTTTACATGAACTATGACGCGCGCCGACGTCAGTTGCTTTCGGTTAGTACTAGGACACAGGAGACAACCACGCAAACTTGAATCATTCCACTTTTCCCGACCGGCCGCCCCACTAGTGGGGCAAAGTGGAACGCCTAAAATTTTGCAGTGGAATCTGCCCCATTATTTAGATTTAGTGGGGCAGATTCCACTACTCTAAAATCTTGTTGAATTCTGCGCCACTAGGGTTACCTTAGAATTAAATAAGACATTTTTGTTTTGTTTTTTCCTATTTGTTTCTAGAAGGAAACGGTTTGTAAATCACAGATTAATTACACGATTTGTTACAAATAAAATAATGATTTTAACTACAATAAACTTTTAAAATCACAGATATACGTACCTACGATTTATTATATTATATAATAAATCTAAATTAATAGTATATTATATATACTATAATATTACCTATATATGTATAATATATTATTATACCTATTATATTTATTTTACCACATCACAGTACCAATTTAGCAAACAGTATTCTTGCCCACAAAAACATAATAATATGTTAATATATGGTCTGAATCAGTTTTGGAGTCAGACAATATCAACGCTAAACTGACTCTTACCTATTAACCTAAAACCGGTGAATATGCTGGCTTGAAGCAGATAGAATTAATTAGCAATTGAGGTTAGGTATATTTTGCGGATATAATGGAGCAACACAGACTTGCATTAACGATAATAGTTATACTGTAATAAACGATGTGAAAGTGGCCATTCGACGACAATGTGATTTGGTATATGTAGGCCTAGTTAATTATGTATCCATTATGAAAGTGCTAGATTGTCGGGTATTTAAGGTTTGTCATACTTTGTTGCTTATAATTTAAGGCTAGGCAACAACAGGCTGTCTATTAGATATCTCTTAGAAGGGTATATGGTAACTTAGAAATGTATCAAGATATACCTGGACACCTTACCTTAGTTTCATTATAGATACCTTACAAGATTGGCAAGTAGGTAGCTAGGTAGGTATAGGTACCTAATTTATCTACCACCGAAACCGTGTTTCATTAAAGTCAATTAGGACTACGTTTTGACAAGAAAATAGTCTACGTCTCAAATGTTATCAAAATCATGATAACAATGTTCTTCGCCAGAAAACCCACGAAAACGTGCCAGACAAAGAATATTAGGTCAGTGGTTTTCCACGAAACGATTAATATGCTAGTGGAAATTATCGAGGCTACCCTACTGAACTATGCACATACGTAAATAGGAACTGTGAGACAGGGAGCTGTTGACCGTAAACCCTCTGTGGAATGATCAATCACTTAGTTGACGCAGAGCTGGTCCAGTGAAGATATCCCTTGAAAGGATTTTGGAAGGATATTTTGGTAAATGGATTATTATGTGCCTTTATACTTAGTAATTGTTTTAACGAAACGAATGTGGGCAATATTTATGACTAGCAATCTAAAGATCGACATTACTTCGATCTCCAACCGTTGCACATGCAATATTCACGATTTAAAATAAATACCAGCCAAGTGCGTGTCGAACCACGCACACAACGCACAGTGAAGGGTTCCGTAGTTAGGATGAATAATTAACACACTGACCGCAGAAATAAGTTTGTATTTCATAGTAGAAAAAAAAATCTTCTGGAAAATACAGAGTTATTACTGCGGTTGCTACCGAACATAGCCCATATCTCACAAAGAAGACTCAATTTAAAAAAAAAAAATACTTAGAAACATCATCTTTTTAATTATGTGATCCAATGATACCTCACATGTTTATGTGATTTCATTTTTTTTTCATCCCTCCATTACAAATGTTTGGGGAATGCCACGCCAAGTTATTTTATTCGTAATTTCACTGCACCATTGTTTAACAATGCGCAGAATACACCTTCCCAATTTTCATCGATATAGTGCCATAAGTCGAGTAAAATGGCTGTTTGACTTCCGAACTGTCGGGCAGACGGATGGATTGACAAACGAACATTTTTTATTTTTATTAAGAGGAACAGCAAACAGTTACATTATGGAAACTTAAAACTAGTATAACAGTATTTGTATTTTGCTAATAATGTAACCCACAACACTGTCCACGGGTTATCATAAACATATAAAAAAAAAAACAATAATCGCTAGGGGTGAAAAAAAATAAGATTAAAAAAAGTTAAAAATAATAAAATAAAAGAAAAATGACAAATTAAAACAAAAATAAAAAGTGTACAACCAGGTCAGATTTAAAGCGATAATTTGAAGTTTACAACAATATATTATGTATTATTTCTAAGAGTTTTGAAGATAAGACCTTTGAATTTTCCTATTGGGCTATTGAAGATGTCAATATTTACAAAACTTTTATTGTACAAGTCAACCATGCGGCGGATGGGCGAGCGTAGGCCGGAGTTGGTTCGACAGGAGGGTATTGCAAACAGCGTTCCTGCGCGCACCTGACGCCTGTGGTAGGTTCTAGGTATTGCGTAGCAGATCATGTTATTAAGGTTTATACAATTGAATTTATTTCTAACAATTTTGTATAGCGTGATAGCTTCAAGGTATTTTCTACGACAGCTTAATGATAAAAGTTTGTACTTGCTGAGTAATTGGGCATAAGGTATGTAAGATTTGTGGCACCTGTAGTGCATAGCACGTAGAAATTTGTATTGTACATTTTCAATAATTTCCGTGTATTTCTTATAAAAGGGGTTCCATATCGAAACCGCATACTCTAATTGTGATCGAACTAGGGCTTTATACAGGCATAAATAAGATGAGGTTCTTTTAAAGTTAAGGGTGGACCGCATAATAAATCCATACATCTGATAAGCTTTGCTTACAATTTTATCGATATGCAGGTCTAAACAGAGTCTTGAGTCAAATATAACACCCAGATCCCGAATAGAGTTCAATTTAGCAAGTGGTATGTGACATAGGGTGTATTTAAAATTAATAACGTTCTTTTTTTTGGTGAAAGTAATGTAATTACACTTAGGTAAACTTAGCTTGAGCTTATTACTGGCACAGTATTCGGATAGTCGGTCCAGGTCCTGCTGGAAAAGAGCACAATCATCAACAGTTTTCACTGATTTGTACACCTTCAGATCGTCTGCGTACAAAAGGAACTGAGTATACTGGAAACATTTCCCTATGTCGTTGATGAATATGTCGAATAATAAAGGCCCAAGGATAGAACCCTGTGGAACACCAGATGTTAACTTGGTAATGTTCGACCTGTACCCGTTGATTACGACACTCTGGCATCGGTTAGTGATATACGATACGAACCAACGCAATAAATTTCCTCTGATTCCATTGAAGGCGATTTTATTGAGTAGTAATTCGTGATCCACCCTGTCAAAGGCCTTGCAAAAATCTGTGTACACAGTGTCCACCTGTTCATTAGAATCAATGCTATCAAACAAGAAACTAGAGAAAGATAGAAGGTTTGTGGTAGTAGATCTATGTTTGACAAAGCCGTGTTGTTCCTGTATAATGACATGGTGCAGCAATGGATATATTTCGTTATGAACAAGTTTCTCAAAAACCTTTGACAAGGTGGAGAGGATGGAGATTGGACGGTAATTTTCAACGTTATTTTTGGAACCATTCTTGTGTACAGGTGTGATATTAGCGTATTTCCACCGGTTGGGAAACACGCCCTCGGTAATACACTTATTATAAATAATACTTAACGGCTTATAAATGCAAGCTGCAGTGTTCCGAAGAAAAAGTGCTGGTATTCCATCAGGTCCAGGTCCTTTGGAAGGATCCAATGACTTGAGTTCTTTCAACACCTTTTCCTCGCTAAAGTGTAAGTCAGTAGTAATTTCGCTAGTTACAGAAGTTTCTGTTGCAGGTTGCCATTGTGATAGTAGTGGAGAAGCAGGTTCATATACTGAGTAAAAGAAATCAGAGAACATATTACAAATGACCTCAGGCTTGTTGGATTCTGTATTATTATAGTGAACTTTTGCTGGAATAATTGGTTTGTCCTTTCGGTTTGACACATATGTCCAGAAGTGTTTAACA
This sequence comes from Mesoligia furuncula, assembly GCA_916614155.1. Taxonomy (NCBI): domain Eukaryota; kingdom Metazoa; phylum Arthropoda; class Insecta; order Lepidoptera; family Noctuidae; genus Mesoligia; species Mesoligia furuncula. The sequence goes on from OU744805.1 coordinate 1,317,904, forward strand.
TTAGTGCGTAAACTGTCTTCAATCGACTTTATATACGTAGCGAAGCATTTACCACACAAATCTTTAAAGTTTGTTCTATGCAGAGCGAATGCTTCATAGTCTGATATATTATTGTACTTTTTCCACTTAACCCAAACCTTCTGTTTTTTTTTAAACAATCTTATCAAGGGACGAGAGAACCAAACTGGAAATGTGAGAGGTTTATAATTAGTCAGAGGCGTGTGAGGCTTAATGATCTCATCCAGCTTGTCATAAAATACAGACAAAGCGTTCTCAGAATTTTCATGTGTAAGGAGCTCAGGCCAATCCGTTTCCTGTATCATTTTGTTGATTAGATCATAGTTCGCCTTGTAAAAATTGTATTTTTGTACATATTGTTTTTTCAGGGGAGGGGTTTTTACATTTATATTTGTATCACAAACGAACGGAGGGTGGTATACATCTATAGGTAGTAAAGAAGTGGACTCGAGTTTTACGTAACAGGAACTATTAGATATTATAAGGTCAAGTGTTTTGCCTTTAGCGTTAAGCAAGTTATTGTATTGCGAGGCATTTAAAAGTGATAAAAAGTTGTTTAGGTGGTTACAAGTCATGTTGGAACTGACGCAAAAAGAAGCACTAGGTGGGGAGCCCGGCGAAGCTGACATGTTCCATGTCGTGTCGGGAATATTATAATCCCCAAGTATATAAAAGTAATCAACATTAGGATTGGCTAAAACGTGGTAGAGTAGTTCAAAGTGCCTCGCATATATGTGCTCAGGGGTTGTGGGTGGTATGTATGCAGCAACGACAACATGACGCTTCTTATTCTGGTCACTCGGTATTTCAATGGCAACCTGCTCGTTGTGGCTATGCCACGGAGTAATATTTAGGTATGCATTTAGGTCAATCTCAGTGGATCTGAGAGTCTTTAGTATTGCCACTAAAACACCACCCCCATCCAGCTTCTTCGTAGCCGTGCGATCGCGATCACACCTGTACACAGTGTAGCGCTGGTCGATGAACTCGCTATTATTGATTTCCGGTGTTAGCCATGTTTCGGTCAGTACGATGATATCGTACGTTCGCGAAAGGATGTTCATGCTTAAAGTATGCAGTTTCGTACGGGTGCCCCTACAGTTTTGATAATAAATAGATAAATTGTTACGAGTCACAGGTGCTGGTGGGATATTAAATTGTGTTAGATAAATATGTTAGCAGCGCAAGGGTGCCAGGCAAGAACGAGCTATGTGTGTTATGTGGAAAAACTATGAAACATATAAGATTAATTCCAATTATCCAGCAGCACGAACAAGTAAATGGGGATACTAATTCCATCCTACAATAAGTACATAATTTTGAAATAATATTACATGGCATTTTGACGTAGAGCTTTACAGTGAGATACTTATGAAGATATCCTAAGAGTGGGCCTGATAAGAAGTTTAAAATTACATAACGTACCAATATGATTAGCCCATTTGATAAACCACCCTTTAGTGATGTGGAAATGTTGGGAAATTCAAGAAATAGGTAACAATATGGTTAACACATGCAGATAATTAGAAAATTCAATTCTGTTAGTACAATAAACAAAAGTAGCAGTATACAGTAGCATAGAACAAATTATAAATGTATCGGTAAAACAAAAGTTATTGATCATTATTATTTGGAGCACTAAGAGGTGGGGACTTATTAATACTATTAATTTTGCGAATATCATCCACTGATCTAACCGCAAAAGAGGGTATTCCGTCCCGTTCACGTACAAGTATAGTTGAGTTTTTAACCCATACATATTTAAAATCATGTTGTTTAGCAGCGTCTTTACATTTTCGAAACAAATGCTTTGTTTTCAGTGTCAGATGTTCATTCATATATATCTTATTCGGCGATCCTGATATTCCAATTTGATCCGTTTTGAGGCCCTTAGCTAAGCGGAAGGCGCTCAGTATGTTATCGCGTATAATCCTTGTAGAAAATTTAACAATGATATTCTTTGGTCTATTATTAGTTTGCTGGGCGTGTTGAACTCTATGAATAGATATTATATCTCTCTGTGATGTTGGGAAACTGATGGCATTGCCAATCATGTCCATTAACTGCAGCAAGTTCTCACCACGCTTTTCAGGGACGTTACAGATTTCAATGTTGCAGTTCCTTGCCTGCTGTTCCAGTAAGTCTAATTTTTGCTCAAGGTTGTTGATTAATATTTGAGATTGGTCGGAGCTGTTGCGGGCTATGACATCTACGCGTTCCTTAAGATCTTTATGCTCGTCAGCTTGGAATTGTACTGAGCATGTTAAATCTGAGACGTTCTGAGCAACAGTATGAACGCGTTCTTTAAGCTTCTCTTGTTCACTTCGGCTACTGCTTATATCTTGTTTTATTTCGGAGAGAGTGCTTTTAATACCATCGTTGAACTTGGATATGCTTAGCTCCATTTCTTCACGCCAGCAGCGCAAGGATCCTCTGATATCATCAGTGAACATAGCCATAGCGTGATCCATGTCACTACGCCATCCCTTTACCGTATTGTTAAGTACCGAGGAGAATGCGTTCAGGTCGCCAATAGCGGAAGTGTGTGCGTCGCCGCCAGTGACAATTGTTGATGCGGAGCCTGATGGAGAGATCGGTGACAAAGTTTGTTGTCCTATGTTATCACAGGACATATTCATAGCATCATCGTCGTAGCTTGTAGGGATATACACAGAGCGATTCAGCGTCGCCAAGTTCGAGCGATCCCGACGTGTGATATTGCTGCAGGGAAGACATTTCCAGTGGGATTTTTGTTCGCGAGTAAATCCTGCAAAATGTTGTTGTGTGATATTGAGACACTCACAGTGGTAAACTCCATCACAGGTATGACATTTTAGTGATAGTGCCACCGTCTCAATCATTTCATCGCAGAGATTACACTTCGAGCTCATTTTGAGAGAACAGAAAAAATATTATGGTACTACCAACGCCACCTAGTGACAAGTGTGAACGCGAGTTGCAAAATTTCTGTGCGCGAGGATCGATTTCGCTATGATCTACGATGTGGGAATGTTGCACGTAGTAGTTCCGATCAATTAGGATAGATGTCGCTGTTCTCAGGCACACTATGGCAAGAATGATATGCAGAATTTGAATAAAAATCGCTCAACACTTTAATTACAGTTTAAGGATCCTGCACTTAGATCTGTGCAGAGATACACCAGAAACACCACAAAAACTGTTATTTCACTGAGATGGTTGCACTTTTGTTTATTATTTCTGTTGTTTTATATTGAAATACAGTACACACCCCTATCCAATTGATAATACACTTTTTAATGTTATTAAAACTTGTTAAAACTATAAGCACAGCCAGGACACTTGTGCCTTCAGACTTTTAACACTCACTTAGGTTGGATTGCACACTTTTACTATTTTTAAAATAAGTATTATTGGGAGTAAGCTTTAACAGGTAAACACCGTTAAAGCGCCACCTAGCGTCTGACGAAATTATAAGGGTTACATTTTTGCCATTTGACTACGCAACCCAAAAAAACAATTTTTCTAATTCTAATTCAAATATGTATTGCTCAACACAGTACATTTTATACATTTCCAGATGTTAAGTGAATGTGCAGTCCACTGGTACCAATTCAGGCATGCAAAATTCATAGTTACTATAGTTATACAGTTTCATAAAATCCAATTAATCGTTACATAATGTCATCAATTAAAAAAAAAAACAATACCTTGTGCAATGATATAAATTCAAATTAATAAGTAAACAATGTCATAGATTCAAATTAAAAGGTAATGTCAGAGTATATAATGTCAAAATAATTAAGGGAATTTACCTATTTATAATTTTTCATGCGTTGTATTATTATAATTATTATTCAAATTAAAATATATATGCTACACAAGTAACTCTTCATTATTTTTTTAAATACACTTAGCAAATATTTAACTCCTGGAAGAACCGAATAAAAGAAGCTAACTTCAATTCCCAATAAACTAAAACAAAGAAACAACTGCATATTATTGAACGGCGTGTTGCGCAAGGCATGTTGAGAGCTTGAGAGATTATACCTTGAGGGCTTCATAGTTGAATGCGCCAAAAAACCCGTCGAACGTCTCACTCTGATCACTACTAACGCTACACATTTCGTATTTCCCCCGAGAACGTCGTGTTTGCCCGACATTCGACATATTTGCATTGGAGATAGTTTCTTCAATGAATCATTTGGAAATATATCCGTCATGTTGATGTGGATAGTTTTGGGAGACAATTTTTCAAGTCTATAAAGATAAAAGGGTGGTATTAGTCGAAGATAAAGTTCTGTACGAGTTGGTAAGGTCACGTATACAACAAGTGTACCTAATAAAATTAAAAACGAATTTTTCATTCCAAATCAAAAATGAAACCTGAAAATCGGTTATTTCCCCAGGAATGAGGTAAGTTAAGGCTTGTTGTGTATTCCAATTACGTAATTTAATATGAAAATCAGTTCTGCAGTCACAAAATGTCAGTTTATGATTCTCACTACAAAGGTTTCCTAAGTTAATTTTCACCTTAAGCAGCCGCGTTTTTAAACGATTTCATGAAAATACAAAGACATTTCAAGATTTAGCACAAAATAAGACATAAACTATATACTTTTAGGCAACAGTAACACTTGACCCGGTTACAAAAGGCTTATAAGTTTCAAGGTTTGCCAGGAACAAGGAGCGAAGTTTCAATGGGACTTGGAACCTCTATTCTAAAGGTAAGTTAGAATTATATTCACTGTTGAAAATTTATCTAACAGGTAGGTAAGCTAAAGGTTTATTATTTAGTGTTAAAGTTTTGGGCTTTGTGGCTAAATAAATATATATACACTTAGTTAGATAATATTATATTGTTTATTCTATTAAGGTAGGTAATTATCGCTTACCTATAGGTACTCGTACTATAAACACTGGAATTTCACCCTGATTGCGTAACACCATAGAAATAACACACTATCAAAGGATATTGCTATTCCATTGCTTCATATGCTCGAAAAATTGGTTTGCTCAACAACGTAAATAAATAACGCAATGAATGCAGTTGTTGAACTGTCAAAATTATAGCCATTCCTACTGTTAGTGTGTTACGTAATTATTTCGAGTGAGAGTCCAACGCGCGACTCAAAGCACCAAACGGCTTTGCTCGACCAGGTTTTCACTTCTTCTAAATCACACTCGTTCTAAATTAGGTACTGTTTGATCAGCTTATTGAGCTGTTAGCCTAAAGCCGCTCCGCCTCGCCGTAGCCGTCGCCTATAATATAACAGTCCAAGATTCGATTTTGAGCATTAGTACGAGTATTCGTTCTCCTCAATCACTGATGTAATGCTCGAATCTGCAATGTTACAGGCGAATGTGTACTGTTACATTACAGGCTAATGTGTACTGTTATATTATAGGTGAATGCTGTCGGGCGGCTGTGAGGCCTTCTTCTTAGCGTGGCGATGGCTTAATATAGAGTCAGCGTTGGAGTCTGCCCAGAATTTAGCTGGAGCGCCTTTAAGATCTTTTTCAATTTTCCCGCTCGAAAACTGGCTCTCATTGCACCGTTTTTAGATTCACAAAGCAGTATGTTTATCATGCATGCTTTTTACTTTGCATTCCCGCCGCGCTAACGCATGAAAGTGTACGCCACAGATAATGACTTAGATATAAACTAGCCAGAGATGTACGTTTTTTTTTAATCATAGCAAAGAGTTTTATTTTTGTAAATATAATTATAAACTGAGTAAATCAATAAAAATAAATAATAATTCCAAATATTATATCGTCGTCGTTTCAGCCGATAGACGTCCACTGCTGGACATAGGCCTCCCCCAATTTTGGGAGGGTTTGCCATAATCGCCACGCTTGGCAGGCGGGTTGGCGATCGCAGTATGGTATGATGTATTATATATAAATTATGATAAACAAATATAATATTTCGTCAAATTAAGTATTTATTTTTGTCAACATTAACATTAAGAAAATTGTGTTCTATAAATATAAATATTCAGTTTTAATATTTTTAGTCTTAGGCTGTTTGGCAGCTTCGAGTCAGTGCGCCTCCTTCAAAATGCGAAGGCACGGAGCAGCGCACGAAAAATAGGGTTGTCCACAAATCCCCATTGAAAATCCCCATCAATGGACAGACCAGAAAACGATTTTAAACAAATTATAATAATAATAATAAAAAACTTTTATTTGCAGACCTTACAGTCCATAATGTTAGTATTTACATAAAATTACTTAATTAACTATTGTTAGTAACACATACAATCACAAAGAAAAAATAATATAAATAAGAAAAAAAACATATAAATAAACTACCTATCGCCGACCTGTGTGTGCAGTCTCACCCACCGGCCAAGCATAGGGCAATCCCACCGGTCACTCAATGCCCTCAACATACTATGGGAGCCGACGCATGTTTTGTGACGGAGAGAAGCGCATCGCTTTCGAATGATGGCATAAAAATCATCCACCCTCGCATCGGCAAACATACCCGAAGCGCTACAAAACCGCGGCAGCCCTACAAGCATTCTGAAGGCATTCTTATATTGTACACGCAGAGCGCTGTATGCCTTCTGTGTATACTTGACCCAAAGGCTGCAGGTGTAAAAAGTCTGACAATAGGCTCTAAATAGCGTCATTTTAACGTCATTTTAAATTATGTAAGTACAGCTATTTGTTACAAAATATTAAGTTCAAGAAATTTTAAATGTAATTTCTTAAATTCAATATTTGATCTTTGATAGTGCATCGAAATGTGCCTAACCCACAGATATCTATGGCCTAACCACTATTTCAATTTAAAATAATATTTTGCTGGAGAAAAAAATTGTTTTCTCCACACGAAAAGCCATTCAAGCCATATATCTAATAATGTTACTAAAACAACCATTACTTCAACCATCACATGACCATTAACTGGCCTGAAGGTAAGTGCTCAATCAGCAGACATATTGCAAGTTTCAAAAGGATTCCTCCTCCGTGGACATAAAGCGTTATGTTACGTGTAAGATACGGTTTCCCGGTAAAGAGTTCCCAGTTACCAGGGCAGGGGTCAGTAGGCCAAGGCCACGTGCAACTGTAAAGATTTAATGGCAGTCTGTTTTGGCCGCATTTCGGGAGCCGTCCGTTTGTAAGCGGGAAGCGGGTGACCTATTTATGAAGTCACAACCTGAATTCAGCTGGTTACTATTGTAGGTAATGGAGAATCGTCAAGAACTCAAAGTTCTATTAGAATTCTAGCATTTGGATGCTGACGAGTCTTTGATTATTGAGGAACTGACTGGTCGGGTCTCTTTGGAGATGCCATCTTTTTGTTATCCATGGCTACAATCTATTCAAACTGCCAGACACAACTGACCCGGCTCCTTCAGACAACTTAAAGTAGTTTCTTGTGTGAATCAAAGATAAATAAAATACACTTCAATCCACTCAGACTTACTAATTTATTATAAAATGCGAAATTTAATCTGTCTGACTATCTGTCTGTTACCTACCTTTCTTAACGGCTGAACGCATTTGAATGACATTAGACACACGGATAAACCATGTCCTGTTATAGGACCCATCAGAATACTTTTATCCCTGTAGTAGGTATACAAGGCGACATACCAAGTGTAGCGAAAATAGACGGAAAGAAACACTTTTCGCTAACTAATACGTTTAATTTGTCTTTAAAATCCAAATGTAGATTATAAAAAAAGATAAAAATATAGGTACAAGTAAAAATGATGACAAAATATTTTAGAAACCGTGACGTGAAAATTGGAAGGAATACCTAGGGATTGTACCAAAAAAATTAAAATTTGAAAACGCGACGAATTTAAAACGTGATTGCAATCAATTTTTAATCCGTACGCGTGCTTAAAAAGGTCCGCAAAAACATAACCCTCCTTCTGACACAGTCGGGTAAAAATAGGAAAGGTATCACACCCGCCGTATTTCAGTTAAAATAAAAAAAATCAAACTATCTACAACATACAAGGTAATACAAGAATAGGGGAGAAATAAAAATATCTGTTTAAAGCAGGCTCCTGTCCGTTGGCGAACACGACCAGCAAATCTGGCTCAGCACGGCTCTGCTCTTCCGTATGGCTACCTACGAATCGGCTGTTGCTCCGGGGAATTTCAGGATGGATAACTTATTGGCAAGCGACTGGGCGGGAGTTGAATCCCGAATCCTTCATTGCGCTCGAGATTCAAGCTAGCCCAAGGCAAAGACACCCTCAGCCCAGAGGAGGATACTCTACTTTTTACACCTACTGTGAGAAAATAATAGCCATAGTACGAAAATTCGCGCCTTGCGTCTACCAATAAGTAGCCAAGACACGATCAATTCGATTTTCAAAAAAAAAGTCTCTTCTACGGTTTTGTCGTGTGTGTCTATTGATATCACTGTAAACCATTCTACCAGCCCTGTATAAAGCTTAGTTTACACAAACGCCACTTATGGAAGTGGCGTTTGTGTGAATGGTTTTGGATGATTGGCTGTATGCATTTTGAATTTAGAACGTCATTGGAGACGCTCGTGAAATTAGAGTAGTTTTGATAAAATGTGATAAATCGACTGTAGTATAGATAGGTTTTATTATTTATTTATTTATTCACAAAATCCACAGCAATCTTAGCGCAGTTTACTTAAAATAAATGAACTAATGTTACAGCCAATTACTATTACGGTATTACGGCGGGGTACGGTATTTGTTATTATTAATGCCAGTTTTAATGTTATTCCATTCCTTTTAAAAAATGGTTCGTAGTTATCTAATTATTCTTACAATATTATGTCTTCGAAAACATGGCAACGATATGAAGAAGCAGTCGTTATGATTTTGTAGGAAATCGAGAATATCATCCACGCGTAGTAAGGGTTTCGAGAATAGCTTTCCTCTTTCTGGCACCAAAGGGTGTTTGTTAGTACTATACTGCCAATTTAGCTGAGCATGTGAGATTCCAAATTCAAATCACATTATTGACCAGCGGGTCATAATGAAATCCAGTACAACATTATTGACCGGCTGTGCCCCCGGCCACTAATGACTCACTTTAGGTTAAGGTTGCTTGACATATAATTTGACATTTTCGAGCAGGTGGTGTGAAAAAAACTTTTAACATGGTCATTGAACATTACTTCACTTTGGAAGTAAAAACTTTAAACAATACCTCACAATACCCTAACAACGATACACATATAACCAATAATAAAAGAATTCGAGTCAAAAATTACTAAGAAAAAAATAAGAAAATTACTCATTTCAGCAGGTGGTGACTGGAGACGGCAACTCGATATTGGTTAAAGGTATATACTATTTGGATCTGTGTTATCAAGTAATTAAATATAGTTTTCTATGTAATATAGTCTTCTCAGTACCATAGTTTTAAAAGGCATTATGTATCGTGACTCGATAAGCCAATCACAACTTTTTAAGTTAAGTATTACATTTAAAATTCACAATACGTTATTCATATATAACAGAATTATTATCTAAAATATCATACCGAATCTATGGCAATGTATCGTTTAAACGTTCTGTTAAACTGAACTGAACCAAAATGATCATCAAAAAAGCTTTGTATTTGAAAATAATCCATCATGAAAATAATCCATCACGGCTATTCTGAACTGTACTTTGCTCTCGAAGTACCCAACTAATTATATTTGTTTTCAAGAAGTCTCTGGCCTTGGCATATTAGTTCTATCATTTGCTGCACATGAATTTCAAACTAATATCAGGGCAGTGACCGACCAGCAATTCATAAAATAGCCTCTGGCCTTGACATACCAGTCCTATCACCTGCTGCGAATGAATTTCAGACTGGTATCAGGGCAGTGACCGACCAGCAGTAAGTTATAAATAAGTAGCCTCTGGCCTTGACATACCAGTCCTATCACCTGCTGCGAATGAATTTCAGACTGGTATCAGGGCAGTGACCGACCAGCAGTATTTATTTTATTTCAATCAGTTTAATTTTTCCTTTAACTTTTTATTTCTACTTTATATCCTTTATTAAACTTCGTTCAGTTCAGCTTATCGAAACTTAAATGAGTTTAACTGATTTTCATTGAAGTTTGCATATCTTCTTCTTTGTGAGCACTTGAAATTACAATCGAATACGACATACATACAATTTTATAATTATGTTCCTATAATAAAAAGCTCACAAGCTTATTTTGAAAATCGTAAAATGTTCTAAACGTCATAGATAAAACTGCATGAAGTACCTACTCTAATCTACTTCATTGTCGCAAATTGTCACAATTTAAAACAGTATAAACTAGGTATAAATCTTAGCTGTTTCCTACCACATCCTATATACCTTAATATATCATACATAGGTATTCCGTTATTGAATTGCTTCTAAAATACTAAGACTACCAAATCACCCTAACAACTAATATTATAAAGGCGAAAGTTTGTGAGTGTGTTTGTATGTTTGTTTGTAGAATAATCTGACAAAAATCAGAATGGTTGTATGTATATTAGTATGGTTTTTATTGTAAAAAGAAAGTTTTAAGAGGTATCTAAATTATTATTTTTTTTTTCTATCGTATCAAATTAGTTGTATTATGTTTTCAACACTTCATTTACTTAGCATATATCCTGAAAATATCATATATTTTTCTGATGTTGTTTACTGTTGTTGATCATATACTTTTCTAATTCCGTGGTACCTAAATAAAACTGTATCTATTGTGTACCTGTGACAACATAATTAGCTAAGTAACTAAGACCTAAGGGGAAGTGACAGTTTCTTTCATACTTGTAAAAATAAATAACTGAACGAAAAACCGATAAAATTTTCTATTTATGGTTAATGTAAACAGGATGTTTTAAGTAGGAACAAAGAGTAAAGTAATATAATAGGAACCTACTTCATAGTGTGTTTTATCTCAAAATTAAATGAGGTTATCCTACACTACATCTGGAATCAGTAAGTTTAATGTTTTTGCATTATACTACTCTTTTCTATTATTGTATTCTCAAATATTATTTTATAGCAATTGGTTCAATGATTATCACGTAATTAACATAGTCAAAACATACTAATTATTGTCCTTGATAAGCCAAGTGTGAACTAAATGTTACATATTAAAATCTAAAATTATTTTGCAATACGTAACTTATCAATTTAATCATCTTATCTAATTGCACTTCGTTTTGATGTAAAAGAGCCTCTAAGCGCCTTACCGAGTACCGACTTATGCTAATTCGTAGGTACGGCTGCTCCATTTAATCCTTGGAATGGGTTTCGAAGATATTACAGCAACTTGTAGCTTCGCATTCCCGCTCTCCGAGTTTGCAGCACGATGTCATCGTCGTGGTGAGAGTTGAGAGTCAGCGTCCCGCCGACACCAATGGCTTCCAGCAGAACACCGATTGCTCCAACAGTGATCATGAAAATAGCAAAATAAAATGCATTAGTAAGCGGTTTACGATCCCACTTCTGATGTTAGAAAATATAGTAAAATCTATCTATAAGTGTAGGTATATACATATATATTATATTACCCAAATGTAAAGCTTTGAATATCAGAATGGTTACTAGTTATTTAATGTGTGTAAAGTGCCCATGAATATGGTATGTATGTAGGGAAAGGATTTTATGAAATAAAGCACAGAAAGACAAGGCTAGACATTTATTTCAATTTAGTCTTGTCAGTAATTTATCAGAAAGCTAGTCGTCCGTTCCAAATCTAGGTCATCAAGGAGAAGAAGGACAAGAAACTCCTTGGAAACAACAATTAACAAATTTATTACATTGTCATACATTATCGTTATTTTAATAACAATTAATTCTATCTCTTGGACAATGGTCCAAGGAACTCAGAATAATAGCAACATAATAACAATAGCTAGGAATATTCCAATAAACACTTTAACACATTAGCAATATTGGCCATATTACAACAATACAGAACAACATAGTTATCAGCAATAATCAAGATAATAATATTAACTTACATGACATCTGGCCGATCTATTCCACATAATAGGTATCTACTAATTAACTGAACATCTACCGGACAACAACTGCCCTGATAAAGTCATTACTGTCCTTTTTATATCCTCCCAACGTCTTTTACGTCAAACATCTTACCGCCATTTTGAACCAATCACAGATCATCATAGATTATGGATTAATATCTTCCAACACAGGTAATGATAAACAAATCTTATATAGAGAAACCGTTTTAAAACATTATAATGTGATTAAGCAATTTAATGAGAGTTGATTCGTAATTCTTACAAGTCTTTAAAAATAATATAACATCAACTGACAATATTGTGCCAATCATTTGAAACAGCCTACTATATTAAAATAGCAATATTAAATCAATGATATACTACAAGTGTTATTAAATATTACTTAATAATTTATAGTCATAGCATTTATGTGATTTTTACAACTTAAGACTTTATTTTTTTGTAAACACAATATTCAGTCAAATTAGGTACTTTCACATTAATGCTATTTATATAATTCGTAAATGTGACAGATGCCATTAGCCAACAAACGATATTCTAACATTAAAATTATATCAGAAAGAATAATCACACCGCATTATATTGTAGTCTTTGGAATAATCCAACACGGCCATACTGACATGTACTTCGTTCTCGAAGTACCTATGAATATACAGTCCCACAAAAACGAGAGCGACCAACTCAACAGAAAGTTATACATTGTTTCTTATTAGAGGTGCCGAGAGCCAATAATAACTTTTTTTTTACTAATGTATCTAAATACCTTTGCAACTTCTGCTAGTGTAATAGAAAAACGTTAAGTAACAACTTTTGAAACAAAGCAATAACCAGCGAACATGAAAATAATTCAAATAACTCATCGCTCGGTCAATCTGACAATGTTATTGACAACTATTCAGTAAACACATTTTCTGTTAACACTTTAATAGTAGATTATGCACCGAGGGGCCAAAGTTGTGTCTTATGTCACGGGCGTCATATTGAATCTGATAACTATGTTGTTCTGTATTGTTGTAATATGGCCAATATTGCTAATATGTTAAGGTGTTTATTGGAATATTCCTAGCTATTGTTATTATGTTGCTATTATTCTGAGTTCCTTGGAGCAAGAGATAGAATTAATTGTTATTAAAATAACGATAATGTATGACAATGTAATAAATTTGTTAATTGTTGTTTCCAAGGAGTTTCTTGTCCTTCTTCTCCTTGATGACCTAGATTTGGAACGGACAACTAGCTTTCTGATGAATTACTGACAAGACTAAATTGAAATAAATGTCTAGCCTTGTCTTTCTGTGCTTTATTTCATAAAATCCTTTCCCTACATACATACCATATTCATGGGCACTTTACACACATTAAATAACTAGTAACCATTCTGATATTCAAAGCTTTACATTTGGGTAATATAATATATATATACCTACACTTATAGATAGATTCTACTAAATTTTCTAACAAATTTAGTAGAATCTTTGGAATTTTCTTTATTTTGGGTGGAGCCGAGTGTATCGGCTTGCTCTTGAGTTCGGGCCTTAATCAATGAATGAGAAAAAGAACTTTTAATTTTCCATCAGCAGTGGAGACTTTCAAAAACGTCTTCTAGCGAGGAACCAAGATAATACAAAAACACTTTCAGATAAATAAAAATCAGAGATTTAGGCGTTCAGATCGAGAAGAAAAAAATATAATCTTTCACGTCAACAGATTTTCTTCAAGTGAAGTTTAGCACCATAAAAAATGCCATCTGACGTATCAACGATTCGTAATATGAAAAAAACTAAGTAATACATAGCCTGTATTAAAAACGAGGTAGAATATCAACTCCAAGAAGGCTTGATGACGAAAAAAAATAATGCAGGATTTGTTAATGCTGCAGTACCCCCCTTCCAAAAAAAAAAGGATTAGGTGAGGAAGAGAAAAGAAAAAAAAATATATATATTCAGAAGTATAAAAACCCTGTGAGAAATAAACTAACTAAGCCTAAATATCAAGACGATAAGATAAGAAATCGAAATTAAACCTAAATAAACGACATCGAATTGCAGCTGATACTGAATAAATACGAATTCCGGACTTCAATCTAAACATTATCAGTGCAAACTCCAGACGCGTTGACTAAATCTAGAAAGAAAGTAAGAAAACTAAAAACTAATAAGACTAGCCTAACTAAAAAGCTAAAGACTTAAGACCTAAGTAAAAAAGGATCCCAATGAAATATAACTCAAGGGCAAAAGTAACGATAAAAGTTAAATTAACGACTAAGTCGGAGAAAGGACTAATGAAAGAGACTACATAAAACAACCAAAGAACTTAATTCAAACTAAAGACTTATAATCTAAGCGAGAACTAAAGCCGAACAAAGGACTGTTAGTCAAAGAACTTCGAAGAAATAAGAAGCTTATGCATGCTTCTTATAAATAGAAAGAGGGTAATCAATAATAGCAATGACAAACAAAAGAAGGGAAAAAGAAAATTGTTAACCGTATAATTATTGTGATTTATCGATAAGAGTACATCGACAATGTCTCAGCACTAAACTAAATTATCGATACGTGTTAATCGTCCGTATCCCAACACTAAGTGCTGTCATTATGTCATTATGGGAATGACAGTCGCAACGACATCTGCGGGCGAAAAACGGAACTTATAAGCATTGACATAACAGAGAAGTTGTAAACAAGTAGTTTCAATTAGGAACAACTAGATGTCACAGTTAATGTTTTTATTACATAGATATTTATAAATGAGCTTATTTATTTTAATAAATATTAAGGGAATTAAAAGGGGTGAAAAGCGTAACAATAATTGGAATGGAACATTCCGAATGGAAAAAATTAATAGGATTAGGAGTTTTGAAATTACAGAGGAATTATTTAAGAATATCTTTGATATGATATCTACCAGAATGGGGGGAATCAAAATCATGAAGTTCATAAATGGTTCTAGAAATAACACTAGTCACACGGCATTTAATAAAACGAGGAGCTAACTTCCCGGAAAAATAATCATTACTAGAAGATCTCGAAAAATTCTTTCTCCATACAATGTCACCAACATTCAACGTGACGTCTGAACGATGCGAGTTATAAGCTCGTGAATTACGGAGGAAAGCCATAGAAAGATTATCAGCGACTTTCGCATAAACCTCTGCTAATGATGATAAGTTCGAAGCGTACCGAGTCCGACTTTCAGCTAAATTTACACCTTGAGTCTGACTATTAGTACGTGTAGGAACTATGATAACTTCTCTACCAAACATCAGGAAGTTTGGTGAGAAACCTGTGGCTAAATTAATACAGGAGTTGAGATAACATTATGAAACATTCTCATAAAACTTGATAAGGGAAGAATGATTCCACGCGAGTTTGAGCCCGACTTTCAGCTAAATTGACGCTTAGAGTCTGACCATACGCACGGGTAGAACGCATAAGAACTTCCCTACAATACATAGAGAATATTTTAAGAATTTCCTAAATAAAAAAATTTGAACCTCTTTCTTTGAAGTCGGTTAAAAAAGGGACAGACTATAAATACGAACGCTTTTATTAGTCTTTCGTATTAGAATCTGTCAGGAATAATTAAAGTAGACATTTAGAAAATTTTAATGTATTAAGAAAAATGATGGAATAATTACGTACCGTAAAATGCTGTAACTTTGCCTGGATTTTGACGTTTTTTGTTCGTATCTCTGAACCTATTTACTATTACGGCTTCTAAAGACTTGCAGATGGAAAACAGACCTTATGCCTTGCCAGGTAGAACCCAAATCTATTTAAATCATGCCGTCATTCAGAATTACAAGCACTCAAAGTCGTAGGCAAAGTTGTAGGTAAAAGACACAACTTTGCCTAGAAGGATATCTCAATAAATATATTGTTGATATTTTTAGTATTTTTTTTTCCGTGTACATGAGACACCGTGCTTGTCCCCAGCAGTTAGATTATTGCCATGACGATAATATATATTTTTTTACAGCTAATAGGCAATGTTGTAGCAGGTACCAGAAACTTTTCATACAAAAATGTCGTTGACTCTAGGGTTGTCCCAAAAAAATACGGATTATTTTCTTAAACTTTTATTCACTTTGTAAAAAAATAAAACAAATTGCTACTTATGAGTAAAAATCACAAATGTATTGCTTTTTAGCAATACTGGCTTTTCCGATGTGGGCTTCTTCCTCAGTTGTCAACTCTGTAGGTCGACCAAATGGTTTGCTATGCATGTTTTTTGATTTATTAAAAATGGTCTGACGTGGGATCCCAAATTTCTTTTCCGCTTCGTACGACGAAATGATTTTTTTTCGTAAGAGAACTGCAGCAACTTCTGATATTTCTACAGACTAATCGGCATAACTACGAGCTCCTGGTTTTCTCCTGCTTCGTTGTGTATTATTCGGCATTTTTGCATATAACTGCAACAAAGTTAAGACTTACTTAAATACAAAATCATGCCTGTAATCACTGAAGGGTCAGGCAGAGATACACCTCTGCCTCACCCTTACAGGCAATTGAAAAAAAAAAGTGTTTGTCGAAATAAAAATAAGAATGTTCTATTGACATAAAAAAATGTAACATTTTCAATTGAAGCTCTAACTCCTATGTGATACCTGTGTCTCACCCGATTTCGGAACATTAACAATGTATGCAATAAAATTAAAATATCGTAAAATGAAGGGAATTTAGTGCATGCAAGCTCTTGAGTCTCGATATAACCGGGTTCCAAGCTGTGAAAATTTCATGCAAATATGACATTTATATAGTAAAAATATATCAATATTAAAATCCGCCTAGTGACAACCCTAGACCCAGGCAAAGTTGTGTCACTCAAGTTTCCAAAACAGTGCACAACATTGCCTACTAAGTTATTTTAATGAAATCGTGTCCTTTTAATAAAAATATCAAGCAATATGGAAAGTAGATAGTATGTTCTTACCCTGGGATGTTATAGCTGCACGAAAACACCTTTTCTTTAGCTAAAACTTCAAAAGTTACACGACACTAAAAATTTTCACCTACGCGCACCGGTGTTTGTCGGCCAACTGACAGAGTAACAATGAAGCTACCATTACAAAAAATGAAAAATCTGTTGCCCTAATAATGTAAAATCACTACCAAATGGTAGAAAATAAGAAAAAACTAAGCAAACGCGAAATATCGTAATTGAAACGAAATAGGCAAACTTGGGCTTAGTTGGCAAAGTTGCAGCGTTTTACGGTAACTTGAAAATGAGGTTTTTTGTTTAGAAGAATATTTGCGTAATTATAGTATCATATGAGAGGATTACGTTTAAAACTAATATTCCCGTTTGAATTAAGTAAATCGGTCCAAGGTTTTTAGAGTTAGAAAGAATATGGTAAAATGAAAAAATTGCCCAAAGACTAATTCTCTAAAATCGGTATATTTGTCTAAAAAGTTTTTAGTATAGAGATAGGAATAACCTTCGTCTACTATGTTATGATGCAACAAGGACAAAAAAAAATAGGAAAATGTGATAGTATGAATGTACTTATAAAGAGCTAGAAATCCAGTGATCAGTCTGATGGGGAACTGAATGGCAAAATAAAAGCATCAGTCCCTAACAAACTAACACCAAGCGAATCGCAACGCTGAAAAAATCAAAAGCTAAGGCAGTCAGGAAACAACAAAAAACAACCCTCAACTGCCATAGTAAAGACAAAGCTAACAAATATACGGGTCAGATTCCACGTAGCAGGAAAGTGTTAGGTAACGAGTAATACGGCTGATAGAGGAATGGTACGACGACGTGACATCACAGGAACGGCTGGGCTAAGAATTCATAGAAAAAACAAATTGAAACTAGTAAACCATCTGCACCAAAAAAACAAATACGCACAGATGGGCTAGAATCACAAAAAAGACAAATAGAATCTAGCAGATAACCGTGCAAAATCAACGCTTACCTTAGCCACGAAGCCTAAATCATTCGCACACCAAACACACACTACAGGACACAAACTACTTCTAACTAAGGAGTGGAATAAAACCCAGGATAAAGATGTATTTAAAAGGAAGAAATAAAAGCGTTTTATATGTTTTATGGTTCTACAAAATTATTATTTATATTGCATCACAACATAGCACATTATAATTCAACAGATTTCTTTCAAGTGAAGTTTAGCACCATAAAAAATGCCATCTGACGTATCAACGATTCGTAATATGAAAAAAACTAAGTAATACATGGCCTGTATTAAAAACGAGGTAGAATATCAACTCCAAGAAGGCTTGATGACGAAAAAAAATAATGCAGGATTTGTTAATGCTGCACAAGCTACACATTTCCAGTACAAGCTGACCTCTTATTGTGCGGCAATTCGAGGTCAGCTTATACTTGAAACATATGTAGCCTATAATTTCGTTCTCCATTCGGGCAAAAGCTAGTAGCTAATAAATCCGAAACCTCTACATCAATAAACGTCTAATCGAAGATACAAATAAATCATAGGGTTCATTAGCCCAAAGATAGGCCATCAGCCCATGATCCCCGCTTATCGCTTTCACCCAGACCGAGCCCAGGTCGCGGCCCAGGCCGGTCGACCCAAGTCTGCACACATGTTAGTTTATTTACGAGAACCCTGCTTTAGAATCCTATGGGGATAATTAATGATGTGTGGAAAAGGAAGGGAATAACGATGGGATGTAAAGGGCCTCGTGTGTTGTGAGGTAATTAGTGAATGGGCTTTTATTATCGCTGCGTTATTATAAGAGAGAAAGGACTTAGCCGTACCGTAAAATCAGCTTCATAAATCACTAAACGTTCAAAATACACGCAATAATTTGCTGATCCTACGTCAACAATGTTTACAAACTCGCCGTAGGTGAGTATATAATATAAATGTTCCTTACTTACAAAACAGACTGACAAGACGTCTCACCATGGGTTCTATTTTGACGTTTTAGGCAACTGTAGAAAGGACCCTATAAATACCTCTTCAGTAAAATTCAAGAAGAAGCTCTGGCATCGCGAAAAGGAAATAAAAATGTACACTAGGGAAGATGCAACTGCGAAAAGAAAATGTCTGACTCCCGGCTCTTGAGAGAGTTTAAGGAATCATTAAATTAAACCTATTATTAAACTGTTAGATCTCAAGACAAAAATTAATAAAAACATGAAGAGGGGAATTCCCCTGGGCACGATGGACTCAGCATCGAGCATCTGCAGTATGGTGCCTCGTGTGTTGGCTCTTCGGTTTATTCTGTGCCTGGGTCATTCATACCTTCCTCCCGATATGCTGCGGGCTCTGGTGGTACCAGTGGTCCAGAGTAGGACCGGAAACGTCTCGGATAGGTCAAACTATAGGCCGCGATTTCCTTGGCTACCGTCGTGGCTAAGATACTTGACAGTGTGCTTAATTCTCACCTGAATACCCACATCAAACTGCATGATGCCTAGTTTGGGTTTCGGCCAGGGCTGTCAACAGTAACCGCTATTCTTAGTTTAAGTCAAGTATTAAACAGACAGGAAAACACCTGTATAAGCATGATTCCTAGACCTGTCCAAAGCTTTTGTTCTTGTCTCTTTCGACGTTCTCTGGCAGAAAATGTCTGATACCGTGGGCCGCCGGAGCTCGTCTCACTTCTGCGGTACTGGAGCCTCTCTGAGCCAAGTAGGCCAGAGAGTGGCGTGAGGCAGAGTGGCCTGACCTCGCCTTTGTTGTTTAGTCTGTACGTGAATGCAATGATCGAGCGACTCAGCAGTACATGTGTCGGTTGCTTTATTGATGGAGTCTGTTTCAATAATTTAAGCTATGCAGACGACATGGTGCTGCTGACCCCCTCGGTTGGTGCGCTCCGTAAGCTTCTCGATATTTGCGAGTAGTACGCTGCTTCTCATGGCCTTGTATACAACGAAGGCAAGTCAAAATACACGGTCTTCAAGTCCGATACCAAGTGTCCCTCCACCCACCGTCCCTCCTGTGTCCCTCCTGTGGGGTTGCACAGGGTAAACTCTTTTAACTACCTGGGCCACATGGTGACGGATGATTTGAAGGACGACGCAGATATGGAGAGGGAGCGCAGAGCATTGTCGGTTCGGGCTAATATGCTGGCCCATCGGTTCTTCCGATGTGCAGCGGCGGACAAAATAATGCTGTTTAAAGCATATTGCATGTCACTGTACTCGGGGAGCCCGTGGTTCAGCTACACCCAAAAGGCTACAATGCTCTGCGGATCCAGTATAACAACGCATTTAGAGTGCTGTTGCGCTTGCGTCTGCCTCGAATCCCAGAATTAAGCCAAACTTAAGTGGCAGTGGGCAGGGCACATTGGTCGCGGAACAGATGGCCGATGGGGCCGAAAAGTACTGGAGTGGCGACCGCGTACCGGAAGACGTAGCGTTGGAAGGCCTCCCACAAGGTGGACCGGCGACCTTGTGAAGGCTGCAGGAACCCGTTGGATGCGAGAAGCACAGAACCGGTCGAAGTGGAGGTGCTTGGGGGAGGCCTAATGTCCAGCTGGACGTCTTTCGGCTGAAATGATGATGATGATGATATAATTATAATTAGTATATATTAATATTAATATATATTATCCTAACCTGATTATAACTATTAGGTAACAAACTAAAATATGGCGTCGAAATATTGCTCGGCATCGACTGGTAATGTACTCAAGAGACTGGCGGCATTGCATTGTTAGATCTTGGATCTTGGTTAAAAAGATAATGTCATGGGCGGTATCCAAAGCTAGAAGGAACATCTTATATTGTATAACAAATAATGACGCCTTTACGACACTCGTCAATGAGTTGAGATCAAGAAGCTATGTCTGAAGCTGAGATGGTTTATTCATGGTCATGCAGGAACACCTGTACTTTCTGCAAATACATTATTCCTGAAACGTATTGCCAAAAGTACTTAAGTTTTAGATTAAAATATATTTATTTGCTGTTTTGTTGCGGAGGACAGATAGGCAGTCGCTCCATGGAAAGTACTGGTATCAGTGGTATCCAGCTGCATCCGGTTAAACTCAAAGCCGACCCCAACAAAGTTGGGAAAAGGCTAGGCAGATTGTAGATAATGTATTTGATTTTGCCATTAGCCTTGTTTGACCAAACTGCCTGGCCTCCCCCTTTTCTTTCTAAACCTCTCTAGTTCATAACTGCTCAACAAACAAGAGTATCTTAGATACATACCTAATTCAATATTGATAGCTTCGAACAAAATATTTTTTTACATATCTTCCAGACAGCCCCTTTCACATACCTACCCAAACAATAAAAATGCTTTAAAACCGGTCGGCCATGTTACTGGCGACCTTTTCAGTCGAGGATGTCATGAAGCTGATCATAACCATAAAAGGCACAGTCTATAAACGTCCTGCTGATACAATTGACGGCGTAATTTGGAGGATTAAGGACTAGGCTGAATAAAGGACGGCCTTGGCTTAGTTTGAGATATGAAAGCGTTTTTATAGTTCGTTGAAAATGTTGATGAACAGGCCAGCACATCAAGCTACTACGTACAATCTGTCAAATGTCTTTAATAGATTTTCAGCTTTATCGCTAAAGCATAAGGCTTAAAGTTGATTGGGAAATTTTGACAGTTTTGGGTACCTAGCTTGATCTGCTGGCGTTTGTACTTAGCTCTGAAGACTAAGACCTACCAACCTAGGTGCTGCAAAGGTCCTTAAGTCCACAAAAACGCCACATCAACATCAGCCTAGCCTTTTCCCAACTATGTTGGGGTCGGCTTCCAGTCTAATCGGATGCAGCGGAATACCAGTATTTTTATGTGGAACGACTGCCTTTTTTTTTTTTTTTTCGCTGAGAAATGACATTACGCATCTCCGCTCGTCGGGGGACGAGACGGAGTATGTCTGGACTGGGACTCCCGTCCAGACTGGCAGTATACCCACTAAAACTCAGCGGTGTTCCCTCATCGCCTTGATGGGGGGGTCATGGGAATCCGGCTCAGCCTTTACGTCCACAACCCCCCGGCGCATGCCCGCCTATCTGGCGGGCCCCGCATATCCCCCTGACTGGGGGGCTACGGGAATGGCCGGGAACACCTGGCCATTCCCGTCCGGCACTGGTGGAAGCCTGTGCAATACAGGCGAGGGTGCCCCCGCACCCATCGCCTGCTGGCTTCCACCTGGGAGGAGTCGGAGATGACTGTCATACTGACGTCTTCTTCGACCCCTCCTCCGCCTTGGGAAAGGCCCCGCGAGAGGGTCTTCCTCCCGCGCGCGCTCCGCCGCCTCCTTCTGGGACATGACGTGTTCGCAGAAGGAGGTGACTGCCGCCCAGGATCCCTCATCCCCCAGCATGGCGTTGACCAAGCCGGCGAGCGATAGGTCCGTTCCGATCGCCGCGGTGACACTGCGGCGCGGCTCGGACCACGACGGGCACACCTCGAGAGTGTGCTCCGCCGTGTCCTCCGCCGTGCCACAGTCGTGACACGACGGCGTCTTCTCCCGCCCGATACGGTGCAGGTACGATCCGAAGCAACCATGTCCGGACAGCACCTGCACCAGACGGAAGGAGAGGAACCCGTGCGAACGCTCGAGCCAATCTCGCAGGACCGGCCCAATCGCGTCGGCCTAACTGACCTCCACAACCCCGTTACTGGGTAATACGATACCCCTTGGTAATACTGGTTGTCAGACTTTCGGGCTTCTGATTACCCGTAGGCCGTAACGACTGTCAAAGTTCCACAAATGACAGCCAGGGGCCCGGGACCAACGGCTTAACGTGCTTTCCGAGGCACGGAGGTCTCGGTATGTAAAGATCCACAGACCAAGCGCGGCAAACGTAATTTAACCTGATTCATCGACCTGTGCGGCTGTTATTATTTAGCCACGGACCCCAAAAACGTCATTATGTACGCGTAAATACACAGGGTTATTGGTAAAACATTAACAACCTCTTAAGTGGTCATTGCGCTCATCATTTTGAACAACTTTTACGGGACCAAATCTGAAATCGCGAGAAAAAATCAGCTGTTCCCTACATTTTGACGATTATTTCGCGATTTCAGGTTTGGTTCCCACAATGACCACTTACAGCGTTTTTAATGTTTTACCAATAACGGCAATAACCCTTTAAACATACACAAACAGCCAGACCCGGAACAACTAGGTACTTGTAGGTCATACAAATATTTGTTCCGTGCGGGAATCGAACTAAAGCCGCTGCGGGAGCGTGTGCACCTAGGATAACAATCAATTACGTTCGGAAATTAATTAAATGAATTGTCTATTTTTTCGGAAGTGGACCGCCGTTTTACTTCAATGGACCGCCTCATGAATTTGACATTTATTTGCTTGACAAGTAGAGTATTGCCAGATCGTTTCCTATTTGCTATTTAGCTCTTTATAAAAAGGTACTAAAAACTGAATAATTGCAAAGTTACGCTGAAGGCGTCTTTTAAAAGTTCTTTTGAAAGCAGGAGAATAACACCATAAACCAATATTCAACTGATAAATCTTGTTTCACGGTTTATATTAAATCACGATACACTCTATTTCTCAATAATTTATGATAAGGTCGATTGTTAAGAACATAATA